>OY728159.1:2096085988-2098585988 GCA_963277665.1 Viscum album | reverse complement strand
TCCCATTTACCACACTACCATCGAATGGGAATCCATTTACCTATATTTTGTAGTCATGGAGGGACTTTGAAAAGTTGAGTATGATGAGTGCTCATGTTTTGAGACTACCAAAGGTGGGCATTGAGTACATAATGTATCCAGATACCTCAGAATATGGGATCAAATGTGTATTGATGTAGAGATAGAAAATTAACATATATGGGTCTAGGTGGGTGAGAACCAATGATTAGATCTACATGAATGATGACCTATTGTAGGAATTGGTGGTCTTTTGTCTTATGATTTGGAGGAAATATGTTCTAGGAGAGCATGTTATTTTTTACATAGATTATGAGAGTCTCATGTATACCTTCATGTATAGAAACATGAACATAATATTCGGGTATTTGGTAACTATTTTTTAGTACTATGAATATGACTTAGTCTATAATCCATGAAAGAAAACAATGTAGCATTTTCACTTAGCATGAATTCCCAAACTCATTTTGGTGTAAGAGGTGTCATAGATGCTAGATTCCATCAAGATGGCCCTAGTTTTATAGGAGAGTATTTATTTTCTTCTGTAGATAAATTTGACTTTTCCACTCTTCCAGGGTGTGATAGATTCTATGTTGGGAGACATAGGTTGTGAGTACAGTCATGACTATATATCCATAATAGATTCACTATATGTATTTCTTGAGGGTGTGAATTATTTCATCCTTTTATAGGGTTATAATCGACACACTATTAGGTTTTTAAAGGATATGATGAGGAAGACATGTTAGAATTTTTCTAGATATTGGAGGATCAATTTCCATTGGTATAGTTCACATAAAATAATATATACTACATTAGTATTTATAGGGATCCTTTTTAGGCCATGTATGGGAGACCATACCGGTCACCCATAAGCAAGATTGAGAAATGAGGCATCTATGTTGGTCTAGATATGGTGTAGGCGATGATAGAGATGGTCTAGGTTATCCATGAGTGGACAAGGAAAACTAATAGAAGGCAGAGGTCTTATGAATATTGATTTCAATGGGCCTTGTTGAGCGAGTAGGGAGAAAATGTTTTCCTGAGAGTATCCAAATGAATAGGATTATAAAGATTCACCTAGGGAGGAAAGCTATCATCGAGGTTCATCATTCAATTTGAAATATTACAATGGGTTTGTGAGGTTTCTTACTGCCTCTCACTACTACCACAGTTGGAGAGGGTGCACGACATCTTCCATGTATCGCAACTGAAGAGATACATTCATGACCATGCACATTTTATTTACTGGGAAGAGATGAAAATCAAGGATG
The DNA here is from genome assembly GCA_963277665.1 of Viscum album. NCBI lineage: Eukaryota > Viridiplantae > Streptophyta > Magnoliopsida > Santalales > Viscaceae > Viscum > Viscum album. The sequence goes on along the minus strand of OY728159.1, from coordinate 2,098,584,696 downwards.
CATCAACTTTTATAGAGCACATAGTGTAGATCGTTGATCGGATGAAGGGGCCCTTACATTGATCTAATATTTCATCGGTACTTGTGTTGTGTTAGCCTAGGAGCATAGAGGAGAGCTCTTAAGAGTATGAGATCTAGATGACTGCTCAGTATACAAAACATTATGTTCAGTTTTTTCCTTTCTAGGTTGAAAATATTTAAGGAGGGGATACTTTAAAGGCCCAATATTTTTCGTATATGATTTTTAAATATATCTAGAAATATTTTTAGATTCAGGTACTAAGATGTCATGAAATTTTAAGGTTTGGTGTTCCTGAAAATATCTTTATATTAATATTAAATTTATTTTATATTACAACCACATGGTTTCTTAAATAAAATGGGATATATCCTAAATAGACTCTTAAATAAGAAGTATCATACCATAGTTGATTATGAAACATGATGTTTACCGTAAGAGCTACCACAAATAGTTCGACATTGGAATTTGAATAAAAATTCCTTTGGAGAGTGCATTTAAATTAAATTAAATAATTAATTTAATTGTTTAAAATGAATGAAAAAATAGAACTTCCTTTATATGTGACATTATGGAGGATACCTTGGATTAACCACATAACCAAGAGATTATTGACATGTGTCTTCATCTACCTCTCACTAGTGGATCAAAATGAGAGAATGAAGAAACTCTAGATCTAGGAATATTAAGGCATACTGAAGGAAACTAATTCACTCATTCATTGGCACGCATGTTCTTTATCGATGAATGATCCAAATATAGGTAGTTCTTGTAAACTTTTGGATTCTACCAAAATATTAATATATATTGATTATGATCAAATCTATCTCATGATATTCATTAAATCAAGCCTTTCCATGCACTTATATGATTGTTTTAAATTGTTTGTTTAGTTTTATCAACCCTAGGAATCAGAATTTTGTATTCATTAGCCAAAACATCTAGTTCATTTATTGATGAACCTTTTTTACTATTCATTTCTTCCAATGAATCTTTTTATTCTTCACAAATTTACCTACGAGGTCTCAGTTTGACATTTTATAGAGGGATCAAGGGAAATTGGATTGCCGAATCCATAGAGGATTCATGTGTGATGATTTCATATGTGATTTTTGAATGGTTTGAGAAGGTTTTTTGGTTATAGGTGACTCCACCGAGTTTTATAAAATTAGTGAGGTAATGAGAGATGAATGGTGGCGTGGAGACATGAAGTGGCCTAATGTGGTCTTCATTAAGATCAAAAAAATTTCTATTTTCTGGATATCAGATGATTGTATTTGATGATTGGAGGCTTCCTCATGGATTTTTCCCCTGGAGGTGTGATGCATGTTTAATGATCCATATATGGAATGTAGGATAATTGATATGGATCTCTATATAATTATCTACTACATAGTGTGTAGTTTGAATCAACACATGGCCTGTTGTTCCATGGATACTACATCTAGGGTATTGCGTGACAAAAGTTTCATAGAGCATGTAGAGACCGGCAAGCCATGTGACCCCTATATCAGAAACCATTTGTTTACTCTAGGATTACATGGGCATGAGAATGGACAACCACATTTCATGTACCGGTATACTGCCTAATGTACATAGATGAGACCTCATATAGGATGAAATTTCATGTACTAAATTATATGCACCAGGGGAAGGTTACAAAGATATGGACATGGTCAATGTAAGGACCATGGGTTGTTGAGGAACTGTATGATTTACAAATACATGATATGTATGGATACATGGACTATTATCCCTATACTATCTTCATACCAGACAGTTAGTAGGGTAGGACCACATTCCATATGGGTGATCTTACTTACAGTGTAGCCTTATCTTCATTATGGGGAAACATATACAACTAATATATCCTTTATTTGGAATATGCTTTTGGCATGTGGGTATTATATATTGATTGTTTTTACGCATAGAATGTGATGGTTGTTTTCCTAGTCGATTTGGTTATTTGATACTGGGTGATCTTGGAATGAGTCTTATTTAGGTGATGCTCGATGATGATAGTGACAAGGAAGCATCATCCGAGAAATTAGAGTGACAACCTTATTATGGGTAGGGAATGAGTCTATATTTATCCACTAAAAGGGACCCTCCTACCAGTCAAAGAATGTGTCCTTGATCTGACAGTTGTGTGTAACCCTCCTTCTAGGTATGGCATGATTCCTCTTTCTACAACTTGATTGGAATCATCATGCTCATTAAGGCATGTATCCTCTATCTACTATCTGAGTATAACCATCCTATAGAATCAGGTAATGGGTCCCTAACCACTATATTGGAAACCTCGAAATGAGTCCAATATGGTTCTTCGTATTTTTAATATAGTTTAACTATCATTACAATATAGGGAATGAGTCTTCTATAGACTATTGAGTGGAACCCTCCTGCCAGGAGAATGAATGGGTTCACTAGCTATCTTCTGATCGGAACCCTCCCAATGGGTAGGGCATGAGTCCTCTATCTACTACCTATGTGGAACCCTCCTATTGTAATACGACATGAGTCCTCTACCTAGAGATTGTTCCCTTCGACTATTAGATATATTGTCATGGTGTGACATGACAAGGATGTTTCTACTAGATTGATTCACAAGATTCTAGGCATCGATGATGGAACTTTGGAAATAAATTAACTATTTCATGGGATATGATAGTCGATGGAGACACCCTTTATATGTGGTTTGGGTTTCTATTAGATTGTATATATATATACCCATTCCATTTAATTTTTTTACTCTATTAGGTTTAGTTGAGTTGTCTAATCCTCTCATGTCTCTTTCTAACCCCTCTTCTGCATTTTAGGGTAACTACTAGATATTTATATACTCACCAATTAATGTGATTTTCCATCATTTGTCGTGTCTTTTATCATCCCACCTTGGGATCTGCTAAATAATTTCCTCAGATGGTCAACCACATGACATAAAGTGTGCCTCACTATACAATAGAGGCTACAAACTAGTATGGAGGGACTAAGGTGACTCCATGGGGATAATATTCCCTCATAGATAAGAGTGTATCATAAAAGTATGTAATAGTTACATGTAGTTTCAATGTAATTAATATGTAAAAGGGGAAATAATAATGATAAATCACACAGGATAAATAAAAAATATGTTGATGACGAATCAAGAATAAATAAAAAACAATGTTGATGATCATGTAGTTATTAGAAATGCGTATCAGAATGACATGTGATTCATGAATATACCACAATCTTTAACAAAAACACAAAACACATAAAATGAAACTACTAGTGCACGAGATATATAGATAAAATATGAAAGGATAGAATGGGTGGGAAGAGAATAACATTTCAGATCCAATGTGATTGAAAAACATTAAAATTGAGCCCAGATGGATAAGATCAATATGAACCTAGTTTGTGGGATATCAAGAGATCTGGTCCCAACCTACTTGGTTGTGGGAGAAAAAAAGGGGGAGTTGTAAAATATTCCCTAACCAATTTATAAACAAAAAATTAATGGAATTATACACAGTTTTTGAAATAATTACACGACATGTAATGGTCGAGGTACTTCCCTCTTTGTAAAACCAGTCTCATGACATGAAAATCAGTTGGCTAACATATTACATGTTGTGTATTATAAATTTATGTATTGTATTTAGTAGACACTGTGAAATTGACAAACATCAAGCCTTCAGCTCTATAAAACCATTACATCCTAAATAAAATGGTCAGTGCCTTAGGTGTGGATTTCAGATTTAAGAAAATCTAAAAAGAATTAATAGAACACTAAAAATCTAGGATGTTACAACCTCACCTCCATAAAACAACTATTCTCCCAGTTTTCCATACAAGGGTGGAAAATAATTATCTTAGAAATGTTCTAGAAAATGGGAACATTAATAAGCCTCTATCTATTGGGTCTAATCCTATACAATGTCATGATAATAGTTCACCTAGACTAGGGGAACATACACAACATAGAGAGGCATCGCCTTTTGATCAATTATGCATATCATCTGCTCCTCAAATGACTCATATTCTTCCAGCTTGATGCCCTTAGGGTCAAAAAATAGACGGGTCAGCAAGATACTATGGAAGCTACAATACATGGAAGAGACCATTCATGGCATGGTATCTCTATGGAATCTAAAACTGATAGGCTACCAGGCCAAATCTCTACACTGTCCCGAATGACCCAATATAAAGAGATTCCAGCCTAACCTATCTCCCAATTTTTTGTTGACACATTCTTGTAAAGACTCACAGAAATACCCAATGCTCCACCTCAAACTCAATATGATGATGATGATGAATGGTGTAAAATTTCTTCCTAGATTGATATATATACATATTTTTATAAATCATATGTACTTTCTATGAAGTCTCATGAATGATACAATGACCCAGTAGGGCTACCTCACCTTCCTCTAGAGAATATAAATCTGAATAGAAATGCCTCATATAAAGTGCCTCGTAGGGATTCATCCTAATACTTTCCTAAAACCTGTTATTAATGGAAAACTCCAAAATAGCAATAATTTTTCCCATGAACCTACAAAATCATGGATTCATGCCAGCAACATGTTTTCAAAAAACAGTATTGTTCACTTAGTCTACCCATCAGTTGGAGGGAGATAAACTATACTTAAGAAATCCTATGACCCCAATTCATTCTATATCCCCATAAAAATCTATGTTGTAATGTGGGAATATTTGTCCAATATGAAAGAATCAGGAACACCAGGAAGGTGAAAAATAAAATCAATATAAATCTCCCCAAGTTACATAAAAAATAATGCCTCTTGGATCAGTGTGAAGTTTGAGACCTTATTCAACCTGTTGACGATCACACATACAACATCATTTACTATAGGGAATTAGGGAAATACCATCCTGAAATCAATGATTACATCATTCCAATTCCACATTTAATGGATAGAGGATGAAGAATCACAACAGGTCCCTACCCCTTCACATATTGGAAGGTGGAACACCATATGATGAAACCTACAATCTACTTCATCATACCTACAACAAAATAATAAAGATAAATTTAAAAATATATCTTGGTAATAAAATTGTGAAATTACTATTAAAATAATGAGAGTCCCACTTAAGTACACCCCATATGTCTGAAGGATCCATGGAGAATCCACATAAAATAAGTATTTCATTCCCATCAACAACCCAACTAGGTGGTGGGTTCTCACATGAGACTATCTTCCTCAGAAAAAGGCCACTGGGATTGGAAAATTGTCTCATGTAACCACTCTATAAGGGATTATTTCACTAATAGAGCATCTAAAATAGACTTCCTATTCTAATTCTGATCCTCTAGGTTCATATTAAAAATCAAAACAAACAACATCCACTCACTACTTCCTCTAGGGCGGCCTGTGTATAATTCATCTATCTCAGGGAAACATCCCTAACATTACCCTTTTTGAGTAAAAAATATTTTTCAAAATTGAATAATTTTGGGTATTCAATCCACCATTGGTTTATCATATTCATGTATTTCAATTTGGAGATGTATTTAATAATTTTTTGTTCCATGAAAATAATGAACAACTCACCAAATTTATACAAATCCAAACAATGAAAATCATGATCCATGGTTTTTAATTTGAGGGTTTTTATGTTAATTTTTCTCTTGATATCTCATATGTTAGGAAAAATATGCTACAAAATGATCTCCCTATATCAGAACCGATCCTGGCCCCAGTCACGAATTATCATATTAAATAATAGTGATTTTCTCTAGATCATGAATAATTAAGATCAGTGTTGAAGTCAGTATCAATATATACTTCTAAAATCATGTCTATCTAGCAGCAATATAGATGAATTTTATACCCATTCTTGTAATTCTCATGATAACCTCTTCTAAGTGAGAGAGGTATTGAATGAAATACTTATAATATCGAGTTAACAATAAAAAATGTGTTTATCTAACACATTCTTGGGATTCTCCTATGAAACCATGATTCTCAACTAATATATGTCAAATGATATGGCTTCCTTATAAATGATATGACTTATGAACTGAAATGTCCTAATCCAAAACTGGCATTTTATGAGGCTCAAATATATCTGGCTCTCTTTTATTATATTTGGCATGATATCATGATGGTTTTTATAGTTATTTCTATCGTGAAAATTCACTACAATTTTATTTATTAAGGCTACCAAAAATGAAGCTAGACTAATGTGGAAAACCCAATTCCTAAAATAAAAAAAAAAATCATGTTTTTATGGTCTAATGATATAAAAATAAAACCATAGAAGATATACATACATTGAAACACTCTACATGGTATGTTCGATGGTATCCCAAGCAACTGCTGGTAGTCTGACATCAAATAAATTTAAGATAAAATGTCAGTCGAAAATTGTTGTCAAAGAGGTCATCTATATGAGGTAGTGGATACGGGTTCTTCACAATATGTTGATTCAACAGATGATAATATACACACCACTAGATTTAATCACCCTATTTCCTGAGAAAAGTTTAACACCCCAATCATACACGGTACAGTTCACTTTGAATAATACAATATCTTGTGTTGTATGAAATTTCGAGTTCTAGCACACCATGACCAGTCAAACAAGCCATTATGAAGTGTAATACAAAATTTTTAAAATTTTATAAATTATATTTTTCCAAATGGACATCATTTTTGGGTCAAGAATATCAATATTACCTTAGGGGGAATTTATTGTATTTTTCTAAAAAAATTATTTTTTGAGTAATAGTGAAAAACGCTTCATTATTGTTTAAAACTAAATTTTATTAAAATAATAATTATTTTTATTTAAATATATTTCAAAGTAAAAATAGATACATAATACCTATATTAGTTCAAAATAATTCTTTGAAGTCATTTTATAATTTGAATAGATTTATAAAATTCTATTGAACTTTTTATCATATTTTAACCACCTTCCTGGCACACTTGCAAATATGAATAAAACACAATTTTTCGACCTATGTGATTTGAATTTCAAAAACATTAGTGACACAATTGACATTAGTAAGTAATATATAGTTAAATAGGATGAAAAAAAATTTAGTGAATAATAAAATTTTAAATTTTATTTACCACAGGTAAATGAAAGTAGGGTAATTAAAGGTAAAAATGATATTATAATTACCTAACACATGTCCTAATTCTGTTAGAATTTTTTTTCAAACAAATTAAACTTTTGGAATTAAATATAATCCCATTTCATCCACTTGATTTAGATTAGGACATTTATTATAGTTTTATTTAAAGAAGAGTTAAATTTTTAAAATTAAAAGTTTAATAACTAAACTATTTTGTATATAGGGTTATACATAAGATATGTTTCACAAAAAATATTCATAAAAAATTTAAACATATTACATAAATCATGGTATTTTATTTATAATTTTAAGTCATTAAATAATTAAATTTATATATGACACAATGATGATGAAATAATTACCTTATTAATGAAATATTAAAATAATTTATATTATAAATATCAAAATAAATGTAATTTGATACTTTTTATCCATTACACTACATTTCTAGGTTAATATGACATGTTAGGATTTACTTAATGTATTTTCTTCTATGTAATCATTTTTTTGACTTTCAAAAAAATCTAATACTAAATAGTCTCAAAATATACAGAAATGAATTTATAAAAAAATACTATATTATTAAATGATATAATGATCGTAAAAATACACGTTTTGACCAATAGACTTATATAATGATATATATGACTTTATGGAAAATCTTTCGGTTCTCTTGGAATTTTAATATAGTCACTTAAACATTTATAAAACCTATTGGTTGAGAATATTTTGACCCATCCCCACCTTAGCCAAGAAATAAATCTATTTTGAGGCATTAGAAACCAAAAATGATTTTACAATAAAATAATATTTCAAGCATTTTATAAAGTGACCCTCACCTCTCTTATAATAGGGTACTCCACCTTATCTTCATTTCACACATCTAAAGAAATTTGGAACGACCAACCCCTGCTCAAATATCCTTCCAACTACCCTAAATTCAAATTAGAGGCCTTAATTTGATCATAAATCCAACTTATGGTGCCCTTTTGATCAAATCAAAAGGAAGCACCCAAAGAAGTGGTAATAATACCCTTACATATTTCAATTTTTTTCATCTTCCAATTCATATTTCCTTGTTTTTACCATAAAAAAATAATAAATCCACTATCTTCTACATATTGTGTTATTTTTATAAATATGTAATAACCATATTCATTATTATATCCATCCTATGAATAAAAAACCACCATACGTGCATATGTACGACATAGAATCTCCACATCGTGGTGTAGTTTTTTATTCAACACTTCATTATTTGTATGGGTATAATAATGAGTATACTTGATCAAAATAATAAATATAAGATTTTAATTATTCTGTATATAATATATACTATCGTGTAACATATGATTTCACTATTAGTATAATGTCGCTCGTGCGTACGTATGGATTACCGTCTCCACGAACACGATGAGATTAATTACCCATCATAACAATTAAAAAATATTTTTCATTTTATGATTAAAAATAATGTTTAAGAACATAACATAACTCAGGATATGAATCAAATACATTCTATCCATAAAAAAGGAAAAACATAATGAAACATATAAAGTAAAACGAATCAATTAACACCCAAAACAATAATACTACTGAAATATTATTAACAAATAAATATTAGAAGATCTTATATGATATCATATGTATGTTTGTGGATTCTTGTATAATTTTATAAAAAATACTTAACCATTATACCAGAGGTTATCCTAACCTCAAAAATGAAAATTTTCTAGGTAAGGGTTAATTTTATAATATCATTATTATCTGAGGTTGTTTTTCCGTAAGTATCTTTTCAGTCCTATTAATCATCCACATCTATGTTTTTTAAAGATATATTTCAAAACATTTTTACTATTTAAAAGACTATGGGATAAATTCTTGTGTACCCTCTTTTTACATTTTATTAAGTGGTATGGATGTAATCCATCAATCACTTTCCAACCAAGTTACGTTATAACATTTTCAAAAAACAATGGAAAGATTGTTTTTTTTAACATATATGGTGGGTGAGGATATTTTCCACCCTTAAAACACCTTCAAAGATTATATTACAATTTTATAAGAATATTTTGAAAATGAATGTTTTCTTTTATAACTATGAGACTTTTAAATGATTTCAAAATAGAAATATATATTTCTCTCGAAATGTTTTTATTTTAACTATGTCAATATCCATTGTTGGATTTTACATTTGGTTGAAGTTGAGTTATTTTGATACAATATTCCATACTATATTAATGGTTTTGTGATATGTTTGACTATGGTTGTGCTATTTTTATACCATTCATGTTTTAAGGTTAAAGTATTATTATTTAGTATGATTGTTTTAATATGACTGTATATGTTACATTTCAACCATTTCATATGAGGAATGAATTGGACTTAGTAAGTGAAATGTGGATCAAGATATTGGACTGTATGCATCGGTAGGTATCATGAGTTAAAATAGTGTCTTATAACAATGCATTGACAAAACCTTAATTTTTTTCTTGGCATGAGGCCTTGACTATGTGGTTACGATGTATGTAATTATGCATTCTATCATTATGAAATTATCTATTGATATTACATGTGATTATTTGACTAGAAGAATATCCATGATAATAAGTGAATGGAATTATTTGATTTATCTTTCCCATATTATACAATATTTTAACTATAAAAGGCATTAGATTTATGTCTTAAACATTTCGTTAAATTTGTATACTTATTTATGATAGATTCCGCTATAATGTTATCCTTACTGAGCATCAGAGCTCACCCATTTCATATTATTTATTTTTACGAGGATGTGAAGATTTATATTATTATTGACTTGAAGGGATAGGCTAAGGGACATGAATTTGTTTTAAGGGTATAAAAGGTTTTGGTTTTTTATCTTATTAAGTAATATAAAACTTATGGATGTATCTTGAACTTCCATGGAAATTAATGTAATCGGTATTTTGAGACATTCTCTATTTTGATCATGAAAATGATATTTTATAATTCCCCGACTCTGTATAACTTGGTCCGGGGGGTTATAGTTGGTACCATAGGATGTTTAGTACAAATCTTGGAAAGTAGATTTATAAAAACTCTGATCAGAGAACATTACCCTATGATAGTCTATGAGGGTTAGTGTAGATGAACATCCTATAATCTTAATAATGTAGAAATTTTGTGATTTTTATATGAAATACATCCCTGTCTATAATATGAGTAGATAGAGGTGGCTCTATAACATTTTTATTTATGGGTAAAATCAAAGAAGACCACTTGCAGATATACTCGAATGGGAACTGGTGCACGACAGAGGGCCTTGATGCACTATTAGTTATGACACTCTTGAGTGATATGTGTAGAATAATTCACATTTTCTTTAAAATTCATATTAAATTATTTAGTATTGAATACTTCCTCATAGAAAACATTTTTATGATTTTCCATTATATGCATAAACTGTTCAATTTCTGTTATGTATTTTACAAGTATGGAATTATGAATTGTGATCCATAAACTAACCTAGTGTATGGTATTATATAAAAATGGATCCGAGTGGAAGGAATAAAAACCTTATCAATGCATGTAATCCATGTAGGTAGGGCCCTCGTACACAAGATATTTATATTGATAATGGATATGAAACTAGTGTTGAACAACTTATAACCATACAGGGGAAACTCACTCAAGTTATTATTAATATCATTATCTGTATGGAGGACCCTAATCCACAACACGAGGGGTCAATGTTAGACCACTTCATAAGGAAAAAACACCAACATTCACTGGCACTACAGATCCTTTTTTATCTAAGAAATGGATAAGTTCCTTAGAGAAAATATTTAATTCTTTGGGGAGTAGAAAAAAAGGATGACATTTTAGTTAATCCATCACATGAGATGCAGATCAATGGTGGTGAATAATTCAAAACAAAAAGGAGGATGAAGAAGTATACAATATAGAATGAAGGGATTTTAAAGGGGATTTTATTGAAAAATACAATCCTTGTGACCATAGATCAGATTTGGAATGATAATTTCCGAGTCTAAATAAAAAGGAGTATGAGAATTTTATATAGTATGAGGATAAAATTACAAGGATAGCAAGGCATGGTGCAGATTATATATTTAACCGAAGGAGTAATATTGATAGATTATTTTAAGGGTTAAAACCATTTCTTTGTTAATATTAATTCCCACAATACTTCTTGATGTACGAAGATATACACCCGTGTACTATCATGATAAAAAAATAATTTCCTATGACTTATGAATTTAAATAAAATTAGGAGAAGAAAATATATTTTGAACACTCTAGAAATGGAAATAAGGGGATGAAGGGAAAACGTTAATTTCCATCCTGCAGTAAATGTGTGAAGAAACACTTTGGTACTTTCCTAAAAAGAAATGGAGTTTGTTACAAGTGTGGTGAAAAGGCCACCAAGCACGTTATTGTAATGGAATGAAAGACGATGTCAATATTAAAAGCTAAAATTGTAGAGAAATTATAAATTTTGAAATTTAATGTCCTAATCATCAAAGAAAATTAACTTCGAAAAGTCCAAGGGAACAAGGCCAAGCTTATTCAATCACCACAGTTGAAGTTGATGCTCTTAATGACGTGGTGGCTTGTACTTTACTCATTTCCTCAAATTTATCCAATGCTTTATTTGATTCCAGATCATCACATTATTTCATATCTTCATATTTAACCATGAAAATTAGATATTTCTAAGTTCATTTAACATGGGAGTAGACAGTCAAAATCCTAAGGTATGTATCATTGCAATAATGTTTTTTCAATCAGTTATCTTTATGGAATATAAATTTTCTTTATCTTCTAATCTTGTTTCCATACCAATGGTTGAATTTATATAATCCCTGGCATGGATTGGATTTTGGACCATGATGAAAAAATATATTATTAGAAAAATTATGTTACAATTTTTTATGAATATAAGGAATCCTTTATTTTTAGAGAAGAAATATCATCATCTACTTCTCATCTTGATCCACCACTAATAGATCTACAAAAATCAATTATTTGGAAGGAAGGGAGTGAAATTACTATGTGTGAGGAAAAAAATGTTCACATAGGGGATATACAAATTGTGAGAGAATATGTTGATATGTTTCTAAGGGATTTACCTAGAAATCCTCTAGAACAATAAATTGGGTTTTCCTTTGTTTTAATTCCAGGTTCAAGGACCGTATTAAAGACCCCTTATAGAATGTCCATTGAGGAATTAGTGGAACTGAATAAATAACTAGAATAATTGAGTAATAAAAGATTCATTCACCCTAGTGTTTCTCCATGGGTAGCCTCTTTTCTTTTTTGTACGGAAGAATGATTGATTTATGTGGTTTTTCATTGACTATAGGGAGATCAATGCTATAAAAATAAATAAAATGTATCCCTTAACTCAAATTTATGACTTATTTGATAAACTTCTTGGAGATAAATATTTTTCAAAGATTGACATTAGATCTGGATGTCATCAGTTTTGCTTGAAGAAGGAATAAATTCTGAAGATAACATTTCATACCATGTATGGGAATTACAATGTTACAGTAATTCAATTTGAACTGAATAATGCACCCTCTATTTTCTTGGATCTAATAAACATAGTTTTTAAAGAATATCTTGATGACATTGTAGTAATATTTATTGAGGATATCAAGTTATACTCTAAAAGCTATGATAATTATGAAAATAACTTGCGCACTATTTTAAAGACTTTGAGAAGAAATGAATTATATGCGATGTTTAGCATGTGTGTATTCTGTCTTCATGAGATTTCTCTTCATAGCCATATTGTCTCTAAGGATTGAATCTCAATTAACCCTTCCCCGAAAAAAGAAATCCAAGAATGGCCAGCACTGATGAGTATAACTTAGGTATGCAATTTTATTGGTTTAGTAGGTTATTATCAGCGTTTTGTACAGAATGATTCCCATTTTGTTAACCCATTAACAAACCTCACATGTTACTGGGTTAAATTTGTTTGGACAAAATATTGTGAAGACTGTTTTAAATAACTGAAGATAATATTATTAAATGATTCTATCGTGACTCTACCATTGGAGAATGATGGGTTTGTTATTTATAGTGATTCTTCAAAGAAAGGACTGGGTTGTGTCCATATTCAGAATGATAGGGTTATTTCCTATGAATCATAGAAGCTAAAAACTAACGAAAAAAACTATCCCACTCATGATCTTGAGTGAGAACCTGTAATTTTTTCTCTGATGATATGGATAAAATATCACCATAGTGAAAATGTTTTATTATAATGATCAGAAGATATTGTAATATATCTTCTCACAAAAAGAACTCGGCAGGAGGCAAATGAGATGGCTTGAACTACTCAAGAATTTTGAATTCTCTATAAAATACTACCTGAGTAAGGAAAATATGGTGGACGATGATTTGAGAATAAAGGATCATATATTTATGAACAATATGAGAGTTGAAATGAATCCTATATTCAAGGATCAATTAAAGATAGATATGGGAATATTCATGGATAGTGCAACATCAATACTTTTTTCAAATGGTTTCCAATCCATCCTTACTATAATGGAAAAAAGATCTTAGATTGATGATAATGAGTTTCAAAAGAAAATTTACGTTGTGAATGATGGGATATTGATTTAATTCAAATATGATTATGATATTTTAAAATTTTGGGAAGATACATTATGTTTCAGACATACCTGCTCAAAAAAGGGAATTTTTGGATGATGCTCATTACTCTAATTTCTCAATACTACATGGTACGACTAAGATGTATAGAGATTTTAATGAACAATTTTGGTGGGACAACATGAAGAGGTAGATTGTTGATTATGTGTCAAGATGTATGGTTTTTCAATAGGTTAAAGCTAGAAGGAAACATCCTAGAGGATTCATGCACCCTCATCCCATACATGAATGGAAATGGGATGGTTTTACATTGGAAATTCTCCTAGGAATTCCAATGACTCATAGAAGGAATGATCTAATATGTGTCATTGTTTATCATCTTTCCATGTAACCAAGGTTTCATACTATAAGTGAAGATTTACCAATTGAACTTTTCAAAAGACTATATATTAATGAAATTGTAAGACTTCATGGTGTACCCCTATCGACTAATTCTGATCATGATCCCCATTTTACATAAATATTCTAGAAAAGAATTTAGAATTTCTTGGATAATGGACATCATTAGAGCACTATATACAACCCTCAAACTGATGGAAAATCAGAATAGACTATTCAATCCTTAGAATACATGTTGAGATCTTGGCCACTTGACTTTCAAGGTACATGGGATCATTATTTACCTCTGGTGTAATTTTACTATTGCAATAACATCAATTATAGTATTTATATGTCACCATATGAAGTGTTCTATGGAAAGAGATTTCACACATCAACTTGTTGGATGATATTGGTGAAAGAAAATTTGTAGGCTGAGAACTTGTTTAGGGAACAATGGAAAAGGTGAAGATCATCAAAAACCACATCAAAACATCTCAATGTTGGCAAAAGATATATGATAATAACCAAATGATTTGTAATTTCAAGTAATATATCATGTTTTCAGGATGATATCTCCATGAAGGATGTTATACGATTTAAAATAAATGGTAAACTAAATCCCAGGTTCATCAGACCTTTCAAAATTCTAGAACAAATTGGAGTTGTAGCTTAACATTTTTCTATGACGCCATGTCTTTACAAAGGTCATGATGTGTTCCACATATCATTGTTGAGAAAATACAAGCCAAACCCAAAACATGTACTCAACTATGATGAAATAAAATGGGAACCTGATTCGTCTTATTTTGACGAGACTCTCAATATTCTTCATACCAAAGAACAAGTGTTGAAAAACAAGACAAATCTTCATGTAGAAGTTACACGGAGAAACCATAAGATGGAAGAGGAAATGTGGGAACCTAAGGAACTTATTAAGAATAACCACCTGAATCATTTAATGCAATAATATAATAGAAATTTCGAGGAAGAAATAATTTGAATGAGAGAAAAATGTAACAACCCAGTCTTCCAGGATATTCTTCTCTTTGAATAATAAAATAGCTGTCACTGTTCACAACATCGATTTCTAGAACACCATGACAAATCAAACTTGCCATTATAAATATTAATACAAATTTTTTCAAATTTAATAAATTTTATTTTTCAAAAATGGACTTAATTTTTGGATTCTGCATATCAAAATTAGCTTAGAGTTATATTTTGGTATTTTTCTAAAAACATTCAATTTTTGACGAATAGTTAAAAACACTACGTTATTATTTAAAGCCGACATTTTTTCACATAAATATTATTTTTATTTAATTTTTTTAATGTCAAAATAGATACATAATATCTATATTAGTTCAATATAATTCATTGATGTCATTTTATAATAAGATTAGATGTACAAAATTTTATTGATCTCTTTAACGTCTTATACCCACCTTCGAAGAACATTTGAAAACTTGTCTAAAATATAATATTAACCCTTATGTGATTTGATTTCTAAAAACTGAGTGACGTGGTTGACATTAGTATATAAAATGTGGTTCAATATGATGAAAATAATTTTTGGTTAATAGTTACATTTGAATTTTATTTACCACTATTAAATGTAAATAGGGTAATTAAAGGTAAAAATGATACTATAATTACCAAAACACATTTCCTAATTCTAGTGGATAATAATTTTTTGACCAAAATAGTATTTAGGAATAAAATATGATCCTCTTTGATCCACATGGATTATATTAGAAAATGTATTGTTATTTTATTTAAAGAAGAGTTAAAAGTGTAAGATTCAATGTTTAATAACTAATCCATTTTTAATATAGGGTTATACATAATATATATTTTAATATAAATATTAATTATAAATATAAAAATATTTCATACATCATGATATTTTATTTATAATGTTTAGACATTAAATAATTTAATTTATTTATGAAACAATGATGAATCAGTAATTACCTTATAAACGAATGATTAAAATAATTGATATTATAAATATCCAAATAAATGTAAACTATAAATTTTCATGAATTACACTAATTTTATATGTTTATATGACAATTTAGGGTTTATTTAATATATTATTTTATAATTTATCATGTTTTGATTACATTCACAGAAACCAAATACAAAATAGTGTGAAAATTTACATAACTGAGTTTTTTTAAAACAAATACTATATTAATGAATGATATATTATTCCTATAAATATAAGGTTCAGAAAAAGTACTTATATAATGATATATTTGTCTTGAATTAACCACTTCAGGTTCTTTTGGCATTTTATAGTACGTTTATTAACCATGTAATATAAAAATACAAAAAGACATGGTAAAATTTAAACTATTTAACTGAAAGTTAAATCCAAAATATAAGGATAATATGGTGACCTAAACTAGTATAAAACATATATATTGAGAATATTTTGACACATAAAAACTATATTATTGAAAAAAATTCATTTGGAGCCATTATAAGACGAAAATTATTTTATAAAAAATAATATTTAAATGTTTTCATAAAGTGACAATCACCTCTCTCATAAAAGTGTACTTCAACTTCCCCTAATTTGACACCTCCAAATAAATTTTTCTCTACCAACCCCTCCTAAACCATCCTCCCAACTACTCTAAATTCATCATATTGGACTTACATTTATAATTTATCCAACCTAAAGATCCCTTTTGATCAAATCAAAGGAAATGAGTTGAACAAGAGGTAATAATTTCATCACATCTTTCAAAGTTCCTTTCATCTTCCACTTCCTCTTTCCCTATTGATTCCACAAAAATAATAATAACTCAAATAAAATTTACATATTGTTGCGTCATTATAAATATGGAACAATCTTACTCATTATTCTATCCATCCTATGAATGAAAAAAATCCTCGTACATGCATACATACGGCTTATAGTCTCTCTGTCGTGGTGTAGTTTGTTACTCACCACTTTATTATTTGGACGGGTATAATAATTATTATATTTGATATAAATAATCAATATAACATTTTAACAATTCTGTATATATCATATACCATACAATTACATACGATTTCACCATCAATAGAATTATATTGTCGCTCTAACGTACTTATAAATTTATGTCTCCATGAACGTGATTGGATTCATTCCCCATCGTAACCTTTCATGAATAATTTTCATATCATGATTAAACATAATTTTGAAGAACATAATATAATTATTTATATGAATCGAAGACATCATATCCGTATAATACATGACTTACGTAAAAAAACATACAAACTAAATGAATCAGTTATCACCTAAAACAATGATACTACTGAAATATTATTAACAATGAAATATTATATGATCAAATATTATATCATATTTATTTATGTGGATTCATGTATAATTTATAAACAATTATTAAACCAATATACAGGAGGCTAATCTTCAGTAGACTATGGGGAATTTCAATGTAATTGTTATTTTTACAATCTCATTAATATCTAAGGATGTTTATACGTAAGTATCTATAGGGACCTCTTTATCATCCACCTCCATGTTTCTTAAAAATGTATTTCAAAACATTTTTACTATTTATGAGACTATGTGAAAAATTCATTTACACACACATTTGAATTTTTATAAATGTGTTTTAATGGAATATGTCCATCGCTTTCCATACAAGGTACATTATGACCTTTTCGATAAATTAAAGAATGAATGTTTTTTAACTTATATGGTAGGTGCAACAATTATCCAATATTATAACACATTAGAATCTTTCCTTACAAGATTATAAGAATATTTTGAAAATAAATTATTTCTTTTATAATTACATGACTTTTAAAATATTTAGAAATATAAATAGAAATTTCTCTCAATATATTTTCTATTTCATCTGTATCGACATCCTTTGAGGTATTTTATGTTTTTTTGATTTTTATTTATTATGATAAAATATTTTATATTGTATTGAAGGTGTTTTAATATTTTTTCTATGGATGTGATATTTTTATAAGATTCATGGTTTATGGTTAAGGTGTTAACATTTCATAATCTTGTTTTGATACAAATGTTTATGCTATGTTTCAACCTTTTAATATGAGGAATGCGATGGACATAGTATTTGACAGGTGGATCCCACTATAGCTCCTCGATGCTTTAGTAGGTCTCATGATAAAAACTATTAACTTGACACAAGGCCTTGAAATAATCGTATTTGTAATCTTATAATAAGGCCTTGACTATGTGGTTATGATGTCTACCATTATGCATTCCATCATTATGAAATCATCTATTGATATTACATGTGATTATTCGACTAGTATAAGATCAATTCGAATAATTAAATGTAATTATTTGATTTATCATTTACATAGTATGTTGAATTTGAAGATTAAAAGGCTTGTGATTTATGTATTATACATTTCTGTATATTTTTATTCTTAGTTATGATAGTTTCTGCTATAGTGTTATCCATACAAAGCATATGATCTCACCCATTTCTTATTTTTTTCCCAGGATGTGAAAAATTATATTATAATTGACCTGCAAGGATAAGATCTGGGATATGAGTGTGTTCAAATGGGAAAAAATGTTGTTGTTTTTTATTTCATGACATAATGTAAAATTTATGTTTATATCTAGTACCTCCAATTCTACAAAACAAAATAGAATTTCAAGAAGTGATCTCTTATGATCATGCCAATGTTATGTAATAATGCACTGACTCTAGATAACATGGGTCAGGGCATTACAAAAAGTAAAGATAAACTACAAATTGAGGTATTAGGTCATATAAACTCCTCTACCTATAAGTCTTCTAGATACATATTTAGTTCGTGGAGTTCTATAGGTTCAATCCTATAACGACCAATTGACATCAGTGCAACAGCTATCACTAAATCAATGGTGAAATCCACCTCCCTTAGTAGAGCTAAACCAGAGAACATGTCTCTAAATAAATATGCAATAGTAATGAATTATAAAATTATCATTCTATGTTAACATAAAAAGTGAATAAACATCCAAGAATTAACCCTACCTAGACCAATACTCTTGGTTCCATATCGCACACAAAGATATCCCTTCCGAACATATCAATACATGTGATTCCCTTTGGTGAGTTGATCAAAACCCTTTTATGGTAGCAATCAATATGGCGTGTTATTATATTATATTGTCAATACCATGAATGATGTAAAATCCATACATCTCAATGAAAAAGAATTCCAAATAAAATGGTACGCACCCTTATCAGGGGGGAACTATTTTCACTTGAATATACCCTCTGATTGAACTCCTAATTTAGTTTTTTGAGTCATAAATCTATTGAGGTATACTATAGATAGGAAAAAAGATTCCACAATTACAAGATATATATATGTGTATGATGAACCTATATAAAAAAAGATAAACTCAATTAGGGGATACTAGAACTGTACCCTATATTTTTGAATGACCTGGACTCTGCTCGTCAGGTATAGGCCACACTGCATATATATGGCACTATTTGTCACCCTGAGATACAACATGAATTTTCTAGGCAGATTTTCTCTTTTGGTGATGGGCCTTAGATGACTAAAAATCTTGTCCACGACTACCCCCTCGCCATAAATGACTAGTAGTAGACCAACTCCAAGTATTACATGGTGTCACTTATCATATCCCAAATGGTGGTGTTAGTAAAAAACCCCTTTCAATCGAGGAAAAAAGGATCATTTTTACAAAAACATTGCTGGTAACCCATGATGCAATAAGCATTTTACTATATCGGGTTCCTCGTCTACTGGAGCTTTTCATACCCTATCTTTCCACACTTGTGACACCACATAGATATCAGTGCATTCCATGTGTCTAGTAATTCCTCTATGTGGACACTGAAAAATGTTTCCTTCCACTAGATTATCCAACTCTATATATAGAAGTTTAAATGAATTGGATAACATTTCCATATACCCTCTGGTTCTGCTCTATGATGAGGACCTCATTCTTTATCTCTAAAATAGTGGATTACCACAAAATAATAATATATTATTAGATGTAATATGCAAGACCATCCAATATACATCACATGTATTTCAGATCAACTTTGGTATGGGTCTTTGTGAATGTTTTTATTTCCATAAATGAGTCGATACTCCATCACTGACTTGTTACCTTGACGAGGGAACATGAAATCTCGAGCATCATCTTTTAACAACATATGGTGGAATAAGTAAGAAAAAAATCAATGGGAAATACACCTACAACATACAATAATTCCTTCATGCATGAGTGATTATCTCCTATCATCATTTAGAAGCATCGAAAATCATATTGGTAGAGGGCTTGACCCTCAAATCTGGAGGCATATCAAGTTGCCTAAAGGTAAAAAACATGAACTCTATTTAGGAAAAAATATCTTGAGGACCACTATCCCTTTATAAGGTGGGAGGATTTTACTACTAGAACTCCTATGTTAGCACATCCATGGTAGGGGAAGATCGATGAGAACTATAAATAGACTTCATGGAGATATTGAATCTATCTTGAAACTGAGTATTGACACCGAGTTGATGTTTTACAGATGGTTCATCAGGTGGAACTGTAGAAGATTATATGGGTTTCTCAGGGCTCACCACCTCTATAGAATGGTATTCAATTATTTATTGGTGAATGATGTGGGGAAATCTCCCTTGAAAAACTCTACAATTTCTATGAAAACTCATCAGATGTGATTTATAATAGATATGAAAAGAGATAGTACAAAAGGAGAGGTACAAAGCCTTTCTAAAATCGAGTCACACAACTATTCCTTCTTCTAATTGTTGGTATAGCTAATATGATAGGTTATAAATTGATTAAGGGTCACTACCTACTACCTACTTCTAAGGTTTGGTTAGGATTAAGGTATCCTATAATAAGAAATCTGTTCTTGTATAAGGAGTGTCAAATGAAAGTAATAGAGGAAATCACTCATTAAAATTCATTTAGAATCCCGATCTAACGTTATACTATTTATTTTAAATCATTAATTAATTTATGTTTATATTTAATTATAAGCATTTTAATCTACCAGTCCTTTTAATTACATCATCAATTTCAAATTTCTAACGGCCCATATTATTTATAATATAAAATTTTCACATTAAGAAACTGTGATATGACATTGACATCTAGTATCAGATTGTAATAGGTTTTTCATAGTGAATTTATTGGATGACTACCATTCCAAATTTATAGAACCACTAAATTCTTATATTGAAATTGAAAATCATCAATCCAATCAAATAATATGGTATGATTTGTAAATTAATATTTTACCACCAATCTATGTGGGAAAACAATATTTATAAAGATGTTAGATCATTAATTAATTTAACTATTTAATGATTTCAATAACACTGTCAAATTGAATGGAATAAAAAATAAGGCACCAAAAGGAGCACATCAAATGAAAAAATGTGTATATAGAATGACATAATGTTTGAAGTATAATACATATGTTGTCTAATATGATACATGAAATGTAACACCCTTATATCATCTGGTCAAGTTAGATGAAGTGGAATCAAAGTATTATCAACCTTATTAACGGTAAAAAATAAGTACATCACCTACAATGAAATATATAAAACTATATAATCACAACCAATAACAACATTAAACCATCCTAGGTAATTTGGATTTCCCTTTACATGGTTCATCTACTCATTGGAATTGGCTCATTACGAACTTCTGTTACATACTTTTCTATTACTTAATACACAATTAACAATAAAAAAGGAAAAAGTACCCTATGATATAACATTAGTGTCCCACCCTGATAACCATGAAATGGTAACAAGAGATTGTCGAACATAAGACATAAAGTGTGCCACCCCAGGTTCGAGAGGCATCAAACAAGAAGTAAAGGCTTATGCTGTCTCCCCGGAAAGACTATTACCTCATAGATAAGAATGTAACACAATAATATCTAATAGTGGTAAGAAGAGGGAGTAGAATAAAGAGGAAGCAATATAAATAATAATGATTAATCATTCAATAGAAATAAATAACAGGAAGAAGATGAATCAACAATATATAACAAATGACGATGATGATCATGAATCTATACAAAATGAGTACACAAAATATAGGGGATAGAAGAATATATCATATTCTAAAAAAACATAGAAATGGACAATAATAACCACTACTAGAATCAAAATCATATGCTCATTCCTATTCACCCGTACTCTATCCTTGATATTTTAATTAAGCATAAGAAATTTCTCTCCTTCCCTTTATCTGTATCTAAAACCATGAATGATTCTACAGTACCAAAGGAGTCCCATGTTGGTTGTGAGAAATATTTTGTTGGCCACCACTAGTGGATTTATGATCGATCTTGTATGTGTATATAAACTGATCAGTGTTCTAATAAAAACAAATACTAATATACATAATAGATAAAGGCATCCAACCATGTTCCTATAGGAGACATAACCGATACTACCTTATTTAGCCTATTCTGGATGCATATAAACAAAGGTAACCTAAACATGGAATAATTGAGAATATTTGGAAGATATAATTAATGTATCTAGATGTGGATCATGCCCAGGATTGTGAATTGTCTTGGAGGACCAGTCATTTCATAATAAAACTTGGTATTCCGTAATTTTCCAAAATGGAATATCATGAAATTAGTTAAGATGAATGTTTGGACTATCCAAGGAAAACCAAAACATGGGCCCCAAATATGACACATTAAGAATAATGATTAGTAATTTCCCTAAGATCCTTTCCAAGGATACCAATAAATTGAATTCTTTTTTTTTTCAAACTGACATGGAGAAATCATCCCTTCGAGACTATCTATGGTATCTCACGTAGTGAATGAGTCTCATTCGTGACCTAGTATAACCATCTTACCACTAATCCTATCCTTATTTTTCTCCCATTGGGAACCAATGACACTCACATGGAGGTAAGGAAAACACATATTAATCCTATCTCTAGCCTAACTAGCATCAATCATGTTGTATATACAATCAATATACAAAATCCAATTATAATGCATGAAGAGCCCTTCCAATGATTACATTAAGGATCCATGTATCACACCCAACATTAATATGAAGTTAAGTTTCTACATCCACCAATATAAATAAATTTAATGTGTCAATTATATTTTTTCATTTTAATCTTTTTTTCCATTAAAAAATTTTATATAGTTCAACTGTAATACGAAGTTTAGGGACAAATGCCTGACCAAACATTCATCTTAATTTATATCTAGGAATTTATGACATGGCCACACACCACCCAAGGGTGTTTTAAATATATTTTGATGTGAAAAGATTAACTATCAAGAAATCACACACTCATTGTGGTGTCTTAATTCAAGAGGATCAACATATGGATTCATTCGATGCTATATAGTGTATCATTAAGGAAGAGAAACAAATTATAATAATTTATATATCATTTTGGTGGATTTGTCAGAAGGGTATGACATGTGGCACAATAAAATATGCTATAAATGTGATGAAAGTTGATGTAAATAAGCTAGACTACCTACCTTATCTTCATATATGACCACTCATTTATTTCTGGACATTAATTTGAGTTTGAATGGGGGGAAATGATCAAGTGGAGCAAATCCAAAAAAATATAAAATAAAATCACACCAAAATTGTGAAAGGGTTGTGAAGATAAATGAAATATGGAATGATGAATAATGAATAGATTAAAATTGTAGATCCATTGTGACTGACAATGATGAAATTAGAGTGGAGACATAGGATATCCAGAAAATCCTAGTTTGATGCAGAGGAGGATCTCTGGTTGTGTTCTTCCCCTGTGTGAGAAAATTATTGGGGGCTCTGTCAAATGACCCCCAACCACTTTTTTAAAAACCAAAAAAAAATTATATGGAATTTATATTCTTTACACACTTGTCAAATCTTATAGAAATTACATCAAAGGAAAACTGAGACCACTACCTGAAAAGGGACTGACCAACCCATTACACATCAAATACTCAATACATATCATGTATTTTAAACACATGACATGTATTTAGTACACACTGTGTACTTGGAATGAATCTTTCATCTATCTCCATAAAAAAATTCCAAAAAAAATTAAACAGACCCTCCCTTCTGAATATTTTTCAGTTTCACAAACACTAAAAATGAAACATACTTCGCTAAAAATTAGTGATGTTACTTGTCTTATGAAAATCACAGACTAGATAATGACCATTACAAAGAATAATACGGATTCATTGTGCACAATACCTCTTATGGAAACTAAGATTGGAGATTTAGATTTGGACAGTCTTAGCACTTTTCCATTTCATGTTTTTCATGCTGAGACATATTTTATGTTGGGCATGTATTTTACCCCTTTATTTTTCAGTTTAAATTGTCAAACTTTTTTTATTCCATATAGGTTATGCATGTATGATTATTATTGTATATGTTGAATATTATTCGTTTATTCCTATTCACTTATGAAATGAGATGGTCGATTGTTTTCATAATGGCGCATTAGGAAAATTAATAAAATATTATTTATGTATT
Source organism: Viscum album (assembly GCA_963277665.1). NCBI lineage: Eukaryota > Viridiplantae > Streptophyta > Magnoliopsida > Santalales > Viscaceae > Viscum > Viscum album. Next base: position 2,098,560,032 of record OY728159.1, on the reverse strand, counting down.
TCATTGACTGTCACTATCCCCCACCCTATAGAGGCAGGCATTGTATAGTTGCAAATCGAGACCTCTTAGGTTGGGTCATGACGAAGTGATTGGAACATTTTTAATTTTTTGAGAAGATTCAATAATATGAACTTTTTTATAATTAAAGAAGATTAAAAAATGTTCATTTATAAAACCTAGAAGAGATATGTTGGAAATATGGTTATATAATGGATGCTAGAAAATTTTTGACATCATTTTTACCTTTAACTTCTTAGTTTATCCCTTGTAAGTCCATTTTTACCTAAACTGTGTTAATGAATATTTACTATTTCAAAATTGATTTTGATCAAAAAATTTATTTACATTATTTGAAAATTTAAATTATCATAATTCAAAACATTTAACAAAATTTTCTAAATACAATTCATAAAAGTATGAAATTTTAATTTAAAATTTCCCCAGGTAAAATATCGAGAATGATTTCATTTAACGGTAAAATCAACAAAATTATATTTTAGAAATATTCCAATGACATAAATTAGATTAAATTACATATAAATGAACTAATTTTATCTCAAAAATTTTACATTATTATTTAAATTTATAAATATTTTTTATGAAATGAAACTTTTAAATTGAAATATAGAATTTTTTTACTATACACCATAAAATAAATATATTCCAAAATATAAAAAAAATTCACATTATATAATTTTGATAGTTTGGTTTAAAAAATGAGGATAATTATTTTAATATAAATTTTGAAAAGTGGTAAAATTTAATTTTTATAATATTTTTTCTGAGAATGAATAAACCGTCCTTTATAAATAACAAAATTTTCTAGAAAACATTTCTTTTTCATTTAAATGATACTTATTTTATTTATAATAAATATAAAACTATAATTTTTAAATTTCAGTTTGTACTATTCATTCCATCAATTCAAACAGCTTGGGAAAAACTATTATATTAAATAATAATATTGTAATAATGTCTCGATTTTCATTCAAAATTTGTGATGTGTTTAATAAAAGATAAAATCAATGTTTTTTGTAATGTATGATTTTGAAGTGATTGAATTTATTTAAAAATATAGATTAAAATGTCTCTGGGTTTTAGATTTTCTTCTAATATTGGTGTTTCTGGTCACATAATCTATTGATTACAATGTTATTCTTATAGAATTATCTGGTGTTACATAAAATCATGATACATTTTAGTGGTCCTTGGTGTATAAAAAAATATAAGATACAAGATAAATCTACGAATTCTTGTTAAATCTCATGTATTGATGAAACACGTTGAATAATTCAAAATTGAAATATACCATCTTCATAAATAATGTCTACCAGGGTTCCAATTAGGCACAAGTTTTGTTATTTTTAATATTGAATCATAATGAAGGGAAAATTTTATTTTCTCCAAAAAAGGATGTATTGAAAATAATTTTGAATATATTCGTTATAACCCCTTCCTTAATAATTCACATATAAAAAATTAGAAAAAAAAATTAAAATAATATAATTCCATGTCATCATTTTAGCAAAATCAAATGTTATTTCATACTCAACAAAATATATAACTTCTTTTCATTCCCATATCTGTAGTGTATTTTGTAATCACAATTCTTGAGTACTTATTTCCATCTCCATTGCATCATGTTCTATTTTTTGTGAGAATTTTTATTTCAATTTTTTGTTTCATGTATATTTCACATATTTCACTATAATGCTAATAAATTTTTATCTTGAATAAAAAAATTAAACATTCCCTCTCTAGATCACAGATTGGATATTTATGTTCATAAATATTTAATTATCATGATACATAGGAAAAAACTATATCATTATGTATGTAGAAACATCGATGTTACATATTCGATCATCATTATATATAAAAAAATATATCCTTTTATGATTGTATTGCCAATATAATTATATTAAACAATATCCTTTTAAATTCATTAAATCATTATTCATATTATTTTAATAATTTGAAAATAAACCCTTTGCATGTCAACATGGTTAATGAGTTAGGTATTAAAGTGTTATTTCGAATGAATCATCGATAATAACATTCTAAAAAATGGAAAATACATAACTTTGTTATAGTAATTGACGTTGTACATTACATAGAGAGCATTATCCTTGAAGGATAAAATGATATTCCATCCATAGAGACAAAATATAACTGAAATTAATATCTTATATCAAGAGTCCTCATTTTCTAAATATTTTAGATAACTACATTTCTCTATGAGTCTCAGCAATACTTCTTATATGTCTATTATTATCATCATATATTTTATAGTATATGAATATTTTATTAATAAATACAATAGTTAAATTACAGAGATTATCCTTCAATACATTACTCATAAAAAAACATAAAAATAAATGGAGAATTATTCAACAAAAAGAGAATAACTATAAATTAATAATTTTTATTCATTCTTTTAAATTTTAACTATGAAATATCATCATTATTTACTGGTATATGATTATACAGTGAATAAAGATCAATAATTGAGAAATATTCATCTCCTAGAGGTTGTGAAAACAAGTCATTAATGTGGGGTAGAGGATACATGTTATTTATAGTAATGTAATATATTTCCCTATAATTGATACACAACCTCGTAGACCAATATTTCTTCTAGGAAAATAAAATAGGGGAGACCTGTAATGAAACAGTTTATTGTATAAATATATTATTCTAGAAAACATATAGTTGTTTATTTAGTTCCACTAACTCTAATTAATAGATTTATAGGGATTCATAGATATAATTCTTTCATCATGTAAGATATCACTTGAAAACTCAACTTTATTATTAGGTGGATTCGCATATATTTCATCAAGAAATACATCAATATATATTTCTCAATTGGTAAATAATCTATTCTACCCTTCCCATTCATAAGATGTGTAATATATTCTTCTGCAAGAATTTTATTAATAAGATCTACTAGATGAGGATAAAAAATTATTTATGATGACATATTCTCCCTTTGGAAGATAACAGATTCCACATATCCATCAAAAATTGTAATATTCTTCTCTTAAAATTTAATTTATAGATTTTAATTTTAAATTAAATCCATAAAAATGTTTATAAAAAAGTTACAAAAATGTACAATTATTATGTTTTGAATTTGGTTATGTCAATGTGTTAAAATGGGAACTGATTTCCATATCCTAGCTATCATAAAATTTACTCTTGGGGTTTTTTTCAAAAACACCATTATTATGGTGATAAGGAAATATTTAATTTTCTTTAAAAACATAGATGATATAAATGTGTAATACAATCTAAAATAAAATAATGAATTACTTATATTTTACATTATGACCAGAGTACCTGACACCACATATTTAAAAACTTCATCATTAGCTGTAGTAGTTGTAATTACTTGGACTTATCCCCTTAGCCACTTATATGGGAGTTTCCCTTGATGTTTTGGACATTGGATTGAATAATTTCTTATATATTTACAACAAAACCATTAGATAGCAGTGGTTTCTTTATTTTTATTATATATTAATGATCTTTGTGACCCTATACTCCTCCATTGAAACTAATCCAGATTCCCATTAAGCAGGTACCTGGTTGATCATTCAATAATTATCGACTAAAAAATCCATTCAAATAAATGGGTAGTTGTAAACAAAATATTTTTATAATATATAATGTATTCTTATTTTTCTCATGATATCTATGGATGCATTGAGGGGCTATCTATCTCCATAACCCTTCCATCACTTTCACATCATACAAATTCATCATAGTTTGAATGGTAAATACAATCCATTTTCAAAATACCTTATAATTCAATAATTATCCATATTTAATCAAGAATATGTAACATAAATATTCCCCCAGTAAATAAAATTATTACATAATACGATTCATCTAAAAATTATTGTATATAGACATGTTTTTTGATTGAATCATCATAAATATAAGAGAAGTTATTATGAATTCATCCAAGATATTAAAAATAAATACATGAATGAGAAAAAAAATACCAATGAATAATGGGTAATGATAGAGAACAAGTTCTAATAAAATTTAATGATATAATAATGGTATAATCTATTAATATTAAAGGATGATGGAAGAACATTGATTCACAAAAATTAAGGATTTTTATTAAAACCAATCCTTAATAAAATAAAATATATTTAATAAATTATAAATAACATCATTGCAACTTCAAGTATGAATACATTTATAAATCAGTTTTCAAAAAGATTTTGATTCCATTAAAAACGTAACACTTTGTTCCTTTGATATAATTTTAAATAAAATATACAAAAATATTGAAAAAAATATTTTATTTGAAAATAATCAATGGAACATGTAATGTAATATTGATAATTTATAATGGAAATTATGTTGGGAAATATATTTTAACCCATTTAAAATAACCAACATTGTTTTCTTACATTTTGAAAAATACTAATATAACGCAAATGATGAATATTCCAAGTATGAATATTTAATCCTTTGTGTAGAATATAAAAAATTGTTGAAATTAACACTATAAACCATTAATTAGTAAATAATAACATTGAAAAAAATAAAGAACATTGATAATGAATAAAAATATCTAGAATGAAATCATTAAAATAATAATTTAAAAAACAATGTATTTATATATAACCATTTGATTATCCATCCAACAACCAAAGATATGAAATATAAACATTAAATATCCAACATAAACAAGGAAGAAGAAAATAAATGGATTTTCAAATAGCATGACAATATAATCTTAATAAAAAATATAAAAATACAAACAATCCAAAAATAAAATGATATTTTAACTTAAATATCAACAATTGTGTATTTACTTAGTCATATATGTTTGGTCCTCCATTTTATTAAGACACCACATTTGGATTGCAGATTAATCCATCTTAGGAATGGATTAGGTTAAAACCCATAGATCAATAATAATGGAGAATAATCCATAAAGTGTTGTATGAAGATGATGTACAATATATAGGGACAAATGTCTGTCAATAAGGTAGTAGAACTGGTTCCCTTTTCTATGTGAGGGGAGATATACACATTGAATTTATTAAAATATTTCAATAGCATAATGTAATTTTCATGTAAATGTTACTTTGGATGGTTATATGTTAAAATATGATAAGTTTACTTTCATAATAAAATCAAATAATGATGTTAATGAAATTTTTTTCTATTATATTAGAGCCTCATCACTTTATTTTTCACCCATTAAACAAATTTTCCCCGAAACCGAGGTGACACATACAAACCATGATTACAATTCAATATGAAATAAAATTACGATGATCCAATTACTAAATTTTAATTATATTGGTTTGAAATATGGAATCAATATTAAATGATTAAAATCCTATTTCTGGAGTGAATTTATTTTTAATATAATTTTGAAAAATCAAATGAAAACCATTTTTGATAAAATGTATTCTCTATGCATTAGAATGATTTTACAAAAAAATAAAGGAGAATGTCGATTAACGTAAGATTGCAAAGATTATGTAATATCAAAGGTGGATTATTTTTATTTCAATCCAAACTAAAATTGAATGATACCTTTAAAATACATGACTAAAAGTAAAATAACTAAAAATAGTATTTTATTTAAATAAACAATTTCCTAAATTAATGAAATGAAAAAATATATTTATAAGTCCTCAATTATAGTATTTAAATGAATTATATTAATTTTTTAAAAAAAATTTAGTCTAGATAAATAGTTCTATAAATGTTTATGTTATTATTATATAATAATAATTCCCTAATTGGGATATTTTGTTTTGTAAAAAATTATATTTTTTACTATTCAACAATAGTTAATCTATTTTTGAAAAATTATATAAAAATTAACATAAGATAACTTATACATGTTAAATTAAAAAATTTATTTCATTTCTATGAAATCATTATATAAAATTATGAAATATAGGTTATATTTCTTATTGAATAAAGATATGCACATTTTATTACTATTTCATTAGGGAGAAATTATTATTTACTATAATAAAATCATACATTTCAAATAAAATCAACACAAGACCAGGGATTACAACTCCTCCTTGTAAAAATTCTGGGATTAGAATTCAATGAAACCATCTCATCTAGGCATGACTATTTTCCGCAATGGATTTGCATGACTAGATCTACTAGCTTCATGCCAGAAAATATCCATGACTTTCTATGTTAGGAAAATGAGGGAAATTTTTTAATTTTTGATAAGGGTGTATGTGCTGTTAAATAGTAATTTATGAAAGTATATAGTTATATACATATTTTCTAGGGGTTCGATCGATATTGGAGTGGGGTGTTTATACTAGGTATATAGTTTAATAACATTATATGATGAGTGTATTTATTTGAATATTTGAATATCTTTTAAATAAATATTATATGTTTATATTATATATGTGAAACCCAAATATTTTGTAATAATAAGAGGTTTGATAGCATATTTACAAGCAACGTTGAGTTTAAATAATTGACAACATATTATTAAAATACTATTATTTAAACAAGATCATTTTAATATAACCGATAAATTGGAATTTATGAATAGGGTTAAATACATTATTAAATAGGTACAAATTTTATAAAAAATATAAATTCGTTTTGTAGACTATTTGAAAATAAGCACTCTATTTTCATTAAAAAGATTTATAATAAAAAATAAATTTTACTGCTTTCTCTGAGAAAATAATATAAATTTTATCTAATAATTAAAAAAATGAATTAGTTAAAATATTATTTATTTTTTGAATATAAATATAATTATTAACATATAGGTATTTTGTTTTATTTTTTGAAACATATTAATTTTTCTATGAATAGTGAAAATTATATATTTTTATATAATAGGAAATCATTTTTAATAAATTAAGTATTTTCAGAGTCTTATTAATATTTTAATTTTATTTAAAATTTAAATAATTATTATTGAGATATATTAAACCCAATAATTAAATTTAACTCATATTTATACAGGATTTTAATATAGTATTATTCATAGGCTTAAAAACGCTTTTTGGAAAACTATTTTATTGGTAATAATGTTACTCAATTTTCATTAACGAAAATAACCCCTAATATATAATTATTTAAATAAAATTTATTGGATATAGATTTTTAAATATTTTTTTATAATCATTTAATCATTACTACTTTTAAAATAGTTATTATAAGATCATCTTATGCATGAGAAAAAAAATTTCATTAAAAACAATTTTTTCAACACATGTGTGGATTTAATTTTAAAATCAAATTTTATAATTATGTGTGTAAAAATTGTGGTACATTATAACGTATTTTGAATAATAATAATTTATATTATCTCATATGTTTGAAATAGTTTTTAAATATAATAAATAGAGAAAACACTAAAAATTATTTACCAGATTTATTTTTATAATGGGTTTACCGGTGGAGTGGGGGTGCTAAAAACATATAAATGATAAAAATGACAAAAAACATGTATAATTTCTATTTTATGTTAATGTTAAATAATATTTTTTAAGGTTAGAAAATAGACCGGTTTGGGGCCTTCCAGATTCTAAGAAATGTGGTTGTAATTCTTTCACATCAAAAATTCCAAATATTTCATTTCCCCCACATGTAAAAGGCCTCTTACTATCATATCCTCATCAAAAAAAATAACTCCTTTTATTGGACAATAACTAACAATATCTCTTTATTAAATAACTCTCAAACATTCTATATGTAGTGGTTTTTCATAATGGAATCCTAGGAAATCTTTTGGTGAAAACCAAAAGAAGTTGTATAAAGAAGAGGTATAGTACTCAACCGATCATGTATGTTTTATTTCATATTCTAATGAGGTAAAATATGACTAAATAATTCTCATATAATAGCAAAATTATATCTCATTTACTAATATTTTTTTATATTAATTTAATAATCTCAATTCATCTCCACTTCCTTCAAAAGGGATACTAAACTGTTGATCGTGTATATGATGGAGTACCGCCTCATGAATTGATGTAATATGTTCTCTATCACCAATTTTGAAGGAAAGATTTTATAATTTATATAATATTATATTTTATATATAATATATAATTATACTAATTTAATTATAATATCATATATACCTTTTAACATTCCATTCTATAAATAATATGATAATGTTTCTTGGGTGTATGTTGGACTACCTCATTACGAAGCGTTGTGATTTGTTTTTCACTAAAGATCTAAATAAATGTTAATTTGGATTAATATAAAATTTTTATTTTATATAAAAAAATTATTAATAATTATTTAAATTAAATATATCATATAATTTCATTCATAGTCATCTATCAAATAAATGATAACGTCATTTGTGTGTACAATAAACTATTTACTCATGATGCAGTTTGATTCCTTCTTATTAACGAAACTCATGGATGGTAAAATTAAGATAATTTGACACAATAATATTATTTTTATGATATAATTATAATTATGGAAAGATAAAGTGACCCTTACCTTCTTTACATTATGATTATTCAAATATGGAATCTTTACTCATGTGTACTTCAAGCTTATTATCACCATTATTATGAAATAGTTTTTTTACAACAAACAACATTAATTTTTGGTTTGAAAATTATAATTTATGTATTATAATGATAAATATTTCATTACTATTATTACTATTATGATGATTAATTATTTATCTATTTTACCTTATTCATCTTACTAATGTGAATTAATTCTTATGAGACGTCTATCATTAAAATGTCTGACATGAAATTAATTTGTTACATAAGTGAATATGAAATGTTAAAAAAATAAAGGTTATGATAAAATTTTAAATTTTTATTAATAAATTATTTTATTATCATAATCTTATTATCCATGAATATAATGAATGCATGTGATGATTCGGGGTCGAGGTAACAATTTCAACTCAGAACTTCTTTATTTTAGACATATGGACTTTTTTGGAACGAAGATATTAAAATGTTGTATATTTGGAACCAATAAATATAATATCATGAATAATTAATAATAAATTATATTTTATGTTATAATTTATTTAGATCACTCATTAGAGTTATTATAGAAAAGTTTCCAAAGCGGTAAGGGTTTATGTTTCAATCTAATTGAAATCTGTGTTTTTTTATCTTGAATTTCTATTCTTGAAAATAATTTTATAATTACCTAATAAAAAACTTACATTTTTATCATATAGTTATTCATGAAAATTTCGTGTAATATTACAATTTTAAACTCTTTTTTACTTAACAATTCTGATAAAATCTTTCAATGAAAGTTGAATTTATTTATCTCTTTAGTTAAAAAAGCTTCCTATTTCATTCCATGTTTTCTTTAATTTGTTTTAAATAACTATTTTTAGATTATTATATTATTATTTCATGTAATTTTAATTTTTTTTTATTTTTAAAAAATTACTTAAAATTAAACTTCATGCCATTTTCTAATTGAGTTACCTCATAAATGTTTAATGAAAATGTGAATGAAATATATTTTTAATGTGTATAACATGAATTCTATTATCACCATTATGAGTAGTATTATTATTAATGATGAATTTATATGTTATAAAATTTAATTTTATCTAAATTTATTTCCACAATATTATTCTGAAAATAATAATATTAAAGGTAATTTTCAATGTGGAATGTTTATTTTCGATAAGAATATTTTTAATTTTATTAAAAGAATTTCTATTCAACAATGAAAAACCCGTTAATTTTATGGAATTATAATAATGTTTTTATATACTTATCATAAATTAATAAATTTATCACTTTGATTTACATTACTTTGGTAATTCATGCATTATTTTCATCTATCCCATGATTTCATTATGAATGTTCCTTTGTCAATGAAATCATAGCATATTATATAACCCATTTAATGTCATGGGTAATTTTATGTTAATTCTCTGATATTGATTTTATTTTCTAGAACACATAAATCATGAACATGTTATAATTGTGGTATCTAGAAAACATTTAGTGAACAATATATATATATATTATACGATGGGTGCAACCCAGAGCGAAATATAATGACTTGGATAATTTTTTTAGTTTCATGAGGCATAATGTTAGAGATTAGGGAGTAAACCTAATCCATTATGGGACATAGTCTTCCATGAGATATTTTTAAGGATGTTATACTTGATTTATGATTATATTTTGTTATAGTTTTTTGCCTATATTTCCTTTATTATCATGATCTTATGATACCTTGTTTTTTATGTTATGGTTTTATTTGGTTACTCCAAAGCTGTAAATTTTATGATATTAAGTTATACCGTTGACCCAAAAATTATGTTTCCTTTTCATTTTTATTCCCTTTCCAATATTTTTATATCATCCTTTTATTTATGTTTTCCCAAGGTTATCATTTTCAGTTATAAAAAACCAAATTATTTTAGGAGCTCAAAATAGAGAATAAATTTACGATATCATGTTTCAGTTTCATTCGATGTAAAATGATAATTGTGTTTAAAAAACACTAGGTCATCAGATATTTGGGATTGACCTTGTGTGATATTTATGTTAAAAATAATTTTATAACATGTCTATTATTATTTTTATATATATAGAATGAAAATTGATCAATTTTAAATTAGTTCAAAGACTAAAATATTGACTTCACAATTGAGTCCAAAACATGATGTTTTATAATGGTGAGGTATTAATGTGGCCCTTGTTTTTGACCTAGTGTTTAGCTATTTAGATGCTTAATTAAATTAGACTAAATTAATAAATTTTAATTAATAATAATTTTTATTTACCTGCATCTTTTCTCCCCCCCCCCATAATTATATTAGGCTAAGGAGTATCCCTTGGGAATCAATTCCTAATGAGAGAGGATATACGATAAGTTGTAGAGGGGTTTCTCAAGTAGGCCTAATCAGATTTAGTTATTCATGTGAGTACCATGTAATGTTTTTAGGAGATCAAATCCTAAGTGAATCACTAGAATATAGTAAAATTATTTTTGATTTTATCATCATTCTGACTTCTATTTTTCATTTTTTTATAAATATATACTACTTCTAGTTTTGTGTTGGGTTTTTGATGGTCTAATGGATTTTTTGATTCGTTAATCAATTGATGATAGATTTAATGAAGAGAGCTTCAAATAATTTTTTTTGTGTTTGAATTTTGTTTATATGATCACAAAGAAAATAATTGTATTATAAAATAAAATAAAATTGTTATTACCCTTATGAAGTGAGATGCATAAAGGTAATGGTATGCTAACGTTTAAATATAAAAACCACCATAAGGGAAAAAATTTACATACAATTAAATAGTGGTATATATGTAATGGTAAGGGTCTAATTACACTTATATAGTGATAATTTAATAAGGGTGACAATTGTGTAACCCTTATTTTAAAAACATGAGAATTTTGAATTATTTTGTTTTCATGTTAATTTTTATTTTTGAAAATTTTCATTTCACGCGACGTTGGAAATAATTATATATTTAAATATATTAATTTAATAAGTCAATAATTAATTTCACATGGCAATGATTTAGCTTTCACTACACACAATACAGACTTCTCTTGCACTACATGCAATACTGACTTTCCTTGCGCTACTCGCAACACCGACTAAGGGTACATCACATGAAAAATCCAGTTTCTAAGAAGAATAATTTTATAATAATTTTAATAAATAATATAATTTTAACATATAAATTAAAAATAGTTTTATGAGAATTACTAATGACATTTCATTTATTTTTATAATAGTTTTATATATATAACATATTAATAATGAAATATCTTCTTTTGGTAAAGACCTTATATGATTAAAAATACTATAAACTATACATTATGTATTTAAAAGAAAAAAAAATTACTCTTAGACATATATATAGATTAAATTTGATAAATAAACATCAATTTTGTATTTATAATTATAACATTATCTTAGGTTGAATGTTTGGAATTTTTCTGAGAAACTTCATGTATTGATGAATAGTTAAAATATAGTTTATTAGAAAAAGATTACCCTTTCTTTTAAATAATTATTATTGGTAAATTATATTTTAAATATGTTTTATGTTTAAATTAAATCAATTATAAATCTTTAAATACAATTTATGTTATTATAATCAATTTAACTATGATATTAGATATAAAAACAGAATAAACATTAGAACTTAATTCTACATAAAAACCCATTATTTTGTCCCAATTGAGGGATTATAATTAGCCTTAATTTTTCCACTTATATGAATTGAATTTTGAAAACCTAACACACACAATTTTAATCAGTATAATATTTAGTTTCGAAAAATATCATCTTAATGTTTCATCAAATATATTAGGAAAATCAATTAAAATTAATCACAACAATTAAGGTCAAATTAAGCATAAGTAGGTTTCTGAATTGTAATTCCAGGGGCCGAAATGACATAGAATCATTCCCAAAATCTATTTCCTTCCAATATATCTTCCATAAAAGATAAATTATATATTTATGTTTGTTTTTTTTGTCTTTTTTGGGTATGATCTTGCGTACACCTAATTAGTTTTAAAAAATTCCATGTGAGTCATTTTCGTTCCCGATAAAAGGACACCACCTATTCCACATTCTCACACCAATAAAACCTCTTAGGTTATGAAAATATTTACACAATAAAATTCCCAAAATACCTCACTCATCATAGAGTCCTTCAATTTGGAATAATGCAATCTGGGGAAGACTTTTGGCATAGACCAAAAGGAGTTACCTGATTAAGAGGTAACGTCTTCTCTCAAGTAATTTTTTTATTTTCTATATACACCCACCAAAAAATCTCTTTATTCAATAATTATTTAAAAAATATATTATCCTAAATATACTAGTATTTTTAATGATAATGGTTTGATCTAAAAATATATATACCTCCATCTAATGGGTATCAAATATAATGTTTATGTGTATAGTTAACTACCGCCACACTAAATAATGATTGTTCAATTTTTCATTACCACCACTCATGGTGGAAATTAAGATAAAGAATATATATATTTATTTTATCTAATATATTTTTTATTAATTTAATATTCAGTATTAATTTTGAAACATATATATTTTTACTTTCCATTTGTTGTTAATACGATAATTTCACATGATAAAGTGTGGACTATCACCCCCTTAAAGAGATATGATTCATTCATACACAATATGGATTGTATTAAAGATGGTTTTATTAAACTTATAAGATATAAATGATATCATAAATATTCTTTTACAATTTTATACACACACACACATGAATATATATGTATATATATATATTAATTACTTTCTTACAACATGATAATTAAATAGAAATAGAGTTCATGCAGTAGTATGACTTATCATCTCTTTTAATGATGTATCTCATTTCATACTACTATATTATTTATATTAGTATAATACATGTACAATAGATATAAAATAAATTTAAATCGTGGTTTAAATTCTGTAATCATGATGTAATTATGAAGACCATCAATATAATAAATTAATACACATACGATAACCAAAGTGAATATTTCTAGAAGTGAATCATTAACATAATATTGTTAAAAAGGTAATATAAAGTCATAAAAACCCATATATATATCATGATATAATAATATTTTTCTTTAAAAGGTTTTTCATTAATTTATATTTGTTATAATGGTGGTTTGAACAATTAATATGAGAGCCAAGTCACAGTGTATGGGAATTTCATCTCACTTCTTATTTCTGTGAGATACAGGTTATGTTCTATAATAGTTAAATTTGTGTGGTGTGTTAAATAAATATGATTGTATAGAATTTATATTATAATTATTCTTATGGGTTTTTAAAAGACCATTGTATGATCTTTCATTTAGGGGGTTATTTTTTAAAATGTTACAAAATTAGTAAAATACTTTTGTCTCAATTTTCATTCTTCAAGACTGTTGTTTTCTTATTCCCCAAAATTCATTTTATGGTGTAGATAATTACATTTTAAATGTTATATATTGAATAAAATTATTTTAATTATATTTTAAAAATCATGTTATTTCAATTTTTTACATGGAGAGTATGTCCCCAAGTTACCATGTTGTAAGAGTTTATTAAAACAATCTAATTGGTTTCGGATATTTTTAATGATTATGATTATTTATTGACGTATTATGATCCATATAATAAGAAAACTCATGAGATTAATTATCTTCTATGTATTCAAGATAAATACCTGTATTTGTACCATTTTCTCACACTTTTTTACATAAGATAGTTAATAAAACATTTTTATGAATGTACAACTTTACCCTATTTTAGGTTGGAAATCAATGTTCCTTTCAAAACAATTTTTTAAAAGATGTTCTGAAGATTATTATACTATAATCCTATGATCATTAAAATATTTTTCTATTTTTTTCTCTTTATAGTGTTTTAAAATGAATATTCTTATCATTTTACGAATGATACATATTTTTAACAATTTTACCATGAAAACGAAAATCTCTCATTCCTCGTACGAAATGTACAGTTTTATCCTACATCAATACCTTGAATAATTATTTTCATGTTTAAAGGATAATATTTTAGAAAAAATTGTTAAAATAATTTTCAAGGAAAACTATTTTTCAAAATTTTTTCAATCCTTATTTTTAATTTTTCAATGTATTTTCAATGAAAGTATTTTCAAAACATTTTCAAGATTTATTTATAAGATGTCAATGTATTTTTAATGAAATAGGGTTCAAAACATTATCATGAATTTTTATTAGTTTTAAATTATTTACAAAAAAATGGGTTTCAATACATTTTCATGCTTTTTTTTATATGTTTTAAAATCATATTCAATGAAATCTATTTCAAAAAATTTTCAATATTTGTTAATAAGGTTATAAATTATTTTCAAAAAAAATTTAAATCCATTTTACGATTATTTCATAAGATTTAAAGTAAAAAATTTTCCAGACATTTTCAATCTTTATTTATATGTTTCCAAAGTGTCTTGAATGAATAATATTTTTAAAATATTTTGATTCATATTTTATATATTTTAATGGAAATAGTTTTCAAAATTAATTCAATTTTTATTTATATGTTTTAAAGATATTTTATTAGAAAATAATTTTCAAATTGTTTTGGGCATTATTGAGGCTTTTTCAATGAATTAATGATATTTTCTTCAATAAATGTTTTTGAAAGATATTCAAAAATTATTTTCCATATAATATAACATCTATTGATGTTAATCATTCCATTCATGGAAATGATCTAAATGTTTAGTAAATATATTTTATATGAATTGGTTATTATTAATGTCATGGTCTTATGAAACCCATTTCCCATTCATGGGTTATATCTTTATATAACACATATTTCATTAATGTGTTATATATTAATGAAATCAGTTTCTCTTTCACAGGTTATACTTTTTTTTCAAATAATTATCAAACCTGTATCTTTTTTTATAAGTTATGATATGTTTATTTTTCCATGATACAAATTTATTTTTATTTGTAATGATATTATTTTTTAAGATTTTTTAGATCATTTAGGTATGGTTTCATTATGAGATGGGTGGGACCTATATCTTCCTCCAATAAATTAGGTGAAAATTTATATATCATGATATAAATATGGATGAAACAAGAAATGAACTCAGCTCTATATTACATATCTATAATGTCAAATGAATATGTTTCAGTAATACAAGTCTAGAACAATGGGTGAACTCAGTTAAGTAATATAGGGCTAGAAGGTGGTGTAAACCTAGTTCAATAAAAGAATTTTTTGACCATGAATTTCATGGATGTAATCCCTTAACTACTAAAGAAATCATTATATACGATTATGTTTCTGCCATAATTCAAAGTTCTATTCGTATTTTATTATTTCATGGATTTTGTTATTTATTTCCTTATGATTCATGTCTTCTGATCCAACATTCATTATTATTTTTTCTAATATTTAGGGTATGATATTAATATATTATTCTAATGCTCTTGTCACTTTTGTTAATGATATGCTTATGCATTACCTGTATTTACCTTCACTGAGCATCTACGCTCACCCCTTTCTTATGTTTCTTTTCCCCAGTTTATAAAGTAAGGTTTTATGTAAGAGTACTAATGGTGGAGATCTTTCTAAGAATTGTTGATGATATTTCACTAGGATATAATATTTTGTTTCCATGTTTCCAAATAAACTAAACAATTACAGTCCTTAAGCATGTACTTTTTAATGTACTTAATATTCACCTAAAATGATGTAATATCCATGTATGTGAAGCCTGTGTCAGTATAATTGGTATAAAAGGAAAGGTTCAGTCAATCATTTGGAACTAGAATGAGAAAATAGTGTTTAGATTCCTTTGTATATTTTTAATGATATGTCTAGGGATGTCTCTAAAGATAAGTATAAGGATGATTCAACATTTATCAAAATAATTGGGAATTTAATTAAAGGATATAGTTAGTGGGTTTCTAGTTATACATTCCATGGTATGATATGACAAGTGGATGTGGCTCTGGAATAGTTGTACTTAGGGGAAAACTGTAACAAGATTTCTTGGGCCTGACTCAGGGTATTAGGTACTCGACTACGAGCCTTTCTACACAACTAGTTTGAATCTCGGGAGGGATATTCTTTGGGAATTGAAAAATCATTAAAAACGATAATAAATGATTTAAGGAGTGGATAACTATGAATAACCGACATGAAACTAATATGTCACAGGTTAAAGATGTAGGAGCAATGATATAGGCACTATAGATGTGATTTATCACGATTATATAGTATCCCAATATGATAATTGATTCCTTCACTATGATTTCTCTATTTAGTAAAAAGAGGGATCTAGAAGGAACATGTCTAACATTTAATGTTTAATATGTGAAATTTATGGGAATTATACAAATTTATATCAAAATTCTAAATATTATAAATAGAATAAAGATGACAGAACATGTGATGGATATACTTTTGAATATGAAGAGACTGCAAAAAAATGAGAAAGGTTTGTGATGTTATTACAATATTGTTTACATTAAAAGAATCATTATATTGAGGTTAAGGAGACATAAGGAATGATTAATATTTCATATTCTAGTAAATAGTTATGCAAGAATAAGTTGACAAAGAATGAGTAATGGTTTATGAATAATGTTTGATGAATTAATTATTTTAGTTTTGGAATTCAAGGATTAGGTTATACAAATCATGAAATATAAAAGTACTTTTAGTAAAACTTTTCATTAAGGGTTAAAATGGACATTTTAAATTTTGATGAAGACATTGAAAATTTATTTCATAGAAAGGTTATATTTTGATTAAGGGAAGGTAATCCTTTGTTAAAACCTTATGTTGAGATAATGATATTTGGATAAACATATGAAAGATATGAATAAGTAAATTTGCCAATAGGGATTACGATGGAACTGATTATTTAAAAGGTGTTTTATGTCATCAAAGATGAATTTTACAACTTCATGTATTTAAAATATATATATAGTAATTGTTGGAAGAAGGAAGCATGTATGTTTTTCAATGAGATTTATGGTAATTAAGCTTGTTACCATGTTTCAAGAGAATATAAAATGATAGAAATCACATGTTTGAAATGTGAAAACAAAGTTTTACATTAAGATATATTGGGGATCAATGTAAATATAGTTTCAGGAGATTATTTCCAAATCTTTCAATTTTTAGCTTTCTAAAGTGTTATAATGTTTTCCATTTAGGGAAAGTATACATTAATCATCAGATGAAGTCTGTAAGATTATACTATTATATATACATATAAGGATTTATACGTATTGGATATCCTATAAAAAACTAATTTTTGTTGAGGGAAAATGATGAAAAATGGGATTATATATCATGGATCATCTGATCTGTTTGTTCATTAAGAATGTAAAATTCAACTTCCTTTTTAAAGAATGATGTGAATTTGACCTACAAACAACAAAGGGCGGTGATTCCCTGAATTCTTGAAAGTATTAATATTAATGATATTTCATCCATATTAAGAAAAATTACCTTGGGAATGAAAATTTCTTCCGAGTACATCCATTTTAGATGAATCATATTGCACTTTAATTCATCAAAAATTTATTGCTTTATGATTGTAAATTTTCACCTAACCATTTTCCCTTTCACTCTCCATCAGAACATGAGATTAAAATTTTTCTCCCATGTCCATGTTTTAACATTCCATCTATGTTCCCATATGTGTAAACCTAGTTATATGTTACTTTGGGTAACCATTATGATTCAAAAATTACCTTCTTAAGGGATGTTTAAATATTCATTTTGGTGGTGTGGGATTCTATGAATGAAACATTCATTTATTAAACCTATGAAGAAATTTTACAAATTAAAGGGTGAAATTAAATTTCATGTGGGGTAGAATGTAACACCCATAGGTTTTTTGAATTATTATTTTCCTAATTAATTTATTTGTTTAATATTTTTCCTTTCCCGTGACACTTGAAATATTTATTTATATATAAATATATTAAAAAAATAAATTAACTATTACTTTTAAATGAAACCGAATTTGATTTCACTAAATGCAATATAAATTTCTCTTGCTCAACAAGAAATACCAACTAGGCATCAACTACCTGCAACACAGAGTTCATGTACGTTACACACAACATCAAGTTTCTGTGAAGAATCATTTTATTATAAATTTTTAAATGATATTAATATAAAATAGATGTTAAAATGATTTTTATTAATATTAATTACGTGTTTCCAGATATTTTATATAATGGATTATATAAATAAAACATATTTATAATGGAAGATATAATCTTCTGTAAAGTACTTATATGTTTAAAAATACTATGAACTACACTTTGTGTCCTCCTTTTAAAAACAATAATATAAATTTTAGACTCATATAGACATTTAATTTAATAAAATAAAAATCATTTTTAAATTTAGAATATTGATATTATCATTGGGTGAATTTTTTAGATTTTTATGGGATGCTTTTTTTTCGATAAATAGTTAGAAATTCTACTTTTTAGGTAAAAATTCCCTTTTGGTTTAAATAAAATTTAATATTAAATTATATTTTAAAATTTTATAAGGTAAAATTAGATAAAATATACATATATTTATATAATTTATGTCATTATAATAAATTCTTGTTTGAAATTGAATATAAAAACTTCATAATATTTTAAACTTCTTTATACTATAAAAACACATAATTTCATCTCATTTGTGTGTTTAGCATTAATCTTAATTTTTTAGCATCAATAAATTTAATTTTGAAAATACTAAATACTCCATTTTAAATATTTTAATATCTAGAGTCCAAAAATATCCAATTAATTTTTTATCCAAAAATATTAGTAAAAGTGATTAAAATTAATAACAACGATAAAAGTAAAATTAAGCTTATGTAAGGACTGAACCTTAATATTAGGGACCCAAATGAAAAAAAACATTCTATGAAGCCCAATTTATATTCAAATTAAGACTATAAAACTTCCATTAGTTCATTATTTTACTTCATTATGATTTCTATTAAGTAAGAGAATGTGTATACCTAACTAGTTTTGAAAAATTCCTAGTGGCCCCTTTTCATTCCCCCAAAAGGCCACTGACTATAAAAAATAATCACTCATATAAAACAACTTATGTTCATTAAAGGTCCTGAAAATCAACATCCCAACATCCATCAATGCTCGTAGAATCATTACCTTGGGCATAATAATATATAAGTAAGACCTTGGGAACAAACCAAACGGAGTACCTGATTATGAGGGAACATCTTCTCTCAGGTCCTTTCTTTTTTCCTTCCCCACCCCTCCAATATCGTTATTAAATTATTTTATAACAACCAAAATTAACCAAAATATACTAATTTGTTTTTATTCTCTCTTTTTTACCTACAATTACCCAGACCTCCATCTAATGTATAATGACCATAGTGTTTTTGTGTATGACGAACTACCGTCTCACTAAACGATGATTGTTCACTTTTCAATACCTCCACTCAAGGATGACATTCTGATTAATACTCTATTTATATATGTTATATATTATATTTATTCTATATTTAATCTTATTTATACCAATTAAAAGACATATATTTTTACTTCTTATTTGGTGTTAATTCTATAATTTCTTTTGAGAAAGGATAGACTAATGCCCCCTAAAAGTGATATGATTCATTCATAAACTACATGAATTTTATTAAGGATGGTTTTAATAAATTTTTAATATCCGTTTTTTATAATAAATATACATTAATAGTGATATATAAATATACATATATATATAAAGATATATTTCTTTTATTTTCATTCTTACAATATGATAATTATTTGAAAATAGTGTTCATGCATACATATGACTTATCATCTCCATGAATAGTGTATTACATGTCTTAATAATATATATATAGATTATTATTTTGAAGATATAATATATATATATATGTATAATTTATATCATGTTTAACATTATAGATTCATGATATAAGTATAAGGACATACAATATAAAAAATTAAGACACATATGAAGAACAAAGGGAATGATACTTGATGTGAAACCACATAATATTATTGTTAAAAAGAGGGTAATATAAGGTCCTAATAATACTATATATGGAACTAGATATAATAATATGGTTTGTTAAAATATATTTATATAGTTAAATATATTAAATTTATTTTGGTTATAAATGTTTTTTGAATGAGTATGTCGAGAGTCATGTAAAAATGAAAGGGGATCTAATATAACTTTTTATTTTAGTGAGATACATGCTATGTTTTACACTCTTTACTTATGTGTGGTCCTTGTAATTCCAATTATTTCATTAAATGTATCTTTTACTTAAATTTAGAGTTATTTAAATATCCATTTTATTATATTTTTTCATGGGTCTTATCATTCAAAAGTTACCAAATATGTAAAATAGTTTTATCTCAATTTTAATTGTTAGAGATACTAGTTTTGTTAGGGACCTTATTTTTTTAAGTTTATATACTTATATTTTACATTTTATATCATGCATCTACTTATTTCCATGATATTTGAAGCTTCTTGTAATTTTTGTTTCTTATATGGAGTGTATGATCGTATGTAGCCATGTCGAAAGAGATTATTGAAACAATCTAAACACTTTTATAGATTGTTAATGATTATGATTAATTGATGAAATCATATGATCCATATATCGGGAAAAATCAGGAGTTTCCTTATACTATATTTATTCATGATATATCGTTGTATTATTAGTAATTTACCACTCTTTGGAAAATTATACAATAAAGAATGTGTTTTTAAGAAATCCCAACTTTACCGACTATTAGTTTAGAAATTTATGTTACGTTAAAGTCATGTCTTTTAAAAGGGGGTTTTTAAGAATGTTCTACTAATATCCTATGATCATGAAAAGAAATTTTTACCTTTTGTTTTTTTCTACTGTTTTTATATGTATATTTTTTACTCATTCCAAATTTTTCATTTCTATCAATTTTTCCATGTAAAATGAAAGTTCTTTATACCTCATTAGACATGTACATTGTTATCCAACATCAATCCCTTGATAATTTATTTTGATGTTTAATGGTTAATATTTCATAAAATTTATATTTCTCTTATTTTCAATGATCATTTATTAAAAATGTTTTCAAGCCTTATTTATGTGTTTTCAATGGATATTCAAATATATGGGTTTTAAAACATTTTTAATATTTCATACAAATTTGAAAATTATTGTCAAAGAAATGTTTTTCAGAACATTTTGAATCCTTATTTATATGTCATAAATGTATTTTCATGTTAATCATTTTCAATCCATTTTCATGATATCATTGAATTTTTTTAATGTATTTTCAAAGGCATGTTTTTTAAATAATCATGATTATTTGAATTATTTTCAATTATGAATATTTTCAAAAAAAATTCAATAATTGTTTATATTTCATAACACTATTTCCATATAAATAGTGTTTTAAAATAATATGAAGATTATTTTATATGTTTTCAAGGAAATTTTTTTAAAAATGTTTGTAGTCTTATTGATATGTTTTTAAGGTATTTTATATAAAAATTATTGTCAAATTTTTTTATGAATTAAAGATTCCTTTTCATATAGGAAAGGATATTATCCTATTGAAATGTATTCAAATGATAATCCAAAATTAATTTCCATCTCAGTTGGAATCTGTTGATACAACTCATTCTCTTCTAAAATTGATCTAAATATTTCATTCATATTATTTCTTTGAAAGGGTTATTCTTAATGTAATGGTTTCATGAAACCAGTTTCTATTTCACAGGTTATATATTTATGAAAAATAGTTCCTCGTGAAGGGATATATGTTTCTGAAATCATTTTCCCTTTCATAGGTTATTTTTTTATGAAATTATTATAAAACATGTCTATTTTTTCATATGTTATAATATTTTACATGTTTATGATAACCATTTAATTGAATGTGTTATGATATAATTGTTTATGATTTTGTGGTACACTTTTTTATTATTTCATTATGAGATGGTTGGGACCTATATCTCCCTTCAATGCCTTGGGTATATATTTATATCTCATGAGATAGAAGTGGATTAAATGAGTAATAAACTTAGTTCAATAATATAGGGTTGTAAAAAGAAATGAGCGTGGTTTAGTAATACAAGGATGGAATGAGGTGTGAACTCTGTTTTTTAATATTGGTCTAGATTGGGGTGTGAATCATATTCAGCAATGTAATTTTTCAATAAAGATTTCATGGACAAAAATGACTTGATTACAATAGAAATTATTATATATTCTATTTTGTCTCCCACAATTATAGGTTTTGTTCCTCTATTATTATTTCATGGATTATGTTATTTATTTCTTTATGATTAATTTCATATAAAATGTTAATAATTATTATGTTATCTAATATATAGGGTATGATATTAAAATATTATGATCCATTTTCATACCCTTTTGTTCATGTTATGATTATGCATTTCCTTTATTTACCCTTAATGATAATATGAGGTCACCAATTTTCTATGTTTCCTTTCACCCGAATAAAATGAATGGATTGAAAAATAAGTTATAAATAACGATATATTTATGAGATTTGATTAATATATTTCAATATGATAGAATATTTCATTTACATGTTTCCAAATACACAAAACAATTATGGTCCTCATGCATTTAATTTTGTAATGTATTTAATATTTATCGTAATTGATGTAATATCTATATATGCCAATGCTGGGTTGATATAATTCGGCATGGGGGCTACATAAAGATAAAATCATTTTTACCCTTATATAGTGAGTCCTACTTAAGGGAAATCATTATTACCCTTATGCAGGTATCCCCTTGGATAAGGGTAAAAATAATTTCTATTTTTTATTTAAAATATTTTTAAAGGTTCTCATAGAGGAATATATTATGATATATAGGTGGGTTATAGGGGATAATAATCTATTAATTTTAAATTTTAAACTATTTTTGAAATTATAAAATTATTTATGAAATTAGTTCATTATTAAAAAATTTATATTAAAAGTGTATGGTAGTTATACTAGTGGATGGTGGACACACAGACAAGAGAATGCTTAATCAAGGGTAGCCATGATTCATATAAATATGAAATAACTCCATAAATGTGGTAGGGGTAAATTTTAATTATCTGAAAAATATTATGATTTATTTATATAGTAGGTGATATGATTTCTTATCACTGTTTTGATTGAAAATTTCAAATTATTTAATTTTTTAATTAAAATAAACTATATATTAAAAAATGGTTAATATTGAATGAAAAAAGGTCCATGGCTATAAAGTTACCTTGTTGACAATATTGATGGCTAAAATATTGATGTCTGAGAACAATACTATGATTATATGTCATGGGATGCATTGACCATATGGGGTTTAAGTAAAATAATTTATGCCAATGTAGTAGCATTAAATATAAGTTCAATTCAATCTCCAACATAAGGTTGTGTGATTAATTTGAATAAATAAAAGTATGTATGGAATGTTATAACCAAAAGATTCTTTAAAATCCCATAGTGTATTTAATTTTAAAATAGTTTGAGGGTTTCTCACACACTATTGAATGATAATCATGTAGATTTACCCCATGTATTTTGATGATATGATAAGTTAATTTAATTACTTATGATGAATTTAGAAGCAAAACGAGATGTATGTTGTTTCTCTAGGGTGATGATAGTATTGTATTTATTAGGTTTATATGGAGACAATAAGATGATTATGGTGATTATAAGGGATGTTATTCTCTCTATGTGATTGCTGATGACCCTCAAGTTAATGTTGAGAGAAAGGACCCTAGTTAAAGACTACAAGCTATAAAGTGACATATGGGACACTGGTGGGATCCCCATTGTAGTTTTGACCGTGATAGGGTTAGCATAGAAGTGGATTGAGGTGATTTTTTGTGTCACATTAGAACCTAAATTGATGATATATACCTAGAATGGATAAAAGTATTGGGATATATAGTTCATGAACAGAATAGAATGAAATTTATTTTATGATATGGGTTGGAAAATTTTTTATCCCTTATTACTGATTATTATTATGATTATTATTGATTACATGACACATTTTTAGAAAGATATATGATCCAAAATATATAATTATTTATGATAGTAGTTACATATCCATGATTTGAAAGTTCTTCATGATTAAAGATATCTAAGATTACCTTCCATGGATTTACAGATACATGGTAATTGTGTGATGCTAGGGATTACCTCCCAAGGATATAAAAATATATGTTGATGCTTAGAGTGGAATAGTGATTACTATGATTTGGAATTTTATCATATGTTCTCGAAAGGGTTTCCTAATGATACAAATGATTTAGAAATATCACTGGTGATGTTTATGAGATACCTAATATGTCGTTGATTTTTTTTTGTATTCCAAGTGACATTAGATTGTTTCCATAATGATTCATAGTTTCTGGATACTGTCCAGGAAAATATTATGGGATACCTAGGATATCAAGGATCCAATGATCATATATTAGATTATGTCTCATAAGATTTATATATTCCAGTGATGACAGATTGTGTTAGTATACCCATGATACTTTATAGATTAATACAAGATTCAAATAAAAATTTAGATTTATAGGATATTATATATGATATTATGCTTATTTTTTTGTTGAGGCATGTATGTCGGGTCTTAGGATAAGAAATGTATCCCCCTTGGTGATGTATTATGTTAATAAGCACTTCAGCACTAGATGAATTTTATTTACCAGGTCCCATGTGTTGTGTTATAACCCATGTATTCTTGATGTTTATTTATTTATGATTTAAAATGCTTCTACTTATTTAGATCTTCATATCATATGTATATACACAACATTTCTTGTTATATTAGGGATCTTGTTGGTGGTTCCCTAATGAGTTTTACACACACCCATCGCCAATAGCCATGAAACATCGGTACCAATGTAGACATAAATAGTTACTACTTCAATTAGGTCATATTTCTAGATTTATATGGTTTAACTAGAAACCATTGATATAGATTATAGAATATGAGGTATGAAAAAGGGATAGAATTTTATCCACGTACACTCAATTATTTTACATATAATTTATTTCAAATTAAACCAAGAGGGTATTATTATTTTTATGACGGAATAAAAATTACTCTGTATGATTTATTTGTTTGGTAGGTCATTTGTTATAGAATATACTTATTGTTTATTTGGTTTTCATGCTACATTTTATTATTCTTTATAGTTTTTTGTTATTTATTTTTGGATGCAATTACTACACTAAATTTAGAGTATAGTCATTCCGAGGTACTTATATAAAACCTATCAAGTAGTCAGAACCCTCTAGAACATTGGACAGTTCACCTGAGGTCACAAAGACTCGATTTAGTTACTATTAAAATTAACCCACGATGGATATTTTATAATTCCCATTAATGTCCCTTCAAAACTAATCATCATATATAGAGACACATCTGTAATGAAAAATATTTTCCATGGGTGACTATAATAATAATTAGGAGGAAAAATTGAACAATCATAATTGACTGAAACAACACATTAAAAAAATCTCGATAAAAGGGAAAAGGAATGGAACCCATAGTTTCCATGTGTGTTTTATAGTCAACTGTACCATGGGTGATAGAAGTGTATTAGTCTCCATAGATAAAAACTATATTAGATGTTATTTCATAAGTAATTTAATATACAATATACATCCAAATACTAAATATTTATGAAATTGGCATCCCATCTATATGTTGTAACATTATGGAAACGATGAGTTGCTAAAATGAAATACGGTTTGATGTATCTGAAATCATTATATATAACTTCCATTTCAGACCATATAAAATAGTGGGGTATTTGTGCTTTATTACGGTATGTATTTTAGTTGACGAATTAGTAAACATATCTTCCACGAATACCCACCCAAATGAAAATACATATCAACTCTAAGAATTAGTGTTGGGGGACCTATACCTCATTATTTTATAAGAATATCAACCAAGGATGTACCATCCAAATTAAAGGAACTACACCTCATCAATCCAAAGAAATTAAATGAATGTGTACTTAATTATATATATAAACTACCCATGACCAAATTGTGATGTAGTTTCTGAATTTATCAATCATTCGGGGAACATAATGTTGTTGGACCAAAGGGAGTATTGGACCCCTAACAAAACTATTGTGGACCTATTATCCTAGTATGTGGGAGAGTATAAAACTATATATATATGTCTTACTAACATATGAATTTAAACTAACCCACAACCAGGGATGTACCAAACTCGGTTATTTATCCACTCATCGCTCTTTGACCCTTTCATCAGACTAATAAAGTTAAAATAAAAATCAACACAAATAAAAAAAATGGAATTCGATATCCAAAAAATCACAATATTTTATTTTATTTTAATGAATTATTAATATAGAATATTTATTTTCATTAAACCAACAAACATTGATGAATCTATGAGAAATAAAAAACATGAAAAAAGTTGGTCATATAAATGCATATGATATTTCCACATGACTTTATAGGGGATGACCGAGCGTGAGACAAACCCCTCATGTGGTATGTAATATATAATTTATAATAATTTTATTATATCACAATGGTTGACTATTTTCATCTCTCAAGGATCAATTTTATGATTTACTCAATATTATAGTCACTCATTATTTATTTAAAAATATGTTTTTTTGAAAATAATTGATACAATGATGTTTTTTGTATGTATGAAAAACACTAGTTGAAAATATATTTTTTAAAAATAAATGAACAAAATGATAGAAAATAAATTAATGGTATTCCATTTGTGTTTATTATTATTTTTAATTCATTCCACTGACTAAAAAATATTATTCACTTTCCAACCGTCACTAATAATGTTTTTGAAAATATTATGGAATTAAAATATATTTAAATCCATTAATCGTGAAATTTTATATGTATCATGTAATTAATTGGAGAAATATATTATGTATTATAAAACATCCTAAAATCATCTCTATCATATGTTTCTTTATTATTTACTCATCTAAATCAATCATATTATTAATGCGCTATGATAGGGTAAGAAAAATATTTAAAATAAAAAATAAATAGCTAAAGTCATATGAGAATTAATAGTTAATTACCAACTATATATAACATTTTATCACATAGAACCTTAAAAGAGAGTAAAAACATAAGAATTTTAATTGAATAAATTCATGATTACTATAAATTTTATTAGTTATTTCTCCTCTATCAAAGAGTTAGAGAGACAAAGATGATAAATATAAAGAAATATAAAAAATGAAAGATAAAATAAATAATATTTTATTGAAAATACTAAATTAATTAAAAATTATATAATCCTAAACTATGTTGTTTCCTAGTGTGAGAGGAAAAAGATTTCAGACACCTCCATAATTATTAGAATAAAACATATAAATAGAAATAGGGAAGATTAATTAAAACCATAATATTCATGGGGAAAATTATATATAGGAATAAATCATGAAACAATAATGATGAAAATTATAATATTCTATGTTTTTAAATATTTATTAATATTTAAAATCTTCTCAAATTTTTTTTGTTCACTTCAAATATCCCTCACAATCATATTTCTTGTTTCGTAGTAAAATAAAATTTATGAAAATATATATTTGTAAATAAAAAATATATGAAGATTTATTATTCCTTCAAGGTTCGTTAAATATATCCATGTGTTCATCTCAATGATTAATAAAGAATAAAATTAATCTTTATGAATATGAAAATAATTTATAAATAATATGAATATTTGTGGGATAATATATGATCAATCATAATCTTCACATGGAAAGAAACACTTAACAATGACTAGCATACCTCGGTTCTTCTTGTTCATCTTTATCATAAAAAATAATCTTATGTGAGTAGTAAAGATAGAATTTTCTAAGTGAAAATCTTTATTTGTTGGCCTAGATACAATGGTTATCATACATATATAGAAGGAAATATTATATAAGATCCATAAAATCATAAATGTCATAGTGACGTCTCTGGTTAAACTTCTCTATTGGTTGATACTTTAATAAATAATCTTTTATATTACTTAATTATTACATAAAATATATTCTAAAATATTATATTATAATCTCTAATTTCCTCCTCATTAATGATTCATTTATTCTATCATTGGGAGGGGGATCTATATTTTTTTCCAATTTTTGAAAATTTATCTTCTAGAAAAATCTTCTAGTGGTTTAATATCAAATGAGATTCAAATAACATGGGAGTTATTATAATATAACTCAGATCAGACTAGGTAGAGATTATTTAATATTATATAACATTATATTAACATTCCATGGACTTAACGAATTTACTAGTTTATAAAAAATTATAACATAAAAAAGGTGGTTATTTTTATTTGAGGTAGGAAAAATGAATTAATATTATTTGATATGGGTTTAAAAATTTATTTTTCTATGAGTTATAAATTTTCCACTTTATCCCTCTAAAGTCATAAAAGGTTCATTTTAATATCATGTAATAATTTTGACCATAGTATTAGTCATCTATAGCTTATTTCTGACCCATTTATTATTAGATAGTTTCCCATAAAATAATTTAATCACATGTGTGACTTTTCCTTTATTAAAACATAAATACAATTCTTTTTATGTTCAACCATTTAATATTAAATAAAAAAATTATACTTTTACAACAATGATCCTAAAATTAGGATATTTTCAAATAAAACTACATAATAATACAAAATTAATAAATATGTGAAAATATATATTATATTTATAAATTCATGAGGGCTAGATAATTTATTAGTAAAGGCCGGTGAATTTTTAACATGGAAATAATGAGGGATAGAAAAAAATAATTAATAATAAAAAAAATTCCATGATCATCAATGCATTGAAAAAAAATAACCAGTTGTTTTATTCCTCACTCATTATCTATGTTTATCTCAAGAATGTAATGATATTAGGAAGAGTAAATCAAAATAGTTTATAATAACTCATAAGAAGAATAAAATAATTTGGGTTATCTTTAACAACATGGATTTCAAAAAAAAATCAAAGTCATAATTTTTTTTGAATTCCATTGTAATGGAAATAAATTCATAAAAAAATTAATTTTATTTCCATTTTTTTCAAAATTAATGTAATTGTTTTTAGTTTAAAATAAATAGTTATAAATTATAGTTGAAATTATTTAAAATAATAATTTTCTAAAAAAAAATGAATTTAGAGAAACCCTTAAAATAGATTTACTCCCACATAGAACTAAATGTAACAACCCATACCTGATGTTGAAAATATGTATATTCTGGAAGTGAACATAAAAAATTGAAAAAATGGAACTTTAGTTTTATTATATATCAGGTGTATTCAGTTAAGATCCTAAATACAAAATAAAAAACATTAAATTTAAATTTTATTTAAAGAGAAACTAAAACAAATATGAAGGGAAACATGACTAATTATGACCCTCCATGTGGTTACTAGTTTTATTACACACATATCAAGAAAATGAAAACTATTATCTGAAATATGAAGTGGTATTTTATATATAATGTGATCCAACACATTTTTTATTTATTATACTTATCCAAAAGAATTTGTTTCAAGAGGTTTCCTAGAATAGATTTATATACTTTCACGACCTTTGCTATAAGTGATGTCATGGGTTATTAGGGAGAGAAAATATATGGGTCATCTTCTTCTACCACTACTTCTATGAATTTTATATCAAAATAAAATGATTAAATTACTATTTCTTATTCATTTTCATTATTATTGGAATTAATAAACATTTCAAGATTAATGTTCTTAAATCAAGATGAATTTATTATTGAATCTATTACCTTTTTCTTTCCATCTTAGCGACTCATGTAATTGAGGTGGGCCACTGTACATTCTTTTCCACCATATACTCCCTCTATAAAATATGTATTTTTTCTAGGATTTCACTATGTTTCAAAATAAATGAAATATCATTTATGTCCAAAAATAGATAATGGTATTTTGTTGTCAATTAATAAAAATTCAATATGGTAGG
The DNA here is from genome assembly GCA_963277665.1 of Viscum album. NCBI lineage: Eukaryota > Viridiplantae > Streptophyta > Magnoliopsida > Santalales > Viscaceae > Viscum > Viscum album. The sequence continues at coordinate 2,098,529,482 of OY728159.1, read as the reverse complement.
ATAACATGACATGTAACATTCTATAATGTAATTTTAGTGTGAATCTTAAAGGTTTTTATCTCCCAAATTGTTACCATCCATAAATAATTTTTCAATAATATATTTACGAAATTATAGATTGAGGTAAAAAATTATATCTTTCATGTGATCCTTATCATCCTCCTTAGGATCGGTAATAGAAATTATAAATTGAAGTATTCATAATTCCTCAAATTTATGTTTTTTTGGATATAGCTACTGGTGGTTTGATTCATTGATGAATTTTGTGAGTTTCATATTACATATCATACACTTATTCTGTTCATAGTGTTCTATTACCAGGCCTTCCTTGAAAAATTATCCTTTGCATGAACATGTGTGTTTTTAGTCCAACCCTAAAATGTTTCATCATGAAAATTTTTCACTAACATATTGACAATTTTAAGTTGTTTTAATAAATTTAGTATATATATATAAAATGTCTGAAATAATAAATAGTTCTAACCTTGGATCCCCTAAAATGATTATATGTTCTTATATGAATATCACTGTGTATGAAAAATAGAATTTATAACACTATATTTGTATCCCATTGAAGAAAAAATGGAACATTTCAAGGATCCATTTTATCAAAAACTCATAATTAGATTCCCTTGTTAATATATATATTATGAAATCCTTGATATATTTGGTTTTTTTTAATTTGGATGAAAAACAATTATTTAAGATAACAATAAAAAACATAATAGTAGTAAATAAAATAATATAACCCTATGGAAGAAACAAATAGTGTCCCTTATTGTTTACAATTTTTTATAATTTAATATAATTAAATAAATAAATATTATTCATCAACTAACCCTCATGTATTTTGGTCATTGAAAATATAATATACTAAAAGGATCTTTAAATCCTTTTTTCCGAAGCAATCCCAACGGGACCCGAACTTTAACCACCCTAAGCCTGCATCTAATATGCTAGGGCCTACCGACCATCATCGAGTAGGAATGTCTCTTAGACGGGTGGACTCACAGTAATGTACATGTAAAAAAACACACACAAACACACACACAGAAATCTCCATGACCATATGATACAAAATTGTATAGATACTGATAAACCATATATTAATATGTTGAAATCCAGCCATCTGAATACGATAAAATGTACTAGAATGGAAAAATGTACAAATACAAGCCACCAGAAAAAATCGAAAGAAGTAAAATATATAGGGGAATTATGTCAAGGTAATTATAGGAAGACACATTCTTTTATGTGGGTCACTATACGTTGACCGGTCTTGGTCCTTCTATGACTCTATAAAATAGTTGACCATCTAAATAAGACACAACAAATGGAGGAAAATATCATGGAGGGGCCATTATAAAAATGTAAGACCGTGATTTTTACCCATGTGAATTTACCTTTTCAAAAATTAGTGAATCTACTATGTTTCATATACATCATATAGAAAACCTAACAGAACATTATTCTCAAAAAATAATAATGAAATAATTGGTATTTATATAATCTAATTAACCAACACTAATCAAATATTAAACTATCCAGTGGAATACTAATATAACCATTTAGAATATTAATTCTGCAAAAAGTTTTGTAACCTCACAACGAATGTGTAAATAAAATTTTGGTATCTTATAAATTAAAATTTGATATATTAATGTGTTGGTATGATAAAGTTAATGGTTTAAAAAATATAAACTAAGTGTGGATATTTTTCTAAAGTGTAAATGTTTATTTAAAAAATTAAAAATAATATAATTTTTTAAAAAATTATTTTAACAAAATATATTCATAAATATATAAATTTTGTCGTTCAATTATAAGATAATTTAATGTGACCTTAATTATATTTTATATATTTCATACGGTGAGGTATAATTTTAAAATTAGTATTCTTCAAATAAATGATAATTTTATTTAAAAATAATATTTTTCATTTATATTATTTTTTTCATAAAATAGAGACCAATTTTTAAATTATATACACCAGAAAATGAATAACGTTAATATTAGGTAATTTTTAAAAATAATTTTTTTGGTGAAATGTGATAAAAGGTAATTTATGTTATTTAATATTTTTGTAAAATAAATGAATCGTTGATTAATGTTTGAGTTGGGGATGATGTAAGTGGCCCCTATTCCAAAATCACATGATATAGTTTCTATATTTAGTCACATTAGTCAACACTATTGATTTTATTTATCCAAAATAATAAACTGATGAAAATAATAATCAAAATACAAACCTCTCCTCCAACTATGAATACGACCCTCATCACCTATTATCCTCACACCTTCAATGAATTTGGTATTTCTAATATAAATTCGAATTACACTACTAATAAACATTTATATGTAATTATATTTTTTGTCTCACTAAAAGAACGTTTCTTTGTCCCTTAAAGAGGTTCTCAAGGACACAACACTCAAGAGGTAAATCCTTCCCTCTATCTTTTTCAATTTATTTTCTTTTCTTATCTCTCACTCACATCCCTTTCCCAAAGAAACATGATAACTGGACTATCATATATATACTTTAATTATATTATATTAAATGTATATCCACCGTCAATTATTTTCTCTTCCCCTTTTACTCTAAAATAGAAAATATTGTCTGTTATGTGTCAATTCCCCTACATTGTGGATAACAATTCTTAATTTTTTAGTATAGATTAAAATATTATTAATAAAACCATTATACTAAATGTAAAATATTTTATAATACATATTAAAACATATTTATTATCCTAGAACCATTTTATAAATGTAATATTAAAATAAAAACAAAACATTTCCACGATGATAAAAAAGACATCAATATAATCTATACGGTTATCAGTAAAATTTTATCTAAAGAATCATTTTAATATATTTAAACCATGTTATATATAATATCATTTTATATAATATATGTTCATTAATAACATATAATTTCAATAGTGGATATCTATTCCCATTTAAAATTATATTTCATACATATATGCAAGTGAATCAATCGTGAAAACTATGTATTGGAACACACTTGAATGGTGAAATTGAATCATATAACTCATCAAAAAGGACTTAAATGAACATAACAAAACTATAATGAAACAAATAAAATTTAATTGGTTATTAATTAATTTCTTAATTACTTTAATTTTGTAACACACACATTTTTTGAAAATTTATATTGAATGCATCAATCACTAAGTCCCTACAAAACAATAAATTTTATATTCTTTCCATTAAACAGAAATTTGCCTCTATTAGGTTTTGAATTTCCAGAAATGGCCCTCTATAGCTTTGATCAGTATGTAATTTGGATCATGAACGATAAGAATTTATTATTGGTGAATATTAAAATACCATTATGAATCTTAATATAACTATTATGAAAAGTGAATAATGAAATTATTTTTTTCATAATGTAATAAGAAAATTATATCTTAATTAATTTTTCAATTTGATATAAAACTAATTATACCATTAAAATTTTTATCTTTAGAAATAAATATGATTTTATTTAAAAATTAAATTAATAATATTAAAAAAATATCTTTGAAAAATAGAGATTATTTTGGAATTCTACATGTCAAAAAATGATTGGGATAATTGTTTGGTATTTTTCTGAAATTCATGAATTTTTTATTAATAATGAATTGTGGTAAAATAACATATATACAAATTTTCATTGAAATACACTTTTTATGACATCATGAGTGATGTAAGGACACTTTTTTCCAATTCACATCCACTTATTACAATTAGGTGTCACATGTAAAAGCACTATTGGTTCCCTTGAGGGAAATAATTAAATAAAGAATAAAATATTCAAAATCCACTCCTCTCCTCCACTTTAAAAAAAAAACCCCATCACTCCCTCTTCTCATGAATCCTCTAATATTTGCTGCTCCACAATGTTCCTCCCAAATACCCTTCCCTATAAAATCCCCACATACAAGAATGCTTGGTCTTTCTAAATGACCAAAACCCCTTCACTTAAGGTGGTTCTGAAGTAGGTAATTACAAGATGTAAATCATCTTTCTTTTTCATTTAGTTTCATTTCAATTTATCTTCTTTTATTTTACTATCCTTACCTATTTTGTAAAAATTATGATTATAACTCCATTATCATCTATATAATGTAATTATTTCATGATAATGTAAGAACCATCAATAATATTCTTAGTCTCTCCATCTCTCTTTTATTTTATTAATGAAATCATCTTAAAGGAGGTTCGAATTTATAATATTTAAGGATGACAAAGTTTTTTCTTCAATTACAACATAAATAATGGTCATGAAACAATTTTTATTATTTAAATAGACTACTATATATTTATTATATCCTATTTAATATTTAAGAACCATTATATGTACCTAATATTAAATCATATGACCAATCTAGTTCTTAATAATCAAATACAATAAAATTAATCTATTTGATTATCATTAATATTTTATCTAATGAATCATCCTCATGGAATGTAACCAATTTATATAAATTAATATAAGACCCTATGAACGTTTATAAATAATATGGAAATTTAATTATTGATATTTACATCAATTCCAAATGAATTCCCTTACATAAAAACAACAAAAAAATTATGAAAATCGAGAAAATGAACATTCCAGAATGATGAATTTTGATCCTATAACTAATAAATAAGCACATATTGGACTTTATAAAATCATTATAAACTAAATAAATTCCAAATAGGTCCTTAATTAAATTATTAATATGTTTAATTTCATATTCTTAGGCCTTAAGTTCAAGAGTGGAACACATTCAGACTTTGGGTAAGGGTTTTCCACCAAAACCTCCATTTTCATTCGATTTACTCTTATTTTCTAATTACCTCAATGAAATTTTTACGTGTTATTATGTAATTTTCATAAATTTGGTGTTAGTGTTCATTATATATCACCTACAAAATTCATTTCTTATTTTATGGGGAGTTAGATGTTTTAAAAGGAACATTCAAAATTGTTTCCGATATACATGTCTGATTCAAGGGAATTTCTCAAATTCTTACCGATATACAAGGGAACTAAATAAAATGATTTTGGAAACCATTATCATTATAAAATAACTAATTTAATTGTGAATATACTCTCTTATATTACTTCAGGTTTTATAGAAATAATTTTCTAAAAGAACACATATTTTAAAACTAAAAGATTATTTATATCAAGAATTACTCCATGCTTTTATAAGAGAATATTCATCTATTTAAACATCCTTGATGATTATTATGTATGATATCTAGTGCAATATTTAATTTAATGTATTATTATTAGTTTTACTATGGAATTTCTATCCTAAATCCATTCACTAATTACATTTTATAGTCACTGTATAAGCTTAATTTTTGTGGAAAGTTATTTATATTTTCTTATGTCAGTTTAAATAAGAATGTATTTGCTATTTATGTTTATGCCCACTCATATGTGGAATTCATTGGACAAATTATGTGATGGGTGGGGCCTCATATAACCCCTTTATTTATCATCAGGTCTCATGATACAAATAGAAGTGGGCTTGGCTGAGGTCTTTCCCATTTTGAGATATGGTTTTTGGTGAGGCCTTAAAAATATTTAGTTTTCTTAGACGAGGCCTAGACGGTATGTTTAAAAATGTTCAGAATATGCAATTCCCTCATTATAAATCTAGTAATATAAATTTCATGTGGTTATTTCACTAGTATAAGACACATAATTATGTTTTATTATGTCTTTATTTACTAAAATCATATTCCTGGCATAATGTGTACTAGATTATTATCTTTAAATAAATGTGTTTTAAATTATTCACCATACCTAATGTTTATGTTTATGTTATATTCCACTATATATCTTACTATAATGGTCATTTGAGATCACTCCTTTCTTATGTTTCATTTTCCAAAGATAAGAAGATGACTGTTATGAGTGACTTGCAGGCATAATCTAGAAGTCATGAATGTTTCAAATGGAATAAATTAGTGCTATTTTTCATTTAAAGATATAATGTTGAATATATATATATATATATATCTTTTTTTCAAATCCACTAAACTATTCATTCAATTGGGATCAAGTTTATTGAAATCATGCCACTGTAATGTAATAAGGCACATACATTTTGAAACGGGGGTTGGGTCCTTATAGTTGGTATCAGAGAAACATTAGTAGAAAATTAGGAAACATGATTTAGAAAATATTGATTAGGGAAAAAATCCTTAACATAATATTTGAGGATAAGAATACAAGAACATCCACGTATTTTGATAAGGAAGAGATTATGTGGATATTTCTAGAAAATACACACCTATGTGGATACTACAAGTGTATATGGTTTTGGAGTAGATGTACCTAGGAGTGAAAACTCTCATAAGGAGATTTGGGCTTGAACCAAGTTATTCTGGTAAATAACAATGGGCATTACTGTGCAAATGGATTGAAACACCCAGAGGATATGCTTTGGATAATTCATATTATTTTACATGACATTATTAATGATTTAAATGTATATTCTTCCATAAGGAAACCATTTCTGTGTCTATGGGGTTAACCATGCATAGGATTTCAGTTTATGATAAGATTTATTCCAAATTATTATTATAAATTATTATTCAAAACCTAATCTAGTGTATGTCATTATCTAGAAATGGATCATAGTGGAAGAATTGAAAACTACGTGAACACACATATCCCATGTAGGGATTTCCCCCCGATTCAAGATAATGATGTTGGATCTAGTGATGCAACATGTGCCGGGAATCTTATAAATATAAATGGAAACATTCTCAGGTTACGAATAATAACCTTACCCTTATGGATAATCTAAATCCACCACATGGAGAATCTTTGTTAGATCGTTTTATTAGACAATTGCATCCATCATTCAATGGGTCAAAAAACCAATTTTTAGCTCAGAAGGGATAAGATCCATTTAAAAGATATTTCTCACTTTAGGATGTAATGAAATAGAAAAGGTAACCATTATGGTTTATTGTCTATTGGGATATACGAATTAGTGGAGGTCGTTTATCAAAAAATTAAAAGGAGAAATAAGAGATTTTATATATGGAATGGAGGGACTTTAAGGGAATAGTCCTAGAGAAATAATTTCCTCGTGAATAGTGATTATATATGGAAAGGTAGTTTCTTTAATTTGACTCAAAATGATGATGGGAATGTATCCAAGTATGAATATTGCTTTACATGGTTAGTACATCCTGTCATAGAATACATAAAAAATATAAAGACCAAGATTGATTGATTAATGATGGTTAAAGCCATTCCTCGGGTGGGAACTGGTCTCCCAATGTTGATCAATATGTGATGATATAGTTTGACTTTCTAACAAGACAGAATCTCTATGTCTTATGACGTTAAGGTAATGGAAGAGAAGAAAATGGTTTCTGAATAATCTGGAAAACGATGTAAGGAATTTAGTAAGAAGTGAAGAGTTGAATATACAACATGTGATAATTATGGAAGGAAATAACTGGGTGCCTGCATAAAACGAATAAGAGTATGCTACAAATGTGAACAAAAATTATATCTTGCTAGTGATCGCAAGGGGAATAAATATTCTTTTAATGTTAAATGCTATAAATTTTTGGATATGTGAATCTATTCTAATGATAGTCCAAATCATGAACGAAGCAAGCAATTAAAAAGGCCAATGGATTAGGGAATAGAATATGTGATCACAAACTATGATATTAAATTTGATAATGATGTGGTGCAAGGTATTTTAATTGTTTCATTAAGATTATCCAATGATTTATTTGCTTGTGGATAATCAAATTATTTCATATCATAAAAATTTTACAAGAAAATTAGTTATTTCTTATTTGATTTAATAAGGGATTCTTCCTTAAAAATCCTAAGGGAAGTATCATTACAACAATTTTGGGTAAGGAAGTACCATTTTGGAATATAAACATTCTTTATCAGTTGTTTATATTTTCATATCCATGATTGAATTTCAAATAATACTAAATGTGGATTAGATTTCGAACATAGATGTGAATCTTTATTTCATGAGGATGGAGGATAAAAAAATTTAGGACGTTTTCGAATCCATTATTTTTCGGGAAGAAAGATCACCCTTTGATTCTCATATTGATCCACCCACATTAGCTCTATTTAATTAAAATAATAGGGAGGAAGGGAATTGAATAACTATGTCTGAGGAAATGAATTTAAAAATATAGGATGTACCTATTGTGATAGAATATGTTGACATCTTTCTAGTATATTTACCTAGACATTATATGGAGCGGGAAATTGAGTTTTTCTTTGAACTAATTCCGGGTTCAAGGCCCATATTAAAGAACCCTTTTAGAATGGCCCCTCTAGAATTAGTGGAAATAAAGATTAAATTAGAGGAATTGAGTGATAAAAGATTTATTTTTCCTCGTATTTCTCTATGGGGATCCCCAGTTATTTTTGTTAGGAAGAAATATGAATCCTCGAGGTTTTTCATTTACTATAGGGTGATCAATGATATAAAAATAAAGAAAAAGTATCCCCTACCCTGCATTGATTATTTATTGGATCAACACCTTGAGTCAAAATATTTTCTATGATTGATCATTGATCTGGATATCATTAGTTTCTTGTGAGGAAGGCTGACATTCCAAAAATAGAATTTCGAACCAGGTAGGGGAATTTCATGTTTATAGTAATGCCTTTTGAATTCACTAATACACCCTATATTTTCAAGGATCCAATAATAATTTTTCATGGAATATATTGATGACATTGTGTTGGTATTTATTGATGATTTCATTGAATACTCCAAAAGATATGCATATCATAAAAATCAGTTGCACGCTATTCAGAATACTCTTAGAATAAATTGAATTATATGGGATGTTTAGAAAGTTTGAATTTTGGCCTCAATACGCTTCCTTTCTTGGACAAATTTTCTAAAAAAATTGATTATTTTTTGATCATGAAAAAATAAAGGATGTGCAAGAATGGACTAATCCAACAAAAATAACAATGGAACGTAGTTTTATTGGTTTAGCAAGTTATTATTAGCATTTCATTGAAAACATCGCCCATTTATCCAACCCAATGAAAGGGCATACATGTAAAGGGGTTATATTTGTATGGACAATGTAATGTGAGTACTGTTTTTAAGAGTTGAAGAGGATATTAGGGATTGATCCAATCCTAACCATACCATTAAAGAGTGATGGGTCTATGATCAATGGGGATGAAACAAACTAATTACTTTATTGTGACCTTACACATAATGATAGAGTTATTAGCGGAGCATCATGTTAGTTAAAAATTCATGAATTTTTTTCCCAAACATGATCTTGACGTAGTAGCGGTAATCATTTCTGTTATATATATGGGTACATTATCTCTATGGTGAAAATGTGACATATATACTGATCAAAAGAGTCTAAAGAATATCTTCTCACAAAAAGAACTCAACATGAGGCAACCATGAAGGATTGAACAACTCAAGGATTACTATTGTACTATACACTACCACCCAGGAAAGGCAAACAAGGTAGTTGATTCCTTGAGCAAGAGGATCATGGGCTTCTCAACAAAATAAAGATTGATAAGGATCATTTGTGCATGTATCTAGTAAAGATATACATTGGAATTATCAATGATTGAAAAACATCAATATCTTTTAATTTTGTCCCTAACAATTTTAATTATAAAGGATAAAATTTTCTCAGCCTAATATTGATAACCATCAAAAAATAATAATTTTTTGAAAGAGGGGAAGCTGGATGACATCGTATGTGAAGAAGGAATTCTAAAATTATTTAATAGGCTTTCTATTCCAGCAATACCTGAGCTAAAAATGGATTTGTTGGATTATTCTCATTGTTCAAGTTTCACTACGCATCTGGGTTGCACTGAGATATATAGAGATTCAAAGGATCCTTTATTGTTGAATAACATGAAGAGGGTAATTGGGGATTATGTAGCACGATTATTAGTATGTCAACGAGTGAAGGATGAAAGGAAACATCCAAAAGGAGTCATGCAACCTGTACCTATTCCTACGTAGAAATGGGATGACATCAACATGGATTTTATCACTATATTACACAAAACTCCAAGGAATAATGATGCGGTTTAGGTAATTGTGGATTGAATTATGAAATCTTCACACTTCCTCACTATAAGGGACGATTTTTCAATAGTGTTCCTACAACGACTCTATATCAACAATAATGTGAGAATTAATAGTGCACCTATCTCAATTGTTTCTAATAGTGATCCACGATTTACATTGAAATCCTAAAAAAATCATCAAAAATCATTGGATACTGAACATCGATTGTGTACTTCTTATAACCCTCAAACTGGTGGGAAATCATATAGGATGATTCAAACCATAGAGGACATGTTGAGATCATGTTCACTTGACATACAAGGTAGTGGGTCAACACATACATTTAAAAGATTTTTAATACAATAATATTTTCCATTAAAATATTCAAATGGCACCATATGAAGCATCGTACGAAAAGAGATTTCGTACAACAACATGTTGGGATGAAGTTGGTGAAAGGAATCTTCTGGGCCCAGAGCATGTGGAGGAAAAAATAATAGAGGTAAAGACTATTCAAGTTCATATCAAAGCAGCTCAAATAAGACAAAATAATTGTACCGATAATCGAATGATAGATTTGGAATTTCAAGTGGGGAACCATTTTTTCTTGAGAGTTTCTCAATGAAAGGGTGTTATATGATTGGGGAAGAAAGGGAAACAGAGCCTAAGGTACATTGGAATTTTGAAATTCTAGAGATAATTGGAGTAGTTTCATATTTTTTGGCTAGGCCACCTAGTCTGTCCAAAGTAAACAATGTGTTCCATGTCTCATTGCTGAGAATGTACTTTCTTGACCCAATGAAAGTCCTCAATTTTGAAGGTATAGAGTTGGAACCTAGAATATCATACTATGAAGAGCCTACACGGATTATGGAAACATAAGAAAAAATTTTTATAAATTGAATGACACTTTAGCTAAAGATATTATGGAGGAATCATATAATTGGAGAGGCAACAGAGGAACTTGAGGAGCTAATGAAGAAGAACTACCCAAATATTTTTGTGCTGTAACATTATATGAATTTTGAGGAAATTTTTTTGTAAGGATGGGAGAATGTAACACACAAAGGTTTTGAAAAAAATATATTGAAATCATGAAACACCGAGTCTGCACAAAACAACACATTTTATATTATATATGGTAAACACAACCTTTCCCATATTATGTTTTGAATTTCAAAATATGGTCATCTAGAGTTGTGATCTGTAATTCATTTCATGTCTGATAGAACCAACTTGATTTTTTGGTGAATGTTAACATACCCTAATGAATAGTAATATTAATAGTTATATGACCCTTATAAATGGTAAATAATGATAATATTTTATTTTCTTAATCTAATAAGATAATGTGATCTTAATTAATTTTTCAATGTGAGATAAAACTTAATATACCCTTTAATTTTTTATTTTTTTAATTCACTATAAATTTATTTATAAATTAAATTTATAATAATAAGAAAATTAGTTTTGAAAAATGGAGTTCATTTTTGAATTCTACATGTTGAAAAATGGTTAGGGTAATTTTTTGGGAATTTCTGAAATTATAGAATTTTTTATTAACAGTGAAATACAATAAAATTCCATATATACAAATTATCATTTAAATACACTATTTATGACATCATGAAATTTTTAACACCACTTTTATATAACTAACATGCACTAATTAATATGATGGGTCACATGAAACCACACTCTTGGTTTTCCTGGTGGAAATAATAAAATAATGAATAAAATATTTAAAATTTACTCCTCTCCACCACTATAACCCCCCCCCCCCCACTCCCTCTCATAATCACTCATATAAGCCTTGAATATCCCCAATGTTCTGCCCAAATACCCATACCTAGTCACTTTCCACATCCAGGAACTCATGGTATTTCCAAAATACCAATACCCATTCCCTTAATGACGTTCTCAAGGAGGTTATTACAAGCGGTAAATCATCATTCATTTTCATTTAGTTTCGTATCAATTTATCTTATTTGCATTTAAAATCCTCACCTCAAATGTCCAAATGATCATGATAACTCCAATATCATATAAATAATGTAATTATATCATATAAATTTGATAACCATCAAAAATATTGTTTCTCTCTCTCTCTTTTATTTTTTAATTGAAATCAATGTTCGTGAGGTTCAAATTTATAACCTTTTTTGATGATAATGTTTCATTTATCAATTTATCCATTAATACTAGTATTGAAACCATATTTATGGTTGAAGAAGACAATAATATATGAATTATAACCTATTTAATATTTAGGAACCTCTATATGTACATTATATTAAATCATATGACAAAAATAGTTTCTAATAATCAAATTCCGCTAAAATAATCTACGTGATTATCATTAATATTTCTTCTAATGATTCATCCTCATGACCTGTAATAAAATTATATAAATTACCATTTGAACCTATGGACGTTCATAAATAATATTTAAATTCTATTCTATATATTTATATCCATTGTACTAAAATTCCATTACTAAAAATAAGTGAACTGATTATGAAAATCAACAAATCGAACACACCCAAACGATGTAATTTAATCATCCAACTAATCAATAAATACATAATGGGGATCTTAAAATCATGATAATATAAATAAATGTCAAATAGGTTCTTAATTAAGTAATTAATAAGTCTTGTTTCATATTCCAGGACCTTATGTTCAAGAGAGGAACACATTCAGACATAAAGTAGGGTTTTTCTACCTGAACCTCGATTTTCATTAGGGTTACATTCATTGCTTATTACCTCAATGAAATTATTATTTGTTATTAAAAACACATAATAAATTAAAATTTTTTTTCCTAAAAATTTTTACCGACCAGAACCCTTTCTTAATTTATTGGTCGTTACACGTTTTAAAAAGAACATTCAAAATTATTTCCAAAATACAAGACCGATTCAAGGGAATTGAAAAATTATTATCTATTTTCAAGGGCACTCTATAATATGTTTTGAAACCATTATCTTTTTAAAAATTCATTTTATTTTGAAAATACTCTCTTACTTCAATTCTAGTTTTATACAAATACATTTCCAAAGAGAAATATTATTTTCAATGTAAAGGAGTATTTATCTCAAGAATATCTCGATGATTTTATAAGTGTATTTTCATCAATTTCAACTCCCTTGTACATTATTATGTTTGATATCATGTTACATATTTATTTGAATGGTTAATGATTTTCTTGATTCTGGATGTGCTATCCTAAAAAAATCTCAAATTTACTAAGAATGGTTACTGTTTAAGATTAGTGTTTGTGGAAAGTTATTTATATTTCATATCTCATTTTCAATATGAATATATTTATGGTTTATGTGTATCCCCACTCATATGTGGAATGAATTGGAATTATTATGTGACTGTGGGGCCCCACTATAACCCCTTGATTCATCAGTGTTTCTCATCACACAAATTGACATGGACTTGGCCGAGGCCTTTCCCATTTGTAGATACGGTTTTGTCTTAATCATTTTTAGATATCTTGGATGAGGCCTTGATTGTATGTTTCATAATTTCCGGCATATGCACATCCTTCATTATGAATATATTAATTTAATGCTAATGTGATTATTCAATTAGTATTATACCAATGATTATGTTTTATTTTGGCATTATTTACATAGCTCATATCCCTACCATAATATGTTCAATTTTTTTTATTTTTATTGGAATGTGTTTTCAGTTATTAACTAATCTGAATGTTTTTGTTAATGTTGTATTTTGCAGTTTTTCACACTCTACCAAATCATTTGTTCTCACCCATTTCTTATGTTTCATTTTCCAAGGATATGAAGAAGTATGTTATGAGTTACTTTCAAGAATAATCTAGAAGGCATGGATGTTTCTAATGGAATAAATAATTTTTGTTTTAACTTTCCAGATGTAATGTTGAACTTATATTTGTATCTTGTTCCCAAATCTACTAAACTATTCGTTCCATTGGGATATGAGTTTCTTATAATAATGATAATGCAATGTAATAAAGCACCGGTTGTGGGAAACTAAGGTCAAATCTTTAAAAATTACATTATCCATGAAAATCATTTGAAGTAAAAAACACTTTTGGACATAAGGTAAGAGATTCTCATTAAACATCCATTTTCCATCCAGGACATGCTTTCTCCCCCATTACCAAAATTTAATTCTTTATTTTTATAATCTACAAATAATAAATTATATTTTTATATTAAAACGTATTTAACTAGACCAATTATTATTTTTATGGGTAAATACATGTTTTAAAAAGTTACATTTTCAATTTATTCTGATCAGCAAGCCTGATTAAAGGGAACTTTTGGATTTCATACCATAAAAACTATATTTTTCATTTATGGTCTTATTAATTAAAATAATTTATTTTCCTCTATAGGTTATCTATAATATTTTCCCTTAAACTGCATAATTTTTCTCATTTATATAGTTTTTTATGCATTCTATTTACAGTTTTCACTTACGATTGACATAATTTTTCTTTATATATTATTCTATATTCAACTATTTTTCTAAAAGTAATATTTAAACTCATTCATTATCATACACCATTATGATGCACCATTTTTTTCATCCTAATGATATGATTCGGATACCTAAATCATTCCATGGGTATTAGTTATGCTTGATTTTTCATGCGGCACACATATGCACGAACATGTTATGATGGGTGTACCCAGATAGTGTTCAAAAGAATTTTTTTGTTTTCAGTATCATGATATTTCATCTTGTGATAGGGAGATAACTTGATTCCATTATATGACTTTGTCCTCCATCTGTAATAGTCATTGCAGTTTTCCTTGACTAGTGTATATGTCATGGAGTATGGTGTTTCCAAATTTATATGATGCCATAATGACATGATACCATTTTTTACATGTTATTATTACTTATTTGAATTCATGTTCCATGCATTTTTATATCATCATGTGATGCCTTATAACCCATGGTCTATGATTTATTCCTATGTCAACTCCCTAGTGCGGAATTTTACCTCATCCCATTGTTCATGTATTCAATTGGTTATCCTATTTAGAAATAAGAGCTCAATCGAAGGTAGGATCTCATTATAGAGATTAAATAGAAGTTGTATTTATTTTAGTTCCATGCATTTCAATTATGAAATTAAACTTCCATCGACACTATATTTTATGATACATTATTTTTTTATTTCTATTTATTCTCAAAGTCATATAATAATATTGGTAAAGGGATGGGGTCAATATAGTTGGTTTTAGAGGAAAATGTAGTTATCTAGGGAAATTAGCACTAGGGACCATTATTATGAACCCTTGTGATAATTATATCACCATGTATTACCGCATATGGATCTTAGGTAGTGACATGTTGGGATATACATTTCATTTACATCATTATCCTTTAATGTTCAATGTTTCCCTTTATATGATTTTTTGATATGTATTAAATAACCAATTTTCTCTTTTTCTAATATAATTGATTGAAATAAGAGAACATTTGAAAACAATAAATGTTATATTAAATATGATGATTTCCCTATTTTAATTACAAATCATATGGGAATAATAACTCAAAACATCATGATTGTACTAGCTCAGCTGGTTAATGTGATGAATTATAACATGAATTGTGGGGAACAACCTAATTTAATTTTTAAAGTTAAATTTTCAGTAGAATAATTTATGAGATAAATTCTTCCCATAATTTTTTCATTTCTTGATCCCCTAATCATATAATAAAATATTAACTTAATTGAGAAGATATTCTCTATCTTCCAATACTCAGAAGAAGATAATGATTTTATGGTGGACTGCCATTTTGATGAGGAAACTGATCATTGGTGGACACTGATCATGAACACAAATTCCAAGGATAAAATTTATTCCATGTAGGGGGAAGAATTAAATAAAATATATTCCAATAAATAATTTCCCCTAACTCTCTACCGTAAAATAGAGAGGGAGTTACCTAGACTGAAGTTAAAGGAAAACAAGTATATTGGAGCATATGAAGAAAACATCCCAAGACTTGCAGGATATGTCTTATGGTATTTCATGAAAACTGAATGAAAATTTGACAACTTGTTTATAAGACTAAAATAGAGTCTGTGAAAATCATTTTTGATTTAATACATTGAAATCTATGGTAAGATTTTATATTGTTCACTTATGGTTGAAAAAGATATTGGAGTCTCTTAGTGGTATTTTGAGGCTGGGTAAAAAAGAGGGAAATACACGTTAATATTGTAGGATCGACAGATAAAACTCATTATTGAATGAAAAACAAATATACCACATCATAAATGTTTGTGAATAAGAATCCTTGAAATTTCCTAAAGGAAACTAGGAGATTATTCAAATTCTTAAGAGAGGGGAATTTGGATAATAACTAAGAAATCTATATGAAGAATTCGTACAATGTAGAAGAAAAAATAATGGTTCAAATGAACAATTATATTTTTGTGTACTGTTTCAACTGGTGGGAACATGGGAATTTCTCATGACAATGCCCTAATTAGAGGGTTGTTAGAGGAAATATACAACAACCAACAATGAAAAATATAAGGGCATATGTTATCACTACTACTAAGTGTAGCCACAAAATGATGTGGTGAAAATTTTGCTGGTTATTCATTCAAGAATAGTAATCATACTTTTTGAAAATGGTTCTATGAATTATTTAATATATTGAATGTTTAGTATAACTATTTAAACTCTTATAAAAATATTTATGTTTAGTAATCTAAGAGAATAGTGAATGGGGTAATTATTTTATCCAATGTATATAGATCCTCCCAAATTAATAATTTTGGACAGAACGTCTCATTAATCATTGTCTTACTTTTCAAGAGTATGATACTATATTGGTCATGGATTGGCTATCTTTACATAAATTAAACATAAACTAATGATAAAGGGGTATCTCTCTAAACATCTCAAGAAATCCTCCAATTTTATACATGTGAATGGAGGAGGGTGAATATACATTAGGTTCATAATACCAATAGTGGAAATTATTTCCTTATGAGAAATAATATATACTCCAAATAGTTATGGAAAAATATGAGACTATTGGTCCAATACATTCCCATTATGAGGAATAACACAAATGTGTTCCTTGATGATGTTCATATTATTCCTCCTGAGTGAGAGGTTGAGTTTTCAATTGATTTTTTTAGATCCATTCCTAGAGAAAATAATCATTATAAAATAGAAACCATCTAGTTCAATGAAATCAAGAAGATGTTATAAGAGAATATCTAAAAGTGTTTCATATTCCCGAGTTCTTCACCATGGGGTGCGGTAGTCCACTTCATTAGGAATAAGGATAGATCCATGTTCCATTTCATTAATTATCACGAGATTATGAAATCATGAAAATAAAAAGTATCCCGGATGATGAATAGATTTCTTGGTCAATCAACTATGTGGGGAAAAATATTATTATAAATTCGACCATCAGTCTGGATATAACCAACTAAAGGTGAATGTAGAAGATATTCCCAAGACTGCCTTTCTAATGAGGTATGGTCACTATGAGTCCATAGTTATTATCATTGGGATCGCAAATTGTCTATAAATTTTCATTGGCATAATGAATAGAGTATTCAAAGATTACCTCATAAATTTTTTTATTGTGATTATCAATGATATTCTGAAATAATCCAAAAGTAAAGAGGATCAAGAGGATAATTTCAAAACTATAATAAAAAAATTTAATAGTGATAAAAAATAATGTTTAGTAAATGTGAATTTTGGATGGATAATTTATCATTCTTGGGGAATTTTTTCACTATAAAAGAAAATAAATTTGTATATTTTCATGAAAATATAATAAAAAGAGTGGCACATTCTGACATCTATAACGGATATTCATAGATTCAT
Organism: Viscum album; assembly: GCA_963277665.1. Taxonomy (NCBI): domain Eukaryota; kingdom Viridiplantae; phylum Streptophyta; class Magnoliopsida; order Santalales; family Viscaceae; genus Viscum; species Viscum album. The sequence continues at coordinate 2,098,511,529 of OY728159.1, read as the reverse complement.
TGATCTAGTGGGATACAACCAATGATTTTGGAGGAATATATCATTATTGTCAATCGTACAAACCAAGTTAATTCTGACTAATGTATATTTGGTCTGGAGTAGTGAATGAGAAAACTTTTTAAAATTTTTTGAAAAAGAGTCTTATCACTTTTCAGTACTCACAATTTCGAAAATTGGAGAACTCTTTGATTTGTATAGTGATTTTCAATGAATCTATATGTTTTCTTACTACATAAATGTGATAATTTGATATCCTATGATTCAATAAAGTTGAAAATTCATGATAAACACTATCCCATTCATGATATTGAGTATGTTGTTGTGTTATTCATGTTGAATTATTTGTAGAATTATCACTATTAGGATATTTTTTATATATATACTAGTCATAAGATTGAAAAACATATATTCCCATAATAGTTTCTTAATATTTTCCAGTGAATAAGGTTTGATATAGTAATGAATCAAGACTACACAATGAACTACCATCATGGTAATGAAAATAATGTGAAATATGCTCAAATTATAAATTATCTTGAAGCTTTAACAATGATGAAAATTGAGAAGGATCCATTAATCTTATAATTTAAAAGGATAGAAAAGGGCACCATTAAGGAAGGAAAATTATCCTTCCTTTCTAAAATGATTAATCAACCTTCACATATGGAGAAAATAAATGATTCTCAATGAAATGATGATAAAATTCCCAAAAATGATGAATATATGAGAATTGGGAAATTCGCAGAGTTCAAAATTAATTTGGACATTGTCACAAGATTTTTTTAAACATTCTATGTACCATAAAATCTAGAGATAATGAATGAAATTATGAAGTATGAACATAGATAAAATTTCTGTATTTAGCCTGTTACAAAATTAAGTATTTATATCTCTCTGATAACTATTGGTGGGACAATATGAATAAAGAGATCACTGAATATACATATAAGTGATTTCAATGCTAGCAAGTGAAGCCTAGAAAAAAAAATTCTTATGGGATGATGTAAACATTACACATACAAACCTGGAAATGAGAATACATCAATATAGACATTGATTTTAGAATTTAGAATATATCTGTTAGAAATAATGATATATGGGTTGTTTTGCACCATCATACAAACACATTTAACTTTATCTCAATTTGAGAGGACTTAAAATTCTATCAAAATTCACAAAAAGACAAGAAATAATTGGAGAGTCTGCATGGATTACTACTATTGAGATTGTCTGATAAAGATCCAAGATTTACATCCATTGTTTGTAAATGTCTCTAATATTATAAAAACATTGAATGATGCATCAGAAAGGATATAAACCTCAACTAGTTTTCAAATCTGAATGTGTTATTTAGACACTAGAATACATGTTGAGATAATGTTATATGGACTTAAAGGGAGGATGGTACCAACATCTACATCTGGTAGAGTTCATCTTTAAAAATAGTTTCCACATGAGAATCCAATGGGATCAAAATTAATCCCTCCATTATAAATGATAAATAAAAATAGAATGCTATGTTTAAGTCAGTGAATGTTAGATTATAGGTCCTAAAATTGCCGGTGAAATGTTACAAAAGGTGAAAACCTTTCAATAAAATATCTCAGCTTCACAAATTATACATAATATATATGATGATAATCATTTACAGTACCTAGAGTTTATAGATTGATACATGGTATTACTCTATATATCTCTCTGAAAGTGGATCATGAGATTTCAGAAAAAATGACAGCTATGTACTATTTACATTTGATACTTCTAGATTCGTAATTATGTCAGAGCTATGACATATTGACTAGAACATCCACCAACCATGTGTTATGTACATGATGTATTCCAAATATCCATCTCAATGAAGTACATACTAGATCCCTCACATGTACTAAATTCCCTTGTTGTATAGTTACAAAAATATATTGGCTATGAGGAGCAACTCGTGGTGATATTTTGACCGTAGAGATAAATTTTTATGCAACAAGACTACTGACATAGTGAAATCACTATATAAGAACCATAAGTATTAATAATAATCATGGTAACTAGGGTATGAGATGAAAAATAACTGCCCTTACTTATTTTCAACATAGAATGTAAAACAAACTTTCAAGGGGGGAATTTCATAAAGGAGAAATAATGTAATGACCCATAATTTTACCAATGAAAATTTCATTTTTAATAATTATAAAATTTAGTATAAATCAAATAAAAAACATAGAGAACCAATTAAAAACATTATTCTCACAAACTAATAATGAAGTTTGTGGTAATTATATGAATAAAGAACCAATACTTATGGAATAGTAATGTGATAGTTATAATAGTTATATGACAATTTGAAATAGAAATCTGGTCAAAAAAACAATAAATTTACCTATAAAGGTGTAAATAAAATTTTGGTATATTATATATGAAAATATTATATATTTATATCTTGGTATAATAAAATAGCTGTTTTTAAAATGATAAATTCAGTTTATTTTATTTGTAAATAGAAAATATTTACTTACAATTATTTAATTTGTATAATGTTTTAAAAACATAATTTTAGAAGAATAGATTCATAAATTAATATTTTATTTTATTATGATCATACGATAATTTTTTGAGACCTCATTTAAATTTTCAAATTTTCATAAAATCATTTATAATTATTTAATCATTTTTTACGAATAAATTTTGATTGAAATTAGAAATTAAATTTCTCATATCTCTAAAACTATCTTCATAAATTGATTCCATTTATTATTTCTACATTTTATAGAGGTTTTAGGCGAATTTTATTAATTTTTCTAAAATAGTTGATTTTGTTGTGAAAATTGAAATATAGTAATTTTATATATTTATCATTTTTGCAAAATTCATGAATTTTCAGTTAGGTTTGAGTCATCGATGATGTAAATAGACACTATATCAAACTAAAATTATCTAGGTACTTTATTTATTCAAAATAATCTGCACTATTTAGAGACATGTTCCACAATAATAACATAATAAATAAAGTAATCAACAAAACCCCTCTCTTCCAACTATAAATAACACCTCTCACCACTTATTCTCTTTATGCATTTTAATCTTTGGATCATGATAATATTCGGACCAATTTAAATCATAATCCTACTAACACATGTTATAGTGTTTCTGTTCACTCTAAAAGGCCATTTCCAGTTTCCTTAAAGAGGATCTCAAGGAGAGGACACTCAAGAGGTAAACATTCTCTCTCTCTCTCTCTCTCTCTCTCTCTCTTTAATTTTTATTTTTTTCATATCCTTCTCTAACCTATCATAACCAAAGTAATATTATAAAATATTTTTAATATATATATATATATATATTGGAATGTTATTATGTTAATGGTATATACATCATCAATTATATTATTCTCCCCTTTTGTTATAAAAATGAAAACATCATATATGATGTGTCGATTCACACCATTATAGATAATGATTTTTCATTTTCTAATACCACATCTGTGTTTTGTCATAATACCATTTTAATAATTAAAATAATTTTTTTAATGTATATTATAACATATAATGTGTTCTGGAACTAGTATGTATACATAATATTAAATAATGAAACAAAACTAGTTCATGATGATCGAAAAGACACCAAAATAATATGAACAATTATCATTAAGGTTTTATATAATGAATCATCCTCATATATGAATGAAAAATGATTTATAATACCATTTAATATTTTATATATTCATTAACATAACATAATTTCAATTTTTGGAAAACAATTCAAATTTTACATGATATTTCATCCATGTATACAATTGAACCAATAATGAACAGAAAGAAAACAAACACGTGCGAATGACGGAAATGAATCATATAACTCATCAAAAAGGTCATACATGAAATTAATAATATTATACTAAATAAAATATATTTGGAGTAGTTATGAATAAAATTATTAAGAAATCCAAATTCATTATCTATGACATTAAGATCATGTGAAGAAAACTTGTAGCCATAAGGTAAGGGATTCTTAGTGAATCTCAATTTTTCCATCGAGTTAATATTTCTCTCCGATTAATAATATGTAATTATTAATTATTAATATTTAATCCTCCAAAAATTAGTGTTTATGTTCAATACTTATATAAGAATCTCAATTCTTGTTTTTTGATGAGTAAATACATGTTTTATAAGAGTATCTTCTCAATTTCACCCGATAAGTAATCCCAATTAAAGGGAACATTCCAATATATTTCCCTTATTCAATTTACATTCATAATATTTTTTAAACCAGAAATATTTTTTATATAATAAATATTATTTTCAAGAAAATATTTCATTGTTCACTTTAGGTCTTATTTATGAAAATATTCCTTTGTCCTCTTTAATGTATCCTAAAAATTTTGATTTAAACCTCCCCAAAGTGGCTCATTTCTAATGTTTCTTAACAAGTATTTTTACATGTTTTCACTTAAAATTGTAATCATTTAACATGATATATTTATATCTTCCTTTATTAATGTATAGTTATGATATAAATTGATAATTTCTTGAATACCCTTAGGGTATTCCATTTGGTTACTCCTTATGACATGTTTATGATACCTAATTACATACAAGGGTAACCCTTATACCTGATTATTTATGTGGTACACATATTTTTGATCATGTTATGATTGGTATACCCATATATAGTTACAATGTATTGGGTAATGTTTAGTCTCATGTGATTTCATGTTGGTATAGGGAGTGAACAAGACTCTGTTATGGGACGTTGTCCCCCACTTGAAATAGTCTCGACATTTAACATTGACTAATGATTATGAAATTTTTTATATAGTTTTCACATTCATATGATTCCCTAATTACATTGTCCCATTTTCTACACATTATTCTTATATATGTTTATTCATGTTCTACACATTTCATTGACGTCATGTTATGTGTTCTAACCCATGTGTTATGCTTTATTCCTATCTTTATTACATTATTCAGATCTATAGATCACCCATTTCTTCAAGTATTCACGAGGTTATCATAGGTAGATGTAAGATCCATAATAATGTTATGATCACAATATGGAGATTAAATAAAATATGTTTTTATTTTTGTTTCCTGATTTCCAATTATGTACTAAATCTTCGAAAGAAAAAATAATGTACTATCCATGGTCTATTTATAATAGATATTTTAGGTTTTAACCATGTAATAATAAGTTTAAATGGTGGTGGTGTCTATTAAAAATTACCAATAAAAAATCACCGAAATAACTACACATATAACATCAATAATAATAGTTAGGTCATCATAATTATATGTATATAGTAAAAATAATAAGAATATCAAGATATACTCAACAAAGAAACAATGTCTTAGGGTAAAATCACCACCATAATTATAGCATAGGATTTATACTTAATGGTTTCAAATAGATCTCATCTTTGAGAACACACTCTTTCAGTCACATGGCACTGAGGGCATCCATTTGAGATGTCAGGATCATTTGGTCTCGCCTTAAGAAGTACACATTGGAGGACATAATGGAATGATACACAGAAAAGGATCACACCCAAGGAAATTGGTTTTGAGAAAAAATATATATATATTAACGCTCCAAGTCATATATCATTTCTCTCATAGTATTGGAAATGATGATTCCAATAACTAAACCTAGTGGAAAATGATGAGGAAGGATCTCACTTTGGAAAAAATCATGAAATTTCAACAACTCTACCCAATACTAATGTATCTCTAAAGGGATCACTATCCCATGTATAGGATATGATTCCATACTAGACCGTTAGGGAAAAGACAAAGATACCAAACCCTAAAAAAACTTGTCCAATATGAAGAGGGAAGAGAATAGAAGAATTACTTGATGGAGTACATGGAGTGTACTAGTCATACACATTGTGTTCCATTAGCATCAGCTCCTTCTTGGGTATCACATTCTATGATCTGGTCTTTGTATGTATCAAATAATAAGTTATGTATGTGTCCATGTATCCAAAGCCATGTACATAGAGCTTTTTTCATTTCTGTGCCTGATTAAATGTTGTTTATGAGCCCACTTACTCATGGTGATATTTGTGTAACCATTTCTGTACATTCCATGATGACAATTAATGGTCGCATGATCTGTGACAATTGTCAAATTCCATATGATATATTAATTTTTTAATATACCATAGGACGACATCTTGGACCCCATTATATTTGTAATCCCTAATGATAAATCAAGTATGTCACATTATCGACAACATTATGGTTCTTTTTGTATCTTCGGTGGAAAACAATCATTAATCTCATATTTATCAAACCAAAAGCCAAAGTAATTTCTTATGATGAATGAATAATGGTGGGAGAAATCTACATTACCCAAAATAGTGCAATGATCCTCATTCACGTTATTTTGGCCTTTATAACGACCCAATCTTTTTGAATGGTATTTTTTTACTCTTTAATGATTTAATAGAGATGTTAATGGTTAATGCAGAAAGAAGAGTCGATGGCTTCATGCAGTAGACTCAAACCTTATAAAGCACACTTATCAGAGCTTAGGAAGGAGGTGGAATATTTGGGCTTCACTTTGGACCAAGCCCAATCCGAACTCTATCATGTTAAGCTGGAATAAAACCGCCTACAGGAGAAGTTCAAGTTAGTGGAGATTACTACCAGGGAGATGTTATCAGAGCCTCCCTCAGATTCTCTAACCATTGCACACCTTACACATAGGTCATATTCTGGTGTTATAAGGGGTTATGTAATGAGACCATAATAGCCTTGTGTAATCCTTTGATTTAAATAAAAATTTTGATTTTCTCTTATGATGAAGTTTGTGAATTTTCAAATGTCCGGATAAATATAGTATGAATATTTTCGATGAATTTTAGAAATAGGATATTCGAAAATATTTATGTAAACCTTAAATAATTAATTATGTGTAATGATTTAAAAAAAATGGTCTTCTACAAGAATGTTCAGTACAAAATTTAAATTCTAATAAATCAACATAATTTTTCATGAATAGTAAAGTATGAATAGTGATTTTATGCTTAGGATTAGTAATGGGACCAAATATATTAGTAATCTCATTTAAAGAAAGTATTAATATAATCTAGGAACCATGATTAAGTAATTTGATTCCATAAAATAGGTTAATAACTGTTTTAGAAATTATTATTCAAGTATTAGTTTTTTCTGGTGAATAGTGTTTTTTAATTATTAATTAAATAAAAAATATTTAGAAAAATATTTTTATAAAATGGAGTACATTTTTGAAATTAGATCATCTATTTTTTTAAGGTGAAATTTTGGGATTTTTCTGAGAGTTGAATTTTTGATGAATAGTGAAAATAAAGTTTTTAAGTTATGGGTGTTTAATGACATCATAACTGCATCATGAAGATGTGACAAGATATTTTAAGGGATGGCCTACTAAAGGGAATGAATTATTGTATGAGGGGTCCCCTGTGGCCCAAACCATGGGCAAATACTATGGGAAAGCCCATGGGTTTGTCAATACCACCAATAGGGTGTCCCTTGGCCAGTAATGCCTTGTCCCATCACTTTCCCTATCAATACCCACCCATTCATCCTTTAGTTTTCACTCCCAACTCTCCCCCAACGATGATATAGTCCCATTACATCCCAAAGGTTCCTCCCAAGGTGCCCACAAGCCCTCAAGGTCCCAAACATGGAGTTTTTAGAGTTACGTTTTAAGGTAAGGGATCATACCTATCTATTTCTTTCCAAGTACTCTCTTTTATGTAATTAATTTTATACTACATGTTCTTATGTTGGAGGATGTTATTTTATATTCATCCTACTTTCATTTTAATTTTAATATTATGAGAGCCTCTCTCTTTATATCATCAATTCATTTTAAGAATTTTTAAGTGGCGTCGTTAGGCTGCCGAATTTTTAAGCGATTCTTTCACCCTTCTCGTTTTCAAGATCTTTTTCACGTCAAGTCTTTCAGGTTCTTTTTAATTATGTTGGGGTAGGATATATATATCTATAATACTGATCTTATATGTTCATATTATTATATAGCCCATTTTATCTCGTCAATTTGGTTTTCTGATGTTTTAAATGACATTGTTAGGCTGCCGAATTTTCATAAGAGAAATCTTATTTTTTTCTTCCTGCAATGTTTTTCATTTCATATTGTATGTATTTAAAATTTATTTACAATGTTCTTATATATATTAAATTATTTCCCTATACTGTTTTATGGATCATTTATGAGTGAGTGACCCATGTCCCCTCTCTTTTCAATATTTTCTAAAACCCTATAACATTGATGTTATGCTACAGAATTTGCATCTCAAAATGCCTCTCCCTTTTTCTCAAGTTCTTTTATTTTATTAAGTGAATACCCAAAGCTCTTTTTTTATAGGCGTATCCTCATATATATCGCAATTTTCTATTTTAAATTCTGGGATTTACATACATGAATCCCGCTATCCTTTTTCCATGGGTTTAAAGTGACATAAAGATCATCTCTTTAAATCAGTTTTTAAAAAACATTATGATTATGAAATAAAACCCATTTCTTTAATGATATATGAGTTATTTATGAAATTTTTTATGATGATATATGTGGCTCACATTATAATAAAGGAAAATTTAATGGTTCACACTGATAACGCTCCAATGCATTGGGTAAAGACATAATCTCTTGAGATGACCATTTTTAACGACGCCTTGGTGAATAACCATGGTAATTTTTAATGACACCTTGGGGATGGACCTTGTTAAATAGAAATTAATTTTTATGTCAAATTTTGTAGCCACGTCTTCAAGTTATGAAATATGTTATTTTTATTATGATATTCCTTGTGATTTTTTCCTCATGCCTTAATGTTCTTTTTCAAGACTTTATTGATCTATCTCAAGTTCACATGTTAAATGTTTCCCCTTGTTACCCTTACTGGGCCTTTTACTCACCCTTTCTTTTGATGTATGTCCCCAGTTTATGAGATGCAGTAATGAACCAAGGATGAACATAAGAAGAAGCCTTTCATGTTTTTATGAAGAATTTTTTATGTTTTCATGTTTTATGTTCCTAGATTCCATGACACTAAACATTAAAGATCCTCAGTTTTGTAAAATGTGATGAAAAGTTTTGTTATAAAATGGTAGGGTGTTATATCCTTGATTTTTTACCATTAGAATCCAAAAATGAATAATCAATTTAGATAAACAAATCGTCCAATAATTCTTGTAGGTAATCCCATACCTACAATACGATCGATCGACATATAAATTATGTCATCAGTTGTTTTTTGTCGATTATAGGAATAAACAAACATCGAACAATTCGATATAAATAATATCCTATACTGATATGGATAAATTGATGGTGAAGAATGATTCTGTATCTTCTGGGTTGGTGGGATCCTTGAGTTATATCTTACACTAATTGATGAAACATGAATTAGTCACCACCTTCCACTGGAGGATACTCCAACACTCTCCCAAAAATTCCTAGGGTTATAAAACTACGCAATGGTTTTATTAATAACATAAAAAATAGAAAACCCCCAAAATAGGGTTATTAAATAAATAAATTAACGTATTCAATTAATTTATTTAATCATATTCACCTAACCATGCCCAATCTAGAACATTCAATGATTCCCAATTTTATATTAGGCCAAGGGTAAACCCCATGATCAAAAATCAAGTAAATCCTTATATTTTTTATCTCCGACACTTTTTTGATGTTAATTACCTTTTTTATATAAAATTTGAATGCATGATATTTAATATTAAGGATATATTTACAAAATTATTTACCAGAACATTGGGACTCAGAATCTAATGTCATTAAAGTTCAAACATCTACAGATAATATATATAAAACTCCAAAATTAATCATTTAAAAATTGGAGTCTTTTCATTCCCCTAGATTTTGGTATTTACATATTAGAATGAAAAAATGAAAAGCTACACAAAGGGAAGTGGGTACATAGAATGCATATATGTATCCCAACCCATGGTGGTCTCATGAAAATATTCATCCTACCAATAACAGTTCCTTAGGAAAATAGTCAGCCATGATGGATCATCATCTACTAATCCATAATATATTTTGGTTACTAAGGAATGGTATTTCCATCCTCGATATGTAGGTCACCACGTTCGATTACATGAAATTGATCATGAACATTCATGGTCAACCATTTCATGTGGGATATGTCATGTACCAGATATAAATGCATTAGTATAGTTAAGAAGTACTCCACTTCATCAAATCTATACAGAACATGGAATGGGAATGATAATCTATGATATACACACTATCCAAATCTCTATAATCTGTGTCGAGGTAAGACACTTAGGAACACATGGTATCCATCCTCTAACTCCAAAGGACTACAGTATCAGTAGACATAGTACTTATGATGGTTCAATGCAGTCCTCAAGCACTATTATATATTCTTCACCTCCTTTATAATAGATCCCGCTAACTCTGGGTCCATATTTGCAGACACTCTTCTTCCTGTCTATCATAGTGGGGATGTATAGGTTTTTTTTGTAAATTTCCTAGAATGGTGTCACATCAATGGTTGAATGGAAGATGTGTTTGTTTTCAAAATCCCCCAATGGTAGTTGATCTACCCAACTAAGGCCAATGTCTAACATGAAATATCATTGAATTTCCTTCAGAACTAGATTTGATAGACAAATTAGAATATCTGTCTAGGTGTGATAGTATGTGCTATAATGTAATGGAGTCCCAAAAGCCTCTTGAAATCCCTTCCACAAAAATTATGTGTAGTGAGAATCACTATCAGATATAATCATCAATGTAACTCCACAGATTTTTACTATCTCATCCTTATAGAGTGATCACAGTATCTATAATAAAATCTATTTTTGAATATATAGGAAGTGGGCCGACATGGTGAGTTTTTCCTTGATGACTCTGAAAGTATCAGGTCCCCTGGACATATGTGGTAATCCCATCTAGAGTCCGATGGATATACCATCCCTCATCCACTCTGGCACCATAAGGGGTTGACCTAAACCCTCATGAACCTATTTCTCAGCCTTCACTTGCTGACTAATAATGTATCAAGAGAAAACCAACACAAATACCTTCTTCATTCATCGCCACCAAAACTCCTACTGATGTTATTGGTAAATATTTTACAAAAATTGATGTATTACTAATGGTAAATTCTCAAAATATATCAGTACATAATATATCAATGAAGCAGGTACCATCATACGTCCTTTAAAAATAATAATTAGATTCACACATTTAGAAAATCTATTAAGAGCATGTCCAGTGGACTTCTATTTACATAAGGACTCCTTGTTGGTATCTCCAAGATGTACTTCCCTGGGTCCGTTTAAAATAGGTGGTGTAACCAACATATAATGGAGGTATTCTTCACCATCCTCCCCTATAATGTATAATTTTGATGTGGTAAATTTATTATGTGACTCTCCTAGAAGATGCGAGCAAGATATCTGCTTGAGGGAATCCGCTACCACATTCCCAATCCTAGAAATATAGAAAATATAAATCACATAATCTGAGAGGAAATATGGACATCAATTATATCTCATGTTTGGATTCATTTTAGCGAAGATATAACTGATACTCTGTTTGTCAAAATAGAATATAGATTTCTTTCCCATCAGATAGTGTCCATATCATTAATGTAATAACTATGACTACTAACTCAATATCATCAGTCACATATTTATTCTCATCTTTAATCAACTGAATTGAACCATGTCCATTAAATTCACGTCTCTAATTCATAACAAAACCAATACTAGACCGTATTTTATTGTAGAACATAATTTACATGGCATGATTGAATTGAAAACTAATGATGGGAGTGTTAATCAATCCATACCATAAACCCTGAAAATGATACAAGGACATATCCATCCACATGGATGGATTCCCATTTTGGGTCAATGTTTTGTTGAGAGAGGATATCCTAGAGAAATCATGTGTTATTAGTTGATTGTATATTTCCAACCCAATGAAGCTCTGCACCTCCATCATGTTATTAGGTAGACCCTAAGAAAACACTACCTCAACCTTCTATGGGTCTAATACTACACCATCTTTGAGATATCATGTCCCATAAAGTGGACCTCTTGAATCTAGAACAGTAAAATTATGAACGTCCCATAATGTTGGTGCTCTCAGAGTATATCCAAAACCAAACTTAATTTACCTACATGATACTCCTCACACATTGAGTACACTGGGATATCAGGGATGGTGAATACCATGAAACAACCAATGAAAGGATGAATGATCAAGTTCATGATTCCCATGAACATTTCTAGGGATTTCATCACCCCAAAGGTAATCACAATTTACTCATAGTGACTATAGAAACATCAGAATTGTATAGTTGATATATCATCATCCATCATTCTCAACTATTGATATCCTTATATGAGGTAACATTTTTAGTATCATCATTTAATTCTCAACTAGTCAATGTGCTAATTAATCGATTATATTGGATACATTATTATTACTATAACCTCGTTAAGGAGGCATTAATACAGAAATAACCTCATTCTCTAATCCTCCTTATTAGTGAACAAAACTGGGGCTACCCAAGATGAAACACTACCACTCCAAATCCCTACCGCGGAATGTCCACCGACTGCACCATTGAATCAAAAAGATATGAAGGAGACATCCAACTTTCTAGTGAAGACATCAATGTCATCCTACTGTTTCGATCAATGTAGTAGTCTATATCTTAGATGGGAGGTAATCTTGGAATATCCTTTAGAAAGATTTCCTCATAATCCACCACCACTACATTGAACTAAAGACTCATAAAATCAATTACACTAAGGGTCATGCTAGAAAACTGATGAATTACATGCTACACCATATTATGAATTAATCCATTGTGTGCTTCATGGGATTCCATTTCACCCATAATGTAAAACTGATTCCCATCACTACAAACACACCATATACTCCACCTAAAATATTCTATTTGGACATGAACTGTAGGTAACCAGTATATACCTTATATGACATCTTAAGGACTCATCACTACTAGAAAATAATCTCAAATTAATCCCTTTCCTCCAAGAGTTATGTTACTCCCTCAGATTATCTATGTTATCTAAGAGACACCTCTAGTTGGAGGCTCAAATTTCTTGGGTCGAGCCAAGGGCTCAACCAAATTTTCTATGACCCGATTCATAAAAGTGATAATAACATAATGAATCACACTACTATATATAATCAATGGATCTAAGATATAAAAATAAAAGAGTATACCAAGATTCATCCATAGAGACTCTTGTTGAAATGCCTCAACTACCTTGCACAACCCTAAAACATATCCCTTAGATCCATGTTAATCGCATAGACCACATGGCAATTGTGGTGGAATAAAATCAAAATATATACCTGCTCTATCTTCTGTCCAAGTCATTATACCATGTTTTTCTCCTATGGACCACCATACTCAAGCTATTTTCTCAACCTAGTCAGCCCATCCACCACCTCTTTACTAATCGTACGACTGGTCAAAAAATCCTTTATGAAATTTTCCATGTTTTCACATGAGTAGAAACACATATCCCATTGAAGACTAGTTCAATCATCTAAGACCAAACCATAGACCCTAAATATATGGATCATATAATAAAACTTCAGAAACATCCAGGTCACTGAGTCTGATGTTGGTTCCCTACTGTCGAATTCTCTACTCTTATGTGCATAACGCTAGTAATAACTATCATCATCTTCTCACCCATTAAACTCTTGATGAAAAGGGAATGATGTATCAACCTGAAATAGGTAGAAATAGATTGATGTATCACTATAGATCATTTGTGTTTTCATATACCTCACTTGAAGGTCCAATATAAAAAGAACTAATCACCTACCATATCCATTGACTACAGAGAGATTCTAATAAACCTCGATGAATATTCACACAACATCATAATATGCTACAGATTCTATATAATCTCATTCATGTTCATGGACCGTAATTTCATTATAGAGAGCTTATATCTATAATGGAACTTGAACTATGACCATGAAATGGTCACCTCTTCATATGACTAGGTTACTAAACCCTACTATTTTCTTATATTTCCATGGAGAAGGCTCGCTTCCGGGACAAACATGTAGTTTTCAGTGTCATAAAAATATGGGAAAATAATTTCACTACCTTATTCTAGTTTTTAGTCTCCTATGGGATGGGATAATCCCAAAATATGAGGGGACACTATTAATGATACTCCTAAATCATTCTCATTGTACACACATCATCTATATGTACTAGCAGTAACATATGTTTTCTGAAAATGTGTTGGTATAAATGTTGAACTATCAGGAGGTAACAACTCATGAATAAGAACTTGTATCTAAGCTTGGAAATTGAGGGTATCATCCTTATGATCTTGATATTGAATCATATTTGTCATGCATCTCGATGACATCCTATAATAGGCAAGATGTACCATAGTCAATGACTATATCTAGAGAGATTTTACAATATGGAAATGAAAATAACAACCCATTCATATATGATCTATATACCAATGTTTTTATCTATAACCAATGTCTACATGTACCGAGTGAAAAGGTAGGTGATTCGAGTCCTGGTGTGTGGATATGTCGACTACTACACCAACACTGGAGTCTCTAGATTGGATGTTGAACTTGAAACACATACCATAATTTTCCCAAACCAATATCACAGACATCGGTAATAAGATATAACTGACTCCAGTATATCCACTCTTTCACGACCCAACCCAATGGGACCCAAATGATAACTACCACAAACCCACCACCATTAGTCCAGGGGTTTGTGACTACTGCCAAGTAGGCATGTGACTCGCATGAGCTGACATATCATAATGTACCTCTATACAGACACAAAACATCTCAAAACCTATACAATGATTAAATGTAAATAACTATGAACCATACATGAATGCATCTAAATCACAGAATCAAAGTAGAAAAAAGTATTGGGATGAAAAAAGGTCCAAATTCAAGCCCACTATAAATATATTGAATACATGTGCAGCCTATAAGGGCCTTATTTCATAGAGACCATAGAAACTCACCAAATTATATTTGGAACAGTAAGATCTACCTAGATCTAGTCCCTCTAGGACTCGATCAAAAATCAGATCATCTTCATAAGATGCGACACATGTAGGAAAATCCATTATAGGGGTGAGTATAATAATACACAACAGGACTCCATAACATCACGAATTGTAAAACACAAATAATATCATTCAACTAATCATTTATATATATATAGTACACATAACAATAATATATAGACATAATCAAGAAATACAATTAGTCCTAGGGTAGAATCAAAACCTTAATTCTAGAATAAGATTCATACTTGGAGCTTCCACGCAGCTCTCATTTAGAAGAACACAATCTATGAGTCACATAAAACTAATATAATTATACCAAGATGTCTTGCTTGTTAGGTCTATCCATAATAATTACACATCAGAGTACAGAAGATAATGACACAAATATGAGGATCACAAAAAAGGCCATATGGTATTCTAAAAAATCATTCCAGATTAACCAGTTAAGTAGAAGATTGATTACCATATATTCATGGTCAGGAAGATATATGGAACACCACCTAGTCCAAGATGATTATATGAAATATCACAATGGGACACATGAAAGGATTGAAAATTCTTGATCCAATACTAATATCCATTTGAATGGATCAACATCTTATGTATTGGACGTGATTCCATGCTAAAATCATAGGAATATGATAAATGGAACCCACCCCCTAATGAAACATGTCCTCGATGAAGAGGATCATGGCTCCATACCTTCATTAATGGACTACACAACATGTAATAATCATATAGGGTCTGTCCATTCGGCAGTGGGACCTACCCATGTATCACGGGCCATGACAGTGTCCATGTCCATGTTAGAGTACTTGGTGTACTTGAGCCCATGTACTCATGGCTGTATCCATTTCAATTTTTTAATGATTGTTCCTGATTACATAGAATGATTGAGCCTATGTGATCCTATACATGTCAGTTTACCCTCCATGGTATGCAATGATCCCCAGGGATTGTATCAAACACCATGTTGTATCATTGACATGACGTGTGGAATTTTTCTTCTCACCGAAAGCCATGCTTCATAGAAAGGGCCCCACAATCCACATTATACCGAATTACATGCCTTGTATATCATGATTTATAGAATTCTATTATTCCAACCATGAATTTTTCCTCTAAAATTTGAACTACTAGAATATCCACTAATCCAATTCTTAGACCACGAACTTGGGTCAATTGAGTTTTTTCGTCATTTGGGAAAATATTTCTTCTTGTCTTCATTGCTTGGGAATCATTCGGAAGCCATTATACAACCGAAATCCCAAAACCCATGTATAATTTTCCCTATCTTGTCCTGATCTGTCATCATAATCATCCTAGATTGATCCTTCCATTGATTCAAACCTGGATATTGGATAATAATCTTTTGCGCCATGAAACAAATGAACAATTATTTTTTATTTTTTATTCAATGAAATGTAGCACAATGTAATTTAATGTGATGAATAAACTATGGTGGGGGAAATCCATGAACCAATAAAAAGTTAAATTAACCATAACCAGGATCATTTTGACATGATAAATATCTTTTCGAATAAAATTTGATGATCCAATTTAGATAGAAAAATCTACAAATATTCTATACAACTAATCCCATACTAACAATTTGATCAATAAAAAAATCAATACATTGGTTTATAAAATTTAATTCCTTATATTAATAAATAACTTTAAAATTAATCCAAATATACCAAATCCAACATTTATTTATATCAATAATTG
This sequence comes from Viscum album, assembly GCA_963277665.1. Lineage (NCBI taxonomy): Eukaryota > Viridiplantae > Streptophyta > Magnoliopsida > Santalales > Viscaceae > Viscum > Viscum album. Next base: position 2,098,494,679 of record OY728159.1, on the reverse strand, counting down.
GAAATAACATTTCCATGTCGTTCTCTTTGGTGAGATCCCCAGATTTTGTTAGGCATCGATCGATGAACTACTTTCCTGCTATAATTTTCCAATGGAATCTCCTCAAATGCACTCATAAATACTCCTTTGGTTATGATGTTAAACATGGTATTTGATCATAATAGAATATAAATTCACAATACCATAGTCATGTAATTAAGTAATTAATCAATTAATTAAATTATTAAATTAATTTTTCTAAATTTCTGTCCATGACTACACCACAACCCGAACATATAATGTATTCCTTAGTTATATCATTCATAGGGTAAAAACATTCCCTAAACTCAATATATACCTTATATTTCTGATCTAAACAACCATTGTTTATGTTATTTACCCTTCGTAGGAAAACTGGTTATGGGTGATATTTCTTTTATATAATATCATTGAAAAATTAATTTTGCGAACACTAAGCCTCATAATCTCACGTCATCTCAACGTCTTTCTCAATAAATAATCTATAAAATATTCAAAAATAAAACCTGGAAAATGGGAGTCATTAACCCAAAATTATTCAATCTCTTCCATTAGTAATTAATGATATATGCACCTCAATTAGGTATGAGACTTCATCTTATACCGTACTCTATCGTATGTGGTCTCATCTCTTAGGTCATAAAACACCACCTTAAGAAGAATGTTATATGTAAATGGATGGAATATATATTTACAAGTTAAAGTAGTGAAAAAATGTCTTGTTATAATTGTGTAATGATTTATATCCAAACTCACATTTCTTCTTTACTCACCATTAATAAAATAAAACAAATAATAATTTCATGTGAAATACCACAAGAGTGGCAAATTTTCTCCCATGATTCAATTCATGATATATTTTTCAACCATTAGGGTGTTATAGAGTCATAGGTAATGGATAAATAGATAAATTTATATTATAATGAGGAATAAAAATAATAATTTATTAAAATAATAAATTATTTATAAATAATTAAAAATAAATTACTTCACTACCCAAACTGAAAGGCAAGGTTCTCAAAATCATATATAGTGAATGTAATATTGTATTAAAATTTAAAAAATGAATAGTCAAATGAAATTTTACATGGGTGTGCATAATTTTATATTCTAATATTGTATTCACATAGATTCATCCATGTGGAAGTATTATAGGTTTTTCTAGGTTTACTGATCGTCAGAATCATCCCCTGATCATCCATGTTATCAACAAATTTTCAAAAAAAAAATCGGTTAAATAAAGGATATCAAAATTAACTTTATGTTAATAAAAATATGTAGAGATTTGTTATTATTTTAATGGTAATAGATCCTATTGGTGATTTTGGTAAATTAAATCTTTAACTAGTATAGAATCCCTTCATTATGACTAGATTTTTAAAATTATTTTTATTGTTAATATTTTTTGAAAAAATTAATGTGAGTTGTTTGGAAAAAAATATTCTATTTAAAAAAATTACTTAATGGACTAGAATCAGTGATTTCATTATATAAATTGAATCAAATATTTTGTATGACTTATAAAATCTAATGTATCCATGTGAAATACCAATTTAACATTCCATAGTTGGTGAAGATTCCAGAATAAACCATATTTATTATTTATGGCTTCAAAATCATACCTTACAAAACATTATATTTTTTAATTTAACTTATTCCATAATCAGGAATCGTAATTTGAATCCATTGAAATTATATCAAGAATTTTCCATCTTTTTTTACAGTTGATACTCTAGACAAAAATAAATTTTTGTCATTACCACATGATCTTCTAGATAAATCTGAATCTTTTTGACATAGCTCGAATCTAGTGGGGGTAACAATAATTTAATGTTATGTAAATTTATTTTAAAATGATGAATCCTTAGGAAATTAAGAGTCATTTTCACATTGAGACAATATATGATTTCTTTAATTTTGACATGTGGTGGGTATAGGTAATTAATTTTATACGAGATAGGTTTCATGTGTTTATTATTATATAAGATATAATTTTTCTTGTTTATTAATACATGGTGGATAAATAATCATTTTAATATCATAAAATAGTTTGTATCTTGGGTAAATAATATATGTTTGCTTTCTATCATATATATTATAGTGTTGGTGCTAAAAATCATTTAATAATTCACTTCAACTATAAAATAAAATTCATTTAAATGATATTCTATTCCAAAAAATAACATAGAATGATCTTTTTTTTTCTAAAATTTTGAAATTTTTCCATTATCATAATAAATGATAAATAATCCTAAAACTAAATATGTGATTATTTGACATATATTTTGAAAATAATTCTGATTAAATAATTTTATATCAATATTAAAATATGGAAAATTTGTGCAATATTAGCACACCATTGTAAGGTGAATGATTAATTTGTAATTATTGACTCAATAATTTATAGTTCCAATATGTTTCATATATTTTATTTTTTGATCTTGATCCCTTGTTTGGTGTTGATAAAATATCTAGTTTCCAATACAAAAAATCTAGAAAACTCTCGTTTTTTATGTTTTTACTATAGAAAAATTGATTTGAGACACTAATAAGGTATTGTAGGTACATGGACTTACTGTTAAAATCTTTCTTTTAAATTTTCCTCACAATGTATATTTTAACACAGTATCAATGTTTTTTAACATAGAACTATTTTTTTATGATATCACATAATTCTAGGGTTTTTTAACTTTGAGTATTCCATTTTTTGATTTCTCTGTGACATAGAGGTATTATTATACCAGTCCCTGGATAAATGGATTATTAATGAAAAATATAAATCACATGTCTTATTATCTTATTATTATCATTTCCTCCATTTTAATATATTTCTATAATAATTTTTCATTGGAAAACATGATGTTTTTATACCACCATGTGCACTGCCTCTATGGTCAAGTAAGGTTAGATCCAACCAAGTTTGATGCCTCATCCATCACTATGACATATCATCCAACCATGTAGTGATACCCAACAACATGTTCTATGTCATGATAGTGGACCAGCCCATGGTGCTACCCAGTATCACTACTCAATTTCTACACTTTACACTGGTTTTATTGCGCCATTAATCCTAAATGGGGACATGATTGACTCAACCCAATATCTAGGGATAACCTGATTTGTCGATGTCATGATTTCTACCATAGGGTAAGCTACTGCATTCCTAATCGTTTCTGATTGGATAGATAACAAAAATAATCTATCCATCCCCATAGATACTATACTTGAACTAATAATAGATCATTTTAGTCATTTCCTCAACTCACTGACCACTTCACTTCTAAACCTCACATGATAAAACTCCATCAACCATAAACATTGACATCCACACCATTGAGTAGTCATCGTGCCTTTTTTCATATCAGTCATCTACTAACAACTCTGTTTCTACTCGATCCCAATATGATCTATCCCCCATCACCATTACCATCACTATCATTGAGCATTTATAGGATCAATGATCATTCATCCTTGTATGAAGAAAGTGGGGGAGATACATGAGTGGGGTGGGGTATATGAAATAGAGTAAACCGCCCACCTTATATAATATTTCTAGTTTAAGGATTATGGATCAATGTTATTACTAGGAGATGCACATGGTGTGATTATGGAAAAGCAGCCTAGTGGATAAATGTCAGCCGACCACATCCATTATTTATTTTTCTGTTTTCTATAGTTCTTGTAAACGAAATATATAGTTAACTGAAAAAACATAACAAAAAAATGATCAGGATCAATAATTTGAGATAGATAATGAATTCATTAGTTTTAAATGAAAATAAAAGCATAATGCACAATGAAATGGTGAAAATAATGTGACCTACACGACATGATAATCATAGTTTAGTGAATACAACATCTTCACTACGTTTGGTAGTAGATCCCATAATGGAATGTGTGTGTATATCTATCATTTCTATCGAAGAAAACGTCAATATATAAATCATATGGTTGGTTAACATATTTAGGGAAGATATTTACGATTTAATAAGTACATTTTTATGGTCCATGAATTTTTATTTTATGTACCATGTATTGGACCTGTATCGAGGCACGAAAGCCAAATTAAAATTATGTCACCCCAAGGGTAAACCCACCATTTTGAAAAACAATCATTATGTAATGAATTTATAATGGTTATATATTAATCATATAATTATATACACTCTAACATAAATAAAAATTAATTTATTTTAAAATATTTAATAGTATGTAAAATTATAATAGCTCATAATTCAATTAAATTCATTATTAGGAAAGATACTATATTACACTGTCAATGGAATTATTAATTTTTCTAGTTGATATGATAGGAATGTTTATAATTATACCCCTACATGGTACATGATACCTTGGGACTGAAAAATTTATAAATTGAAGAATAATTTCAGTAGTTACATCCTCCCAAACATAAATCCTTTTAATCCATAATATGAAATAATTGGAGTGCAAAAATTGAGGTGATTATAAATACCCAACCTCAAACTTACTTTTACTTACTACTAGATATTTAGAATCAAATATATCCTATGATCAAACCAATAAAAAATGAATCTTTTATTTATACACTTATAGTATAAAAAATTCCTTAGAAAGATTCACCTTATTTTTAAAAAAAATTAGGTCAAACTCACTCTGGAAAAATCATCCAAAAATGTTTTAAACTCAATGTCAAAAAAATATATCAATTTTCCCATACAAAAATAAAAAAATTATTAATATCTAAGATAAATAAAAACATATTTTTATTCAACTTGAATAAATAATCCATATCATAAATAGTCACATAAACTAGAGAACCAAAGGTTTGTTGTCTTTAAATACTAGCCACCTAAAAAACATATATCATAACAATTGTGATAATTTCATCATATATTATCTCATATAAACCCAATTCTTAAAATACCACATGTAATATCAATATTTGTATCACGGTGAATGAAAACATAAAAAATTGTGGAAATTAGTTTCTAGGTAGGGGTGATCAGAAAGTATAACAATCAAATATCACCGGTGGACATAAGTTGAGCATATCCAAATAACTTGGATAAATTAAAAACATGTAATAATCAAATAATTGATCATAAATAATTAGATAAATAGTTTAATAACATTTTATATGAAATAATAGATTGTTTAAATGTTATTAAATTAACATAACCTATGAGAAAATAAAATAAGAAAGATAATAAGAATATAATTGTGATATCCTTCAATTATGGAAGAAACATAAGAATAGAAATAATATTTAAATGATACAAAAATGAAATTTATCAAATATTAGTCTTAATAAAATAACCCATGTAATTTATTGGGCTTTAGATAATATACTTGTATACCATTGGGATTAGGATAAAAATTGTTTTGTACCCTTGTACATGAATAAATCATCTCATAATTAAATTGGATTTTGATAATTCATGTTCTGTACACATTATCCTAAAACAAATCATCCCATGTACCATTTGGATATGGATAAATATTTTAATGTATGCATTTATATTGGGATAACTCTTATTGTGTACCAATGGGCTCAAGATAATTCTTCTTGTATACTATTTAGCTGGGGATAAGTCCTACTATGTACCCTATGGATTAGGATAAATCCTCCCTTGGGCATTTTTTATCCTAAGAGATAAAAATATTAAAAATTAATTTATTGGTGATAAAATACACCATTGAAATCATGAAAAAAATTTATTTCAATTGAAAATTATAATAAATGAAAAAATAAAGAATACATGGAATGAAAAATGGTCTTCACCACATCTCTATATATTAACTCAAAAAATTATCTCAAGATTATAAATGGTTCGAACCTAAAATTATATCACCCAATAATATTATTTCATAAAAACATTTACTGTTTACTTCATGAAAAATAGAATCCATTAAAACAATAACATTACTAAAAAAGGTGGAAAATCAAATTTAAATTATTGATTTATTTTTATATAAAAATTATCATTATTTTGAAAGGTGAATTTACAGATCAAATTCAAAAGACATTTCTGGAATTTTGAAGTTGTTTTTAATAAAAACAAATACAATTAAAATGAATTTTTAATATCATAACATTGATAAATAAATAAATATTTAAAATGATAACGCGACTTTCTATAAACATTTAATTTCTATTAAAATAATAGTTAAAAATGATCGTTAAAAATGAAATGAATGTTTCAAAAAGGTTATGTGAAGAATTTAGAAAATATTTAATTTTTAGAAAAATAATCATCAATAATAGATCTTCATATTGATATAAATATTATCAAAAAATATGGAGTGGAAGATAAAAAATTTGATTTTGAATAGATTTACAACTATTTAAATATTTGAAAATACTTTGTTGATAATACACATAACAAAATATATAGTAAAACATAAACATTAAAATATTATAATAAAAATATGGAGGTCAAATTGGTGAATATAATGTTGGTACTCAAAATAATAAACATTAATTAATTTTTCGACTAATGAATATGGGAATTGAGGAAAACCATATTTAAAATAGATGATATTTATTTTATAAAAAATGTTTCACTTTTTTATAATAAAATTTCTCGATAATAATTCAATGAGATAAAAAACTAATTTTACGAATATTGATAAACTGAAATATATTACTGAATAAGAAATTTAATGAATTATAAAACATATAATTTTAATTAAAAAGGAATAACTTTTTTACTCATTAATTAGAAATTTGAGTTATCCAAATACATTATTGATGTTATAATTCATAAACAAAGAGACATATAGAAATGGGTTTTGTGGTAGAAATTTAATTCTAATTGAAAATATGTAAAATTACCACATTATAGGATCAATGGGTAGAGTTAATTATATTTATTAAATATGTTCAAAAAGAAATATCAGAACTCAATGAATGAAACGAATATTTAAAAAAATATAGTAAGGGTAAAAAAGAATAATATGTGACAATTATATTATATTTAAATTATATTTATATTATCGAAAATATATATAAATGAAGGAAATTTTCTAATATATAAATCATATAGATTAAATGACGGTTTGTATTGTTAAACATGTACCGTGGATTTGAAAAAGATACAAAGAAATCATTGTCTTTAACTTCTAATTAGTAGATTGAAATAAAAAATATTGTAAACAAATATAAACATATTAAGAATTTTTTTTAGAATATTATTAATTTTAATAAACTTTTATAATATTCATTTATAATTATTAAATATATTTATATTAGTTTTTTATTATATATTTTCAATATATGGTGTGAGTAGTGATGATCATTACGAACTAGTTTCTTAATATAGGCATTGTTATTCATAATTATCCGAATTATTATCAATTACAAACTATATTAGGTTATTATATTTATTTCTAATGAATATTTTTAAGGTTTCAATTCCATTATATGATTATCTTGGTTATAATTCTTAATGGTAAATTAAACAATAAGATAGTTTCTTTGATTCTCTTATGTCTGAAGGGTGCTTTATTAAATAATGTGTTAAAATTTTTATATTACTCTTCAAAAAAACTCATTATCAACTTATTTATTACAAATACTAATATAAATACTATTTCCACTATCATTTGAGATCTAAATTTATGGCATTGTTCAGGTTGGTTGTTAAACTAACCCAAACAAGGAAAAAACATAAATAATGGATGAATATTAGTAGATCTTGTTTTAAAATTATTTTATAATAATAATAATTATATTATTTTGTTTTTAGAATTTTTATGTATAAAATTTTGGAAAATTATTTGATGAATATAACCAATATAATGTTATTTTATAATATAAAGAAGTTATTTTTTCACAGAACCCTCTTTTTGGTGGTTTGATTTACCATAATTTTTTACAAAAAATTAGTTTTAATAGGTTGTTGGATTGGAAATTATAATACCTTAATAATTTAATGGAAATAATATCTATCCAATAAAAAAATTTAAATTACCATCCCTGTATGTTGTTTGTTAAAATAAAAATGGAAGACGATCATTCCATGGACCAGATTTTCTACAATTATTCATGGATTCTGATTTATCCACCTTATAGAATTTTTACATGAATTTTTATAATACATAATATGGTAAAATAGGTGAGGTTACTTCTACATCATTGATACCTCCAATTCCTAGGTTTAATCTTCATATTAATGATTTCACCATATTAATTTGAGTAGAAATGTTGTGTTGTTATGTAAAACAATATATATAAGTTTCAAGATATTCACTGACTTTGTAACGACCCAAAGTTTCTTTAATGTAAAATCCCTCTTGATCCAGTTAAATATCTCATTATGAAAAATGTTTTTATAAGATGTCAACTTCTTTGGTTTTATGTTAAGAATTGGGGTTGTTGTTAATATAGCTGTTGAATAGTTATCACTTGATTAGTATAAACATATGACCTTAACAAATCCAATTTAGTCAGACAAAAGAAGTGATGGCCTCATCTAGTAGAATTTCCCCATACAAAGCCCATTTGTCAGAGCTCGGAAAGGAGGTGACATACTTGGGCTTCTCCCTTGACCAAGCCCAAGCTAAGCATCACCATGTCAAGCTCGAATGAGACAGTCTATGGAAAAAGTGGAAGTTGATAGAGATTACCACTCGAGCGATGTTATCTGAGCCACCCCAATAGTCTGTCACCATCGCACACCTTACCCTTAGGTCTTATTCGACTATTTTAAGAGGTTATGTAACAAATAAGTAGTACTATGTTCATGTACATTATTTTTGTATATAATAATGAATATAATTTCTAGCCATTTTTTGATACATTATAAATAGTTTTTAAAGTACAAATGGTGTTTTTAGTTATTATTTAATTAAGAAATCTATTTTATTAAATTAAAGGGTTTTTGAATTAAATAATATTTTAATAAAATAATGTTATTACTATTAAATTAATTTTTATTAAATATAAATGATCTTATAATTTTATGAATGCAATTAAAATTTTTATTAAGGTTTGAAAGCCATTTTTGTCAAAACCCGTGAATTATCGATAAATGTTGGTTTTTATTTTAAAAGTCAAAATTAACATATTTTGAAATTTTTTTAGATAAAATAAATTTCATTTCTAGAATAAGGACGTCAAAATTATCCAATGGTGAATTTTTCATAATTTTCCGAGACAATCAAATTTTTGGGTAAAAATTAAATACTGTTTAAATATATAATGTGTTTTATGACATCATAATCACCCAATGGTGATGTAATAAAAAAGACTTAATCCTTATGTTCGTCCAATATATGTTTTATCATTAAAATAATGTGATTTTGGGTTTGTTTGACTTACTTTTCAAAGCATTAACGGACCCCTCAAGACATATTCAACACAATGCCTTTTTAAATTAATTTCCATGGGAGTGTGACTCACCTCCACAAAAGAAACCTTATTATTTTAAGAAGTTCGGGATTGGGCCTTATAAAATATTGTTTTCCTATTCCCTTTTCCAAAAACCATGGGGTGGTTTGTGGTTTGGATTAATTTAATGTAAGGGGACCCAAACCTAAATAATAAACAATTCTCTCAACTTTCCTATATAAACCCACCCAAGCTCCCACTTCCTCCCCACTCAAAGCCCTTGGAGTTCGTCCAACCTCTGCCCTACTCATTCCAGAATCCTCCCAAGGTGACCCAAGCTCCCAAGAATCCTCTCACAGGCATGTCTCTAGCCTTTGGAAGCACACTTCCAAGTAAGGGTTTTTTCTTCCTTTCTCATTTTTGTCAAATTTATTTTAGTTGTATTGCCCTTTTAATTTCAATTATGAATGTTGGGGTACGGTTTCTCACCTCCCCCATACTTCCCTATTATTGTTTGAATGATGGGAGACCCCTTTCTCTCTCATTAAATTCCTCCCATGTACACCTGTTACTATGCCGAAATTCTGAAAGGAATTCTCTCTCTTATTTTACATTCAAGCAATAATTTTGTATCATGAATCTATATTCCATCACAATTGTTGGGAAATGTATCTATATGACCTCCTTACTATCCATTACATTTAAATATGATTAGGAACTCCTTTCTCTCTAATCAACCATTTTTATGAATTCTTATGTCACGCCGTTACGCTGCCAAAATCGCACCGATTTTCTAAGACAATGTCATTGTGTAGTGAATACCATGCCAATTTCTCCATCGAGGGTATTCACCTTTATGAAAATTTACTTATTGATTGTAATGTTTCATGTATGAATTCCACATTCCTTTATCGTGTAATAAATGATTATGTTTTATGAATCCTTGTTTCGTGATCTGTGTCGCACACTTATGCATGAAATGAAATGTTTAAGAAGGGTGCACCCGTATAGCGCTCCAATGCATTGGGTAAAATATAGTATCATGATACGTCATGTGCAATGAGTGTTGACTCATGCTAATTCAAGTGAAATGAGGGTTTACTCGTGCTTCATGTGCAATGAGGGTTTACTCATGCTTTATGTGCAATGAGCCTTGGCTCATGCTAATTACATGTTAAGTGTTGTTGCCACATTTCCATGTTATGATTATCATGCTTTATCATTCCTTTATGTTCATGTTTCTTTTATGCTCTATTGACATGACTATTGTTTAACATGTATTGTACTCCTCATGTTATTCCATGTGTACTCCCTTACTGGGCTTTATAGCTCACCCTTTTTTTATGCATGTCCTCAGGTTATCCCATGCAATGCTAAGTACGAGGGAATATTGTGGTCATGTAAAGGAAGTTTTCAATAAAAATGTTTTATTTCCTGTTTTGAGTTTTTATTTAATGATCCTATTCCCCAAAGACACTAAACCTCTCGATCTTATTTGTTTTATCTAGTGATGTTTTATGTAATAAATCATGATTAATTTGTAATAAAAAGCAGGGTTATCATAGTTGGTTTCAGAGGATAGGTTTAGTTATTTTTGGGATTAGGAAACCCTAGTAAAGCCTTATATACAAGACTAAGTATAATAAAAACATCCATATGTTTTTGTTAGTACTGATTAAGTGGTTTATCAAACAAATAAATCCCTGTCTGGATATGAGCAGGTAGAGGAGGCTCTGGCACAGATGTATCCTAGGGGTAAAACCCAAAAACAACGCTTTGAGCTAGACTCGAATGGGAACTGGTGCACGAAAATGGGCTTTGCTACACTCTTGGTTACGACACTCTCGGGGGATATGTTTTGATAAATTCACAATCTTAGTATGAACCCTTATTAAGGGAAAAATGCCCCTAAGAATATATGTTAGAAATTAGATGATGAAAAGCCAAGATTGAATCCTATAGACTCATGAGTTAAAGAAATTAATGTTTATTTATAAGTCACCAACTTTTGTATTTTGATTACCCTTTATGTGTTACCCCTTACTTTCCTATTATTCCATACAATGGCCGGTAATATGAGGACTCGGGCTAACAACCGTTGTGAAGATTAGTGTGATGATTGTACTATTGAGATGCCCAATCCAATGGGAGCGGGAATCATGATCCTTTTCATGCTTCTCTCTCAGCTAACTCATGTATTGAATAGAAACATGGGTCAAGAGGAACATTCAACCCCCCATAAGAAAGAAAAAGTCGCTATCGAGAGATTCATGAGACAAAGGCCTCCTAATTTTAGTGGATAATCTGATCTCACGATCGCTGAACAATGGATCAACTCCATTGAGAAGATATTCTCCATCCTTCATTGTTCTGAACAAGAGAAGGTTCTCCTAGATGCTTATCGTATGGAAGGTGAAGCTGATCAATGGTGGACGTTGATCAAAAATATGAAGCCTGTGGAGGAGATCAAGGCTTTGGAATGGAAGGAATTCTGGAAGATTTTTTTCGATAAATATTTTCTGTGCACCCTCCGGCTTAAGATGGAAAGGTAATTCCTTTCCCTCAAGAAAAAAATGATGAATCTGTTGGAGCATACGAGGAAAACTTCACAAGTCCTGCACGATATGCTTCCGGCTTTGTCGTTACCCCTGAATGCAAGGTTGACCGCTTCTTTGGTGGGCGGAAGCCTAGCTTGCAGAAAGCATTAGCCATCCGTGGCTTCGACAGCTATGAGGAAATTGTCTGATGTGCCCTCATGTTCGAAATGGATAACGTGGAATCACAGGAGTATAATGGGGACAAGAAGTGTAAGGTGGAATTCAATGCTGGTGGTCCAATGGATAAATCCAATGGTGCTAAGAAGTTCATGCGCCCCACTTTCCAAAAGAGCAGAAAGGAGCACCCTGGAAATTGCCTTTAGGGGACAAGAAAATGCTTCAGGTGTGGAAGAGAAGGGCACCTAACTGTTAACTATCAGAATGAAGGACCAGCGGATGCGACATAGGAGAGTAACACTCTGTTTGATCCTCAACTCATTGTTCAATGCTATAAATGAAAATAACCGGATCATTTTTCAAATCAGATCCCTAATCCAGGGGTTTTCGGAGGCAACCAACAACCTCCAAGACAGAAAGGAAGAGATTTTTCCATCACTTCTGCCAAAGTGAACCCCGAAAACAAAGTGGTGACAGGTACGCTAGTTATTCATTCAATAATAGAGAACATACTTTTTGATTCAGGTTCTAGGCATTCTTTTATATCTCGAATGTTTAGTAGAAGAATCCCAGAACCACCACAAATCATGGAAGTAATGATGTCAGTGAGTACTGAAAATGGGGAAATCTTTGCATCCCATGAATATAAGTCCTCCCCTATTATAATCTGTGGATTGAATTTCATGTAGAACCTCATCATACTCCCTTTGGTGTAATTTGATGCAATTCATGGCATGGATTGGATTTCCATATATAGAGCCAACATAAATTGTCGTGAGAGGGAAATCACACTCCATATGGAGAATCAACCCCTGATTCTTTACAAATGTCAGGAGGAAGATGAATCACCTTTAGCTCCATCATCTCAAGAATGGATATTACTTCCCTATGAGCACGCATATCTGGCTCAGATGATTGAGTCCAAAGACGAAACCATCCTTGATGAAATGCCTATTGTGAGAGAATTCTCGAATGTGTTTCCCGAGGAACTGTTTGGTCTTCCTCGTAGAAGAGATGTTGAGTTCTCAATTGAACTTATACCTGGGGCATTACCAATATCCAAGAATCAATATAGAATGGTTTTTGTTGAGCTTGAAGAGCTGAAGAAACAACTACAGGGGAATCTGGATAAAGGGTTTATACGCCCAAGTGCTTCACCATGGGGTACACCAGTCCTCTTCGTCAAGAAGAAGGATGGGTCAATGCGGCTCTACATCGATTATCGTGACCTTAACAAAATCATGATAAAGAACAAGTATCCTCTCCCAAGAATTGATGACTTTTTTGATCTACTGCGTGGAGAACAATACTTCTCCAAGGTTGACTTGCGGTCGGGATATTATCTAGTAAGGGTGATGAAAGAAGATGTCCCCAAGACTGCTTTTCGTAGAAGATACGAGCACTATGAATTCATAGTAATTCCTTTCAGACTCACCAATTCTCCAGCAATATTTATGGACATGATGAATATAGTCTTTAGAGATTATCATAACAAATTTGTGGTAGTATTTATAGATGATATTCTAATATACTCCAAAACCAAGGAGGATCATGAGGAGCATTTAAGAACTGTACTAGAGACTTTGTGCAAGGATAAGATCTATGCAATGTACAGAAAGTGTGAGTTCTGGTTGAAGGAGGTCTCATTCTTGAGCCATACCATCACAAGCAGTGGGATATCTGTGGACCCCACCAAAATAGATGCAATTGAGGGATGGACGAGGCCAACATCTGTAACGGATATCTATAGCTTCTTGGGGTTAGCTAGATATTATCGACGATTTTTGAGGAATTTCTCATGACTTTCCAACCCTCTTACAAATCTAACTTGAAAAGGACTAATGTTTGCTTGGAGTGATGAATGCGAAGAAAGCTTTAAGGAGTTGAAAATGTGGCTTATCACTGCATCTGTGCTCACATTACCCACAAGTGGGGAGCTTTTTGTGGTATTCAGTGATGCTTCGAAGAAGGGCATAGGATGTGTGCTGATGTAGAATTATAAAGTGATATCCTATGACTCAAGGCAGTTGAAAATTAATGAGCAAAACTATCCAACGCATGATATGAAGTTGAAGGCTGTGATCTTTGCCTTGAAAATCTGGCGGCATTATCTCTATGGAGAGAAATGTGAGATATATACTGACCACAAGAGTCTTAAATATATATTTACACAGAAAGATCTTAATATGCGCCAGAGAATATGGATAGATCTCATCAAGGATTATGAATGTTCAATACATTACCACCTTGGGAAGGCGAACAAGGTGGTGGATGCCCTAAGTAGAAAGGATCCAAAAATTCTATCAATGATGAGAATTGAGAAGGATCAAATCTTCTAATACATGATGAAGATAGATGTGGGAATCATAAACAAGGGAACATCATCAATACTTTCACAAATAATTTCTCAACCATCTCTTTTGGAAAGGTTAATGGATGCTCAAAAGGATGATGTGGGAATTCAAGAAAAAGTGGAAGCTATCAAAAAGGGTAAATCCTCGGAGTTTAATGTTAATGAAGAAGGAATTGTGCGGTTTGGGAAAATACTATGTCTTCCATCAAGTCCAGAGCAGAAGAAGGAATTTTGGATGATGCACATAGTTCAAATTTCTCTATTCACTCATGGAGCACAAAGATGTATCATGATTTCCGAGAAAACTTTTTGTGGGATAATATGAAGAAGGAGATTTCGGAATATACATCAAAGTGCATGGTGTGTCAGAAAGTAAAGGAAGAGAGGTAGAAGTCTATGGAAATGATGCAACCATTGCCTATACCAGAATGGAAATGGGAAAACATCACCATGGACTTTGTCACCGGACTTTCAAGGACATCCAAAGGTAACAATGCAATCTGTGTTGTTGTGGATCGTCTTACAAATACTTCACACTTCATTGTAATTCGGGAGGTTTTCTCATTGGATACACTGGCACAGATATATATTAGAGAAGTGGTAAGGTTGAATGGAGTACCACTATCTATTATGTCTGACCGAGATCAAAGATTCACCTCTATGTTTTGGAAGAGTCTTCAACATGCTCTGAATACTAAACTGAACTTCAGTACGACCTATCATCCTCAAACTGATGGCCAAATAGAGCGGACTATCCAAACACTTGATGATATGTTGAGAGCGTGCTCAATAGACTTTAAAGGAGGATGGGATAAACATCTTCATCTGGTTGATTTCTCTTATAATAACAGTTTCCACTCGAGAATCCAAATGGCACCATATGAATCCTTGTATGGGAAAAGTTGCATAACACCGGCATGTTGGGATGAGGTCGGTGACCATAAGTTGCTTGGACCAGAAATGGTCGAGGAAATGGTGGAGAAGGTGAAAACCATTCAGCAGCATATCAAGGCAGCCCAAAGTCGAAAAAAGTGTTATGCATATAATCGTCGACGAGACCTTGAGTTTAATGTTGGAGACATGGTGTTTCTACGCATATCTCCGTGGAAAAAGGTCATGAGGTTTGGAATGAAAGGGAAGTTAAGTCCAAGGTACATCATCTCCTTCGAGATTATTGATCATGTTGGGGTTGTGGCCTATCTACTAGAACTTTCACCTACTATGGCCAAAGTACATGATGTCTTTCATGTATCCCTCTTAAGGAATTACATACCAGACCCTTCACATGTACTCTTTTCTGAGGTGGTAAAATTAGAAGATGATCTTTCTTATGAGGAGCAACCGGTGAAGATCTTAGATCATAGTGAAAAAGTTCTACGAAATAAGATAATGCCCCTCATCAAGGTGTTGTGGAGAAACCACATGTTTGAAGAAGATACTTGGGAATCATAGGATATGATGATGCTAAGTTACCCACATTTGTTTTAGTGTGGTAAAATGAAAAATTTCGAGGGCGATATTTCTTAAGTTTGGAATATTGTAATGACCCAAATTTTCTTTAATGGATAATCCCTCTTGATCTAGTTGAATGTCTCTTTATGAAATTTTTTTATAAGATGTCAAATTCTTTGGTTTTATGTTATGAATTGTGACCATTGTTAATATAGTTGTTGAACAGTTATCACTTGATTAGTATAAATATAGGACCTTAACAAATCCAATTTACTCAGACAAAAGAAGTGATGGCCTCATACAGTAGAATTGCCCCAAACGAAGCCCATTTGTAGGAGCTCGGAAAAGAAGTGGAATCTTTCGGCTTCGCCCTTGACCAAGCCCAAGATGAGCTTCACCATGTCAAGCTCGAACGGGACCGTCTATGGGAATATTGGAAGTTGATAGAGATTACCACTCGAGCGATGTTATCTGAGCCACCCCAAGAGTCTGTCACCATAAAACACCTTACCCTTAGGTCTTATGCGGCTGTTTTAAGGAATTATGTAATAAATAAGTAGTACTATTTTTATGTACATGTATTTTTAATATAATAATGAATATAATTTCTAGTTATTTTTTATACATTATAAATAGTTTTTAAAGTACAAATGGTGTTTTTAGTTATTATTTAATTAAGAAATATATTTTATTAAATTAAGGGATTTTTAAATTAAATAATATTTTAAAAAAATAATAAAATGATTATTAAATTATTCTTTATTATATATAAATGATCCTATAATTTTATTAATGCAATTAAAATTTTTATTAAGGTTTGAAATCCATTTTTGTCAAAACCCGTGAATTTTCGATAAATGCTGGTTTTTATTTTAAAAGTAAAAATTAACATATTTAGAAATTTTTTTATATAAAATAAATGTCATTTCTGGAATCAGGACGTCGAAATTATCCAACGGTGAATTTTTCATAATTTTCTGAGACAGTCAAATTGTTGGGTAAAAATTAAATACCGTTTAAATATATAATGTGTTTTATGACATCATAATGACCAATGGTGATGTAATAAAAATACCATAATCCTTATGTTCGGACAATATATGTTTTATCATTAAAATAATGTGATTTTGGGTTTGTTTGACTTACTTTTCAATGCATTAATGGACCCCTCAAGACATATTCAACACTTTTCCTTTTTAAATTAATTTCCATGGGAGTGTTACTCACCCCCACATAAGCAACCTTATTATTTTAAGAAGTTAGGACATGGGCCTTATAAAATATTGTTTTCCTATTCCCTTTTCCAAAAACCATGGTCAAAAACCATGGGGGGGTTTGTGGTTTGGATTAATTTAATATAAGGGGACCCAAACCTAAATAATAAAGAATTCTCTCACCTCTCCTATATAAACCCACCCAAGCTCCCACTTCCTCCTCACTCAAAGCCCTTGGAGTTCGTCCAACCTCTGCCCTACTCTCTCTATAATCCTCCCAAGGTTCCCCAAGCTCCCAATAAGCCTCTCACAAGCCTCTCTCTAGCCTTTGGAAGCACACTTCCAAGTAAGGGTTTTTTCTTCCTTTCTCATTTTTGTCAATTTTATTTAAGTTGTGTTGCCCTTTTAATTTCAATTATGAATGTTGGGGTATGGTTTCACAACTCCCCCATACTTCCCTATTATTGTTTGAATGATGGGATACCCCATTATCTCTCATTAAATTCCTCCCATGTACACCCATTACTATACCAAAATTCCGAAAGGAACTTCTATCTCTTCTTTTACATTCAAGCAATAATTTTGTATCATGAATCTATATTCCATCACAATTGTTGGGACATGTATCTATATTACCTCCTTACTGTCCATTACATGTAAATATGATGAGGAACCCCGTTCTCTCTCATCAACCATTTTTATGAATTCTTATGTCATGTCGTTACACTGCCGAAATCGCACCGATTTTATATGCCAATGTCATTGTGTAGTGAATACCATTCCCATTTATCCATCGAAGGTATTCAACTTTATTCACATTTAATTATTGATTGTAAAGTTATATATATGAATTCAACATTAATTTATCATGGAATAAATGATTATGTTTTATGAATCCATGTTTTATGATCCATGTGGCACACTTATGAATGAAATAAAATGATTAAGAAGGGTGTGCCCTTATAGCGCTCCAATGCAATGGGTAATGTATAGTATCATGATACGTCATGAGAAATGAGTTTTTACTCATTCTAATAAAAGTGAAATGAGGTTTTAATCATGCTTCATGTGCAATGAGGGTTTACTCATGCTTTATGTGCAATGAGCCTTGGCTCATGCTAATTCCATGTTAAGTGTTGTTTCCACACTTCCATGTTATGATTATCATGCTTTATCATTCCTTTATGATCATGTTTCTTTTATTATCTATTGATATAACTATTATCTAACATGTATTTTATTCCTCATGTTATTCCATGTGTACTCCCTTACTGGGATTTATAGCTCACCCTTTTCTTATGCATGTCCTCAGGTTATCCCACGCAATGCTATGTACGAGGGAATGTAGTGGTCATGTAAAAGAAGTTTTCAATAAAGATGTTGTATTTCATGTTTTACGTTTTTATGTAATGATCCTAATCCACAAAGACACTAAACCTCTCGATCTTCTTTGTTCTATCAAGTGAAGTTTTAAGTAATAAATTATGTTTAAGTTGTAATAAAAAGCAGGGTTGTCATAGACTTCCCATGATAAGAATGATGATTTTATTGATGTAACACCTCTAAATTATTTACATGTGTTGGGTATAATATGTACATCCTCATAGGGATACATGTAATATGTTGTGCACTTGAGGAAGGGATGGAGGGAGTACTATTCAATAAGCCATATCTCTGAGGTGGTCGAGAATCTCAATGTGGATGATGTACCTTAGGCTCACGATAAATTATTCTCAAATATAAAGACTCTATTCCATGTATATATGTATTGAAACACTTATATATTACCTCAAACTATAGTTCTCATCTATTTTTAGGTTCATAACTATTCAGTCAACTATGAGAATCCCTAATGAGTTGTTGAATGGTCTTGACCTTTTCTACCATTACCTCAATCATTTCAGGTCCCATAATCATGAATTCACCAACTTCAACTGAACCAATATAATTTCTATATTAATTATAATAATTGTATTTATATGGATATATATTGATTATTTATTTGATACAATAATTTTATGATAACTCAATATGAGGAAGATGTTGATCCCTTCCACATTTAAAGTACATAGACCATTCTTTCAACACGTGTTCCTATTTCCGGATTGTAAACTCATAATAGAAATTATTTATTTGGTGATAATCCATACTGAAGTTAAACTAGTTAGTTATATAATTCTGGAGAATTTTCATTAAATTGATGGTAAACATCATATCATGTTCTGATACAATTGATAGTGGTGTTCCATGCATCACAACCACTTATTTTATGTATGTCATAGTAATGTGATTGATTAAGAAGTATTATTGAATTTAAATAATATTATTGGTATTTGTAATTTGATCCACAACAAAAAATATGAAATTATTCTCTCTTCTTTCCATTGGAAGACTATTTTAAATGTCTATGGTGATGTTTTCCCACTTTCTTCTTTTTGATGGGTAAAGGATGCATCATCCCCATAGATGTTTTACTATCATCCATCACTTGTTTACATACCTGAAACATTATAAAAACCATGATTGTTATTACACATATAAGACGATTTATTGCATAATATTGCAATTAATACAACTATGAGGATCTAATGGTCTCTTTTCTTTCAGAATTAGGAACATTACATGAAATCATAAGATTAAAGGCTCAACATGTTTATTGAAAACTTCTTCTACATTACCACAACATTTATTCATAATTATCATTGCATGGGACAACCATTTGGCATACATAAGAAAATAGTGATCTATAAATACAATTAAGGGAATAAAGAAGTCAAAAACATGAATAATACAATACATGTTAGGCAATAGGAATTTCAATGAAGCATAAGAGAAACATGAACATAAAATCATTATATAACATTACTAAAATAACATGGAAATGTGGAAACAACATTCGACATGATATAAGAATGAGACGAGGCTCATCTCACATAGATTAGCATGAGAAACCCCTAATTTCACATTAATTATCATGAGAAAACCCAAATTTTACATGGAATATCGTGATACTAAACATTACCCAATTTTTTTAGTTCTATTAGGGCATAACCTTCATTAACATTTTAATATCATGTTTAAAGGTGCCACATAGATCATATAACCTTGATTCATTCAACATCACCATTTAATCCCTGATAAAATAATTTGTAATAAATATGTTTATGTATCATTAGGTAATTATATGTTCATAAAGGTTAATACCCATAATAGAAAAATGGTTATGGTATTTACTACAAGATGATTTTGTCTTGGTAAATCATAGTGAATTTTCGACTGCATAACGAGGTCATATGGAAATTCATAAATTGGATTGATAAGAGAGGAAGGGGTATCTCATCAGTTATAAATTCTATATAATGTAAAGGGATCATGGAACATTATATCCCATAATATGTAATGGAATTTATATTTATAATATAGAAGAAATTCCTGAATTGAAATATGAACAGAGAAATCCCACACGGAATTTCTGCAAGGTAACAAGTGTAAACATATGCCATTAATGAGAGAGAAATAAGAATCTAACCATTAAAATAAGATGAGTAAAGTATGGGGATCTATTAAATAATACCCAAAAAAATTTAATTGAAAATATAATGGTATAAAAATGTAAAAATCTTGGATTAAAATGATATATGATGGAATATGAGAATCCCATACTTGAGTGTGTGACATCATAAGATTTAAGTGGGGATTCCTAAGATCTTGTGGCACATTACGACGAGTATAAAGAGGGGATGGAATATTAGTGACGTTCTCTACGATATCTAGTCAATGGAAGTGGGAATTTGGTTGTTTTTATATAGGAAATGTGAGGATAATTGTCTAATATTTCATAAACATAGGTTTTTGAATCTGTATAATTTAATGTTCAAAACCACAAAATTTATATGGTTATTACCAATTTATTTTTCAAATATGAGTGGAAATTTACATTTTATAAGGAAAATGGCTGAAGATATTAAAATATTTCCCTTTATTATTTGTTTTTGAGTCACAATGTCAAGGAAAGGATTTTAAAATCATAAAACATTGTATATATCTTGGTTGATTCACTAAGGATTTTTAAAATAAATAATAATTATATAAAATCACATAATTTTAATTTAAAATATTATATTTTTCTATGAATACCCATTATAGTATAAAAAATATATTCATTTTATCTAAATAATTTTTTAAATATGTGAAATTTAAAATTTAAAAAGAAACACGACCTTTATTTAAAATTCACATGTTTTAAAAAATAATGTTTTTAAACCCTAATAAAAATTAAATTATCCATAATAAAAAATTTAGTAATTTATTACTCATTAATGTAATTTGAAAAAAATATTTTGTTGTCATATTAATTAATTCCAAAATTCAATAATTTCTGGAAATAAATTCATTAAAAATACAATTTCTGTTTTATCTTATAAATATATAACTCATATCAAACTTTTTTCCATATCATTTACAGATAAAGATAAAACATAATAATAATCTATTATAATTTTTTAATAATAATATTTTTCAAAACATATTAATTCATATATTTCTCAAAAGTACCATTTTTTAACAAAAAAACAATTTACCAAATTCATCCTTTTTTTGAGAAATAATTTTTCCATAAAGGAATTATTGGAATAAAAATTTTATTTATTAAAAATTATTACAGAATAAGTAACTAATACCTAATTACATAACCCCTTATAACACCTGTATACATCTTAAGGGTACAGTGAGCGATGGTGATAGACTCTTTGGGTGGCTCAGATAATATCACATAGGTGTTAATCTCTATTAACATAAACATATCTCGATCGAAATTCTATTCAAGATTAACATGTTAATTCTCATATTGGGATTTGTCAAGAAAAAAGCATGGTGACGCTACCACATTCTCATGCTCTATAAAATAATCTTCGTACGGTTCGAGTCTATTTGATGAGTCATTCCTCTTCTTTCTCAATGTCGAAAGGATTTTTAAAAAAACATAGATTTATATGAGTCATGTGATCACTATTCAATGACTATATTTTCATGTGTAATGATACTTGATAGTTATTTAAACCCCATAATAGAAAAAAGGGTGCTTCTGTTTTCCATATCCATAATTCATTAACAGAAAGGGAATTTTATTCCTAAAAGATCGGGTCATTACAGTATTCTCCGCTTAATAAATTTCTCCCTCGAAATTTCCCTTATCCCACACTAAAACAGATGTCGGTAACTCTACCTCATCATTGCCTCTGGGTCCCAGGTTTCTTCTTAGAAATGTGTATTCATCACCATACATTGATAAGGGGTGTCATCTTATTTGGTAGAACCATTTCTTTCCGATATAAAATCTTTACCAGATTCTCTTTAAATGAGAGTTCATTATCACTTGGTACCACTTATGGATTGAGTACATGCGATGGATTAGTTATATATATTCCCATGTTTGATACATGGAATACATCATGTACTTGAGATAGGTTTGGTGGAAGTGCTAGTTGATAGGCCACTACTCATATGCGATCAATGATCTCCAAATGGTTGTTGTATCTTGTACAATGCTTTCCCATCATCCCAAATCTCATAACACTCCTCCATGGAGATATATATCGTGAATTGATATCTCTAATGTCACACACTCAGTCTCCTCAATAGTTGTCTGCATAGATCATTTTTCGACTCTGAGCAACATCAATGTGCTGGTATATTGTCTTTACCTTATCCAACATTTAAACGACCATGGATGGACCAAGATGTTTTCACCCCCAGCTTCATCCCTACATTCATGTGTTCTACACCTCTTCACATATTGGGCTTCATAAGTATTCATTTTTATGATTGAGATGAATTTTTTGTTGTAAGGTAACTCCACCAAATAAAGATTTTGGTCCCATAGGCCTTTGAAGTCCATTGAGAAAGATCTCAACATGTCCTCAAGTGTCTGGATGGTCTGTTTAGATTGGCCATCAGTTTGATGATTATAAGACGGAATGATGTTCAAATTAGAACTCAGAGTGTTTTTGAGACTCTTCTAGTACATTGAGGTGACCATTAGATCTCGATCAGTTACAATAAATAGTGGTATTACATGAAGTGTTACCACTTATTTGATTTATATCAGAGCCAGTTGATCTAATTAGAAATCATATCAAATCACAATGAAGCTTGTAGTATTTTTATGACCATTGACACCAACCTAGATATAATTTGTTCATTTGGATTTTTTTCAGAAGTCTAGTGAAAAAGTACATGGTGATGTTCAACCATTTCCAGGTTGGTATGGTTAATGGTTATATCATCCCCTTAGGATTCTGCCTCTCTTCCATCACTTGCTGACATACTAGGACCTTAGATTTATACTCAGAAATCTCCTTATTCATGTTATTCCACCAATAATGCTCTTGGATATCTCGAAATGTATTTGTGTTTCTTGGGTGAATTGAGAAATTTGAACAATTTGTATCATCCAAAAGATTCTTATTTAACTCTGGATGTGATGGAACACAAAGTATTGACTCAAATCTCATAATTCCTTATTAATTGACATTGAACTCCAAGTATTTTAATTTTATTATATTCTACACTTTCTTCTAAATTCCCACCTCATCCTTTTGAGAACCCCTTAACATTTTCCAAAGTGACAGTTAATCAATCATTTGTGAAAGGATTGATGAAGTTCCCCTCTTTATGATTCCCACATACATATTCAAAAAAACTAAGAAGATTGGATCGTTTTAAATTCACAGAAATGATATAATTTTTAGGCCCTTTCAACTTGTATCATATTTCACCTTTTTATATTTCCTAGGGTGGTAATGGATCGAGTAATCCTAGAATTTGATCATCTCTAACCATCATCATTGGCGCATATTTAATTATTTCTGTGTGAATATAAATTTTATGATTTTGTGATTTGTAAAAATTTCACACTTCTCCCCAAAGGTAATTCCATCATATTTTCAATGAAAAGATACAACATCCAACTACAAATCATAGGTGGGATAGTTTTTCTCTTGTATTTTAAATTTCCTCGAGGCATAGGTGATGAATTTTTCAATATTCATCAAAACAAATCATATACCCTTCATCAAAGCATCACTGATGATTAAAAAATCTCCCCACTTGTGGGTAGTGTGAGAATAAGGGTAGTTAAAATACTCCTATATTAGTACTTGAAGCTCTGTCCAAATTCATCATTCCATGAAAACATGGCTCCCTAATGAGTTAGAATGTTATAGTATTTGAAATTCATAAAAAAGTTATAACAAATCAATAATAATATCCACCTTTCCAAAAGTAAGTTGCAGATATCTATCACAAATATTGGCCTGAGACATCACTCGATTTCATTAGCATTGTATGGATCCATACAAATCCCAATTCTTGTGATTTTATGAAACATGAATGATACTTCATTAAAAAAAACTCACATCTGTTGTACTTTTCATAAAGATTCTCCTTTCACAAGTCCCTAGTATAGTGCATATTTCCTCCTCATGTTCCTCCAAGGTTTTGGAGTACATTAGAACATAATCAATACAAAATACAAAAAATTTGATGGTTTTACTTCTAAAGAGACAATTCATAATGTCCATGAATATTTATGGAGGATTAGTGAGTCTGAAAGGAATTACATTGAATTTTTAGTTCTCGTTCCTTGTAAAATAATAAGTCCTGGGGATATCCTCCTTCACCCTTACATGGTAATATCCCAACCATCGTTCCAACTTAGAGAAGTATTAATCTCCACATAGCTGGTTAAAAAAGTCAAGAATTCATGGAAAAGGAAACTTTTTATTTATAGTTAATTTTTGATTTTATTATAATCAACGAAAAGGTGCATTGACCCATACTTCTTCTTGACGAAGATGATCATCACACCACATGGTGAAGCACATGGTCATATAAACCCTTTCTGCAGTTTGTCCATTAGTTGTTTATTCTAATCCTTACTCTCTAAAACAACCATTATATAAGGAGTCTTGGATATTGGAAATGCACTATTTATAATATCAATCATGAATTAAACATCTCTTTTTGGAGGAAGACCAAAAAATTCCTCAGGAAACACATCAGTTAATTCCAATACAATAGGCTTGTCTTCCAGGATTATTCCATCCATAGACTCAATCATCTTAGAATGAAATAAGTTCTCAATGGGATGTAGTATCCAGGCATCAGATGATAGTAAAAAATAATAATCCTCCTCCTCATTGTACTTGTATATAATGGGGGGTTGATTCAAAAAATATAGACCGATTACCCTCTCATGAAATTTTATGTTTTCTCTATATAGAGAATGCCAATCCATGCCACGAATTGTATCAAATTACACTAAGGGATGTATGATGTGGTTCACGAAGAAGTTCAATCTAGAAATTGTGATTGTGGGGGAGGTATATTCATAGGATGAAATAATTTCCCCATTTACTGTTATCACTACCATATCTACTTCATTGATTTGTGGTGGTGTTTGGATTGGTCTACTAAAAAATAATGATATAAAAGAATGCATCGAACCAGAATCAAATAGAATGTTCACAATTCATGAATGAATAACTAGAGTAACTCTCACCACTTTATTTCTTGGATTCATATCGGCAGTAGTGATGGAAAAATCTATCCCTTCCTACCTTGGAGGTTGCTGGATTACTTAAAAATAACCTTGTATTAGTGAAAAGATTCGTAAAGTTCCCTGTATCATTACAGTTGTAACAATTAACAATGTGTTGAGGGTTAAACAAATTTTTCCTCTCCTCTGTCGTAGCAGCGTGTTTTTATGTCGGAATATATTGTTTAGGTGCCCTTATCCTTTACACCTAAAGGATATCCTCACCACCATCAAGAATGTTCAAGGGTACTTTTTCATGCACCTTTGGCAAGTGGGGTGAGGGAATATCATAGCATCATTATATTTATCAATCATACCACTAGATTTATAGTCTAATTACTTCTTCTTATCCCTATGATATCCTGGAGAATAACCAATTTCCATTTTGACTTTGAGGTCACATCAGACAATTTCTTCATATCTGTCAACCTCACGTATCTCTAGGAAATTCAATACATTAGGTTTTATCCCAAAAAAGAATCAACCAAACAATAATTCAAGGTTAAAGAAAAATATCGAGTCGTATCATAAATGAATTGTGATGTTTGACTCATACGCTCCAATGGATTCTTCATCAATTTTCATTAGGGAAAAGAAGTCCCTTTCCATCTTATGTATGAGGGTGCAAGAAAAATATTTATCGATTTCTTTTCAGAAATCCTTTCATTCCAATGGCTTGATCTCTTTCTCATGCTTCATATTTTTGGTCAATTTCCACCATTGACCACCTTAACCCTCCATATGATATGATTCTAGATGAAAATTCTCTGGTTCAGAACATTGAAGGATGGAGAATATCATCTCAATGAAGTTTATCCATTGTTCAGTGATTGAGGGATCATATGGTCCATTAAAAGTATGATGCCTTTGTCTCATGAATATCTTGATTTTGGATTTTTCTTTATTAAGGGGGAGGGTGGGGTTGAAATTCCTCTAAACCCATTTTTATATTCAACAATTGAGTATAAAGAGAGAGTATCGGGAAAAATATTGTGATTGTCACTACCATCAGTTTGGGCATATCATTAGAACATTAATCACAATGATATTCACATTGGTTGTTAGCTTGAGTCCTCTAATTACCGGACATTGGATATAATAAAAAGAAAATTAGGGGTATTTATTTTATTTTATTGAACACATAAGGGGGAATCAAATTTCAATAGGGATAACTTATAAATTACATTTATTACATTAACTTATGAAATTATAGGTTTTAATCTAATTTATCCATGATCTATTACCCAACGTATATTCTTATGGGATTTTTTATCACTTCCTTAATAAGCGTTCATAGAAAAATTTTCAATTTACCAATGCATATCCCTTATGAGTGTCGAACCAAGAGTACATAAAAGCCCATTTTTTTCACAAGTTCCCATTCAAGTCTATCTCAAAACGGTGTTTTCAACTTTTACCCATAGATAAATATATTCCCTAGCCACCTCTTCTTTTTCGTATCTAGATAAGGTTGTATTTTCTTGATAACCACTTAATCTATACTCACCAAAATTGAAGGATTATATTGTAACAAACCAAAGTTTAATTATTGGAAAATCCATCTTGATCTTATTAAATGTATCTTTATATAAAATGTCAACTTAATTGGTTTTATGATAATAATTGTGACCATTACTTTTATAGCCATTGAATAGTGATCAAATGATTAGTATAAATATAGGGCATTAAAAAATTCATTTTTACATAGAAAAAGGAAGTGATCGCCTCATCCAGAAGAATTGCCCCATACGAAGCCCATTTATCAGAGCTTGGAAAAGGGGTGGCATCCTAGGGCTTCGCTCTTGACCAAGCCCAAGTTGAGCTTCACCATGTCAAGTTTGAACGAGACTATCTACGGGACAAGTGTAAGTTGATAGAAATTACCACTCGAGCGATGTTATCCGAGCCACCCCAAGAGTCTATCACCATCACACACCTTACCATTAGGTCTTATGCTACAGTTTTAAGGGGTTATGTAACTAATCTATATTACTATGTTCATGTACATTATTTTTTTATATAATAATGAATATAATTTCTTGTCATTATTGATACATTGTAAATAGTATTTACAGTAGAAATGGTGTTTTTAGTTATTATTTAATTAAGAAATCTATTTTATTATAATAAGGGATTTTACAATTAAATAATATTTTATTAAAATATTATTATTATTATTAGATTAATTTTATTATATATAAATTATAATGTAATTGTATGAATGCAATTATAATTTTTAATAATGTTTGAAAGCCATTTTTTGTCAAAACCCATGAATTTTTTATAAATGTCGGTTTTTATTTTAAAAGTGAAAATTAACATATTTAGAAAATTATTTAGATAAAATAAATGTTATTTTTGGAATCAGTACGTCGAAATTATCCAACGGTGAATTTTTCATAATTTTCTGAGACAGTCAAATGTTTGAGTAAAAATTAAATACCGTTTAAATATATAATGTGTTTTATGACATCATTATGACCCAATAGTGATGTAATAAAATAATATAATCTTAATGATCGGCCAGTATATTTTTTACCATTAAAATAATGTGATTTTGGGTTTTTTGGCTTACTTTTCCAAGCATTAATGGACCCCTCAAGACTTATCAAACACCTTGTCTTTTTACATTTATTTCCATGCGAGTGTGACTCACCTCCACATAAGCAACCCTAATATTTTTAAAAGTTCGGACATTGGCCTTATAAAATATTATTTTCCTCTTCCCTTTTCCAAAAACCAAAGGCAAAAACCATGGGATAGTTTGTGGTTTGGAATAATTTAATATAAGGGGTCCCAAACCAAAATAATAAATAATTCCCTCACCTTTCCTATATAAACCCACCCAAGCTCCCACTTCCTCTTCACTCAAATCCTTTGGATTTCGTCCAACCACTGTCCTACTCTCTCTATAATCCTCCCAAGGTGCCACATTCTCCCAAGAAGCCTCTCACAAGCCTCTCTCTAGCCTTTGGAAGCACACTTCCTAATAAGGTTTTTTTCCTCCTTTCTCATTTTTCTCCTATTTTCTTTAAGTTTTTCTTTTCCATTTTAATTTAAATTATAAATTTTGGGGTATGGTTTTTCTCCTCCCTAATACTGCCCTCATTATTTTTGAATGATGTGAGACCCTTTATCAATCATTAAATGCCTCCCATGTACACTCGTTACTATGCTGGAAATCTGAATGGAACTTCTCTCTCCTCTTTTACATTGAAGCAATACTTTGCATCATGAATCTAAATTCCATTAAAATTGTTGGGACATGTATCTATATGACCTCCTTACTTTCCATTACATTTAAATATGACGAGGAACCCCTTTCTCTCTCATCAACCATTTTTTTGAATTCTTATGTCATGCCGTTACGCTGCTGAAATCGCACCGATTTTCTAAGCCAATGTCATTGTGTAGTGAATACCATGACCATTTCTCCATCAAGGGTATTCACCTTTATGCACATTTATTTATTTATTATAAAGTTTCATGTATGAATTACTCATTCATTTATCAAGAAATAAATGATTATGTTTTATGAATCCATGTTTTTGATCCATGTGGAACACTTATTCATGAAATGAAATGTTTACGAAAGGGTGCACCCTTATAGCGCTCCAATTCATTGGGTAAAGTATATTATCATGATACTTCATGTGAAATGAGTGTTTACTCATGCTAATTCAAGTGAAACGAGGGTTTACTCATGCTTTATGTGCAATTAGGATTTACTCATGCTCCATGTGCAACGAGCCTTGGATCATGCTAATTCTATGTTAATTGTTGTTTCCCCATTTCCATGTTATAATTATCATGCTTTATCATGCCTTTATGTTCATGATTTTCTTATTCTCTATTGATATTACTATTTTCTAACATGTATTGTACTACTCATTTTATTCCATGTGTACTCCCTTACTGGGCTTTATAGCTCACCCTTTTTTTATGCATGTCCTCAGGTTATCCCAGGCAATGCTAAGTACAAAGGAATGTAGTGGTCATGTAAAGGATGTTTTCAATAAATATGTTGTATTTCATGTTTTATGTTTTTATGTATTGATACTAAGCCCCAAAGAGACTAAACCTCTTGATCTTCTTTGTTGTATAAAGTGAATATTTATGTAATAAATCATGTTTATGTTGTAATAAAAACCAGGTTTCTCATACTTGGTATCAAAGGATAGGTTTGGTTATTTTTGGGATTAGGACTAGAAAACCCTAGTAAAGACTTAGATACAAGACTAAGTACAATAAAAACGTCCCTATGTTTCGGTGAGTATTGAGTAAGTGGGTTATCAAGCAAATACATCCCTGTCTGGATACGAGCAGGTAGAGGTGGCTCTAGCATAGATGTATCCTAGGGGTAAAACCCAAAAACACCACTTTGAGCTAGACTGGAATGGGAACGGGTGCACGACAATGGGCCTTGCTGCACTCTTGGTTATGAAACACCTAAGGGATATTCATTGGTAAATTAACAATCTTAGTATGAACCCTTATTAAGGGAATTAGAAAAATTCACCTAATAATATATGTTAGAAATTAGATCATGAAAATCCTAGACTAAAGCCTATGGACTCATGAGTTAAGGAAAGGAATGTTTATTTATAAGTCATCAACTTTTGTCTTTTGATTACCCTTTTTGTGTTACCCCTAGCATTTCTTTTATTCTAGCCAATGGCTAGTAATAGGAGGACACAGGCTAACAACTGATGTGATGATCAGTGTGATGACTGTACTAATGAGATGCCCAGTCCAATGGGAGGGGGAATCGCGAATATTGTCACGCTTCTCTCTCAGATAACTCAAGCATTGAATAGAAACATGGTTCAATAGGAACGTCCAATCCCCCCTAACAAAGAATAAGTCACTATCGAGAGCTTCATGAGACAAAGGCCTCCTACTTTTAGTGGATCATCTGATCCCACGATCGTTGAACAATGGATCAACTCCATTGAAAAGATCTTCTCCATCCTTCAGTGTTCTGAACAATAAAAGGTTGTCCTGTCAGCTTATCGTATGGAGGGTGAAGCTGATCAATGGTGGACGTTGATCAAACATACAAAGCCTGAGGAAGAGATCGAGGCGTTGGAATGGAAGGATTTCTGGAAGATGTTTTTCGATAAATATTTTCTGCACACCCTCCGACTTAAGATGGAAAGGGACTTCCTTTCCCTCGAGAAAAAAATATGAAGAATATGTTGGAGTGTACGAGGAAAACTTCACAAGGCTTGCACGATACGCTTCTAGCTTTGTCGTTACCCAATAATTCATGGTTGACCGCTTCTTTGGTGGGCTGATGCCTAGCCAGCGGAAAGCAATAGCGATCCGTGACATTGACAGCTATGAGGAAATTGTCTGATGTGCCCTCAAGGTCGAAATGGGGATCGAAGAATCACTAGGGTATCATGGGGATAAGAAGCATAAGGTGGACTTCAATGCTGGTGGGCTGATGGATAAATCCAACGGTGCTAAGAAGATCCAGCACCCCACTTCCCAAAAGTGTGGAAATAAGAACCCTAGAAATTGCCTTAAGGGGATGAGGAAATGCTTCAGGTGTGGAAGAGAAGGGAACCAGGCTGTTAACTTTCGTCAAGAAAGACCCGCGGCTACGATAGAGGAGAGGAACGCTCCGTTCGATCCTCGACGTGTTTTTAATGCTACAAATGCAAATAACCGGGTCATTTTTCAAATCAGTTTCCTAATCCATGGGTTTTCGGAGACAACCAACAACCTCCAAGGCAGCAAGGAAGAGCTTTTTCCATCAATTCTTCCGATGTGAACCCCGACAATGAAGTGGATATAGGTATTCTAGGTATTCATTCAAGAATAGCGAAATTAATTTTTTGAATCAAGTTCTACGCATTCTTTTATATCTCGAAATATTAGAAGAAAAATCCCACCACCACCACAAATCCAGGAAGTGCAGATGTCGTTGAGTATGGAAAAAGGGGAAATCATTGCATCCCATGAATATAAGTCCTCCCATGTTATAATCTGTGGATTGAATTTCCCGACAAACCTCTTCATACACCCTCTGGTGGAATTTGATGCAATTCTTTTCATGGATTGGCATTCCTTATATAGTGCGAGCATAAATTGTCGGGAGAGGGAAATCACACTCCATATGGAGAATCGACCCCCGATTCTTTACAAATGTCAGGAGGAAGATGAATCTCCTTTAACTCCATCATCTCAAGCATGGATATTTCTGCCCTATGAGCACAAATAACTGGATCAGATTATTGAGTCCAAAGAAGAAACCATCCTTGAAGAAATGCCTATTGTGAGGGAATTCGGGAATGTGTTTCCCGAGGAACTGTCTGGTCTTCCTCCTAGAAGAGATGTTGAGTTCTCAATTGAACTTATACCTGGGGCATTAACAATATCCAAGAATCCATATAGAATGGCTGTTGTTGAGCTTCAAGCGCTGAAGAAACAACTACATGAGAAACTAGATAAAGGGTTTATACACCCAAGTGCTTCACCATGAGAGGCACGAGTCCTCTTCATCAAGAAGAAGGGTGGGCCAATGCGGCTCTGCATCGATTATCGTGAACTTAACAAAATCACGATAAAGAACAAGTATCCTCTCCCAAGAATCAATTACTTGTTTGATCTGCTGCGTGGAGCACAATACCTCTCCAAGGTGGACTTGCAGTCGGGATATTATCAAGTAAGGGTGAAGAAGGAAGATGTCTCAAATACTACTTTTCGTACAATATACGGGCACTATGAATTCATAGTAATGCCTTTCGGACTCACAAATACTACAGAAATCTTCATGGACATGATGAATAGAGTCTTTAGAGATTACCTAGAAAAATTTGTTTTAGTATTTAAAGATGATATTATAATATACGCCAAAACCAAGGAGGATCATGAGGAGCATTTAAGAACTGTACTGGAGACTTTGCGTAAGGAGAAGCTCTATGAAAATACAGAAAGTGTGAGTTCTGGTTGAAGGATGTCTCATTATTTGGCTATATCATCACAAGCAGTGGGATATCTATGGACCACTCCAAAATAGATGCAATTGAGGGATGGCTGAGGCCAACAACGGTAACAGATATCTGTAGCATCTTGGTTTTAGCAGGATATTATCGACGATTTTTGAGAAATTTCTCCCGATTGTCCAACCCTCTTAACAAGAAAACTCAGAAGGGAGTAATGTTTTCTTGGAGTGATGAATTCAAAAAATGCTTCAAGGAGTTTAAAAGGAGTCTTATCACTGCGCCCATGCTCACTTTACCCACATGTTGGGAGCATCTTGTGGTATTCAGTGATGATTTGAAGACGGTGTTAGGATGTGTGCTGATGCAGAATGATAATGTGATATCCTATGCCTCAAGGAAGTTGAAAATCCATGAGCGAAACTATCCAAAGCATGATCTGGAGTTGGCGGTGGTGATCTTTGACTTGAAAATCTCGCGGAATTATCTCCGTGGAGAGATATGTGAGATATATACTAACCAAAGGAGTCTTAAATATATATTCACAAAGAAAGAGCTTAATATGAACAAGAGAAGATGGATATAGCTCATCAAGGATTATGACTGTTCAATACATTACCACCCTAGGAAAGCGAACAAGGTTGCAGATTCCCTAAGTATAAAGGATCCAGTGATTCTATCAATGGTGAGAATTAAGAAGGATCCAATCTTCTTATACTTGATGAAGATGGACATGAGAATCATAGAGAAGGGAACATCATCAATCCTTTCACAAATGACTGCTCAACCATCTCTTTTAGAAAGGTTAAAGGATGCTCAAAAGGATGATGTAGTAATTTAAGAAAAAGTGGGAGCTATCGAAAAAGGGAAATCCTCGGAGTTTAATGTTAATGAAGAAGGAATTGTGCAGTTTTGGAAAAGACTATGTGTTCCATCAAGTCCGGAGCAGACGAATGAACTTTTGGATGATGCACATAGTTCAAATTTCTATATTCACCCAGTGGACAAAAAGATGTATTAAGATCACTGAGAAAACATTTGGTGGGATAATATGAAGAAGGAGATTGCTAAATATACATCAAAGTTCCTGGTGTGTCAGCAAGTGAAGGCATAGAGGCAGAAGTCTAAGGGGATGACATATCCTTTTCCCATACGAGAATGGAAATCGGAAAAAATCAACATGGACATTGTCACCAGACTTCCAAGGACATCCAAAGGCAACAATGCAATATGGGTTGTTGTGGATTGTCTTACAATGACTTTACACTTCATTGCTATTCGGGAGAATTTCTCATTGGATCAACTGGCACAGATATATATCAGGGAAGTGGTAAGGTTTCATTGAGTACCACTATCTTTTGTGTCTGACTGAGATCCAAGATTCACCTCTATGTTTTGGAGAGTCTTCAACATGATCCGAATACTGAACTGAACTTTAGTGTGTCCTATCATCCTCAAAATGATGGGCAATTCGAGCGGACTATCCAAACAGTTGAGGATATGTTGAGAGCGTGCTCAATGGAATTTAAAGGTGGATGGGATCAACATCTTCCTTTGGTTGAGTTCTCTAATAATAACATCTTCCACTCGAGCATCTAAGTGGCACCATATGAAGCCTTGTATGGGAAAAGGTGGAGAACACCAGCATGTTGGGATGAGGTTGGTGAACTTAAGCTGCTTGGACCAGAAATGGTCAAGGAAATGGTGGAGAAGGTGAAAACCATTCAGCAACATATCAAGGTAGCCCAGAGTTGACAGAAGAGTTATGTAGATAATCGTCGACAAGACCATGAGTTTAAAGTTAGAGACATGGTTTTTCTACACATATCTCTGTGGAAGAAGGGCATGAGGTTTGGAAAGAAAGGGAAGTTAAGTCCATGGTACATTTTCCCCTTCGAGATTCTTGATCGTGTCAGGGCTGTGGCCTATCGACTAGCACTTCCGCCTACTATGGCCAATGTACATGATGTATTTCATGTATCCCTCATACGGAAGTACATACCAGACCCTTCACATGTACTCTCTTCGGAGGTGGTACCATTGGAAGACGATCTTTCATATGAGGAGCAACCAATGAAGATCCTAGATCGTAGATAAAATGTTCTACAAAATAAAACAATTCCCCTCATCAAGGTGTTGTCAAGAAACCACAAGTTTGATGAAGCTACTTGGGAATCAGAGGAAGCGATGAAGATGAGTTACCCACATCAGTTTTAGTGTGGTAAAAGGAAAATTTTGAGGGAAAAAATTCTTAAGGGGGGGGGGGGGGATATTGTAACGACCCAAAGTTTAATTAATGGAAAATCCCTCTTGATCTTATTAAATGTCTCCTTATATAGAATGTTTTTATAAAATGTCAACTTAATTGGTTTTATGATAATAATTTTGACCGTTACTTTTATAGTCGTTGAACAGTGATCACTTGATTAGTATAAAAATAGGGCTTTAAAACATCCAATTTAACATAGACAAAGGAATCGATGGCCTCATCCAGCAGAAATTCCCAATATTAAGCCCATTTATCAGAGCTCGGAAAAGAGCTGGCATCCTTTGGCTTCTCCCTTGATCAAGCCCAAGCTGCGTTTCACCATGTCAAGCTCGAACGGGACCGTCTATGGGAGAAGTGGAAGTTTATAGAAATTACCACTCGAGCGATGTTATCCGAGCCACCCCAAGAGTCTGTCACCATCACATACCTTACCCATAGGTCTTATGCAGATGTTTTAAGGGGTTATGTAACTAATAGATAAAACTATGTTCATGTACATTATTTTTGTATATAATAATGAATATAATTTCTTGTCATTATTGATACATTGTAAATAGTTTGTAATGTACAAATAGTGTTTTTACTTATTATTTAATTAAGAAATATATTTTATTAAATTAAATTATTTTTGAATTAAATATTATTTTAATAAAATATTATTATTATTATTAGATTAATATTATTATATATTAATGATCATGTTATTGTATGAATTCAATTATAATTTTTATTAAGGTTTGAATGCCATTTTTGTCAAAACCCGTGAATTTTTTATAAATGGTGGTTTTTATTATAAAAGTGAATATTAACATATTTAGTAAATTATTTAGATAAAATAAATTTTATTTTTGTAATCAGGACATTGAAATTATCCAACGGTTAATGTTTCATAATTTTCTGAAACAGTCAAATTTTTGAGTAAAAATTAAATACCGTTTAAATATATAATCTGTTTTATGACATCATAATGACTCAATAGTGATGTAATAAAATACTATAATCTTTATTTTCTGACAATACATGTTTCACCATTAAAATAATGTTATTTTGGGATTTTTTTTGTTACTTTTCAAAGCATTAATGGACCCCTCAAGACTTATTAAACACCTTGTCTTTTTAAATTAATTTCCATGGGAGTGTGACTCACTTCCACAAAAGAAACCCTAATAATTTAAGAAGATCGGACCTAGGCCTTATAAAATATTATTTTCCTCTTCCCTTTTCCAATAACCATGGAAAAAACCAATGGATAGTTTGTGGTTTGGATTAATTTTATATAAGAGGTCCCAAACCTAAATAATAAAGAATTCCCTCACCATTCCTATATAAACCCTCCCAAGCTCCCACTTACTCATCACCCAAAGCCTTTGGAGTTCGTCAAACCACAAACCTACTCTCTCTATAATCCTCCCATGGTGTCCCAAGATCTCTAGAAGCCTCTCACAAGCCTCTCACTAGCCATGGGAAGCACACTTCGAAGTAAGGGTTTTTTCTTCTTTTCTCATTTTTGTCCAATTTTTTTAAGTTTTTTCCCTCTTAATTTCAATTATAAATGTTGGGGTATGGTTTAAAACATCCCTAATACTTCCCTCTTTATGTTTGAATGTTGGGATACCCTTTCTCTCTCATTAAATTCCTCCCATGTACACCTGTTACTATGCCGAAATTCCGAAAGGAACTTCTCTCTCCTCTTTTACATTCAAGAAATACTTTAGTATCATGAATATAAATTCCATTACAATTGTTGGTACATGTATCTATATGACCTACTTACTGTACATTACATGTAAATATGAGTAGGAACCCATTTCTCTCTCAGCAAACATTTTTATGAATTCTTATGTCACGCCGTTACGCTGCCGAAATCACACCAATTTTCTAAGCAAATGTCATTGTGTAGTGAATACCATGCCCATATATCCATCATGGGTATTCAACTTTATGCACAATATCCTATTTATTATAATGGTTCATGTATGAATTCCACATTCCTTTATCGTGGAATAAATTATTATGTTATATGAATCAATGTTTTTGATCCATGTGGCACACTTTTGCATGAAATGAAATGTTTATGAAGGGTGTGCCCTTATAGCGCTCCAATGCATTGGGTAATGTATAGTATCATGATAAGTCATGTGCAATGAGTGTTGAATCATACTAATTCACGTGCAATGAGGTTTTACTCATGCTTTATGTGCAATGAGGATTTACTCATGCTCCATGTGCAATGAGCCTTGGCTCATGCTAATTCCATGTTTTGTGTTGTTGCCACATTTCCATGTTATGATTATCATGCTTTATCATGCCTTTATGTTCATGTTTTTCTTATGCTTTATTGATATTACTATTGTCTAATATGTATTTTACTCCTCATGTTATTCCATGTTTACTCCCTTACTGGGATTTATAGCTCACCTTTTTTCTTATGCATGTCCTCAGGTTATCCAATGGAATGCTAAGTATGAAGGAATGTAGTGGCCACATAAAGGATGTTTTCAATAATGATGTTGTATTTCATGTTTTAAATTTTTACGTAATGATCCTAAGCCCCAGAGACACTAAACCTCACGATATTCTTTATTGTATCAAGTGATGTTTTATGTAATAAATCATGTTTAAGTTGTAATAAAAAGTAGGGTTGTCATATATTTTCTTATACTTAGTCTTATCCTTATAGATTTAACTAGAGATTTGTTACCCTAATACAAAAAATAACTAAACCTATCCTATAATACCAATTATAACAACCCTAATTTCTATTACATAATTAACCAATTTTATTTTAATAAAAATTCAATTAAGACAAAACTGAGTACAAATAGGTATAGTGTGTTTTTTGATTTGGAACATTTAATGAGAAATCATGAAATAAAATATAGCATAATTAATGAAAACATCTTTTAATTGACCACAAAATTCTTTCATAATTAGTATATTATGTGATAAGAATTTGAATTACATAAGAAATGGGTTAGATATAAATCTTAGTATGGTAGTATACAAGGAAAAAAATTAATAATAAAATACATGTTTGGAAATACTAATATCAATGGAGCATAAAAGTAACATGAACATATAGCCGTGATAGAGCATTATTATCATTACATGGAAATGTGGTAAAAATATACAACATGATATTATCATGAACCAAGGAATATTGAAGATGGATTATCATGATTATACCCTTATTGAAAATGAATTATCATGAATATAATATCACTTCATTTGATGTATCATGATTATAATTATTACCAAATGCATTGGAGAAATATCAAGGAAAACTCTACCTAACCATTTTAATCCCATTCATAAGTGTTCCCGATATTTCATACAACATGAATTCATTCAACTTCCTCATTTATTCAACGAAAAATGAATAAAGAATAAATACATGTATGTACTATTCAATACATGTATGTGAATAAATGTGAATACATTTGATTTATAAATGGGTTTGGTATTCACTACACGATGATTTTGGCATAGAAACCTTTGGAGTAATTTCGACAGCATAACACCGTCATATGAAAATTCATAAACTGGGATGATGAGAGATAAACGAGTCTCTCATAATTTATACATGAAATATAAATTAAGGGAATCATATAACATAATATCCCAACATATGTAATGGAATTTAGATACATAATATAGAATAAATTCTTGAAAGGAAATAAGAAGAGAGAAATCCATCTAGGAGTTTTGGCATGGTGACGGGTGTACACAAAAGGAATTAATGATATAAAAAGGGAATGTAGTGATAAAATATTATTGAGCGATGTATGGGTGAGTTTTTAAATTATACCCTAAATTTTTTCTTTATAAATAATAGAGTATAAGTACATAATAAAAGATGGATAAAATGAGAAATTATGAAATGTGTGGATCCCTTACTTGAGTGTGTGAATTCTAAAGCCAAATGTGGGGATTTATAAGAGATCGAGGTCCCTTTGGAGGATTATAGAGATATTAGGGAATAGTAGGGATGTGGAAAAAGGATTTTATGAAAACATAACTGGGATATTGGGTGGTTTTATATAAGAAATTAGAGGGGAATTCTATAATATTTCACAAATATAGGTTTTGAAAACTATATAAGTAAATACTAAAAACCATAAAACATCCCATGGATTATGACCATGGTTATTTTTCAATTAGGAGAGGGATATGTTATATTTTATTTAAAATGTCCTATGATATTAAAACATTTCCCTTTATTATGTGGAGGTTAGTCACACTTTCAATGAAATTATTTTAAATTCATATAATATTTTGTATGTCTGGAAGGATTCACATTGGATTTATAAAATAAATAAATAAAATATAAAATCAAATTATTTTAATGGGAAAACGTATATTTTTGTGATAATTCCCATTAAATTATTTAATACTGCATTTTTCGGTCATTATGATGTCTCAAAACATATATTTTATTTATATGGTATTTTATTTTTACCGTAAAATTTTATTGTCTCAATAAATTAACAAGTATACACCATTGGATAATTTTGATGTCATGAAAAAAATATTCATATTAATTTTATATAATTATTTTTGTAAATATGTGAATTTTATATTTTAAAAAGAAAACTGACATTTATTTAAAATTTACTGGTTTTGACGAAACAAAGTTTTCAAACCATAATATAAATAACATTTGAATTCATAAAAATTATATAATAATTTAATATTCATAAAATTAATTTGATAATAATATTTTAATTAAATATTATTTATTTAAGAAATTTATTACATCCATAAAATGAATTTTTCGAAAATACACCTTCTATTTTCTCTTATAAATATTACTCTTATAAAATGAATTTCATAATAATATAAATATATGGAACTTCTATAATAATAATTTATAAAATTAATTTTTAACTATTATTAATAAAAACATAATAAATCATATATTTCTATAAATTACCATTTTTAAACGATTTTTTTTAACAAAATCATCATTAATTAATAAGGATTATTCCCATAACAGAATGAAGAGAATAAGAATTTTATTTATTAAAAGGGTTTAAAAAATATGTAACTTATATCTGATTAAATAACCCATTATAAAACATGCATAAGACCTAAGGGTAAGGTGTGCAGTGGTGACAGAATCTTGGGGTGGCTTAGATGACATCGCCCGTGTGGAAATCACTATTAACTTGAACTTCTCCCTTAGGTGATTCTATTCTTGTTCAACTTGTTGAAGCTCGCCATGGGAAATGTCTAAAGAAAATCCCAGTGTCACTACCTCCTTTTCATGCTCTAACAATTGAGCTCCATACGACCTGATTCTACTAGATGATCTCATCATGTCCTTTGTTTGTGTCGAAATGAATTTTTTTCAATAACACATATTTATATCAGTTATTTTATCACTGTTCAACGACTATATTATCAACAGTAATGATACTTAATAGTTATTTAAACCCAATAAAAAAAGTGTGAATGTGTTTTCTATATCCATAAGTCATTAAATGTAAGATAATTATTCATAAAATATCGAGTCTTTACAACATTCCCCCTTACAAAAATTCTCCCATAAAATTTTCTTTTCCCACACTAAAATAGATGAGGGAAACTCTACCTTATCACTTCCTCTGGTTCCCACATTTCTACTTCAATCTTATGGTTTTTTTTCAAAAAACCATGACCATGGTTATTGTCTTATATCATAGATATTTTTATCTAAATTTTATGATCATTACCAGATTGCCTTCATAAAATAGGTCACTCGCCAAACGTAAAACCTCTAGATTGAGTACAAGTGACGGGTCAGTCATGTACGTCAGCAAGAGTGATGCATGGAAAACATCACGTAATTGAGACATGATTGGTTATAGGGATACTCTATAGGAAACTACTCCGATGTGATGAAGGATCTCAAATGGGATGATGTATCCTATACTAAGAATTCCCATATTCTCAAATCCCACAAATATCTTTCATGGAGATATGCAGAGGACAACCATATCCCCAACATCAAACTCTTGGTATCATCAATACTTTTATGCATACCTCTTTTGTCGACTCTCAACTACTTTGTTGTTCTTATTGATGGTCATAACCTTTTCCACCATTTCATTGACCATTTATGGCCCTAGATGTTTTCACTCCCCAACA
The DNA here is from genome assembly GCA_963277665.1 of Viscum album. NCBI lineage: Eukaryota > Viridiplantae > Streptophyta > Magnoliopsida > Santalales > Viscaceae > Viscum > Viscum album. Next base: position 2,098,453,668 of record OY728159.1, on the reverse strand, counting down.
TCATCCCAACATGTTGGTGTTCTTCATATCTTATCATAATTGGCGTAATAAAGATCTATTTGGATGATTGAGTGAAAACAATTTTTCTATGAAAATTCCACCAGAGAAATATATCGGTCCCATCCACCAATGAAGTACATTGATCAAGATCTAAACATTTCCTCAAGTGTCTGGTTAGTCTATTCATATTGGCCATCAATTTGAGGATGATAAACCATACTAATGTTCAGATCAGTATTAATAGTGTGTTGGAAACACTTCCAGAACATAGAGGGGAATTTTGGATATCAATCGGATATAATTGGTAGTTGTATTTCATGCAGCCTTACTATATCTATGATGTATATCCCTTCCAATTGTTCCACTGAAAAATACTCTTAAATAGCAATGAATTGAACTGTCTTTGTAAGGTGATACACAACAACACAGAGATAATTATTTCCATTGGAATTATTGGGATGTCCAGTGACAAAGTCAATGGTGTTGTTCGCCCATTTCCATGTTGGTATGGGTAATTGTTGCATCATCCCCTTAGACTTATGCCTCTTAGACAACACTTTTTGAAATACTAGGCACTTTTATGTATACTTGTTAATATCATTCATCATTTTATTCAACCAATAATTCTCTCGGATATCTCAATACATCATTGTGTTTCATGGGAGAATAGATAAAATCGAACAATGTGCATCATCCAAGAGTATGTTCTTTGACTCTAGATTTGATGAAACACATATACTTGACCCAAATATCATAATTCACACTTTACAAACATTAAAATCTGAGTATTTACATTTTTTATAGATTCCAAATTCTTTAAAATTAACATATCATCCTTTTGAGCATCCATTGTCATTTATAGATGAGATGGTTGATAATTAATTTGTGAAACGATTGATGACATTCCCCACATTATTATTCACATTTACATCTTCATAAAATCTAAGAATATTGTGTCATTTACAATTCACATAAATAGTATAATTTATGGGTTTTTCTACGTAGAGCATCCTCCACCTTGTACTCATTATTCGGGTTGTAATAGATAGAGAGTCGTTGTGTTTGATCAGCTCTAACCATCTTCATTAGTGAATATTCAAATATTTCTATTTGAATGTATACTTGAAGCTTTTGTGATCCATATTTATTTCACAATTTTCCCCCAAGAGGTAATTCCTACATATTATCAATGGATAGATCAAAGCTGCCAACTCCAGATCATATGTGGGATTTTTTTTCTCATGAATTTTCAACTTCCTTGAGGAATAGTTGATGACTTTGACATTCTGCATCAACACACGGCCTATGGTCTTCATTGAAGCTTCACTGAAGATTACAAAAATCACTCTGTTGGTTGGTAGTGTGAGCACATGGGTAGTGATAAGCCTCCTTTTCAACTCCTTGAAACTATCTTCACATTCATCATTCCTAGAAGACATTACTCCATTACATGTTATCTTGGTAATATGGTTTGAAAATCGTGAGAAACATCTCACTAATCAGAGATAATATTAAGCTAACCTATGGAAGATACAAATATACATAATAGATGTTGGCATCATCCATCCCACAATTACATTTTTCTTGGAGGGATCCATAGATATCCCATTTCTTATGATGACATGACCGATGAAGGATACTTCTTGTAATAAAAACTCACACTTGATGTGCTTTTCATAGAGCCTATTATTTAGCAAGATCACTATTATAGTTCATAGGTACCCTTGATTATCCTCCATGGGTTTGGATTATATTAGGAAATCGTGAATAAAGACTACCACATATTTTTTGAGGTAATCTCTATAGAATATATTCATCAATTCCATGAATATTGGTGTAAAATTAGTGAGTTAAAAATGAATTACTTTGATTTCAAAGTGCCTGTACCTTGTACGAAAAAAAGTATTGGGGATATCATCTTTATTCACCCATACATAGTAATATTTGGACCATAGATCCACCTTGGAGATGTATTGTGCTCCACGAAGGTGATCGAACAACTAATCAATTTGGGGAAAATGATACTTGTTCTTTATCGTGATTTTGTGGTGATCACGATAATCAATGAAAAGATGCATTGACCCGGACTTCTTCTTGACGAGGATGACTAGCGCACTCCATGGTGAAGAACTTGGGTACATAACCCCTTTTATTCAGAATCTACTGTAGTTGTTTCTATGGCACCTCAAACTCCAAAAAACAATTATATATTGAGTCTTGGATAATTGAAATCCCATAGTTATAAGATCTATCGAAAATTCAACATCTATTCTAAGAGGAAGACTAGGAAATTCCTTGGGAAACACATTATTAAATTCCATCACAATAGGCATGTCTATTAGGATGGTTCTTTCCTTAGACTCAATCATCTGATAATGATAAATGTTATCATATGGATGTAATATCCATCATTGAGATAATGGTGCTAAAGAAGATTCATCCTCCTCCATCAAATTTTATATAATTGAGGGTCGATCCACCATATGGAAAGTAATTTCCCTCTCATGACAATTTATGAAGGCTCTATATAGGGAAAGAAATTCCATGAAAGGAATTTCATCAAATCCCACCAAGGGAAGTATAATGAGGTTCGTCGAGATGTTCAGTCCACAAATTGTGACATGGGAGCAGTTATATTCATGGGATGTAATAATTTCCCAATTTACCATTCTCACCAACATCTATACGTCCATGATTTGTGGTGGTGTTTGGATTTTTCTATTAAACATTCGAGATATAATAGAATTCATAGAGCCAGAATCAAAATGGTTGTTCTCTACTATTTATTGAATAACTAGCATACTTATCACTACATTGTTCATGGGATTCACTTTAGTAGTAATGATCTAAAACAATCTCCTTGAATTCTTGGAGGTTCTTGGTTTCCTTCAAAAACCCTTGTCCTAGGGAAATGGTTTGCAAAGTTCCATGGTTCTTTATAGTTGTATCAACGAACAAGGAGTTGAGGGTTGAACAGATCATTCCTCTCCTCTATCGCAATTTCACGTTTTTCATGTATGAAATTATTTTCTAGGTTCCCTTATCGCCCACACCTAATGAATTTTCTAATCTCCTTCAGGCATTTTTTGGGGTTCTTCATTCTTCACCATTGTCATGTAGGGTTTTGGAATTTCATAGAACCATTAGAATTATCCATCTGACTACCAGGGCTAAATTCCACTTTCTAGTTCTTATCGTTATGATACCCCTGAGATTCCTTGATATCCATTTTGACTTTGAGGTAACATCATACAATTTATTCATAGATATCAACATCATTTATCTCTCGGGATTTCTGTTGTTTATGATATATCCCACCTAAGAAGTGGTCAACCTTGCATTAAAGGGTAATGAATAAGAAAAAGGAAAATCATGCAATCATTGTGAAGTTTTTCTCATACGCTCCAATGGATTTTTCATCTATTTTTATTGGTGGAAAAGAAGTCCCTTTCAATCTGAAGTCGGAGGGTGCGAGGAAAATATTTATCAGAAATACCATCTATAAAGCATTCCATTCCAACGAATCGATTTCTTCCATAGGATTCTTAATCTTTTATTAATTCCCACCACAGTTAGAAACATAAAATTATGGAGAAGAGAATATCAATGGAGTTTACCCACCATTTGGTGATTGATGGATCATATAATTCATTTAATGTAGGATTACTTTTTCAGATGAAGCTCTTGATTGCATATCGTCCTTTCTTGGGGGGGGGGGGAGGGGGTGGAAATTACTCTTAACCCATGTGTCTATTCAAAACATGAGTTAACTAAGATATTATCATCAGAATGTTTGTGATTCCCACTCTCATCAGATTGAGCATCTCATTAGAGAAGTCATAAAAATGATATTCCCATCAGTTGTTAGCTTGAGTCCTCATATTACAGGCCATTGGATATAATAAACAGAAAATTTGTGGATTGTATTTTAAACTATTAAACACTTAAAGTGGAATCCATTGACAAAAGGGATAACTTATAAATTGTATTTATTTACCTAAATTATTAATTTATAGTTTTCAGTCTCTGTATTCGATGTTTTATCTATTAATATATATTATTATGGGATTTTTTATTATTCTCTTAATATTTGTTCCTACGAAGATTATTAATTTACTAAAGAATATCCCATGGGAGTTTCAAACAAAGAGTGTAGCATGGCCTATTGTCGTGCACCTGTTCTAATTCGAGTCTTTCTCAAAGATGTGTTTTCAGGTTTTACCTCTAAATACATCTATGCCAATGCCACCTATAAATGTTCTTATCTAGATTGGGATATATTTTATTGAAAACCACTTGCTCTATACTTAAATTTATTTATGGATTATCTTATTATTCTCAGTCTTATCCAAAATATTTTTACTAGATTTTTATAACCCTAATCCGCAAAATATCTAAACATATCCTCTGATACAAACTACAGAAACCAAGATTTTTATTATACACCTAAACATCATTTATTACATAAAGATTTACATAAAAAACTGTAAGGATTGATAGGTCCAGGTTATTTGGGGCTCAGTAACATTACTTTATAACTTAATACATTAAATACAACATCTTTATTGAAATCATATTTTACATGGACACAACATTCCTTCGTACATAACATTGCATGGGATAACCTGACAACACACATAAGAAAATGGTGAGTTATAAAGCCTAGTAAAGGATTATACAATGAAAAACATGAGTAATAAAATACATGTTATGAAATATGAATATCAATGAAGCATAAGAGAAACATTAACATAAAGGAAAGACATAACATGATTATTATAGCCTGGAAGTATGACAACAACATACAACCTGATATATGCATGTGCCAAGGCTCATTGCACATGGATTATCAAGAGTAAGAACACTCTTCACATTAATTAGAATGATTAAACCATCAAATGACATGGAGTATCATGATATTATACATTACCCAATGCATTGGAGCGCTATCAGGGTGCACCCTTCATGATAATTTTATACTCACACTTAGGTGTGACACATAGATCATATAACATGGATTAATTCAATATAATAATTTATTAAATAATAAAATAATGTGGAATAAATATTTTTATATTCCATTGAATTAGTATATGTTCATAAATATGAATACCCTTGATAGATAAATGGTTATGGTATTCACTACACAATTATTTTGGCTTGGAAACTCACATTGTAATTTTGGCAGCATGACGGCGTCATATGAAAATTCATAAAATGATTTGATGAGATATAATGGGTTCTATAATAATTTATACATGAAATATAAAGTAAAGGGATAATTTAAGACAATATCCAAACATATTCAATGGAATTTAGATGCACAATATAGAAGAAATTATTGAAGTGAAATAAGAAGAGATAAATCCCTCATGAAATTTCATCATTGTAAAAGGTGTAAGTAGATTTAATTAATTAGGGAAAAATGAGTATCTCATCGTAAAAACATATGTATTCAAGTATGAGTTAGTACATAAATAATTTCTCGAAATTTTTAATTGAAAATAACAGGGTATAATAATATAAATAAACATGGATAAAAATTAGAAAGGAAGGAATGTGAGGATCCCTCACTTGAGTGTGTCACTTAAAATGCTTGAATAGGGGAGTTTTGAGAGATTGGGGGAATTTTATGTTTTAAAGAGAGGGGCGGAGTAGGGATGTGATAAAAGTATTTTTTGTAAAGATATTTTGGATAGTGGGTGGTTTTATTTTGGAAATGATAGGGGATTCTATAATATTTCACAAACTATGTTTTGGGAATATATATATTTGAATAATCAAAACCACAAAACATCCAATGGTTTCTTCCATTGTTTTTTCAAAATATAAGTGGAAAATATTTTTTTATAAGGAAAGGTTCATATGTTAATAATATATTTCCATGAATTTTTTGGAGGTGAGTCACACTTTCAAGGAAATGAATTTAAAATCATACAATACTGTATAAGTATTAGAGGATTCACAAAGCCATTATAAAATAAATAAAATAGAAATAAAATCTGTTATTTTAATTTGAAAAAATATATATGGCATGTAATACCCATTATTGTATTTTTAAAATCATTTTGGGGTAATTTTGATGTCATAAAACACATCTTATATATAAAAAATTGAATTTTTACCCAAAAACCCGATTATCTCATAAAATTATAAAATATTAACCATTGGATAATTTAGAAGTGCATATTCCAACTGTAAATTTATTTTATAAAAATAATTTTATAAATATGTGAATTCTTACTCTAAAAATGAAAACTAACATTTATTGAAAATTCAAGGGTTTTGAAAAAAAAGCTTTCAAAGCATAATAAAATTTTCATTTTACTTCATAAAAATTATATGGGCAGTTTTTATTCATAAATTTAACTTGATAATAATAGTTTACTAAAATACTAATTATTTAAATAGGTCATTAATTTCATAAAATAAATTATTTATAAATAAACGTTATATATTTTATCGTATAAAAATATAACTCTTTTCAAACAGATTACCTAATCATTTACAGACAAGGAACTAATATAATAAGAATTTATAAGAATTTATTTCATAATAAAATTAATAAAAATATATTACATAATATCTATATCAAAAAGAACTTTTTTTAATGAAAAATCAATTTATTAAAATTATAATATGTTTAATAAGCACTCTTACCATAAAAGAATTTGTGGAATTGGAATATTATATAAAAAATGGATTACACAATAAGTTTATAATACCTAATTACATATCCCCTTCTAACACCTGTGTAATACCTAAGGGTAAGGTGTGTAGTGGTGATTGACTATTGGGAGGCTCAGATTACATCTCTTGGGTGGTAATATCTATTATCATGAACTACTCCCATAAGATATTTTGGTTAAGATTAACGTGTGGAATCTCAACATGGGATTGGTTAATAGAGAATACAAGTTACAGTACCTCTTTTCCAATCTCTAAAAAATGAGCTTTGTATGGCCTGAGTCTACTAGATGATGTCAACCTCTCCTTTGTCTGTGTCGAATTTTTTTTAAACTTATATTTTTATGAGTCATGTGATCACATTTCAATGACTATATTATCAATGGTAATGATACTTAATGACTATTTAAATACAATGAATAAAAATTTCATGTGATTTCAATATGAATTATTCATTAAAATAAAGGAAATTTTATTCAAAAAATATCTTGTTGTTACAAACATTGATTTATATTTCATGATATCCTTCTTTATATTGTCCCACTTATAGTTCTCTTAGAGATATCAATACATCTGTATGCTCCCTTGGTGGATGGATAAGGTACATATATCTTCATCATTAAAAATATATTTTTTATACTGTTATTTAATATTACATATAATCATTACCAAAATATTACAACTCCTTCATAAAAAATTTGGATGTTTGATGATTTTCCTTTTCATATAGATTTAAAAATATTATGAACATCAACATTATTCTATGAGTGTTCATTAAATTATCTAGAAGGGATGGATGGGAAATCATTATATAATGATGACACCCATTTCATTATGATGATCATGTATATCCTTTTCAATTTTATTAATATTGGACACATCTCAAATCCCATAAATTATAAGGCTACATAATCCTATCTACTTATAAATTCTACAAATTTAATTTATTTTCCACGATGGTAATGGAATTTGTAGTCATTATCTTTGATCATATATATCCATATTAACTGTAACATACTATGATCCTTTTGTGTGAATATTTATTTTATGATCTTATGATATAATTATATTTCATATTTCTTCCTATAGTGATAATGATTCCAGATATTCCACAAAATGATCACAAAATCCAATAAAAAATAATGTGTCTGATAGTTATAATGATTAATTTTCTACTGTATTTAGGTTTAGATCATTAATTAATCATTTTTAATTATAATTTATCTGAAACACATCATTTAGGCATCACTATATTCCACAAAATGTCCCCCAATTGAGAAAATCATGAGGATTTGTGTAATGATTAGACTCCTTTTCATCTTTATAATGCTCTCTTCATATTTACTGAACCATGAAAACATTATACCCTTATAATTATTTATGGTTAGCATGTTTTAAAAATGAGTGAAATTTCACACAACTAATCAGTAATATAAATCAATTACATGGAAATAACTGATATCTATTACAAATGCAGGCATGGTCCCTTTCTCAACTAATTTTTTCTTATAAGGGTGTATAAAATTATTTTTTTGGTTATAAAATTACCCATGAATGATACTTATTTAATCTATAAATATAATTCAATTTACTTTTCATATATATTATCATATCAGAAGGTCATTAACATATTATTCAAATGATCTTTACTCCGCAATTTATTTTAAAGTATATTATAATATAATTAATAAAGTCTATCAAGGATGGATGTTTTTAAATATTGTGGCTGAGAAGCAGAATGTGAATGTTAAGTAACTTTTGGCGATTGAAAGGGATAGTAGAAAATGATCTAGAGATTTTTAACTCAATGAGGGATGTTTTTAAATATTGTGTGAGAATTAGTGTTTCTGAAGGGAATCAATATGAATTCATAGTGTCCATATCCCATTTTTAATGAGGTTTTATGAATATCTTTCATCAGTACCATTAATTGTAGAAATCCTGATAGAAATTTTACCATAGATAAATATAGTGATCGATTTAGTTGATCAAACAAGTCAACTATCACTAGGAGGGGACACTTATTATCTATTGTAATTTTTTTTAGTTGATGATACTAAATATAATAGAACATTGATGCATTTTTCTTCTTAAAAAATTGGAGAGACACAAACCATTTTGAAGCACTCATTCATTTAAAACCCTTCTCCAAATTCACTTATAACTAATTTATTTCTTCCACTAAATCTATGGTGGCCATATTTTATAGATTCAGGGATGTGAGAAGAGATCACAATATATGTTTTTTTGAAAATTCAAACTCTCAATCATTGGTAATTCAAGGAAAAACATCAGAGGATACATAAGTATAATCCCTCGTGATGGGAATGTATTAAAGAATGACTATCACTTATATATCAATCATTTAGAAAATATATTCATTCTAATAAAGAAATAATATCTACACTTGAGTAGAATATTCCAATAGAAATTCAGCATCCTCCTTACACTAGTACCAAATCGAAGTATATCTTAGTATATGAAGAGTGATATTCCTATCATGATAGTTTATGATGGATTTATATAAGAAAGAATAATGCTTTTGAAATATATAATCAAACTCTACTAAAATAAGTAATATTATATTTTCCAGAATATTTAGCATACACACATTTATGGGGGGTTATATACTTGATATGTAATCATTTCTCCATTTTATATTTTCATAGATATCTTAAACCCCAAATTCTAAGGTTGTGTTTGAATAGTTATATTAAACATAAACGATATGAAATAAATCATAGAACTAGAAAGAAAAATTAAATTCCATATTTTTTAATAAATATGAAGTTTACATATCCATGCACCATTGTTAGGATCCACCATTTTAGCAAGGATAACCAATTTCATTCCTTACTCTCTTAGTCATAGAGGTTATTTTAATTGAATCTCTTTAAAAACCATTTCATTAGTGAATATGATTTCACAATGACAGTGTTCTATGTAGTTTAAATATTATACACAATGAAGAGTTTTGATTTTATCCTTCATTTATTCTCCATCATTATTGGGATTAATTATTTCCCTTCTAAATTTAATATCATGATTCCACTCATCTATAAATTTGAAATATTTCTTGGTTATATTTAATGTGTTTTTAAGATAATTATTCCCACACTTTTTACATGTGATATGTCAGGTTGTCCTTCTTCTATGTAATTTATCCACTGATCTTCCTAAATAAAAAAATATTTTACAGTTTTATCTCTAGGACCATGAAACCATTGAGAGTCACCTAATTTCATCTTAACTATGGAAGGATAATAACAATATATTAACAAATATCTAAATATCATAATATTAAAAAAATTATAGGTGGATATTTATTCCACTAAAGAAACCACACTCCTTAATTTTTCCATTTAGGATGAAGTTGAAGAAATTACATGTAATCCTTAAAAAGTATTCCTTAATCTGCCGATAAAATAATCATCCATTTTCATTAGTTAAAGGAACTCCATATCCATTCAAATAAGGTTTGTTCGATGAAAATATTTTCATGATTTCTTCCCATTCCATTGAATCAGTATCATCTTTATACTTCACCATATTGATCAGCATCTACCTTTAATCCTCTTTCCCAATCTCTGTAAATACAAAACACAACTTTATCTCTATCTGAGCATTTTAGGGTAGAAAGTATATTCAAAAAGTAGTTAATACCTTATTCCATGATTTTGGGATCAGAATATCAAATAAAGGAAGAATTCCAAATTCTTATATAAATTATCTACTACAAATTAAACTTTATATGGATAGGGAGGGTGTTCCCCATGATTCAGAATATTATTCATAAATGGATGTAGTACTTCCATAATGATCTCATATACCACTCGTATATGGATAAGCATATAAACTGGGAAATCATCACATTTCTTGTCACATTGGTAATTGTAATAATTTTTCGGCATTCCATCAATTATGTAGAATAGAATAAAAAATATTAGAATACATTAAGAATTTGTCTTATAAAAGGAAAAAATATAAAACTAAGTGGTTTACTTAATAAATTTAATGTATACCATAACATAGGGGGCCTTATTATTCCGTTTAACTTTTCAATGGAAAATTCATAATTATGTTGTCTTTCCTAACAATTTTTTGAAGTACTTCATCATATTTGATTAGGATTTGGTGAATTTTCAAAATCATACCCACTAGGAGTGTAAAACCAGTTGCCCAGTAAGTCCTCTTTGTATTGTAGTAGATCATGACCATCTCAATGCCCAATGTACTCCTTTTGGAGATATTACAACAAGATATAATTTTTTTAGAGTGATATATATTTTTATTATACATAAATGGATGTAATTTCTTTGAAATTTTTTTTTCTATACTTCAAAACATTCTATAATATTTACTTATACATAAAATTATATCTAGGGTTCTCATTAATGTATTCTAGTTCAAATATCCAAAAATATTTAGGTAATCCTTATATAAAAACTATAGTGAACCCAACCATTTGACACGTGTTATTCAATGATTTATAACGTAAATATACATTAATATAATAATGGATCAAAAACACCAAGTGTCTCTGCAAGATTTGGTCTAAAGTATATAGATAAAAAACTAAAAATATGAAACTATTAGTTTATTCTCCGTAATTTTCACATTAATCAATTTGAAACCCTATTACTACTTAAAATAACTTGGATAAATAAATAAAATAAGGGTGTGAGATTAAAATCTATATAAGTGAAAAACATGATAAGGACACATAATGCATGAGTTAGGGGTATACTGTGATATCATAAAACAAAACAGTCATGATTAATAACATGGGGGAATAAAATTTTAAAAAATTTACCACAATATCTTCCTAACATATGAAATGTGGAATCAACCCAAAATATAATAATTATTCCCTCACTTATGAAAATTATCTTTCATAAGATAAATTTTCATGTCTATTATTACATTAATATTATATAGTGATAATTATATAATTAATATAATATTATTTCTTTCAATATACCAATATATAATATCCATGTGATTTGGTATTGAATGGTGAGTCACATATCTTCATGGAGGAGGCAATCCAGACATGCCCATGAATGGAATTGTCGTATTTTCATGAATGGAGATGTAAGAAGATATATGTTATATAAATTATAAAAAATTATAAATAATCTGGGAATATCATATATAATAATAACATCCATCATTTCAAATAGTAATGAGAGGTGATTATGAAAAAATAATTACATGAGTTTGTGAGGTGGTAGTCCTCCATACAGGAAAATGTTTTTTTGGTATCCCATTTTATGAAAGATGATATGAATTTAGGTTTTCTAATTAACATAATAAAATATTAGTATATGGGATATAATTATGTTATCATATAATCATGGTTGAAAAATATTTTAAGGGGGTGGAATAAGAAATAGAACAATAATTCTTGATTAAGAACAATAAATCATCATTAGACAACCCCTTTAGGTTTTCCCCAAAAGCCTTATTAGGAGTGTTTTATAATCAATTAAAGGATTATCATAAATTGTAATGGAATTATGGAATGATTGTTTTAAGGGAATGGATAGTAATAAATTCTATTAATATGTGAATAAAATATTGGAGGAGGTTTCATTTTTTATGTGCCGGGAGTGGTACTCTTTTAAAATTATGGTTATATAAAATGTTTTCAAGTCAAGTTCTTTGAAGAAATGGACCCAAAATTGCTCAGATTATAATATGATATATTTGAGGTCTAAATAAAGAAAATAAGTTTTAGATAAACTTTTGGTAATTTTTACCCATATCTTTATAGATTAACCATTGTTAAACCAAATTTGACATTAACCATTCTAAATAATTTTTTATTTTTTAAAATAATCTTTATGATGAAATATTAACCAGAAATTATTAAATAATATTAATTATCTTAATTGAAAATATTAAATAAATTATATAATATTTAATTCAGACAAATTTTATTATTTCATTTTAATCTAATCATACAAAACGTGTCGAAATAAATGGTTTTAAAAAATTATTTTTCATGAATATGTTGATCCAACATTAAATATATTGATATTAACCATCAAATTATTGATATAAATTCATATATTTATATATTTATATATTTATATAATAAATATAATTAAAATATTTACTAACTTGTGTTTAATTAAATTTATTATAATGGATAACATTTTTGAAATGAAAATAATTTTAAAATAAATGTCTTTTAAGAATGAAAATATCATTCTAAAAAAATATTAAATTTGATTATTAAAATGAAATTAATTATATTATTCTATAAAAAAGGGATCAAATTTATCATAATTTTTAAATTAAAAATATAGTGGGACTTTTCAATTATATTATTTAATGATAGGAAACAATAGTATTGGAAATATCATTAATTTTCAATATTCAGTGGGAAATAAATCATTACCAAAAACCCCAAAATTTATCCCTATGTTAATTTTGGTATTATTTTTTAAAAAAAATTTCCTTTTTATATAATACCAATTAAAAAATTTTAGAAATTATCTATAATATTTTCTCACAAAACGTAATAAAAATTATTTTTGAAGAAAATGTATTTTTCACAAATAAAAATAATTTAATAAAAACATTGTTGTTATTTCTGAATAATATTTAAATATAAATATATATATATAAATCTATTTATATTTCATAATTATTTGAATCATATTCATAGATTCCACTATAAATGCTTTTTTATAATGTTCATATTTAAATAATCATTGTTCATTTTGGCTCGATGTTGTGTTTCTTAAATTCCATAAATAATATTTTTTAAAAAAATTAGGGTGTTAAAAATATATTTTCCCATATTTATACTACTTCTACTATAGATATTTTGTCTCTATTATTTCAAATATTATGGATAATTCTTATTTCTAGGAAACCTTTTAGCTAAATTAGACCACTCTTCCTTCGTAGATGTTTTTTATGACGAATTATATTAGTCATTACTTTTTTAGTATTCCATTTCAAACCTATGTTGATAGAGGTAAAAAATAGGTATTATGATTGATTATAAGTAGAAAAACCATATCTTTTAAAACATTTCTTTTTAGATGTTTGTGATTATTCACCTTTATATTTAGTTTCTATGTTGAAGTGTAATATCATTTTATTTAACTCATTTTGAGGAGTAATACATAGTAATTATGTCTTCGATAATTATTCATCCTTATTTGAATGAATTTCAATTACATCATTCATCGTCTTATCAAATTCAACTACATTAAATAGTTTTCAATTTATTATATTCAATAAGGTTTAATCCTTTACATTCATTCCCTTCATTTCCATATACTTTTTCTTCTTTAGTTTTCATATTTCCTTCCAAATATTTCAACTTCACTACCTAGTCCATTATATAATAAATACAAGTATGCTATTTCATGACACATTATTTATTCTCAGAGGAGATCTTTTTTATTTATTTTTTCACAAATTTAATTTCATTATTGAGTTGTATATTATCCACAATAGTAGATTCTATATTATTTTAAAAACCACTAAATTAGAGTTAACTCGTTACATTCATCACAAAAAATGATTATTTTCTACATGTGGACTATAGATATTTTGAAATTTATTTCCCCCCATTGATGATCTTTAGGTTGTCCCAAATATCATTTTCAAATTGGTGTAAAACGAATTTATTGTATACCTTATTATAATTTGAATTTAAGATATAATCTACATCTTTTCCATCCATTCCCATTATATTATAATGTTCAATATTTATCCAAGAATTATCAATATTGTGTGTAAATCCCATTATTTTTTCACCTCCTACTTCTACCTCAAGTAATATGAGAAAGAGTTTCATCATATTTCTTCACCCATTATAGTTATCATCATTGAAATTGGGATCACCAATGTTATTTATTGAATTAATTATCTCCATCCAAAAAAATATATTGGATATTTTATTTGACCCCCTTATTTTATAACATGTTGAGCATAGGAAAATGTGATATCATTGTGAGGGGGAGAGTTGAATGAGTGATAAATTTAAATTTTTTAGTTTTTTAGTTTTAATTTAAACCCTGTATTTAATAAAATACACCATCCACTCATCCTTATGACTCTGATAATCATATTAAATAATTATATAAATAAAATTCACATAACATTAGGATTTATAAGGTTCGGTAGAAATAAATACTCTTTAACGTCATTGTTATTCCCTAAAACAATGATTCCCCACTATATTAGAAGGTGATTACAAATTCTTACTAGTTAATCCCCATAATTAAAAAGTAGTTATATCCCTAGATCTAATACACCTCCAGAAATAGGTTATGACACCCAAATTTACCCACTTATATAGTGATTTGTTGAACCCCCTAATCACAATATTTTATAACTGGTTAGCCACCCCAACTTCAACATTCTTCTTTAGATGGTCTAATCCACTATGAAAAGATCTTCAGAACCTCATGATAGCTTCTACCCAAATTTATTATGATATTACTTCACTAGATATCTCAATAATAAATTATCACATAAGAATATTTAATTAAAATTTCAACTTTTTGGTCTATCTCTAATATTTATGATCACAAATGTTTGAGGATTTTTTGTAGTGAAATAAATGCTGAGAAATTATTCCTACTATTAGTGAAGTCATGGAATGAATAAAATGAATTAAATTTATACATAGAGATTCTAAATCATACTTCATTCATTAATTACATAGACCTCTTAAAATTATCTTTCACAAGTAATCCATGATCTCTAAAAAAATTCACAACAAAAACACATTCACCTATAGGCGTCATTAAATTTAACAATAAATTTATCATTAATAGGACCCTAATTATTATCTGAGTTATTATCCTTGAATATAGATGTATGACGATCATTGAAATAATTTAGTTTCATTATATAAATTTGGTAATAATTACCAAATTATCAGTAAATTTATATTATACAATATTTCATTTTAAATTTACGCGAATAATTCCTCTAATAAAATCTCACTGAAATACCAAACATACGTAGGAATTCATTATCTTCTTCACATGAAATTATTAATAATCATGTTTTTATTATTCCTCCAATTAATTAAATCAATCATTCATCCATTATTAATGCATCAACAATCTAGCATGAATTAATTTATTGTTACTCAGAGATCCAAGACAACCTGTTTTGTATCACTGAATACTAATTGTCAAATTCCTATTGATATACATTTCATCTAATGCCCATATTATTCAATGATTCGATAAACCTTCTATAAATTTATCATACTTGCATTATAGTGTAACATTACACATTTTCATGTACTCTATCTGTTGTTAGAACCCCCATGAATATATTTCAACAGTTTGATATAGTGAAAGCCCTATTTATACAGTGTGTGAAGAACTCTCTACATAAGAATTGGCTCGTTGAAAATTATTCATGGTTGAAAAACATATCTCATTGGATTATCTATTGTCTAATGTATAGTACTATGGTTTACAATACTTGAGGATAATAAATAAAAAAGCTTCACTTTTTATCTTTAAACCCTAAATGACAATTGGTGATGTTGTAGCACAATTATCTCATTATCCATGGAACTTATATGGTAAGGTGATCATCCCAATATTGTAGTTGGGGTGGATTTAAAAACCCTTAATGATGTCCCTTGTGAGAAATATTATTAAAAATTTAGTGAAATATTCATATGCGATTTTAGTAAGACATAAATTACCCATATATATATATATATATATCATATTATTATTTCATTGGTGATAGAAAAACTAGTATACCCATACATAGATCACCATATTTCATTATGTGGCCAACATCACTCTTACTCTACCCTAACAAACCATCCATATGTGTATAATACCCTATGTTAACCCAAATATTACCCATATGTAGTTTTTATTTACATTTATGTGAGCTCCCATATACCTTTAATAAATTTATATGAACTCACAGATACCCTTAAAAAATACATGAGTACCCTTACGTAATCTACCTTTACCCTTATATGAGCCACCTATACCTTTGAAAAACATAATTACATAAATTTTTTGAGGTAATTCAACCTATCAAATAATTTAATTTTTTCTTAAATGAAACCTTTTATAGGAAGCGAACTTGTCACATTACTTTTACATACATATTGTAATTCATATTTTACCTTTACATAGGTGGATAATTCAACTCAAAATCGCCCACAACTTTACTTAATCATTCCTAAAACATTACATATTACATCAAATGTTATAGATTTTGTCTCTACATCTTTTAACATTTCTCATTACTTTCCATGAATAGAATTACATAAATCATCATTTTTATAATTATATTACTCAATCCTGACATCCAATTAAATTCAACAAGTCAATAAAAATTATCCAAGCATTTCCACGTCACATTGACTCACCAAAAAATAGTGAAAACTAAAAAATAATTAAATAGATGAACTAATAAATGTGTGATAAGGTTCAAATCATCCAAACTACTTAATTATTGAAAAAAATTGTTTAGACTCTAAACAACAGGGGGGATCTATACCTTGATAGGATATGCCTTTCAATATAGTATGTTTTGAACCATGTATTCCATAATTTCTCAGGCATGTTAAAACCAACATCACCTACCCAAATTATTCATTTGACACGTTATGCTATCCAATGTATAATAGTTTGGACCATGTTTTAAAAACCTCGATGTTAGACCCAAAACTCAATGAGAAAGGAACGTTGAAGGAAGGAGAACATACCTCTTAAGATCAAGGATGTATTCCTCATTCATGGGTGAGGTCATGAATTTATTAATCCTTTGGTATATGATCACCATCTGGATCTGGGGAGTAATGGTTCCATAACCAATAATTGGTAGACCCATTCCCTAAATATGTGGGTGAGGGATGAACTCCATATATATATGGGGGACCTACAAAATATAATTAACATATTTTCAGGGGAGCATTGAATCTCGGGCATGCTCTACTCATCTTGTGTGGACCTTATGTCTGACCTTATGGAGGTAAAAAACTATATTTTCAAAAGTCCCCTAGAAATGGACCACTACTACAAAAGAGAAAACAATATTACAATATATATATATAATGGTTAGTGTTGGATATTTTTTTATCAAAACTAGTAATCTAGAACGTATACATTAAAAAGGACATAGGGAAAGAGCGGGACAAGTGATAGGCTTTGGGTATTCCATGTGGTGTTCTAGGGTTGAATATTTTATTCCTACTAAAGAAAAATGGTTACAACATATTCTGTGATTTACTCCTCGATCAAGCCATGGTGGACCAAAACCAATTAGCTACCCTACCCGACCTCATGGTTGGGATGTCTTGTAACGATGTCGAACCAAACCTTATCGGAAAGTCCATTATAGAGGATTGACTCATGGTTCCACCTGGGTTATAAACCTTGAGGGCCATGTTCTCTGCTAGTCCTTTCAACTGTAACAAAAAAGGGTTGGTCCTAGATCAATCTACACAAGTGGAACAGACCTATCATCCTAATCCACACCATCCAAAATGTGGTGGGTGGATGGAAGTTTGATTAATTTTGATCAGAGTTCCTAGAAACATACCCAATATACTCTCACCCCTACTATGAATATGCCTTAGAAACCATGGCTAAGATTCTACCGTTACATTCCAAATAACTCCATGTTATCATTTATCCAATAACATCCATCATTTTGAAGATACACATATTTTGATACCATTATTCTGACTTAATTTTGATTCCATATTCTATAGAGAATCTATTCTTCATCCTCCAATCCCTTCTATATCGCATATCCTTCAACTTTTTCTGAATAATACTAGTGGTGGTGGGACTTTATTAGTGCATGTAGCATGGGAGGGGGATATTTATGAGAGAGAGGGGGCAGGGTGTGGAAATAAATGATAGAAAACCATTAACATTGAATCATTACACTAGTAGTGATCTAGTGTCTTAAACATTATTTAAGGGGATCTTCATAGCATGTTCATGTAAATGGGGTCTAACAAATCCATTGTTCTCTATAGTTTCACCCATACATTAAACAAACCAATAATAAAATAAGGTGATAAAATTTCTACATAAAACATATAGAACGTGGATTAATTATTTGAGGTATATTCTCTATTCATTTATCTAAGTTGAAAATAAATCCATATAGAATATATTATCATTTAAAATGATGTGCATATATCATGTTTGAGTCATTTTTGGATGTATAATGTGATCACACTAGGCTACATTGTGGAATCCATGAAGAGAATACATTCTAGATCACCCAATTATCTCTATGATATCCTATATAATTATATTTTTTTATTAATAACCAAACTTATGTGTGATAATGAGAATTAAATACTATAGTTGTAAGGGTTTATATTTTTATTTTGACTACCCATGATAAGCCCCATTTGGGGGCATAATAACTAATAATAAAATGTGTCACCTAAAGGGTAAACTCTCCATTTTAGAAACAAAATGGTTAAAACATTTTTATATTGGGATATTTCAAGGATATATCAATAACCACACTAATGGGAATAAATAAATATTTTAAAAAATATTAAATATCCCAAAAATTTAATGAACATGGAATTTTACTAAAATACACACCAAGGGTGACCTCAACACTCTAATATTAATAGATTGATATATTTTGAGTTCATAAAATGTGGTAAATTTATGATTTTATCTTTCTTAGGGACCCAAGACCTCTATAATTAAAAATAGGTCAAGGCACTCAAAAGGACAAAATTGGGTCATTACACCAGCATATGTGGGATTCGAGAGCCTATGCACCTGAATTATATTACAAAATCAAATAAATTGGATACAATAAGAAACAATAATCAATATAGATAACCAACTATATAATATGTGTGTACATGATATAATATATATCTATGAATATTCTATGTGATAGACCACTAATGGAAATACAATACTACATTTCTCTGTATAATGGATACCAAACAACTAATTCATATAAATTGTTTATTTTATTAGTGTACTTTAATATATTTTTAAACATAATATTACATAATATTATTTAATTATGATGATTATTGGAACTATTTGTGATATAAGAAGTTTCTGGAGCCTTTATAGGAATTTTCTGATGTTATAGACAATTTTCATAGTGACATGTGTTTTCATAGTGTGATTACGGTGATGAAAAACTAGAAGAAAAGAAATAAATGAGAATTTAAAAGTAATAATGATCAATTCACATTAAACAATATTATAAAATAAAATAATTTTGTAAGTTTTAATTTATTTTCACCCAAACACGTGAATTATGACATGAATCCAAACTGTACGATGGAAAAATTTCCCCATATGGGGTAAGTGTATTCGATTCATTAAGGGATCATATACCAATCTTATATATAGTGGGTATGATTTATTCAAAAAAATATTATGAGTTATTTATAATTTCAAAATTCAATTCATTTTATAAAATAAGAATGATTTTTTTCGCTACGTACCGATTATGGGACATATGGATAAGATTTATCATAATTATGTTTAAGGGTATTTTGGGCCTCCCTATTAACATTAATGTTTTTTACATAGCCACGGGAGATTAATTACAAATATATTCTATAAAAGAAACAAATACAAAAGTGTTGGGATTAACAAGAGGACTTGGATGGAGCATATATGATATCGTGTCATGGATGATGGATATTAGTCTTCACATTTTAAATTTGCTTTGAGGTGGTGATGAATTTTTGAGTAATGGATTTAAATAATTTATTTTATTCCTTGACATGCTCAGGGTCAAACATATAAGATTTTATTTCTATAGATTTATGGAAATATCATAACATAATTCTTTAGAGGATTCAATGTTTAAATGAGAAGATAAATATATCATGATATGATGTTATTCACCCAACCATGACATTAATTATTGAGTATATGAAATATGAATATTCAATTTATGTGTTATATGATGTCATATTAGTAGCTTTTATCACACAGTGATTTGTGATTATCTATAAATTGTGAGTTTATATAGACTATTAGTGGTAATATTGAATTACTTTTTATATTAACCCTTATTTGTGCTTTCATTCTATATTAAATACATTTTTCATTAAAATACTTTAATTTGTTGTTTATAACATTTTATTCAACAATGTTTCTTTCAGTTTATACTATTATAAATTTTTGTTTAGTTTCAATTTCCTCTAGAAAACATCTTAGGGTAAATTATTCACATTGGAGGAATTTTTCTTCTATCATTCATGGATATATCAGTTAAGGGGTGAGGGGTCCAATTGAGAATGGTGTGTGCATTAATTTATTTCTAATATTGTGAAATTGAATATTAATTTGATTTCAATTTTTTGGGATGTTATTAAATAATATTCTTTATTACTACTTTCAGTAATTGGAGTGTGAAGAGAGGAACCAAAAAAAAGATTGAATATGATGAAATATTAACAATAGTTGGTATCAATATTTTACATTAAAAAACAGTGATTAATTTATTTATGGTAGCATATTTTTCAATCCATGTTATTTTTATTTTCTTAGATAGTATCAATGAACATAAACTTATGATTATAGTGACTTTATAAAGGATTTTCAACCAATCAATTTGATTAATCCTTGATTGGGAGGTGTAATATCATATGAAATAATCCTTTGGAATTGATCACAAATCACTATCGTAACTGATTTCATTTATCTTAACATGTTAAATTTTAATTATAATTAATCCAAATCATACTTTAATGAACGTCTTAACAGTAGATTTCATCAACTCTTGACGATCACACTTCTTCTTTATGGGATGATATTTGACAACTCTATTCTATTTTTCTCAAAAAATTTAATGATAAAAAAATATATAAATTTATAATGTTTTCATGCCCCGTATGAACTGAAGACATTATATGTCTATTAGTTGTTTTTGGTATTGTTTAAAGGGGGGAATGGGGAACACAAGAGCATAAAAATTATATCGATTAACTTATTCTTTTCATTACTATTGATTTTTATTTTTTATCCCTTTACTAGAATGATGTTAACTATTCTTGTCTGTATAGAGAAATCACTACATTATAATTAGAAAAACAACTCAATAAAACAGTAAACATACTAAAGAGCCAGTACAAAACAACCCAATGGTTAAATGGGTATGTTATGAACTTTGATGAACATAAATGGCATAACCCCACAACTATTGTCACGACCCCCTCCCCACAAAGTGTACCCCTCCTGGGCCAGCAATGTGGGAAGGGAGATAATTACCCCCGAGTCCCACCTCCAGTACGCCCCAGGTTGGCGACTTGTGCGGAGGGTATAGCGAAAACACAAATGGGAGGTATTGCCCTCTAAGAGAACACAAGTTTGAAGAGAAAGATAAGATAGAAACCAACCAAATCCAACTGAACTAGTATGATAAAAGAGATCCCAACTATACCTATGAAATGTCATGAAGAACTATTACAACAGAAAGTGTAAAAACTACAAGTACCCAAAAGAATGTAAAACAGCAGCAATCACAATCCCAAACAGCTCCTGAAACCGCAATCTAGTAGTAACCATCTTGATCTCCAATTTTATCAAAGTGACCTAAAAATAAGTTTATATATACATTGGGTGAGTATAACAGTATACTCAGTAGGATCCGCCCGGAAGCCTCTCGTACAAAATTAATGAAAGCATTCTAAAAAACAGATATGAACAAGTGAAATTAACTCATCACTTAAACAGGTATACTATGTTCCCAGCTTCACCATGGCTACTCTCACCAAGTAACGCCTACAGGATTATATAATATAATAAATAATATCACGAGTATCCTGCTACTACTTCCCCACTGGTTTGTCGCTTTGTCCCAATGTCGCACATCCTAAGAATCTCTCTCCGAAAAGGTTTGCCGTAGACACCTAGGCAATGCACCACAACATGAACCTCATGCAGAAAAACCACCACATCCAGGTATGTAAAGTAACCTGGTAGATTCTCAGAGCCACCATAGCTCGTATAACATGTATCATATATCAAGTATTATACCTCAATCCATTACAGCCCATACACTGATTAAGGATCCTCAAGCCATCCTAGCCTATACAAGTTACACCTATAGTAGTCCACAGAAAAATAACTCTCGATTATATGTTTGTGAATAACCACAATCCCCTAAATCCCTCTACACACATACATGGGGAAAAATAACTAATGTTTCTGTCCGCACAAGTAACTACCAAGAAAAGAGAGCAGGGCCAATGGGGGTATTCAACCATACATCCTCCCACCTGAATGATGGGGAAAACACCCCTAGAGCTCAGAATCAACAGGGTGTCAGTTTCCCTTACTGACATGGTGGAGTAGCTTATAGAAACACAAAAAAAGTAAGTAATATAGTATATCTCACAACCACACTATGGGCATTACCTGATCTTAGAATCAACTGTAGCTAACATCTCTTGAACTCCGAACAGATACGTCTAAGACTAGGTATCCTATAAGCACACATCCATTGAAATAGATTTAGTGCATTAAATCATTTCATTTTTACCAATTTCACTTAACGTTAAGTAATTATTTAAACATTAATTATCCAATAAAAATTCCACATCAAATTTCATTAGCATCACACCCAAAGTGCAATGTTCCTTCAAATAAAAACCTTAGAATTGTTCCCCAACAATCTCCATACCCCATGGGTCAAAATCATTTATTGAATTATTTTTTACAACATTACATTCGCATATTTCCAAGCATTCTAGAAAAATAATCTATGCTTCTAAACACAAGGGGCTCAACACGGTGAGTATATTAAACAACCGTCGAGTCTGTGTTGCCTATAGAAAGATAGTAGACCCATCATACCCTAAGAAGCTAAAAACATAGAGCACGTGGCATACCCCATGCATATTCTCCCCTTTTGGAATAAATATAAGAAATACTAGTTGCCTCGAGAAGTAGGGAAATTTAAAAAGACAAACAACCATGATGAATTAACAAAAAACCAAACATTCAAATCCAACACATTTCAGCATCCCTGGTTTCCTCCCTAACACCCACATGCATAAATCAATGCATCTCTCCACTCTAGGTGTCAACTACAACAACAAACATTAGGCCTCCATTCCCCCACATATCACAACAGCCAGTGGGGCTCACATCACAACACAAGTAGCAGGAAAATAACAATCATATCGGTTGGGATCTCTACCCTTGAACAAGCAAGAGGGTAACGCATAACCCTTCAAAGAAAAATCAAACAATTAGTTCTTTATTCCATCTTGAATAAACAGATTTATTATTCGTCGGTTCCATATAATGGAAACCTAAATAGTAAGCTATCACAAATAAATTAAACATGATTACTTCACCAATTTGACTAACATCAAATAAATACAACAATAAGAACCAGATTCATTTACATGCCACTTTATCATTAGACAAATAATTATCAATTATTTCTAGTTTACATTATTTACCAATTTTTATCAACAACAAACAGATAAACAAATAAATCGTAGATATCACACTATCTTGAAAAAAAAGATTCAATATATTATGATTGATATCAATTTACCTATGTGGTTCAAATATTTATTATTTCAATTGCACTATGATCTAGTGGCTAAAATATGATAACTCTATAGTTTCACATAAAAATAAAGGAGAATAAATGAATCCCCTGCCTTAAGAAGGTTCCTAAGGATAGTTATACGAGAGCGATCCACACATCAGATCACAATCAGGTTGATACCATTGTCATGGGGGAAGCATTTTTCACATAATCTGAAATTTGGCTAAAACATGCTAACTATATAGTTGGGGATGAGTCACCTTGACCTCCCAGAACATCTAAAACACCATATTTCAGCATAGAGATGGACCAAAGAGGTCTGGACCATTACATTAGATACCTCTCAAAACATTATCATCCTTGAGAATCCAAAAACAACCCAAAAGGAAACTGAAATGTAGTTTGGAAAATCACTCCTCAAGATACAAACGAAAAGAGAGAATTCCATTAGAAGCAACAATAGAAAATCATATTATAAAAATGAAAGGTATACAACCAAAAAGGGTATACTGTTACATGAAATTATTTTAAACATCAATCATCTCTGGGTACTGAGCATGTATCTATAACTCACATTCCCAGTTACTCGGATCTATGCCACCGTGTCGCCACAAGACACGAACCAAGGGAATAGAATGCCCAGAACAACACCATCTCTTTGCGGTCTTGGATCTCCAAGGGTCGCTCCTTGGAGGTCACATCATGATTAACACTGATCACTATCCAATCCATGATGTCAGATTCATCATGAAGATAATGATAGAGTTGTGACACCAGAAAATCATCATGTATCTGGCTCATCTGCGGGAAAAGTTCTACTTGATGTGCCACAACTCCAACAAGAGCTAACACCTCGAAAGGACCAACATACCGGGGAGAAAGAATACTCCCACGAACAATCCTTCACAATCAACGATGGGGAGTTACTATTAATTAACACGTGATCCCCAACACCAGACTCAATGATCTCCTACATTAAACAACATATGATTTATGATGATGTTGAGCTATCTTCATCCTCTCAAGAATCACCTGAACCATATCTATTGTATTCTGCAGTACTTCTAGTATGAGAATTGCTGACACTTCGACCCCATTATAGTACAATAGAGAACATAAAGGTCAGAAATACAGGCATCAAATGGAACCATACAGATAGTGGAGTGAAAATTATTAATGTAAGAAAACTCCACAAAGGGTAAGTGACTCATCCACGAACCTCCAAAATCCAGAAGGCAAGAGTGTAACATGTCTTCTAGAGTATGGATGGTTCACTCTATCTGACCATCCATTTGAGGATGAAAAGAAGTGATAAGGAATAGATGATAACTGAATGAATAATGGAGACCTCTCCATATCCAAGAAGTAAAGAAATGATCTCGATCATAATTTATCATCATTGGGACTTCATGAAGTCTCACCACCTCCTCCAGATACTGCCTTGACAAATCATCCACTCAGCTCGTTTCCTTGGTCACTATAAAGTGGGGCGATTTTGTTAAACGATCCACTACCACCCAAATAGCATCATGTCCTCTTGGATCTTGAGACAAAATAGTAACAATGTCCATTGAGATGTACTCCCACTTCCACTGAGAAATATCTAATGGATGGAGCAATCCACTGGGGACACGGTGCTCAAACTTGACCTTCTGGAAGACTAAACATCAAGACAAAAACTCTGTAACATCAGTATTCAGACCAGGCCACCAAAACTATCACCTGAAGGATCAGTAAATCTCTGTCACGCCAGCATGAACCAATAAAAGAGATATATAGAACTCTCTAAGAACTATATCATGCATCGTTAATGAAAAAAACCTTGCATGATACAACAGTCAGTGTTTTTTATCCACAGTACAACCATCAGGGGCCTCATCAAAAACATATCATCCTCTCAAGACCTCCACCTCATGATCCCCCAAATGGTACTCTTCCACCAACTGCAACAGAGAAGACTACACTGTCATCTAGAAAAGTCAACCTATGCACCCATCTTCTCCCATATCAAGATGTAATGCTAATAGTTCATCCATTACTCTCCAAGAATCATCATATCCACGTACAACATCACAACGTGAATTAAAACTCAGCACATCAGCTACAACATTCCCCTTTCCAAGTGTATAATATATTTTAATGACGTATACCTATAAGAAATCCATCCACCGACGATGTCATAAGTTCAAGTCATGTTTGGAGAAAACATACCGTAGGCTCTAATGATCGGTGAAAAACACGAAGCGATCACCAATGAGGTAATGCCTCCAAAACATCATATCAAACACCATGACTTCCACCTAAAGATCATGGGTGGAATTTTTACGTTCATGACGAAGCAACTACCGAGACCCATAAGAAACAACCAATCTTTTCTGCATTAGAACCCAACCTAACCCCAAATGCGATGCATCACAAAAAACATCAAACTGAACTACCTCTACTAGGAGACAATGAATTAGAGAACATAAAAACATCTTATTTAGATACTCAAGTGATTCCTAGAACTGATCAGTCTATATGAATGTGTGTTTCTTCCTAGTCAAAGCTGTCAGTGGAGTCGCAACTCGAGATAAATCGGCAACATACCTCATTTAGTATCCTGCAAGACCAAGGAATCTTTTCACCTCTGACACTGTCTTGGGGGATTCCCAACACCCAAATACTTCTATATTATATGGATTCATAGCTACCCCCCCCCCCCACTAGGACACATAATTCTCCATGAAATGGACTTCTCGAGCCCAAAACACAAACATCAGAAACATTCCAAATAGATTATGTTGACAAAGAACTCCCAAAATAGAGTGTAGATGGTCTGCATGATCCTCCTCAGATGTCGAGTACATAAGGATTTCATTGATGAAAACAACCAAAAATTTATCCTGGAACTTAAGGAACATAACTTTCATGAATCCCATTAACACAGATGAGACATTCATCACACTGAACGACATTATGACAAAATAATAATTCCCATGATGACAACAGAAAGCAGTCTTCTGGATATCTTCATCCATCACACATATTTGATGATATCGTAACCAAAAATAGATCTTTGAGAACCAACATGAACACTTAATTTGATCAAATAAATAATCAATTCATGGAATAGGATAGTGATTCTTTACTTTCACTTTGTTTAAGCGATGATAATCGGCATACAACGGCAAGATATCGTCATCCTTCTTCACAAACAAAACTACTGCACCCCACAGTGACACACTCTACCAAACGAAACCACACTGTAAAATACCATCATGTTGTATATGTAACTCTCACAACTCAGAAGGATCCATCCTATATGGGGACATAGATATAATAGATGATCCTAGTTGTAGCTTGATCCCAATCTCTATCTCTCTTCGAGGAGGTAAAACTACAACCTCTTTGGGAAAGACATTTGTGTACTCGTCTACGACCCAAGGAAATGCTGACTACTGAACCTCTGAATAACTTAGCATCATCTCATCGATAATGGATGATAAGGATGGAACATCACTATGACCCATCCGAGAGTCTTGCTCGCCAACAAAAACCATCGGCTCTCCATCTGCATCGAAGAACACGACCATCTTTCTGAATAAATCCATGATAGCCAGCACCGAATACAACCAATCCATTTCAAGGATGACATAATATTGTTGTATTCGAAAAAAAATCTCCCCAAGATCGGTGTTCCTCCAACAATATCACACTGTTTCTACACACTTCCAAAAAAGTCATCTTGAACTCCAACTATCATAGTCAACGCCAAGGGCACTGGAAGCATTTCTACCTCAACTACCAATGCATGGAAAAGGGTAGGTGATATGAAGGAGTGTGTCTCTCCAAAATGAAACAAGGCATACACCGTGGTAGAATACAAGAAAAGGTTACTTTGGGAAAATATGGCTCGCCCGGTGATGACAACGCTAAAGCCTGAAACTGACCATGACCTCCTCCAAGACCTCCCAAACCATGATGACCACTGACACCATGGCCGAACCCTTATCTCTAAGGAAGGGGAGCGTCATGGGGCTGCCCTCTACCTGCACTGTCTACCCTCTTCTGATCTAATGATGGTGCAACCTACTACTGCTTCCTCGGTTGGAACTGCCACAACGGAGGAACCTGGATTGGAAAACCTAGTTCGTGATGGCTGCTCTGAAAGGTCATGAACTCTCATGGTTGATGACATCAACAAACACAAGAAAATAAATCTCTTGATCCCTTTGCATAGTCCTGAGAGATGCTGACCTCGGAGAAAGGAGATGTTGAGTGTTGGGACCTACCCCCGGTCGAACGGAAACTCTTCTGCCCTAAAAACTGGGAACCCCAGACCACTGCTCTACTTCGTGAGAAATGATGATGAATATCCTCTTGTGATGATCCATTTTAGGAAAAAGTACCATCGATGTCCTCTTCCCTTCCTGGCGCCTTAGGATATGTCTTCAACATAAATGGGGTGGCATGGCACTGGATCTGTGGATTAAAAGCTTCCTCAAAATGCATCTCCCTAGCCTCCTCATCTGGCTAACAAGTCCAAAAAATATAGAAAAAGGTTCCTGAAATGGATTCCAAACTCTCTCACACTAGAGAACCCCTGTGGAAGGGTAAGAATCTCTTGGCGACTAGATGCCTTCACTATCAATGAAAGAAACTCAACACTATACTTGTATTAGAACTCCTCCAATGTGATCACTGACTCCTCACGATCCCCAAGGAACAAGAAACACCACCACCTTGCTTCTCCATTCAGCGTCATCACAACCAAGGATGCCCAGGGAGCCTTCGAGAATGGATCAAACTGAAGCCTATCTCGACCTCCTCCAACCAGTCTTCTGTTACTTCATCTGAAACAGAGCACTTGTACTTCTCCAGACACTAGCGCTAAAAGTCTCATAGTTTCCTCCTCCATGTGTCCTCATCATCGACCTCTACTCGGCAGCGATCTGCTAGCATAGCATGCTAGACATCTTCTATGTGATCCTGACGAGGACTTTGACCATGATCCATACCTGTAAAATAACAAACAGATAGAGCTCCTATACCTGGAATATGGGAGAATAATCATTAAATAATTATTTAATTGTTTTCTTTTCTTCATTTTAGGATAAAATATCCCATTGTCTAGCCATTAAACATAGGCACAAAGAATAATGATGTCTGATCCTTTCATAGGTCTCTACCCTCAAATTATTATCACCTTGTTATTAGCCATTAGAAACATAATGGTCTGTATAGAAGATCTTATGGGGCACTAAATGCCAATGTCTCAGTCAGTCGCCAGTGTTTACGTCACTTGCTAAACATGAATGACATGGTTTCCCTCCCAACCCATGCAAACTCACTAGTTCCTAACACCCAACACCATCTTATCTCTCAACCTGACCTATGATACCACTCTTTCATGACCCCTCCACAAAAATTTTATGCCCCCCAGGATGGAAATGTGAG
This sequence comes from Viscum album, assembly GCA_963277665.1. Classification (NCBI taxonomy): domain Eukaryota; kingdom Viridiplantae; phylum Streptophyta; class Magnoliopsida; order Santalales; family Viscaceae; genus Viscum; species Viscum album. The sequence continues at coordinate 2,098,424,001 of OY728159.1, read as the reverse complement.
AAGGGAGATAATGACCCCTGAGTCCCACCTCCAGTAGGCCTCTAGTTGGTGACTAGCACCTAGGGTATAGAAAACACACAAATGAGAGGCGTTACCCTCTAAGAGAAGACATGTCGAAGAGAGAGATAATATAGACACTAACCAACTCTAACTCAACCAGTAAGATAAAATAAATCCTATGTATACATATGAAATTTCATGAAAAAAATACTACAACTGAAACTGGAAAACTGCATGTACCCAAAAGAATGTAAAATAGCAGCAACCACAAGCCCAAACATCTCTTACAACAGCAAGCTAGTAGTAACTCTCCTGATCTCCAACCTGCACCATGTGTGCTGAAAATTTCTATATATATATACATAGTGTGAGCATAAATGTATACATAGTAGTATCCTCCTAGAAGCCTATCGTGAAAAAGTAAATAAAGAAAGCTAAATCATAATGAACAGAAAGAGAAACTAACCTGTCACATAAATAGATATATTATGTTCCCAACATCACCATGGATACTCTCACCAAGTAACACATAAAAGAGTATATAATATAAAAATAATATGAAGGGTAACTCGCTACTACTTCCCCACTAGTTTGTCACTTTGCCCCCACATCGCACGTCCTAAAAATATCTTTCCAAAAAGGCATGTCCGCAGACACCTGGGAAAAGAACCACAACATGCACCTCATGCAACAAAAACCATCGTGTCCATGTAAGCAAATTAACAGGTTGTTTTTGGGATCCACCTCAGCTCTCATAACATGTATCATACATTGAGAATTATACCTCAAGCCATTACAACACATACATCAAGTAAGGATCCTCAAGCCATCAAAACCTATACACATAACATCTATAGTAGTCCATAGAAAACAATATCCTGAATATATGTGTGTGAATAACCACAATCCATTAACCATTGGATAATTTCAACCTGCTGATTAAAAAAAAATTATTTTATCAAAATTATTTTATAAATATTTGAATTCTTACTCTCAAAATGAAAAGTAAAATTTATTGAAAAGTCAAGTCTTTTGAAAAAAAATAGTTTTCAAACCATAATAAAAATTACATTTTACATCATAAAAATTATATGGGAAGTTATTATTCATAAAATTAACTTGATAATAATATTTTACTAAAATAATAATTATTTAAAGGAGTCATTAATTTTATAAAATAAATTATTTAAAAATAAACTTTATATCATATCGTATAAATATATAACTCTTTTCAAACTGATTACCTAAACATTTACAGACTAGTAACTGATATAATAATAATTTATAAGAAATTATTTTATAATAATATTAATTATAATATAATACAGAATATCTATATCAAAAGTAATTTTTTTACAAGAAAAATAAATTTATTAAAATTATAATATGTTTAATAAGCACTCTTACCGTAAGGGAAATGGTGGAATGTGACTATTATTTTAAAAATGTATTACACAATAAGTTTCTATTAACTAATTACATATCCCCTTATAACACCTATATGAGACCTAAGGGTAAGGTTTGTGGTAGTGATAGACTATTGGGAGGCTCGAATAACATCGCCTGGGTGGTAATATCTATTATCATGAACTTCTCCCTTAAGATATTCTGTTCAAGATTAACGTGTTAAAGCTCAACATGGGATTTGTTAATAGAGATGACAAGTTACAATACCTCTTTTCCAATCTATAAAAAATGAGCTTCGTATGGTCTGAGTCTACTAGTTGATGTCATCCTCTCCTTTGTCTGTGTCGAATTTTTTTGAAACATATATTTTTACTATCCATGTGATCACATTTCAATGACTTAATTATCACTAGTAATGATACATAATGACTATTTAAATCCAATGAATAAAAAGTTACAGTGTTTTCTAGATTAATTATTCATCAAAATAAAGGAATTTTTATTCATAAAATATCACGTGTTTACAAAAATTGAATTATATTTCACGATATCCTTCTTTATATTGTCCCACTTATAGTTCTCTTATAGATATTGATACATCTGTATTCTCCCTAGGTGGATGGAGAAGGTAGATATATCTTCATAATTAAAAATATATTTCATTATATTATTATTTAATATTACATATAATCATGACCAAAATATTACAACTCCTTCATCGGAAATATGGATGTTTGATGATTTTCCTTTCATATATATTTCAAAATCATATGAACTTCCACATTATTCTATGAGTTTTCGTTAAATTATCTATAAGGGATGGATGGGAAATCATTATGTAATGATGAAACCCCTTTCATTATGATGATCATGTACATTATTTTCAATTTTATTAACATTGGACACATCTCAAATATCTTAAATTATAAATCTACATAATCTTATCTACTTATAAAATCTACCAAATTAATTTATTTTCCACGATGGTAATGGAATGAGTAGTTATTATATTTGATTATATATATCCATATTAACTGGAACATACTATGATCCTCATGTTTTAATATCTATTTTATTATCTTATGATCTAATTATATTTCACATTTTTTCCTATAGTGTTAATGGTTCTAGATATTCAAAAAAATGATCACAAAATCCATTACAAAATAATGAGTTTGATAGTTATAATGATTAATTTTCGACTTTATTTAGGATTATGCCATTAATTAATAATTTTTAATTATAACGCATCTCAAACACATCATTTAGACATCCCTATACTCCATAATATGTCCCCCACTTGAGGAAATCATAAGGATTTATGTAATTATTAGACTCCTTTTCAACTCTATAATGCTCTCTTTATATTTACTGAACCATGAATAAATTATACCCTTATAATTTTTCATGGTTATAATGTTTTAAAATTGAGTGAAATTTCCCACAAATAATTAGTAATATTAAGCAATTACATGGAAATAACTGATATCTATTACAAATGCAGGCACGGTCCCCTTCTCAACTAATTTTGTCTTATAAGGGTCTATAAATTTATTTTATTGGTTATAAAATTACCCGTGAATGAAAATTATTTAATCTATAAATAAAATCCAATTTACATTTAATATTACTTATCATTTCAAAAATTCATTAACATATTATTCAAATGATCTTTACACCCCCAAATTCTTGTAAAGTATATTAGAATATCATTAACAAACTCTATCATAGATGGATGTTTTTAAATATTGTGGCTATGAAGCAGAATGTGAATGTTGAGAAACATGTGGTGATTGAAAGGGATAGTAGAAAATTACCTCGAGCTTTGTCGCTCAATGAGGTATGTTTCTAAATATTATGAGAGGATTAGTGTGTCTGAAAGAAATAACTATGAACTCATAGTGTCCATATCCCATTTTTAATGTGGTTTTTTCAATATCATCCATCAGTACAATTAATTGTAAAAATCCTGATAGAAATTTCACAATAGAGAAATTTAGGGATCTATTTAGTTGATCAAACAAGTGAATGATCACTTGGATGGGACACTTATTATCTATTGTGATTTTTTTGTGTTGATGATGATAAATATAGTTGAACATTGAACCATTCTTCTACTTAAAAAATTGGATAGAAACACCCCATTTTGAAGCACTCATTCATTTAAAATCCTTCAACAAATTCACTTATAACTAATTTATTACTTACACTAAATCCGTGGTGTACATAATTTATAAATTCATGTATATGAGAATAGATCCCAATATATGTTTTATTGAAAATTAAAACTCTCAATTATGGGGAATTATAGGAAACATGTTAGGGAATACTTAAGTATAATCCCTCAGAATGGGAATGTATTAAAGGATGATTATCTCTTATATATCAATCATTTAGAAATGATATTCATTCCCATAATGAAATAATATCTACACTTGAGTAGAATATTCCAATAAGAATTTATCATCCTCCTTACACTAGTACAAAATCGAAGGATGTCTTAGTATATGAAGAGTGATATTGATATCTCGATAGTTGATGATGGATTTATATAATAATGAATAACCATTTAGAAATATAGAATCAAACTATACTAAAATAAGTAATATAATATTTTCCAGAATATTTAGCATACACACATTTATGGGGGTTATATACTTGGTATGCAATCATTTCTCCATTTTATATTTTAATAGATATCTTAAATCCCATATTCTAAGGTTGTGATTGAATAGTTATATTAAACATAAATGATATGAAATAAATCATAGAACTAGACAGAAAAATTAAATTCCATATTTTTTAAATTAATAAGCAGTTTCCTTATCCATGCACCATTATTAGGATCCACCATTATTGTAAGGATAACAAATTTCATTCCTTACTCTCTTGGTCATTGAGTTTATTTTCATTGACTCTATTTAAAAACCATTTCATTAGTGAATATTATTTCACAATGACAGTGTTCTATGTAGTTTATATATTATACACAATGAATAGTTGTGATTTTATCCTTCATTTATTCTCCCTCATTATTGGGATTATTTGTTTCCCTTCTAAATTTATTATCATGATTCCCCTCATCTGTAAATTTGATATATTTCTTGGTTATATTTAATGTGTTTTCAAGATACTTATTCCCACACTGTTTACATGGGATATGTCAGTGTTTCCTTCTTCCATGTAATTTATCCACTGATCTTCCTAAATAAATCAAATTTTAACAATTTTTTCTCTAGGACAACGAAACCATTGAGAGTCACCTAATTTCGTCTTAACTAGGGAAGGATAATAACAATATATTGACAAATATCCAAATAACAGAATATTAAAAAAAATTATCTGTGGGTATTTATTCTACTAAAGAAACCACAATCCATAATTTTTCAATTTAGGATAGAGCTGATGAAATTAAATGTAAGCCTTAAAAAGTATTCCTTATACTCCCGATAAAATAATCATCCATTTTCATTAGATAAATGAACTCCATATCCATTTTAATAAATTTTTTCTAATGAATATATTTCTATGATGTCTTCCCATTCCATTGAATCTGTATCATCTTTATACTTCACCATGTTATTCAGCATCTACCCCTAATCATCTTTCCAAATCCCTATAAATACAAAACACAACTTTATCTTTATTAGATAATTTTAGCGTAGAAAGTATATTCACAAAGTATTTAATCCCTTATCCCATGATGTTGGGATCAGAATATCAAATAAAGGAATAATTTCATAGTCTTATATAAATTATCGACTAAAAATTCCTCTTTCTATGGATAGGTAGGGTGTTCCACATGATTTAGAATATTATTCATAAATTGATCTAGTACTTCCTTAATGTTCTCATTACCACTCCTATATGGTTAGGTATATAAATGGGTAAATCCTTACATTTATTTTCATATTTTTAATTGTAATAATGTTTCGGCATTCCATCAATTATGTAGAATAGAATAAAAAATATTAGAATACATTAACAATTTATCTTATAAAAGGAAAAAATATAAAACTAAGTGGTTTATTTTAAAATTTTAATGTATACCATAACATAGGGGTACTTATGATTCAATTTAACTTTTCCATGGTAATTTCCCAATTATTTTGTCTTTCCTAACAATTATTTGAAGTACTTATCTTAGTTGATAATGATTTGGTGTATTTTTAAAATCAGACCCACTAGGAATGTAAAACTAGTTTCCCAAAAATTCCTCTTTGTATTGCAGTAGATCATGATCATGTTAATGCCCAATGTTCTCCTTTTTTGATATATTACTACAAGATATAATTTTTTTATAGTAACATATATTGGTATTAAAAATAAATGGATGTAATTTCTTTGAAACCAATTGTTCTATACTATAAAACATTCCTGAATATTAACTTATACATAAAAATATACCTAGGGTTCTCATTAATGTATTCTAGTTGAAATATCCAAAAATAATTTGGTCATCCTTATATACAAACTATAGTGAACCAAACCATTTGACACATGTTATTAAATGATTTATAACATAAATATAAATGAATATAAAAATGGATCAAATACCCCAAGTGTAGCTGAAAGATTAGGTTTAAAATACATTGATATGAAACTAAAAATATGAAACTATTATTTTATTCTATTTAATTTTCACATTAATAAATTCTAAAACTTAAATCTACTTAACATAACATGTATAAATAAACAAAATAAGGGTGTGAGATTAAAATCTATATAAGTGAAAAAACATGATAAGGACACATAACGCTTGAGTCAAGGGTATACCGTGATATCATAAAACAAAAAGATTGTGATTAATAACATGGTGGAATAACATTTTAAAAATTGTATCACAATATCCTCCCAACATAGGAAATGTGGAATCAACCCAAAATATGATAATTATTCCCTCACTTATGAAAATTTTCCATTATAAGATAAATTTTCAAGTCTATTTTTACCATAAAATTATATAGTGATAATTATATAATTAATATAATATTATTTCATTCAATATACTAATATATAATATCCATATGATTATGTATTTAATGGTGAATCACATATCTTCATGGAGGAGGCAATCCAGACATGCCCATGAATGGCATTGTCATATTTTCATGAATTGTGACATAAGAAGATATATGTAATGTAAATTTTAAAAAATTATAAGTAATCAGTGAATAACATATATAAAAATTAAATCCATCATTTTAAATAGTAATGAGAGGTGATAATGAAAATATAATTACATCAGATTTTTTAAGTGGTAGTCCTCTATACAAACAAATGATTTTTTGTATCCCATTTTATGAAAGATGATATGAATGTAAGTTTTCTAATTAACATAATAAAATATTAGTATATGGGATATAATTATGTTATCATATGATCATGGTTGAAAATTATTTTAAGGAGGTGGAATAAGAAATACAACAATAATTATTGATTAATAACAATATATCTTCATTAGACAACCCCTTTAGGTTTTCCCCAAAATCCTTATTATGAGTGTTTTTTAATCAATAAAATGATTATCAGAAATGGTAATGGAAATATGGAATGCTTTTTTAAGGGAATTAATAGTAATAAATTCTATAAATATGTGAATAAAAGATAGGTGGAGGTTTCTTTTTATAGGTTAGGGGAGTGGTACTCTTAAAATTATGGTTATTTAAAATATTGTCAAGTCGCGTTCTTAGAAGAAATGGAACCAAAATAGCTCAAATTAGAATATGATATGTTTGAGGTCTAAATAAAAAAAAATAGTTTTTAGAAAATCTTTAGTTAATTTTTACCCATATCATTATAGATTAACCCTTGGTAAACCTATTTTGACATTAACAATTCAAAATAATTTTTAATTTTTTAAAATAATACTTATGATGAAATATTGAGAAGAAATTATTACATAATATTAATTATATTAATTGAAAATATTAAATAATTTTTATAATATTTAATTCAAAAAATTTTATAATTTCATTTTAATCTAAACCTAAAAAACATGTCGCAATAAAAGGTTTTAAAAAAATTGATTTTTCATGAATATGTTTATCCAACATTAAATATATTGATATTAACCATCAAATTACTGATTAAATTCATATTATTATATATTATATATTTATATAATAAAAATAATTTAAATATTTACTTACTATGGTGTAATTAAATTCATTATAATGGATAATTTTTTTGAAATGAATACAGTTTTAAGATAAATGTGTTTTAAGCATGAAAATAATCATTCTCAAAAAATATGAAATGTGATTATTAAAATGAAATAAATTATATTATTCTATAAACAAGGGATAATATTTAACATAATTTATAAATTAAAAATATAGTGGGAATTCTAAATTACTTTATTCAATGATAGGAAATAATACTATTTGAAATAACATTAATTTTCAGTATTTAGTGGAAAATAAATCATTTCTAAAAAACTCCAAAATTTATTCCTATGATTATTTTGGTATGCTTGTTTAAAAATGATATCCTTTTATATAATACCATTTCAAAATTTTTAGAAATTATTTATAATATTTTCTCACAAAAATTAATAAAAATCATTTTGAATAAAATGTATTTTTGACAAATAAAATGAATTTAATAAAACAAAATTGTGATTATTTCTGAATAATATTTAAATATATATATATATATATATATAAATTTATTTATATTTCATAATTATTTTAATAATATTCATAGCTTCCACATTAATAGATTTTTTATAATGTTCATATTTAAATAATCATTGTTCATTTTGGAACGATGTTGTGTTTCTTAGATGCTATAAAACATATGTTTTTAATAAAATAGGATGTTAAAAATGTATTTTTCCATATTAATATTACTTCTACACTTGATTTTTTTGTCTCTATCTATTCAAATATTTTAAATAATTCTTATTTAGAGGAAACCTTTTAGCTAAATTAGACCACTCTTCCTTCATGGATGCGGTTTTACGATGAATTATATTAGTCATGACTTATTTAGTATTCAATTTCAAACATATGTTGATAGAGGTAAAAATAGGCATTATTATTGATTATAAGTTTAAAAACCATGTCTTTTAAAACTCTTATTTTTTGATGCTTGGGATTATTCACCTTTATTTTAAGCTTCTATGTTGAAGTGCAATTTCATTTTATTTAATTCATTTTGAGTAGTTATACATAGTAATTGTGTATTCGATAATTATTCATCCTTATTAGAATGAATTTCAATTACATCATTCACCATCTTCACAAATTCAACTACATTAAATACATTACTATTTATTATATTCAATAAGAGTTAATCCTATACTTTAATTCTCATCCTTTTCATATTTCCTTCCAAATATTTCAACTTCACTATGTAGTCCATTATTTAATGAAGACATGTATCATATTTCATGACACATTCCTTATTCTCAGAGGAGATCTTTTTTATTTATTTCTTCTCAAATTTAATTTCATTATTGATTTGTATATTATCCACAATAGTAGATTCAATATTATTTTAACAACCACTATATTAGAGTTAAATCATTACATTCATCACAAAAAAATGATTATTTTCCACATTTGGACTTCAGATATTTTGATATATATTTTTCAACATTAATGATCTTTAGTTTGTCCCAAATATCATTATCACATGGGGGTAAAACGAATTTATTATATACCTTATTATAATTTGACTTTAAGATATAATCAATATCTTTTCCATCCATTACCATTATATTGTAATATTCAAAATTTATCAAAGAATTATCAATATAGTGTGTAAATTCCATTATTGTTTCACCTCCTACTTCTACTCCATGTAATATGAGAAAGAGTATCATCATATTTCTTCAGCCATTATAGTTATCATCATTGAAATTGGGAACACTAATTATATATATTTAATTACTCATCTCCATCCAAAATATTTATTGGATATTTTATATGACCCCCTTATTATATAACATGTTGAGAATAGGACATTGTGATATCATTGTGAGGGGGAGAGTTGAATTAGTGATAACATTAAATTTTTTAGTTTTTTAGTTTTACATTATACCATATAGTTAATAAAATACACAATCAACTATTATTTATGTCACTCATACACATATTAAATAATTGTATAAATAAAAGGCACCTAACATGAGGATTTATAAGGTTTGGTACAAATAACAACTCTTTAACGACATTGTTAGTCCATAAAACAAGGATTCCCCACTATATTAGATGGTGATTAAAAATTGTATCTAGTTAATCCCAATAATTAAAAACTAGTTATATCCCTACATCTAATCCACCTATATAAATAAGTTATTCCACCCAAATTAACCCATTTATATAGTGATTTGTTAAACCCCCTAATCACAATATTTTAGAACCGGTTAGCCACCCCAAATTCAACATTCTTCTTTAGATGTAATGATCTACTATGATAATATATTCAGAACCTCATGGTAACTTCTACCAAAATTTATTTTGATATTACTTCACTAGATATCTCAATAATAATTTATTAAAAGAAAATATTCAACTAAAATTTCATCTTTTTGTTCTATCTCTAATATTTATGATCACACCTGTTTAATGATGTTTTGTGGTGAAATAAATGCTGAGAAATTCTTACTGTTGTTAGTGATTTCATGGAATCAATAAAATGTATTCAATTAATGCATATAGATTATAAATGATACATCATTCATTAATTACATATAACTCTTAAAATTATCTTTCACAATTAATCCAAGATATCTGAAAAATTTCATAACAGAAACATATTCAACTATAGGTGTCGTTAAAATTGGCTACAAATTTATCATTAATAGGACCCTGATTATTATCTAAGTTATTATCCTTGAATATAGAAGTATGATGGTCGTTGAAATAATTTAGTTTCATAATATAAATTTTGTAATAATAACCTAATTATCTGTAAATTTATTTTAGACAATATTTCATTTTAAATTTACATGAATAATTCATCTAATAAAATCTCACTGAAATACCATACATGCTTAGGAATTCATTATCATCTTCACGTGACAATATTAATAATCATGATTTTATTATTCCTCCAACTAATTACATCAATAATGCATCCATTATTAATGCATCAATCATCTAGCACGAATTAATTTATTATTACTCAGAGATTCAAGACAACCTGTTTCGTAACATTGAATACTAATTGTCAATTTCTTGTGGATATACATTTCATCTAATGCCTAAATTATTTAATGATTTGATAACCCTACTATAAATTTAACATACTTTCATTCTAGTGTAACGTTACACATTTTCATGTACTCTTTATGATGTAACAACCCCGATGAATATATTTCAACAATTTCATATATTGAAAGCCCTATTTTCACAGTGTGTGAAGAACTCTCTATATACAAATTGGCTCATTGAAAATTATTCATGGTTGAAAAACTTATCTCATAGGATTATATATTGTGTAATGTATAGTACTATTGTTTACAACACTTGAGTATATTAAATAAAAAAACTCCACTTTTTATTTTTAAACCCTAAATGACAATGGGTGATGTTATAGCACAATTATCTCATTATACATGGTACTTATATGGTAATGTGAACATCCCAATAGTTTAGTTGGGGTGGATTTAAAAACCCTTAATGATGTCCCTTATGATAAATATTAATAAATATTTAGTGAAATATACTTATGTTATTTTAGTAAGATCTCAATTACCATTATATATGTATCATATTATTATTTCATTGGTGATAGAAAAACTAGTATAACCATACATAGATCACCATATTTCTTTATGCGGTTTGCATCACTCTTACTCTACCCTAACAAACCATCCATATGTGTTTAATACCCTATTTTAACTCCAATGATAACCTTATGTATTTTTTATTTACATTAATGTGAGCTCCCATATACCTTTAAAAAATTCGTATGAACTCATAGATACCATTAAAAAATGCTTGAATACCCTTACGTAATATACCTTTACCCTTATATGAGCCACCTAAATCATTACAAAACAAAATTACTTAACGTTATGGAGGTAATTCAACCTATCAAATAATTTTAAGTATCCTAAATGAAACCTTCTATAATCAATGAACATTCCACTTTACCATAACATATGTATTGTAATTCTTATTTTACCTTTACATAGGTGGATAATTAAACTAAAAATCACCCACAATGTTTCATAATCATTCCTAAAACATTAAATATTACATCAAATGTTATAGATTTTGTCTCTATATCTTCTAACATTTCTCATTAATTTCCATGAATATCATCACATAAATCATCATTTTTATAATCATATTACTCAATCATGATTTCTAATTAAATTCAATAAATACATAAAAATTATGCATGTTTTTCCACATCATATTGACTAACAAAAAATTGGTGAAAAATAACCAAAAATTAAATATATTAACTAATCGATGTTTTATAAGTTTCAAATCATCCGAACAACATAATTTTTCAAACAACTTTGTTTAGACTTTAAACAATAGTTGGGGATCTATGCCTTGATATGGAATGCTTTTCAATATATGGTGTTTTGAACCATATATTCCATAATTTCTTAGTCATGTTAAAACCAACATCACCTACCCAAATTATTAATTTGACACTTTATCCTATAAAATGTATAATAGTTTGAAAAATGTTGTAAAAACCCAGATGTTGGACCCAAAACTCAATGAGAAAGGAATGTTGAAGGAAGGAGAACATAACTCTTAAGATCAAGGACGTATTCCTCATTCATGTGTGAGGTCATGACTTTATTAATCATTTGGTATATGATCACCATCTAGGCTCTAGGGAGTTATGGTTCCATGCCCAATCATTGGTAGACCCATTCACTAAATATGTGGGTGAGGGAAGAACTTCATTTATATATGGGGGACCTACAAAATATAATTAATATATTTTCAGGGGAGCATTGAATCTTGTGCAGGCTCCACTCATCTTGTGTGGACCTTATGTCTGACCTTATAGAGGCAAAAAAACTATATTTTCAAAAGTCACCTACAAATGGACCACTACTACAAAAGAGAAAACAACATTACAATATATATATATATATATAATGATTTTTGTAGGATACTTGTTTTATCAAAACTAGTAATCTAGAACGTATACATTAAAAAAGGGCATAGGGAATGCACGGGACATGTGATAGGCTCTGGGTATTCCATGTGGTGTTCTAGGGTTGAATATGGTATTCATTACTAAAGAAAAAGGGTTACCACATATTCTATGATTTACTCCATGTTGAAGACAAGGTGGACCAAAACCAATTTGTTAGCCTACCCGACCTCATGGTCAGGATGTCTGGTGATGAAGTCGAACCAAACCTTATCGGGAAGTCCATTATAGAGGATTGACTCATGGTACCACCTGGTATATTAACCATGAGGGCCATGTTCTCTGCTAGTCCTTTCAACTGTACCCAGAAAGGGATGGTTCTAGATCAATCTACACCAGTGGGACCGACCTATCTTCCTAATCCTGATCATCCAAAATGTGGTGGGTGGATGGAAGTTTGATTAATGTTGATCATAGTTCCTAGAAACTTACCCAATATACTCTCACCCCTACTATGACTATGCCTTATAAACCATAGAAAGGATTCTACCACCACATTCCATATACTTACCTGTCATCATTTTTTCCACTAACATCCATCATTTTGATGCTATACATATTGAGATACCATTATTCTAACTTGATTTTGATTCCATATTCTATAGAGATTCTATTTTTCATCCACCCATGCCTTCTGTATCCCATAAGCTACAAAGTTTTCTTACCAATACTAGTGGTGGTGGGACTTTATCAATGCATGTAGCACAAGAGGGGGGTATTTATGAGAGAGAGGGGGCAGGGTGTGGAAATAATTGATAGAAAACAATTAACATTGAATAATTATACTAGCATTGATATATTATCTTAAAACATATTTAAGGGGATCATCAAATAATGTTCATGTAAATGGGGTCTAAAAGAATCCATTTTCACTATTGTTTCACCAATACATTAAAAAAACCAATAATAAAATAAGGTGATAAAATTTCTACATAAAAATTATAGAATGTGGATTAATTATTTGAGGTATATTCTCTATTCATTTATCTAAGATGAAAATAAATCCATATAGAATTAATTATCATTGAAAATGATGTTCATATCGCATGTTTGAGCCTGTTTTGGATGTATAATGTGATCACACTAGGCTACATTTTGGAATCCTTGAAGTGCATACATTATAGATCACCCAATTATCTCTATGATATCCTGTATAATTATATTTTATTATGGATAACCATACATATGGGTGATAATTAGAATTAAATACTATAGTTTTATGGGTTTATATTTTTATTTTGAATACCCAAGATAAGCCCTATTTGGGGCCATGATAACTAATCCTAAAATATGTCACCAAAAGGGTAAACTCTCCATTTTAGAAAAAAACAATGGTTAAAACATTTTTATTTTGGGATATTTCAATGATATATAAATAAGTACACTAATGGGAATAAATAAATATTTTAAAAATATTAAATATCCCAAAAATTTAATCCACATGGAATTTGACTATAATATTCACCAAGGGTGAACTCAACCCTCTAATATTAATAGTGTGATATATTTTGAGTTCATAAAATGCGGTAAATTTATGATTTTATCTGTCTTGAGGACACAAGACCTCTATAATTCAAAATTGGTCGAGGCACTCAAAAGGACAAAACTGGGTCATTACGTAAGCATATGTGGGATTCGAGAGCCTATGTACCTGAATCATATTTTAAAATCAAATAAATTTGATACAATAAGAAAAAATAACCAATATAGATAACCTACTATATAATATATGTGTACATGAGATAACAACCATCTATGAAAATTCCATGTGAGGGACCACTAATGGAAATACAACGCTGGATTACTATGTATAATGGATACCAACAAACTAATACATATAAATTGTTTATTTTATTAGTGTATTATAATATGTTTTTAAAAATCATACTACTTAATATTATTTAATTATGATGATTTTTTGAATTATTTGTGATAAAAGGAGTTGCTGGAGCCTTTGATGGAATTTTCTGATGTTATAGATAATTTTCACAGTCACATGTGTTTTTATAGTATGATTATGGTGATGAAAAACTAGAAGAAAAGGTATAAATTTGTTGTCACGACCCGTCCTCGGGGCCCGTGCCGTGACTACCCGAAAACCGCCTTCCATATGCCAGGGGTTGGCGACTAGCACAAAAGGCATAAATCCCGATAACTGGGAAGGCATTGCCTTTATAAAAGTAAACAAACACCACAAAGTACAAGCGGAAGTAAACACTAAGTACAAAGAGAATTGCTGAAAGGAAAAAGGGCCAGAATACAAACCCAATAGAAAGTACAACTACATCCAAACAATGTACAACATAAAAAGACAACAGCTGGAGGGACGGAAGCGACTCCGGGGTTCTTCTCCTCGGATCCTACCTGAAAGGTAGGTACAGATGGCGCAGCTCCTCGATCGTCCACCACGGATCCTACCTGAAGGGTAGGTACAGATAGTGCAGCTCCTGGATCGACCGCCACAGATCGTACTTGAAGGGTAGGTAAAGATAGCCTCCTCAACGCTCTCACCCGTCATCCTCCTCCGGATCCTGACTCATCATATAGTCAACCTCTGGGTACTGTCTCGTCTTGTAGTCCACCTCCGGGTACCATCCAGTCCTCGAACACTCGACCTCTGTCAGCACTGCCTGTCGTCTGCAACCAACACAACGAGGTGCGGGAATAGCCCGTTCAAGGGTGAGTATAACGATACTCAGTAGGGACCCCGAGACCCTCAAGGTATCACTATAACCAACAAGGATAACCACATAGAAGATCTCAACAGATATCCTCTACTTATGTATATGCCCACACATATACCTAAGTTATCAAGTAACCCATCTCAATCATGAGGAAACACAAGGATCATGAAAGCAACGGATAACCACTACCCAGGTATATGCCCATACATATACCTATGTCATCAAGTGACCCATCTCAATCATGAGGTCAACACAAAGGTCCAAAGTCTCAGTTCAAACCAGGATTTTCATTATCGAAACCGTAACTACTGAAGAGCCCCGTCTCTGGAGTGTACAGTGGTCATGTCACGACTTCGATGTATTGCTCACTAACCTAAGACTGCTGATGTACTCCTCCTGTCAAGTATCACGGGTCAGCCACCCAGACACATTAGTGCTTCCCGCCGAGGTATGTCACCCAAACACAGTAGTGCACACCCCCTAGTATCCTACTGAGGTACTCTCTAGACGAGTATCACGGGTCTGCACTGTCACACAGGTAGTGCTCCGTCCGCCATGGTTCTGCACCTCAGAAAGTAGTGCTCCGTCCACTGGGCTAGTCGACTCACTCCAAGTCGAGTCGGTCAAGCAGTCGTCAGGTCTCAGCCAGCTACACGGTCTCCGTACTCTGCACGCTCGTCTCTGGGAGGGTCCGCTCCACGAGCTACAGGTCGATACTCCAAGTATCTCAAAGTCCCACGAAGAATTATCTCAAAGGACCGCATCGTCATAGGGGTCTCAACACAACAGATGACGCGTCAATCGGACGCCCGGTCTGTGAGTTACTAGCCTTTTCATCCCAGGGGCCCGGTTGGTTTTGTCAGTGAACCAAATCCAGTTGTATCTCAACTGTACCCCTAACTCTCAAAGGGTATACTCATAGGGATCGTTTCTCAATGTGATCAACAACGCCGCTGACTGTTCGTCAAGCGGACGTTCGGTCAGGAAGATATCAGCTTTTCTGTTCCAGGGGCCCGGTTGGATTTCAGGTACAATCCAACCCGGCCGTATCTCAACTGCATCCAAAACTCGGGCTAAGTATGCCAAAAGTTCCGTCTCAACAAGAGGAAAACAATGAGACAGACGGCGCGTCAATCGAACGCCTGGTCTGTGAGTTATTGGCTTTCTCGTTCCAGGGGCCCGGTTGGTTTCGTGAGAGAACCAACCCGACCGCACACCGACAGCATCCAAACCTCGAGCGGAGTAAGCCAAAATATCCGTCTCACTTAGAGAAATCCAACAAAGTTGACGGCACGTCAATCAGACGTCTGGTACTCAAGTTACGAGTGTTTCCGCTCCGAGGGCCCGATTGGTTTCGTGTACGAAACAACCCGGCCGAACCCAAAGTAATCCAAAACCTTGAGTGAGATATAACGAAACGACCAACTCGATCCAAGGATCGCGTTTCCGCTGACGGCGAGTCGTTTGGAGGGCCGTAGCTCATGTTACGGGCATTTGACCGAAAGTGGTCCAAAAACGGGGGTCTGGGTCCGGGACGACCCGGCCCGACCCCCTGGGCCGGCCGAACCGGGTCGACCCGACCCGGGTCCGACCCGACTGGGCCCGGCCCGGCCCGGCCTGGCATGGTCCGGCTTGGTCCGGCCCGACCGTCCGGCCGCGGATCGGCCAGCGTGGCCGAGCCAAATCGCGGAGCGGCGGGGTGCGCGTCTCCCCCGCCCTACGCCGCTGATTGAGGCCGGTGGCGAACCGACAGCTGCCATCTTTCCGGCGGCGTGCCGTAGCCGCCGGTCGCTGGCGCCGATGCCGCCTTCTTCGGACCAGCGGACGCGCTCCGGTGGTCCGTTCCTCCTGCCGTCTTTGTCTATGGTCCCCCCGGGACCCCACCTTCTCTGCGAAGGGATTCAAATGCCCAAACGGCCTGCTTCGTCGTCGCCCGTCAAACCGCACGTCAAAAATGAAACGCGCCATCTTCGTGGTTCTCCGGCGTGATGCTTTGGTGCCACGCCCCTTCGCCATGGCCCGACTCCGTCCGCGGATGTCTTCGGGTTTCTCCTCCGTGACTCGACGGCGTCGTGCCTTTCTTTTTTTTTCACGACGCGGCGCGACGGCGCCGCGCATTACGTGTCGCACGTTTTCGCGCGGTGTGATGGCACCGCGCCATTCCCGTTTCAATCCACAAAAGAATCCAACATGAAATAAGGAGGAGGGTCAGCCGTGTTTGTGAGGTCTGGCCCCCCTCACGTTATTCGATAACAAAAGGTCATATTTCACGAAGTTCGTCAAGTCTATAAACACGAGCAATTTAAATAATAACCCTCAACATCAAACCGCATGAACGAACGATCCACGGATCAACCCGGTATTGGTTGGTCCACGCTTGTCGTTCTTTTCTCAAAAGATAAGAGAATTCCAAAAATAAATTCCCCTACCTCGTGTCGTCCTTCGTTTGTTGACAAAGTCGCAAGATGGTAGTGTCGCTGTGGAACGGTATAAATTCCTTTTTCGTTAGAGTGAGCACCGTCATCGATGGCGACGTTCCCCGTGGTGATTCCTCCTCCCTTGATGCGGAGATAGAAGAAGAGAAGTCACGTCGTTGGTGCCTTCGCATTCTCCGTCAGAGGGTCGATGTTCATCACATTCTTCGTCGAAGTTTCGACATTCTTCAATGATGGTGATGGAGTTCTTCAAAACTAAGAGCTTCCTCTCTCAAAATCCTCACTTAACCAAGCAACCTAATAAAATAAGGTCTCCCATAATTTTATTACCACATGCCAAGCTTTTCAAATTCCAAAAGTCAAATAACTTAATTAATTTAAGAAGTTGAACTCATTAATTAAAAAGTGTTGGCATGCAGTTAAGAGGGGGAGTGGAATGAGAATAGTTTTCATTAAAAAGGGGGAGAAGTTCAAGAGTTAAAGAAAGAGAGATTAAATGGGGGGTTAAAGGAGAGTTATAGGAATGTGAAAGGTTAGGGCTCGTGTGGGCCCCACCTTTCAAGTATCCACTCATGGGAAGTTGGTTGGTCATGGGCCCCACCAACAACTTCCCATGGGAGAGAATAACTCCCAAAGACATAAAATAAAATTGTTCACACAATTTTATTTATTTTAAACTAAAACCCCAAAAACAAAATCTCAACCCGCTTAAAACGCAATTGTGGTAATGGTCCCCTTAAGCAATTACTGGCGTTGAGAGTTCATCGGTGCCCTCAGCTTTCAATTCCGAGCACCGGTTCAAAAGATAGAAATTCCCGCTCGCTCGTTCACTGAACGTACCCGAGCCAAACTTCGGAAGTTGATTCCGGGCACTCCGGGCCTCAGAATAAAGTGTCGTCAGAAACCACTTTCTTGTAAAATTCCAAAGAAAAATAAGAAAAAAATTCCCTTGAAATTTCCGGGACTTTACATTACTCCCACCTCAGGGATTTACATCCCTGTAAAGCTTCAACACAAACTAGGGTCACAAAAGCGGTACAGAGCACGCATCAGAGCCTTCCGCTTCCATGCGCTTACCTGGAGGTTCCCGAACTGCCTGAGAAAATGCACCCGAGGAATCGATCGGCCTCATAGGATCTGCTCCTATCGATCCTCAATCCCCACTAGAACCTCCGGAAAAAAAACCCTCATCACCATCGTCCAGTTCCTCATGGTCGATGATATGCGAAGGGTCAAGCACGTATCTCCTCAGTTGAGATACATGGAAGTCGTCGTGCACCTGGTGCAACTGTGGTGAATGGGTCAAGCGGTAAACCACCTCGCCAACCCAGCTGAGGACCTAAGAAGGTCCGCTGAACCTCGGAGATAACTTGCCGCCTTGGCCACAACTCCGTAAACTTCGTCGAGGTGAGACCCGTATAAGGACGTGATCGTCATCCTCGAACTCCAGAGGTCTCCTTTTTCTGTTAGAGCTGGAACTCGAAACGACTTCCGCTACGAGGGTAAGTTTGACCAACTCAAGAGTGATCGGTCGCACCCTCATGTGAAAGAGTTTATCCCATGCTGCCTGGGGTTTCCTTTTCGCCGACCAAGGAAAACCCATCCCGACATTTGCCTAAAACCGTCAATTTGAGTATGAACAGTTATTGCCCATTCCATACTCAAACTAACGTCGTAAGGCCTCGATGATGCCACCAAGAGATTCCAACTGGAACTCTCGCCTCGAGGGTCTGACCACACCGTCGGAATAAGTGTAATCATCGAGTCTCCTCCCAAGGTATCTCTAGACGTGAGGGTCAAGTCCATGGCTTACCGGAAACTCTAGGTCTGGAACAAGATTTGCGAAAGCAAGGAATGATTCATTTCGACGTCCGTTACTACAACAACTATTAGTGGACACAGACTGTCCCTTGAATCATTTCTAGAGCCATTGGGTCACACTCCTTGACCGCATGCAGCCGCACTCTTCCTCCGCCCTCCAGCTCCCGGAGCCTGGCGGAAATGACTAAGGCGAGTGGTTGTACCATGTTAGGATGTACACCACCTCATGCTGCTCTCCTAGCTCTGCCTCCACGTATTCTACTTCATAGACTCATCTCTCCTTTAAGCTTCCTCTTATTTAACATTTAACACGCCTGAGTCTCTAAGACTGGCACCAGTTTCTTGTTTCTTACTGCACTGTGTAGTCTTCATCCGCTCATGGATGACCTGGACCTTCATTAGTCTCACAAGAGCTGCTATGATTTCTTCCTTGCCGATAAGAGAAATCTGGTCTCATCCCCTGGATGAACCACATTCGTTGCCTAATACAGTCAATCCCAACATGAATGATGCATTCATGCCATGGATGACGTCGTAAGGCCTCGATGTAACTACCAAGAGATCCAACTGTCACTCTCGCCTCCAAGGGTCGAGTCACACTGTCGGCATCAGTGTGAGGTCATCGAGTCTCCTCCAGTAGAATTCTCGAAGGTTAGGGTCAAGTCAACAGTCTTAACCAGGACCACTCAGTATCAACCAAACAAAAAGGACAAGAAAGAAAACATCACAAGAAAAGTGTCTTTTTATTATTGCAGCTCATAGTACAAGACACGAATACAACAACAAAATGGAACTAGAAGTACAAGGGATGTATCCACTATTTCCTCTCTTATCCACCTGCTAGTCTGGTCCTCCTGGACCTCTGCATCATCTTTCTACTACCCACAAATGACTCGGCTACTGATCGAAAAACACGCGGCAAAGGAAGAAGCTCCGGTACACGCTCGGGGTGTAGAGCTACTGGCACAGACTCCACCCTGAAGAAGGTCTCGAAGTCTTCCCATGCGAAAGTCATCCCGTCGCAAAACTGAAACAAGTGGCCCCACCACCTGCCTGCTGCTGCCTGAAGGAGGCTGTCAGCAAAGATCACCATGAAGTCTGCCGGCGTCTCCACTAGCCTGAAGACTCTCACCACAGCCTCCGACCAATCCTCAGCCGCCTGCGGGTCCGTCCCTCCCTAGAACCTGGGTGACCTCTGGCGCTAGAACTCGTGCAGTGTGCTCAAGCGACATGCACCCTCTACTACTGGGGCTGGTGGAATCAGTGTCCCAATGGGTAGTAGTATTGTTGGTGCCTTAGTACCATTGGTGCCTCAACTGAAAAAGGGCCCTGTACTGAGGCCACGTCGCTCGACGGGCTGTCAGTACGAACCATTCTCGGGGCTCTAGCTGGTCGTCCGTGAAAAGGCATCCTGAAAGAAACAACGTAACATAGTCAAACGTTTATACCTGGTGAGATGACCTGATTTGAGCTGTTTTAAGGGAAAACCTTTGAAAACACACACGCAATCAGTGTTTTCGTGCACAAAGTCGGAAATCAGTTTTTAGGGTCCTGGTGTATGGATACGTCGGCTACCCGCACCAACACTGGACTCCCTGAACTGAAGACCACACTCGGTACCCTTAACACTATTGCTTCACAGAAAAAAATATCAGAGTTATAAGTTTTGTGGTAGAACTGACTCCTCTGATACAAATTTTTCACGGCCCGTCCTCGGGGCCCGGGCCGTGACTACCCCAAGCCCTCCTTCCATAGGCCAGGGGCTGGCGACTAGCACCAAAGGCGTAAATCTAGATAACTGGGAAGGCATTGCCTTTATAAAAGTAAACAAACACCACAGACTACAAGCGGAAGTAAACACTAAGTACAAAGAGAAGTGCTGAAAGAAAAAAGGGCCAGAATACAAACCCAAAAGAATGTACAACTACAACCGAACAATGTAAAACAGAAAAAGACAACAGCTGGAGGGACGGAAGCGACTCCTAGGTCGTACTCCTTGGATCTTACCTGAAAGGTAGGTACAGATGGCGCAACTCCTGGATCGTCCACCATGGATCCTACCTGAAGGGTAGGTACATATAGCGTAGCTCCTGGATCGACTACCACAGATCCTACCTAAAAGGTAGGTACAGATAGCCTCCTCAACGCTCTCACCTGTCAACCTCCTCCGGATCCTGACTCATCGTATAGTCTACCTCCGGGTACTGTCTCGTCGTGTAGTCCACCTCCGGGTACCGTCCAGTCCTCGAACACTCGGCCTCTGTCAGCACTGCCCGTCGTCTGCAACCAATACAACGAGGTGCGGGCATAGCCCTTGCAGGGGTGAGTATAACGATACTCAGTAGGGACCCTGAGACCCTCAAGGTCTCACTAAAACCAACAAGGATAACCACATAGAAGATCTCATCAGATAACCTCTACTTAGGTATATGCCCATACATATACCTAAGTTATCAAGTAACCCATCTCAATCATGAGGAAACACAAGGATCATGAAAGAAACGGATAACCACTACCCAGGTATATTCCCATACATATACCTAAGTTATCAAGTGACCCATCTCAATCATGAGGTCAACACAAAGGTCAAAAGTCTCAGCTCAAACCATGATTTGCATTATCGAAACCGTAACTCCTAAAGAGCCCCATCTCTGGAGTGTACAGTGGTCCTGTCACGACTCCGAGGTACTGCTCACTAACCTAAGACTGTTGAAGTACTCCTCCTGTCGAGTACTGCGGGTCAGCCACCCAGACACAGTAGTGCTTCCCGCCGAGGTATGTCACCCAAAAATAGTAGTGCACACCCCCTAGTAGCCTGCTGAGGTACTCTCCGGACGTGTACCGCGGGTCTGCACTGTCACACAGGTAGTGCTCCGTCCTCCATGGGTCTGCACCTCAGAAAGTAGTGCTCCGTCCACTGGGCTAGTCAACTCACTCCAAGTCGAGTCGGTCAAACAGTCTTCAGGTCTCAGCCAACTACACGGTCTCCGTACTCCGCACGCTCATCTCTGGGAGGGTCCGCTCCACGAGCTACAGGTCTATACTCCAAGTATCTCAAAGTCCCACGAAGAAGTATCTCAAAGGACCTCATCGTTATAGGGGTCTCAACGCAACAGACGACGCGTCAATCGGACACCCTTTCTGTGAGTTACTAGCCTTTTTGTCCCAGGGGCCCGGTTGGTTTCGTGATCGAACCAAATCAGGCCGTATCTCAACTGTACCCCGAACTCTCAAAGTGTATACTCATAGGGACCGTTTCTCAACATGGTCAACAACGCCGCTGACTGTTCGTCAAACAGACGTTCGGTCAGGAAGATATCAGCTTTTCCGTTCCAGGGGCCCAGTTGGATTTCAGGTACAATCCAACCCGGCCGTATGTCAACTGCATCCAAAACTCGGGCGAAGTATGCCAAAAGTTCCGTCTCAACAAGAGGAAAACAACGAGTCAGACGGCGCGTCAATCGGACGCCCGATCTGTGAGTTATTGGCTTTCTCGTTCCAGGGGCCCGGTTGGTTTCATGAGAGAACCAACCCGACCGCACTCCAACGACATCCAAACCTCGAGCGGAGTAAGCCAAAATATCCGTCTCACTTAGAGGAATCCAACAAAGTCGACGACATGTCAATCAGATGTCCGGTACTCATGTTACGAGTGTTTCCGCTCCGAGGGCCCGGTTGGTTTCGTGTACGAACCAACCCGGCTGAACCCAAAGTAATCTGAAACCTTGAGTGCGATATACCGAAACGACTATCTTGATCCAAGGATCGCGTTGCCGCTGACGGCGAGTCGTTTGGAGGCCCATAGCTCATGTTACGAGCATTTGACCGAAAGTGGTCCGAAAACGGGGGTCTGGGCCCGGGGCGACCCGGCCCGACCCCCCCTGGGTCGGCCGAACCGGGTCGACCCAACCCGGGTCCGACCCAGCCGGGCCCGGCTTTGTTCGGCTCAGTCCGGCCAGACCGGCCGGCCGCAGATCGGCCAGCGTGGCCGAGCCGAATCGCGGAGCGGCGGGGTGCACGGCTCCCTCGCCCTTCGCCGCTGATTGAGGCCGGCGGCGAACCGCTGGCCGCCTCCTTTCCAGCGGCGCGCCGCCGCCGCCTTCCGCGGACCACCAGACACGCTCCGGTGGTCCGTTCCTCCTTCGGTCATTGCCTATGGTCCCCCCGGAAGCCCACCTTCACTGCGAAGGGATTCAAACGCCCAAACGGCCTGCTTCTTCGTCGCCCATCAAACCGCACGTCAAAAATGAAACGCGCCATCTTCGTGGTTCTCCGGCGCGACGTGTTGGCGCCGCACCCCTTCTCCATGGCCCGACTCCATCCGCGGATGTCTTCGGGTTTCTCCGCCGTGACGCGACGGCATCGCGCCTTTGTTTGTTTTTCACGATGTAGCGCGACGGCGCCGCGCATTAATTTTCACACGTTTCCTCGAGGTGCGATGGCACCGCACCATTCCCGTTTCAATCCACAAAAGAATCAAACAAGAAATAAGGAGGAGGGTCGGCCGTGTTTGTGCGGTCCGGCTTCCCTTGCGTTATTCGATAACAAATGGTCATATTTCACGATGTTCATCAAGGCAATAAACACGAGCAATTTAAATAATAACCCTCAACATCAAACCGCATGATCGAACGATCCGCGGATCAACACGGTATTGGTTGGTCCGCTCTTTTCGTTCTTTTCTCAAAAGATAAGAAAATTCCAAAAATAAATTCCCCTACCTCGTGTCGTCCTTCGTTTTTTGACAAAGTCGCAGGATGGTAGTGTCGCTGTAGAACGGTATAAATTCCATCGTCGTTGGAGTGAGCGCCATCGTCGATGGCGACGTTCCCCACGGTGATTCCTCCTCCCATGACGCGGAGAAAGAAGAAGAGAAGGCACGTCATTGGTGCCTTCGCGTTCTCCGTCGGAGGGTCGGTGTTCATCACATTCTTCGTCGATGTCTCGACGTTCTTCAACGATGGTGATGGAGTTCTTCAAAACTAAGAGCTTCCTCTCTCAAAATCCTCACTTAACCATGCAACCTAATAAAATAAGGTCTCCCATTATTTTATTAACACATGACAAGCATTTCAAATTCAAAAATTCAAATAACTTAATTAATTTAAGAAGATGAACTCATTAATTAAAAAGTGTTGGCATGCACTTAAGAGGGGGAGTAAAATGAGAAGAGTTTTCATCAAAAAGGGGGAGAAGTTCAAGAGTTAAAGAAAGGGAGATTAAATGGGGGGTTAAATGAGAGTTATAAGAATGTGAAAGGTTGGGGCTCGTGTGGGCCCCACCTTTCAAGTATCCACTCATGGGAAGTTGGTTGGTCAGGGGCTCCACCAAAAACTTCCCATGGGAGATAATAACTCCCAATGACATAAAATAAAATTGTTCACACAATTTTATTTATTTTAAACTAAAACCCCAAAAACAAAATCTCAACCCGCTTAAAACGCAACTGTGGTAAAGGTCCCCTTAAGCAATTACCGGCGTTACGAGTTCATCGGTGCCATCGGATTTCAATTCCGAGCACCGGTCCAAAAGATAGAAATTCCCACTCGCTCGTTCACTGAACGTACCCGAGCCAAACTTCAGAAGTTGATTCCGGGCATTTCGGGCCTCGGAATCAAGTGCCGTCAGAAACCGAGTTCTTGTAAAATTCCAAAGAAAATTAAGAAAAAAATTTCCTTGAAATTTCCGGGTCTTTACATTAGTTTTTAAATGTAATAATGATCTATTCACATTAAAAAAATATTAGAAAAAAAGATAATTTTTAAGTTATAATTTATTTTCACCCAAACACGTGAATTACGTCATGAATCCAAACTGTATAATTGAAAAGGTTCCTCATAAGGGGTAAGTGTACTAGATTCATTACGGGATCATATTCCTATATTATAGACATTGGGTAAGATTCATTCAAAAAATATTATGAGTTATTTATAATTTCCAGATTAAATTCATTCTATAACATAAGAATGACATTTTTGGCTACGTACTGATTATGGGACATATGGATAAGATTTATCACTAAAAGGTATAAGGGCCTTTTGGGCCTCCCTATTAACTTTAATGTTTTTTATATAGCCAATGGAGACTGATCACATATATATGCTATAAATAATGTAGTTACACAACGTTTTGGGATTAAAAAGAGGACATGGATGGAGCATACATGATATCATGTCATGGTTGATGGCTATTAGTCTTCACATTTTAAATATCAATAGAGGTGGTGATGATTTTATGAGTAATGGATATAACTAATTTCTTTTATTCATTAACATGATCGGGTTCATATATATAAGATGTTATTTATATAGATTTATTGAAATATTGTAACATAATTCTTTAGAGGATTCAATTTTTATCTGAGAAGATACATATATCATGCCATGATGTTATTCACCCAACCATGACATTATTTATTGAGTATATGAAATGGGAATATTTCATTTAGGTATTAAATGATCACATATTAGTAGCTTCTATCACACTGTGATTTGTGATTATCTATAAATTGGGAGTTTATAGGGACTATTAGTGGGAATATTGAAATAGTTTTTATATTAACCTTTATTTGTGATTTCATTCTATATTAAATACATTTTTTCATTAAAATACATTACTTGGTTGTTTATAACATTTTATTCAAGTACGTTTCTTTCATTTTCAACTGTCATCATTTTTTTTAGTTTCAATTTCATCTAGAAAACATCTTAGGGTAAATTATTCACTTTGGAGGAATTTTTCCCCTATCATTCATGGTTATATATGTTAAGGGTTGAGGGTTCCAATTTAGAATAGCACATGAATTAATTTATTGCTAATATTGTGAATTTGTATGTTAATTTGATTTCAATTTTTTGGGATGTAATTAAATAATATTCCTTATTACTACTTTTAGTAATTCGAGTGTGAAGGGAGGAACAAAAAATGGATTGAATAGGATGACATATTAACAATAGTTAAAATCAATATTTTACATTAAAACATAGTGATTAATTTATTTATGGTAGTATATTTCTCAATACAAATTATTTTTATTTTCTTAGATAGTATCAATGAACTTAAAAAAATGACGTTGGTGACTTTAAATAGAATTTTCAACCAATCAATTTGATTATTCCTTTATTGGGAGATGTAATATCATAAGAAATAATCCTTTAGAATTGATCACTAATCACTATCGTAACTAATTTCACTCAACTTAATATGTGAAATTTTAATTATAATTAATCCAAATCATTCTTTAATGAATGTCTTAATAATAGAATTCATCAACTCTTTAAGAACACACTTCTTCTTCTTGGGATGATATTTGAAACCTATATTCTATTTTTTCAATGTTTGTAATGATAAAGAAATAAATAAATTTATAAAATTTTCATGCCACATATGAACTGAAGACATTATAAGGCCCTTAGTTGTTTTTGGTATTGATTAAAAAGAGGCATGGTGAACACAAGAGCATAAAAATTATATTGATTAACTCGTTATTTTCATTACTATTGTTTTTTATTTTTTATCCCTTTACTAGAATGAGGTTCACTATTCTTGTCTGTATCAGGAAAAAAATACATTATAATTACAAATAAAACTCATTCAAATAGTTAACATACTCAAGATCCAGTACAATACAACCCAACGACTGATTAGGTATGTTGTGAACATTGATGATCATAAATGGCATAACCCCACAACTATTGTCACGACCCCCTCCACAAAAAGTGTACCCCTCATGGGCTAGTAATGTGAGAAGGTAGATAATGACCACCGAGTCCCTCCTCTAGTAGGACCCAGGTTGGCGACTTGTGCCCAGGGTATAACGAACAAAAAAATGGGAGGCATTATACTCTAAGAGAACACATGTTTGAAGAGAGAGATAAGATAGAAACTAACTAAATCCAACTGAAATAGTATGATAAAATAAATCCCAAGTATACATAAGAAATGTCATGAAAAAAGATTACAACTAAAAGGGGAAAAACTGAATGTACCCAAAAGAAAGTAAAATAGCAGCAATCACAAGCCCAAACAGCTCCAGAAACCGCAAGCTAGTTGTAACTAGCCTGATCTCCAAAAAGCTCCAAGTGACCTAAAAATAAGATTATATATACAAAGGGTGAGTATAACAGTATACTCAGTTGGATTCCCCCAGAAGCCTCTCCTTAAAAAGTAAAGAAATCATGCTAAAACCCGATAAAAACAAGTGAAATTAACTCATCACCTAAACAGGTATACTATGTTCCCAGCATCACCATGGATACTCTCACCAAGTAACACATACAATATTATATAATATGATAAATAACATCCTGAGTAGCCCGTTAATACTTCCCCACTATTTTTCCTCTCTATCCTAATGTCGCACATCCTAAGAATCTCTCTCCAAAAAAGGCTTGCCCGCAGACACCCAAGCGATGCACCACAACATGCACCACATGAAGATAAATCAACATGTCCACATATTAAAAGTAACCAGGTAGTTTCTAGGATCCCCCACATCTCGGATAATGTGTATCATATATCAGGTATTATACCTCAATCCATTACATCCCATACTCTAAGTAAGGATCCTCAATCCATCCCAGCCTATAAAAGTTACACATATATTAGTCCATATAAAACAAAATCCCGATTTTATGTGTGTGAATAACCATAAGGCCTTAAATCCCTCTACACACATACATGGGGAAAACTAACTAATGTGCCTGTCAGCACAAGTAACTACCATGAAAAGTGAGCAGGGCCAAAGGGGGTAGTCAACCATACATCCTCCGACCTGAATGTTGGGGAAAAAACCCCCTAGGGATCAGAATCAATAGGGTGTCAGTTGCCGTTACTGACAAGGTGGAGTAGCGTAAGAAACCCAAAAAAGTTTGGAATATAGTATAGCTCACAATCATCAGGGTGTCAGTTTCCCTTAATGGCTAGTGGTTATTACACTCCATGAATCATTAGATTCACGTACAGCATCACAACGTGAATTTCAACTCAGCACATCAGCTACAACATTCCCCTTTCCAAGTGTATAATATATTTTAATGATGTATACCTATACGAACTCCATCCATTGACGATGTCATAAGTTCAAGTCAGGTTGAGAGAAAACATACATTGGGCTCTTATGATCGGTGAAACCCACAAAGCGATGACCAAGGATATAATGTCTCCAAAACATCAGATCAAACACCATGACTTCCACCTAAAGATCATGGGTGGCATAGTTACGTTCATGAGGAAGCAACTGCCGAGACCCATTTAAAACAACTGATATTTTCTGCATCAGAACACAGCCTAACCCCAAATGAAAAGCATCTCAGAAAACATCAAACTGAACTCCCTCTACTGGGAGAAAAAGAATTGGATCACTTACAAACATCTCGTTTAGATACTCAAGAGCTTCCCGGCCCTGATCAGTATTTATAAATGTGTGTTCCTTCCTGGTCAAAGCTATCAGCGTAGTTGAAACTCGAGAGAAATTGGCTACAATCATCTTGTAGTAGCCTACGAGAACAAGGAATCATTGCACCCCTGACACTATCTTGGGGGATGCCCAATACCCAAATACTTCTATCTTCTATGGATTCATAGCTACCCCTACTCGGACACATAATTCCCCATGAATTAGACTTCTCAATCCCAAAACACAAATGTCGGTAACATTCTAAATAGTTGATGTTGACCAGGAACTCCCAAAACGGTGTGTAGATTCTCTGCATGATCCTCCTCGGACGTGGAGTACATATTGATTTCGTCGATGAAAACAACCACAAATTTATCATGGAACTTACAGAACACAATTTTCATCAATAAAATTAACACATATGGGACATTCATCACACCAATCAACATTACGACAAAATCATAATTCCCATGACGACAACAGAAAGCAGTCTTCAGGATATCAATATCATTCATACATATTTGATGATATCAGGACCGTAAATAGTTCTTTGAGAACCAACATGAAACATTAATTTTATCAAATAAATATTCAATCTTTGGAAGAGGATAGAGATTCATTACTTTAACTTTGATTAAGTGATGATAATTGATACACAACTGCATGCTACCATCATCCTTCTTCACGAACAAAACTGGTGCACCCCATAGTGACACACTCTGCTGAACAAAACCTCTCTGTAATAGACCATAAAGCTGTATATGTAACTCTCACAACTCAAAAGGGTCCATACTATATGGGGAAATAGAGATAAGAGATGCTCATAGTTATAGCTCGATCCCAATCCCTATCTCTCGTCGAGGGGGTAATACTACAACCTCTTTGGGAAAGACATTAGTGTACTCGTCTAAGACCCTAGGAAATTCCAACTATGCAACCTCTGAATAACATAGCATAATTTTAGCCATCATGGATGATAAGTATGGAACACGCCTATGGCCCATCTAAGGGTCTCGCTCGCCAATAAAAACCGTCAACTCTCTATCCGAATCGAAGAACACGACCTACCTTCTAAATAAATCCATGATATCCAGCACCGAATACAACCAATCCATGACGATGATGAAATAATGTTGTTGTATTCGTAAAAAAGGAAATCTCCCTATGATTGGTGTTACTCCAACACAATCACAAAGCTTCTACACACTTCAATAAAGTCAGCTTGAACTCCAACTCTCGTAGTCAACGCCAAGGGCACTTGAAGCCTTTCTAACTCAAATCACAATTCATTGAAAAGGGTAGGTGATATGAAGGAGTGTGTCTCTCCTAAATAAAACAAGGCATACACCACGGTAGAAAACAAGAAAAGGTTACTTTGAAAAACACTGGCTCACCCAGTGATGACAACGCTAATGAATGAAGCTGGCCACGACCTCCTCCAAGACCTCTCTGGCCCTGATGACCACCACCACCATGGCCGCATGCTGATCTGTATAAAAGGGGTGCGTCATAAAGATTCCCTCTACATGCCCCATCTACCCTCTACTGATCTAAATTTGGTGCAACCTGTTGCTGCTTCCTCAGTTGGTACTCCCACAATGGAGGATCCTGGAGTGGAAATCCTATTGCTTGATGACTGCTCTGAAAGGTCATGAACTCTCATTGTTGATGAAATCAACTAACAGAAGAAAATAATGTTCTTGATCCCTTTTCATTGCCCTGAGAGATGTTTCCCCAGGAGAAACGAGATGCTGAGGGCTGGGAACTACCCCTGGCCGAACAGAAACTCTTCTTCCCTAAAAACTGGGAACCCCAGACCACTGCTCTACTTTGTGAGAAATCATGATGAATCCCATCTCACGATGATCCATTTCAGGAAAAAATCCTCTCGATGTCCTCTACCCTTCCTAGCTCCATAGGATATGTCTTCAACATAAATGTGGTGACATGGTACTGGATATGTGGATGAAATGCTTCCTCAAAATGCATCGCCCTAGCCACCTCATCTGGCTAACAAGTACAAAAAATATAGCAATAGGTTCCAGAAATGGATTCCAAACACTCCCACACTGGAAAACCCCTATGGAAGGGTAATAATCTCTTGGCGATTAGATACCTTCACTATAGAAGAAAGAAACTCAACTCGCAACACGTTTTAGAACTCCTCCAATGTGATCACTGACTCCTCATGATCCCTGAGGAACAAGAACCACCACAACCTTTATTCTCCATTCAGCATCATCACAACGAAGGACGCCCAGTGCTCCTTCCGATAATGGATCAAACTGAAGCCTATCTCAACCTCCTCTAACCAATCTTCTATTACTTCATCTGAAACAGAGCCCTTGTACTTCTCCAGACACTAGCACTGAAACTCTCATAGTGTACTCCTCCAAGTGTCCTCATTGTCGACCTCTACCTGGTAGCGATCTGCTAGCACAGCCTGTTGGACATCTTCTATGTGATCCTAACGAGGATGTCGACTAGGATCCCTACCTATAAAATAACAAACATGTAGAGCTCCTAAACCTACAATATGTGATTATCATCATTAATTAATTATTTTATTGTTTTCTTTTGTTAATTTTAAGATAATCTATCCCAACGTCTACCCATTAAACACATGCACAACAAAGAATGATGCATGATCCATTCATTGGACTCTACCCTCTAATTATTATCACCATGTTTAGTAGCCATTATAAACTTAAATTTACATAGAGAATATCATATGGGGCCCTAAATGGAAATGTCTCAGTCAGTCACCTGTGTTTCTGTCACTTGCTAAACATGAATGATATGGTTTCCCTACCAACCCATGCAACTCACTGGTTCCTAACTCCAAACTTCATCATTTCTCTCAGCTAGACATTTGATACCACTCTGTCACGACCCCTCCACAAAAATTTTATGCCTCCTAGGCCGGGAATGTGGGAAGGGAGATAATGACCCCCATGTCCCGCCTCCAGTAGGCCCTGAGTTGGCGACTAGCACCGATGGTATAACAAAGACACAAATGAGAGACATTACCCTCTAAGAGAAGACATGCCGAAGAGAGAGATATTATAGACACCAACCAAATCTTACTCAACCAGTAATATAAAATAAATCCTTTCTATACATATGAAATGTCGTGAAAAAATACTACAACTGAAAGGGGAAAATTTCGAGTACCCAAAAGAATTTAAAATAGCAGTAACCACAAGCCTAAACATCTCTTGCAATAGCATGCTAGTAGTAACCAGCATGATCTCCAACCTGAACCAGGTGACATAAAAAGTAGTATATATATACATAGAGTGATAATAAAAGAATACATAGTAGGATTCTACTAGAATCCTCTCGTGAAAAATTAAATAATGTATACTAAAGCATGGTGAACAAAAATTGAAACTAACTCGTCACATAAATAGTTATACTATGTTCCCAACCTCACCATGGTTAATCTCACCATGTAACACATACAAGGTTAGATAATATAATAAATAACATCATTGGTAAGTCGCTACTACTTCCCCAATAGTTTTCCACTTTTCCCCAATGTCGCACATCCTAAGAATATCTCTCCAAAAAGGATTGTCTGCAGACACATGGGAAAAGAGCCACAACATGCACCTCATGAAACAAAAACCACCATGTCCACGTAAGAAAATTAACCAAGTTGTTTTGGGATCCACCACAGCTCACATAACATGTATCATGCACCGATTATTATACCTCACTCCATTAAAACACATAAATCGAGTAAGGATCCTCAAGCCGTCACAGCCTATACACATAACTTCTCTAGTAGTCCATAGAAAACAATATCCTGAATATATGTGTGTGAATAACCACTAGCCATTACAACCCTCTATACCCATATGGATCAGAATCCCTGGGGAGTCCATTTCCATTACTAACATGGTTGAGTTGCGTATAGAAAAAAAAGTACATAAAATAATATAACTCACAGCCACACTATGGGCATAGCCTAGTCTTATACTCAACTCCATCTACCATCTCTCGGACTCTGGGCTACTATTTCTAAGACTAGGTGTCCTATAAGTACACAACCATTTAAAGAGATTTAGTGGATTACATCATTCCATTTTTATAAATTGCACTATACATTAATTAATTCTTTAAACCTTAATTAACCAATAACAATTCCCCATTAAAATTCATTACCATCACACCCATTGCACACTGTTCCATAAAATCACAACATTATCATTGCTCCCCAGTATGCTCCAAACCCATGGGATAACATCATTTATTCAATTATTTATTTTCAGAATTGCTTTCCCATATTCCCAGGCATTCTAGAAAATATATCTATGCTTCTAAACACAAGGGCCTCAACATGGTCAGTAGATGAACTACCCTTCCAGTCTTTTCTGCCTATAAATAGAGCATAGACCCATCCTCTCCTGAGAAGCTAAACACAGAAAGCACATGGCATACCCCTTGCTTCTTATCCCCATTCAGATGAAGGTAAAGAGAGACCAGCTTCCTTGAGTAGTGGGGATGTTAAAGGAAATAAAAAATGAATAAGAATTAACCTAAAACCAAACATTCACATCCAACCCATTTAATCATCACTGGTGTCCTCTTTGACACCCACATGCATAAACTGATGCATCTCGCCCCTCTAGGTGTCAACTACTACAACAACTAGTAGGTCTCCATGCCCATATATATAACAAAATCCATCTGGGATCACATCAAAAAACAAGCAGCTGGAAAAAAAATTATATTGGATGGGCTCTTGGACCTTGAAAAAAAGAGGGTAACTCAGAACCCTTTAACGAATTATCAAACAATCAGTTTTTTAATCCATATTGAAGTAAACGATTTATTATTTGTAAGTTCTATATTTGGGAAACCTAAGAAGTAACCTATCACAAATAAATTAAACTTGTTTACTGCACCAATTTGACTAACCTCAATAAAATACAACTATAAGAACCATATACATTTACATTCCTCTTTATATATAGAAAAACAATTATCAATTAATTCTAATTTACGTTATTTACCAATATCCATCAAGAACGAATAGCTAAAAAAAGCAAGAATTATTATCACACTATCTTGAAAAAACAAGAGGCAACACCATACTATTGATATCAATTTATTTTTTCAGTTAATGTATTAATTATATCAATTCCATTGTGATCTTGTGGCTAAAACATTCTAAATCTACAGTTGGACGTAGAAGTAAAAGAGAAGAAACATATCTCCGACCATAAAAAGGATCTTAAGGATCTTTATATGAGAATGATCCACACAACGGATCATGATTGCCTCCTCCCTTGACAAATGCATCCACCCAAGGATGTCGCGACACGACAGCACAACTCAAAACCCAAGAAACTCCATTATAAGAATGGAGATCACATGACATAATATGTAAATGAGAAACATGAGAAGGTGAACCCAAAAGAACGATGATAAATCATACCTTATATCAAAGATTGATTGATACTACTTGGTTGCACCAAAAAAGAGGTGCACTTGCAGCAAGAAGAACGTTGAAGGAAACCAATCCACTGGGAAAAGTTTAATCTCACGATTCCTACAGGAAGGAAGGAAAGGTTTGAGAATTTTGAACTAGAGAACAAGAAAAATTAACAAGGGAAGAATATATCTTCTCCCTTTAGAAGATTTAACAGAGCAGCGGTTTAAGATATTGTGTTTTTTCCATTAAAATAGGATCACATTAAACCACACGGTTTGACCAAGTAAATGCATCCTGGGCCTTGGGAAAATTAATATAGGAGTTATGGGATTTTATTCGGTCATAAATCCATTAAAACAAGGCCATAAATGCATTTTACGTCCAATAAAATGTATAATTGGTGAAACTGGAAATATCTAGAAATTTGAAAATGGAAATATGAAATAGTTTTGGAAATAATTATCATGAGATATGACACCATATCTAACTCTCCATTTTTTTCTTACCATTTATATCTCACATTTATGTATCACCATTTCTGACTTGTTGTTTCTGTCTCACTGTTTCTATCTCCCCATTTCTATCTCTCCATTTTTGTGACACTGTTTCTGACTCACCAATCCTGTATCACCGTTTCTGTCTCCCCGTTTATTTATAACCATTTATATGCCTCCGTTTCTAACTCACTGTTTGTGTCTCACCATTTTCGTCTCACTGTTTCCATCTCACCATTTCCGTCTCACCATTTCCGACTCAGCGTTTCTATCTCACCGTTTCTGTCTCACCGTTTCTGTGACACCATTTCTGACTCAGCATTTCTGACTCTCTGTTTCTGTGACACCATTCTTGATTCACCATTTCTGACTCATTGTGACACTATACAAAAAACTAGAAACACTATTCATAGAACTAGAAATTTGGAAAAGTGTTGGGGATGAGTCACATTGACATCCCAGAACACCTCAAACACTAGATTTCAACAAAGGGATGGAACCGAGTGGTCTAGGGAATTACATCAGATACCTTGCAAAACATTCTCATCCTCGAGAATCCAATGTTAACCGAAAAGGAAACTGAAAAGGGGTATGATCAACCACTACTCAAGATACCTCTCAAAAGAGATAAATCCATAAGAAGGAAAAAAGAAATTCATCTTATAAAAATGAAATGTCTATAACCACAAAGGGGACATCAGTACATGAAAAGAGATTAAACATCAAAAAAATTATGGGAACTAAGAACTTATATATGGCTCAAATTCTCAGGTACTATCTTCTATGCCATTGTGTCACCACATGAAATGAACCATAGGAATAGAATTCTCGTACAAAACATTCTCATTATGGTCTTGGATCTCCATAGGTCACTCCTCGAAGATCTCATCTTCATCAAGATCGATCTCTATCCATTCTATGACATGAGAGTCATCATGATGATAATTAAGAAGCTCTGTCAAATGAAAAACATCATGTATCTGGCTCATCTTCTGGGGAAGTGATACTCGAAACACCACACTCCAACGCGAGCTAGAACCTCAAAACTCCCAACAAACCATGAAGAAATCATAATCCCACAACCAATCCTTCACTTTCCACAATGGGGAGTCACCTTCAAAAACATGTGATCCCTGACATCAAACTCTAGGGGGTATCCTCCTTTGATCATTATATGATTTATGAGGATCGTGTGTTGTCTTCATCCTCTCACGAATCACTGGAACCATCACTGCTGTATTATTCTCTAGTTCTTGTCTGAGATTTACAGACTCTACAACCCCAGTCCAACACAATGAATAATGACATTTATTGCCATACATGGCTTCAAATGGCCCCATAATGATGGTGGGGTGAAAACTATTATTGTAATAGAACACCACTAAGGGTTTGTGCCCCATCCACAAACCTCCAAAACCATGAACACAAGAGAGTAACTTGTCTTTAGAAGTATGGATGGTTTGCTCTGTCTAACCATCTGTTTGAGGATGAAATGTAGTTATAAGGCATAGCTATGAATGGAAATCTTGACGGAGACCCCTCTACTCCCTTGAATTAAAGAGAGGATATCGATCAAAAATGATCTTCCTTGGGACTCAATAAAGTCTCACCACCTCTTCCAGATATTGACTCGACAAAAATTCTACTGAGCTCGCCTCCTTGATCACTATGAAGTTGGATGATTTTGTTAAACGATCAACTAACACCCAAATAAAATTATGTCCTCCTAGATATCTAGTTAAACATGTATCAAATTCCATTGAGAAGTCCTCCCACTTCCATTGAGGAGTATCTAATGGTTGGATCAATCCACCGGGTATGCAGTGCTTAGCCATGAACTTCTAGAAAACTAAACATCAACGTGTAAACACAGCAACTACACGGATCAGCCCAGGCCACCAAAAGTGACTCCTCAAGGCTCGGAACATCTTTTTTATGCCTGGATACACCACTAAAGGAGTAATATGGAACTCTCTGGGAATCTTCTAGTGCATTATCAATAGAAATAAAATCCCTGAATGATGCAACACTCGGTGTTGTTTATCCTCAATCCAACCATCTGGAGCCTTGTCACAAAAAAATAGGTCTCTCCAGACATCCACCTCAAGAACCCCCAACTGGGACTCTTCCACCCGCTGCAATGAAGATGACTACACCATCATCTAAGAAATTCAACCATTGCCCCCAACTTGCCCCATATTAAGATGTAAAGCTGACAGTTCTTCATTTACTCTCTATAAATCAACAGATTCATGATACACATCACTACATGACATTCTACTCAGTGTATCTTCTACAACATTTCCCTTTCTAGGAGTATACGATATTTCAATGTTTTATTCCTGTAAGAACTCCATCCATCGACATTGTCGTATGTTCAAGTCATGCTGGGAGAAAACAAACCTCAGGCTCTTACAATCGTAGAAAACCACAAAGTGCACACCAATGATCTAATGTCTCCATAACATTATAGAAAACACCATGACTGAAAACACAAGATCATGGGTTTCATAGTTATGTTCATGAGGTCGCAACTGCCAAGACCCATAGGAAAAAAAATGATATTTGCTACATCAAAACACAGCCAAACCCCATATGCGAAGCATTGTAGAAAAAATAAAATAGAACTCCATATTCTGGGAGACAAATAACTGGATAACATTATTCTTTTTTAGATACTTGAAATCTTCATGACAGTGATCAGTATATATGAACACCTGATCTTTCCTGTTCAAAGATATTAGAGAAGTCGCAAGTGGAGATAAAACTGCTACGAACCTCCTATAGTAGAATGCAGGTCCAAGGAAACTTCGCACCTCTGGCACTTTATTGGGGGATTCCCAAGACACAACTTCTTCTATATTCTATGGATCCACAACTACCCCTGATGGAATACAATATTCCCTAAGGAAATGAACTTATCGAGCCCAAAACTCAAACATCGACAACTTCTGAAACAACTTATGTTGACGAAGAACTCCCAAAACAGCGTATAGATGCTCTGCATGCCCCTCCTCAGACATGGTGTATACAAGGATACCATCGATTAAACCCACCACAAACCTATCCAGTAACTTATGGAACACAATTTTCATCAATCCCATAAACATAGAAGGAGAATTCATCACACCAAACATAATTTTGACAAACTCCTTATGCCCATGATGACAACAGAAAGTAGTCTTTTGGATATCCTCATCCTTCACACGCATTTGATGATATCCTAACCACAAATATATCTTTGAGAACAAAAATTAACACTTCATTTTAATGAATAAATCATCAATTTGTGGTAGATGATATAGATTCTTTATTGTCACTTTGGTTAAGAGACAATCATCAACACACAACCAACAGTTTTTGTCATCCTTCTTCACAAACAAAACTGGTGCACCCCACGGTGACACACTGGGCTGACCAAATACTTAATATAACAGGCCATAAAGCTATATATGTTACTCTCGCAACTCAGAAGGGTCCATCCTATATGATTACATAGAGATAGGGGATGCTCCTCATTGTAGCTCGATCCTAAACTCAATCTCTCGTCGAGGGGGTAATGATACAATCTCTTCAAGAAAGACATCAGGGTACTCTTCTAGGATCCTAGAAAACACAAACTTCTAAACATATAAAAAAACATAGCATCATATCAGCCATCATGGAAGATAAGTATGGAACACACATATGCCCCATCTGAGGGTCTCGCTCGCCAACGAACACCACCAGCTCTCCTTCTGCATCGAAGAACACAACATGCCTCTTGATGAAATCCACGATTTCATGCATAGAATACAACTAATCCCTACTAAGGATGAAATAATATGGTTTTATTCATAATCTTATGGAATCTCCCCATGAGCGGTGCTTCCCCAATAGTAGCTCTGAGTTTCTACGTACATCAAACATGTCAGGACGACCTCCAACTGGTATAGTCAACGCCAAGGGAACTGAAAGCCTCTCTACCTCAAGTCCCAAATCATGGAAAAGGGTAGGTGATACGAAGGAGTGTGCCTCTCCAGAATAAAACAAGGCATAAACCAAGATAGAAAACAAGCAAAGGTTTCCTCGAATGATGTATGTCTTGCCTCATGCTGCAATGCAAATTCATGAAGCTGACCACAACTTCCTCCATGACCTCTCTGACCTTGTTGGAAACCACCACCATGGCTGCGCTCTACTATATAAGGATGAAGAGTGTCATGGGGCTATCCTCTACCTTCCCCATCTACCCTATGCAGATCTAATGCTGGTGAAACCTGCTACTACAATGTTGGTTGGAACTGCCTCAACGGAGGATCCTGGAGCGGAAGACCTACTGCATGATGACTCATCTGAAAGGTCAGGCACTCCGACTGCTTATGACCTCGACCACCATAAAAAAAACAAGTGCATGATCCCTTGGAATAGGCTTATGAGTTCATACCCTCATAGAAACGAGATGCTGAGGGCAGGGACCTACCCCCATCCAAACAGAAACTCTTTTGGCATAAAAACCAGAAAACCCATTCCATAGTTATACTTCGCGAGGAATCATGATGACTCCCCTCTCCTGATGATTTGGTTCTGGCCAATATCCTCTCGACGACCTTTTCCCTTGCCTGCCCCTCAAGATATGTCTTCAACATAAATGGGGTGACCAGGTGGTGGATCTCTTGATGCAAAGCCTCCTCAAAATACCTCACCCAAGCCCCCTCTTCTGGAAATAGGTCTAAAGCATATCTCAAAAGGTTCATGAAATGGATTCCAAAATCTCGCACAATGGAGCTCCACTTTTGAAGAGTAAGGAGCACAAGGTGACTGGATGCCTTCACAGTAGAAGTAATAAACATAAATATTAACTTGTCTAGGAAATCCTCCCATGGGATCGATGACACCTTGCGATCCCTGAGTAACAAGAACCACCATTTCCTGACTACTCCACGCAGCATCATCACAACCAAGGACACACATTGCTCCTTCCGAGAACGAATCAAAATGAAGCCTATCTCGGCCTCCTCCAAAGAGTCTCATCTTACTGCTTCTGAAACAGAGACCTCATACTTCTGTAGACTCTGGCGCTAAAAATCTCAGAGTTTTCTCCTCCATGTGTCATCATCGTCAACCTCTACCCAGGGGTGATCTGATATCAAAACCTATTGGAAATATTCTATGTGATCCTAATGAGGACGTAGACCTGGAGCCATAACTGTAAAATAACAAAGAGTTAGAGCTCCTAAACCTAGAACATGGGAGACTCATCATTAATTAATTTGTTATTTT
The DNA here is from genome assembly GCA_963277665.1 of Viscum album. Lineage (NCBI taxonomy): Eukaryota > Viridiplantae > Streptophyta > Magnoliopsida > Santalales > Viscaceae > Viscum > Viscum album. The sequence continues at coordinate 2,098,383,916 of OY728159.1, read as the reverse complement.
TTTCTCATTTTAGGTTAACCTATCACATGGTCTAAAAATTCAAACATAGACACAAAGAAGAATGATGCACGGTCCTTTCCTAGGTCTCTACCCTACAACTAGTATCACCTTGTTTAGTATCCATTATATATGTAATGTTCTGTACATCATATCATATGGGGCCCTAAATGCCTATGTATCAGCCGGTCTCCAGTATTTACATCACCTGCTAAACATGGCTGAAATTGTTTCCTTGCATCCCTTGAAACATCACCTATTCCAAAATCCAAACTCCATCTTATCTCTCAACCTGGACTTTGATACCATTCTGTCACGACCCCCTCCCCACAATGGTTACCCCTCCAGGGCAGGGAACATGAGAAGATAGATAATGACTCCTGAGTCCTACCTCCACCAGGCCCCGAGTTGGAGACTAGCACTTAGGGGATAGAGAACACACAAATGGGAGGTATTAGCCTCTAATAGAACACATCCAAAAGATATAGATATGATTGACAACAACCTACTACAAATAAACCAGTAAGATAAAATAAATCGCAAGTGTAAATATGAAATGTCATGAAAAACTACTACAACTGAAGGGAGAAAAACTACATGTAACCAAAAGAAAGTAAAACAGTAGCAAACACAAGCCCGAAATGCTCCTACAACTGTAGGCTAGTATTAGCATGCCATATATCTAACCTGCTCCTAATGACTTGAAAAGCATTTTATCTATACATAGGGTGAGTAAAAAACTATACTCATTACGATCCTTCTCGAAGAATCTCTTGAAGAAGTAATGACAGCATTCTAAATCGCAGTGAACAACAAATGAAACTAACACATCACCTAAATAGGTATACAATGTTCCCAGCCTCACCATGACTACTCTCACCATGTAATGAATATAAGATTATATAATATAATAAATAATATCAAGGTTACCCCATTAATACTTCCCCATTTTTTTCTATTTTTCCCCAATGTCACCCATCCTAAGCATCTCTCTCCAAAAAGGGTTTCCCGCAGAAAAATGGGAAAAGCACCCCCACATGCACCTCATGCAACAAAACCACCACATCCATGTATTCAATGGAACCTGGTAGTTTATGGGAGCCACCAGAGCTCACACAACATATTTCATACATCAGGTATTAAACCTCAAGCTATTACAACCGATTAACCGAGTAAGGATCCACAATCCATCACAACCTATACACATTACACCCATAGTAGTCCAGAAAGCAATATATAGAATATGTGTGTGTTAATAACCACAAGACATTATATCCCTCTTCACACATATATGGGGAAAACTAATCATTGTGCCTGTCAGCACAAGTAACTACAAAAAGAAGAGAGTGTGGCCAAAGCGTGTAGATAGCCATCCATCCTCCCACCATAATGTTGGGGAAAACACCCTCCTAGGGCTCAGAATCCTTGTGGTGTCATTTTCCCTTACTTAAAAGGTGTAGTAGTGTATAGAAACACAAAAAGTGAAGAATATACTATATCTCACAACCACACTATGGGCATAACCTAGTCTTATACTAAACTAGAGCTAATATCTCTCAGACTCTGGGCCTCTACTTCTAAGACTAGGTATCCTATAAGCAAACAACCATTTAAAGAGAATTAGTACATTAATTCATCCCCTTTTTATTAGTTTCACTTTATGTTAATTTATTCCTTAAACATTATTTAACCAAAAAAAATTATACATTAAATTTCATTAGCATCACACCCAATGTAGATTGTTCCTTCAAATCACAACCTCAGCATTGCGCCACAGAAAGATCCAAACCCTATGGGTTAACATAATTTATTCAATTATTTATTTAAAACATTACCTACCCATATTCCCTAGAATTCTATTAAAACAATCTATACTTCTAAACACAAGGGGTTCAAAATGGTGAGTAGATGAACTACTTGTCGATTCATTACCCCCTATCATAAGAGCGTAGACCCATACTCCCTTGAGAAGCTAAACATGAAAATAACGTGGCATACCCCACACATCTTCACCCCTTTTGGAAGAAGGGTATGAAAAACTAGCTACCTTGAGTATTGGGGAAGGTAATGCAAATAAAAAACCAAGATGAATTAGCAGAAAACCAAACATTCACATCTAACCCATTTCATCATCCCTGGTTTCCCCCATGACACCAAAATGCATAAACAAATGCATATCGCCACTCTAGGCATCAAATGTTACAAAAACCAGTCGTCCTCCATTCCCCCACATATCACAACTGCCATTAGTACTCACATTAAAACACAAGCTGCAAGAAAACAACAATCATATCGGTTGGGATCTTGGCCCTTTAACAACACTACTGGAAAAATGACATATACCCACCATTCAAAACTATGGGTATAGCCCCCAAAACCGTGGGTATATGATATACCCACAGTTTTGGCAACCGTGGGCTGGAACGGTGTCGGTATAGGGGTCTCTGCCTATACCCACAGTTCTCTCCAAACTGCGGGTATATGGGAGTCAAATGTGGCACACACTTATTCAACCACGCGGCAGCGCCCCACAAACAGACCAACCGACTTTCATATTTTATTTGTTATATATACATATATCTTTTTATATATTTTAATATACATTATCTAAATTCCAGAAAAAATCGTGTGTGGCGGGTTTCAAACCTGGGCATCTCGCTGTGACTCGCGGACGCGCCCCCACCAACAGACCAACCAACATGTACTCTTTTCGTGTTATATAAACATATATCTATGAATATATAATAATTTATGGTATTTAAATTCCAAAAAACATCTCTTTATTTATATTATTATTATACACGTGGGTTATTTATTTCCAAAAACCATAGCAAGGGGGATTTGAACCGGCGACGCAAAACACCAACGAAGAATGCTTTACCCATCGAGCTAAAGAACATTGAATGGTTTATATTTACATGTATATGAATATGTTAATCTATATCCTGATAAAATGTCTCACCCTCCAAATTTTCCCCATGTCCCGCCTAAATTTTATTCCCCACCATAACGCGGGAATGCTATACCCATGGTTCTAGAGAATCATGGGTATAGTTCTTAAAAAAACCGCAATACTGATGGTTTTCAAGAACAATCAGTATAGGTATTCGAAAAATACCATATACCCACGTTTTTCTCCCAAACTGTGGGTATAGTTCTTAAAAGAAGACTATACCCACATTTTTTAGCACAACCCTGAGTATAGGTTTACATACTATCTCTATACTTACGGTTTCGAAAAACTGTGGGTATAGGGGTACCCTATACCCACTGATTCTTGCAAAACCGTTGGTATAGCCCTATTTTCTAGTAGTGCAAGTAAGAGGGTAACTCAGAACCATTCAAGGAATTATCAAACAGTCAGTTCTTTAATCCCTCATGAATTTACCAATTTATTATTTGTTGGTTCCATATTAGGGAAGCCTAAACATTAAACAATCACAAATAAATTAAATGTGCTGACTGCACCAATTTGACCAGCAACAAGGAAAACCCACAATAAGAACCAGATTCATTTTCATACCACTATATCTTTATCGAAAAAATTATCAATTAATTCCATTTTACATTTATTACCAATTTACATTAGGAACAAAACACTATACAAAGAAAGCGTAGATATCACACTATCTAGATAAAAAAGAGGCAATACCATACGATTGATATCAATTTATTTATCTGATTCAAATATTTATTCTGTCACTTTCATTGTGATCTATTGGGTAAAACATGATAACTCTACAGTTTCTCATAAAAATAAAAGAGAAGAAACAAATCCCCTACCTTAAAAAGGTTCCTAAGGAACTTTATATGAGAATGATATACACAACGGATTACGATTGCCTCCTCCTGTGACAACTACATCCACCCAGGGATGTCACGACACGACCGCACCAATCGAATCCCAATAAACTTCTTTAGATGCTTTGAAATCACATTCCATAATTTGGAAATGAGAAACAGGAGATGATTAACCCAAAAGAACGATGCTAAATCATACATTACACCGAATATTGATGGATACTGCTTGGATGCACCAAAACAGGGGGTGCAATTGTAGTAATAAGAACGTCGAGGGAAACCAATCCACAGGGAAAAGTTCAATTTCACGATTCATATAGGATGTTAGGAAAGGTTCGAGCATCTTGTACTAGATAACATGAAGAAAGAATAAGGGAGAAATATATCTTGTCCATTTATAAGATTTAATAGAGGAGTAGTTAAAGATATGGTGGATTTTCCATTAAAATCATATCACATTAAACCATACTGTTTGACCAAGTAATTTCATCCCTGACCTTAGGAAAATTAATATACGAATTATGGGAATTGATTCGGTCTTAAATCCCATAAAACAAGGGAATAACTAAATTTTCCGTCAAAGAAAATGTTAAATTGTTGAAATCGGAAAAACATGGAAATTTGGAAAAGGAAATATTAAACAGTTTTGGAAACATAGTTCTTGAGTTGTGACACTGTGTTTGACTCATCATTTCTATCTCACCATTTCTATGTCACAATTTCTGTCTTAGTGTTTCTGTGACACCATTTCTGACTCACTGTTTCTAACTAACCATCTCTACATCACCCTTTCTATCTCACATTTTCTATCTCACTGGTTCTATCTCACCATTTTTGTGACACCATTTCTAACTCACCATTTCTATCTCACAATTTCCATCTCACTGTTTCTAACTCAACGTGTCTATCTCATCATTTTTGTCTCAACGTTTCTATCTCACCATTTCTGTGACACTGTTTCTAACTCACCATTTCTGACTCATAATTTCTAACTCATCATTTCTGACTCAACGTTTCTGTGACATAGTTTCTGACTTACCGTTTCTGGCTCACTGTGACATAATTTATAATACTAGAAACACTATTCACAGAACTAGAAATTAGGAAAAGTATTGGGGATGAGTCACCCTCACCTCCTAGAACACCTCGAACACCATATTTCATTAAAGGGATGTACCAGAGATGTTAGAGCCATTACAACCAAAAAACCAAGACATGTTCAACACTATATTGTACCATATATATCTAGGGAAGATATGGAAACAGTTGCTTTAGGACCAAACCATAATGAACTATGGATTATTATACATTAATTTTGATACCACAATAATTGTCTTCCCTCGATTGAGGTGAAAATATTGGAAATAAAGATGAATATAATTCAAAATAATTTAAAACATGGGTTAGATAAGTAGATATAAGAGTTATGACCAACAAAATCATATTTCTAATATTCTAAAGTCTTCTAACACAATTAAGAACAATGGTGCCTATTTATATTCTATTTGGTTTTGTATATACCCATTTTCACCCTGATATACATACACATAATATACGAAGATTCAACCTCCTAGAACCATTAAAACAATTTTTTTTTACAAATTATTTTCCATCAGCCAAAAACATAGAATTCAAAAAGGGAATATTTAAAATATTGATAAATTTTATAGACTTACAGCTTTCAAATCTAAAAATGAATTTAATAATATTCATAGGAAGACCCCACATTATGAAATTAATTTTTTTATTCTAATATAGATATTATATTATTACTTATAACCAAAATCTTGGGAAATGGTTAATGCTTTAAAATCTGGCGGACTCATGATAAATAATATTGAATATTCTGAGGAACTCAATGAAAAAAGTGGTATAATAAGAGTATAATGACATGAGAGAATGGATAATTAATATTGGTAACACAACAATTGTAGGAGACCACACATTTTCCACTCAAGTGGAATCATATATAAATTAGATAGATATATTATAATTTCCACCTACACTACAAGAGTATTCATAATCATGTGCCCCAACACAACATGTTTATTCTTATGAGATGGGAGGTAGTACTCATAATCATAAAGAGTTATAGGGATGAGTATAATATAATTTGAAGATCTAATGTAACTATGGGAGTTATAATTGAGGATCTCAATAATAAAATAATTTTTATATAGAGTAGATAAATATAGCCCCAACTAGAAAAATGTCATGAGGCAAACTAGTAACAATGTTGGAATAATTATAACATGTACCAAGAAAAACTAGGACACACACCTCAAAGATAACCTCAATGAAATTTACAACCACTGAAACCTATTATATGTCAACAATCACATATTATACCACAACATACATCACAAACAAAAAAATCCATCTCTCCGGGATATGTGTCATGTATGATATCAAAAATAGGAACAACATATGACCACCTAGTAAACTAAATTGATGAATCCAAAATTCAATATTTAGAACCACAAACAGAAAGTGGGGTATATTTATCGGGCAATATATAATTGGTTATGTGGTGGAATACTTGCTATCATGGAGAAACCCATATTTGAGATATCAAATGAAATGATTTTACAAAGAAAACATATAGATTGAATGATCTATTCTATATAAGGAAAAGGAAAAGGTTGACAATAAGAGAAATAATATAAAAATTCTAAGGTGGTAGTTGGAACCCCATATGAGAAGGATGATGATAAAAAGTTCAAGAATTAAGGTTAAGATACATAATATAATTATGAAGAATTAAATAATGGAAGAATTTAAGAAATAATAACCCTATTGACTGCATTAACTAATGTGGAGTAAAATAGCTTCTTATTAAAATTCGCTTAACTGAGAAAATATCAATAATACTGACATTTGTGAATTATTTAGTAGATTTTTTTCCAAGAAAAGGAACATTATAATATTTTGGTGTCATTTATTTATTTGAGGATTAATGGAATTAATTAAAATAATGGTCCTATAAAAGATTAATGATCCATAGAGTTTTTTTATCACTTTCACAATTGGATAAGGAAACATTGAGAAGGAACATTTTGATTTAGTAATGATTTTCAATAACAACTTGTTGATGTTTTCTTATAAATTGGGATTGTATGAAATCAATCCGATATGAGTAGAATTTTGGTATGATAATTGATCTATTAAATTACCAACACAATTCCTTGATGATATGTTAGTTCATGTAGGTAAATTAATATTAATGAATGATTTCTTAATATTTAATATGGAAGAAGTTGAGGGTGTGATCATAAATTTGGGATGCCCATTCAATGATATTGGGAAGATAAAAATTGATTTATGTCAAGGGGGAGTTTTTTAGAGATATTAAGATGAATTTTTTTACCTTTTAAATTCTACCAATCACATGATGAATTTAGATTATTATATTCTTGTTTTCACAAATAAAAAAATCATCAATTGTGACCTTATAGTAGGAAGAATATGATAGAATAAAGTGTGTTATTAATGTGATAATAATGGAGAAAAAATAGAGGTATAATGATGATGAAAAACACTATAAATAAAGAATTGTAGTGGAAATAATGTCTATAAAAGATTTTAATCAAACATTCACCCCTTTAATAATTAGTCCAAATACAATTAATTTGATTCTCCTTAAAAGAAATTTAAGGTACTATTTCATAGGAGATAATGATACCTAAAATAAGATAATATATTTTCAGCTAAAAATAATAAATAAGAAATGTTTTGGTAATTTTGAAGAAAATGGCTGAATTCGTATTTTGGGAAATTATTGATATTAAGGTAATTAGTTCCCTAATTATCACACACATGGTTATATTGGATGATGGGATAAAAACAAACCATCATCCATATAAAAAATCACACCAATGATGAAGGAGGTTTCTAAGAAGGGGGTGCTGAAATAGTTTGATTTATGGAAAAAAATATCCATATCAAATATTTATTTGGTTAAACCATTGCATATCATACCTTAGAATATACGCTTTAAATGATAAGGAATAATATTAATTAACTCATTTTCACATTTTCATTTTCTGGTAGGCACTTTAAAATGCAATATTGAATATTCAATATAGCTAGAAGAAATCATCACATTCTATTTCAATTCAATGACCATATGTTGGAATGATTGACTGAGAATGATTTCATTTATTTCTAAGGTAGACACTCTAAATATAAAAAATATTTGCGGTCTTGATTTATTAGTTAGGATACACATTCACTTACCTTTGTGGGTATTTTACCTATTGACATATGTAATCTATAATGTTTAACTAAACAATGAATTATCAATGGTGTGTGGAACATATTATAATGAAATAGTGTTAAATAATAAATTAATTAAATCTGTATAAAATAAAATAATTTCATTCATTTTAAGGGAATTTTTAGGTATAGAGTATTATACAATTTTTCATTTAACTTAAATAACAAACTATAATATTATAAGCTAAAAACATCCTCTTAGTATCAATTTTTTCGAAGATAGAGTATTCTAAAAATAAAATATGTTTTAATTAATTAAAAATCATTAAATTTCTATAATATATTCATTTTTTGTTATAAAAATTTAAGAAACTAGAAAAATAATTCAAATCATGGGAAGAGGAAAATGTTTTAGTAGAGGACATAAAAAAAGAAAATAAATTAGTCCAATGAAAAAAAATAATACACATAAATTTGATATCTTTGGAAAAATATTTTTTGATTTAATAAAATAAATCTCATCCATAAAAAAACATTTCTTCCTAATAAAACATTCAAAAACCATAATAAGAAAATAGAAACCCGTTATGAAATTATAGCATCATCAGGGCAGAGAATTATATTCATAACTTATGGTAAACTTATGTAATAAATGATGACATCCCAATTAAATCACTTGGAGAAACATTCATGGTTAACTCGCTCATTTTATAACTAATGGAAGGAAAATTATTAGATATTATTAAAGTAGTAAATTAAAATAAATTAATATTCATGTTAAAATTTCAAAAAAATAATTCAATTTAAATATAAGAATATTATGAGTAGAAATAATCTCATAAAATAAATTTTGGTCTTGTTTAGAAGATGTTTTCACCTTTATCTTTTTTAAATCTTGTTAACCTGCATTATAATTAATATGGTATTATTGTGTTTTACTATAAAAGATGAATGAACATTACTATAAAAAGGAAAAGTTTCCTATAAATTAGACTTGGTTTTCATTTTAAACTATAAAAAATCCAATTGAAATTTTTCAAATTTTATATAAATTTTCAATCATTTAATAAAATATTATTTATTTTTTGATATTATTAAGGACATTTTTAGAAATAAATGAAATATTAAATATTATACATGTCTAAATCATTTCAAATGTTTCAAAAATTACATGTATTATAAGATAAGGAATATATAGTTTCAATATAATTATAAAATTAAATTTTATAAGATTAGATAATATTTATATAATTTTATAAAAATTAATAGAATGGTTAACCAACTTTATGATTAAATGTGGTAATGATATTTTTAATATTAAACAATTATAATTTTACTTTTATTTTAAAATTCTCTCATAAATGTAAAAGGGATGCAATTACTGAACATTTTAAATCCAAATTTTATTCCTTCGATTTTTTTATTTTTATAAATAATTTAAATAAATTATATGTAAGAAAAATACTATTATATTCTTTCCTAAAACTATCTACAGAATTTAAAAATAAAAAAAAACATTGTAACAATTTCAATAAAATATAAACATCAAACACATACCCTATTTTTTTATTTATCTATAAAATTAATGGGATCTTATAAATGATAGAAACATTATTAAATTTAGTTTTTTTAATATAATGTACTTTGTTTTTACACTGCTTGAAGAAAATTTAAGTCGACATTTGAAAAAAATTTAAGGTAATTATTTCATCATTAAAAAATAAAAAACTTCAATGATAAAAAAATTAATTATATTTGTAATAAATATTTATAAATGAAGCCATGTTGTTCTTATGCATTTCAAAAAAAATTATAAATATTTAATGTAATAGATTTATATTATTGACTTTAAATATAAATGAAATAATATGTAACTCATTTTGAAATAAAAATAGAAAAATTTTCCATAATGAAAAAACATGGATGAGGGTTTTCCAAACCCACTCATAAATAGATTATAATAATGAGATAGGATTATTTTTAGGTTTAAACATAATGTTCTAACATTAATTACTTTATTTTTTCACAATTGAGGCGATAAATATTTGCTACGATTACTACTTATAATGGAAAACATAAAAGAAGATTATTTAAATAAAATAAACTTCTATTTAAAAATATGAAATAATTAATTAATTATTAAATTTGTTGAATTTTAAGAATATTTTTAATATAAATACATAATACCAAATGAAAAATAATAATCAGAAAAATGCTCTCAACTCTAAAAAGGGAATTATTCTAAAAGTATTAAAAATGATGATTAAAAATTATTTAATTATATAAAAAATAATTAAATAATTATTATGTTACTTTGACATGAAATTAATATTTTGATGTGTCATTTTAATGAATTAAATGATATATTTACTGAAATAATTTTTTTTTATCTGTTCACAAAAGAAACACAATTTTCAAAAGAATCAAAAAATTAACCCGCAAAATTATTTACATATGATGATTTTAAAAAATAATTTAATTTTATCAAATTCAATTTCTAATAATTAATGAAATTAATTACAATATTACATAATATAAATATTTAAAAAATATTTTTGAAGAAGATTTATTTTTGAAGTATTTAATAAACAAAACAAAAATTCTGTGATTATTTACTATTAATTTTTTATAAATTTTTATTTAGTAAAAACATTACACAAAAAATTTATAATGTTATTATTTCTATTCATATCAACCAATTTAACTATTTTTATAACTGAAAATTTTAATGTAATAGTATGTCATAGTACATTTATGTTTTTCGTTGCATGTTTTATACACTATCAATAATAGTGTTCTTTTAAAATATCAGGATATTATATTCTAGCCATATTAATAAATTACATCCTATCCTTTTTTATATGTGATCAGTAAACAATTGTTTGACTTTTGAAAATACCTTTTTTGAAATACCACAATGTTAAAAGACTTAATAAGACTTCCTCTTGAAATTATGGTAACAAAAATATAATGTATATATAGAATAATAGACAACATGGTTTCCAAATTGTATAAAATTAGTGGGATATTAAAATAAGTACATGGATAAAAAATTTAATGTATATATAATGTTGAATACTGATACAGAACATTGATCAATGGAATATGGATGATCACGATGAAGCTAATTATTAAAAAAACCATAAAAAATATATCATTAATAATATCAACTATTTATCTAAAATGAATTTGACATGATCACATTTTTTTCAAAATTATTATCCACGAGTTGGTGGATTCCTTTACCATCAAAGATAAGAGAAAAAGGAAATACAATTACTCGATAAGTATAATTTCATCCTTTGACCAATTTTCAGAAAATAACCAATTTTTCATAAAAAGATGAGTATTAAAGTTGAATTTTTTCAATCCTAAATCACTATAATTAAAATATTCCAAAACAAAATTACATAATTGGATAAAAAGCTATTCATCGTGTCTTTAGACATTAAAAAAATCCAAAATGGTTAGAACAATGTAAGATAATTAACAATATTAAGAAAACCTCATCTGGGTAAATAAATCAATACTCTACATATTCTTAACAATAACATGAAAAGTTCAACTCACCTTAAAATATTTTACCATATTCTTAAAAAACATAAAAATTGGAAAAGTTTGATCATATAAAATTTTGATATTAATATAACATTTATTTCTAATAAAAAAAGTCATTTACCAAAAAATTTATTTTCCCTATTCTTATTAAATTCAAAATATGATAATAATTTTTATAATTAACTTGAATCACCAAAAAACCACATTTTAATTATATGTGTGTCTATAAGATAATTCAACCTTTCAAAATTAAAGAATATTGAATTTTTAAGTATTATAATACCTCTCATCTTACATCACAAAATATTTGTATATTAATGTTTAAAAAAATAAGTCATTTTAAACCTAATGTTTCCACACACATGTAGAAAATAAAATTTATCATAAAATATCATTAATAACCTCAAAATATCATCAATTAAAACATCAAAAGGGGTTTCTAACACATTAAAATTTGGACCATCCTTTAAATAATAATCCCATGATTGTATACATAACCATTATGTTAACCCCATAAAAATTCATCAAAATCTCCATGTTTATCTAAAATGTTCATCTAATATCCACTACTAAAACCCAAACATAATCAATTGGTAAATTGAATCTTTTGAAATGAATTTACTTGATTTTATTTCGATGATATTTTTTTATTAATATTTTAGAAATTTCGATAGAAACTGTTATATAAGAAACCCATACATTACAAGTTCAAAAATTACCCATAGTATCCATTTTTCAAAGAAGAAAAAATATATAAAATATACCATATTTTTTTAGTAAATATATTTATAACATTGACATTAATTTTTAATTTGATCCATCGCAACATTAAACCCTGTCAAAAAAATAATTACAAATATGGAATGACCAAAAAATTGTAGGGACATATATAAAAGAAAAAAATATCTTATTATGCTAAAAAAAGAAAACCCAATTATTTTACTTTTATAACAATATTCTACGACTATATAAAATAAATCATATTCAAATGATAAACACATAAAAAATTCTTTAAAAATCATAATAAGAAAATAGAAACCCTTTTAGTAACCATTATAAATAAAAATCTTATATATTTATATTCAATACCCATGTTGAACTCATGATAGAAATAATTAGAGCACATTTATATCCATATAAGAAATCCCCTAAGTTAAATCTCTATTACTGGCCTTCTATGAAAAGGATTTTTTCCTAAAATAGTAATGATATATAATTCAGATTATCCATTGTATATGATATGTTAGTATCAACCATCAAAAAAGATATATCAAGATAACCCATTTATCATATATATTTCTCTACTGCCATATCACGAGTAAAACATTTTATTCATTCATTATTCCTTTATAATACCCTTGAAGTTCCTCTTTTATATCTGTATGAAAGAACATTTTGATATCAAAATAACCACTCTTTTTGAAAACCCATTTTCACAATTAGAATATGCTGAACAATGGTAAATAATGTTTTTTATGAAAAAAATTTAAGCTCGTAAAAGAATAAAATAATCAAATAATTGTTATGATGGAAGTAAAAAATCATTGACACATTATTTTTCTGAAATAGAACATTCCATTTAACATTTTGTAAAGATAATATAAAGGTTTCATATAATATATATAAAATGATTCCTTTTGAAATCCTTTTAAAATGTAACAACTGAATTAAAATTTATATTATAATTAATTTATATCTCTTTAAGTATATACATAATATAATTTTTAGAATTGGTACTTTGAATGAAAATATTTAGAAAATAAATAATCAAAAAATTTAAAATAATGTTTTCTGGTAAAGTACCCATTATTGCAGAATGACTCATCACATTCATCTGTTATATTCATGAATAATGAACATATGTTAACATATTATATTCTTAAAAACATTTCACTAATTTTTATAATTTTTTATTTATTACTATATATATTCAATTAGATAATCATAAAATTTCTTAATAGAGATTATAATAATATTCAACTCACATATCCAAATTGACATTAGTAGGTTGGTTATGGTAGAGGAGGTCAAGATATAAACTTCCTAACAATAAAAATAATGAAATAATAATAATTTTAATACATAATTTATATTTTTCAGATAACCATGAAGTTTACGAAAAATAAACTACCTTACGATTATGAAGATTTTTTTTATACTTATACATTAGTATCATTCCATTTTCAATGATCAAGATGAAAAAAAGATAATTATTATTGAATCCTTAAAAATAAATTTTTTTCATTAATAACATATTATTTATTTATATACACTTATATATTGTATTCATTGGATGCATTTATGAAAAATGATTTTTTCAGGGTGGTGTAGATCCATTATTACACACGAATTTTGTTATAGTATTTCAATGGTGGAGTGGAAAAAAATATGGTAAATTATATTTTACCAATGAAAATTATTTTATGTGTTTCAAATACCTAAAATACATCCATACTTATAAATCACCATGATAGGTGGATATTGGAAGTGAAACATATCACTTTATGGAGATGATAGTCTACAAGTAAGTAGGAATAATGCTTTCATTACCCATTTGATGGAAAAGAAGATGATAAATATTTTTATACTAGTAAAAATAATATTTAACTATATATTTAATAATATGTAAATTATAAAATAATTGATTAAGTATATATCAAGGATGTCTAATAAAAAATAATACAAAATTATTTGGTGAAATTCTATATATCTTATTCAGGAAACCTTCTTTTCTATATCCCTTATCCCCACTATTTTGGTAATTATTCCCAAAATAAGATTCTAAAATATTGGGATGGATGTTAAAAAGTTATTTGGGACATTATTTGATGAAAATATAGTTCTTAAGTGTGGAAAAATGAGATATGGCCACCTTTTGTAAGTGAGTGAAGGGAAATTCTGAGAATTTAAAAAAGTATTAAATTAATTTAAATTAATATCTAGATTAAAATACCAAAAAATTGATGTAATTATAATGTAACATTATTATAATTATAAATACTATCATCCAGATAATTTTTATATATTTTATCTTTTTTATTTCATTATTATATTTTTATTTTAACCCATCTTAACAATTTTTATAAATACTATAGTATCAATTATTTCACTAAAGGATTTTAGAAAGCTTCAATAAAAAGTGAAGTGAAGAATAAATGAACCTTCTATGATATTGGAAAAAAAATTCCAATAAAATTGGACAAGGATAATTTTTTATAAATTTTAAATAATCTAATAAAATATTGTTTTTTATAAAATATAATTAATGTCATTTTTTTAAATACATGATATATTATAATTTCATACATGTTAAACACATGTAAAACTGTTTTAGAATGAGATAAACCAATTTTTAATAATTATATAGTATTTGTAAAATTATAAAATAAATTTTTAATCAGTTTAAATACCATTTTATCCATATATTTTGGGTTGACCAATTGGTTAACCCACTATAACCTTAATATTCTTAATTAATATTTTAATATTAAAGGGTTATAATATTAATAATAATGTCATTATTAACTCCGAAAAGGAAAAGGGATTAAACTATTTACAAAATATCAACCTAATTTACTTATTTAATTTTGATTATTTGGAAATTATTTAAATAAAATATATTTTACATAAATTACAATAAATTTTTTTAAGAACTATTCATAGAATTATTCATCCAAAAAATAATCATAGAAAAATAATTAAAATATAAACCATTAAAAAATCTATTAAGTTATATGGATCTATAATGTTCTTGGGACTCTATTACTCATCCAAAAAATATCCCTTTTATATTTTTTAATTACATTTACATGATTTTCCTACGGTTCTCACAATCACTTCTTCGGTGCTGCCTAACAAAATTAGGTTTTTTTTTCATCATAAAAAATTAAAAATTAATAAAATGGTAAAAAATAATTTATATTTACAATAACAATTTATAATAAAACCAAAATTGTGTTTAATCATATCACGAATAATTTATATATATTAAAAGTATGAGGGTGACATTTATGACTTAATATTTTATTAATATAATATATTTGTAATTTTCATTGAAAAATGACAAAAACATTGCATAAATAAGAATTTTTAATTATTATGGCCAAAATAAACACATTTTGAAGAATGAAGAGAATTTTTAGGGTTATTTATAGTCCCAATCATATTATTTTAAACCATATTTTCTAGATTAATCCATACCAATGGGAAAAATATTTACTTCGGTTATTATTCACAATTAAAATAAATAATAAAAGGGTATTATTTAATAAAATTGGATTTTTATTTTCTAAATATGGAATTAATTTTATTGGATTTATTTCATTGAATTTTTAGAAATCAATTTTCAATATAAATGGTCTAAACAGAGTGAAAAATAGTTTTTATAAAAATATGTTTATATTAAAAATTCAATTGAATTAAAAACTAAAAATAATAGTGAATAAAAATTAATTTCCAATATTATATTGAAATAATCAATACTTATGTTACTATGATATAAAATTAAAATCTTAATGTGACTATTTAATAAAAATTAATTATAGTTTGACATAAATTATTATTTTTCACAATTCACTAAAAAATATCTGTATGTTTATTTTTATAAATATAATAAAAAAATATTTTATTTTGACAATTAAAATTTCTAAAACATTGAGAAATTAGTTATTATATTCTCTTGAAAAAGTTAAAAAATCCATTTTTCTGGAATAAAATTACTTTTCTATAAATTATGTAATTCATTATAAAGAATGCATCAATAATTCTTTTTGAAGGTTGAAATTTATACATATGATTCATAATGAGGTTATTTCTTTTCATCCCACTAAATTTAATTTCTATTTTATAACTGATACATTTGAAATAATATTATCACATGGTTCAATTATGATCTATATTTCATGTTGAATATGATCTCATTCATAATGTTATTTTAAAATATCAAGATATTACCCCTATATTCCATGAAATGGAGGGTAATTTATATTAATATTCATAGATAAATTTTTATTATATTGAAGATCGTTGAATGTGTTTTCAATTAATTTTAAAATTGTACTCATGATTTGTTAAAAGAAATTTTTTGTTCTTAACTAGGAAGAGTGAAACTTCATGGTGCAAGGGGAAATTCTATATGGACCAAAAATTTCAATGTATTAAATTTATGTGCATCCCTTAATTACATGGATGATTCAAGAGATTCCCATGTATACCACATTTAAGGGTATTAACAAATTTCTTAGACAGATAAGATTTTATCGCGATTTGTCATTGATATTTGAATGATAGATTGAAAAAATCACTTATCTTTTAAAAGATCATTTTTAATTTCAATTTGATTAATAATTTAATAAAGCCTTTAAAATCTGAAATAGTAATATAGTATCTGACCCCATACTATTCTATATAAACAATTAAAATTACTATAATATGTTTTATGATATGAGTGATAATGTTGTAGGCGAATATTTTGGAAAATTGGATGATCACATATTTTTACATGTCTATTATACAGAGTGCACACTTATTAATAATTATAAAAATTACACCACTATGGAGAGGGATCTGCTTTCTATGATCCATGATTTTGATATTTTTATATCTTATCTAATACTCAATAAGGAGAATGTCTAAAAAACATGTTTATTTGTTGTACTTGTTAGGAATGATGGATGAAAATACATGTCTAATTTACTGGATTATGTTTTTATTATTTTTTAATATCATAATCAATGTTAGAATTGATTAAGAGAATCTGGTAGTTGATTCAATTTAGATTTTTTAGTTATCTCATCTTGGTGAATATGAAGAGATTTATATCATTGATGAGTTTCATGAATAAACACTTTTTTATGCTGAACCAAAATCATATCGATGGTTTGTTATTATAAAAATTTCTTTGGAATATGGACCAACATATTTGTACATTAATATCAAAATTGAAATAGATTTATTACTGATGGAATATATTATTCCTTCGTTGATATACCTTCATTCTATAAAATTACATATTTTGTTTTTGATAATATATTCCCAAATCATATATGTATAATATATTGTAATTTATTCATTTCTCACACAAAAGAGGACACCAAAACCTAATAGATCCAATTTTGAAATAAACAAAGTTGAGTCTTTTTTCTCAAAATTCATAAAGAAACCAATTTAATTTGAAACTATTTTAATGATGCTAGTAAATAGGGAACACTTGATGAATGAATGAAATTCCATAATAAATGAAACTTGAAGTATTAATGTTTCAAATTTTTGGAATTGATTTCACGAGATCCTTCCCAATTTCATTTGGTAATACATACATTATATTATATGTATAATATGTCTAAAAATGTGTGAAAGATGTAGTTACTACTTAAAATATATCAAATTTTGTAATAAATATTTTGAGAAAGATTATATTTTTCCAATTTTTAATTATTTTTTTACTCATTATTGATAAGTTATCACATATAAATAATAACATTCTAGGAATTAGTTTTTGAGAAATATGGAGTTAGATAAAATACCATCACTATGTATAATCCAAAAAATATTTGGGGAGCGATGTCATTCTGTTGAGAGAAAAAAAATTTAAAAAAAGATTATCTATTCTAGGAATGATTATATTTTGAAGAATACAAATTATTAATGATATAAAAAATTAAATTTAAGACATTGATAAATAGAACCCCACTGAATATCATATTTGGGAAACCAATCCATCTACTAGTGTAGCATGAGAATTTCTCATATTTTCCTATTTAAAAAGATGAGTATGGGTGCAATAGTATAATGTCCTGAAGATATTTCTTCCAGATGATGAGTTGAAAGAATTAAGACTAGAATAAAATGAGAAGTCAAAGATATATATTGAAAATATTATGCATTGAGATGATCAATGTGTAACCAAGGTAATATTTTCAACTCAAAAAAAGGATTTTAAATTTTACACATGCTATAGGTTGATTCATGATAAATTCAATTCATAGTGTTCATGATATTTCTTTGGGATAGATTTTTTTAATAGATATATTGATATTCAATGGGTTAATATTCCCTCTTTAAAGGATGATAGAAAATGGATCAATCTCTTCCTGAAGACTTTTCAAAAGGGTTGTGTTGTCTCATTAATGTTTACATGGAACCATGAATGTTATATTTAGATTTTAACATTAAATTAAGAATTTATCATTTATTATCCCAGATATGTTTTATTTTGGAATCTCACAACCATTTAAATTAGAATATAGTATTTATTAGGTTTGAGACTATGAGTATTATACCACACTCCCTTAATGGGCCTCAAGGATTTAGAACAGATCTAATTATCCTAAGAATGTCATGATGAAACGAATCATTAGTTTCATAAAACATACTAGGAAATATTAGTATACAATAAGAATATAGTTACCACACTGTTATGGAGGAATATTGATAGCACATTCTAGTAAGGGAAAACTACTCAACAATAAATTAAGTCATGGACGAAACATTGAATAAATAAATATTTTATATAATATACCATACACCATGATGAAAATATACTATTGACTCCACTATATTTATTTTCAACACAGACACCTTTATGATATAAAACATATTTTCTGAAAAAAATATCTGGGAACAAGGCATTTAAATCCTTGAGGATAAAAATATTGAGTAAAAATACCTAAATCACTGTGAAAAGATGATACAAATATGTATGTTAAAAATTATTTATTGGTAAATTAGTAAGGAAAATAAAATGGTATATATAATATATATTCATTATAGCCAAAGTAAAAGTTATAATATCAGCCATTACAAGTCATCTACACAATCAATTTCAACTCAGAATAAACTAGAGACACATAAATGGTTATAATTACGAGATAATAAGAATTAAATATATAAAATTTTACCCCTATATACATATAAAAAATTCATTTATAATCATGTTTTAAGACTCATAAAATCTAGGAAATGCTTCAGTGTAACTACCCATACATAAAAAATTACAATCCAATCAGTGTAATCATAAAAACGTACACATGCGCCATTGAGCTATCATAATATGGAGCATCAAATTCTTGAATTATTTTTACTCAATACATATCTCATAAGTAAAAAAAAACCTATGTATGTGTATGGACCTCTCCCCTTCATGTTTCAGAGTACATACTCTAGCTAAAATTTGGGGGACCAACACCTCATCATGACTGAGGGAGTACCTAAACCAATTCTCGAATAGAGGAACCCATTCCCATTTAGGGAAACTAATGCATAGAGTCTATAAGGAAATACTAAACTACTTATAATATACGGGGATACATTAGATATCCTTAATAAGCCTATAGGGATGTATATAAACACCTTGTATAATGTATTGTTCCCTAACACACTTGGGTGTACGAAAACATGTTTTTTACACTAAAAACCACTCTTGAACTCCCAAATTCACGTCTATTAATATATGATTCTTGAACTATCCATATTTCCTTATAAATGAACTCTAATGACTAATATAATAATATCAAAATTCCATAGTGAAAAAACATTGAATATACTATTCACTTATATGATATTATCATTTAGGTGGGAAGATATTAATAGAACTAATATTAAAGTTAGTACACAACAATTAATTTGTGGGACTTGATGTGTAAGACTCAACTTGTGGTTGATCCTACACTATTATAATTCATCCTTGTGAAATTGACCTACATAGTATATAAAATTGATATATAATGATTTAGAATCATGATATTTTTTATTTTGTACCATAAGTATATATCATCTTATGTCATCCTATTATAAATATTGTTCCCTCCACAATAATATAGAATGTGATAATAATGAGTTAATTAGTGAATTATTTACCAATATAAGAGTTTAGTGGTCCAATATACGTTAGAAAAATATTATCCCACCTAATGTGTGGGCTCAAAGGATTTATCCCGGCATGTATCCCACTGTATGCCAAACATACTTCTAAGAATATAATAAACCAAAATCCCATTTTCACACACTGTGTGAAAATTAAAAACCCACAATAAACCTATATTGTATATGGGAAACGACACATGAAATGTGACTATAAGTCCATGTTATATATAGTTGGGATTTTTAGATCTATTCCCCCTTATATACCCATAATTGAAACCATAAACAATGCTTCATATAGATTAACCATTTTTCATAATGACATATATCAAGAGTAGATGCCACCACTTGTACTCCGGTAAGAGTTTTGTCCCAAAAAAATTTTCAAACATTTTTCCCTTGATCTCGAGTTACCAGTGGAGTATCTAGAGTCATCTCCAATTTATTTATTGTCATCAACCTGCTTGATATCTTGGTTGTCTAGAGATAAACTTCCATCCAATATGAAGGACACATATATTAATTTTTCAAGTGATGGATGACTATTAATGAGAACTCATTGTTGGTGGAAATTTCAACCACATTGATTATATTTTCAACTAATAATAATTAATAATTGAGAGATAATGGGTTATTCGATGATAATTAAAAAATTTGATCGAATTTTGTTTTTTTTTGGAATTTTTCAGGTTTAATAAAATATAGTCTTAGAATAATAACACAATGATTAACTATATATTACAACATAACAATTCCCAATACAATATAAATAATACCATTAGCCAAAATAATTTAACAAAATCCAAAATGACCCACTGATAAATTTATTAAGCGGGATAATATCTATGCTTTAAATATATTTCCCTGAATAAATATCATTTTAAATTAATAAATATGATGGTTAAATACTATAGTGAATGTCATTTCCTTATAGATTACATTGATGTATTTATTCACTTGATACCACCTTGAGTTTTTATTGTCGATGATTTATAAGTCCAACTCCACTTTATTGTTAAATTCTATATCCACCTCTTAAATTCATCTATTCTAACGAAGGGGTAAATCATAGAGACAAAATAACCCAAGAGGATTTATATAACTAAAATATTTATAATTTGACAGTTTGGTCAACTTACCATTTAATAAAATAACTAAAATATCCTGATCCAGGACACGAATCCTATAAATGAATATTATACCTCTCTAAGGAAAGAATGATTCTAGATGTATATATCATTTCAAAATTTCTATTTGATATTTCATTTATGGGATATAGATATTCATACCCATGAGATATATATTAATTAATTTTATAAATATTAAACATCTCTTATATTTTGAAAAACAACGAATTACACTAAAATTTATCATGGGGGTAAACACTAAAACCCCATATCAATTTAACTTCCAAAATTATTTTATGAGACCTTTTTTGGGTAATTATTTTATTTAACCATTTTAGTGGTACATTGACTTCAAAACATAAAATTTAATTAAGTGTCATCCAATGAGAAATCAAACTCACTATATTGGTCAACACTATAACTAAAAATTAAAAGAATATAATCTTAATTTACTGGATGTCTTGATAATAATGTATTTTCAATTTCAAATTTATTCATATTAGAAAACATAAAGTCCTAAATATTCCGTAAACATGTCAAAACCATTAATACATTCAAATTTATATAATTAAAAACATCGTCACTTTATTTCAAGTTTCATCTAATATATTCTAAATATAATAATATGAAAACTATAATTCACTATATCAAAATAAAATCTAGATCCCCATTTTTCAAATTCGCATGTAAAGACCACCATGGATTCTTCTATATTCAAAATGTTACAACAGATTTCAAACATAGTTTTTTTACAAAACTCACCTTTTTATAATATATTTTAATGTTCATTAGACTATTATTAATTCATCTTCTAGACCATTATAATCATTATGAACTATACCATAGTAAACATTCAATTTCACGTTACATATTATTGAGATCCTCACATAGATAAATTTAGTATTAAAAAATATTATAACTCTTTTACTCTTTCATGGAAAACTCTTCTAAAAAGTGATGTATGTTAAATTTATATCATTCCAAACCCTATCCAACAAAACATTTTAATCCATAATGAAATATCTATATCACACTCCACCGTAGCGTGGTCATCACCACTATGAAATGGTGTAATCCTCTTTCAAAAAATTATATTCCGTGATCCATAAATAGTTTTCCACACTTCCCCATGTCATTTACATAGAAAAAAGTATCATAAAAATATTGTCTTTCATCCATTATTGAGAATAAAAACACATTATTTCAATATTCATCAATTTTTCGAAAAACCACCCTGATCAACATTATTGGTTCCTTCATTATTATCAATTAGGATTGTTGGAAATCTATGGTTTTTATATTTATTGTTAATTACTTTATGCTCAAATAGATCCTATAATTTTATTAAAACTATTCCATTTCTCAATAAGCTTTGTGAGAAATTCACAATGTTTAAAATAATTGATAAAAAGACAATTCCTTTCTTCCTACGCATACATTATCCATTTAAATTTATGAGGGAAAAAAATTTAATGCACACAAGGTCTATATTAATATATTCAAATAATTAAATACACCAAACTCACTCAAAAACTTCCCATTGATCATATACCTCTAATAATTTATAACATAAAAACCCATGTGAAGATATATTTATCACCCACTGGACATCACCTATTGAATATTTATCACATTTGATAAGGATTAATTATCTCCAATATCAATTGGATACATCATTTACCCCAATTGATAATAATACCAATGGGTAATGTATGATAAAACTTGGGAAACTAGGTTATATAATAAAACATATTGGAAGAGGGTAATTATAACCTCCTCATGTTGAGGGATTTGTTGGAACACCAAGGTTTAATGAATTATCCTAATATATCAATGTGATGAATGGATTCATGAGAATGTATACCACTTGTTGATTAATTCCAACTTAATAATCCATTATTAATATATTTTAAACCTTTTATTTATTTAAATATTACACGATCATAATAAATTTTTTATTAAAATTGTGTAGTTAATTATTCATCAATTAATTTCAACACATGTTACCCCTGTAGGTCACTACAAGAACTATCAAAACATTTCAAAGATCTTCTAGTTATATATTCATTCCTATAAACTAAAATAATATTATTATATCTACAATATATTCTTCTTCAACCATGGTATAAGATACACTGTCTTACTTTTTTAACTAACAATTATATTTTATTCCCACCAATAAATCTCTTCATCTCATATATTAGACACCCATAATATTTCAATTCCATTTAAAATCTGAAAAAATTGAATAACCATATTTAAATTATAAAATATAAAACCATGGTTAATATTACCTTAAATTATCCTCATAATATGTTTCAAAGTGGTAATATTTTTTCCTTTATAATATGTTCAAATTGAGAAACAAATGGTCTTACAAAAATAAATATTATCCTATATACTCTATTAAATATATCAAAAATACTCTCATATTAACGAAAAAGATTAGATCAAGCACTAATTTATAATCTCTATTTTTGACTTTTCTTTCATCTAAAATATGAGATGATGTAGGTTTTCATTCATGTATCTCAATAATTTTCAATAACTAAATTCTATCTTTTTTTTATTGATAAAAGTTCAATTCATGTTTTGAATAACTTCTAGGCTTATGATATATACATGTTTTCTAATAAAAACCATTTTAAAATATAAGATAATTTGTCATGAATATTTCACTTCAAATTCTTTATTATTCTCTGCAAAATTATATAATCGAAATATATGAATATTATGAATTACATTTACCTTGTTTTTCGTATAATGTAGATATGATAAACACATGATCTGTTGAATTATATGATTATTAAACATGTTTCATATAAGGTATAACATTCCTAATGTTCTTATTTAAAGCTATAAAATTATTTATCTAATGTTAAAACCTTTATATCATCAGCACTAATTAGAAAACTCCTCTGTTTTTAAATATAAACTTTTTCACCAGGCACTCCATTAAAGAGAGGAAACATCACAACAATATATAAAACAATGTCACCTCATTAATCTATAGAGAAAAATAATAATCAAATAAATTAGGGTCAATATATAGGTTTTAATTTCCCCTCCATTAATATAATTTAAATCTATGAACAGGCTTTGAACACCTATATGGACTCATTTGCAACACCATCCCCATTATTATTACAACTTTTCGTAAACACCATACAAATTATGATGAATTTATGCTTTATTGACCTGTTAATATGTTTTATGGTTTGATTGTAATATTTTATTCTATTTAATCCTCCATGGATAGGACCCATTATTCATCTTTATTTGGTTCATTAAATGATGGAAGATCCTCTTTATATAGTACAATAGTATGCCTTAAAGACATAATTATTTTCATTTTTAATGTTGTTGATCTATATTAATTGATGTTAACCCATAAATCATAGCTATAATTATATTTATTTGAGGATGTGTTATTCTCTATTCAATAAATTATTCATCCTTTTCTTATACCCCTGAATCAACTTCATGTGTGGGATCATGTAATCCATTTAAATTACAATGATTCTAATCTACTTCATCACAATGTCATATCAATATTATATTACCTTAATTATATATATCTTTTTCATTAACAATAATGATATCACTATATTCCATGATTTTTTCAACCACTTTTTGATACATCTATATTCATTAATCGTAGTAATGATGTATAATATTATTTGATAATTAGATATATATATATATATTGTATTTCCTTAAATTACATTTTTTATTAAAATAAAACACTTTCTTATAAATGCTGTAAATTTTTTATGTGCTGGATTCATCCCACACCAAATTTCATAGAGTTCCTCGTCCAATATAGGACATAATGAGGTCTGGTTTTGTGTTTAGAAAATTGCTTATACCACATTTTATCAATATTTACGTGAAAAAAGACATTAAATAACAAATATCTTCTCTATATTGCTTACTATATAGTTCTTAATTATAATAATTCTACTTTTTCATGGTGTCCTCATTGATGATACTTCACACATTATTCTATATATCATGTGGTAATTTCCACCATAATTGATGTGAACCATAGAATGTTTTTTTATTGTAATGTCATGATTATTTTTTGGTTTCATTTTTAGCTTACCACTACATTAATCTGACGTGCTATGAAAATTTCATTTTATTTTCTTGAAAATGATGAAAACCATTATAATATAATAATTGAAAACAAGGATAAAACATCATTCCTACTCATTTTTATGGCATGTTGTTGGAACACATACTTTAATATGAATTAGTTATAATAAATTTCATTCATACTTCTTCTTTATCCCGTAATGGATTCTAGCCATCTTTCATTTTAAAAAAGGACAAAATTCTTTCTATTTGTCATTTCATAAATTATTTAATGTCAATAAAAACCTGAAAGTTTTTAAATATTATTCATAAAATATTGATGCTTCTGTCTAATCCACTATTTCCGCAAGTTTTTCTCTTCTTTCTCCATGATGACACAAGTTTTCCCCATTCAATTAATTTATACAAACATTTTTCATTCTATATTTTTTTATCAGGTAATTTACACCTTTTCTGTTGATATTACAAATTTTGTTGTTGTATATGATTTCATATCTGAAGTGAAACATTTAACATAATCTCAAAAGGTTTATTTTTAGTAAATCAGTATAAATAACATATATAGTGTTAAATTTTTATTATAAAAACCTTTTTAACTTCCATTCATCTTTAAGGATATATTATTTCCAAAAATACCATACAATACAGATATCCCTTAAAATTAATTATTATGTTTGTTTTCCATGTCATGTGAGATAAACACTCACAATAAAGGATCCATATTTAACTATAATTTGATTCACCGATAGTGATCTGGGCTAGGATTTCTCTACCCTTCATCGTTATTTACTTCTATGAAACACTTTATTGATTTGAGACAAGTTTTACCTCTCCATTTACTTCTCAGTGTAACCATTGTAGTCATTTTCATCTTCTTCTATGTGTTATAATATATATACCAGTGGAACAATGTTTATTTTCATCGCATGTAACCATCTAGAACTTATATAATATTTAATTTTTCTCTCTTTTTCTTATAATTTATAGGTATGTACAAATTGTAAACTATTAAAAAATATCCATATAAATAATTTCATATTTGATGTATAAAACAAGTTAACATACTCCATTATTCAATCTTTTTATGATTATAATATCATATAACATTAAAATGATATACATAATGTTATTATGTGACCATGTTAGATAAAAGAGTGTGAATTACTCTTGGGAAATATATTTTAAATTCATTATCCCCATATATTTGTAACCATTCAATAATGAATCATTTTTTGATAAACCATTTTATGTTAAATATTTGTCACTAATTTTATTTATTTACCCTAAATTTTATAATTTTTTACCAATTTCTAGTTAATTACTTTCCAATTACATGTCCAATTTTATCCATTTAATTAGATAAATAACTAATAAACATGTCATCAATTGTCCTTATGACTCATTCACACCCTTTCATTACATATATATCCCAGAAAAATAAAACTATAACATTTTAATTATATTATTTGCCTTAATATCACTTTAAATTTTATTTTTAAATGTTTCTACATATTCATCAATATATAGAATGATTTTCATTCCATCAATTATTTACGAATTTAGGTCATCAATTACCTTATTTTTCTATTCATTTTCTCTACTAAAGTATATTATTTCTTTTAATTATACTTTAGAATTATCATTTCCTCCAAAAAACACTAACTAATTATAGTCAACTTTGAGTTGGTCAATACATTATGATAATTCTTTTGATATTCCTCTTACTTTACAATTCAACTTTCACTGAGCATCTAAATCTATAAGTATTACCTTATGTATCACGTTTTGATCATTGAATTGTTTCAATTTATTTTCTTCTTCTATTTTTATTAATAATTTATAAACCATTTCCATCATTATGATCACTAAATCTAATATATATTTGGTTTCACGTTATTCGATACATTCCATTTTCTCAACATTCTCTTTAACCAACATGTTCTTACTTTTAAAATGATTACCTAACATGTTTCAAAATTTAAGGTTTTTTATGATGGAAAATTCTATAACTAATTTTGTGATAATTAATCATTAACTTTATCATATATTGTTGTGAATATTACTTTTATTTGTTTTAATTTTTTATAACTAAAATATTCCATCATCAACATTACCTGAATCCTTATTTTCAGATATGTAATTCCTTTTCACTAGAGTTAAATATTTATCAACTAAATATTTCCCCTCATTTTTAGTTTTTATAGTATTAATCTTCGCTAGGAATTTAAATTTTATAACCTTTGATGGATGGTTTGATGTTCATTATAACATCATTCATGTATCCTGTGAAATTAAATTACTACGTAGATTTTCAATTGATAGTTTAACAAGGAATTTTCCTTCATGATCATATACCATTATTTTTTTAAATAGATTGAATGACTACAAAAATATTAATTATTATTGGAACCAAAATATGTAAAGTGGAAAAAGACAGGAAAAAACCACTTCCAAAAAGGCTTCACCATGAATCCCCTTTGTAGAACCCCTGAGCTTCACGACAATCACGTAGCCCACCCATCACCTAGGCTGATGCGAATCTGAAGCCCCCTTTGTGGTCTCTACTGAGTAAAAATGTGGGAGGCTCTGTGGTTACAATGAAATTTATTGGGACATTCTATCAACAGAGGGAGCCGAATCGACCTTCATTAGCCTATCAAACTTGATGGGAGCCTTCCAGAGTTCTGTAAAGTCACGTAGGAATTCTCCGAACCTAGGAGGAGATGCTTTTTGACTCCACTATTTTGAAAACATGACGTAATATGCATTCTATCATAGTGAACCATGTGGCTTTGCACCAAGTTTTCAAAACTTCGCACCACCCCTCGCCTATAAATAACTGGATCCCCTTGAGCCCAAAGGGAGAATACTCCCATCGTTCTCCTTCTCTTATCTCAAATCACGAAACACATTTTCCTCCATGAAACCATGAGAAAAAAGATATCTTCCAGGTACATGATCATTGAAAATTACACTCCCCTAGATCAAATAAAACTCCTCTTCAGGATGCAATTCTATTCGTGATGTGCACAGGCCATCATGGAGGAAGGAGATCCACAATAGGACTCAGGTCATCTCAAAGAACTCATGATTTGGGAAGTAACCTCCATTAACATGTGAACCATATTGTAAGGCAGTGTCACAATGTTTCACAAAGAACATTCCTTCAAAGTTCTATGCTTTGTAAGGTACTCTTGCTCTGCAAATTCCTACTCTGTGAAAGCCTTTCCACTTTTTGAAGCACCCTCCATATTCACCTATACCCTATGCCTAAGCTACGCCACCTTAATTCATGAATCATAACCCTTCTTAAAGCCCGTCCACTACATAGAGCATCATATCTTCACAAGGACCCTTCTAGTGAATCCATTTTCTTTGCAAACCCTTTTCTTGAATGGCTATCCTTCTTTGTACGAAGTGATTTCACGGTCCGTTGGGCAGTGCTTCATGTTTCATTGCTTATCCTTATGCATCATTTCATAATCATGATAATGATTATTTCTTCTTCTCATAGCCACGCTAACATGGTCCCCTCCACTGATCACTCATTAACTCCGCCTCATCGCTACATTGGTGAAGCCTTCCCTTCCCTAAGGGTGGGTGGGTATTAGTTAGGTAAATCCTAGGGGTGCAGTGTGAACCCGCCACATCCGAGATGCATTACATTAAACTACCAAACACCGTTTTCCTCAGTACATGGAATTATACTATTTCCTTTCCACATGGAATACATTTGGGGCACCCTGTCTCAGACATTATCCACACCCACTCATTTCTATAAGAGTGGGATCTTCGTCACATGATATGAGAACCTCATTGTTGGATCAGTGTCTGTCCGTAGGGAATGAAAACCATAAGGGTGTAAGCCCCTAACTTTTCTTGATGGAGGTAGAATCCATGGAATGTATATATTCTTTGGTGCCAAAGACTAGAGGATTTATGATCATAGGGATCTTCATTGTCATATCCCTATCCCTCAAGGCTTTTTCACCATCGGGCATCCATCATTGAGTGTGTCCCAATATCTATATTCCTAGGATTCTAACCCCACATAATCACATGTTTCCACTTTGTGCCACTAATAATGTATAATCCCCTCTCCAATTCCCATGGACACACCTTTCACGATGTTATTTCCAGGTCATTCCTTCCTCTTCTTTCTCACACCGAGCATGACTCATATGCTCTTAGAGTAATCATTGATAGTGGAATACTTATTAGGCCACCTTATTGTGTAATACACATCCCATTCCTAACTATATGGACTTTGATCCATGTCCCCTAGCAAGGTACATAAAAGACTCCCTACGGTTCTATTCAAACACCAAATTTTCTCGACAACTTCACGTTAGTTCACCCATCCCTCAAGATGTAAATTTATCCACCATTCCGAACTACGTGTACTTTGATCATGTCCCATAGGAGTGGTATTTAGGTATCCTACATGAGGTTTAATCCCAACACAAACTTTTCCTAACACCTTTATGTTGGTTCAATCATCCCGCATGACATTAGATTGTATCCACCACCCAAACTATGTGGACCTTGATCCAAGTTTCTTAGATAGGGTACATAGGAAGCCTCCCCTAGGTTCAATCCCAACACCTACATGTCCCAACCCCTTCACAGTGTTTCACTCATCCCTCATGATGTTAAATTGCATCCTCCCTACTAAACTACCTAGAATTTGATCCTTTTCTCCATGAAATGGTATGTAGGTAGCCTCCTTGAGGTTCTATCCCAACACCCATCAGTTCGGACCACTTTACAACTATCCTCCATTGTCTCGCATGACATTAAAATATATTCCCCTTTTGTCCTGCATGATGTTTTTCTATACAAATTCAAATTATGTGGGATTTTATACCTGTCTCCTAGACATGGTACATAGGAATCCTCCCTGAGGTCCAATCCCAATCAACCATAAGACATTGTGTTTCCCAAACTAAGGTAAGACATTGTGTTTCTAAATCGACGGAAATCAAATTTGTTCTCCAATTGATGGTAAGAAAATATGACTCACAACCAGAAGCATCCCTTTTGAACACCATTAAGCAGTAATTTATTGTACTCCACATTCGATGGTAAGCTGTTTCAGTCCCCTTCATTGGGACCCACATATCTGGTCCACCCCCATGGTGTTAGACAAATTCAGGATGAAAAACAACGTGTAATCCCCTATATATCGTTGGGTCATTGTCCTTTTCACACAACATGATTCTATACCCCCACCATGATCTACGCGGAATTTTATTCATAGTAATAGGGATATGTAAGAAGCCTCAATGAGGTTCAATACCATCACCCATGTTCCATATTTTTCCCTCCCTCTAGACTATGTTTTTTGAGAAGGTCAAGCCCCATCCCAAAGGTTTCACTTCCTCCATCCCATCCATGCGTGCATTCTCACATGCTGCCTCCTTAGGTGTCCCATATCCCCACCAAACAATGTGGAATTTGATTCCTTTCCACCAAGATAGTTAGGAAGTCTATTTTAGGATCAATTCCAACATCACTGTCATCCTCATGTCAGTTCCATCTCAATATCCATCCATTCTAAACTATCCATATCCATCATGATTTTCACCTAGGCCACAACATCCTAGTGAAATAATGACATATTCTTTATCACTGCTCCTATCCACAATCGAGAATATAACCACCCATTAGCATTGACATCATTATTCCCTCCTAGGATTTCACCCATCTGATCTACTCCAGTCAGTGTTCTGATCAATCCGATCTATCTCCACTAGACGTTAAACTTAGGACATACCATGTGTTAAACATGGGAAGATGAGGAAAACCTTGGACATATGACCATGGAATAAAAATTCCCTCATTCCACATGGTATACCTATAGAGTTCACGACCTCGAGAATCCCTATCATAATGGGAAGAAAACCATATGCATCAGCGTTCCAGCATCCAGACACACTGGCGATGTCAAACGAGACTACTCCCCCGACTGAAGGTTCCTACCCTGACTGGACCCTGTGGAATGTTCAGATAGAATCATCATAATTAACTAGAATCCATGAAGACATGGCACTGGTAAGTGTTTCATGAACAACATATTACGTTTATTAGGGAGACTGAAACTAGGCAATGGGTTCAGAGGAAGAATCCACAGAAGGAGGAACCGAAAAACAATCATCTTTTTTTTATCAAGGTGAAAATTTCCCTAAATAATCAACAGATACCACCCGCATATATAAATTGTAAATTTGGGAAACTAGATCAGTGAATCATCCAAAAGAGATGGTTGTGCGCCCCAAAAAATATATTCGTAAAAAGAAATGGTGAACCCAACATGAAATTCATCAACTCAATGTATAGATTAGCAGCACTTGATACATTAGTGGATTAGCATGTCACAACATCCATGTATCTAATGCAGGTCCCCCCATGAAAATTGTGGTCCTTTCCATGAAACTCACAATAAATTTGGGTAAAGGAATGTTGGACATCCCGGTATGTGATGTAATTAGTGTGGATCCTTCTTACCAACCTTGGAAGATAGAATGGCAATGGGGAACTGGATCTCCCTTTGCTTTTTTGAGAACTAATGGTTAAATATACCTATATCTCGAACCGTAGATGTCATGATTGGAATGAAATCACCTCCCACACACCGATGCAGGGGTAGGGGCAACATTAACATGACAATCATGTGCGACCACATCTATCCCACGGAAGCATCCTTGTCCACGACTGATGGGCGCCCAATTCCCATATCCCCATCTGGATTCATTTAGTGATGGGTGATTAATGATCTTGATTCATGACACAAGGAGTATAATATTATGCCAACATGGGATATGTTCCAACACGGCCTAGACACTTCTCTTCCACATTACCACCATCACCCCAAGGGCCGTGGAGGGATCCACTACTCCCCACACCGACATTTAATCATTTCGAGAGCATCTCCCCAGAACTCTTTGATGACCCCCACCCCTACACCCATGAGGTGAGGCATATCTTGGTTAGCCCTGTCAGAATCCCGTTCTAGGTGCTCTCATGATGGGCTCCCATCAAGCTGTAATAGCACTGCCACCCGACCACATGGGCTAGGAGAATGTAAGCTATGAGCCTGCACCACCGGCCCTAGTCCATTTAACATAACATCTGCTTCGGGAAAAAGCAAAAGAGGATGCCTGCCGAGGGGATTCATCATTAATGGAAACCATGGATCGTTCCACTGGTGACACATACCTTTAGTCTCCTATATTTTCCAAGTAAGGTAACTCGTACTCCTTTCTTGGGTAGAGGCCCCAACAACCCCATGAGAATCCTAGGTCGACTCTCCTGGTCACTGACAAGGGTGGCATCCGTCGCATGCTGACCTGTGACAATGCCATACAGTTTGGAGATCCTACTGGTACGATCACCAATGAGAGTGAGGGCCCTCCCCACTCCTATGATTGGTGTGAAGGTCCTCCCCATTCCACCTATAATCCGAGCAATGGTCCTCGCCACAACATTGATACCCTGTTGGGAAGGATCTTCTGAACCCATTACCTCATGTATAGAGTCAGACCTCCAATCAAAGGTTTCTAATGTCCATACAGCAGCGGATGATGGTCCTCCTAATCCAATCAATCAAGGAACCGGTGGTTTACCATGATTCATTGGAACCCAACACGGAGTTCCAACCACTGTTCATCTCAACCAGTATGACTACACTTCTCTTACTAACACAGCCAAAGAAAACAACCATGGAGGACCTACACATTCTCCCACTAGATCTATTGGAGGTCATACCTACCCCAATACTTTTGAAGGATATTCTAACAATCTTTTAGATTGTGGACATGGAGGA
Organism: Viscum album; assembly: GCA_963277665.1. Lineage (NCBI taxonomy): Eukaryota > Viridiplantae > Streptophyta > Magnoliopsida > Santalales > Viscaceae > Viscum > Viscum album. The sequence continues at coordinate 2,098,350,436 of OY728159.1, read as the reverse complement.
CCTCCCCATGCTCTGTTTCACAATTTTCTAGGGTCTCCTTTCACCCTAGCTTACCAATCTGGAAGCCCTCTCTAACCTAGCATCAATTCTTCTGAAGGAACCCCTTAATAGAAAAACCTACCATATTCTAAAGGTCCATCTCGTTGAATAATGTTAGGCATTCGATGCCATAAAAGGAAATCCGAGAAGATTCAGACCATAATTAATCATGTATTATTCTCATATTCTGAGGTGAAATGTGATTCAATAATGGAACCCTCACCTAGATCCTCTGTGTCGAGGGATATTGAAAGAATGAGGAGAATCATCCTAACACTCCTTGAATGTGAGTTCTATCAGATTTTCTCCCCCCTATGTTGATACATCTAGTAGAAGGAGGATATGGACCCTTCCAAGGTCCTTGGTGTGAAATATTTAGTATCATCAACAAGGTCATTCTCTACCTCATCTAGAGATCACACAAAGTTATTCTATGGACCTATAGAGGATGAAAAATATCATGGCCCACAATCATTGACTGCATCCCTTGCACCGTAAGCCATGGTCTCAGACCATAATACTGTGATGTAGTGGCTTAGTTATCGCATTCATCGTAGTACAACCTATGATGTGTCTTCTTGACTGCCCGTTCCCTATTATCCTCTATCTGGTCTACCATCTCAGCATTCTATTTTTTTTCTTACCGGTACTGTAGCTCCCACCATCTAATGGGTGGGGAAAACAAGGTCTAGATACCATGTCTGATCCAAGGAGCTTTTCAGATGTTCTCACAGTGGATCATTTCACAAAGATGTTCTGGCCAATTGAGACGGCCATCTTCTTTGCTCCAGAATTTCTTACCCAGGAGGATGTTGCATACTTTCTCCAAACCATATCAGTGACACACTTCTGTATCCATTATCAGCGAGTTTCTTACCCCAATATTTAGACAAACATTGATGATATTGACCAGTAATGTCGTATGGTTGAATTAGTTGCACTCCTTGTGGCTCAAATCCCTGAATTTCTTGGTTGCCACTAGACCCTCCATCAGCGATGCGTTCAATGTTTTAAAGTGCTCCAAAGAATTGTAAAGGGGGGTCCCCCCATGTTTAGGTCAGTGTTTGGGGGTCATACGTGGCCCTCTATTTTAGTCATATTCAGTACGACCCCGACGTTCTAAGAGATATTAATGATATGCATCTAGATAGAGTGGCGGTTAACTTGACTGATCTATCATTGGAAATGATTGAGACAAAGCTACTTGCAGAGAACATACCCCCACCCAGAGGAGTGACAAAACTAATGGACCTATTGGGAAGGGTTACTTGCTAGAATATAAATTTTCTGGGTCTCCCCGTGCCCACTGAGGAATTAGTCCTCAACTAGAATCCCAATAATGAAAAAGAACATCTCGGGGCTGTCAAACCCTTTAACCCATCTGTCTTAGTAAAAGAAGATAGATAACGATCTTAAAAAGGAGATGTTGTGAAAAAATCTCACGGAGAACAAAAATATAGCCGATGAACTCCTTTATAAATATGATGTTGAGTGACGGCTAGAATACAGTAATCCTCTGTCGGGGCTTCAAGGTCAGGTACACCAGTTGTAACACCCCGAGATTTTATGAAAAATAGTCTTTTTAAATTCATTAATGTCTAGTGTTATACGCTACACCAAAAGGATCTGGCACAACACGCATCCCGGACATGGCTTGCATTACACATAATCACGACCTTCCACGATATAGTGTGTTGTACGCAATACCGTGTTTCTCTAAACAACGATATGTTATATAAACAAGCCGTTATGAATAGTAATACCCAATTTTTTAAATTTTGTAAATATTATTTTTCAAAATTGACTTCATTTTTGGATTCGGAATATCGAAATTATCCTGGGTGAAATTTTGGTATTTTTCTGAAAACTTTCAATTTTTGATGAATAGTGAACACACTAGGTTACAATTTAAAATCTGAATTTTTATTTAAATAATTATTTATTTTATTTAAATTTATTTTAGGTCCAAATTGATACATAATACCTATATAAGTTCAATTTAATTCATTGGAGTCATTTTATAATAATTTTAAATATATAAAAATTGTATTGAACTTTTCACCATCTTTTACCCACCTCCTAGGAAAATTTACAAATTTACATAAAACATAATTTTACCGCTTTGGTGAATGGAATTTCAAAAATACGAGAGACATGGTTGATGTCAGAAAGTAAAATGTGGTTCAATGAGATGAAAATAATTTTTGGCGATTAGTAACTTTTTACTTTTATTACCACGGTTAAAAGTAAATATGGTAATTAAGGGTAAAAATGGTACTATTATTACCCTAACACATGACCTAATTCTATTGTATAAGTGTAATTCGACCAAAAACAACATTAAGAGTAAAATATGACCATTTAGGCCCACTTGGATTAGATTAGGACATTTATTATTAATTTATTTAAAGAAGGGTTAAAATAGTTAAAATCAATGTTTAATAACTAAATCATTTTTAATATAGTGTTATTCATAAGATAAATTCGACTATAAATATTAATTTAAAAGATAAAAAGATTTCCTAAATAATGGTATTTTATTTATAATTTTTAGACATTAAATAATTTAATTTAATTGTGACACAATGATGATTTATTAATTATCTTATTAATGAAATATTGACATAATTGATGTTATAAATATCCAAATAAATGTAATTTGAGAGTTTTTATGAATTACAATAATTTTATATGTTAATATTACATGTTATTATTGATTTAATTAACTTTTTTAGAACTAAACTTTCTATTATGATTTTCACAAATATCAATTACCAAATTGTGTCAAAATTGACATAAGATAGTTTATAATAAAAATATAATATTATTAATTGTTATTTTATTCCTAAATATCTACGGTTCGGACAAATGACTTAGATAGGGTTATATATATTAATAATAAACAACTTGGGGTTCGTTTTTCTCGTTATAGTAAGTTTATTAAGCTTATAGTGTAAGAAAAAAAGAAGACACAATAAAAGTTAAATTATCTAACTTAAAGTTAAATCTAAATGGTAAGGATAAAATAGAAACCTAAACTTGTATAAATTATATTGGATGAGAGTAGTTCGACCCATCCCCACCTTAGATTTTAAATAAATCAATTTTGAGTTATTAAAAATCGAATATTACTTTATTATAAAATAATATTTTTAGTTTTTCCTAAGGTGCCCCTCTCCTCCCTTATAAAAGGGCACCTCCTCCCTCTCATCCTCACACCACTTTGAGCCTCCAATCTCAGCCATCCCATGCCCATTTCACTTAAAAACATCCATAGAAACATTATAGAGGTCTTGGTCTTCTTTAAAGACAAATTTTAGTGCCCTAAGAGGAGGTCTCAAAGAGGGGCTTCAAAGAAGAGGTAATGTCTGTTACCGATTCTTTCAACTATATTTCTTCTTCCACTTCTTCTTCTTTAGTTGTTTAATAATGAAGTAATAACATCAATATCACTCATATACTGATATGTTATTATAATTATGAAACAACCCCATTTGAACTTCTATCAATCCTATGGAAAATGAAATCATCGCGCGTGTGTACGTACGGAATACCGTCTCCACGCCGTGGTGTAATCTGTTTTTCCAACACCACCTTACTTGGATTGGTATAATAGTGTAAAGAATAACTATACATAGTTATTATAACATCATAATGATTCTGATATATTGTATCATTCACTCCAATTCAATTCAATAATTATGGGAATGATATCATCGCTCATGCGTATTTACGGACTACCGTCTCCACGACGCGATGAGATTCATTCTCAACGATTAACCATTAATGAATAATTATAAAGTATATATAACAAGTAATCATGAAATATATGACATAATAATGACACTAGATTTATGTATATATATATTTATTTCATCTACTTAATTCCATTCAATTCAATAAGGAAATGAAAACATCGTCCATGTGTACGTACGACCTACCGTCTCCATGAACAACGTATTTCATTACATTTATCGATCTATCATATATATATGTATATGCTAAATATATATTACATATAAATCATGTCTTACATTCTGGAATTATTTAAATCAGGATATAAGTAATAATATCATGAAAGACAAGTCGAAACTCATTCGATAAATGAAATGATTTTACCCAAAACGCTACATTAACATGGAATTTACAAAATAATTGGTAATATAAAGTCGTAAGTGAAACATATATGATATCAAAACAATGAATATGATTATTTAATAAGTCGATTACATTATTTAAATCATTATACAAGAGGTTCAGATCAATACAAAGCATATCGGACCTAAGGTAAGGGATAATTATTCCAATCTCATTCTTATCCGAGATTATTTATTCGTAAGTATTTACTAGGGTTATGTTTATCATCCATGTCCATGTTTTCTAAAAAAGTTTTCCTGAAATTTTATTTTTCTTTCATGTATGTTTAAAGTCCTTTTTACCCATTTTTTCTTTTACTACATATTTTGTGTGTAATCTTTCTTTTACGAGGTACTTTTTGACTTTTCCAGCAAAAGTACGAGAAAATGTTTTTTTTAACTTATACGTCACGAATGGATTTTTACGGTTTCATAATGCGTTATTTTTATGAATATTAATCTACATGATTTCATGATTATTTTCAACAAAATCCTTTTCTTTTAAAATTTCATGTCATTTTGTGAAAAGAAAATGATTTTGATGAAGAATGGATATTTTCATCAAGAATTCATTTCAAATGTTTTATCAAAACAATTTTTCCATCTAAGATGACATTATTTAATATGTGTATGTTTCATGAATAATGTCTCTATGATTTAAATGGTTTCACTTTTATTATTATAAAATGATATCGATTACTTTTATATGGATTATGTGACGATGGGATGATGTTTATAAAACCCGTTTTTATTCATTGGGTTACGATGAATGATGTATGTTTACTTTGTGGCACAAGTAAGAATGATTTCATTATGAGATGGGTGGGACATAAATATCCCTCCAATTAATTGGGTAAAGATTTATATCTCATTAGATTGACATGGCTGTAATGGTAAGTTAATCCGGTTCAGTGTTACAGGACTGAAACGAGGAGTGAACTCGATTCATAAAGGAACTTTGTCCACTAAGATGGTCCTCGCAGCAATGCCATGGATGCTATGGAAATCATAACATGTACTGAATGGTTACTAGAATTACATGTTTTATTCCCATTATATTTTATCTTGGTTTATGTTCCGTTATGATATATGCCTTACGCACTTCCACGATTTATGTATTTGCTCATGATTTTGATGTTTAAATTTCATGTTCAAGTTTTTACTTCCAAATTTTTATGGACTGTTTTATGTTATCTATGTTTTCCCTTAATGAGCATTTGAGCTCACCCTTTTTATGTTTTATTTTCCCCAGGAAATAAAGAACGTTTTTAGGTAAGGAAACAAAATACGGAAGATCATTACGGGAGTTGTTGAAGATATTTCAACATGATTAGAAGTTTATATTCTGAGTTTCCAAAGACACTAAACTATTAAGATCCTTGTGCGTCTGTTTTTGTTATGTATTAAGTTTTCCACAAATGTAATGTAATATCCATGTACGTCATGCATCAGGTCTCTAAAACATTTCATTTTAAAATTTCCTCTGGGTGACCCTGAACAAGATGCCCATGTAGAAAAGATAGAGGTAAGAACTTATGGAAAGAGGATGTTTTATTTGTCACCAAATCCTCCTAAGCATCATGAATATCACTCGGACCCATCTCAGGTTTCCCCAGCCACTTGAAAAGTCATCCCACCAGCCTGTCCCCGAGCCGTTGGTCCTGCTTACCATTTTTAAGAACCTACCAATGTACTGGTGGTCAAGGATCCTCATCAAGATAGGAACCCCGCAAAGAATATCCAATTATGATTCTCATTTCCCATCTCGAGACAGTAGAAAAATGACAGGTGGTAATCCTGCTCGATGGTAATCCATATCGGGTGTGGGTCAATGATATTCCAGTACCCACATGTTTCAGAAACCCCACATTTTCCCCTTTTAATGGGACGGGTGATCCACTACAACATATGGCCCACTTCATCTCAAGGTGTGGACCCATGATGGGTACTCCGACACAAAAAGAGGCCTCCAAACTCTAGTGTTTCTTACATACATTGGATGGGAATGTGTTTGTCTTGCGTAGCCAGCTACCCATTGGGTGATATTCCAGCTGGGAAGTTATATGTAGATATATTCTCTAATAGTTCAAATATACCACCAAGAACATGAGTATTTCATACCCCTTCAAGTGTATGTCGAGGCCTGATGAGGGCATCATGGACATTGTTTCCTAGTAGAAAGGCCTCACCTACTCATTGGTTATGGTGCTGACTCAAGAACAACTACTCAAAATGTGTGTGGGGAATGTCAAAACTCAACTGGTCCACTAACTCTTTACTCAGAATTAACCCAGGGGATTCTGAGACCTCTCTGATAAGCCCCAATGTCTTGGGGAATCCATCTAGATGGCCAAGAAGGCGTGTATGTTGCCTCCTGCAATCCAACGAGAGGAGCTGCAAAGGATATTCCCACTGCGGTATACAAAATAGAGGCCCCTAGGCACCTAGAGTTGTTTCTAGTGGATCAACCACCATAGTGAAATAGAGGCTCATCACCTCAGGCACAACATTCGCCCCTGTAGTGACCACCCCACAAACGGTATGCACCCCAACATAATGTGCCACCACTAACTAGGAAAGATAACTGGGTTCCACCTACTGAAATGCTCCTACAGCCCCTCGTTAGAGACAAGATCCAAAAGCCCCCATCACATATAATAGAAAACATAACTACTCTATCAATGAGGCTTAGGTCCCTAGTTATTTCTGAAGATCTATGGAACAAGGAATTATATAGCTTCTTGAATGTAGGAGGTCCGAAGAGGTATATCTCAATGGTTATCCCAATTACTGCCCCTATCACATGATCCTAGGGAACACAATCAAACAGTGGTATGTTTTGTAATACATGCTTCAAGACTATGTTTATAACAACATAGTCAGGTTAGTACCATCTCCAACACAGGTGGCATGTGTATTTGTGAAGCCAGATAGTTGTAGTGACCTCGAAGGTGAGTGGTATCAGGTTCCTAACCTTGGGTCTCAAAAGTATGATGAATGGATGCCACATAAGGCAGTCATCCATTCCCATGGTATTATATTAGTACATCTGAATCGACATGAGCCTTTATAGGATGCCACATCACCTATAACCAGTACATATGCATCAAAATCTTAGCCTTCCTCTTCCCATAAGAGCAGGCATCGGTGGCGCAAAGGAAAACACATTTCCCCACCGATGCCATCATCATCTCATACTCTTAGTGTCTTCATTAACCTAGAGATGGAAACCCCCTAGAATCTATCTAATGGTGGATTATTCATCATGTGATTATCAAGGGTATGCTTCAGATAACACCATGGAGTTTGTAAACCCCTACATGATTTCTAACGACAAGGAGCACTAGATGGATCCCCCCAACATCCCTAGGCATCACAAGTGTCGACTTGGCTGTGAATATATGGGTCTTCAGAGTGCATCGGTCAGTAATTCTATCCAAGATGTGTTTTCCAATGAAACTAGATAGCCAACCATGTGTGGATCTCAGCATGCACAACCTTCTCATCAGGTTTCATAATGTTTGCCTTTAATTCCATTTGTGTTACATGATCATGAAGTGTTGCCTCGATCACACTGCAATCAGCCATGATCTGTTATAGACTGGCCTCATTCATCTGACCCACATTTGATAGTCTCTGCAAGAGCTTTGACTAATGAGCAGAGGAACGTTTCTAGCACTAGTCAGCTGTCAGTTCAGCTAGAAGGGCCTATCATACCCCTTGCTGCATAACGACCTACTCTGAACACAAGTTCACATTTGGAACCAAAGTATGAAATCCTGAACCATATCACCATCATTCCTAGAAGGATCTATATCCTTGAGGCCCTTCCCCTATCATCGGATATAATTGAATCCCTCACTGAAGAAGTAGGAATCATCCTTTAGTTTGAGAAGGAGGTAAAGCTGCAGAATCCGTCAATGATGAGCAAGTCAAGAACAATGAATTCCAGGTAATGATCTCTTTATCTGGTGAAGATGAAGGATATACCATACCGGGGTAAATCCACCCACTTTACATCACCATACACTTCAATGGAGTGGAGTATTTTCACTGTCTTTTCAAGAAAATCTCAATGATCTACCTAATCCTAACCTGGACACATAAAAAAATGGTCTTCTCTAAGGATGATTTGAGTCACTGTGACCTTAAAATACAAGGTAATGATAGGAAGAAATAGACACGAGTTGGAAATATCCACATAAAGACCCAATTTGGTGTCCTGGTATCTATCAATGAGTTCATGTTTGCCTCCCCAGACACCACCTAGAATGCGTTGATGGGTACGACATGGCCTCACATGCTTACAGCGGTCTAATCATTATACCACCAGTTCCTTATGTACTTCCATAATGGTTGTGTGGGAGTACTCAAAGGTGATGTGTCTCCCTATGACTCTTGTGAATCCCTCTATCTATATGTCAATTATTTCATGATCATGGACATAAATGTTTAGGCTAACTTGGATGAACATGATACAACTGCGTCCGACCCATGGATAGACTTGGATGGTGCCTACATTTTTCTAATCCACCGATTAGAGGATACGACCACAGATACTGGAAAATGATTCATTTTTTCTAGAATGAGGTGTAATCACATTCCCAAGTCTTTGAGATTCTAGAAGATCATCTTTTATTATTACACATATCAGTCTCGAGTGATCCCATATCCCCTCACTCCAAAAAAGTATCAGGATGTCTGCCTGATGGAAATGAAATACGTCATACTTTCTTGTTTCAATAGGATGAGATAAACCAAATAAAGTTTATACGAAAATATTTCTTTGATATCATCAAGTGTGGACACTTGGGAGAAATACTATATGGGATCATATCGATAACATTCATCATTTTGGTTTCTGTAGTGCAGGAGTCCCCCGATGTAGTGCATATTGCCACTCAAGCTGGGACCAGCTTCCCATTGGGATCTTTTGACTTAGAGAAAAATTTTCATGTAAAGTATCACTCCTCTATAATTGGATAAAAATATTTGGAAGATGCACATCCCGCTTTTGATGAGGTAGTCTCAGCCACGATCGATGAAATGGTACATGTGAACCTGGGAAGGGACACAGATCTGAACCCCACACAAATCAGGGCCTCTTTGTCTACCAAATAGAAACAATGATACAAGGACATCCTGAAGAAACATCATGTTGTTTTCTCTTAGATTTATTAAAGAATTCAAGAAAACAGCTTCATGTCACCATCCACATCCTCAGTAATCCATCAAATCATTGTGGGTTGAACAGCCACGCATGAAGACACAACCTTCTCACGATGCCATGATCAAGGCCGAAGCTGATAAGATCATTATAGACAATTTCATCATGGTGGATCAGTACCCAAGTTTCTTAGCCAATGTTGTGCCTGTTAAGAAAAATAATAAAGGGATCAGATTCTTCATCGACTTTTGGGATCTCAACTATCACTGTCCAAAGGGCGTTTTCCACTTCCCATGACGGAGTTGTTGACTGATGCCACTAATGGGTTCCAAGACCTCTCCATCCTAGATGGGTATTCAATGTATAACCAAATTTGAAAGGCCCCTAAGGAGAAAGATTCTACGTCCTTGAGGGAACTAGATGGTACTTTTTGTATCCAAGTCATGTGATTTGGTCTAAAGAATGAAGTTTCCACTTATTAGCATGCCATGAACAACATAATTAAGCGGATACTCATGAAATTGGTGGAATGTTGCATGGAAGATATGGTGGTAAACTCATGCCAGCTTCATGGGCATCTCAAATATCTTGAAAATAGTTCAGCTTCCTCCTTTCTCTCCATCTGAAGAAAAACACATTGATGTTTTCCTTCAGGGTCACCTTCAAAAAGTTTCTCATATTTGCTTTCAGATATAAATCCTTCAAGCTTAATCAATAGAAGATTAGGTTCATGAGTCTGATTTCCCTTATAAGCAACATTGTAAAGCCCTGACCCAAGTTACCTAGAGTGAGTGAATTATTACATATCATTGGAATGATCACAAAAGATAATGTATTGAAAGACTGATTATTTTAGTAGCCTTGGAAGTAATAGATACATTCATAAGGATTCCATTAAATCATAAAATGGAAGACTACAATAAAATTTTTTCCATAGACAACACTAAGATCACATAGACTATCCCTGCAGGTCAATCATAATATACTTATTCGCATCCTGAAAACAAAACATAGAAAGTGGTGATCTCAGATGCCCATTAAGGATATCAATATAGAGGAAACTTTCATAAATAAGCATATATATTTAAGGTAATGTATAAGACTAAAACAGAAACCTTTTAAATTTAAACTTCATCATAATATGGAGATGATACAATAAAATAATTCCATTTACATATTCACATGGATATTCTACTAGGTGAATAATCACATGCAATATCAATAGCCACTTTCATAACGATGGAATGCATAATGCCAGACATTCATAACCACATAGTCAAGGAATTGTGCGAAATATACAAATAAGATTTTTTCAAGGCCTTGTTCCAAGATAACAGTTTGTCTCATGAGACCTACGGATGCATCGAGGAGCTATAGTGGGCTCCACCAATCACTTACTTGGTCCAATGAATTCCTCGAATAAAAAGGCTTAAACATAACAAAATCATTCGTATAAAAAATAGCATAAAAAATGTCAATAATTTACCCTTAAACCATGAATGGTATAAGAATAACACATCCATATTCAAACATATCACAAAACTTTAAATACAATATGTAATATTTGTATTGTAAAAAATAAAATTCAATCATGATTAAAATACATTAATGGATTTTGACATCGATGGAAATGATTTGTAAAAATATATGAGAGAAATGTCCCTTTTCATGAAAACATTTAACATTCGCACAATTTAGAAAGGAATACATTTAATGAAATTTATTGTATCAATGTGTCCCATACCACTATGAAACTTTTTGAAAGTAATTAACATTTTAATACATTCATTTCCATTTAAATAAATCCTTATAACCATTTTCAAAACATGGATATTAATGGGAATGGTTTAGAAGAATAAATCATTAAGACAATTAAAATGCTTTTTTTGCAAAAAGTCCCTTAAAAATAATCCCATTGAAAACTATTTTATGAAACATGGACATGGATAATAAATATATCCCAGTAGATACTTACGTAAAAACAACCTAAGATAATAAAGAGATTGTGAAATTAAGATTTACCTTACACATTTCTTTGGTCGAGGGTATGTTTAACATCTTTTATAATGGTGAAATAATTTTTTTTCAATTATAAAATAATCATATACATTAATATGAAATCATATTGTATTTTTTAACATTTCCTTGTTAATAATATCTTAGTATTATCGTCATTTCGGGTGTAATAAGATTCATTTTACTTTATATTATTTATTATGTGATTAAAATTTGTTATGGATGGGATGTTTATTATTTATATCCAGAATTATATCAAGTCATTAATTGTTATTTTTATTCATCAAATAAAAGTTAGCCTTGAATGGATACGATGGGGAATGTATCTGATCACGTTGTAGAGATAGTAATCCGTACGTATGGACGAGCAATAATATCATTATTTTGATTTAAAATCATGTTTAAATAGATGATATATCATATATACAGAATCATTAACTTGTTATATTTATTATTTACATCAATTATGCATAATTATTATACCCATCAAAATAATATTGTATTAAAAAACAATTACACCAGGACATGGAGACGGTAAGTCGTACTTACACACGTATGTTGAAATTTCTTTCAAAGGATAGATAGAATAATGAATTTGGTTTTACCATTTTTATAATAACATCATAGTATATAAAAGATACTTGATTTTTTATTTTAGAATGGAAACAAAAAAAGAAAGAGGAAGTGGAAGAAGAAAGGAACTAGAATGAGGTGACGAAATATTTACCTCTTCTTCGGGATCTTCCTTTTGATTTGATCAAAAGGGATCCTTATGATGGATTTATGACTAAAGGAAGGACACTAGGATGAAGGGATGACATTTTAGAAGGTATGTGGGCAGGGTTTCTCCGATCCAAATGGCTTTTAAGGTGTTATTTAAGGAGAAGGGGGATTTCCCTTTTATAAGAGGGGTGAGGGTCACTTTAGGAAAAGCTTGAAATATTATTTTATAATAAAATCATTTTCGTTTTATAATGACTCCAAAATGATTTATTTAGAGTATAATTTAGGTACGGGTCTAAACCCTATCAACCAATAGGTTTTAGTCAGGTTTAAGTCACCATATTAAACTTAAATTTTAGATTTAACTCTTAGTTAAATAGTTTGACATTTACCACGTCTCTTTGTATTTCTATATTATATGGTTAATGAACATAATATAAAATTCCAATAGAACACCAATTGGTTAATTAATGTCATATAAAATATAACATATGTCTTTTTTTAGATCCTTAGATTTTTAGGACCAGTATATCAATTAATAATATAATATTTGTTTTAAAAACACTTTTTTCAATTTTTACACTATTTGGTATTTTTTTTAAATCATAACAACATTATTAATTAAAAAAAATTTCATCTAACCAACCCTAACATGTCATATTAATTTATAAATTAGTTCAATTCATAAAAAGACTCAAATTAGATTTATTTGGATATTTATAATTTCAATTATTTCAATATTCCATTAATTAGATAGTTAATGCATCTTGATTGTGTCATGAATAAATTAATTTAATTAATGTCTAAAAATATAAATAATATACCATTATATAGGAAATATTTTTAAATTTTAATTAATATTTATAGTCGAATTTATATTATTTATAACCCTATATTAATATTTTTTTAGTTATTAAACATTGAATTTAACACTTTTAACTCTTATTTAAATTAAATAATAATAAATGTCCTAATCTAATCCAAGTGGACCAAAAAGGATCATATTTTATTCCAAAGGTTGTTATTGGTCAAATTACACTTATCTAATAGAATTAGTACAATTTTTTCGGTAATAATGTTATCATTTGTATCCTTAATTACCCAATTAACTTTTAGACGCGGTAAATAGATGTACAAAGTTAATACCAAAAATTATTTTCATCTTATTGAACCACATTTTACTTATTGATATCAACCCTGTATCTTGTATTTCTGAAATTCAACTAATAAAACCCGTAAAATTATGTTTTATGTAGATTTTCGAATACTTCTAGCAGGTTGGTAAAAGATGGTAAAAAGTTCAATAATATTTTTAAATATATAAAATTATTATAAACTAACTCCAATGAATTTTATTGAATTTCCTTAGGTATAATGTATATGTTTTTACCTAAAATAAATTTAAATAAAATATTTAATTAAATAAATAAAAAATCATTTTAAATTATAAAATAGTGTTTTCACTATTCATCAAAAATTGAAAGTTTTCAGAAAAATACAAAAATTATACAATAAGAAAATTTTGATATTATGAATTCAAAAATGAAGCCCATTTTACCAAATTCAAAACATATAATCTACTTTTATTAATTTAAAATTAATTCTAGTTGTCAAAACCCAAAAGTGTATTTTAATGAAATAATAACTATCAAAAGATTGACACTTATTTATGTCCAATTTCATAGTGAAATTACTTAAAATGACCAGAATTGGATTAAATGGTAAAAATATAATATATTTATACTTCCAAACCATTAAAATTTATAATTTGACAGGATAAATTATTTTGATTAAAAAAGTTTTTTTCAATTGAAATGTTGTAATTTTTACTATTCACCAATATATGAATGTTTTCAAACAGACACCAAAAATTTATTGAAACAAAATTATTATGTCCTGAATCTAATTAAGAAGTTTATTTTGTCAACTTTAATATATAAAAGTTTCAAATATTCGATTTAAATAGGGTTCACCATTAAAAGGCAGAAAAATTGAAATTTTTGAAATATACTTCTTTTATCTGAATAAAATGAATTTTTTGTTATATTATAACTAAGAAATACATAATAAAGATGTCAAAATTATATAGAGTATATAAGATTCAAAATGATGTTAATGCTATTTGTAACCACTTTTTGAATGGCTAGTTTGGTAATGTTGTGGTGCGGTTGAACTCGGTGTTGCGTGTAGTGCAAGCTAGTAAATTAATTTAATGAGATAAATTACTATAAATTCATGGGGTGTTACAAAAATTTAATAGATATGAGGATTTCTAGGCCATAATACCTACATATCCTGATTCCCCACGAATTTAGAGGAGAATTGTTATGCCTTTTCTCGTCTCATTATGAAAGCCACTTTCAATCAGTGTGACGAGGAATTTCAGACTGCTTTTGAGGAAATCATGGTGTACCTATTACAGCATCCGGTCCTGATTCCACCAATTTTCGGTAAGCTACCGATCCTTTATGTGACCTCCCTGAAATGAACTCATTGCGCCCCTCTCTCCTAGAAGAACAATGAGGGAACATAGAATATTCTATATTGTGTTAGTTGCTTTCTCCTAAATACAGAGACTAGAAAATCCCATATCAAGATGATTTTTCTCTCACTGGTATTCATATTGTAGAAATTGCAACATTACATGTAGTACCACAAGATACAATTAGTGTCCAGAGTGGATCCGCTGAAGTATATACTAAACCACCCCATGTTGATAGGCTATCTAGCTTTGTGGGAACTAATCAATTACCAGTTCAAAATTAGGTTTGTCCCCCAGAGGGCCATCAAATGACATACATTGGATGTCCTCCTATCCACCCATCTATCTCCCACGGACCAGCCCCTGGAACATGATTCTCTTCATAAGGCGATCCTCTCTGTAGAAAAATCCATTCCGTGTTTGAAAATTCAATTTGATGGTGCTTCTTGAAGCCCCACTGACAGAAGACTCAATGACCCCAGACTCAGTGTAGTGGATGTGGGTATCATCTTCATTATGAAAGTGAAAGTCGTTCTTCCATATTCATTCCTAATTTCATAAAGATGTACAAAAAAATGAGGTGGAATACAAGACTCTCATCACTGGCCACATGATGTCCCTCGAGATTGATGTACCCCACATGTATGTGAAAATGGAATCTGAAGTAGTCGTCATATAGATCATTGGTGACTACGTCTTCAGAAATCTAGAGCTCATGCCACTATTGGAACGCACCGTCCAACAGATGGTCCAGTTCTAGTCTCATCCAGATGTAACTCATGTCCCTTCATCACAGAATGGATGAGCCGATGCCTTCGCCAGCCAAGAAGCCTCTCTTGTAGAGCCTAATCAGGATAATTTGATTATCCACATGGAACACCAATGATTTTTTCCATCATCACTCCAGACGACGATGATAGCTCATAGGTAAGACATCTTACAGCTAGTGCCTCCACATCAGGACCCCTAGGTCCACCCTGATGCAGTTCTATAAGAGACTCTCGATTGGAGGACCCCCTTTTTTCGTACCTCTAACATGGTAATCTCTTTGTAGATCAAGTCGTGAGCAAGTGAATCTGACATCATTCATTACAATTTACCCTCCAGATTGGTCCCGGTCTTGAGATGATCCTCTACAAGCATGGGTTTGATGGTTTTATCCTCTATTTCATTCAAGGAGGTGAGATTTCAAAAGTCATGTAGTACGTTCATGATGCTTCCTATAGGTCTCAATAGACCAGGCTAAAATATTCTCTCTAAATCCAGAGGATGGGGTATTTTTGGCCCTTCATGATCTGTGACTATATTTTGTTTTCCAGGAGGATTCATGCATTCAAAATTCAGGATATCCTTGTACATCAACCGCTGGAGACTCTCCCCACTATCAAGTACTCATTTCCCTTTACAGTATGAGGACTTGATGTCGAGGGACCATATCTACCAGAAACAACCCACCAGTGCAGGTTCATCATGACTGCTACGGATTTAATTTCCATGCAGGCAGAGGAAATTTTTCCTGAGGTGGTCAAGGCCCATTCTATCATTGAATTTGTGAGCTCCAATATCAAATACTGATTTGGAGTTCCTCATGTGGTCCTCACTGATAACAACACCATCTTCAATGAAGCAGAGATGAAGAAATTGTATTCCTTATACAATATCCATTCTAACAATCCCTCCTCCTATCACGTGTATGAAAATGGAAAGATTGATACGTACAACAAAACCATCTCTAACATCCTGCAGGAAATGGTCGGTCATAACAAGAAGAGATGGTCGAACAAACTCCCAAAGTCCCTATGGGATTATCGGATGATGGCTCATAATTCCACCCAGGTTACCCAATACTCCCCATTGTATATAACATATTTTGTCCTTCCCATGACGAATCAATTTCCTTCATTACGCACAACTAGCTATGATAAGCATGCACCAGATATGGTAGCTGAAATCCTTATGAATGAATTGGAAGCCCTCTATGAGAATAGGATTTGTGCCCTACACAATTTGGAAAGGAATAAGAACAAGATATGTATAACATTAAATATAAAATTTCACTTCCACTCATTCTTGTAAAGTGAAATGGTGTTGGCCCTACGAACACCAATGGTACCTGGTAGGAAACCACCCAAGCTAGAGCCTAAATGGGAAAGACCATACATCATTTACAAGGATTACCCCAATGGAGCATATTTTTGGGTTATCGTGGATAGTGAGCATATAAATCCTCCAACAAATTTCAAATTCTTTAATATGTACTTTACCTAAGTAATCCATGATCCTACATAACCATAAATTGTTATGTCCTGCATGACATTAAACTGCTTTGTTGTACCGCATGACATTAAACTGTATGTCATCCCACATGACATTAAACTATATCTAGTCCCTCATGACCATAAATTGTGATGTCTTCACCACAAAAAGTTAAAATTCATGATCTATCCAAGCTGAAAGACAAAAAACTACCATGCATGTCATCCCAAAGGACATTAAAATGCATCATCAAGAACTATGTATGGACTGATTCCCATCCTCATGGGATACGTAGGAATGCTTAGATTTTTTTCATTAGTTTCTATCCCCCAAACTCTTCTCTTTGACTATCCCCCTGGGTGGTGTTCTCTTGAAGGATTCATCATGGTATAGTATAGAATTATTTGGACCCCACTCATGTTGAGATTACAATGATTGCACAATGTGCCCCTCCTCGTTCTTCTATCCTCCCACGTCCTCGCCGAATGATTTTAAACTTCATGTCCCCTTCACCACTACATATGGATGATTCACATCCATATTGGATACATAGGAACACTTGGACATTTCATCTATAGTCCCTGCCCCAAACATCAGGATCTATCATTGGGTTGAAACAGAAGGTGTGGTGGAGGATTTTTCCTTCATTCCCATCAAATTCATTGTGACCACACCATGTATCCATCTCCATGGATATCTCTACCTATTTCATCATCCCACATGATGTAATACTACACATTCCCATTAATGCTTCACACATTCCATTTATTTGGGTATCATCATCTTTTCCATCCCAATGGACCCTCGAATGGCATGGATTATGAGACCTAGGGCCCTCCTACTTTTTTGGGCCAACATTCTCAAGGATATCTAATGAAAAATTGATAAAAGTCCCACATTGAAAATATCTTCTGTGATAGTCACTCATTATTGTTCATGTTCGCATGATGTGGATGATATGTTTTGAACATGGTCAACAGCCATCATCCATCATTTTCATCCCATATATATCCCAAATATTGGCTGCAATAATTCATTTCATACTTCTATACCTTTGATCATTAGTCTACCTCGGGCCGGAGGGCTAGTACGGTCGGGGTCGGCCATCCCTGATCTTCTTCCCTCATTTCTGTACCCTAATATGTTGGGGCGTGCCTGATCCTATTCCTTGTTTCCCACACCAAGAATTTCTCACGTGGTATTACGATATTTGATAAGGTAATACAATCATAAATGGTCATGTATCAATGGTCAAAGCCCTATGACCTTAAACTATGTTCACCATCGTCCTCACCACAAGATCTTAAACTCGAACTGTCTGGGACTTCCATCCTTAGATCCCTCGACATTTTGAGACAACTAGACAAAGTTTTCACATATGATTGTATGGTTTAGTGAGATTTTATGTCCTCATTCACGTTGGGTTAGTTCCATACTGTACACATTCTTGTTGAGATACCTTACCCCTATCTACGTATTTTCTGTATGACATAAAACTACACAACATCTTCTAGAACTACATGTGGATTGATTCTTATATTTATGGGATACATATTACCTCATAGATATTTAGTTTTTGGGTCCAACAATATTTCATAGAATCCTCCTCATCTTTCTACCCCCGTGAATTGAGTTCCTTGGGATGAGGTATGTGGTGTGGTATGGGCTTACGTCCTCATTCACATCAGGTCAGTAACAGCCATGCCACATACCTCTCCCTTCTGATAGGTCTTCCTTCCCCAGTTTTACCATCATCTTTCCTAGTCAGATGCCCTCGAATTGGGACCCTCGACCTTCTTTGGTAGGTCACCAATTTTCCTAGAAGCACTCTGGTTGAGGACCTGGAGTTTTGGATTCTACATATAAATGTTATTACCAATTTTCAGGATTCATGTTCCACTTCATTTTGGATTTTATCATTTTTCACATCCAAAAGGACCACTGAATGGAAAGGATTCTTGGCCTATGGGGTCTCCTATCAATTCAGTCCAACGTTCTTGAGGATCTAGACCGAAAAAATGATACAAGTCCTGCTTTTTGAATATGGTCAAAAGTTGATGCTCGTTTGTTGTTCTCATTCAAGTCTCATGATATAGATGTTGTGTTTCAAACATAGTCAACATATATCCTCCATCATCACCCAATCCCACATTGATCCATAAATAATGGTTTTATTATTCACTTCCTTTCCCAAAATATCATGTCTAAAGGGCATTTCAATACACTTAGTTTTTTCCCTCGGTGTGTGTTAGTGCGTTAGGAAGAAGAAGACACAGTGAGGAATCATTCAGGGATCCACACTAATTTCCCCTTTTAATATATTACATGTGTTTCAAAAACCTTCTCCACCCCTATCTCCCATATAGAGCACAGCTCGTGTCAACTTAGGAATTTTGTCAATGTTTGTGCATATTTGGAAGAGTCTCACATCTCAATGGTTGAAGTTATAAGACCTTAAAAGCAAGATCTCTTCGTATCATTTTTTCAGTCTGAAAAAATTCATGACACTCCTAGAACTATATTCTACATTATTCCCATCCTCATGGGATGTGTAAGAATTCACGAGAAAATCCTCTTTAGTTCCATATTAGGTTCCATTAATTACCTCTCCCGTTAATCAATTTGATCTTGAAATTCATTATATTGTGTGTTGTAGTGTGGGATTATTTCCTCATTCACATATTATTTTCAATAGCTGCACCATGTACTCCACTTCTAGGATCTATTCCCTCTCAGTCCTTTTTTTCCTGCAAGATGTTAAACATCACTCTCAGAACAACGTATGGCTTGATTCGTATCCTCATGGGATACATAGCAACACCTAAATGTTTCATCCTTCAGTCCACCCTCGTATTCTCTTACCTTTTCTAGAACCTTATCTCGAGGTCTCATACTCGAAATGGATGGTGGTGTGGTGTAGACCTCGTCCTCATTCGCGTCAGGCATGCTTTCTCATGCCATGAAAATTATCCCCTAAATCTCAGTTTCTTATGTATGTGACCAAGACATATGACATTAAATATGCTGCCCAGTATGAAATTACTTTATACTGTTACTCCTTTACTAAAATACATTAAAATGTAGGGCTTGGTCCCATCATATGACCCTAATCTATGCAATTATCGACCTGGTCATACGTGAAAAAATGACACTAAATTTTTATGTCATCACTCGAATGAAAATCATGTTTGGTAGTGGTTATCCACTATTCTATTTTTCAATGACTTCATATGGATTGATTCCAATATTGAATAATGGATTATGCATCCTAGGTTTATCTCTTCACAAAAAATTACACATCCATTATAATGGACAAAAAAAGTTCTATAAAATGCCTCTTCGTTTGGTGTGTGGGTCGGATCCACACAATAGTATTTTCCCAGATATTGGTACCCTACAGTGACACTTATACAACTATTTATGGATTGATTCTCATCATAAAGGGTTATATAGGAAAGACCAAGCAATTTTCATCGGGCCTAGGCCAACGTTCATTTTTGGTCCCTTGACCTAAAACCTCCCCAGGGAGCACATAGTGTGATATGGAATCTTACAGTCCTCATTCGCGTCGAGTATTGTAATAACCACACCACGTGTTTCCATCCCTCTTTTATATATATGTTTTGAGCTCTATGAAATTTATACTAATATATGCCAATCTATGAGACATTTTCATGAACTACATGTGGCATGATTCTAATATTCATGAGATATGTAAGAACTCCTAGAAATTCAGTCTGTAGGCCCATCCCCAGGAATCATAAATCCATCCCCTTTTTCACCCCTTGGTCCGAAATACTTTGGAAGCATGTCACATTGTGTGCACCTCATAGGTTCCCATTTGCATCAGGTTTTGAGACAACTTCACCATGTCCCTCCTTTGCCTTTTCCCATCCTGGTCGGAATTTAATGGCCATAAACTAAGATATCCCTATGGGAACTATGAATTGGGTTTGAAAACCTCACCATCCTGTGATATTTACATTAATTCAGGACCCCTCTTAATGGTATACTGTACGACATTATTCTAGGAGCATGAGACCACATGAAAATTGTCCTTGGAAAAGGATTTGACTCGTATCTGATACATATTTTTTCATACTCAAATGCATCATGACAGAGAGACCAAAGTTATGAATTTTCAAATTGATATTCTATTGTTTAATATCTAGGATTCATGAGCCCTTTTTTATCCCTATCCTCTTCCATTTATGATGGTACCCCCTTTACCACATTGTTTCATTCAACATTAGATCACCTACTATCTCTGTCCAACGCCCCTGAAGACCTCAGACAACATTTGAGACTGGACTCATGTTTCAAACATGGTTGACTGTCAACCCCCATTTTTCTATCCCCATTCTAGGCTAATTCGAATGGGTTTTATGTTTCGAAAACGGTAAACAGTTATCCTCTGTCACTGCACAACTATCATTTTGATATAGACCCTGGGCATCATGATTAATGTCTTTCCACTCTGAAATGTTTAAGTAGAATTCCAACAAACTCGGTTCTCCCCCTCTGAGCATTTATGAGCATTAAAAAGGCGGGACAATAATAGTGGGACATCACTCACCAAGTGTCACATAGCTCTAAATGGGTGCCTCCCTACACCAGGGAAATCCAATCACAACTCCTTATTTCCTACATTGAGCACGACTCATTTGGGATTTTTAGTTTTAGTGGTGAATGTACTAGTTCAGCTTGTCTTGAAGACTTTTCATCCCACATAATGGTAAACTATGCTCCCAGAACTACATTTGGCTTGATTCCCATCCTGATGGGCAATATAAGAACACCCGACCAATTTTCCTCAAGCCCAGCCTGACATTAACCTTTGGTCCCTTGACCTAAAAACAACATCTTAGGATATGTGGTGTTGTAAAGACTTTTTATGTCATCATTCGTGTTGGGTTAATAGCTACCACATCATGTACCCCCATTTTGGATCTCTCATTTCTCTCTGCGTCCTGCCTTATGATGTTAAAATACATGAGTCTACATGTCCTTGATGTATAACATTAAACCAAAGATCTACCAAAGTCATGTTAATTATGACCCATGTTAATTATGGGATTCTTTAGCTCCCTCTCCATATAGGATTCCTCATATCATCATTGATATCTGACTATTTTATGCTCAAGAAATACATTTTTCTTAAATCTTATGATTATGAGATATATAGTGATTCAATGGAAATTCACCTTGAGACCATCCCTTGTTTCATTAATCTATATATCATTATAGGTCCTTACCATAGAGTCCATATTTAGAAGTATGATTTATCTTTGATCAGACTAATGTGTACAGCTAATGTGTTTCCACCACGGTGGAAAAATTTCAGGTGCGTTAGACACTATTTGAAAAACCCATCACTCCACCCTATATGATTTTCATGCCATTTATTTAAACCATCATCCTCTTTCATGGATGAAGGATCCCCCAAAAAGTATGGATTCTCTGCCCATGGCTCTCCAATAACTTTGGGCTAATGATTCAGAAGTCTAATGGATATCATTTGAGTTAAGACCCATGTTTCGAACATGGTCAGCATGAAGACATCATTTTTTCCCCCATTTCAGGATAAAAAAAATAATGATACATTGTTTTGAACATGGTAAACATGAAACCATCATTTTCATCCCATCCAGACAGTGTTCTAAATTTGGGGAACTGTGATTCTCACCTTCCAATCCCCTCTATTTGGATTGATTCAAGCACCATTGTCATTACCCCACTCATGAACCAGAGTGATAAAACACTATTCTGTTGAATATTTTATTTATAATAAATGATATAATTTCCTCACATTGTGTTAAATATGTTTATTTATAAAATATTTGGGATTAGATCATTCATTTGAAAATTTGGTGAAAATTCCAGTTTTACCCTTTATAGTGCACTGTAGTATTTCGAAGATAAATATTTTTATATTTATTATTTTAACTTGGAATATTTTTAACAGTGTTCCTAACTCTATTGTATACAACTTTTATTCAGGATACTAGATCAAAATAATTCATTTGGATGGAGTAATTGGGACATAGAGGCAAAGGTGGGGTAGACATGCCAGAATGGAAAAGCTTCTGTATTTCAGCCATAACGCCTACATATAGGCCTATATTGAGCCCATATTTGGAGATGTGTTATAAGACCCAAATCCTCACATTTTATCCTTCTATAAGGACGGCCAATTCATGAGTTTTCGTGGTCAAATGGGCGGTGCAATGTGAAATAAAATCTTTGGCCGAGATTCCCCATTCACAATTGAAACCACTGTGAACCTAGCCTCCCCACCACTCTATAAATTGGTGCTTTTCACATTTGGTGGGGTTGGGACGTGAATTGGAAAGTTGAGGGAAGAGGAGAAGTGGATACACTCCAATTCTCCAACCATTTCAATAAGGGTATCTCTTGAAGCAAGGATCCCTTCGACGAAGCCTTCTTCTTCTCCTTCATGTTGTAATGATTTTGTTTGTGTAATAAACTTCGTTGTTCTTCTATTATTTCTTATTTTTTTCTTCTGTTTTGATTAAATTTAATCTTCTCTTAATCTTCCTATTTGGGCTGGAATTCTTGAGTAGAAGCGTTATTAGGTTATACCCATTATAAATCTTTTCACATGCAAAACGCTTCTACGATGATTACACCACCCATGGAAGAGTAGTCTTTTAGTAATAGATCTATCCTCTACCCTCTTTATTTAATTATTTTTAATCATTGAGATAATTTAATTCTATTAATATTATTAATGAATTGTGTTTTTTAATTTTAAGAAACTAAGCAAGCAATTAGACAATTAATAAAAAACACGTGAGGTCGGGATTTTGTGTCAATTGTGAGAGCGCAATCTTAATCGGTAATACAAGAACACACAGGATAAATTTGTAGAGTTCAAATATAATCCCTAAACATAATTAATACTCATTTACAGAATGGATAAGTTCACTAATTAACCACTTACCATAAGCTAACTTTATATCAATAATCAAATCATGGTGGTGCGATTGCGTGTTCCGAAGTTAGCCCAGGGTTTGAGTAATTCCATCTTTGTGGTTAAATTAACTCTTGTAGTGTTAGAGGGTTAAAAAATTAGGGGATCATAATTAAGTGGATATTTATTTAAATAATTATGATTAATATTTAAATTAATAGGTAGAGTTAGATCGATTACATCTTCTAAATATTGTCTAAAAAACATCTTTTTGTTGTGTCATTTTAATCAAACTTCATTTCAAAACTAAAAACAAAAAAATATAAAATCTTTTTCCATAAAACTTATTCTAGATTCATAAACTATAACAAACCCCAATCCTTTAAAGTAGTGATTTTATTCTATTCTAGTTTATTTTTTTTAGAATACCTTTAATAAGTTGTTAAATTCACTTCCTCCTTTGAGAGACGACCTTGGTCAGCCACTCTACTGCACCTAAAAACCCCAAAATCACATTAATCATTTGAGGGCGCCCACGACCGCGACCTTTCAAATTGGCGTTGTTCCCAGGGACGTAAGTAATTTATTCAACCATATAGAGGTATTTCTTTTATTTTTCATTTTATTATTTTCTTCACCTCTCTCTTTCATCTTTACCCTTTCTCGAGTTTTCATTTTTTTTCATCATCTTCTTTTCTTTTTGGACCATCAACTCAACTACTCATTTTTATTTTACTGTGGTCCACTTTCATTCTTTTCATTTTTATTTGATTTATGACATGATCTAATCCTGATGATCTCTTAGATCTTGACCCTGAGATTGAACGTAGCCTTAGGGCTCGAATCTTTCATTCTCAGTCTATGGGGAGTTTCATTATTCAACCAGTTGGTGAATTCCTCTCATCTGGAAACATTGAAATTGGAAGAAATTCAATTTCAAACATAACAGAGGAAACAATGGCTGGAAATAATGGAAATTAACTTAATAGAACCATTCAAGAATTGGCTACACCGGATATTAACTATCAACCAAATTGTATTTCATACCCAAACCTCGAATCAGACTATGAATTGAAATCTGGATCAATTCACCTTCTTCCAATGTTTCATGGATTATCTGGTGAGGATCCCAACAAACACCTTATGCAATTTAATGTGGTTTTCTCAACCTTAAAACCAAAAAGTGTTTCTGAAGATCAAATAAAATTAAAAGCATTCCCATTCTCACTTGATGGAGCTGTGAATGATTGAATGTATTATTTACAACCCGAGGATGTAACTTGTTGGAATGATTTAAAATGTCTTTTCTTGCAGAGATTTTTTCTAGAATCGAGGACCACTTCCATTAAAAAGGAGATATCAGGGATCAAAAAAGCCCAAGGGGAGTCAATGTGAGAGTACTGGGAGAGATTCAAGAAGTTGTGTGCAAACTTCCCACATCACCAAATCAGTGAGAAACTACTCATCCAGTACTTCTATGAAGGACTCACACCTATGGAGAGAAGTATGGTGGTTGATGTGGTTGGAGGAGCATTGGTGGACAAGAAACGAGTAGCTGCACGTGTGTTGATTGACAAGATGGACCAAAACTCCCAAAAATATGGTGATATAGGTACACCACATGTCAGGGGAGTACATCAGGTAAGTCCTTCTTCTCTTGAAAGTAATTTGATTGATACCAAGTTGTAAGAATTGACCACTATGGTGAGGAAAATTGATTTGGCACAAAATACATCTTTACCCCCTCTTTCAAGGCCTTGTGGTATTTGCACTTAGACAATCCACCCAACTGACTATTTCCCACAACTCCAAGAAACAATAGATTGTGCTGCAGTGTTCCCTGGGAGACCATATCAGCAGCAACAACAACAACCATATCCCCAAAAGAAGTTTGATCTAGCATACAAACAAGGGTGGAAAGATCAGTCGGACATGAGGTATGGATCTGGACAACAACAAAGACCCCCTTTTCAACCTAACTCCCCGCAACCTCCACCTTACCAATAGGGATTCCAACAACCCCAAAGGAGATTCGAAGCTCAAACATAAACGAGTCAGAAACCAGGGAATATCCAACACAAGGTTGACTCTAACACTGATGATCTTTTGAAACAAATTGTTCTTAATCAACAGAATGAGCTAAAGAGTCATGGTTCGGAGATGATGGAGTTAAAGACTCAAATGAGCCAGATTGCCAACGCCCTCCATGAACTTGTAAGTAAGAATTCCAGAAATCTACCTTCCCAACCCACTCCAAATCCAAAGGGGAATGTTAGTGCAATAACATTGAGAAGTGGGAAGCAAATGAATGATACATATGTACCTACCATTCCACCAGGATTCTCCTCAACTCCATAGAATCCTCATTCCATACCAACTGATTAGAAATCCAAGGAGAAAGATAAAGGTGAGAAAGAGATTGACGATGTTCCTCCTAAAACCCTTCCTTTTCCAGACATGGTTGTTCAAACCAAGAAGATAGCTGAAGAAGTAATGAAAAAGGAGGTTTTGGACACATTCAAGCGTGTGGAGATCAACATTACTCTACTTGAAGCCATTAAGAAAATCCCAAGGTATGCCAAATTCATAAAAGAACTCTGCACCAATCGAAGAGGGCTCAAGGGAAATAAGAGGATCAAACTTGGAAGGAATGTCTCGGTACTCATTACACCAACTCTAGCAATGCCAACAAAGTGAAAGGATCCCGGGACATTCATCATCCCATGTGCCATAGGGGACTCTCTCTTCTCTGATGCTCTTTGTGATTTAGGAGCTTCAATAAATGTGATTCCTCACTCTATATTCTCTTCATTGCAGGTTGGTGAGTTGAAGCTAACAAGAGTAGTGGAGAAATTGGCGAATAGAGCTATGACATATCCAGTGGGAGTCCTTGAGGATGTACTTGTCTGGGTAAGAGACATGATCTTTCTAGCAGACTTCTATGTGCTTAACATGGAGGATGATCAGGTATGTTCTCATGCCCCCATTATCTTAGGTAGGCCCTTCATCAAAACTACAAAAACTATCATAAATTTTAATGAGGTTACACATTCCATGGAGTTTGGAGATGAAGTCATGATAGTCAATGTTATAGATTCCATGAAGTACCCCTCAGAGGATCACTCTGCATTTGTTATCTCCCATTTTGAACTCCGATGTAAAAACACCAATGAATTGGATTGTCCTATGATTAGGGAGATTATAAGTATTGGTTCTAGTTTGATGTCTAACAATACTTCTACACCCGTTTTTAAGGAACATGACTCTCTAAGATTTGATTTTGAAATGGAATCATATTCTGATTTTGATCATGTGAACTCTGATTATGACATGGTTATTGAGAATGCTGATGGATTTGGTGCTTTATTCTCTGATTGTGATGATTTTTATTCTGATACTGATGTTCTTTGTGCAGATATGTCTATTGTATCAATTTCTCCATCCATACATCACCCCCCTACATTAGAACTCAATACTTTTCCCCCAAATCATAAATACGCATACTTGCTGAGTGGTGATAGATTACCTGTTATCATTTTTTACAAAATCAGTTTTGAACATGAAGAAAAACTTTTGAATCTATTGATAGATAACATTAGGGAAATTGGGTGGACATTGGAAGACATATTAGGTATTAACCCCTCCATTTGCATGCATAGGATTATCTTGGAGTATGGGGCTAAACCGGTGAGGCAACCACAAATGAGACTCAATCCAACACTTTTGGAGGTTGTTAAAAAAGAAGTTTCAAAATTCTTCGAGGCATGTATAATCTATCCTATTTCAGATTCTCAGTGGGTAAGTCCAATTCAGGTTGTGCCTAAGAAAACTGGTTTCACTGTTCTAAAAAATGAAAATGATGAGTTAGTTCCTGTGAGAGTTCAAAACACTTGGGGAGTGTGTATTGATTATAGGAAACTAAATCAATACACTCATAAGGACCATTTTCCACTTCCATTTATTGACCAGATTCTTGAGAGACTTGCAGGAAGGACACATTATTGATTCATGGATGGTTTCTCTAGTTATTTTCATGTTCCCATTGCAGTAGAGGACCAGGAGAAGACGACATTCACTAGCCCATTCGGTACCTTTGCTTACAGAAGGATGCCATTTAGACTTTGCAATTCCCTAGGTACCTTCCAGAGATGCATGGTAAATGTTTTCTCTGATTTCATTGAGACCTACATGGAAGTATTTATGGATGATTTAACAGTATATGGATCCTCATTTGATGAATGTATCTCTAGTTTGGGTGATGTGTTGCATCGTTGTATTGAGAAGAATCTGGTCTTAAATTTTGAAAAATGTAATTTAATGGTCGAAAAGGGAATTGTATTATGTCATATAGTTTCAAAACATGGAATTGAAGTTGATAAATCTCTGTTACAAATTATTTCATCCCTCCCATATCCTACATGTTTGCGTGATGTTCGATCATTCCTTGGACATGCTAGATTTTATTGACAGTTCATTAGAGATTTTAGTAAGATCTCTCAACCCTTATCTCGATTGGTTCAAAAAGATATTGAATTCAATTTTGATGATTCATTCCAGGTATCATTTGATGATCTAAAACAACATCTGACCACTCCACCTGTCATACAACCCCCCATGGTGGGAGATTCCTTATGAGCTTATGTGTGACGCCTCCAACTTCGCGGTTGGAGCTGTCTTATCTCAGATGGTGGAAAGACGTTCACATGTGATTGCCTATGCATCAAGGACATTTGATTCTGCCCAATAAAACTACACTACCACGAAAAAGAAGTTTCTTGCTGTCATATTTGCTTTAGATAAATTCCATTCATATTTATTGGGCTCTAATGTAGTTGTTTTTTCTTACCATGCAGCTCTGAGGTACCTATTGAAGAATCCAGATGTAAAGCCACGACTTATCCGTTGGATGCTCCTTTTCAAAAGTTTTAAATCGAGATAAAGGAAAAAAAGGGGTCAGAAAACTTGGTGGAGGACCACATGAGTAGGCTTACTCACAAACTAGAGGATGACACCTTGGACCAGGTATCACTTCGGGACACTTTCCCCGATGAGCATCTTTATTCCATCTCAGGTACGCATCCTTGGTATGCAGATTTCGTTATCTAACTTGTTGCCTCTGAAATCCCTTCAAATTTAAAGAAACATCAAGTCCAAAAATTAAAGAGTGACTCAAGATTTTATGTTTTGGATGGTCCTTACCTCTGGTGCATGTGTAGTGACCAAGTTATTAGGAGATGTATTCTTGATCATGAGTTTGAGTCCGTTTTTCAATTCTATCATACACTTTCATGGGGTGGACACTGTGGACCCCAACGGACAACTAGGAAGGTTTTGGACTCTGGATAATATTGGCATAGCTTATTCCATGATGCCCATGTGTTTTGTAAGTCATGCTCTCATTTCCAACACACTGGGAACATTTCTAGGAGACATGAGATGCCCCGACAACCCATACTATTCTGTGATATTTTTGATGTATGGGGCACTGATTTTATGGGTCCTTTTCCTATTTCATTTGGATTTTTGTATATTTTGGTTTCTGTTGATTATGTGAGTAAATGGGTGGAGGCCAAGGCCACCAGGACTGACAATTCTCATGTTGTAGTGGATTTTGTCATGGCTCAAATTTTCTGCAGGTTTGGAGTACCAAAGGCCATCATCAGTGACCAAGGGACACACTTTTTCAATAGGAATTTTTCTTCCTTCATTTGTATGTATGGGGTGACACACAAAACATCAACACCATACCACCCCCAAACAAATGGCCAGGATGAGGTTTCAAATCATGAGTTGAAACAAATTTTGGAGAAAACTATGCAGCCAAATAGGAAGGATTGGATCAAGCGCTTGGATGATGCATTGTGGGCTTATAGAACAGCATACAAGACCCCCATTGGTATGTCCCCATTTCGGATTGTTTTTGGGAAAGCGTGTCATCTCCCAGTGGAAGTCGAGCATCGGGCATATTGGGCTATAAAGAAATGCAACATGGATTTTTCCCACGCTGGGATTCAAAGGAAGTTGAAAATTCAAGAGCTTGAAGAGATTCGATTTTCATCATATGAGAACTCAAGGCTCTATAAGGAAATATCAAAAACAGCTCATGATAGAATTATCCAACAAAGGGAGTTTCATGTTGGAGAGAAACTCCTTCCCTACAGTTCACGACTGAAGCTGATGCCAGGAAAGTTGTGTTCTAGATGGTTAGGTCCTTATATTTTATCTAATGTTTTTTCTTATGGTGCAGTGGAGATCACACAAGAGGACACTAGAAGGAGATTTACAGTCAAT
Organism: Viscum album; assembly: GCA_963277665.1. NCBI lineage: Eukaryota > Viridiplantae > Streptophyta > Magnoliopsida > Santalales > Viscaceae > Viscum > Viscum album. The sequence continues at coordinate 2,098,320,392 of OY728159.1, read as the reverse complement.
GGGAAACGTTTGAAGAGATACATCAAGGGACTTCCTACCGATACAATTGATTTTATCACACTGCATGACCCAATCATCACTTGATCACATCAGGCTGTTCCTAACCCTTTCACGTTTATATTATTTGTCATATTTAAAAATTATGCATTTCATGTGCATATATCATCTCATGGGTTCACATTGAGGAAAATGAAATATTTTATGTGCGGGGGAGGGAACTATTTATTTTAGTAATTTTAATTGTTTTCCTATTTTAAAAAAAAAATTGTGTGCTTTTCAAATTTTGTGTGTTTATTTTTCAATTTTCTTTGTGTTTTTGAAATTTTGGAGCTAAAATGACTCTCATCGCAATTTTGAAATGCATATCAATGAGTGAAACGATTTATCCCTTGAAACTAAGATTGAATAAATGCTGAAATGACTTTGTTTCAAGTTCAAATATTTAGTAATTTCATGAAAAGTACACTGAATTTTTAATCCCATACCACATCTCACTGTCTTTATATTTGAAATCACTTTCCTGTGAGGCTTTTGAACCATTATTTTCATGTTTTTACACTAACCTAACTTCTTGAGAGAACCAAACCTTACTTGATTTAACCATAATTTGATTTATTTCTGTCAAAACTTGTGGGTTTGAGGTACTTATGTTAAAATTATTGTGGAATTTGTTTGGTATTAATGCCTCTATTTCGTAGAATCCTTTCTTATAATGGCCTACCCTGAATATTTAATCCTTGTATCCCTTAGAATCTATGAACAGCTTGTTGGGTTAGCCACATTACAAGCCAATTTTCCATATCTAACCAACTCTTGAAGTGAAATTGCATAATCTAGTTGAGCTTAAGTGTGGGGGAATCTATCTTGTGTTGTGACACCACATTCTGTGATACTTTGGGTGGAAAATTAAATTCTGAAGAGATGTGTTTGCTGCTGAAAAAAATCATTATATTGAATGTTGTGCCTTTTATGGAACTTTAATGACAAGTGAAGCTGTGCCTTTTCTGGAGCTTCTAATTGAGGTGGAAAGTTGTGCCTATCTGGAGCTTTCAAGAAAATCTTGTTTGAGAAGATTGAAAATTTTTTATGCTGAAATGAATAATGGTGTAAACTTTTCATGACTTTTCATAATGATGGAGCTTAATTGAAACTATGGGGATTATTGAGGAGACTATGTTTATGTGAAAATTTGATTAATGCAATTTTTCTTCAAAAAGAGTCAAGCCCACCTCATTTAGCCTCAAAATGTTTCACATCTAAATCCTACCAACCGAAAGCCACAAAATAACCCTGAAAAGTCTTCATGATAAACATATGTCTTTGACTCACATCGGGTGGTGATGTAGGAATCTATCAACCCTATGGTGACCCTTGTATGAGTTTGGATGAGAAAGACATTGCAAAAAAAATTGATATTTGAGTGATGAGAGAAAATTCAAGCGAGGTAAGTGTTTTGTTAATGAGCGGATAAATGAAGTGGAAATATATTGACTGATATTAATAGAGAACTTGAAATACAGTTTTTATGAGGCAATATATCTTTTGATTCTTGGTGCGAAATTTATGGATCCCAATTATATGTATTTTAAAATTGGTTTTGATTTGATATTGATGTTTACTTGACATGAGGTTTTGCCCAGAAGTGCAAAAGGATAAGTGTGAGGGAGTGATAAAACACTATTATGTTGAATATATTATTGATAATAAATGATATAATTTCCTCACATTGTGTTAAATATGTTTATTTATAAAATATTTGAGATTTGATCATTCATTTGAAAATTTGGTGAAAATTCAAGTTTTACCCTTTATAGTGCACTGTATTATTTCAAATATAAATATTTTTATATTTATTATTTGAACTTGAAATATTTTAACAGTGTTCCTAACTTAATTTTCTACAACTTTTATTTAGGATACTAGATCAAAATAATGCATTTGGATGGAGTAATTTGGCCATAGAGGCAAAGGTGGGGTGGACATGCCGGAATGGAGAAACTTCTGTATTTCGGCCACAACTCCTTCATCTGGCCTTATTTTGAGCCCACATTTGGAGAGGGGTTAGGGGACCCATATAAGCACAATGTATCCTTTTGGAAGGACGGCCAATTCACGCGTTTTGGTGGTCAAATGGTCGGTGTAATTTGGCATAAAATATTTGGCCGAGATTCCCCATTCACACTTGAAACCACTTTGAACCTAGCCTCCCCACCACTCTATAAATTGGTTATTTTCTCATTTTGTGGGGTTGGGACGTGCATTTGTAAGTTGAGGGAAGAGGAGCAATGGATCCACTTCAATTCTCCAACCATTTCAATAAGGGTATCTCTTGAAGCAAAGATCCCTTCGACGAAGCCTTCTTCTTCTCCTTCATGTTGTAATGATTTTGTTTGTGTAATATACTTCTTTGTTCTTATTTTATTTCTTTTATTTTCTTCAGTTGTGTTTAAATTTCATCTTCTCTTAATATTTATATTTGGGCTAGAATTCTTGAGTAGAAGCTTTATTGGGTTATACCCATTATAAACCTTTGCACATGCAAAATGCTTCTACAATGATTACGCCAACAATGGAAGAGTAATCTTTTAATAATCGATCTATCTTCTACACTCTTCATTTAATTATTCCGAATCATTGAGATACTTTAATTCACTTAATATTATTCATGAATTTTGTTTTTAAATTTTAAGAAACAAATCAAGCAATTGAACAATTAATACAAAAACACGCGAGGTCGGGATTTTGTGTAAATTGTGAGAGCGCAATCTAAATCGGTAATAGAAGACCACACGGGATAAATTTGTAGAGTTCAAATATAATCCCTAAACATAATTCATACTCATTTCCAGAATGGATATGTTCTCAAATTAACCACTGACCATAAGCTAACCTTATAACAATAATCAAAGCAGGATGTTGTGATTGCGTGTTCCGAAGCTAGCCCAGGGTTTAAGTAATTCCATCTTTGTGGTTAAGTTAACTCGTGTAGGGTTCAAGGGTTAAGAAATTAGGGGATCATAATTACGTGGATATTTATTTAAATGATGTTGATTAATATGTAAATGAAGAGGTATAGTTAGATCGATTACTTTTTTTAAACATTGTCTAAAAAACATCTTTTTGTTGTGTCATTTTAATCAAACTTCTTTTCAAAACTAAAAACAAAAAAAATATACAATCTTCTTCCAGCAAACTTCTTCAAGATTCATAAACTATAACAAACCCCAATCCTTTAAAGTAGTGTTTTTATTCTATTATTTTTTATTTTTTTATAATAACTTTAATAAGTTGTTAAATTCACTTCCTCCTTTGAGAGACGACCTTGGTCAGCCACTCTGCTGCACCTAAGAACCCCAAAATGACATTAATTATTTGAGGGCACCCATGACAACGACCTTTCACAGAGAATATTGTCAAAATGGGAATTAGACTATTATGAGAACATAATCCTCTAGTCAGGCCTCCCACTCTCTTTCATGAAATCCAAATTGGTTATTCAAATAGTGGATTCCAAAAGCATGGTCGTAACTCTCATATTCGAATGAAATAACAACGTAGTCATCCCGTATTTCTCACATCGGGAACGAACCACATGAGAATTGTGATTAAACACTGGATATTTCTGGAATGTGTTGAAAATGAATTAATCCAATACAAACAATGAAACTCACCCATTTATGCATCATAAATATGAATGAAAATATATTAAAAATATTACTAACATTACAACACCAAAGGATCAACCCCACCCATGGATGGGTTGTCATCTTAAATAGAGCATTACAGCTCTGCCACTCTCTATAATATGATTTCTATGATTTGATATCGCCTATTAAGATCCTTCTCTTCATCATCAGTGATGGGGTGTAGTTCATTATCCTCGATCTGGGTATGATCCTCATAAGTTCAGATATTGGCCATATCCTCAGAGGTTTTCATCATTTTCTCATCAACATCTAGAAGCTGGGCCTTTAGCCATGATATAATCACCTATTGTTCATCAAGGATGCATTATGGATCATTTTCCCATTCCCACATCTGTTGGATCTCATTTTTGTCCTCCCGGAGCCTCTTGATGTTTGCTGATTCCCTTCACTGCCAACTTACAATCAAGCCATGATCATGATCACAAATATTCTTTTCCATAATGTCTCGGATGATCATATGAAGATGCTGGGTTTCCCCTCATCCAATTCATATTTCATGAAGCCAGTAATGAAGAATCCCCATATGGTCTTTCCATTATGCGTTAAAAGTCTCCCCAATGAAGATCTTGATCAGAATCCATGACCAGTAGTAGACAAGTTTTTTATACACTTTATCTGAAGCCATCTCATCTTAATCCTTGGGGTCAGCAGGTTCATAGGTAGGTAATGCCTCTAATAAGTCATCATAAGGATGTTCATATGGTGTCTGGTCAGGTAAGTAAGGATCCATGTCATTCGATTGATCCTCTTTTTCGGACTCCACCTCAATGATTTCAGGATCGGTCTTACTGACTATCCCACATGTGATCAGTAGCTCTGTATTTTGGTTAGCTTGGGTGTCTTCTTCCATGACCACCAGAGTTTCCCTGGGAAAGGAAGAATCGGGAGCTCTATCTAACCTTTCCAAGCTTTACCACTACATTTGAAGAACTACCCTTACAAAAAGGCCAAGGAAATAAATTAACCAAATTATTGGGTGGTAGTGATGATTTCTATAATGAATACATATAGAGATAAAAAAATTATCCTCTCCCCGGATCTATAGTCGTTTAGACCCCAATGCATGGCAATTCATATATGGTGCGGAAGTCCAAAGGCTCCTAGAGAATCAACTTGTGAATCACATCCCTCTTCAGCATAACGATCACCATAGGTGCGGGCACATATCCCAAATTTCCCATAGTTTCATCTACTATCGGTTGTGATCTAGTTTTTCATATGAGGACGTTGAGTATTGTTCATATATTAGTTGAGAAGTCCTACATAACCTACTTAAAGGCTTTGGGGAATCAGTTTGGTATGTTAACCTCAAGGGCCTCTAAAAAAACTTCTACCTCTGGGTCTGAGTTGCTGACCTCACTCTCCTCTAGAGGGCTCCCTCCACTGGCCTCCTCCCCAAAGAAAGAATCATCTAATTCTTCTGATAGAGGGAATTTATCCCTAAATTTGACACCCTGACAACGATGGAGTGGCCTTTCGATCAAGAAAAACCTTCACTCGATCTTCCATTGGGTGAAGAGCACCCCGAGAGTGAACATTGTCCTCCATCTCAGCATGGTACTACTCACCCGCCGCCTGGGATACCACAAAGTCGGCCCTGATAGGACCTATCATCAACCAATCTATCCTGAGACGATTCATATGTTTCCACTTCTCGGATGGATAGAGGAACTATTTGATGACATCCCAGTTGTCCTAATACATTAGGAAGAAAACATTCTTAGGTATGTCTATATGGAACAATTGCTTCCTCGGAGCCTATGAGGGTTTCCTACGGAACCCCTTGGGTAGCCTCCCCTCTAGATATCATTGCTCTTTTGGGAATTCTAGGTCCACTGCTACCAAATGCCTCTCGATCGGTGTGGGTATCACCACCACTGTAGCCCTTCCACCATAGGATGTCCTCACTACATTCTGGCCCCGACCTTGAGGTTGAGTGGAGACCTCGTCACTAACACGAACATTATTTTGCTTTAGCATTCCCCTGGGTAGTACACTCTTAGATCTTGGCGTACTAGTTCAAAATATGGTGGAATTTTGTGGGTAGAGGAAGATGGTTTTTCATCTTCCCGTCCTCTCATGTGAACATGAGACACATTTTCCTCATCACAGTTGGATGGCCCATGGGGATCACTACCATGTAACCCCATAGGGTCAGCCTCCTCATGCATCAGAACTAACTCACGAAGAGTTTCAGGGTGTACGTCTCATAGAGAGGCTTGCGGTCAAACCAAACTAATATGACTCAAACCCAAAAGGATAGGATGTAGGAACAAGGATCCTTCGTTCCTAGGATGTCGTTAGTGAACTTGCCTGTCAGATTTTGGAACGGGAGGAAGTTGAAAATGTCCACCCTCCAGATCCGATTCAGTAATAACTTCATGCTCAGCTTGGTTAGGAAACTCCCCACCACGTTCAAAATGGATGGCCGAAAATCTGACCCATGCCCATTATTTGTGTCGTTATCCATCCAAACACAATATATAATGGACCCCAAATCCTCAATGGATCTTCCATTCATCTATTTTTGATAACACCTTATACAAAATGTAAATAATAAAGATTCCCAGGTTTACCCATCCCCTATCTCCAAAACGGATTCCATGATAAATGAGCTCGGTCTCACACCCATGGCTTCCGCTTTCTATCCTTCCAGAGTCGCTAATATGAGTTATCCTTTCTACGTTGAACCCCATTCGGGATGGTCTGAGGCTTCATGAGAAAATGTCCATCATCAAGGTAATTTAGGAATATCTTGAACCACATCCTAATGTGGACATCCCTCATCGACTGCTTATCCCCCCCCGACACCAGGCCCATCAATTCCTTTCCTAGTGGAGGAATATTATTAGATTCTTCCCATGTATTTGTTGTATGAAGGAACTCTTAGTACATATCCCCACTATATCGGCACCCTCAGAATTTCACTTCATGTCCTAGAGACTAATACCAACCTCCCCATGGTGAAAAAGAAATGCATTTGTCCTCAATGACTACCTACTCGGCAACTCTAACATCAGCTACCTCGGCTGGTAGATGTAAAATTTGGAAGCCCATGCCACCCTATACAAGCCTGGAAACCTCAACTCCACCCCAAACTCCTCACATGAGGTGCTTACCCAGTAGCCCCATGCCTAGTCATCCATTAAGATGTCGCCCTAGGGAAAATCTCACTCATCAGGCCACCACTTTTCTGGCATCCACAGGGCCACATTCAAAATGGTGGGGTACATCGAGGAAGATTCTTATGGTTTCAATGCATTACCATTGATGGTATTCACATTGTTATACATGAAATCACCTTTGACGGGTTTGAAATCCTCCCATGAATGATCTCTAGCCATCCTGAACCAATAGATCTATCACGACGTACTCCTGAACTAGTTAGCTGGCTCCTCCCTACATGATTCAAGAATAAAAATGTGATCCCGCATAAAAAATCCATATAGAGGAATTATTTTTCACGGTTGGTAGTTCTTAGGACCCTCTTAAAATAGCTCCAACAGAGACTCATTGTCTGAATGGATTTGTACATGTTCTTTGATACCCATGTTATTCACCATTTCATCGCTCTGGGAAGCATCCGCAAGGACCACCCCTTTCATCTTCCTAACGATCCATTCATTCTTAAAGTTTTTAAAAAGAATTCTTGGATTCCAAAGCGTGATCTCAAAGCTCAATAGCGACGCTCGATCATAGAAACAGGTCACAGATCCCTATCATAGATCTGGTAGACACAAGGCAATGATCACACCCTTATAGATTCAAATAAAACATGGTGCCCTATAGAGATGAAAGTTTTGATTTTCATAGTGTAAATTTAGAGAGAGATAAACATCGGGAATCGAGAACGCAATCTCAAAAAAAGTCAAATATGAGAAAGGAAAGAAGAGAGGTCAATTTCCCGTTTTTATAGACGACGACCCCTAAACAATTTATCACAAAATATCAAATTGATTTTGATTTTATGATTTATTTATAGTCTATAGAAGACCCTAGGTCGTCTCATAAGGAGCACTGATATGTTTTGTGTGTGTATATTATATAAAATTTACTAAAATATGGGGTGGTTTTGAAAAGACATTTAAAAATAAAATAACTTAATTAAAGAGTTTAATAGTTGATAAATACATGAGGGGTTTTAGAATTATTAGATTACGATATCATTTCATGTTCACTATATATCCTTTTGAGTTCATCATTCTAATAAATACACATGTTTTAATGGAATCCTTTGGTTGAGGGTTGTCAAGATTTCAACTGTCCACTTTCCTCTTCAAAAGATGCTCAATGAACCACCCTATGACACAAAAATTGTGTTCTCAATGTTTGGGTTACAAACATAGAAAATAAAGGCTACTAAATAATACTAAAATCTTATTTTGGTGTGAGATAAAAAGGACTCTTGACTTTTCTAATGAGAAAAATAATGAATTCCTACTTGAAATATCAACCCAATCGGTGTTGAGATAAAAAGTGTTCCATTTTATAATAAAAATAGATATGTATTGAATGGATAAGGACATAAAAATTAAATGTAAGTGAAATATTTAACACACAAATTATAGAAAACCAATAGAAGTTCACATTCTGTAACTCCCTTCCATGTTTTTGTAGCTCCCTAAAAATAATCGTCCACCGTTTAGCTCGCCACCGATAGGAGGATGAGGCTTTGGTGGAACTACTTCTTCATCTTTGACCCCTATATGAGGATAGGGGCCTTGAGTAATTATATGAGGATGAGAAGAATAATATATAATTCCACAATGTAAGATCATGGATCCTCGTTCGAACTACCAAATGGGGAGCCCATGGAAATCTTTTATAGTCAAAATAAGAGGTGGTTTTGGGAACCCAGATTTCGAGAATCCACTTATACCGTTGTATTCAGCCACTGGAGAGTCTTGTATCTCTTTGGAGAAAAAATAATGTTGTAGCCCAACCTCTATAATATCTCTAACTAATTTTTTGTACCTTTTTGAAAACTACATCTTTAGATATTGATAAAATAACAAACACCGCTTTTGACATTGTGCATATTTGATTCGTTGTAAAAATTAGTTCTGATGGGCCTTTTAAATGAAGAATTAGGACTCAGTTCATACATATGAAATGTATCCCATTAAATTGTGTACCATTCCTAAATGGTTCAGCCAATATAGATTCATTTTCTAGTAGATTTGTGTGGATTAATCTACTAGGGTCCTTCGATCCTACACAGTTGGGCCAAATTTTCTTGGACTTCATCCAAGGTCCTCCAAATCACCTCCAACATCAATGAAATTATCAAAAAAAGTATCATTTCCATTTTTAACAGTCATAAACACAAATAATTGAATCAAACTTGAAGTTAAATTTATTATTATATTTGGAATATATGAAACAAATTCATTTTAATGCAATAGTGTATGGATGAAAATGAAATAGTGAATCGTGGTGTGATCACACCCTCACACATAATCATTTTCACTCCTAAGAAACGTCTCATGTATAGAAATTATGGATGTATATGTATCAAAATTCAAAAATATTAATCATTCAAAAAAAATTAAATTAATTATAGAAATGTTATCAAAGAAAGAATCACACTGAGGAGTTATTCTCAGTGGTCAAGAAAAATGATGTCTAAAAAATTTATTTAGCAGAAAATTCCAATAGATGCATGATACCATTGAATATAAATAATTAAAAAGTTAATCATGTAAAAAATTCACCATGAGTGTGTGTGAAAAAAATTTCATGATATTCGTTCCACTTTCTCTTGAGTAAATATAAGTTATTTTAATAATTGTCTACTTACAAGATCATATCACCTATCTTTCCCCACATACATTGCAATAAAATTTCAAGACCCACTCACTTCAGCATTCCGATAAGTCAAAATGTAATGTCATAACCTAGATATCCCCATATGTTTTACATTTCACCACTCTACTTATATTTTTTTATTTTTTTCAAAAGTTTCACATTGAGAAAATCTCACACTCCTATCAAAACACAAGTTTGATATCCTCACGAAATTAATTTTAATAATTATAAAAAGATCTAAGGTCGAGTAATGGTGGTTTTTGACCTACCTAATATACAAAACTTTTTTTTATTTTTGAGGGTGTACAACAGTCGGATAACATGTACAAACGCATAGGTCAATCTGGTACAATAATGAAATAGATCAGAAAATGAATGATCGTATGGAAAAGGTGCTTTTAGAATGTATAGGGAAATCGTCCTATCTTCATGGTTGGGTGAAAAAATGTGTGGAAAGATTAAGTGAAACAATATTCCCTAAAAAAATTCACAAAATGGTACTATTATTCTCAAGGGGGTTAAAATGATACAACCATTTATATCAACTAAAAAGAACTAAATTTCAAAATAATGTCACACCACATTATTGAATTTCTATTGAAATGCACATTTGATAAGAATTTTTTAGAATGTTAAAACAACATGAAATACTAAAATTACACATGTGTTTTCAATAAAATAAATGATTAAATGAGCATCATTTTCTATGATAATGTGGGCATAAAAATTATAATATTCAAGAACAAAGATTGGGGGTACCAATTAATTTCAGCAACCTAAAAAAGAGAAAAATAAGAAAGTTGATGGAAATTCCTAACTCTCCCAGGAAAATAACCATCCCCACCCCCACACCTAGAGTGTGTAGTGTCCTCACTATAATAAAATCAAATCAAGGAAGGAAGGATAAAACCTGGTCAGTGTCATTTGTATATAGATTTTTGAACATGGAGTTACTCCACCAGGGACTCCTTAATGGATTCATGGAAGTTCATCAGCTGTTTCCCATTGAAAGTAATGGTTTTCTTGGATTCTATAGTTTAATCCTGAAGAAATCCAAATTAAGATACATTAGTAATAGTGTAAGGTCCTAACCAGTGGGAAAAAAGCATACCCGGATGAAACTTTAGACTGTCATTGTAGTAGACCAACTTCTACACAATGTGGAACTGAAAATGAATGATGAGACGATTGTGGGAAGACTTGGTTCACTCCTTATAAATCATAGAGTTCTCTTATGCATCCATATGCATCTATTAGTGCTCCTAAATCTATATCTTCATTTGAGATCTTGCACTAGAATGATTAAAATGCATTGTTTGACAGCCCATTTAGCCCACTTCTCAATCTCAACAGGTACGTAACAACTCTTTCCCAAAACAAGAAAATAATGTGAAATTTTAATTTGGATTTTGAAAGTGGTATGGTAAGACCATAATGAATCATCAATTCTAAGAATCCAATCATTCATATTGGGTTGAACTATTTTTTAAAGAATTTTTTTTACTCACTATTTGACTCCTTGTCTTGACCATTGGTCTTTGGGTGGTATTCAGTAGACACACGATGAACAACCCCATACCAATAAAAAAGTGATTTCATTGTTCAGTTGCATAAATAAGAAGACTATTCACTGATAATGAACCTAGGTAAGAAAAACCTATAGACGATTTGGGGTATATAAAATTCTACAACTGCCTTAGATTCATCAGTCCTTGTATCTATTGCCTCTACCCATTTTGACACGTAATAAAATGTCGAAATAATGTACATGTTGCCAATGTAATTGGGAAATGGCCCCATAAATTCAATACCCCAAAAATCAAAATGTTAGGAAATAGAAATGGTTGTTAGGGAATTAAATTTCTTTTATTGACAGTACCCATTCTTTGTGAAGGAGAAAATTATTTACAAAAATCATGGGCATCAAATAACAATGTGGAAAAAAAATAACAGAATTGAGGTCCTTAGGAGAAGTCTGTTGGGGACTAATGTGTTCCCCACAAGAAATACTGTGAAATAACCTACAGATGGACATAAAACAGCTATCAGGTACAAAATTCCTGAGAAATTCATAACTGCATGTATGCCAATGGTATGGGTTGTCCCAAATGTACCAAAATGACTCATTTTTTAGACAGTCAGCTTGGGATTTGTTAAAATCAAGAGGAATGCCAGATACTACCACATAATTTAAAACTTCAGTATACTAAGGAATACCATCATGCCCTCAATATATTTAACCATCAAGATACATGTCATTTATAAGAAAATAAAGGGACGATTCAATGATTGAGGATGGGGGAATCCTAATAATATGTTCTGCCACCACATTCTATGATATTTTTTTGGTCTGTAATTTGAAAATTGAATTCTAGAAGGTGGAGCATCCACCAATGAGATGGGGTTTGGCTTCCAATTTTTTAAGGAGATACTAGAGGGCTTCATGGTCTATGAACACAATGAATTTGGACCAAAAATGGTATGAATTTCATTTTTAAAAGGCAAAAACAATATAAATTAATTATTTTTCAGTTGTGGTGTAGTTTTCTTTTGTACGGTCTAGTGTAACTGATTCATATGAAATGAAATATAGAGATCGATTGACCCTTTTGTGATAAAACTGGCCCAACTACGTAGTTAGAGGCGTCACACATGAGATCATATGGTAAATCCCACCGAGGTGGTTGGATTACCAGGGGTGATGAGAGACTACATTATATCTTATTATAGTCTCTTACATATTAATTATAAAAAATAATTTTTCTTTTTGTTGTATTAGGCAGAGTGGAAGAACAATTTTACAAAAGTCACAAATAAAACAACGATAAAATCTATCATGACCTAGAATTACAACACATCCCATACATTTTGGGGAAATGGTAGGGAAAAAATGAAATCTACTTTTTATTTATCTACTAGGATACCATCCCCCAAAATTACATGTCCCAAAACTATACCTTGTCACCCCATGAAATGAAAATTCTCATAATTTAATATGATATTGTTCTCAATATAGTGACGTAGGACTGAAGCAATACTACTGAAAAATTACTCAAAATAAGAGAAATATATAGTGAAAGAATCCATGAAAACATCCATTATATTCTCCAAGTAATACAAAAAATACTAACCTTGCATCACTGTAAATTACCCGAAGCATTGAACGGACCAAATGGAATCCTCCTATAAGAAAATGATCCAAATGGGAAAGTGCATTTTGTATTTTCTTGATCTTATGGGGAAATATGGATATAAAAGTATCCAGAATAGCCAACAAGGAAACAGTAATGGTAATTATCCACTTTCCACTCTAGAATTAGGTAAATGAATGGAAATTGGAAATGGTCAATTCTAGTGTGTTGGTTTAGTCAGCGATAGTCTATTCCAACACATCAAAAATTATGCACAAGAGTTAGAATCGATTAATTTTTTTCATTTTTGAATACTATAAGTCTAGTTGTTTTAGGAACTACTTGAATGGGACTGACCCATTGGCTATCAGAGATGGGGTAAATGATTCTAATAGCCAAAAATTTGTTTATACTCATTTTTCACATCTTCTAGAAGGTTTAAGTTCAGTCAAGGTTATGAATTCCTCACTGGTTTATCCTCATCATTAAAAAAAATATGATGTGTGAAAATTGATGTGTTAATACCAGAAATCCCAGAAAGTGTCTATCCCAACACTTGTTTATAATCCCTTAAATGTTCAAGCAGTCACAATTCATGATCCGGAGGGAGTGAACAGGTAATTATGACATGATACTTGTTTCTATTTTCTAGATTTGAATATTTTAAATATCAAGGCAGTTGCTTTGGTCCTATTTCAGCGTGATTTTGGATTAATGGGAGTATGCAGGAATGTGAGAGGTCACTAATCTCATCTAACTGAGCAATGGTATCATCCTCAGACAAGGAATGATATTTTACAATCTTAATAGTGTCATCAAGGGTCAGTGGATCCTCAGTGTTTCAGAAATCATCTATCAACAAACATGCATTACATTTCACTAGACCACTACAAAAATAAATTCAAGAATTATTACCTAGAATTCTTATGAATGAAGAAAACTAAAAAAGGGGATCAAGGGAATGAAAAAAAGTTTATTCAAGGGAAGGAAATACATCTATAGAATTAACAGTGACATAGTAATGTTCTTATTTTTTGTGCTTCATGGCATCAAGGAGGTTTAAGTGGACAATGTCACCACCAAACTCCTTAGATAATGTTCCATTATAGACACTAATTATGATTTGGGATGTTTCCAAGAATGGACTTCCAAATATAATTGGGTAATTTCCATTCATTATATACTCTTCCATTTTATGCACATAAACATTATTAGGAAATATTAAATGTTTAACCCTCACAAGAACATCCTCTAACACACTAGAAGGGTGTTTTGTACTTCGATATGCTTGATTAATGATTATCCCATTTGTCTTCAATTATCCAATCTACAATGAAGAGTAAATGGAGTGAGGTATCACATTTATTTAAGCACCTAAATCATCAATATCATTGAAAAATGAATACTCCCCTATGGTGCATGAAATCTTGATGGTTCTAGGATCATTGCATTTAGTAGGAAGACATGGTTTTATCTATGTTGAGGCATTTCTCTCTAAGATTACCCTTTAATCACCAAAATGTCTGTAGAGACCCGAATCTTGACGTACATGGACATTACATTTCTTTTGCGGAATACTTAATACATAACAAAAACAGACACACAAGGACCGTAATAGTTTAGTGTCTTTGGAAACATGGAACGTAATCATCTAATCGTGGTGAAAGATCTTCAACATCTCCCATAAAGATCTTCCACTTTTTGTTTCCTGACCTAAAACCTTTATTTTGATCCTGGGGGAAAAAAACAAAAAAAGGGTGAGCTCAAATGCTCAGTAAGGGTAATAATGGATAAAATAAAACATACAATATACATTGGAACTTAAAAACATGAACATAATGTTTAAACATTAAAATCTCGAGCAAAGACATAAAACATGGAAGTACATAAGGCATAGATCATAATGGAACATAAACCATGATAAAATAGAATGGGAATAAAACATGTAATTTTGGAAACCATTAAGCACATGATATGATTTCCATAGTAGCAAAGGCATTGCTGCCAAGACCATCTTTGTGGACAAAGTCCCTTTCTGAATCGAGTTCACTCCTCGTTCCAGTCCTGTATTACTGAACCAGTATAACTTTCCATTCCAGCCATGTCTATATCATGAGATATAAATCTTTACCCAATGCATTTGAGGGAGATATAGGTCCCACCCATCTCAAAATGAAATCATTCTTACTTGCACCACAAAATAAACATACATCATTCATAAAAACCCAATAAATAAAATGGGTTTCATAAACATCATCCCATCATCACATAATCCATATAAAAGAAATGGATATAATTTCATAATAAGAGAAGTGAAACCATTTAAATCATAGAGACATTATACTTGAAACATACACATATGAAATAATGTCATCTTAGATGAAAAATGGTATTGATAAAACACTTGAAATGATTTCTTGAGGAAAATATCCCTTTTTCTTCAAAATCATTTTCTTCTCACAAAATGTCGTGAAATTTTAAAAGAAAGGGATTTTGTTGAAAATAGTCATGAAATATTTTGGAGGAATCTTCATGAATGCAACTCTTTATAAAACCGTAAAAACCCGTTTGTTCCGTATAAGTTAAAAAACATTCTTTTCGTAATTTTGCCGGAAAAGTCAAAAAGTACCCCGTAACGTAAAAAAACGAAAGATTCCTTATATGCCATGTAGTAAAAGTAAAAAATGGGTAAAAATGAATTTAAACATACATTACAAAACTTTTATAAAATATGTACATGGATGATAGAAATAACCCCAGTAAATACTTATGAATAAGCAATCTTGGATAAAAATGAGATTTGCAAAATTATCCCTTACCTTATGTCTGATATGCTTCGTATGTATCTGAACCTCCTGTATAATGATTTAAATAATGTCATTGACTTATTAAAGAATCATATTAATTTTTATGATATTATATATGGTTCTCATATGACATTATATTACCCTTTCTTTTGTAAATTCCACATTAAAGAGTGTTTTGGGTAAAATCGTTTCATTTGTCGTCCGTGTTTTGACTTGTAATTATTCATATGATTACTTAGATCACGATTACATAATTCCAGAATATAAAGCATGATTTATATATAATATATATTCAGAATATACAAATATATAATATATCGATAAATGGAATGAAATACATCGTTCATGGAGACGGTAGGTCGTACGTACGCATGAACGCTGTTTCCGTTTCCTTATTGAGTTGAATGGAATTAAGTAGATGACATACATATATACATAAATACAGTAGCTTTATAATTTCATATATATAATTATTATTGCTTATATATACTTTATAATCATTCTTAAATGGTTAACATGGAGAATGAATCTCATCGCGTCATGGAGACGGAAGTCCGTACGTACGCACGAGCGATGATATCATTTCCATAATTATTGAAATGAATTGGAGTGGATGATTCAACATATCAGAATCAGTATGATGTTATAATAACTATGTATATTTATTCTTTACACCATTATACCCATCCATGTAAAGTGTTGGTGGAAAAACAGATTACACCACAGCGTGGAGACGGTATTATGTACGTACGCACACGCGGTGATTTTGTTTTCCGTAGGATGGATAGAAGGTGAAATGGGGTTGTTTCATATTTATAATAACAAAATCAGTATATTAGTGATACTGATGTTATTAATTTATAATTAAATAAATAAATAAGAAGAAGTTGAAGAAGAAAGAATCTTGAATGAATCGGGAGAAGAAATTACCTCTTCTTCGATACGCCTCTTTGAAACCTCCTCTTAGGGCACTAAGATTGGTCTTTAAAGTAGACCCGAACCTCTAGGATGTTTCTAGGGAAGTGGATAAGATAATTTGGCAGGGGTTGGCCGAGATTGAAGGCTCAAATTGGTGGGAGGAGGAGAGGTAGGAGGTTCCCTTTTATAAGGGAGGAGAGGGGCACCTTTGGAATAACTAAAAATATTATTTTATTATAAAGCCAAATTCTGTTTTAAATAGCTCTGAATTGATTTATTTAGAACCTATGGTGGGGAGGGGTCTCAATCCTCTCGTCCAATATAATTTTGACAAGTTTAGGTTCCTATTTTTACCTTATCATTTAGATTTAACATTAAGTTAAGTAATTTTACTTTTACCGTGTCTTCTTGTGTTCTTATACTATAAGGTTAATAAAGTTATATAAGAAGCCAAAAGAACCCCAAGTTGTTTATTATAAATATATATAATCTTATCAAAGTCATTTGGCCAAACCTTAGATTTTTAGGAACAAAATAATAATTAATAATATAATATTTGTTTTAAAAACTATTTTATGTCAATTTTGACACTATTTAGTAATTGAATTTTCTGAAACTCATAACAGAATGATTAGTTAGAAAAAAGTTAATTAATTCAATACTAACATGTCATATTAACCTATAAATTCATTTTAATTATTAAAAAGTCTTAAATTACATTTATTTGGGTATTTATAAAATCAATTATGTCAATATTTCATTAATAAGATAATTACTGCATGATCTTTATGTCATAATAAATGATAATTATTTAATCCCTAAATGTTCTAAATAAATTCCTATGATGTAGATAATTGTATTAGATTTCTGGAGACTATTAGTGTTCGAAGTTTCAAGATGTTTATCACTAAATTAAAATTATTATACTTATAAGATTTAAGAAAGTGACATGTTGTCACATTCATTGGTTTTAATAATAATTAAATTATTTTCATGGGAAAAAGTCCATTAAATGAATCTAATCCAACCCTTAGGTGATATGGGTCGTCTTTTAGTCATCCAATAGGATTTTGGTAGGTGGTAGGTTATTTTTATAATCTTATATTTACCCTTAATTACCCGATTTACCTTTAACTATGGTAAATAAAATTTACCGTAGTTACTATTCATAATGCCAAAAATTAGAAAGTAGCTTATTATCATAATTTGGACCCACTGATTCCAAATATGGAATCTATTTTTCCAAATTCAATACACAAATGTTTCATAAATTAAATTAATATTAATCCCGTTGTCGAAAGAAAACGGGTTTTTTGTTTAAAACATTGTAAAAGATTGAATTGATTTATCTTACAAATTCAAGGTAGAATCAATGCTAATGACATAAATTATGTTAAATGGAAAAAATATTTTCTATTTATACTTTAAAACCATTCAATATTATAATTTTACCATATAAATTATTGTGATGAAAAAAGTTGTTTTTAATTAAAATATAGTGTGTTTTTACTATTCATAAAAATATGAAAGTTACAAGAATAATTTGAAAAATTTATCCAAAGTAAATTTTCATTTCTTGATTCAAAATAAGAATTTTATTTTTTCAAATTGAACTAATAAACATGTCAAAAACTAGATTTAATGTGGGTGCGCCATCAAAAGGCGGCAAAACTGCATTTTTTTAAAAATACTTATTTTACCCGAAAAATTTGTTTTGTTCTTATACCATGTTCTAGAAAATGTGTAAGATGAATAATAATGTTATAAAATTAAAAATTTGCTTAATACTATTCATAACATCTCATTCATAAAAATATTATATTAATATATCGTTTTTTAGTAAAACCTGGTATTGCGTACAACACACGCTATCGAGGAAGGTCGTGATTGCGTATAATGCAAGCCATGTCAGGGATGCGTGTTGTGCAAAAAATCTTCATTGTTTCATATAACAGAATCCAACCATATTTCATTTATACATTGAATATATATATATATATATATACTCAATGTTGCGTAGAATAACTATTATCAAAATTGTGTGTAACTGGATCCTAGAATAGTGGTGCGTATACTGCAAGAAATACAGTGTTGCGTATAGCACAAGGTAATCTTGGTGTTCCATACAACACAAGACATTAATGAAATTAAAAGAATATTTTTCATAAAATCTCAAGGTGTTACATTCTTCCCCCCTTAAAATGAATTTCGCCCTCGAAATTTTTCGGATTTATAAATGGGTTACTACTCTAAAGTTTGTTTAATAGAAACCCACATCGTAAAAAGGAATACCAAAACATGGATTTAAAAAACTAAAGTATGAAATGTAACGGTTACCCAAATTAACTCATCACTGAGTTTCCACGTAGGAGAACATAGGTGAAAATATGGATATGGAAGAAAAATCTCACCATCATGTTCTGATGGAGAGTGGTAGAGAACATGGCTATGAAAAAGCCAAAAATCACAAAGCTATTGATTTGTGATGATCTAAGGTACCGTCTGATTCATCAGATATAAGGGAACTAGGACAACATTTTTGGTTTTCCAGATCATTTCCCTAAAGTTGAGAATTAAAAGAAATACTTGCATGATTTTGGTACAATCTCACTGTTGTTCATGAATTGAAAAATTTCTACTTCATCCCTTAAAGAAATGAAGTTGAATTTGTTATTCGTGATGTGTTAGCAGATCATGTGATAGAATGATGGGTCATTCCATCTCTTTCAAACAATAGGTTAGCAAAAGTTATAAGTCCATATTATGGTTAGATTAATCATATATGGTTCCAAAAATGTACTTATACTTCATATATCATACCGCTTAATAAAATAAAACTATTTTCGACTAACCAGGGACTTCATATAGGCCAGTGGTAGGTGATAAAGGCCAGTCGCACTTCGGTTGTGGGTTAGATTCCCATAGCCTTGTCTGACGCGATGGGTTGTCGCCCATCCTGCAGGTTGTACTTTCTCTAAAACTACATTACTATAACATCCCATAAATAATATCAAAAAAAATTATATCCTTAAATAATACTAACTTATGTTCAACATAATCCATTCCAATCTTTAGGCTTATCCAAAATACTGCAGTCCACTCTCATAATATAGTGAAAATGATTACCAGAGATTTCATATAAGAAGCATGTTAATACCATCGTTGATCCCCATATATCATAAGATATGTCTTTTTGGTCACATTCCAAATATTCTAAGGCCTTAATCATGTATTCTCTTGAAAAATGAATACCCATTGAATCTTAGTAAAAACATGAGTGTTGTCAAAAGTTAACTCATTCCACATACCAAAAACCCAAAATTCTATAAACTCAAACCATGATATAACTATTTCCTTATATCAGTCATGAGCTCATGAATACTATCAAACATTTAATTTTCTCCTTATCCCTTCATTATGCGCATATCATCTACATTCCAAAAATATCTGAATAACCTTTCATGGATACTGGTACCATTAATCATACACTTTCAAAACTAAAGGAAAGACAACAGTGTAACAATCCTTAAATGTCTATTCCATAGTACCATGTGATTACTTATACAACATTACACATTATAAACATGTAATCATTCCACTACATTCTTAAACCATTGACCGAGCTTCAACAATTCTTTCATCTCACATATCATTTGTAGTCTCTTCATCATCATCAACATAAATACTACCCATACAACCATACTGATTCTCTTCATGAGACTTTACCTTAGGGGATTGGTTTGCATAATGCCCGTACATTCCACATTTAAAACATTTAACCATTGTTGATGCCGTAGCAATACCATTATCCTCATCCCTGGTGTTAACTGAACCTTTTCCTTTGCACTTACTGGCTTTGTGTCCTTCTTTTCCACACCCAAAGAATCTTCAAGTTCCTTTGAAACATTCTCCTTGATGCCTCTTCCCACATGATTTACATAGGGGAAATTGATCTTTCTTTCCTCCATGATCATCATGAAACTCCATCTTTCTCTTATTAGCTGAGTCGGGAAACTTACCAAATTTTACTTTATTGATCATATTATGAGATTTCTGATTCAGCATAATAATGATGTTTGGACTTCCAAATCCCATTTAATTTGGTTGATCATGAATAATATCAGTCTATTACCCATCATATCCTTCATTATTGTGAATCATCTTGTTTCAAGCCATTTCTTAAAACCCGAAAAGAATAGTGTGAGAAGCAAAAATCCTAATAAACGGGGAGTAACTTCAATATCAAACATCTTTGGTTTAATCTAATATCGTTACCATATTTCTAGGACTATATCCTATATATATACTTATCTTTAGGGACATCCCTAGATATACCTTAGAAATATTTCTAGGGATCTAACTAACGTTTTCGCATCCTAGTTTCCAAAGGTGGACTAAACCTTTCCTCTGATACCAACTATAGAGACCTGAAGCTTGACGTACATGGACATTACATTACTTTTGCGGAATAATTAATACATAACAAAAACATACACACAAGGACAGTAATAGTTTAGTGTCTTTGGAAACATGGAACACAATCTTCTAATCGTGGTGAAAGATCTTCAACATCTACCATAAAGATCTTTCACTTTTTGTTTCCTGACCTAAAACCTTTCTTCTGATCCTGGGGGAAAATAAAAAATAAAAAGGGTGATCTCAAATGCTCAGCAAGGGTAAGCATGGATAAAATAAAACATACCATATTCATTGAAACTTAAAAACATGAACATAATGTTTAAACATTAAAATCTTGAGCAACGACATAAAACATGGAAGTAAATAAGGCATAGATCGTAATGGAACATAAACCATGATAAAATAGCATGGGAATAAAACATTTAATTGTGGCAACCATTTTGCACATGATATGATTTCCATAGTATCCAAGGCATTGTTGGTAAGACCATCTTAGTGGACAAAGTCCCTTTCTGAATCGAGTTCACTCCTCATTCCAGTCCTGTATTACTGAACCGGTTTAACTTGTCATTCCAGCCATGTCTATCTCATGAGATATAAATCTTTACCCAATGCATTGGAGGGAGATATAGGTTCCACCCATCTCATAATTAAATCATTCTTACTTGTGCCACAAAATAAACATACATCAATCATAAAAACCGAATAAATAAAATGGGTTTCATAAACATCATCCCATAATCACATAATCCATATAAAAGAAATGGATATCATTTCATAATATGAGACGTGAAACCATGTAAATCAGAGAGACATTATACTTGAAACATACACATATTAAATAATGTCATCTTAGATGAAAAATGGTTTTGATAAAACACTTTAAATGAATTCTTGAGGAAAATATCCATTTTTCTTCAAAATCATTTTCTTTTCACAAAATGTCATGAAATTTTAAAAGAAAGGTATTTTGTTGAAAATATTCATGAAATCTTTTGGAGGAAGCTTCATGAAAACAAGGCTTTATAAAACCGTAAAAATCCGTTCGTTCCGTATAAATTAGAAAAACATTCTTTTCGTACTTTTTCCGGAAAAGTCAAAAAGTACCTCGTAACATAAACAAAAGAAAGATTCCTTACATACCATGTAGTTAAAGTAAAAAATGGGTAAAAATGACTTTAAACATACATGAAAACACTTTTATAATACATGGACATGTATGATAGAAATAACCCCAGTAAATACTTATAAATAAGCAATCTCGGATAAAAATGAGATTTGCAAAATTATACCTTACCATATGTCTGATATGCTTTGTATGTATCTGAACCACCTGTATAATGATATAAATAATATCATTGACTTATTACAGAATCATATTCATTGTTATGATATCATATATGGTTCACTTATGACTTTATATTACATATTCATTTGTAAATTCAATGTTAAAGAGTGTTTTGGGTAAAATCGTTTGATTTGTCGTCCGTGTTTTGACTTGTAATTATTTATACGATTACTTAGATCACGATTACATAATTCCAGCATATAAAACATGATATATATATATAATATATATCAGAATATACATATATATAATATATCGATAACTGGAAAGAAATACATCGTTCATGGAGACGGTAGGCCGTACATACGCATGAACGTTGTTTTCGTTTTCTTATTGAGTTGAATTGAATTAAGTAGATGAAATACATATATACATAAATCCAGTAGCTTTATAATGTCATATATTTCATTATTATTTCTTATATATACTTTATAATCATTCATAAATGGTTAACATGGAGAATGAATCTCATCGCGTCGTGGAGACGGTAGTCCGTACGTACGCACGAGCGATGATATCGTTTCCATAATTATTGAATTGAATTGGAGTGGATTATACAATATATCATAATCAGTATGATGTTATAAGAACTATGTATAGTTATTCTTTACACCATTATACCCATCCATGTAAAGTGTTGGTGGAAAAATAGATTACACCACGGCGTGGAGACGGTATTTCGTACGTACGCACGCACGGTGATTTTGTTTTCCGTAGGATGGATAGAAGGTGAAATGGGGTTGTTTCATATTTATAATAACATATCAGTATATTAGTGATACTGATGATATTACTTTATAATGAAACAACTAAAGAAGAAGAAGTTGAAGAAGAAATAATCTTGAAAGAATCGGGAGAAGAAATTACCACTTCTTCGATATGCCTCTTTGAAACCTCCTCTTAGGAGACTAAGATTGGTCTTTAAAGTATACCAGAACCTCTAGTATGTTTATAGGGAAGTGGAGAAGATAATTTGGCATGGTTTGGCCAAGATTGAAGGCTCAAATTGGTGTGAGGTGGAGAGAGAGGATTTGCCCTTTTATAAGGGAGGAGAGGGGCACCTTTGGAATAACTAAAACTATTATTTTATTATAAAGCCAAATTCGGTATTAAATAGCTCTAAATTGATTTATTTCTAACCTAATCTGGGGATGGGTCGAAATCCTCTCATAAAATAGAATTTAGACAAGTTTAGGTTCCTATTTTAACCTTATCATTTAGATTTAACATTAAGTTAAATAATTTTACTTTTACTGTGTCTTCTTGTGTTCTTATACTATAAAGTTAATAAACATACAATAAGAAGCAAAAAGAACCCCATGTTATTTATTATTAATATATATAACCTTATCTATGTCATTTGGCCGAGCCTTAGATTTTTTTGAATAAAATTACAATTAATAATATAATATTTGTTTTAAAAACTATTTTATGTCAATTTTTACACTATTTAGTAATTGATATTTGTGAAACTCATAAAAGAATTATTAGTTAGAAAAAAATTAATTAATTCAATACTAACATGTCATATTAACCTATAAAATTATTTGAATTCATAAAAAGTCTTAAATTCAATTTATTTCGGTATTTATAACATCAATTATGTGAATATTTCATTAATAAGATAATTACTGCATGATTTTTGTGTCATAATAAATGATAATTATTTAATCCCTAAAAATTCTAAATAAATTCCTATGATGTAGATAATTGTATTATATTTCTGTAGACTATTAATTTTAGAAGTTTCATGAAGTTTATCACTAAATTAAAATTATTATACTTATAATATTTTAGAAAGTGACATGTTGTCACATTCTTTGGTTTTAATAATAATTAAATTATTTTCATGGAAAAAGTCCAATAAATGAATCTAATCTGACCCTTAGATGAAATCGGTCGACTTTTAGTCATCCAATAGGATTTTGGCAGGTGTTTGGTTAATTTTATAATCTTATATTTACCCTTAATTACCCGATTTACCTTTAACTATGGTAAATAAAATTTACCATAGTTACTATTCATAATGCCAAAAAATAAAAAGTAGCTAATTAACATAATTTGGACCCACTGATTCCAAATATGGAATCCGTTTTTCCAAATTCAATACACAAAAGTTTCAGAAATTAAATTAAAATTAATCCCGTTGTCGAAAGAAAACGGGTTTTTGTTTAAAACATTACAAAAGATTGAATTGATTTATCCTACAAATTCAAGGTAGAATCAATGCTAATGACATAAATTATATTAAATGGTAAAAATATATTCTATTTATACTTTAAAACCATAAAATATTATAATTTAACCATATAAATTATTGCGATGAAAAAACGTTGCTTTTAATTAAAATATAGCGTGTTTTTATTATTGATCAAAATATGAAAGTTACCAGAATAATATGAAAAATTTATCCAAAGTAAATTTTCATTTCTTGATTCCAAAGAAGAATTTTATTTTGTCAAATTGAACTTCTAAACATGTCAAAAACAAGATTTAAAGTGGGTGCACCATCAAAAGGAGACAAAACTGCATGTTTTGAAAAATACTTATTTTACCCGAAAAATATATTTTGTTCTTATACCATGTTGTAGAAAATGTGTAAGATGAATAATAATTTTATAAAATTCAAAATTTAGTTAATAATATTCATAACGGCTCGTTCATAATAATATTATAATAATATATTGTTGTTTAGTAAAACCTAGTATTGCGTACAACACATGCTATCGAGGAAGGTCGTGATTGCGTGTAATGCAAGCCAAGTCAGGGTTGCGTGTTATGCAAGAATCCTTCGTTGTTTCGTATAACAGAATCCAACCATATTTCATTTATACATTGAATATATATATATATATAATCA
This sequence comes from Viscum album, assembly GCA_963277665.1. NCBI lineage: Eukaryota > Viridiplantae > Streptophyta > Magnoliopsida > Santalales > Viscaceae > Viscum > Viscum album. Next base: position 2,098,295,394 of record OY728159.1, on the reverse strand, counting down.
ATGTTGCTTAGAATAATTATTATCAAAATTGTGTGTAACACGATCCAAGAATAGTGTTGCGTATACTGCAAGCTAATACGGTGTTGCGTATAGCGCAAGGTAATCTTGGTGTAGCATACAACACAAGACATTAATGAAATTAAAATAATATTTTTCATAAAATCTCGGGGTGGTACAATGTCTCCTTCGATTTTTACACATCTCATATAGAAACTTTTCATATCTAGGATTTTTTTAATATAATCAATCAAGGGGATCATTACCTGGACATAGTTTAAAGTTTCCAAGATTTATTTATCGGGTTATTTTACTTTTTTTCTTATGTTGGGTGGACCTTTGAGAAAATGGAAAAGAAATTGTTGGTCTAGGTGACTCATTAATTGACACACTCTTTCCTTTGGCAGGTCTTCTCTCATGAAAATGTGCTACCACATTTGGAGAACATTCCATGGTTGGGATGGTGGTTTCCTTACAAGAGGATGACTCTAATGTAGGGTTCATTTGGAATTAATGTTTTGTTAACCTCCTATATATGATGTCTAGGATATTACCCCTATATAAATGGTTGAAATTTAGTTGAGAGGGTAGTATATCTGACCCATGACTTTGTATTTCCCCCACATGGTTAGATATTTTTCTTAATTGGGTTTTATGGTCTTGTTGGGATTCGTGGCTGGTTTGTTTGAATTGGATATCTTTGGTATCCATTTTTTATTCATGACATCCAAGAAAGTCTTATCTATTCTAGGGGGTTGTTGTAAAGGCCTTTGGGGTATTTGAGGATTTCTGGGTGGTGGTGGTGGATTACTACATTGAACCTGTTGGTTCCATTATTGTTGAGGTTGGTTTGAATACTCCCCTTTCCGAAAATATTGGTTTTCTTTCAACACAGGGTTAGATTGATAGTAAGGTTCTTTCTGAAAGTTTTGGTTTTAGGGGATCCCTAGAAATAATGCCTCAAAACTCTCTAAAGTTTCCCTTAGTTGGGGAATTGAATAAAATACTATCTATCTTAAGAGAATATACCGCAATGGATGGGATTAGGCGATTTATATTTTCCTTGGGAAATAGAAAGTTGTCGAATAAGGGTACATACATCCACAAACCTCATGTACACTTTCTTCTCTAATTTAGTACTTTGCGCCTCATAGACACCTCGAATGGGTATATTGGACCTTGAACTGAATTGGTGAGTGGTCTTCTCCTATTTCCCAATTATGGTCCTTATATCAATTGAAGTTTTATCCCCTAGTGAACCACTTGCATAACATCAATCATTTTTCTGTCAACCGGGATTACACCTTCATAAAAATTTTGTATTAAAATTTGAAAACTAATTCTGTTTTTTTGGAAAACTTTTAAAAATTATTTTAAACCTTTTCCAATTTTCATGATGTGTTTCCACTTTATATTTTATAATCAAACACATTTATTTTCTTATTATTTCAGTTTGAGAGGCTAGGAAATATTTCTCAAGAAAAAGGTTTTTCGTGTCCACCCAACCTCTTATTGGGGAATTGGCATAGTATATCCAATACATTGCATTGTATTTTAAGGAAAAAAGAAATTATTTATGTTTTACATGTTTCTCATCAAAATTTATAGGTTTTAATGTTGAAGACACAGTATGAATTTTTTTAAAATGTTTATGTGGGTCTTCTCTTGTGATTCCATGAAATCTTGGCATCAAGTGAATTAGAATAGATTTTAATTTAATATTCGGTGCCTCACCTCTCATTTGAATAAATGAGGGTTGGATGTCAAGATCTGGTAAGGCTAATTATCATAGTCTTTTAATGTTTTTAGAAATGTGATAAAAGTGTATTTCAGTTTTAATATTGCTTTTAGAAGAAGAAGAAGGATGAAGAATATTTCCATCATGTGGTGTGTCCTCATTCATGTGTTTTTTGTCTGTCTCGAAGCCATGGACATAATATATTCTCTAGTATTGGTTTTAATGTTCGTAAATCTCTTGGATTAGAATGAATCATGCACAAATCCTACATATTAAATATATCAAAAAACCAATTTTTTAAAAATGTAGAAGAGAAAACAAATAAATATTAACAAAATTTACAAATCTACAAAAAACACGAACTAAAACCCAAAGCAGTCCTTGGAAACAGAACCAAAATTTTGATGTGTTGTCATGACACATCAAATTAATTATTATATAAAGATTGTTTTATTGTTTAGGGAAGACCCAAGGTCATCTATCGATGACCTTTGATAGGTTTTGACAATGTATTTTTAATTAAAGTTACTAAAAGATGGGTATTTTTGAAAATAGTTATAATAATAAAATTACTTAATTAAAGAGTTTAATTTTTGATAAATAATTTTGGTATTTTAGAATTACGAGATATGGAAAAAATTTCAAGTTCACTAAAAATCATGTTGAGTTCATAATTATAAAAAATGAACGTGGTTTAATGGAATCCATTGGATGAGGGATGTCAAGATCATAACTTTCTCTTTTCCCCTTCAAACGATTCTCAAAGAACCACCCCTTGACACAACAATCCTGTTTTCAAGGTTTTTTTATCAAACATATAAAATAATTGCTACCAAATTGAACTGAAATTTATGTATGTTTGTGATAAACAAGACTCTTTTCTTATCCAGTCGGATGAATACAAGATTCCCACTTGAAATCTCAACCAAATCGATGTTGAGATAAAAATATTTCCAATTAATTATAACAAAATAAATGTATTCAGAGGATAAGGACATCAATGTTAAACATAAGTTAAATATTTATCAGAAAAATTATTGAAAATATATAGAAGTTCATATTACAGAGCTCCCTACCACGTTTTTGTAGCTCCCTTGAAATGACCCTCCACTGTTTAGATCTCCCTCAAGAAGAGGGGTAGGAGGCTCTGGTGGAACTCCATCATCATCATTGATCCCCCTATGAAGATATGGCCCCCAATAACTTCTAGGATGATAAAGAGAATCATATAATAATTGGAAATGGAAGATAATGGCTCCTCTGCTGAACTACCAAATGGGGATCCCAAGTTTCTCTTTTATAGTCAAATTGGGTGGCGGTTATGGGAACCCTGATTTCAAAGAACCACTTATCCCATTGTTTTTGGCTACTATACAGTTGTATCTCGCATTTTAGAAAACTGAAATGTCATATCGCCAAATCATGAATATCACAAATGAATGTTTTTCACCATTTGGACTACTACATCATGAAATATTTATAAAATATAGAGAATATATTTTGACTTTTTGAATATTTGATTCATTGGATAGATCAGTTCGAATGGGAATTTTAGAGTCCTAATTAGGCTTCAATTCAACCATATGAAATTTAGATGAATAAATTTTTTATTAGAAAAAAAATTCAGCCCATTTGGATGTATGGTCTAGTAGTAGTGTATGGATTAATCCACAGGTGTGCTTGGATCTGATGCAGTTTGGCCCATTTCTCTTGGACTTCATTATGGGACCTTCACATCACCTACACCTTCAATGAAATTATCAGAAAATTTAAAATTACACTTTTTAATAGTGATACAGAAAAATAGTAAAATAAAAATGCATTGAATTTTGTTATTATATTTGGAATTTAAAATAAAAATTTAGTTTAATATAATAGTGTAAGGGTGAAAATTAAAATAGTGAATAAGGGTGTGATCAACCGCTTTCATTGGGGCATGTCTGGCCATGGCGAGCATCACATTGCTCCCATCCCGCGCATCTCTGCTTTGTATCATGTCCCTACCTCTCGGTCTTGCATTGCGATCAACATAATTTTTTTCCGATTATCCCTCATACTTAGAACATATTTTTCTTCTCGGATCCATGTCTGAGGGAGGGAATTTGATTGAGCCAAAATATGCACCGAGGAAAATGAAGCAAAAAAGAAAAACGTGTCTGATGAGGCTACTTGGAGAAGCCCATTCATGGAGCATGTAAGCACTGCAGAATTCATGGAGCCTACCCAGAACCACGTGCGACATGAAGCTGAATCCCTCTATGTCATGACCATGAAGTAAATAGGTGGGAGGCTCTGCGGTTACCACACAATTGACTGAGAGCTTCATGTCGTGGAGGGATTCGAATCGACCTCCATGTGTCCGTCGAACATTACGGGATCCTTCGCGTGTGCCACAAAGAGAACCTAGGAGACCTCTATGCTGAGGATGATATTAATGAAGAATCTGTGGTTATTAAAAACTTGACACTATATATGACTAATCACGGAGCATCATGTGGCTTCACTCTGAGCTGTCCTTGCTTTGCACCGTCCCTCATCTATAAATACTTGTATCCCCTAATCACAAAGAATGGATGCACCGACTATTTTACTTCTCTGATCTAAAATAGTGAATCACCTTATCCTCTACGAATCCTTGAGATAAATGTGATATTCCAGGTACTTGAGCATTGTGAGGTACCCTTCCAGTAGATCAAATACAACCCCTCTTCATGAAGGGATTCCTTACACAAAGCCCAGGAGCCATCACGATGGAAGGAGATCCTCAAGGGGACTCAGGACATTGCAAAGGACTCATGCTTCACAGAGTACCCTTCATGAATATTTTAACCATATTCTATGGTAGGGTCACAATGCTTCATGAATAGAATTGCTTCGCAGTGCTATGCTTTGCATGGTACGCTTGCTCCTAATGTCCTACTACGTGAATGACTTTACACTTTGTGAAGCACCCTCAATATGCACCTATACCCTATGCCTTGGATAGTCTACCCAACATCGGGATGAATATAGCTTCATAAGCCCCTCCAATACATGAAGCATTGTATCTTCACATGCACCATCATGTGAACCCATTTGCATCGAAAAACCATTTCCCATATAACCCTATGGTTATGTACAATGGGATTTAAAGGTAATATGGGCGGTTCATTACATTGAATTTCTTATCCTTATACTTCTACACATAGGCATGCTAACAGCTATCGATCCTTTCCATAGCCACACTAGCGTGGTCCCCTCAGTGGATCACTCCACAACACACCATAATCCCAACATTGACGATACCTTCCACTCCCAAAAGTTAGTTGTGCATCAGTTATGTAATTCCTAGGGGTGCAGAGATAACTTGTCTTACAAGAGCTGTATAACGTTAAACTTCCAAGCACCATCGTCCTTAGTAAATGATGTTAAACTATAGCCTCACCTCGTGAAATACATTCAGGGTGCCCCATCTCAAGCATTCTCCAAGACTGCTTGTCTCCATGGGAGATGGATCTTTCTCACATGTAATGATATCCTTTTTTTATAGAATCCTCTCTCTTTGGGGAAGGGATACCATCCTTGTTTAAACCTCTATCCTTTCTTGCGGGAGTTATCATCCATTCCCCTCTAATATTCATCAGTTCAAAAGATTATAGGAGAGATGGGAATAAGGATATTTTTTACTCTATAACTAACCCTCTTGGATTTTTCTCAATTGGTCCCCCATCCTAGAGTAAGTCCCAATCTCCACCTCATTGGGCTACTAACCATGCATAATCCCCTGTTTCCTCTTTGGGATGCTAACCGTGTGTAACCCCCAATTTCTCATCCCATAAAAGAACCTTTATTGACATGATCATTTGGTCCTTGAGGCCTCTTGTTTCTTACACCAAGAATGAATCATGTGGTCATAGAATAAGCGTTGACCATGGAATACTTCATGACCCACCTTAACATGTAATCCCGAATCCATTCTGAACTATGCGGACATTGATCATTGTCTCCTAGGAAAAGTACTTAGGAAGCCTCCTTGAGGTTAAATCCCAACACCAACTTGTATCGACCCCATCACATCAGTTCACTCATCCCGCAAGACATTAAACATTATCCACCATTCCAAACTATATGAACATTGATCCTTTTTCCCAAGGAAAGGTATATAGGAAGCCTCCTTGAGGTTAAAGCCCATCACCTACTTTTCCTGACCCCTTTACATCGGTTCACTCATCCCGCATGACGTTAAATTGTATCCACTATCCTGAACTACAAGGAATTTAATCCTTGTATCCTAGACAGGGTATGTAAGAATCCTCCCTATGGTTCAATCCCAATAGCTACTTTTCCCGACCCCTTCACGTGAGTTCACTCATACCACATGATGTTAATATGTATCCTCCCCACTTAACTACATGGAATTTGATCCTTGTCTCCTAGAGAGGGTATATGAGAAAATGCACATAGGTTCATGTCCAACACCCATTGGTTCTAACCACTTTGCGTCGGCCCACCTATGTCTTGCAAGATGTTAAACGGTACTCCCCTTTTTTCCCGTATGACGTTAAAGTGTACATTTTAGAACTATGTGGTATATGATCTCTATCTCTTAGAAAACATATGTAGTAATCCTCCCTGAGGTCCAATACTAATCGACAATAAGTCATTCTGTATTACCATTATTTGTAAGACATTGTGTTTCCCAATCTATGATAAGCTGTTGTGTTCCCCAATTAATAGTACGTCGTTGAGATTCCCAAAAAGCGGTAAGTCATTGGATCCCCAGTCAGTGGTAAGATGTTGTAATCTGAAATCGATGGCAACACATTGTAGTCCCCTTAGCTGGGACACACACCTATGCCCCCATGGTGTCAGACCAACCTAGGAAACTAACCACTTATAATCCCCAATATGTCATCTTGTTATCATCCTCTGCACTCACCTGATTCTATATCATTTTTCCTGAACTACATGTACATTGATTCCCTATCACAGGGATAAGTAATAATCCTTCTTGGGGGTCAAGACAATCACTCATGTCCCAGTGTGGTCTCTCCCTTGAGCCTAGGTGTTTTGGGAAGGCCACACCCCATTCTAGAGGTTCCACTTCCTACAAATTGCATCCATGCATCCATTCTCATGGGTTACCTCCTCATGTGTCTCATCGCCCAACCAAACTATGTGGACTTTGATTCCCTATAACTAGGATGCATAGGAAGTCTCTTTGATGATCAATCCCAATTTCATCATTGTACTAATGTTAGTTCTATATCATTATCTATCTACTATCAACCATCCAAATCCATCCGGATTCCCACCAGGGTCACCACATCCCAGTGTGATCATGACACCCACATTTTCATTGTACCTAGATGCAAGTGGGTTACTGACCATGTGTTACCCCATCATCAGTGTTCCCTCCTGTGGTTGCACCCATACGATCCACTCCAACCAGTGTTATGATCAATTTTATCCATCTCCTCACGACGTTAAACTCGCGGTATTCCATGTGTTAAACATAGGATGCTGAGGAAAACCTCAAATACATTCTTATGGCATAAATTTCCCTACATTCATTGTAGGATTCTTTAGATTCTTCACCATCAAAAAGAACTATCATAAGGGGAATAATCCTAGATGCATCAGTGTTCCAGCGTCTTGACACGCCAACGATGTCCAATGTGACTACTCCCCAGACTAAAGGTTTCTTACCTTATTGGATCCCTTGGAATGTACTGACAAAAGCAGCGTAATTTTCAGGCGTCCATGAAGAATTGGAACTCGGAAGAGTTTCATGAACAATGTCTTATGTGTATAGGAGGGAGACCCAAAAAGGAAATGAGTTATGAGGAGGAGTCCATAGAAGGAGTATCCAATATCCCATCATCGCATTTCGATCAAGTAGAAAATGTACTTGAATATGTGATGGATTCCACCCTCCATTGGAAAGTGGGATTAAAGGGAAACTGATCATCACATCCTCCAAAGGGGACATATACGTTCCCTGATGATAGCTTCAAAAAAATATTACTTCTCAATATTTTGTTTCATATTAATATATATATATATATATATAATTTATAATCTCAATGTCATGATTAAAAGAATCATGGTTTTTTTCAATTGGGTTCCCTACAAGATTATAAAACATGCTGTGGAAAATATGTATATTAACATCCATAAACTTTTTATATTTTTCATAGACGTGAAATTATTTATAAAAAAATTATTTATCATTCAATAAATCAACACATTCAATTATATGTTATTATTTACTCATTTTGAAAATTTTCTTGATGAATTTTCATCAAAATTATTTAATTTTTTATCTCATTCAGTTGTAGATATATTTGTCACATCACTAATAAGTATACAATATTAAAAATGTGAGGAAAAATCATGTTCAAAATATAGTATGTGTGATCTCATTCGGATATTCCTAATATAAAAAATACAACCCCTAAATAATGGAACACATTATAGTTAATTTCATTCTCTATAAAGATGAACTTTCACAAAAATAATGACAGAGAAAAACATCTATCTCTGATGCCAGTTGTTGCATCTATAGTGACCAATGCACATCAAAAGAATGTGTAAGAGGTGGATTATAGTTTATGTTTGTTATATTCATTAATTCGATATTCTTCCCATGTTATAATGAATGATATGAACAATTCATGATCTATCAAATTAACATAGAATTGAAATATTAAATATTAATAGAGAGAAATATTAATTTTAACTAGTTCAAAATAATGGATACTAAAAATAGAATACACCAATTTTTTTCTAAGTCACTTGGGGATATCAACATGTAATATATGGGATTAAAATTTCATTAAAAGACACACTATAAATCCACAATCAATCCATCTTTGTCCCATTTAATTCACTCTCTCAAGGAAGTTATATAATAAAAAATTATGTCAAATGAGATGTGTTTATGAAATTGAATATAAAACAACCAAAAAATCAACAAGGGTGTTATAAATGTAAATCAAAATTTATAAACACGATCTGAACCTTAATTTATTAATCTAGAATAAATTCTTATCAATAAATCTTGATATAGCACTTTCTTAACTTTTCTACAATTTATATCATTTAAACTTATTCAATATATATTCTATAACAAAATTTAATTTATAAATTCATCAATATTTGTATTCATTATGTTTTCTTCCTATTAGAACATAAATGCATCCATTATGAATGAATTATTGTTTTTAATAAATTTCATTTAATGATTACAGTAAAACCTCATTGAATATTTCATATTTTGAGAAATAATCACTCACTACAGCATATTATTGACCACCATGGTGTGGTGATGTCCATATTATAACTAAACCAATAAAAGTCATAGACCTTATTAAATCATACAATGATAATATTGGTTATTTTGAATTATAATATTGAAAATATAATGAACCACCATGGAGTAACAATTTAATGATCATGAAATAGCCTTTAATACGTTAAAACATCAAGATATATGAGATACTATTTGGGTTTTGAATTTTCAAACACTTTATTAAAATCCATTTAGCTAAAATAGTTTACATAAAACTATAACCGGCTATTTCTCCCCTTATATATTATTAAATATAAAGATAATCATAGTTTCATCTATGTTTTTAATTATATACGTCCATTAATACAAGGATATTTTAACGAAATATGGCTTTTTATAAAACATAGTGTTGTTAATTTTCTCATTTCATATTCTCCTTCATGACCATGATGACCACTTATTGCAACATCCTAGGTAAATAAAGATTAAATCATTTTCATATTTATTAATATTTATGAATTAAATATTAATTTTACTATAAAGGGGTTGTTATGTCCGATAGCTTACCCGATATGCAACAAAGAGTTTCTTTGAAATCTTACGTTGTACACTAGTAATAAAATAATATTATTTTAAAAGGTAGTTAACACGTAGTCGTTGTGTTGGCAGGAATGAATAGAAATAACTAAAATATGATTATATATGTTTGTTAAATGTTTTTACATTTATCCAATAAAGGATAAAGGCTTAAAATAGGAAAATAATTCACTTTTAGGCATATATACTCTAATTTTCACTAAAGGTCCACTTATATCCTTTTGATGGTGAACTGTCATTAAATATAGTTTTTTTCACTCTAATACATTCTATTGGACCAAATAAAATTCTTATATATAATTGAGACATCAAAATTTACTTTGTTTAAATTTTTGGTATTTTTCCGATAAAGTTCATTTTTAATGAAAAATGAAAAATGATGTATTTTAATTCAAAACCCCTTTTTAATATAATTTATTTATATTATTATATTATCTTTTTAATCGGTTTTAAATTGAAATTATAATATATTTTTACCATTTAATCCAATTGTGGTCATTGAAATTAATTTCACTTTGAGTTTGGACTTAAACTAATGTCAATCTTTTGATATATATTGGTTCATAAAAATAGGTGTTTTTTCATGACAACGGGAATTAATTATTATATTAATTAATTTAACTTATATGTTTTTAATTTTTTAAAATAGACATCATTTTTTAATTTGGAATATCAAATATAGCTTATGGTGACGTTTTGTTATTTTTCTGAAAAACATCAAATTGTGATGAATAGTGAAACCACTAAGTGGCAGTTAAAAAACTGATTTTTCGTTTGAATGAAACATTACCACTTCTATGTTTTGAATTTCGAAAATCCGACATACATGGTTGTCATTATGAAGTAAAATTTGGTTCAATGGGATTAAAATATTTTTTTTGGGGAATAGTAACTTTTATGTTTTTAATCACGATTAGAGGTTATTAGTGTAATTTATGGTAAAAATAATATTTTAATAATATGAAATGAGCTTGAAACATGTCCTACCCTTATTGTATGTGTCATGGCCGACCAAGAAAATACATGGGTCAACTTGGGGACCCCATGGAGCCATTTTGGTAGGAAAATGACATTAATTTTTATTATTTAAAGCTAATATAAAAATGTCACAAACATGAGTTGTTTTACTAAAAAACTTTTTTACATGGGGTTATACAAAATCATAATTTTGACTATAAATATTCATTTGAAAGCTAAAACTATTTCCAAAATTATGATTTTTTTTATAATTTTTAGACATTAAATAAATTTAATTATTTATGACACCATGATGATGCAGCGATTAACTCATTATTTAACGATTTAAATAAAATGAAAATATAATGAAAAATATAAGACCGAAATTTATCAAAAACCTATTGGATTTGTGTATTCAGAACGCTTATCACCAAATACTCTATATATATAATTTTTGGACCTTTAAAATCCGAAAAACACTTTATTATAAAGTAATCATTTATAACTTTCCAAGAGTGCCCCTCCTCTCCTCTTATAAAAGGCCCCCACCTCTACCACCTTACCCAGATCTCTCAAGCCTTTGGATCGGCCAACCCCTACCCATTTTGTCTCTACACATCCCTCTCTTAAACCTAGAAGCCTCACGTTGGGAAGAAGTATTTCGAAGGACGCCTTTGAGCTCAAATCAAAAATATTTACCCGTTTTACAGGTAGTGTCTTCTCTTGTGCTTTTATGATTTATTTTGCTTTTCCAACCCACTAAAATCTTTTTATTCCTTTATTTTGTAACAAAACCAGTATCTTAAATAAACTAGGATTTTTAATGAAAATTATTAGATCTAAACCTACACACACTATCATCTAATGGTTAAAGAACATAATGTTTTTTTGTTGGCGATTTTCTGCCTCACGAAACAATGATTGTTCAATATTCTTTTAACACCTTTCATGGTGGCCATTAAGATGTAAATATATTTATATATGATTTATATTATGTTTATGTTTTTCTTATACTTCTGTATTTTTCATTTGTGGAATACCTTTATGGTTTCCATTGTGGGTAAACAAGATAATTTCATTTTAGGAAGTGTAGACTACCGCCCCCTCAAAGTGATTTGATTCGTTAATGCCATATGTGGGACGTATAAACGATGGAGTTAATGTTATTATATATGATGTTATACTGGAATTATAATATACCATTATATAATTATGATTTCACTCCTTTAAATATGAAATAGAAATGAATGTAGCCTTCATGCGTACGTACGGCTTACCGTCTCCATGAACGGTGCATTTGATTTCTTACCTCTAAATGTTATGTACTATTATAAATACATGTATCTTATGGATATATATGATTTATATTATATCCAAATCATGAATATAATTCTGGATATAATGAACCTTTGACCACATAAACAACATGTAATTGTAAGAAGTCCATTTTTGACTTATGAACCAGATATCGACAAAACGAACATTATTAACATAAATTATTACATAACGTTTATAACATGAAAATAAGTGAATAAAAGGAATAATAAGATTGAAAACGGTTCTTATGAAAGTAGAAGTTAGCTTTATTTTTTTATTCAAGAGATTAAAGAGAAATCGAGTCACGTCGGACACAAGGTAAGGGACTTCATCTAAATCTCCTTTCATTGAGGCATATTTTGTTCTAATACAAATCTTTATTTTATACGGTGTATAAACCCATTTGAATTTTAATTTTATACCAATGGAATCTTTTTCTATGAAGTGTTTTAAAAAATGACAAAAATGAATGTTTCTTTTAACATAAACGGTGACAACTACCTTTTCCGTCGCCGTGAGTATTATTTGGTCTTGGGCTTCCTCAACAAGTCGTGATGTTTTTTTAAAATGAAACAAATACCATATACTCATTTATGTATTTTGGTATTGAAATTGGTTTTTATAATGGATTTGTTATGTCAATATATTTAAGTGATATATTGTGTTTGAAATGTGGAAATGTTTTCATTCCATTTTTTTACGTCTTATGATTTTATAATGGTACATAGACATTTGACAGGTGGTTATGTGATAAACCATATGACAGGTGGTGTTGTGAATACCAGGACAGGTGGTTACATTATAACCTCCAATGCATAGGGTATGTAAGTTATCCGTATGGCTATTCCATTAAGTGACATGTGTGGAAGTCGACCGTATGGTTATTCCATTTAAGAATTTTTATGTGTAGAGACCCGAAGCTTGACATACCTGGACATTACATTACTTTTTCAGAATACTTAATACATAACAAAAATAGACACACATGGACCGTAATAGTTTAGTGTCTTTGGAATCATGGAACGTAATCTTCTAATCGTGGTGAAAGATCTTCAAAATCCCCTATAAAGATCTTCCACTTTTTGTTTCCTGGCCAAAAACCTTTCTTTTGATCCTGGGGGAAAATAAAACATTAAAAACGGTGAGCTCAAATGCTCAGTAAGGGTAAGCATGGATAAAATAAAACATACCATATACATTGGAACTTAAAACATGAACATAATGTTTAAACATTAAAATCTTGAGCAACGACATAAAACATGGAAGTACATAAGGCATAGATCGTAACGGAACATAAACCATGATAAAATAGCATGGGAATAAAACATGTAATTTTAGAAACCATTAAGCACATGATATGATTTCCATAATAGCCAAGGCATTGCTGCCAAGACCATGTTAGTGGACAAAGTCCATTTCTGAATCGAGTTCACTCCTCATTCCAGTCTTGTCTTACTAAACCGGTTTAACTTGCCATTCCAGCCAGGTCTATCTAATGAGATATAAATATTTACCCAATGCATTGGAGGGTGATATAGGCCCCACCCATCTCATAATGAAATCATTCTTACTTGTTCCACAAAATAAACATACATCATTCATAAAAACCAAATAAATAAATTGGGTTTCATAAACATCATCCCATCATCACATAATCCATATAAAAGAAATGGATATAATTTCATAATAAGAGAAGTGTAACCATGTAAATAATAGATACATTATACTAGAAACATACACATATGAAATAATGTCATCTTAGATGAAAAATGGTTTTGATAAAACACTTGAAATGAATTCTTGAGGAAAATATCCCTTTTTCTTCAAAATCATTTTCTTTTCACAAAATTTCATGCAATTTTAAGAGAAAGGGATTTTGTTGAAAATAGTCATGAAAACTTTTGGAGGAAGCTTTATGAAAACAAGTCTTTATAAAACTGTAAAAATCCATTCGTTCCGTATAAGTTAAAAAAAACATTATTTTCATACTTTTGCCGGAAAAGTCAAAAAGTACCTCGTAACGTAAACAAAAGAAAGATTCCTTACATACCATGTAGTAAAAGTAAAAAATGGGTAAAAAGGACTTTAAACATACATGAAAAAACTTTTATAAAACATGGACATGGATGATAGAAATAACCCAAGTAAATACTTATGAATAAGCAATCTCGGATAAAAATGAGATTTGCAAAATTATCCCTTACCTTATGTCCGATATGCATCGTATGTATCTGAACCTCCTGTATAATGATTTAAATAATGTCATTGACTTATTACATAATAATTTTCATTGTTATGATATCATATATGGTTCACTTATGACTTTATATTACCCGTTCTTTTGTAAATTCCATGTTAAAGAGTGTTTTGGGTAAAATTGATTCATTTGTCGTCCGTGTTTTGACTTGTAATTACTCATATGATTACTTAGATCACAATTACATAATTCCTGTATATAAAAAATGATTTATATATAATATATATTCAGAATATACATATATATAATAGATCAATAAATGGAATGAAATACACCGTTAATGGAGACGGTAGGTCGTCCATACGCATGAACGCTATTTTCGTTTCCTTATTGAGTTGAATGGAATTAAGTAGATGACATACATTTATACATAAATCCATTATCATTATAATGTCATATATTTCATTATTATTTCTTATATATACATTATAATCATTCTTAAATGGTTAACATGGAGAATGAATCTCATCGCGTCGTGGAGACGGTAGTCCGTACGTACGCACGAGTGATGATATCGTTTCCATAATTATTGAATTGAATTTGAGTGGATGAAAAAATATATCAGAATAAGTATGATTTTATAATAACTATTTATAGTTATTCTTTACACCATTATACCCATCCATGTAATATTTTGGTGGAAAAAAAGATTACACCACGGCATGGAGACGGTATTCTGTACGTACACACGCGCGATGAATTTGATTTACGTAGGTTGGATAGAAGGTGAAATGGGGTTGTTTCATGTTTATAAAAACAAATCAGTATATTATTGATACTGATGTTATTACTTTATAATGAAACAACTAAATAAGATGAAGTTGAAGAAGAAAGAATCTTGAAAGAATTAGGAGAAGAAATTACCTCTTCTTCGATACGCCTCTTTGAAACATACTCTTAGGGCACTATGATTGGTCTTTAAAGTAGACCAGAACCTCTAGGATTTTTCCAGGGAAGTGTAGAAGATAATTTTGCAGGGGTTGGCCGAACATGAAGGCTCAAATTGGTGTGAGGAGGATATGGAAGAGGTGCCCTTTTATAAGGGGGAAGAGGGGCACCTTTGGAATAACTAAAAATATTATTCTATTATAAAGCCAAATTCGGTTTTAAATAGCTCCAAATTTATTTATTTCAAACCGAAGGTGGGGATGGGTCTAAATCCTCTCATCCAATCGAATTTAGACAATTTTAGGTTCCTATTTTAACCTTATCATTTAGATTTAACATTAAGTTAAATAATTTTACTTTTACTGTGTCTTCTTCTGTTCTTATACTATAAGGTTAATAAACATACAATAAGAAGCCAAAATAACCCCAAGTTGTTTATTATTAATATATATAACCTCATATATATCATTTTTCCTAACCTATATTTTTTAGGAATAAAATAAAAATTAATAATAGAATATTATTTTTAAAAACTATTTTATGTCAATTTTGACACTATTTAGTAATTGATTTTTGGGAAAATCATAACAGAATGGTTAGTTAGAAAAAAGTTAATTAATTCAATACTAACATTTCATATTAAACTATAAAATTAGTTTAATTCATTAAAAGTCTTAAATTACATTTATTTGGGTATTTATAACATCAATTATGTCAATAATTCATTAATAAGATAATTACTGGTTGATCTTTGTGTCATAATAAATGATAATTATTTAATCCCTAAAAATTATAAATAAATTTCTATAATGTAGATAATTGTATTATATTTCTGGAGACTATTCATGTTCTAAGTTTCATGAAGTTTATCACTAAATTAAAATTATTATACTTATAAGATTTAAGAAAGTGACATGTTGTCACATTTTTTGGTTTTAATAATAATTAAATTATTTTCCGAAAAAAAAGTCCATTAAATGAATCTAATCCGACCCTTATGTGATATGGGTCGACTTTTAGTCATCCAATAGGATTTTGGAAGGTGTTAGAGAAATTTTATAATCTTATATTTACCCTTAATTAACCGATTTACCTTTAACTATGGTAAATAAAATTTACCGTAGTTACTATTCATTATGCCAAAAAATAAAAAGTAGATTATTAACATAATTTGGACCCACTGATTTAAAATATGGAATCCATTTTTCCAAATTAAATAAATAAAAGTTGCAGAAATTAAATTAAAATTAATCCCGTTGTCGAAAGAAAACAGGTTTTTTTAAAAACATTGCAAAAGATTGAATTGATTTATCCTAAAAATTCAAGGTATAATCAATGCTAATGACATTAATTATATTAAATGGTAAAAATATATTCTATTTTTACTTTAAAACCATTAAATATTATAATTTAACCATATAAATTATTGCGATGAAAAAAGTTGTTTTTAATTAAAATATAGCGTGTTTTTACTATTCATCAAAATATGAAAGTTACCAGAATAATATGAAAAATTCCTCCAAAGTAAATTTTCATTTCTTGATTCCAAAGAAGAATTTTATTTTGTCATATTGAAATTAAAAACATGTCAAAAACTATATTTAAAGTGGGTGCGCCATCAAAAGGCGGCAAAACTACATTTTTTAAAAAATACTTATTTTACCCGAAAAATTTATTTTGTTCTTATACTATGTTCTAGAAAACATGTAAGATGAATAATAATGTTATAAAATTCAAAATTTAGTTAATACTATTCATAACGGCCCGTTCATAATAATATTATAATAATATATCGTTGTTTAGTAAAACCTGGTATTGCGTACAACACACGCTATCGAGGAAGGTCATGATTGCGTGTAATGCAAGCCAAGTCAGGGTTGCGTGTTGTGAAAGAATCATTCGTTTTTTCGTATAATAGAATCCAACCATATTTCATTTATATATTGAATATATATATATATATATACTCAATGTTGCGTAGAATAACTATTATCAAAATTGTGTGTAACACGATCCAAGAATAGTGTTGCGTATACTGCATGCTAATACGGTGTTGCATATAGTGCAATGTAATCTTGTTGTAGCATACAACAAAAGACATTAATGAAATTAAAAGAATATTTTTCATAAAATCTCGGGGTGTTACATTCTACCCCCCTTAAAATGAATTTCTCCCTCGAAATTCATCGGGGTTATAAATGTTTTACTACTCGAATGTTTGTTTAATAGTAACCCACATCGTAAAAAGGAATACCAAAACATGGCTTTAAAAAACTAAAGTATGAAATTTAACGGTTACCGAAATTAACTCATCACTGGGTTTCCATGTAGGATAACATAGGTGAAAATATGGATATGAAAGAAAAATCTAACCATCATGTTCTGATGGAGAGTGGTAGAGAACATGGCTATGAAAAAGCCACAAATCACAAAGCTATTGATTTGTGATGATCTAAGGTATAATCTGATTCATCGGATATATGGGAACTAGGACAACATTTTTTGTTTTCAAGATCATTTCCCTAATGTTGATGAATAAAAAGAAATACTTGCATTATTTTGGTACAATCTCACTGTTGTTCGTGAATTGAAAAATTTCTACTTCATCCCTTAAAGAAATGAAGTTGAATTTGTTATTGGTGATGTGTTAGCAGATCATGTGATAGAATGATGGGCCATTCCATATCTTTCAAACAAAAGGTTAGAAAAGGTTATAAGTCCATCTTATGGTTAGATTGATCGTATATGGTTCCAAAAATGAACTTATACTTCATATATCATACCACTTAATAAAATAAAACTAGTTTCTACTAACCAGGGAATTCCTGTAGGCCAGTGGTAGGCAATAAAGGCTAGTCGCACTTCGGTTGTGGGTTCAATTCCCACAGCCTTGTCCGATGTGATGGGCTGTCGCCCATCCTGTAGGTTGTCCTTTTTCTAAAACTATGATACTATAAAATCCCATCAATAATATCGAAAAAACTTATATCCTTAAACAATACTAAATTATTTCCATCATAATCCATTCTAATCTTTAGGCTTATCTAAAATACTTTGGTCCAAGATCATAGTATAAATAAAATGGTTACTTGAAATGTCACATAACAATCAAGTGAATTCAATCATTTATCCCCATTATATCATAAGATATATCTTGTTGGTCAAATTACAATCATGTGAATACCTTAATCATGTATTCTCTTCAATAATGAATACCCATTAATTGAACCATAGTGAAAACATGAATGCAGTTAAAATTTAACACTTTCCACATACCAAAATCCTCAAAATTCTATATACTCAAACCATGATATCACTTAGTCCTTATATCAATCATGAGCTCATTAATACAATCGATCATCTCATTATATTCTTATTCCTTCATTATGCGCATATCATCTACTTTACAAAAATATCTGAATAACATTCCATGGTTACTGGTACCATTCAACATATACTTTCAAATACATTTAGGAAAAACAATAGTGTAACAATCTTTAGATGATTCTTTATTCCATAGTACCATTAACTATAAAACATAACTCTCGATAAACATACAATCATTCCACTACCTTCTAAAACAACCAACTGAGCTTCATCACTTCTTTCAGCTCATATATCATTTGTAGTCTCCTCATCATCATCCACATGAATACAACCCATATGACCATGCTGATTCTCTTCATGAGATTTTCCATTGGGGAATTGGTTTGGATAATTCCCGTACATTCCACATTTAAAACATCTAATCATTGTTGATGTCGTAGAAATACCATTATCCTTGTCCATGGTGTTAACTGATCATTTTCCTTTGCACTTACTGGCTTTGTGTCCTTCTATTCCACACCCAAAGCATCTTCCAGTTCCTTTGAAAAAATCTCCTTCATGCCTCTTCCCACATGATTTACATGAGGGAAATTGAACTTTCTTTCTTCTATGATCATCATGAAACTCCATCTTTCTCTTGTTATCTGAGTCAGGAAACTTACCAATGTTGAGATTATTGATCATATTATTAGATTGCTGATTAGGAATAATAACGATGTTTGGACTTCTAGATCCCATTTAATTTGGTTTCTCATAAAGAAAATCATTCCATTGTCTATCATATCCTCCATTATCGTGAATCTTCCTCTTTCCATCCATTTTCTAAAACCCAAAAAGAATAGTGGGAGAGGAAAAAATCATACTTGGGAAAACAACATAGTAAAGGGGGAGTATCCTCAATATCTGACATCTTAGGATAAATTCTATGATCATTACCATAGTTTTAGGATTGTATCCTATACGTATACTTATCCTTAGGGACATCCCTAGACATACCTTAGAAATATCTCTAGGGATCTCACTAACGTTTTCGCATCCTATTTTCCAAAGGTTGAATAAACCTTTCCTCTGATACCAACTGTAGAGACCCGAAGCTTGACTTAAATGTACATTACATTACTTTTGCGGAATACTTAATACATAACAAAAACAGACACACAAGGACCGTAATAGTTTAGTGTCTTTGGAATCTTGGAACGTAATCTTCTAATCGTGGTGAAAGATCTTCAACATCTCCCATAAAGATATTCCACTTTTTGTTTCTTGAACTAAATACTTTCTTTTGATCATGGGGGAAAATAAAACATAAAAAGGGTGAGCTCAAATGCCCAGTAAGGGTAAGAATGGATAAAATAAAACATACCATATACATTGGAAATTAAAAACATGAACATAATGTTTAAACATTAAAATCTTGAGCAACGACATAAAACATGGAAGTACATAAGGCATAGATCGTAATGGAACATAAACCATGATAAAATAGCATGGGAATAAAACATGTAATTGTGGAAACCATTAAGAACATGATATGATTTACATAGTAGCCAAGGAATTGTTTCCAAGACCATCTTAGTGGACAAAGTCCCTTTCTGAATCGAGTTCACTCCCCGTCCCAGTCCTGTATTACTGATTCGGTTTAACTTTCCATTCCAGCCATGTCTATCTAATGAGATATAAATATTTAACCAATGAATTCGAGGGAGATATAGGTCCCACCCATCTCATAATGAAATCATTCTTACTTGTGCCACAAAATAAACATACATTATTCATAAAAACCCAATAAATAAAATGGGTTTCATAAACATCATCCCATAATCACATAATCCATATAAAAGAAATGGATATCATTTCATAATAAGAGAATTGAAACCATTTAAATCATAGAGACATTATACTTGAAACATACACATATGAAATATTGTAATCTTAGATGAAAAATGGTTTAGATAAAACACTTGAAGTGAATTTTTGAGGAAAATATCCCTTTTTCTTCAAAATCATTTTCTTTTCACAAAATGTCATGCAATTTTAAAAGAAAGGGATTTTGTTGAAAATAGTAATGAAATATTTTGGAGGAAGCTTCATGAAAACAAGTCTTTATAAAACCGTAAAAATCTGTTCGTTCCGTATAAGTTAAAAAAACATTCTTTTCGTACATTTTCCGGAAAAGTCAAAAAGTAACTCGTAACGTAAACAAAAGAATGATTCATTACATACCATGTAGTAAAAGTAAAAAATGGGTAAAAAGGACTTTAAACATACATGAAAAAACTTTTATAAAACGTGGACATGGATGATAGAAATAACCCCAGTAAAAACTTATGAATAAGCAATCTCGGATAAAAATGAGATTTTCAAAATTATCCCTTACCTTATGTCTGATATGCTTCGTATGTATCCGAACCTCCTATATAATGATTTAAATAATGTCATTGACTTATTACAGAATCATAATCATTGTTATGATTCATATATGGTTCACTTATGACTTTATATTACCCGTTCTTTTGTAAATTCCATGTTAAAGAGTGTTTTGGGTAAAATCGTTTAATTTTTCGTCCGTGTTTTGACATGTAATTATTCATATGATTACTTAGATCATGATTACATAATTCCAGAATATAAAACAGGATTTATATATAATATATATTCAGAATATAAATATATATAATAGATCGATAAATGGAAAGAAATACACCGTTCATGGAGACGGTAGGTCGTACGTACGTAGGAACGCTGTTTTCGTTTCCTTATTGAGTTGAGTGGAATTAAGTAGATGAAATACATATATACATAATTCCAGTAGCTTTATAATGTCATATATTTCATTATTATTGCTTATATATACTTTATAATCATTCTTAAATGGTTAACATGGAAAATGATTCTCATCACGTCATGGAGACGGTAGTCCGTACGTACGTACGAGCGATGATATCGTTTCCATAATTATTGAAATGAATTGGAGTGGATGATACAATATATCATAATCAGTATGATGTTATAATAACTATACATAGTTATTATTTACACCATTATACCTATCCATGTAAAGTGTTGGTGGAAAAACAGATTACTCCATGGCGTGGAGACGGTATTCCGTACGTACGCACGCGCGGTGATTTTGTTTTCTGTAGGATGGATAGAAGGTGAAATGGGGTTGTTTCGTATTTATAATAAAAAATAAGTATATTATTGATACTGATGTTATTAATTTATAATGAAACAACTAAAGAAGAAGAAGTTTAGGAAGAAAGAATCTTGAAAGAATCGGGAGAAGAAATTACCTCTTCTTCGATACGCCTCTTTGAAACCTCTTCTAAGGGCACTAAGATTGGTCTTTAAAGTAGAACATAACCTCTAGGATGTTTCTAGGGAAGTGGAGAAGATAATTTGTCAGGTGTTGGCCGAGCTTGAAGGCTCAAATTGGTGTGAGGAGGAGAGGGAGGAGGTGCCCTTTTATAAGGGAGGATATGGGAACCTTTGGAATAACAAAAAATATTATTTTATTATAAAGCCAAATTCAGTTTTAAATAGCACCAAATTGATTTATTTCGAACCTAAGATGGGGATGGGTCGCAATAAACTCATACAATAGAATTTAGAAAAGTTTAGGTTCCTATTTTAACATTATCATTTGGATTTAACATTAAGTTAAATAATTTTACTTTTACCGTGTCTTGTTGTGTTCTTATACTATAGGGTTAATAAACATACTATAAGAAGCCAAAATAACCCCAAGTTGTTTATTATAAATATACATAACCATATCTAAGTTATTTGGCCGAACCTTAGATTTTTAGGAATAAAATAAAAATTAATAATATAACATTTGTTTTAAAAACTATTTTATGTCAATTTTGACACTATTTAGTAATTGATTTTTGTGAAAATCATTACCGAATAATTAGATAGAAAACATTTATTTAATTCAATAATAACATGTCATATTAACCTTTAAAATTAGTTTAATTCATAAAAAGTCGTAAATTACATTTATTTGGGTATTTATAACATCAATTATGTCAATATTTCATTAATAAGATAATTACTGCATGATCTATGTGTCATAATAAATGATAATTATTTAATCCCTAAAAATTATAAACAAATTCCTATGATGTATTTAATTGTATTAGATTTCTGGAGACTATTAATGTTCAAAGTTTCATGAAGTTTATCACTAAATTAAAATTATTATACTTATAAGATTTAAGAAAGTGACATGTTGTCACATTCTTTGGTTTTAATAATAATTAAATTATTTTCATGGAAAAAAGTCCATTAAATGAATCTAATCTGACCCTTAGGTGATATGAGTCTACTTTTAGTCATCCAATAGGATTTTGGCAGGTTTTAGGTTAACTTTATAATCTTATATTTACCCTTAATTACCCAATTTACCTTTAACTATAGTAAATAAAATTACCTCTAGTTACTATTCACAATGCCAAAAAATAAAAAGTAGCTTATTAACATAATTTGGACCCACTAATTCCAAATATGGAATCCATTTTTCCAAATTCAATACACAAAATTTGCAGAAATTAAATTAAAAGTAATCTCGTTGTCGAAAGAAAACGGGTTTTTGTTTAAAACAATGCAAAAGATTGAATTGATTTATCCTAAAAATTCACGGTAGAATCAATGCTACCGACATAAATTATATTAAATGGTAAATATATATTCTATTTATACTTTAAAACCATTCAATATTATAATTTAACCATATAAATTATTGCGATGAAAAAAGTTGTTTTTAATTAAAATATAGCGTGTTTTTACTATTCATCAAAATATGAAAGTTACCAGAATAATATGAAAAATTTATCCAAACTAAATTTTCATTTCATGAATCCAAAGAAGAATTTTATTTTGTCATATTTAACTTATAAAAATGTCAAAAACTTGATTTAATGTGGGTGCGCCATCAAAAGGTGGCAAAACTGCATTTTTTTAAAAATAATTATTTTACCAGAAAAATTTATTTTGTTCTTATACCATGTTCTAGAAAATGTGTAAGATGAATAATAATGTTATAAAATTCAAAATTTAGTTAATACTATTCATAACGGCTCGTTCATAATAATATTATAATAATATATCGTTGTTTAGTAAAACATGGTATTGCGTACAACACACGCTATCGAGGAAGGTCGTGATTGCGTGTAATGCAAACCAAGTCAGGGTTGCGTGTTGTGAAAGAATCCTTCATTGTTTCGTATAACAGAATCCAACCATATTTCATTTATACGTTGAATATATATATATATATATACTCAATGTTGCGTAGAATAACTATTATCAAAATTGTGTGTAGCATGATCCAAGAATAGCGTTGCGTATACTGCAATCTAATACGGTGTTGCGTATAGTGCAAGGTAATCTTGGTGTAGTATACAACACAATACATTAATGAAATTAAAAGAATATTTTTCATAAAATCTCGGGGTGTTACATTATGTCCCAATTACCTTTATATATTATGTGTTCTTTATATGGGTTTTATTGTAATCTTTTGGTTACAAAAGGCTAATTAATGATCTTTCATTCAGTGAAGAGTTTTTATTAGTTCGTAAAGGTGAAAGGTATTACATTGATAAAGTATGCATGGTTTACTTGTTGTTTTGGAAAACTAACAGTTTTCATTCTTTGTGTGTCCCTGACTGAGCTTTTTATGCTCACCCCATGTTTTCTTGAAATGTTTTTCAAAGGACATAATGGGGAATAGGGACAAGGATGGGATCAAGGTAAATTAATGCTATCTAAAACATGGAACTAGGCATGTTTATTTTTAAGAGTTTTTATTTTATGGAAACTTAGTAGAAGTGTCTAATTTGTAATCTTTTGAGATGTAATAGTTATGCTCTAATTCTCTAAAACTCTAAACATGTAAATATCCTCAATGTTAATTATTCATTTAATTCAATATTAAGTATGTTTTAATGCTGGGGCCTTATAGTTGGTATTAGAGGTCTGTTTAGACAACTTTAGGTGTTAGAGTATTGTTAAATTATAAATTAATTAATGGTACGATTGAAATGATATAGCATTTGAAGATTATCATGTTTCTTCTCCTATAATATTTCTGTGTTAATAATGGTTTTTCATAGAGGAAATAGAACATATTTTTTGGGAAGGAATACAGAGGGAAATGACCTTTCCAATCAGTTTCCTTAGATGGTCAGAATAAGAACTAAACAGTTTGTTGCAGTGATGGCTCAGTTAACTCAGGTGAAAAATGTAGGTTGTTTTTATTGATGATATTTTGGTGTTTTATAAAAGTAAAGAAGAGAATGAAAGTCATTTAAGGGTTATTTTGAAAACCTTAAAAGAAAAGATGCTGTATGGAAAATTCAGCAAGTGTGTGTTTTGATTACAACAAATTTCTTTCCATGGTCACATTGTTTCAAAAAATGGTATAACTGTTGATCATGCTAAAACAAATGTTTTTTAAGAATGGAAATGACCCACAAATGTAACCGAGATATGTAGCCTTCTTGGTTTGGAAGGTTACTACCGAAGGTTTTTTGAAATATTTTCACATTTATCTAGTCCAATGACTAAGCTAATTCGGAAGGGTGTTAAGTTTATCTAGAAAAAATAATGTGATGATTGTTTTCAGCAGTTAAAAAGAAGATTGGTGAATGCTCCAGTTATGGAACTTCCATCTAGGAATGGTGAGTTTGTTATATATAGTGATTCTTCATTGAAGGGACTTGGTTGTGTCCTTATGCAGAATGATCATGTAATAGCATATGCTTCACGTCAGTTGAAAACTCATGAGGTAAATTACCCTACACATGACTTAGAATTAGCTTCTGTTGTTTTTTCTCTAATAATTTGGAGGCATCATTTTTATGGAGTAAAGTATGAAATATATAATGAGCACAAAATTTTAATGTATATATTCACTCAGAAAGAATTGAATATGAGACAGAGGAGATGACTAGAATTAATCAAGGATTATGATTGTACAATTCATTTCCATCTGGGAAAAGAAAATAAATTGGCTAATGCTTTGAGTCAAAAAAGTAATTCTTCATTAACCATGATACATTGGGAATGAGATCCTTTGGTTTTTGATTTGATGATATTTGGAATAGAAGTTCTTGGTGCATGAAGTTCTTCTGTTTAGTTTAAGGTATCAGTGAGATCATCTCTATCAGACAGAATTAAGCAAGCGCGGAAGAAAGACAATGGGTTTCAGAAAAAGGTAGAGATGGTTCAGAAGGGTAAGTTGCCTGAATTTAATATTGAAAATGATTGTGTTTTGAGTTTTGGGAAGAGATTATGTATTCCTGGTGATTCAAAGTTGAAGAATGAGTTGTTATGTGAGGCTTATAGTTCCCCGTTTTCAGTTCATCCTGGCAGTACTTTGATGTATTGAGATCTGCAGGAGTATTACTAATGGGATGGAATTAAAAGAGATATTATTGATTTTACTGTGAAGAGTTTGACTTGTCAGCAGGTTAAAGAAGAGTGAAAGTTCCAAAAGGGATGCTTCATCTTTTACCAGTGCCAGAGTGGAAATGGGAAAATATATCCATGGACTTTGTTGTGAGATTACCGAAGACATCTCAAGGTAATAATGCTATCTGGGTTATTGTTGATCACTTGACTAAATCTGCTCATTTCCTTTCTATTCAAGATACTTTCTCTCTCGATCAACTTTCTCGATTGTATCATAAAGATATATTTAGGTTGCATGGAGTTCCCCTTTCCATTTTATATTATCATGATCCCATGTTTACTTATAACTTTTGAAAAGTTCTTCAGATGTCATTGGGTACTGAATTATATTTTAGTATAACTTTTCATCCTCAAACAGATGGGCAGTCAGAACGAAAAATTCAGACTTTGGAGGATATTCTACGTGCTTGTTTGATGGATTATCAGGGATGTTGGGACCAACATATTTCTTTGGTTGAATTTTCATATAATAACAGTTTTCATTCTAGTATATAGATGGCTCTGTTTGAAGCATTATATGGTAAACGGTGTTGAACTACAGATTTTTGGGATGAAGTGGGTGAATGGAAGCTGATGTGACCAGAATTGGTAGAAGAGATGGCAGAAAATGTTCAGTTGATTCAGAAACACATGAGAATATCTCAGAGCAGCCAGAAGAGTTATGCGGATAACTGGAGGAAGGATCTATCTTTCGAGGTAAGTGATCATGTTTTTTCAAAGTTTCACCATGGAAAAGTGTGATGCGATTTGGTAAAAAGGAAAGTTGAGTCCAAGGTTCATTGGACAAAATCAAATTTTGGAGAGAGTTGGATTTGTTACTTACCGAGTGGCTTTACCTCTGAGTTTATCTGAGGTACACAATGTTTTTCTGGTTGCGATGTTGAGAAAGTATATGCCAGATCCATCTCATGTTTTGAGCACAGAGGTAGTTCAGTTGGAAGATAATCTATCTTATGAAGAACAACCAGTCCAGATTATTGAACCAAGAGATAAAGTGTTGCGAAATAAGGTAATTCACTAGGTAACATTTTTGTGGAAAAACCATAAGGTTGTAGAGGAAACGTGGGAATCTGAAAATGCTATGAGGAATTACTACCCCCACTTATTTTGATAATTGAATAAAATTGCGAGGACAAAATTCCCAAAAGGGGGAAAGGATGTAACATCCCAGATAAATAAAGAATAAAACATTTTCATATTTATTAATATTTACGAATTAATTATTAATTTAACTTTAAAGGGGTTTCTATGTTCGATAGTGTACCTGATACGCAACAAATAGTTTTTTTTGAAATTTTACGTTGCACACTAGTAATAAAATAATATTATTTTAAATGATAGTTAACATGTAGCTGTTGTATTGGCTGGAATGAATAGAAATAACTAATATATTATTATATATGTTTGTTAAATGTTTTTACATTTATCCAATAATGGATAATGGCTTAAAATACAAAAAGAATTCAATTTTAGGCATATATATTCTAATTTTCACTAAAGGTCCACTTATCTCATTTTGATGGAGAACTGTCATTAAATATTTTTTTGGTCACTCTTATACATTATATTGGACCAAATAAAATTCTTCTTTATAATCGGGACATCAAAATTTACTTTGTTTAAATTTTTAGTATTTTTCTGATAAAGTTCCGTTTTAATGAATGGTGAAAAATGATGTATTTTAATTCAAAACCACTTTTTAATCTAATTTATTTATATTATTAGATTATCTATTGAATTGTTTTTAAAGTAAAATTATAATATATTTTATCAATTTAATCCAATTGTGGTCATTGAAATTAATTTCACTTTCAATGTTGACTTAAAGTAGTGTCAATCTTTTGATATATATTGTTTCATAAAAACACGCTTTTTTTCATGACAGCGAGAATTAATTATTAAATTAATTAATGTTACTTATATGTTTTGAATTTTTTAAAATAGACATCATTTTTGAATTCAGAATATCAAATATAGCTTAGGGTGAAGTTTTGGTATTTTTCTGAAAAAACTTCAAATTTTGATGAATAGTGAAACCACTAAGTGGTAGTTAAAAAACTGATTTTTCGTTTAAATAAAACATTACCAATTTTGTGTTTTGAATTTCAAAAATCCGACATACACGGTTGTCATTAGGATGTAAAATATGGTTCAATGGGATTAAAATAATTTTTTGGAGAATAGTAACTTTTTTTTTGTTTTTAATCGTGATTATAGGTAATTAGTGTAATTTAAAGTAAAAAATAATACTTTAATAATATTAAATGACCTTTACACATGTCCTACCCTTATTGGATGTGTAATGGCCGACCAAGGCAATCCATGGGTCATCTTGGGGACCCCGTGGATCCATTTTGGGAGGAAAATGTCATTAATAAATTTTTATTTAAAGTTAATATAAAAATGTCACAAACATGAGTTGTTTTACTAAAACCATTTTTACATGGGGTTATACAAATCATAATTTTGACTATAAATATTCATTAGAAAAAAAAATATTTCCTACATTATGATAATTTTTTATAATTTTTAGACATTAAATAAATTAAATTATTTATGACACCATGATGATGTAGCGATTACCTCATTATTTAATGATTTAAATAAAATGATAAGATAATGTAAAATAATAGACCTAAACTTGTCAAAAACCTGATGGATGGGTGGATTTCGAACTCATATCACCTTATCCTATAAATATATAATTTTGGGACCTTTAAAATACAAAAAATATTTTATAATAAAGTAAACTTTTATAACTTTCCAAGAGTGCCCCTCCTCTCCTCTTATAAAAGGCCCCCACCTCTACCACCTTACCCACACCACTCAAGCCTTTGGATCGGCCAAACCCACCCATTTTGTTTTTACACATCCCTATATTACTCTTAGAAGCCTCACTTTGGGCAGAAGTCTTTCCAAGGAAGCCTTTGAGCTCAAATCAAGAAGAGTTACCCGATTTAAAGGTAGTGTATTCTCTTGTGTTCTTATGTTTTATTTTGCTTTTCCAACACCCTAAACTCTTTTTATTCCTATATTTTGTAACAACACCAGTATATTCAATATATTAGGATGTTCTTATGAGAAGTATTAGAGCTAAACCTACACACACCTTCATCTAATGGTTAAAAAACATATTGTTTCTGTGGTTGGCGATTTTCTGCCTCACGAAACGATGATTGTTCAATCTTCATTTAACACCTTTCATGGTGGCCAATAATATGTAACTATATTTATATATGATATATATTATTTTTATGTTTTCATTGTGCTTATTTATTTTTCATTTGTGGAATACCTTTATGGTTTCCATTTGGGTAAACATGAAAATTTCATTTTAGGAAGTGCAGAGTATCGCCCCCTCAAAGTGATTTGATTCGTTAATGCCATATGTGGGACGTATAAAGAATGGAGTTAATGTTATTATATATGATGTTATACATAAATTATAATATACCCTTATATCATTATGATTTCACTCCATTAAATACGAAATAGAAATGGAAGTAGCGTTCATGT
Source organism: Viscum album (assembly GCA_963277665.1). Lineage (NCBI taxonomy): Eukaryota > Viridiplantae > Streptophyta > Magnoliopsida > Santalales > Viscaceae > Viscum > Viscum album. The sequence goes on along the minus strand of OY728159.1, from coordinate 2,098,266,048 downwards.
GTACGTACGACTTACCGTTTCCATGAACGGTGCATCTCATTTCATACCTCTAAATGTTATGTAATATTATAAATAAATTTATATTATGGATATATATGATATATATGATATACAAATAATGAATATCATTCATGATATAATGAACCTTTGACCACATAAACAACATGTAATTGTAAGAATTCCATTTTTGACTTATGAACCAGATATCGACAAAACAATCATTATTAACAAAAATGATTACATATCATTTACAACATGGCAATAAGTGATATAAAAGGAATAATAAGATTGAAATGGTTCTTTAAAAAGTATAAATTAATTTTAGTTTATTATTCAGGAGATTAAAGAGAAATCAAGTCACGTCGGACACGAGGTAAGGGACTTCGTCTCAATCTCCTTTCATTGAGTCATATTTTTTTCTAATACAAGGCTTTCATTTATACTGTGTATAAACCTCTTTGACATTTAATTTTATACAAAAGTAATATTTTTCTATGAAGCGTTTTAAAAATACAAAAAAAAGGAATGTTTCTTTTAACGTACTCGGTGACAATGACCTTTTCCGCCGCTGCGAGTATTATTTGGTCTTGGGATTCCTCAACAAGCCGTGATGTTTTTTTAAAATGAAATAAATACGATATAATCTATTATATATTTGGGTATTGAAAATGGTTTTTATAATGGATTTGTTATGTCAACATATTTAAGTGATATATTGTGTTTGAAATGTGGAAATGTTTCCTTTCCATTATTTTTGTTTTATATCTTATTATTTTGTAATGGTACTTGGACATTGGATGGGTGGTTACGTGATAATCCATATGATGTGTGGTTCCGTGAATACCAGGACGGGTGGATAAGTTATAAAATCCAATGCATTGGGTATGGAAGTCGGCCGTATGGCTATTCCATTAAGTGATATGTTTGGATGTCGACCGTATGGTTATTCCATTTAAGTATATTTATGTCCCAAGTTACCTTTATATGTTATGTGTTCTTTATATGGGTTTTATGGTAATATTTTGGTTACAAAAGGGGAAGTAATGATCATTTTTTCAGTGAATACTTTTTACAAATTCATAATGGTGAAAGGTATTACATTGATAAAGTATACATGGTTTACTTATTGTTTTGAAAAACTAAAAGTTTTCATTCTGTATGTATCCCTTATTGAGCTTTTTATGCGCAGCCCAAGTTATTTTGAAATTTTTTTCACAGGACATAATGTAGAATAGGGTCAAGGATGGGATCAAGGGAATGTAATTCTATCTAAAACATTGAAGTAGACATGTTTCTTATTAAGAGTTTTTATTTTATGGAAACTTAGTAGAAGTGTCTACATTATAATATTTTGAGATGTAATAGTTATGGTCTAATTCTATAAAACACTAAACCTGAAAAGATCCCCAATGTGAATTATTCATTTAATTCAATATTAAGTAAGGTTTAAGGCTGGGGCCTTATAGTTGGTTTCAGAGGTCGGTTTAGACAACATTTGGAGTTAGAAAATTGTTAAATTATAAATTAATTAATGGTATGATTGAAATGATATAGAATTTGAAGATTACTAGGTTGATTCTCCGAAGATATTTCCGTGTTAAGAATGGTTTTTCATAGAGGAAACATAATAAATTTTATGGGAAGGCATACAGAGGGAAATGACATTTCAATTCAGTATCCTGAGATGGTAAAAATAAGAACAAAACAGTTTGTTGTAGTGATGGCTCAGTTGAATCATGTGAAAAATGTTGGTTGTTTTTATTGATGATATTTTGGGGTTTTATAAAAGTAAAAAGGATCATGAAAGACATTTAAGGGTTATTTTGTAAACCTTAAAAGAAAAGAAACTGTATGGAAAATTGCGAAAGTGTGAGTTTTGGTTGCAAAAAATTTCTTTCCTTTGTCATATTGTTTCAAAAAATGGTATAACTATTGATCCTGCTAAAAAAAAGTTGTTGAAGAATGACCAAGACCCACAAATGTAACCTAGATCTATAGTTTTCTTGATTTGGTAGGTTACTACAGATGGTTTGTTGAAAAATTTTCACGATTATCTTGTCCAATGACTAAGCTAACTCGGAAGGGTGTTATGTTTATTTGGAAAAAAGAATGTGATGATTGTTTTCAGGAGTTAAAAAGAAGATTAGTGAATGCTCTAGTTTTGGCACTTCCTTCTTGTAATGGTGAGTTTGTTATATACAGTGATGATTCATTGAAGGGACAAGGTTGTTTCCTTATGCAGAATGATCATGTTATTGCATATGATTCACGTTATTTGTCAACTCATTAGGTAAATTACCTTACACATGACTTGGAATTAGCTTTTGTTGTTTTGCTCTAAAAATTTGTAGTCATCATTTGTATGGAGTAAAGTATGAAATATATACTGATCACAAAATTTTTATGTATATATTCACTTAGAAATTATTGAACATGAGACATAGGAGATGGATAGAATTAATCAAGGATTATTATTGTACAATTTATTACCATCCGGGAAAAACAAATAAAGTGGATGATTCTTTGAGTAGAAAATGTAATAATTCATCAACCATGATACGTTTGGTATGAGATCCTTTGTTTTTTGATTTGATGAAATTTGGCATAAAAGTTGATGGTGCAGAAAGTTCTTCTGTTTTGTTTCAGGTATCAGTGAGATCATCTCTATCACACATAATTAATCAAGCACAGAAGAAAGACAGTGTGTTGTAGAAAAAGGTAGAGCTCATTCAGAAGGGTAAGTTGCCTGAATTTAATATTGATAATGATTGTGTTGTGAGGTTTGGGAAGATTATGTGTGCCTGATGATTTACAGTTGAATAATGATTTGTAATGTGAGGCTCATAGTTCCCCGTTTTCAGTTCATCCAGGCAGTACTATGATGTATCGAGATCTGTGGGAGTATTACTAGTGGGATGGAATAAAAATAGATATTTATGATTTTACTGTGAAGTGTTTGACTTGCCAGCATGTTAAATCAAAGCGGAAGTTAACAAAAGAGATGCTTCAGCCTTTACCAGTGCCATAGTGGAAATGGGAAAATATATCCATGGACTATGTTGTGGGATTACCGAAGACATCTCGAAGTAATAATGCAATCTGGGTTATTGTTGATCGCTTTACTAAATATGCTCATGTCCTTCCTATTCGAGATACTTTCTCTCTAGATCATCTTTCTCGATTGTATCTTAAAGAGATAGTCATGATGCATGGAGTTTCCCTATCCATTGTATCTGATCGTGATACCATGTTTACTTCTAACTTTTGGAAAGGCCTTTAGAAGTCGTTGGGTACTGAATTAAATTTTAGTACATCTTTTCATCCTCAATCAGATGGGCAGTCAGAATGAACAATTCAGACTTTGGAGGATATTCTACGTGCTTGTTCGATGGATTATCAGGGAAGTTGGGACCAACATATTTCTTTGGTTGAATTTTCATATAAGAACAGTTTTCACTCCAGTATACAGATGGCTCCGTTTGAAGTATTATATGGTAAATGGTGTCGAACTCCAGATTTTTTGGATGAAGTGGGTGAAAGGAAGATGATGCGACCAGAATTGCTAAAATAGATGGCAGAAAAGGTTCAGTTGATTCAGAAACACATGATAACAGCTCAGAGCAGGAAGAAGAGTTATGCGGATAACCGGAAGAAGGTTATATCTTTCAAGGTAGGTGATCATGTTTTTCTCAAAGTTTCACCATGGAAAAGTGTGATGCGATTTGGTAAGGAAGGAATGCTGGGTCCAAGGATCATTTGACCATATGAAATTCTAGAGAGTGTTAGATCAATTGCTTACTGGGTGGATTTACCTCCGTTTTTATCTCAAGTACACAATGTTTTTCATGTTTCGATGTTGAGAAAGTATATGCCAGATCCATATCATGTTTTGAGCCCAGAGGTAGTTCAGTTGGAAGAGAATCTCTCTTATATAGAACAACCAGTCCAGATTCTTGACCAAAGAGAGAAAGTGTTTCCAAATAAGGTAATTCACCAGGTAAAGGTTTTTTGGAAAAACCATATGGTTGAAGAGGAAACATGAGAATCTGAAAATGCTATGAGGGATAAATACCCATATTTATTTTGATATGTGAATAAAATTGTGAGAACGCAATTCCCAAAATGGGGGAAGGATGTAACATCCCAGGTAAATAAAGAATAAAACATTTTCATATTAATTAATATTTACAAATTAAATATAAATTTTACTTTAAAGGGGTTCCTATGTTCGATAGCGTCAACGATACGCAACAAAGTGTATCTTTGAAATATTACATTGCACAATAGAAATAAAATAATATTATTTTAAATGATAGTTAACACATAACCGTTGTGTTGGCGGGAATGAATAGAAATAACTAAAATATGATTATATATATATTTTAAATGTTTTTACATTTATCAAATAAAGGATAAATGCTTAAAATACGATAAGAATTCAATTTTAGGCATATATACTCTAATTTTCACTAAAGGTCCACTTATCGCTTTTTTATGGAGAACCGTCATTAAATATTTTTTTGGTCATTCTTATAAATTCTACTGGACCAAATAAAATTCTTCTTTAGAATCGGGACATCAAAATTTACATTGTTTAAATTTTTTGTATTTTTCCGATAAAGTTCGTTTTTTAATGAATAGTGAAAAATGTTGTTTTTTAATTCAAAACCTATTCTTAATATAATTTATTTATATGATTAGATTATCTTTTGAATTAGTTTTAAAGTGAAATTAGAATATATTTATACCATTTAATCCAATTTTGGTCATTGGAATTTATTTCACTTTGAATTTGGACTTAAACAAGTGTCAATCTTTTGATATATATTGTTTCATAAAAACACACTTTTTGTCATGACAACGGGAATTAATTATTAAATTAATTAATGTAACTTATATGTTTTTAATTTTTTAAAATAGACATCATTTTTGAATTTGGAATATCATATATATCTTAGGGTGATGTTTTGGTATTTTTCTGAAAAACGTCAAATTTTGATGAATTGTGTAACCACTAAGAGGCAGTTAAAAAACTGATTATTTGTTGAAATGAAACTTTACCACTTCTGTGTTTTTAATTTCAAAAACCTGAAATTCATTGTTGTCATTAGGAAGTAAAATTTTTTTCAAAGGGATTAAAATAATTTTTTGGAGAATAGAAGCTTTTATGTTTTTAATCGCGATTAGAGGTAATTCGTGTAATTTAAGGTAAAAAAATATTTTAATAATATGAAATAACCTTGACACATGTCCTACCCTTATTTTATGTGTCATAGAATACCATGAAAATCCATGGGTCAACTTGGGGACCCCATGGATCCATTTTGGTAGGAAAATGACATTAATAACTTTTTATTTAATGTTAATATAAAAATGTCACAATCATGAGTTGTTTTATTAAAAATATTTTTACATGGGGCTATACAAATCATAATTTTAACTAAAAATATTAATTATAAATCTAAAAATATTTCCTAAATTATGATATTTTTTTATAATTATTTGACATTAATTAAATTAAATTATTTATGACACCATGATGATGTAGTGATTATCTCATTATTTAACGATTTAAATAAAATGAAAAGATAATGTTAAATATAAGACCTAAACATGTCAAAAGCCTATTTTATTGTTGTATTTAGAACGATTATCACATTATCCTCTAAATATATAATTTTGGGACCTTTAAAATCCGAAAATAATTTTATAATAAAGTAAACTTTTATAACATTCCAAGAGTACCCCTCCTCTCCTCTTATAAAAGGCCCCCCACCTCTACTACCTTACCCACACCTCTCAAGCCTTTGGCTTGGCCAAAACCTACCCATTTTGTCTCTCCACATCCCTCTATTACTCCTAAAATCCTCACATTGGGCATAAGTCTTTCCATGAAAGCCTTTGAGATCAAATCAAAAAGAGTTACCCGATTTAAAGGTAATGTCTTCTCTTGTGTTATTGTGTTTTATTTTTCTTTTCCAACCCCCTAAACTCTTATTATTACTTTCTTTTGTAACAACACAAGTAACTTCAATATACCAAGATGTTTTAATGAGAATTATTAGAGCTAAAACACACACAGATTCGTCTAATGGTTAAAGAACATATTATTTCTATGGTTGGCGATTTTCTGCCTCACAAAACGATGGTTGTTCAATCTTCTTTTAAAACCATTCATGGTGGCCATTAAGATGTCACTCTATTTATATATGACACATTTTAGGTTTATGTTTTCTTTATGCTTCTTTATTTTTCATTTGTGTCATACCTTTATGGTTTCCATTGTGGGTAAACACGATAATTTCATTTTAGGAAGTGCGGACTACCGCCCCCTCAAAGTGATTTGATTCATTAATGCCATATGTGGGATGTATATATGATAGAGTTAATGTTATTATATATTATTTTATACTTGAATTATAACATACCCTTATATAATTGTGACGTCACTCCATTAAATACGAAGTAGAAATGAAACTAGCGTTCATGCGTACGTACGGCTTATCATCTCTATGAACGGTGCATTTCATTTCTTACCTCTAAATGGTATGTACAATTATAAAAACATGTATATTATGGATATGTATGATAGATAATATATCAAAATCATGAATATAATTCTGGAAAAATGAAATTTGACCACATATACAACATGTAATTGTAAGAAGTCCATTTTTGACTTTTGAACCAGATATCAACAAAACGAACATTATTAACTTAAATGATTACATAATGTTTATAACATGGAAATTGAAGTGCCCAGATCAGTGTGAATCACTGAGAGGGGGAGGGGGTGAATCAGTGATCCCTTAAAACTTTTTACTAATTGATTCTTAATCAATTAAACCTCTATGACTGGTTAAAGCCTCGATCCACTCTTCTTATGTCTCTCAACCTTTCCCCGATAATGCAGTAATGAAAAGGCACAGGACACAAGGATTTACAAGGTTCGGCACCAAAGGCCTACATCCTTGCCATTCTCTCCCAGCATGGATTCTCCCATTATAATGTGTTAGTATTACAATGGTCGATACAGCTTCCCACCGTATCTCTCCTGAGTCCCACAGGAGGGTCTTTATACTGCGTCCCACAGTGTTACCAGAGTCCCACTGGCCTGCTCCAGAATCCCACTGAAGACTTCTTCCTCCCTGAGTCTCACAGGGGGCTTCTCTTGGCTTCTCGAGTCGCACGAGTAGCTCTTCTTCTCTTTAAGCTTCTTCAAGTATCTTCAGCAGTCTGGGATAAAGACTGCTGGCCTTGCTCTGTACCACTGATCACTTGAGTTGATCAGGTCTTCTCGTCTTGCTCAGGCTTTATCACCTTCTTCCAAGGATGACCTGGCCTCTCTTTTCAAGAATCTTCAACAGCCTCTGATAAGGTCTGCTGGTCTTGCTCACAACTTCTGATCACTTTTGTTGATCATGGTCTTCTCACTTGCTGAAAACTCAGACAAACAATATCATCCACTTCAGTCTGGCTCAGTCTCACTTCAAATCATCTTCATGCACTGAGTGCATGGCAACTCTGCTTCCTCATGCACTGACTGCATGGCCTTCTCAAATTCTTCAAGATCCTCTGGTCTTGGTCAACTCAAATGCACACAAGCAAATTTGACTTGTTTCACATGTGCACGTGCATACATGCATGCATGCACTCTCCTTCTCTTTCTTCTAGGTGCAATAATCCCACAAAGGGTGTAGTCACTTTAATCACACACCTTCTTCCTCCTTCACACACTTTATCCAATTTGTTTACACACTTAGAGTGTGTTCTACTTTAGTGTGGGTCACTCCTTATTTCTTCTAAGTGTATACACACTTCTTAGTGCACACACTTAGGTTCGGCCAACTTGTCTCTTTACACACACTTGTTTCATTTTGCACACACTTGAAACTTTGGCCTTCACTTCCTCTTGCACACACACAAAGTATTCTTTGTTCTTCAAAGTGTGCACACACAAGGCTACGGCCTCTTCCACTATTTTTGCACACAAGGCACTAAGGCCTCGGCCTTCCTCTTGTTTTGCACACACACAAATGTGGTGGCCTTCCACTCCTCTTTGCACACACCCAAAACTCTCGGCCTTCTTTGTTCTTGTTTGCACATACACCCAAAGGCTACGGCCTTCTCTTGTTCACCTAGAACACAAGGCACAATGTCCTCGTGTCTTCTTCTTTGCACACACAAAACCGTAGGGCCCTCTTACTCCATTTGCACACACACACTAAGTATGCACTCCACCTTCAAAATAGGCACGCAAAGGGGTGCGGCCTTCCTCTCTTCACAGCTTCTGTCGCGCAAGCACAAGGCACAAAGGACCTCGGCCGTGGGCGCGCAAGTGCAAGGGTGCACTTGGCCGTGCAAGCGCCTACCGTGCAGGGGGCGCGGTGCACAGAGGGGGCGCGCAAGTTGGCGCTGCCCTTCCTCCTTCCTGTCGCGCAAAGGATAGCGCACAGGGGACTTAGCCCTCTTGACGCGCAAAAGAGTTGCGCGCAAGGAACTTTAGCAAATCCAAAAATGGCTTCGGGCTGCTGCCGCGCAAGTGGTGCGCGCAGGGCAGATCTTCGCGAGGCAGAGAGCACTCACGGGACTTTTGTTCTTCAACAAAGATTCAGCAAGCCTTTTGAGATCCTCAGCCTCTCTTTTTATAGGCGAGGAGAGCCTATGCCTTCCGCGGAGAGATATCTTTCGAAACCCCGAATATTTCGGTTCTTTAAAGATTTTGTCAAATCTCGTTTCTTCATCTGTTTCACGCGGGTTCTCTCATTTTTCTTTCCTCCTCGTGCATGCGATTTATAACGCATGCACGGCCTCTGTTTAAACCCAATCCATGCAAAGGCACGAACCCATGAAGCCTCGGCAACTTCGTTTGCCTCGGCATTGCTTCGAATTCTCCTCTCATCGCATGCATGCATATTTTAATGCATGGTTGTGTTCAGTGTGGCCAGACGATCACAATGGAGGCTTCGGCTCCTTCAGAGGTGGCCGGGAACTCAAGTTCTGTCGTCGGGAGGCTCCTGGTTCGAACGGAGCTCGCGGGTGGCTTCGGGTGGCCTTCGGATGAGCTCGAGGAAGGAGATGCCTCGGAGCCGTCGGATTATCTCTTTGGACGGCCTGGATCAGATCATCTCACCGCGGATCAGATGTGCGGCTTAGATCGTCCGTGTGATCAATCGTGCGGCTGGGATTCGCTCCCGGGAATTTTTCCGCGTCCCACATCGAAACGCCTCGCGTTTTTTCCGTGGTTTATTACCCTGGCGCTGCCCGCTACTCGCCAGTTGAACTTCTCCCCTCCCGGTGCCGCCCCGCACCAGGTTCTCTCTGCGGGCGCGCTCCGCGCCAACTCTGCTCCCTGCGGGCGCGCTCCTAGCGCCCACTATGCATCCTCCGGGCGCGCGGGTTTCACCACCGCGTGTCCTCGGGGGCTTACACACGGCCCCCTGCCGCGCTCCTCCGGGCGTGCCCCAGGCGCCCTTGCGGTGTCCTACGGGTGCGCCCTGCTGCCCTGGCTCGCCCCACGGGTTCCCCCGGGCGTGGTGCCCTAGTGCCCATGCCTTGGGGTTGAACCCCCAAGGTGCCTTGGCTGGCCATATTTTTGGCAAAGGGACAGAATGTTACTTTGTCAAAAAACAAAGTACTCCATATGAAAAATGCCCATTCTAAATGGCAAGCCATTCTTCTTCTTCTTTATTTCTTCTTCTTCATTAGAATTCCTCCAATTCTATTCAACATGTATTCATCACTTAAGAATGGAAATTCTTAAAGGTTCTTCATCTTCAACCGAACTCCTGAATCAACATGAATTCTCCAATGTGCTTCATTGATCTAATTAGAGATCAACTTGGATCACTTCCAATTCACATGCACTAAGAGTTAGAACATGGACTTCTTTAATCCACTTCATCCACTTAGAACTTGTGGATGGATCATCTTCATCTCCTCATGCATTGTCAATACAATGCATGGTCTTCAAACAATGTTGCGACATTGTATCATCAGGATATAAGTTCTTTGAACTTAAAGAGCAGCTCAACAATCGTCAGATATACTTGGAGAATGTTTCAACCACAATTTCCAATACCACTTAGTGAATCTCCTAAGTGACATGCATCTTAGTACCATGGCCATTCTCCTTCACTACCAACACCATCACAACCTTTGTCATTCACATCTTGACATTCCCTCACTTCCATTCATTCCAAGACAACTTCATGCCTCATTGACAACAAATGCAACACAGTGCACTTCAATCTCCCCCTTTGTATTTGTTGTCAATACACTCCTTCAGCACATATGAATGGGTCAATATGTGTGCCAATATTTTCTCCCCCTTATTGGCAATCAAATGAAAAGGTGTGGTGTGGTTCTCTTTCAAAAATCTCTTCCTCCCTTTGAAAAGTATTTTCTTGAAAAACACTGAGAGAGGGATGATGTCACATGTTCTCTTTAGCAAAGAACCTTTAGTAAATCAACTCTAAGTCTACTTAGGCTAACCCGGTGTAGAAAACAAGAGTGATGTAACCAAGATTTTTCAATGCTGTCCACAATTCTCTACACATGTGAGATCATGCTTGGGGGTTTGAAATTTTTCAGATGTAACAATGAATTGCTGAATCCTGCACATACTTAACAAAACTCATTAGAAAGTTCAGTGCAAAGATAAAGCTCCCCCTTTCATCCATCTGTCTTCAATCCATACTCCCCCTTAATTGACAAGATAAACTCAATTAAGAAACAAGGGATGAAAGTATGATTGAAATACCTTCACTTTTCTTCAAGATGGTATTAATCTAAGAATCCCATCTTCTTCAGATTGGCTCCCCCTCAAGGGGTGCACTCCATTCTTTCCAAACCATCCTCCAGTTGAGAATGATCATCATCTTCAATTCCCTGTAATGTTAGCACATGTAAATACAAGTGATTAGGGAATAAGATGGAACCTCCTTGGTTCATGAATGTGAACAACAAGGTTGAGAAGATTCTCTCAACCGATATTTCCCATTTTCACCATTCTTCACACTTGCACATTTGATCTTCAATGATGTTTGTGCTGGTGTGGATCTCAAAACATCTTCATGTGAAACCTTCTTCTTCCCTTTTGCTTTAGCAATTTCCAGAGCTTCATCTTTAACTCTTTGTAGTTCTCTGGCCAGTTGCAACTGATGTGGCCATATGACAAGTAAATTATTTGGAAGAGTGGCCCCAGTTCTGGAAGTTCCACATGGTTCCTTAGATGCTGTCAAGCTACCTTTCTTAGGCAACTTGATTTCAATCAATCCCTTCTTCTTCATCTGGATTGATTGTCTTTTTGTGTCCAGTCTGCTTCTATTTAATTTCATGGATTCTTTACAAAGATCCATGATATGTCCATTCTTTCCACAGTAGAAGCATGTTTTCTTGGTGGTCCTTATGGATGCATCACCCTTCTTGGATTTAGACTCCAAGGAATTCTTTTCCTTTTTCAAAACCTTCTTGGGAGCATCTTCAACTTCCTTCTTACTTCCCAAGGATTCTTTCTGAGCCAGGTTCAGTGATCTTCTCTTCATTCCAGCTTCGGATACATTCAGAGATTGATATGTATCAACTCTTTGACCACTTTTGCAACCATCCCATATGTTGTCAAGTAATCCAAATCTATTTGCAGTAAACAGATGTCTCTGGACCTGTGGATGTTTCTTCCTTCCTTCTGGCTTGCTCCCCCTTGGCATGGGCTTCCTCTGTGCTTTAGCATTCTGTGGATTGTACCAACAATCCTTTGCACAATGCCCATACTTGTTACAACACCAGCATTGTCCCACGAATCTTGACCTCTTCAGTCCTTCTGATTGTAGGGTACTCTTCTTGACCTGTTGTGCTATTTCAAGAGAGCTCTGCTTCTTTACTGCCTTCATCCATACTTGTTTGGAATTATTTTTCCATCCTGCACTTTTTGTGGAAACACAATTAGAAGCATCAGTACAAGATGGGATGGATGGTACCTTCTTTTTAGAAGTTGTTGCACTTTTATTAGAGGATGTCTTTCTTTTAGAATCATCCTTCTCAAAGCTCACTTGAGTAGCAACATTTCTTCTTTCAGCTGACTGGGAGGCTTTGGCTTTGGGTGATTGCTGATTGTTCAATATCACCTCTAGTTCTAAGTATTTCATGTTGAGGGAGTTCTTCTCATCCTCAACAGTTCTTAGCTTTCCTTCCCAATTCTCCTCCAGCTGTTTTATCTGGTCTTCATGCACCTGCTTCATTTCAAGCAATGAGTTGTCAAGCTCCTTCACCCTTTTGACTTTGACTTCTAGTTGAGCATCTCTGACAACCATTGACACTTTGTGGTTCTTTTCCAGTGCATGGAAAAAATCTTTGACTAATATCATAAAGAATTCTTTCTCAGAAAGGCTTCTTTGCAATTCTTCAGCAGTGTCTTCATATCTTTCATTGCAAAGAGAAACAGTTTCATCTTTAGCCTTCACCAGCTTTCTGAGAGTGTTGGTTATGCCAACCCTTTTAGCCAATTGATCTTCCATTGCATTGTCTTCTTCTTCTAACTGTGATTTTTCTTCATGAAGATCATGGATGCCTGTAGATATACACTTTGCCACTTCCATGGGAACTGCCTTCTGAAGATATTTGAGTGCACTCTGAAGATCATTCATTGTTTCAACTTCATCACAGCTAGGACAGGCTTTCTTCATCTTCTTGGCCTGTTTCTTCTTTCTATTTTTCTGAGTCTTGGCAGATATCTCCATTTGAGGCTGGTTGCTCGTTTCCTCAAATCTGCACTTCATAAAGACTCCCTTGGATCTTTTAGAGGCAACCCCCCTCTGATACCAATTGAAGTTCCCAGATCAGTGTGAATCACTGAGAGGGGGAGGGGGTGAATCAGTGATCCCTTAAAACTTTTTACTAATTGATTCTTAATAAATTAAACCTCTATGACTGGTTAAAGCCTCGATCCACTCTTCTTATGTCTCTCAACCTTTCCCGGATAATGCAGTAATGAAAAGGCACAGGACACAAGGATTTACAAGGTTCGGCACCAAAGGCCTACATCCTTGCCATGCTCTCCCAGCATGGATTCTCCCATTATAATCTGTTAGTATTACAATGGTCGATACAGCTTCCCACCGTATCTCTCCTGAGTCCCACAGGAGGGTCTTTATACTGCGTCCCACAGTGTTACCAGAGTCCCACTGGCCTGCTCCAGAATCCCACTGAAGACTTCTTCCTCCCTGAGTCTCACAGGGGGCTTCTCTTGGCTTCTCGAGTCGCACGAGAAGCTCTTCTTCTCTTTATGCTTCTTCAAGTATCTTCAGCAGTCTGGGATAAATACTGCTGGCCTTGCTCTGTACCTCTGATCACTTGATTTGATCAGGTCTTCTCGTCTTGCTCAGGCTTTATCACCTTTTTCCAAGGATGACCTGGCCTCTCTTTTCAAGAATCTTCAGCAGCCTCTGATAAGGTCTGCTGGTCTTGCTCACAACTTCTGATCACTTCTGTTGATCAGGGTCTTCTCACTTGCTGAAAACTCGGACAAACAATATCATCCACTTCAGTCTGGCTCAGTCTCACTTCAAATCATCTTCATGCACTGAGTGCATGGCAACTCTGCTTCCTCATGCACTGACTGCATGGCCTTCTCAAATTCTTCAAGATCCTCTGGTCTTGGTCAACTCAAATGCACACAAGCAAATTTGACTTGTTTCACATATGCACGTGCATACATGAATTCATGCACTCTCCTTCTCTTTCTTCTAGGTGCAATAATCCCACAAAGGGTGTAGTAACTTTAAGCACACACCTTCTTCCTCCTTCACACACTTTATCCAATTTGTTTACACACTTAGAGTGTGTTCTACTTTAGTGTGGGTCACTCCTTATTTCTTCTAAGTGTATACACACTTCTTAGTGCACACACTTAGGTTCGGCCAACTTGTCTCTTTACACACACTTGTTTCATTTTCCACACACTTGAAACGTTGGCCTTCACTTCCTCTTGCACACACACAAAGTATTCTTTGTTCTTCAAAGTGTGCACACACAAGGCTACGGCCTCTTCCACTATTTTTGCACACAAGGCACTAAGGCCTCGGCCTTCCTCTTGTTTTTCACACACACAAATGTGGTGGCCTTCCACTCCTCTTTGCACACACCCAAAACTCTCGGCCTTCTTTGTTCTTGTTTGCACATACACCCAAAGGCTACGGCCTTCTCTTGTTCACCTAGCACACAAGGCACAATGTCCTCGGGTCTTCTTCTTTTCACACACAAAACCGTAGGGTCCTCTTACTCCATTTGCACACACACACTAAGTATGCACTCCACCTTCAAAATAGGCACGCAAAGGGGTGCGGCCTTCCTCTCTTCACAGCTTCTGTCGCGCAAGCACAAGGCACAAAGGACCTCGGCCGTGGGCGCGCAAGTGCAAGGGTGCACTTGGCCGTGCAAGCGCCTACCGTGCAGGGGGAATGGTGCACAGAGGGGGCGCGCAAGTTGGCGCTGCCCTTCCTCCTTCCTATCGCACAAAGGATAGCGCACAGGGGACTTAGCCCTCTTGACGCGCAAAAGAGTTGCGCGCAAGGAACTTTAGCAAAGCCAAAAATGGCTTCGGGCTGCTGCCGCGCAAGTGGTGCGCGCAGGGCAGATCTTCGCGAGGCAGAGAGCACTCACGGGACTTCTGTTCTTCAACAAAGATTCAGCAAGCCTTTTGAGATCCTCGGCCTCTCTTTTTATAGGTGAGGAGAGCCTCTGCCTTCTGCGGAGAGATATCTTTCGAAACCCCGAAGATTTCGGTTCTTTAAAGATTTTTTCAAATCTCGTTTCTTCATCTGTTTCACGCGGGTTCTCTCATTTTTCTTTCCTCCTCGTGCATGCGATTTATAACGCATGCACGGCCTCTGTTTAAACCCAATCCATGCAAAGGCACGAACCCATGAAGCATCGGCAACTTCGTTTGCCTCGGAATTGCTTCGAATTCTCCTCTCATCGCATGCATGCATATTTTAATGCATGGTTGTGTTCAGTGTGGCCAGACGATCACAATGGAGGCTTCGGCTCCTTCAGAGGTGGCTGGGAACTCAAGTTCTGTCGTCGGGAGGTTCCTGGTTCGAACGGAGCTCGCGGGTGGCTTCGGGTGGCTGTCGGCTGAGCTCGAGGAAGGAGATGCCTCGGAGCCGTCGGATCATCTCTTTGGACGGCCTGGATCAGATCATCTCGCCGCGGATCAGATGTGCGGCTTAGATCGTCCGTGCGATCAATCGTGCGGCTGGGATTCGCTCCCGGTAATTTTTCCGCGTCCCACATCGAAACGCCTCGCGGTTTTTCCGCGGTTTATTACCCTGGCACTGCCCGCTACTCGCCAGTTGAACTTCTCCCCTCCCGGTGCCGCCCCGCACCGGGTTCTCTCTGCGGGCGCGCTCCGCGCCCACTCTGCTCCCTGCGGGCGCGCTCCTAGCGCCCTCTATGCATCCTCCGGGCGCGCGGGTTTCACCACCGCGTGTCCTCGGGGGCTTACACACGGCCCCCTGCCGCGCTCCTCCGGGCGTGCCCCAGGCGCCCTTACGGTGTCCTACGGGTGCGCCCTGCCGCCCTGGCTCGCCCCACGGGTTCCCCCGGGCGTGGTGCCCTAGTGCCCATGCCTTGGGGTTGAACCCCCAAGGTGCCTTGGCTGGCCATATTTTTGGCAAAGGGACAGAATGTTACTTTGTCAAAAAACAAAGTACTCCATATGAAAAATGCCCATTCTAAATGGCAAGCCATTCTTCTTCTTCTTTATTTCTTCTTCTTCATTAGAATTCCTCCAATTCTATTCAACATGTATTCATCACTTAGGAATGGAAATTCTTGAAGGTTCGTCATCTTCAACCGAACTCCTGAATCAACATGAATTCTCCAATGTGCTTCATTGATCTAATCAGAGATCAAGTTGGATCACTTCCAATTCACATGCACTAAGAGTTAGCACATGGACTTATTTAATCCACTTCATCCACTTAGAACTTGTGGATGGATCATCTTCATCTCCTCATGCATTTTCAATACAATGCATGGTCTTCAAACAATGTTGTGACATTGTATCATCGGGATACAAGTTCTTTGAACTTAAAGAGCAGCTCAACAATCGTCAGATATACATGGAGAATGTTTCAACCACAATTTCCAATACCACTTAGTGAATCTCCTAAGTGACATGCATCTTAGTACCATGGCCATTCTCCTTCACTACCAACACCATCACAACCTTTGTCATTCACATCTTGACATTCCCTCACTTCCATTCATTCCAAGACAACTTCATGCCTCATTGACAACAAATGAAACACAGTGAACTTCAGAAATAAGTGATATAAAAGTAATAATAAGCTTGAAAAAAGATATTAAGCAAGTAGAAATTAACTTCAGTTTATTATTCAGGAGATTAAAGAGAAATCGAGTCACGTCGAACACGAGGTAAGGGACTTCGTCTCAATCTCCTTTCATTGAAGCATATTTTGTTCTAATACAATGATTTCTTTTATACCATGTATAAACCCCTTTGAATTTTAATTTTATACAAAATGAATCTTTTTCTACAAAGCGTTTTAAAAAAACGACAAAAAGGAATGTTTCTTTTAAGGTACGCGGTGACAACGACCTTTTCCGCCGCCATGAGTATTATTTGGTCTTGGGATTCCTCAACAAGCCGTGATGTTTTTTTAATATGAATTAAATACCATATACTATTTTAGGTATTTTGGTATTGAAAATGGTTTTTATAATGGATTTGTTATGTCAATATACTTATGTGATATATTGTGTTTGAAATGTGGAAATGTTTTCTTTCCATTATTTTTGTTTTATGACTTATGATTTTATATTGGTTCTTGGACATTTTATGAGTGGTTACGTGATAAACTATAAGACGGGTGGTGCCGCGAATACAAGGAGGGTGGTTACATTATAACCTTCAATGCATTGGGTATGGAAGTCGGCCTTATGGCTATTCCATTAAGTGATATGTGTGGAAGTCGACCGTATGGTTATTCCATTTATGTATGTTTATGTCCCAAGTTACCTTTATATGTTATGTGTTCTTTATATGGGTTTTATGGTAATCTTTTGGTTACAAAAGGGTAATTAATGATCTTTTATTCAGTGAAGAGTTTTTACTACTTCAGAAAGGTGAAATGTATTACTTTGATAATGTATACATGTATTACTTGTTGTTTTGAAAAACTAACTGTTTTCATTATTTGTTTATCCGTTACTGAGCTTTTTATTCTCACCCAATGTTTTTTTGAAATGTTTTTCATAGGAAATAATGTGGAATAGGGTCAAGGATGGGATCAAGGGAAATTCATGCTATCTAAAACATGGAACTTGACATGTTTCTTTTTAAGAGTTTTTATTTTATGGAAACATAGTAGAAGTGTCTACTTTGTAATCTTTTGAGATGTAATTGTTATGGTCTAATTCTCTAAAACTCTAAACCTGAAAAGATCCTTAATGTGAATTATTCATTTATTTCAATATTAAGTAAGGTTTAAGGCTGGGGCCTTATAGTTGGTACCACAGGTCTGTTTAGACAACTTTAGGTGTTAGAAAATTGTTAAATTATAAATTAATTAATGGTATGATTGAAATGATATAACATTTGAAGATTACCATGTTTATTCTCCTATGATATTTCTATGTTAAGAATGATTTTTCATAGAGGAAACAGAACAAATTTTTTAGGAATCCATACAGAGGGAAATGACCTTTCAAATCAGTATCCTAAGATGGTCAGAATCAGAACTAAACAGTTTTTTGCAGTGATGGCTCAATTGACTCAGGTGAAAAAAGTTGGATGTTTTTATTGATGATATTTTGGTGTTCTCTAAATTTAAATAGGATAATGAAAGACATTTAAGGTTTATTTTGAAAACCATAAAAGAAAATAAATTTTAGGGAAAATTCATCAAGTGTGAGTTTTGGTTGCAACAAATTTCTTTCCTTGGTCACATTGTTTTAAAAAATGATATAACTGTTGATCCCGATAAAACAAAAGTTCTTGAAGTTTGGACAATACCAACAAATGTAACCGGGATCCGTAGTTTTCCTGGTTTGGAAGGTTACAACCAAAGGTTGGTTGAAATTTTTTTACGGTTATCTAGTCCAATGACTAATCTAACTCGGATGGGTGTTATGTTTATCTAGAAAAAAGAGTGTGATGATTGTTTTCAGGAGTTAAAATGAAAATTGGTGAATGCTCCAGTTTTGGCACTTCCTTCTAGGAATGGTGAGTTTGTTATATACAGTGATGCTTCATTGAAGGGACATGGTTGTGACCTTATACATAATGATCAAGTAATTTCACATGCTTCATGTCGGTTTAAAACTCATGAGGTAAATTACCCTACACATGAATTGGAATTAGATACTGTTATTTTACTCTAAAAATTTGGAGGCATCATTTGTATGGAGTAATGTGTGAAATATATACTGATCACAAAAGTATAATGTATATATTCACTCAGAAACAATTGAACATGAGAAAGAGGAGATGGCTAGAATTAATAAAGGATTATGATTGTATAATTCATTACCATCCGGGAAAAGAAAATAAAGTGGACGATGCTTTGAGTCAAAAAAGTAATGATTCATTAACCATGCTACGTTTGGAACAAGATCCTTTAGTTTTTTATTTGATGAAATTTGTCATAGAATTTGTTGGTTCATGATGTTCTTTTGTTTTGTTATAGGTATCAATGAGATCATCTCTATCAGAGAGAATTAAGCAAGGGTAGAAGAAAGACAGTGGGTTGCAGAAAAAGGGAGAGCTTGTTCAGAAGGGTAAGTTGCTTGAATTTAATATTGATAATGATTGTGTTTTGAGGATTGGGAAGAGATTATATGTACGTGGTGATTCACAGTTGAAGAATGAGTTGTTATGTGAGGCTCATAGTTCCTCATTTCCAGTTCATCATGGAAGTACTAAGATGTACAGAGATCTGCAGGAGTATTACTAGTGGGATGGAATAAAAAGAGATATTGCTGATTTTACTATGAAGTGTTTTACTTTTCAGTAGGTTAATGTAGAGTGGTAGTTACCAAAAGGGATCCTTCAGCCTTTACCAGTGCCATAGAAAAAATGGAAAAATATATCCATGGAATTTGTTGGGAGATTACTGAAGACATCTCGAGGTAATAATGAAATCTGGGTTTTTGTTGATCGCTTGACTAAATCTTCTCATTTCATTCCTACTTGAGATACTTTCTCTCTAGATTAACTTTCTCGATTGTATCATAAAGAGATATTCAGGTTGCATGGAGTTCCCCTATCCATTGTATCTGATTGTGATCCCATGTTTACTTCTAACTTTTGGAAAGGCCTTCAGAAGTTGTTGGGTACTGAATTAAATTTTAGTACAACATTTCATCCTCAATCAGATGGACAGTCAGAATGAACAATTCAGACTTTGGAGGATATTCTACGTTCTTGTTCGATGGATTATTAGGGAATTTGGGACCGACATCTTTCATTGGTTGAATTTTCATATAATAACGGTTTTCATTCCAGTATACAGATGGCTCTATTTGATGCATTATATGGTAAACAGTGTCGAACTCTAACTTTTTGGGATGAAGTGGGTGAAAGGAAGCTGATGGGACCATAATTGGTAGAAGAGATGGCAGAAAAAGGTCAGTTGATTCAGAAACACATGAGAACAGCTCATAGTAGGCAGAAGAGTTATGCGGATAATCAGAGGATGGATCTATCTTTCGAGGTAGTCGATCATGTTTTTCTCAAACTTTTACCAAGGAAAAGTGTGATTCGATTTGGTAAAAAAGGAAAGTAGAGTTCAAGGTTCATTGGACCATATGAAATTATGGAGAGAGTTGGATCTGTTGCTTACCGAGTGGCTTTGCCTTCAAGTTTATCTCAGGTACACAATGTTTTTCATGTTTTGAGGTTGAGAATGTATATGCCAGATCCATCTCATGTTTTGAGCCCAGAGGCAGTTCAGTTGGAAGAGAATCTCATTTATGAAGAACAACCAGTCCAGATTCATGAGCGAAGAGAGAAAGTGTTGCGACATAAGGTAATTCACCAGGTAAAGGTTTTGTGGAAAAACCATATGGTTGAAGAGGCAACGTGGAAATCCGAAAATTCTATGAGGGATAAATACCCCCACTTATTTTGAAAAGTGAATAAAATTGCAAGGACGTAATTCCAAAAGGGGGGAATGATGTAACATCATAGGTAAATAAAGAATAAAACATTTTCATATTTATTAATATTTACGAATTAAATATTAATTTTACTTTAAATGGGTTTCTATGTTCGATAGCGTACCCGATACACAACAAAGAGTTTCTTTGAAATCTTACGTTGCACACTAGTAATAAAATAATAATATTTTAAATGGTTGATAACACGTAGTCGTTGTATTGGCGAGAATTAATAGAAATAACTAAAATATGATTATATATGTTTTTTAAATGTTTTTACATTTATCAAATAAAGGATAAAGGCTTAAAATATGAAAAGAATTCAATTTTTGGCATATATACTCTAATTTTCACTAGAGGTCCACTTATCACCTTTTGATGGAGAACCATCATTAAATATTGTTTTTTAACTCTTATACATTCTATTGGACAAAATTAAATTCTTCTTTTGAATCGGGACATCAAAATTTACATTGTTTAAATTTTTGGTATTTTTCTGATAAAGTTCGTTTTTAATGAATATTGAAAAATGTTGTATTTCAATTCAAAACCTATTTTTAATTTAATATATTTATATGATTATAATATATTTTTAATTTTTTTAAAGTGAAATTAGAATATATTTTTACCATTTAATCCAATTTTTGTCATTGGAATTAATTTCACATGAATTTGGACTTAAACTAGTGTTAGTCTTTTGATATATATTGTTTCATAAAAACATGCTTTTTGTAATGACAACGTGAATTAATTAATAAATTAATTAATGTAACTCATATGTTTTGAATTTTGTAAAATATTCATCATTTTTTAATTTAGAATATCAAATATATCTTAGGGTGAAGTTTTTGTATTTTTCTGAAAAACTTCAAATATTGATGAATAGTGAAACCACTAAGTGGTAGTTAAAAACTGATTTTTAATTTAAATGAAGCATTACCACTTCTGCGTTTTGAATTTATAAAATCCGACATAAACGTTTTTCATTACAAAATAAAATGTGGTTCAATGGGATTAAAATAATTTTTTGGAGAATAGTAACTTTAAAGTTTTTAATCGCGATTAGAGGTAATTATTGTAATTTACGGTAAAAATAATATTTTAATAATAGGAAATGACCTTGACACATGTCCTACACTTATTGGATGTGTCATGTCCGACCAACAAAATCCATCGGTAATCTTGGGGACCCCATGGTGCCATTTTGGTAGGAAAATGACATTAATAACGTTTTATTTAAAATTAATATAATAATGTCACAAACATGAGTTGTTTTACTAAAACCATTTTTACATGTGGGTATAGAAATCATAATTTTGACTATATGTATTCATTAGAAATATAAACATATTTTCTACATTATTATATTTTTTTATAATTTTTATACATTAAATAAATTAAACTATTTATGACACCATGATGATGCATCGATTACCTCATTATTTAACGATTTAAATAAAATGAAAAAATAATGTAAAATCTAAGACCTAAACTTGTCAAAAAACTATTGTATTGGTGGATTTCGAACTTATATTACCTTATCCTATAAATATATAATTTTGGGACCATTAAAATCCGAAAATCATTTTATAATAAAGTAAACTTTTATAACTTTCCAAACCTCCCCCTTCTCTCCTCTAATAAAATGCCCCCACCTCTACCAACTTACCCACACCTCTCAAGACTTTGGCTCGGCCAAAACCTGCCCATTTTGTATCTCCACATCCCTATCTTACTCGTAAAAGCCTCACTTTGGGAAAAAGTCTATCCAAGGAAGCCTTTGAGCTCAAATCAAAAGAAGTTACCCGATTTAAAGATAGTGTCTTATCTTGTGTTCTTATGTTTTATTTTTCTTTTCCAACCCCCTAAACTCTTTTTATTCCTTTATTTTGTAACAAAAACATTATATAAAATATACTAGTATGTTTTTATGAGAAGAATTAGAGCTACACCTACACACACCTTCGTGTAATGGTTATTGAACATACAGTTTCTATGGTTGGCGATTTTCTTCCTCACGAAACGATGATTGTTCAATCTTATTTTAACACCTTTCATGGAGGCCATTATGATGTCACTATATTTATATATGATATATATTATTTTTATGTTTTCCTTATGCTTCAGTATTTTTCATTTGTGGCATACCTTTATGGTTTCCATTGTGGGTAAACACGATAATTTCATTTTAGGAAGTGCGGACTGCCGCCCCCTCAAAGTGATTTGATTCGTCAATACCATATGTGGGACGTATAACGGATGAAGTTAATGTTATTATATATTATGTTGTACTGGAATTATAATATAAACTTATATCATTATTATTTCACTCCATTATATATGAAATAGAAATTAAAGTTGCGTTCATGCGTACGTACGGCTTACCGTCTCCATAAACGGTGCATTTCATTTCTTACCTGTAAATGTTATGTACTATTATAAATACATGTATATTCTGGATATATATGATATATATGATATCCAAATGATGAATATCATTATGGATATAATGAACCTCTGACAACATAAACAACATGTAATTGTAAGAAGTCCATTTTTTACTTATGAACTAGATATCGACAAAACAGAAATTATTAACTTAAATGATTACATAACATTTATAACATGGAAATAAGTGATATACAAGGAATACTAAGATTTAAAAAGGTTTTTAAGCAAGTAGAAATTAACTTTAGTTTATTCTTTAAGAGATTAAAGAGAAACCGAGTCACGTCAGACATGAGGTATGGGACTTTGTCTCAATCTACTTTCATTGAGGAATATATTGTTCTAATACAAGGCTTTCATTTATATGGTGTATAAACACCTTTGAAATTTAATTTTATACAAAAGGAATCTTTTTCTGAGAAGAGTTTTAAAAAATGACAAAAAGGAATGTTTCTTTTAATGTACGCTGTGACAACGACCTTTTCAGCCACTGCGAGTATTATTTGGTCTTGGGATTCCTCAACAAGCCGTGATTATTTTTAAAATGAAATAAATACCATATACTATTTTATGTATTTTGGTATTTAAAATGGTTTCTATAATGGATTTGTTATGTCAATATATTTAAGTGATATATTGTGTTTTAATTGTGGAAGTGTTTTTTCCCATTATTTTCTATTATTTCTTATGATTTTATCATGGTACTTGGACATTTGATGGGTTGTTATGTGATAAACCTAATGACGGGTGGTGTCGTGAATACCAGGATTGGTGGTTATGTTATAACCTCCAATTCATTGGGTTTGGAAGTCTGCGGTATGTCTATTCAATTAAGTGGTATGTGTGGAAGGAGACTGTATGGTTATTCCATTTAAGTATGTTTATGTCCCAAGTTACCTTTATATGTTATGTGTTCTTTATATGGGTTTTATAGTAATCTTTTGGTTACAAAAGGGTAGGTAATGATCTTTTATTCAGTGAAGAGTTTTTACTACTTCATAAAGGTGAATGGTATTACTTTTATAAAGTATACATGGTTTACATGTTGTTTTGAAAAACTAACAAGTTTCATTCTTTGTGTATCCCTTACTGAGATTTTTATGCTCACCCCATGTTTTTTTGAAATGTTTTTCACAGGACATAAGGTGGAATAGGGTCAAGGATGGGATCAAGGGAAATTCATGCTATCTAAAACATGGAACTAGACATGTTTCTTTTTGAGGGTTTTTATTTTATGGAAACTTAGTAGAAATGTCTACTTTGTAATATTTTGAGATGTAATAGTTATGGTCTAATTTTCTAAATCTCTAAACCTAAAAAGATCCTCAATGTGATTTATTCAATTATTTCAATATTAAGTAAGGTTTACGAATGTGGAATTATAATTATAATTTTATTATGTTTTTCAATTATTATATCCTTATATATCATATAGATTCCTATAATAATAGATCTTATGATAAAATGAATTACACCCATTTTAATCTTTTATTAATGTCTATACGATTTATTAATGGTCATACTATTTTATATTGGATTTATTTATAGACATATCAAACCCAACTGATCTTGCACAAAATGAATTATCTATAAAAAACACCGCCATGGTGTTTTCAACACTACAACAATATAGTTTGACCCTCAACAAGTAAATTATCTTACATATTTCATTGAAAATTATAAAGGACCCCATTTATTATACCAATACAAATAGAAGCATAAAAAATAAATCCTTTATAAAAAACAAATACTATAATATACATTGAAATTTTTTTAAATGTACCAAAAATCTCTATGAATAAATTCATTTGTTCAAATATTTCTTTTATATCTAGAAAATATTTTATCATTTCTTTTAGGCCACATTTCACAAGATTTTCAAAAATATATAGATCATTAAATTAAAAAAGTATAATATTTAAAGAAACAATTTTAAGTTAATATATTTCCACATTAGATAAAAATATTATCTATTTGTATAATTATATTTTCATATGTTGTGTTGTGTAGGTAATATAATTTCAGTTTTGTTGGATATCCATTATAGACTTACTTTTTGAGTCATGATTAATTTTTTATTATGAATGGTCTTGTGAAATTAAACACATCACCAGACACATATATTACAGAATCTATGATTCCTTCCATTCCATAAATCACACAAAATTGTATACACCTATTCAGTTAAAACAATTTTTTTGTGAATACATGTCTATTTACATTGCATATCCCATAAATTGTAATGGAAGAGTTTCATGATTCATAATTGACATAAACACAACAATAATGGTGTAAATAATCATTTCATTTAAACCATTCACAATGAAGAATAAGTAAGAGTGAGTACAAACATTGTCCAACTTTGATTAAATAATAGATGAATTGTTGATTAATATATTCTCAATCTTGAAATATGTAGAGTTAATTTTTCATCAAATAATATTCTATTCATAATTTTTATTTTCGTTAAACAATTTAAAGGAATATTACTTATACCTCATTATTTATAAATAACAAAATGTAATAATTTTATCAGTAAATGCGATGAAATATGATTAATTTTCATTATTTTTAATATATATGGGAAAGTTCATTAGATTGTATAAATATAAAAATTAAAACATCTCGTTATTAATTACCATTAAAGGTAACTTTTTTCATTTTATACCATAAACACAAATGAAATACATACAAGGGTTTCAACTTGATAGTGTTACCCTTAATGATATATCATTTTCAATCTTTTTTTTATGTACATGGATGAGCCTAATTCTATGTATATAGGTATAATATTGGTCTTTTTATTCAATTTTACATGAATTTTTAACAATATATTTTCATTTTAATATATATATATAAACCATTATTAATATGTTTCACACCATAAAATATATTTTTCTTATAATAAAAATACTATTATTTTAAAAATTGATATAAAATCCCTTTGTTTTTAAAGTAATAAAATGTATAGTTTTTTTGTTTAAAGATATTATATATTAAAATTAATAAGGTATAATAACCAATACAAATATTAAATTTAAATATTATTCTCTAATTTATATTTATTAATTTATTTTTCCATTAATTTAGAGTAGATACACTTCTTATTTTATAACCAATTGAATTAACTCAGATCCTTTAAATAAATACATATGTGTGCTAAGTAGGTTTTACGAAATATATAACATTTTAAAAAATACCATCATTACAATAAATATAAGATGTTGTTTACTCGTATTACCTCACCTTAAAAATAATAAAATTTTACTATAATTACCCATTTTTAATATGGATGATACATATCTTGTTTTTGAGTTTTACATTATAATTCATTTTGATTAGGGTAAAATTAGAAATTTACAGTAGAAAGCCATTTACTTTTTTCACAACTTCAATAAACATGAAACGTGCTATATTCCCCTAGGTTTAAATTTGGTAATATTCTGAGATTGTTTTTTCAGGGATATATATAGTTTATTAAAGGAATAAATATTAATCCCATATATGTGAGTATAAGTTCGTCTGAAATGAATCCTTAGGTGAAAATATTGACAAATCAGTTGTTATTGGGATAAGATGTTTTACCTTGGAGTGGTATAATATATATATTTATTATTTAAGTCATACAATATCCCCTTTTAAAGTCATTAATTATTAGATCACTAACTGACCTAGTTCGACAAAATAAAATTTCCTTTTTCCCCCACTATATGGTAATATATATTTACAAACCTTTAGAGAATGAGGGGTATAGATGCTAATTGTTGTAGGGGGTTTTTGTTGGACCTTTAGGATGTAAACATGAGTAAAAAATGAGAAGTTCTGTGATGGTTTAACATTATAAAAAATGATTACTATTTTAGGTCATTTTTCACATTATAGTTTATGAAATTATCCTTGGGATCCCATAATTGAAATTTGATTGATTTCTTTTTGGATTATATAATTTTGAACATTGGTTTTCTTTATTTTTTAGTTTACAATGGATCATGGTTTTTTCTTACTACACACCTCTTTGAAATGAATTGTGGTTATTTAATTAAAAAATTTAAATTCAATTTTTTAATCATTCCTCAATATTCAATTGGTTAATTATGACCATTATTTATTGAAATGTTCTTGTTATAATTAATTTTTCACCCATTATCTTTTCTAGGAATAATCATTATATACCCAACCTTTTATAATCAATGTTGACCATTTGGCATGTGATCAATTAATAAGATTATATTATTTGATATCCAATAAATTTATTTTCTTCTCTACTCATTACTTCTATTTATTGTTCAACATTAATTATCAATATTCAAAATTTACTGTGGTTTAACTTTTTTGATCTAAGATGAATCGACCATTGATCAGTGAGGGTTGTTCTAGTGTGGAAATTGAAGTGGTGAAAGGAAGAAGTATTGAGTGATTCTAGTTTTTTTGATAATGGATGAAGTAGGATTGGTATAAAAATAGTGATATAACAATGATGGGGGAATTATTGAATATGGTTTTTGATAATATATGTTTCCTTATGTGGGTCAAATTAGCCATAAATTAACATAGACAGTGAGTGGTGGTGTATAGAAGAACAATATGGTGGAAGGAAACAATGTAAATTATTAATATGATCAAGAGGAATGAGATCCATGAAAAACTGTTTATTGTGGTTAAATAAATAAAATAAAAAATATTTGGTGAAGAAGATGAATCTATACAGTGTTTATTCTATCATAAAAAACTATTTAATATATTTTACTTAGTCTCTAGGGCTACAATATTGATAAATATTTAAAAAAGTATATTATTCTAAACAAAATTCCATGTATGATCTCCATTTGGAGCTTAAATTCTCTTATATCCGAAATGATCACACTATGTATAGTATAAAATTACATTTTGTGTATTTTTATATCACACAACACATGGAGTATTTGAGTACAAACATAGTCACCTCATTAGACCTAATATCCAATACCACAATGGGGAACTCCATATAATATGATCACATATTTCAGGCTAATGAAATTAGATGTCTATAGGTCTCAAAGCTATGTCTATTTGGTTATATTTCATTTACTATGAGTCATTTTAGGATTTTCATATAGTCTTGTGCATGTGTTAGAATTTTCTACCTGATTAGTCAATGTTTATAAATTTTATATATAGATAATGACGTATAAATATCTCAAAAATTAAAAACTATTTGTAATATATTTTATTAAACATGAGGATAAATTAACCACATAAGAAATTATATGGTTTTCTGGGACACATTCAGAGTCGACATGGAATTATGGTACCCCCTCATGTGTTAAATTGTGGTATTATATGTACAGGGTTTAGGTAATCCAATTTTGTTATCACAATGTTGTTTTGTGGACCATCATATGATAGATAGAGTCTATACACCCCAATGATTTAGAAAATAGTACACCAACATTGGGGTTAGAACTCCCGTAATTCTTATGGTAAAATTATCAAAATAGTTCTAGTTTTCCTTTGATTGACATCCACCCCCCTCGATAAGGAACCATCCCCCAATAGAGTTTAATAGAGGTAGTATTGAAGTTATGAGTCATGTGTAGTAGTGATGATGTGTGGATCTAATGTCATATGTCTCTCAACATCTGAATTAATATTGGTTTCCTTTACAATATGATGAAAAACTAGGCTATTGAGATTAGAATTTATAAGGAATTTGATACTAGGGGTATCCTTTTTTACATTTGACATAAAATCCTATTGGGATATATACTATGAATATTTCAATTATTCAATTTTATTTATTGTATTTAAAATAATAAGTAATATTTACATTCTGGTTTATTATTGATTACCTTCAATATTTTCTATGTGATGACCAAGTTGTTTTATCATTACATTTTCTCTCTTAGTGTATCCTACTATGTATTAATATACTCCACATTAAGTGGCCCTCATTGCACATGTGATTTGTATGTATATATGATTCCTAATTAGTAGTAAACCTACTTATATTTGAAGCTAATGGAGTTGTAAGTGTTGATTATTAGTTAAAATTAGTGTTTTATGAATGTTGAAATCTCTCTTAGAGACTGGCCCATTTTACTTTTCATTAAAGTGGTGTAATATATTATATAATGTTATTTATTCCTATTGACATTATATCATATATATATATATATATATATATTAATTGTCTAGGTTCTTATGTGGAATTTATTTATTAGTTTATGTATTACACATGTATTTTATTGATATTTTGTTATATATATTATCGATTGATGATAATATTGTGTATTTTTTAGTTTTATTTTTGTAGTAGGTTTTCATTGAAAATGGCCACACTTGTAAATTTATGTCTTTTTTCTACTGGTATATCTCCATTGTCCTATTTTATGTATTAATGGTGTGGCACACTCATATTCCTTCTATCATATTAGTGATTTGGTGGGTCATGTCATAAAAACATAATATTTGAGAAATTTTAATCTTTTGGATAAAGATAGAAGTTTTTATTTTGATGAGAATTAGTTTGGAAACTATGAAAACATAGTTATGGAATTTTAGTTCAATATTCATACAAAAGAAATACTTTTTTTTGTTCCTATATTAAAACCCTTTCATTTAGACAATGATAATAATTTAATCAACTTAAAACTTGATGGAACTAGTTATTGGGTACTATTGTGATGATACATGCATAATCTAACTGTAATCAGATGTCTCTCATCTTTCTCATATAGAAAACCACCCATATATGAACTTGAATCATGGTGTTCGTATTATCTAATAATGTATGTTACACATAAACATCCAACTCAGGATTAGAGGTGTGGTTATCAAGACCCCATGTCAGTGGTTGACCCTCTCACCACTGATCAGTTGAATGAAGATACATAATTAGAAAGACTGACTGTGAGGTATATATTAATTTCTAGTACAGGCTATAACCAATAATAGTATTTTTTTATTGTATGCATCGTTATATCTTAGATTAAAATTCTCATAATCTCGTATATTGATTCTTACAGACTAAATGTGATATATATAGCCTTTTTATTATTGAATATTGAGTTTTATGGTGAGTCTAATCCCAGGGTTGTTGGGGATTGGTTGTTTTAAAATGCTCATGTTTTTTATCTGGTTTTAACACAATTATACATGATAATGTTTTTATATATTTCATTCCATTTATTTTTTAGTGATCATTTATTTTAGGTTTGATTAGACTTATAATATCATTAATATACTTTATTTAGAGATTCAATTTTTTCTACTAATGTTCGATTTGAAATTGTAATGGATTATTGATTTAAGAGGTTGTTGGGATCTGTTTAGGGTAGAATGGACACAACTATGTATTTATTGAGGTTATTATGTTTGGTTTTATTTAGAAATAATTTACAATATATTACATCAAGATTGAGATTTTTAGAGAGTCCACTATTTTATGAGTATAGTTAGTCATGCACTTTTAATATTCTTCCACAAAAACGAGACAACTAAGGGGGAATTGGTTGATGAGAACCAATCGGAAGACATGAACCATAGTATTACAAAAGGTTAATGTTTACATGTGTTAACCTAGAACGACGATGTGAATGTAACTCCCTATTAATTAAAACATCAAGATTATATGTTATCTTAATATAAGAACTCTATCATTTTTAGTGGAAATGTGTCCATAAGATCCGGTGGAAGAAATTAAACTAGTTTTACAAAAAACGCGAACAATATCCATCATTGGATTAATGTTTTCCTCATTAGAAACATAATTTTGAAATCCTTATTTTAGATTGATTCACATGATTGATAAAATAATTGTGTTGTTCCCATATGGGTTTTTGGTACAAACTGTGTCTTCTTCTTAAACACTTACATCTAATGGTTTAATTGGAATATGTTCATTTCTTCCTTTTACATTGAAAATTAATTAATTATAATATTGAATAATCAATATATAACCCTTGGGAAAGAAACTTATACTATTAGTGGTAATCCCCATGCTCTTATTTTTTGATAGAAGAGTTTTGTTCACAAGAGAGAGACATATTTTTTATGGATTCTAGCATGTTAGGATGTGGCCCAATGACATCATCCTCTGTGTATTTTTGATGTTTCAAAAAAATTAGGTGATTTTTCTTCAACTATATTGGTTAGGTTTCACCTTCAATATTGAGTTGGACACTCATTCATAATGCACCAGGTCAACATTTAGAAGATTGTTTGTGAGTACCCATTAGTTTGTGAGATGATCTTGGAACACATTCTCAACTATGATGGTTTAGTTTCCTATATTTTATATGAAACAAATGAATACTTTCTAATATAAATTCCATGGATTTATTAAATTTCCAATAATAATTCATTCTGTTATATACCAATACGATTACAAATTATCAGGCCACAAAACTATGCTTATTTTTAATATAGTAGTTGGAGAATGTTTTGTAATAAGAACCTTTTGATCTATTAAACCCATGTAAAGTAAAAAATGGGTTCCAAGAGTTTGAAAATAGGTATTTATATTATTTTCTATAGGTTCATTAGGGTAACAATACATGGGAATTATTTGGAAACACTGTTGAAAACATAAATTCCTAGTCGTGTAATTTTTTTTAATGAATACCAAATATATGAATTTATAACCTATAGATCACTTTTTCTTGGCCTTATTACAAAAAAATCATTCGAACATTACTAGAGGATTAAAATATCAGGGTTTTATATTATTTGTTTGTCATACTTCAAGACCACTAATGTTGTAGTGCTATCTCAAGGTGTAATTTTTATTTTTGTGATACCTATCTTTATGAGATTTTTATTTAATATGGTATAGTAAATATTATCTTATTTAATGATTGATATATGATTTATTAATTAATTAGAGTGGAATCAAGGGGTTCTTTTACCTGGGAATTTTATTAAGAATTTAATGCACTATAAGTTGATAGAAATTTGTTAGAAATAAGATAGTTGGGTTTGGTGGAATAAGGAGGAATTTAATGTATTTCATTGGATATGTTAAAAACGTCATATTAATGAGTATGTGGGGTCCAATTAGTGGACTCAATTCTAGGATTTCATATGACCATTTAATTAGGTAGTTATCTTGATGTTTTATCATATAGATGTATAGTACATCATCCTATTACAAGGTTTTATAATGGTGTTCCCAAAATATTTATCATGGGTTCTGCAAAGAGAATATTATATCTATAAACCCTTAGTAAGGTATGAGGTCGTGGTTTTCTATGTATAAACCAAGAAATGAATTTCATTCTGTAGTGAAAATTGATAGGTGAAAAAATATATATCTACATGTGTCAATTTTCAATATTGATCAAGATTTTAAGTTGTTATTTTTGTGTTTAGATCACACAGGGAATAGTTATTTAAACAGTTTAGTAGTATCTAAAATATATTATAGTGAAGTAGTTCCCTAATGAGCTAAGATTTTTTTTTGCAAATTCATCAATGCTGGTTAAATTTCATAGTGCAATTATTAATCACTATTTTGAAAGATATTTTTTATCCCTACCAGGAGATTATTAATAGCGAGTTTGATATAATTTAATGATATAGGTATGGATTTGAAATCTCTGTGGTTGATTGAGAAAAAATTAAAAGGTTGGTTTTGTGATGAATTTATTCATTATGATGTGGATGTTGGTATATAATCATAGTTAGGTGATGATGACAAGATGAAATACACATCAAATAAACCATTTTTACGTGATCCAATAGAATCATTGTATAATCTAAAATAGATTCATATAGTGGAAGTAATATAATGTGAATAAATTATTCTCATGTTAATTTTTTAAGAGTCTCTACTTAACGGTGTGGCTTATATTACTCTCATTGGTAGAACCATGGGAAAAAAATCCCTTATGGATGACATTAGTAGTTCATAGTTTCTATTTTCTTCGATGATAGAAGGTGAAATATGTATTGAAATGTCTATGGTATGGGATTATTTTAATATTTATTCAATGTTATAGCATAATTTTATTGAGTATTTGTTTTATATTATCATAAAATGATTGTTTCAATGAAAATGTGTATACTCAGGGAGGTATGTCCTTGAATGAAATGGGTGTAAAGAAGGATATCATCCCATTTGGTTCCATCTCAATTTCATATACACTCAATCCCTCTAAGAATGGTAAGAGTATACATGGATGGGTTACTTTTATTTGATTTTGTTTTATAATATCAATCACTAATATCTAAATTTATTTCCTTTGGAGGGGGGGAATTAAACGGCATGAAGGGGATAAAGATATGAGTTTTAAATAGTGAAAATTATTATTTGTTTTTGATTTTTTATGTCATAGGTAATATAATTGTGGAAAAATTTTAAATTTACTATACATTATGACCTTAAAAAATCTCAATTCAATTAACTGATCTTCAGATTTATTGTTTTCCATTAGGTTGAATTTTTTTGAAGTTATAAGATGGTTGGTTTTTCAATGATAATTAATATCAAATATATAAATAAATATTTATCATATTTATGTGAGTAATGATATATCATAACTAAATACCTAAATGAATATTTGTTCATTGTGGTAGTGTCTAAGATAGTTCATTATACCTATGTGGTGTATATTATATTTTTTCAGGTTTTTGGTGTCTAGTTTAGCCATTTAATGTCTTTAAATTATACATAATTCGGTACCATAATACTATATTATAGATATCACTTTTAGACTCTCAAGTAAATTAATAAATTTTCATGAACCCTAATTGTATGAGGGAGATAGATGTGAGTTCTTTAGCGGGCATGATAATAAATTATCAGGGTAGAAATAAGTGTGCAATGATTATGAATGATTTTTTATGCTTTGTTATTCTATAACCATGGTATGAAATTTCAGAATGTTCTTCACCTCATACATCATGAAATTTTCATTAGTTTACCAAAATGGAATTTTAATTGATATCTCCATGGATTTTTTGGGTTTTATCACATAAATATTATGTTTTGTTAGTTATCATCATTTATTTCTATTCAAATATACCTTCGACATGATTTGTGTTTATTTAATTAGAATGGTATATTTTTAATATACATGTCATTCATATATATTATTTTATTAAATAAAAACTATTTATAATTAAAACAATCTCACTATAAAAAATTTATGAACCATCATCTTCTCCATGAATATTCACAAAAACCCCAAAAATTACCATTATACGATGAATGTAAATAATAATATACATGAATGGGGTTATATATTTTTAAATTCAAGAAATATATTTTATTCTACTTTACTATTTTTCACTTATTATTAAAATTTCATTGGTGACCTTCAAAATTTTTAGTGGTTCATCAGTTTCATCTTCTGATTAGTAGACGAGAAACATTTGCTGGATGAGTTAGATTAGATAAAGAAGTGGTAAAGGGAAGAATTTTAAAGTCGTAAGGGTCCTCTTAGTGAAGTTATGATATGGGATTCATCTATCTATGGTGAGACAAATGTGAAATGGAATGGTCCAGACATGGGTTTAGTGACGAATAATATCTTGGGAAAAGATGAATCAAAGTGAAATAAACACGTATAGGTAGGGGTTGGTAGGGATTGACACCAAAACCGAAGTTGCAAAACCGGTACCAATTTTTTTGATCCATGATTATAAATTACACTGTGAAAAGTAGCAATATCCATGAAATTTAAAATGAAAATATATATTATACTGAATATGTGGCCAGGTTATGTATAGTCCATATGCATATGCTATGTATTATTTTTAATTAATTAAAATGTGTTTTCATAGAAGATAAATATAATAATAAATGCAACCCTATAGCATATAGTTTATATGGTTCCTTGTTCCTAGATATTATTTATGTGTAGAATTAAATATAACATGGTTTGTAGTTTAGAAGATAATGTCATGTAGTACTAGGTAACATGATACATGGTATACTAGGTTATACACTCACTTAATAAATGTGATCTATAGATCATGTAACACTCTAGGGATCCCTATGATTATATAGACCCATAGGTACACACGATATGACAATCATAATACATTCTATGATCTACGGATCCTTTTTTTATTTTAATATTTTCTTACATGGTTGGAGGAATTATAAAAATAATTAATACATTCTAAATTATTTTATATATAATGAATTATAGATTTATTATCTTTGTATTTGAAGACAATTTATGTTGAATTTTATTATATTTATTTTGGATATATGAGGACAAGGTTTCAATGAGATATTTAGGGAAAATACGTAATTTGAATACTCCTCCATGTATTAGAGTATTTTCATCCAATTATAGTGTTGAATAACTCCAATGGAATCATAATCATGATTGGAAACAATCACCTATATGAAAAATGGGGAAATTACCCCATAATTTTTTAGGGTGTGGTTTTCTATTTGTGAAAATGGTACACCCAAATGGTAAGAAATGGTCTTCAATAACAACCAATGTTTTATGAGCCACAATAAAAATAATAATAACTATTATTTATGTCAATAATGTTACGAAATGATTCTATATTATTTAAAAATGATTCAAAACATGATAATAAATTGTTACATACATGATATGTGCCAAACTAAATAAACTATATTAATTCATTGGTGAGATATTTCAATAGAAGCACATAATATTATATAATTCAAACTATGCATTATTTCTCAAAAATCAGTGATGCACACCCATTAAAATGTGAAAAATTATTTTGTAATAAAAGAAAAAATCATCTTGGCTAGGTAACCACGTATAGGATATATAACCTTAAGGATCACCAACATCTAAAAAATACAACGATGAATAGAATAACGGATGGAGATAAAATTTTGAAAACTGTGAAAGAACATCTTTGAAATTTTATGTAAGAGTTGAAAGGATGAATGCTTTTGTAAGTCTATATATAGGAATGAAATCCAGCCATTCGAAATATGTTTTTCTTGAAATTATTGTTATTATAAATATGGTTGTTTCAATTGAGGTGGTTGGTCATATGTTCAATCGGTATACTAATGTTTTGTTTTTTTATGTATTAAATTTTAAATAATATAACTTAAAATGAAATAAATGTATAATAATAAAATAAAATATATACATATAATCGCAATACATTTAATAATTTAAAAAATATAATTAAAATATGATATCATGTGTTCCTATAATTAAAATTAATCTGTTAAAATTATGGATTAGTAAAAAATAAAATTTACAATATATATAATTATATAATGGTATTTGTTAAACTTAATTTATTATAAATGTTGTTTTTTAAGTAATGATTTTATTATGTATTATATATTTTTTCTCCACTAACTAAATTAACAGCTTAAAATATTATTATTTACATACTAATATATAAGTATCTCTTAAATTAGAAATTGATATGAATTAATATTAAGAACACATAATGATTAAAATTTCATATTTCCAATTAAAGTAATATTATTTTTAATTTATATATTTTTTAAAATATAAATATATCATTTATTTAATTATAGTTGTCTAAAATATTATTCATCGTTAATTCATTATATCAATATTGTCCAACGATATAATTTTTATATTTATATAAGTTAATGTAATTATATATGTATTGTAAAAAATACCATGTTTTACGAAAAATAAAAATACTATATTAAAAAGTTAATTAAGAAGTGAATAAATTATTTTGATTTAGAAAATATTAAGTTATTTATTAATATTAATAATTTCAAAAAAATATGGAATTTATAAAATATTATTTAAGCATATTTAAATCTCAATATATTTTTACACTAAAAACTATTATTAAATGTTGATAACAAAAATTATAACTGATCTCTTTTCAAAAATAAAAAATATCTCCACTTTTTTATAAACATGTTAATATTGATAAAAATTTAAATTTAATTATTATATTTAAATATGACACTAGTAAGAGTATTGTAAATTATCATGATAATGTTTAATCCTATTTTAAAGGAATTTTTTAATGACAATATTGAAATTTATATATAATAAATAAAATTAATATAATTAAAAATAGAAATCTAGTATTATGTGTAAACATATATAAAATTATATTTTAACTCATTCAATTGTTAATAAACACTAAATAATTTTAATGAATATGTTATGGTTAAAATCCATATTTCCCCAAAAACCTCTCTTTTATTTACTGTATATATTAATTTAATAGTTGATTTTATCATATTTATAAATTGAATTAGATTAAATAAATTTCATATACTGTTTCAAAACATAAAATTTGAAAATAGGGGTTACCATATATTTCGAAATAAAATATAAATTACATAGTTCAATAACTAGTCATACAAGGAAAATATTAAAAAATTAAAATGAAGAACAACTATAGTAAATGAATATAAATATGTCTAGAAATTTTATAATGTATTATACAAGTTTTTATTGAAATAATATGATACCAAATTAAATAAAAATTAATTCTATAGTATTTTAATATTTAATTCTGTTGTTATATTATATAAGGGAAATTGTATTCATAAAAGTTTAATTTCCACTTAAAAATAGGATAACATTCTTCACTCCATGGTCGAACTTAACCTTGTAATATCAAATGAATCTTTTCCCAAATTAAATCTCAAAGAATCCATTTACTTACCATTAATCAATGATTCCTTTGAATATTTCATAA
Organism: Viscum album; assembly: GCA_963277665.1. Lineage (NCBI taxonomy): Eukaryota > Viridiplantae > Streptophyta > Magnoliopsida > Santalales > Viscaceae > Viscum > Viscum album. The sequence goes on along the minus strand of OY728159.1, from coordinate 2,098,228,782 downwards.
TTCCTTCACTTATATGGAATCCACAAAGTGAATAATGTGACTCCAACCCATGTATTACATTTTCATAACATTGTATCAATTATATATTTTTCCCAAATATCTTATATCCAAAAATATATAATGAAATAAGTATCATTAATATGAAAATATTTTATTATATTATGGAAAAATTTATCATTTACTCATCTCCATCCACAAATAAAAACAAAAAAGTTATTATTAAGATGCTTGGACTACAGTCTCCATAGAGAATTATATTCCAATGGTCATCACCATATTTAATGGATGATAAAAATTATATAATAGATGAAAAATATATAATATTGATATTATAGATATTATTATAATATTTAAAAAATTTGTTTAGATTATTTATTCTTATTCATTTATGAAATGGAAACATGAATCGTGTATATGTGAAAACAATAACAACCATGACCAACAAGCTTCACATAACATCACAAAAAATAATTGTAATTTTTAAATATATATATATATATATATATATTCTTAATACTATTAATATTCGATATATCATTTAAAAAATTTATAATGATATGTACGAAGGTTAACATAAATACTGAGATACAAAGAAATTAACCAAACAACCTCATGTAACAAACATTAATAAGAAAACTAAATTATAAATATAAAAAGTAGGATATTTAAAGGCGATTTATATATGAAATATATATGAATAATGTTTTTGGTTATATATTTAATGAATTTAATTTCATTATTCATGAATATATGTGAATTAGAGATCACTTTTAGTAACAATGTAGGGGATTTATCTCAATAACTCTTCATTGAGGCATTATTTTATATTACGAATCAATAATAATTTTAAAATTTTATCTAATATCCCCATGAAATAAATTTCCAAAAGTTATTTATGAATAGGAAAATTTTATATCCATTCATAATCCTCTCTATTGTGGGATATGATTGATGTCATCCTTAATATATAAGGGTACATTATAACATAATCTTGTTTCTTAAGTTATAATGATCCTCCATGAGTTTTACATTTAATTTCATATTGTATACAATTTTTATATTTTAATAAATCACATTGATACAAATCATTTTTATTGGTGATTTCAAATCCTTTAAAAAATTAATCTCTTTTACAACTAATTCACATTCATTTAATATATAATGTCCCCTCATTATCTATAATTTTCTTTCCTTCCAATTTTCTACTTTTTAAATGATAAAAAATTAAGTTTAAAATAATGTTAAATTAAAAATCACCATTTATTTCAATTTTTTTAAATTTTAATTTTTTGATGATGGATTTTCAATAATGGATTATTAAAACCTAGTAAAGGATCATTCAGACAACCATCGTGATAGTTCAGTTATATATTTTATTTGTTTTTCTAATATTTTGGAAATTTTTTCCTCATTTACCTATTGTATTTTATTTATATATGTGCAGTAAATATATACATATTTTTTATCCTTTCAGTGGTGGATTTATAGATGTTTTTAATTCATTTTGAACATTAAAATTTTAAATAAAATTTTTTTTAAGGGAAAATTCCTATTTATTGTATCACATTGAGTATAAAACCAATAATATGTGTTTAAACTATGAACAGATTCCAATAACCCTCATTATTTTAGGTTGAATCCTCTAGGACAAATTATATTTTATAGAAAAAATGTGAACTCTCATTCTATAAAAAAATGAATTACATATTTTTCAAATAACATACCAGGTGGTGTATTTTTATTCCATCCATTCTTAGATATTTATCATGAAAATTATACATTGGATATCAATGCAAAAAAGGAAAGTATTTTTTTAAAATATGAACAATCTAAATATTTAATTCTTTATTATCTTAGCATGCCTTATGTTTTAGACTTATTTTATGCCTGCAATGAGAATTATGAAACCAACTTCCTTCTCATGGTTTGGACCATGCTTATGATTTAACTATAATTTCATTTACTCATTTAGAACAAATATTTAAATTTTCAAATATGTTAACGGGTAGTCCTAGAATTATACATACCTCTAATTCATTTGGAATTAATTTATATATAATTACATATAATGTAAGGTTTAATGAATGAACCTAATCCACAATGGGAATTTTCTTAATTTATAATTATTATCTATGGAGTAACCACTAACTTATGTTTATCATGTATTATTTTCTTTCAAAAAATTTATGATTCCATTATATTATGATATTATTTACATATTTCATTTTTATTCTTATAATCATAATATTTATGATAATGTTTTTCCCTTAGACTCCCATGTTATGCTTTATTACATGCTTCTTCCCCTAATGTATTTTATTTCTAACACTTTTCCTTATCTCTCTTCCCAATGATATCATATATAGTTTTATAATAACATTGGGAGTTAGGATCAGTATGTGGTGTTTTATATAATTATGAATTTTTATGATTAATATGACTTATTTTTCATTCTAGTCTTCCAAAGAACTTGAACTTCTAGATAATTGGATTGTATTATTACAAATATTTATTAAAAGTTATGAAATATTGCTTTATTGTGGATCGTGTCTCCATACTTTATATTATATAATATTATTTTAATTTTTAATGAATAGGATTATGAAGCTTTAGTGAATACCATAGTTATATTTTTACGATATATGAGTAATCATATGATAATTTCATAATATTGTTTAAAAGTAGAGATTATGTGATTTTAGAAGAAAACATTCCATCTATTTATACTGGAAAATGGATACATCTATGGAATAAATGAACCCTGGTGTAATCACCATGAAAAGTGATCGTGGAGAATTTACAAGATTGTCACTCTAATACAAGATTAGTGGGACTATGTTTATAAATATTTCTAGACAACACAACATGTTATGAATTGGTAGATCATAAACTCATAACAAACCACTCTAAAAGATTTATTTCACAGCAACTATTTGTGAATCACTTGATAAGTATAATATAACCAAACTTAAATTAAACTGGGATGAACATATATTTATGTTGGGCGAACTAAATAATTAATGGGTTAAAATGGTGAGGAAAAGGTGCAAAAAAATTTATGGGTGAATCCAAGTTATGTTATTAATTATTGTAATCCCATTATGATGTGAAATATTCATCAGTCATGATAAATATTTTGGTTTTAGTTGTGGATGGAACTACAAGGCACTGAGTTAACATTGGTTGTGATGTAAAATTATTTGACTACGATAATGATAAAAAAATTAGAATGATATATGGATTGATATATCAAGTGATTATTCCTGAAAAACTGTCAAGAAACATGATTAATAGTGTAAACATATTTTAAAATCATAGTGCAATGAAGAATAGATGTATGGAGTCTCCTAAGGAATCGGTTAATGAATATTATAAAGGATAAATAACTCAATTTCCTTCATTTTAATAATTTGCAAAAAATACCCAAGGAAATTGTATCGTGGGAATAAAAAATGATTTTCTTATAGAATTTGTGTACATTGGAATTAAAACTACTATAGGAATATAAAGATACTGGGTAAAATTAAGGGACTGGTAATAATGCATTCTAAAGAACCACTAATTGTCTAATGAATTATGTGGGTCAAAATTGGGTGCCACCTGAGTCAGTTCCCAAATATAATGGTTAAAATGTATGACAGACATCAATAAATCCCATTTAAAATGGAATACGATAAAGAATATGAAATAAATACTAGGGATCAGTGTAAATGAAATTATGATGAGTGAGGAACATAGTTCATCAACTCTATAATTATAAGAATTATATTTCAATCATTTTCATTCCACTCTTTTGTACCTAAAATGTTATATAACAACAATTAATCTTCACAAAAATTTATAAATGATGAATTATTACCAAAACTATTTTGTAGTGCGATTACAATTTAAAAAATTTAAGTTTTTGGGAATTTGATTTATTAAAATCTTATTATCCATCCTTTGAAAATATCACGTGATTTTGAAAAATTATTTTTTCTCTCCATTTAAAGGATACATTTATTTGGAATAATTAGATCACGTTTTATATCAACCTATGATTGTCTTTTAAATTATTATTATGAATTCCCATTAAAAGAGACTTATACAGAATAAGTACCGATACTGAATAATGATATACTATTATAATGAATAATTAGAGAAAACTCAATATGAGGTATAAAATAATTCTACATAAAAAATACATATATATTCTATGGATGATTTTACTCTATAAAATAAATCATGAGTTACTTTATAGATTCCCTTAACTAGCATAATTTTTAAATATTAATTACAATTGTGAGGGAATAATTAATTCATGGTGGTGGAGAATGTAAAACCCAAAAATTTATCAGCCATTATAATTATTATAATAATAATAATAATTATTTATTTATATGATTTTAAAAATAAATTCTATATAAATTCAAAAATATTTAAAAAAAATGATTATAAAATGTTCTCTACAATATATAATTCACATTGAATTCCTTTTTTCATTAATATGTGTGAATTTACCACAAAAGTACAAAAGTAAAGTACATTACACTATGGACTATTACTCTCCATGGATTAAGTACATTGATAAAAAAGAATAAGTCAATGTGGGTCAATAGAAAAGAAATTATAAAATCATCACAAATATTTAATCTATAGGAATATTATTAAACTTGGGGATCACTAATATCCAAAAAATAAATATTGAGGAATATCAACATGAATTGGGAGAAAATTATGAAAAATATTTAATACGAGAAATTCGACATAATATAAGAGGTGAATGAACAACTAATTTTGTATGTGTATATATATGGATCAAATATGGTAATTATAAATTTGGAAATTCACATTATGGTAATTGAAAAATAGTAATTTCAATTATGGTCACTTTCAATATAGGGTATATGTATACTAATGTTAGTTATTTTTATGAAGTAAATTTAATGTCATATAACTCATAATAAAAAATACAATATACAAAAATTATATATATTTAAATATTTATCCTTGTAGTTTAAATATATATAATAATATAATTAAAATATCATATTATGTATATATAAAATTCAGATAATATTAAAATATCAATGGAGTAGTAAAAATTAAAATTTTTAATATAAATAATTAATTAATTATATTTTGTATAGAGTATTTAACATAAAATTAATAATTACTTTCAAAGAACTCTTTTATTAAGTATAATATAATACTTCCAAATAAAACAAAGTTCATCCTTCAAATATTTTTATATATGAACTTTTATATCAACATCTCATAAATTATAAATTTTTATAAAATCTTATAAGGAACATATAATGTTTCCGAAACCATTATAAAAATAATTTTATTTATAAATTATAACTTTTTTTCAAAGATAAAAATATAAATTTTTTAATTTAATTTATATAAATTTATTATTTTATCTATTAATTATATAATTATAATCTTTATATTATAGATTTATATATTTCTAAATAAATTATTTTTTATTGAATATTAATAATGTCTAATTTTACATAAAAACTACCACTTTTATGAAAAAGAAATGAAAATTTTTCAGTAAAACTGTGTTATATAAAAAAATTATATTCAAGAATTATTATAAATCATAGGAAAAAATAATATATTTAATTTAGAGAACACATGTTATATATTTTTTAAAATCGAGTAACATATCTTAATAAAATGTATTTTAATGTGCTTAAAATAATAATTTGAAAATATTTATTTTAGAAATTTAAGAGAATTTTTTTTTCTTTTTTAGTTCGAAAATTAAATCTTATAAAAAAGATCAATTTATGTTTTAGGAATAATGTTAATATTAGTATGACTACTGTTAATTACTCCGATAATATTAAAAAAATTATAAAAAAATATTTTTTTTAAAATAATGTCATTATTTTAGTAAATAAAATTGATATAATATAAATTATCAATATAATATTAGCATTAAAAGTGTATAAAACAACACTATTATTCATTCAATTTGAAATAAAAAATAAATAATATTAAAGAAAACAAAATTGAAAAATTACATTTTTATATACAAACAATATATATATATATAATATTTTAATTTCAAATTTGATTTTATCTTATTTATAAAATAAATTATAATAAACTGGTATTAAATTTTAGTTCCCAATATAAGAATATTTTAATTGGCCTCACCTTATCATTTCAAATAATATAAAAATTACTTAGTTAAAATACTAGTTACCAAGATCAAAATAAAAATGTAAAAATATAAAAAACATATAGTAAAATTATAGAACAATGTTTTCATGTAGTTTTTAATGTCTATTATTAGGATTTTGAAACCAAATATCAACCAATAATAAAATTTTATGAATTTTTAGGAGGCATATAAAATCGAACAATATTGTGATATCATAAAAGGCTATAAAGTATTCCCAGAAGTGCCCTTTTCTTCAATTATAAATGGGGATCACTTTCACTCCCCACATGTTTAAAAATCCCAATATAATTTCCCTATAAAAATGATCCAAAATAACAATAAGATACTTTCATTTCATATCCTTATTCCCACGGTATCTATAAATTTTATTAAGGTTTTCACTTCTAAGGAAACCAATTTGAGAGGATTGTCACTCCAATGTAAATATTACCTTCTTTATAATTAATTCTCAAAAATATATTTCATCTAGAAAAAATACATAAAAAATAATATAGTGACTCCAGTATCAATATTATAATTATATGTTATGATGATAATATAATAATCATAATTCATACATATTCTTCCACTAAGAAAAAGAAAAGCATCATTAGTGTGTTCTACTGACTACCACCACCACAAAGCTATAAATTCTATTTTCCATCAATACCATTCATAAATAGTAATAATATTGAATTGTGTTATTACATATTATATAAATAATATAATTATGATAATGATATTTCAAATTATCATTTACCTTATTTCCATCAGGTTATTTGATAAATGGAAGCATTAATTAGGCATACATACAAACTATCACATCCATGTGAAATGAATTTATTATCTCATCCCACCCCTAATGATTGGATTTAAAAATATATTTAATATATAAATAATAATTTTATAACACTATTAAGACAATTTATAATATAGAATTATTTTATAATGTTTTATACCATGGTCAGCAAATATATTAAGATACCGAGAAATTGACCAAACAACATCAAGTAACCGACATAGGATAGAAAACAACATATTATAAATTAATAGCCTTAAATACTTAAAGTACATTGAAATATAGTATATATATATTAATAATTTTATTCTGATTATATAACAAACTGAAATTTTTTATTCAGTTATATAAGTGAATGTGCATATCACGTTCAGATTTGAGGTATGAGATTAATATAAATCACATTTAATTGAGGAATGAATTAATATTATAATGAAATATAAATTGGTATGTTTTATATAATAAAACAATGAATTATAATAACATAAAATATTATTGAAAAATAAAACATCATTTCCATTAATGATCTACCGTGTTGTTGGATATGATTGGTGTCGTTCTTAAAATAAAAATGTATTTTATAACTTAATATAAATTCTTTATATATAATTTATCTCCTTGAGTTTACTCATTCATTTCATATATCATAACATATTTCTACAATTGGTTAAAAAATAAATTAATGTATTCTTTGATGTTGTGTTATAATCCTATTTGAAAATGACAATTTGTTTGGAATAATTCCAATGCATTTAAATGAAGATTTACCTTACTTGTCCACAACATCCACCTACACAAATGATATACTTTTTTAATTGGAAATAAAATAATTTGTTAGATAATTTTTAATAATAATTTACCATCCCATAAGTTAAAATTAATTTTTTATTTATTTATAATATTGTATTTTCAATAATGAATCATGAAAATAAATGGATCTTCCAGTCTCGCTTCCTGATATTACGGTGACACATTTTCTATCTCTTTCTCAATTTTATGAATTATTATTCCCATATAACTCTTATAATGTTTTATATATATCCATTACATATATATCTATTTAAATATATATTTCATTTTTTGGGTTATTTATGATTTTGTTCCCTTTAAAACCCCCACTATTATGTATAACAATTTTTTGGTTGCATTCTTAATTCTTGACTAACATTTAGTGTCACACAAATAAAATTATTCTAAAAAATTATTTAATTCAAAATTAACATACAATTTTATGGATAACCCTCTCATCCATTTAAGATTTTATGAAAATCTATAATTTATTTACTTCTTTAAAAAATCAGTTACTTATTTCAGGAAGCACCTCCAAAGTGGTTAATTTTTATTTTTTCTCCTCCTAGAACTTCCTCGTGAATTATTTGCATAATATTTAAATGTCCCTGTCATTTCTAAAAGTTTAGATTATAAATTTTCAAGTGATTTAATTCCTTATTGAATTTTGAATACTTGGTATTTAGTCTTTGACTATAAATAGAATCAAAATTATGAAAGCCACTTCTCCCTTATGGGATTGATAATGCTTATGATTTATCTTCAAATTATTTTCCTTCAGTGGAATGAATTTATTTTTTTAATTGATGTTATGGTTGGTAATATTTTTTTATAGCAATCCAATGAACTTTTTAAATTTCTATACTTCATGATATGTTATGTAAGATATTAGAGAGTGAACCAAATCCACCATGGTACATTTCCTCTTTATGATGTTGTCTTTTGGAGTATCCCACTACATAAATTTATCATGTTTTATATTTTCTCAAATGATGGTGATTTTATGATCTTATTATATAAATTAAAAATTCTATTTTTATATTCATAAGACCATCCCATTTATGAAATCTTGTTATTCCCTTTGATCCCCAAGATATTCTACATTCCCATGTTTGTTCCTTTATGGATATTTTTAGCTCACTAATTTCCTTATGTATCTTCCCTACAATGTCTCATGATTTTTCAAAATATCGCCAAGATTTAGGATAACTATGTTTTGTTTTAAATAATGAAGTTTTTTATATTTAATATGATTTATTTAAAAGTACAATCATCCAAAAACAATATACATCTAGATCATTGTGATTCATTTTTGGGATATTTCATAAATAGTCATGAAATTATGTATGGTTATGGCTTGGGTCACTATATATTGTTTATGAGCTTCATACTATGTCGATTGATATAACAAAACACTTAATAAGGCCCTATCTACCATTATAGTTATATTGGATTATTTTATAAAGTATGAGGTCTTGGTAGTTTTGAATATAAATTTTATGGATGATAAATGTTTTGCAACAAGTCATGTATACTTACTTACCATTGAGATTTGAGCTATAACTAGAATATCTGATTTAGTGTTTATAAGACTTTAGACATTATGGCTATCCAATGTTACTTAAGAGAACTATAATTTTCAGATCTATGATATGAATATTTGGAATATTACTTTTTTGATAATTAACAATACATTATGTTTTTATCTACTTACATTGGGTTTCTTCCTATTTTCATATCATTATTTTTTTATTTGACTGTTGTTAATTCATAACATCGATTTGTTGTTCTGTCTAAATAGGGATATTTATATTCACCCTTTCACTAGACCTGTTTTGACACATATTGTGTCATTGTAGATGATTTATAGTGTTGGGTGTGATCTATATGGATTCTGAGATATTAGAGTTATAAGAATTGACTGACAATGGAATATGAAAATATATTATGGTGATGAATTATCTATGATATTAGTTGAGATTTCATTGAAGTGAGGAGATTAAATACCAATGTTAGTCCTTATTGTAATTGGTGATTCTATCACAAAAATATATACCTTATTTTTTTTGGAATCTTATGTAGTGTTGAATTGGATAACTGATGTCTCACTAAGGATTCTATTTCATAGTTTGTCATATATTTTTTTTTTCATATCATGGTTTAGTGATTTAAATTTTTGTTAATTTTGTTTGTTTCTAATGTATCCCATTCATATTTATTTCTTCTCAGGGTTAGTGTCTATTAATTTTCTTATTGAAGGTGGGATTAGGGTAGCACATTTAGTTTACTACCATTTCAAGTGGTCCCCACATAGGCAATGACTAATTATCTTATTCAGGTAGCCATATTTTTCTTACGAATGAAAAAACTATATATTTTATTAAACTTATCATTACTTTTATATTCTATTAATAGTAGTTCATATATCCCTTAATTTTGATTCAACCATTTGTATGTTGTCATTTCTCTACATATTCATATTATTCATCCAATTTAGAGAAGTAGATTTCCATATATACTAATAATTATGGATAACCATATTCTATATATATAGGAGGGAGATATTTATAATATTTAATTTATATTAAATAAAAAATATAGAGATGTTGGGTTGTAAGAATGATGTAACGAGATAATTGGATCAATGATTATCTGACTAGATCCCCAATTTTCCAAATACATAATGTACCTAATCATCTTATGTACATGGGAACCACATGGGTTCGTTAATTTATCCTCTTCCTAAAATAAGATTTTCAGATATAAATATTATTATATCTCTATTGCATATTATAATTCTATGGTTTTAAAAGACATATTATATTCTATCTTTTTTCCTTGAGTTATTTTAGATTTATTATACAATAGTGATAACGTGATCAATTGGACATCTAATGAATAATCTATATATATATTGAATTCTCTCTAATCCACTTTAATTTCTCCTTAAGGATGATTAATTTAATTTGGGGTATCTAATATATTAAACATCTTATCATATCATAATTCTATGAAAAAGCACCCATTCCACACTTGAAAACTATTTTCGACTAGGATATATTATTTTTCTTATATGGATGACATTAAATGTAAATTAGATATATTTCATACCAATTTATGAATAAAAAAATTATTTTATTAGTATTTTTATCATTAGTTTTAATAATTATATATTATTATTTTTTAAATTTTATTTTTATATGATGCTATTTTTATTAAAACTTATCAATCCTTAATAATTGTATTGGATGATTCTAATTATTTAATATTAAATTAGAAAACTATATTTAAATATATTTTCATATAATATTCCATCGATACACCCCTACATAGAGAGTTTATGGTTAATTTTTTCATGATGAACTATATTAACTCATAGTTCCTTTATTCATTGAGTGAATTATCATCACCTATAAACAATATTCCTAGATTCTCACAAAACATTCCTATTTAATTTTAGCAAACATTATAGGGATATTTCATTGAATATAGTTTATTTTAAAAAAACCAACACTTTTATTAATGTTCCCCCATTGGTATAGGAACCCAATAATATAGCTAATTAAAACCATAAACTATTGTATTTATTTTAAATTGATGGATAAAATGGGTTTATTTCATAATATAATACTATGAGATTCTTAATTTTAGATACATGGTGTGTGAAATATAATTGAACTTATCATAAATGTTAATTTAATCTATGTTTTTTATTTTATTGAAATTTATTCTAATCATAAATATAAAAAATCATCACTAAATTGTCGATTTTTTTTAAAATTGGCCCTTGGTAAGAGTAGACCTCCATTTGGGGGTGAACTAGTTATTTACCAAAAAATGGAACTCAATATCCTCCTCTAATTACTCATTAGTATAATATTGTAAAAATATAATGAAGTGATTATGAGTGATATATAGAGGAATCCACAAATGGAATATGAATTTTTAATTTCATTCCCATTCAAAATGATAGGTGAACATCCCAAGCCCAGTTCCACTAGGGATGTTTCTAGATACCATCCCTGAGGTATACACATAATCATGGGTGGAACTACCTCTAAATGAATAATGTCACCAGATATCAAAAAAACATCCAAAAAAGTAGATGAAACACAAACTATATAATGTATAATATGAATATATGTAAAAACCAATTGGATGGGATTTAGAATAAGACAAATAGAATTAGACAAAAAATTCAAGCATACTGTAGTGATAAAATTAAGATCACAAATGTGATGGATGTGTTCATCATAATCATATCTCAACTCCATTAACGACGACGCCAATCATCTATATCCAAGATCCATGATTATCCATAATGTAAACCAACTTATATAATTGGAATAAAGGTGAACAATTTATATGTTAAAACACATGGATGAGAATAATTTTACTCAATATGGTCATAATGAGGAGTGATTCATCTGCATAAAAATACTTGTTTTTAATGCAAGAATTTTCTATAATGTTTGGACATTCTAATATCATCCAACATCATTATCAGACATAATAATAAATAACTATTAACCCAAAAAAAATCATGGAACATTTTCATTTCACATATAAAATAATGAAGTCTATTTTGGAGTGAATAAAAATAAAATGTAATATTCGTTGACTAATTTTCCATTATATTATTCACTATACAAGCACCAACATTGAAATACTAGTGGAAATACATGCATAAATGTACACATGATGAATACAATGAAATAACCATCTTTTTAAGATGTTGTATACATGTCCAAACATTTGTGGGAATATATATATCCTGGGATATATATCTATACTAAATCATTGATGGAAATAGAAATCTTATTGATAAAACTATATATTTTGTCGATATACCTCCTAGTTTTCTTAGTAGAAGGGTATATAAGTCCAAATAAATTGCTGAACATGTCAGTTATAAAACTATGGGGGGAGGTGTGTGATTACATAGGTGATCCATTATTTATCACATTCTTGATTTATTGATGGTATAGGTTCTACCAATCTCCACCTATTCCATGTCAAAGATGGTAGAAGAATTCCCCATCCCCACATGTCTATAAGGAATTTGAGATCATTCTTTACTTAGCGAAGCATGTGAGTAGGAAAAAAATATTATATAAGATAACATATATCTATAATTGGATTTGGGGGTGAGAAAGGTATGAAAATAATCATATCAATATATCATTATTTAGAGTTTGAGTGTGGAAAATATCCACCACAGTATCTCATTGACCAAAATATGCACATTTCTTAGGATACATCACATATAATAGAATAAAATTAAACAAATAATCATATCAATCATAATAATGTGTTATTATATCAGTCATATATAACATTTCCCATAGAAATATAGAGTTTTAGGTTATTCTAAATAGATTACCACTCCATGAGTCTGTATAAGGATAATGTTATTTAAAAAAAGAAATAATTTATAGTGGTTGAATTATAAATATTTCCAAATAATAACATGATTATTATCACAATCGAAAACATAAATAAATATTTAATCATAATATGTGACTCAATGGACTTACAATATAGTTATTATTAAATATAAAGAACATTAGAATCATAATTGTAATAGATAAAATATCAAATACTTAAATAAACACACCACTAATCAGAAACATATTTCTAGTATTTACATAACATCATGCTAGGTGTTAACCATTGAAAAAATATGTTACATTAATGTTCGGTAAAAAATCATCAATAATGATACCATCACATTACTTTCAATAAAAATTTAAAATTTTAGTAACAATTACCATAAATTATCATTTATCCTATTTATCCACATGTATTTTTATAAAATATCTAATTAATTATCAGAAATGAACATATTAACATAATGTTATCATGTTTGATGACTTCAATATTGAAAATTATATATAAAAAATTTAATTCCTATTTATCAATACTTTTAAATTAAAAAGATGACCGAAAATAATCAATATTTATTTATCATAAATATTTTCAAACTATTTGAGTTTATAAATTACATAATAAAATTAAACATATAATCATTTAAAATATAATACATTTTTTAAACAACTCTTATTATTTATTATTTTATATTTAATTTTAGAATTATATTTCTGGTTTTGAAAACATAATTGAGATAAATATTTAATAAATGTTAGGTTACATATCCAATTAACATTCATGAATTACTAATCATATCTTATTTTTAAAACTTATTAGTGAAGAATCTAACCAAATTTATTAAAAAAATAGGCTCATTAGGTTTCACATTCATCGTTATATATTTTGGTATGAAATAACATAAATAGTTTTTACTATATTTTAAGCTTAATATAATTAGATATACTAGATAAGAAATCAATAATCCAGATCAATTCATAGAGATATTTAAAAAAATATTGTTTCTAGTAGAAATAAAATATAATACCACATTTTTTAGAAATAAAAAAATGAATATTATATGAACAATAATGATTTCTAAATTAATTTAGATATCATTCATATTATCCATCCACTAATTACTCAATATCCATAAATAGGTACCATTGGATATTATATGATGAGAGGAGTTCAAATGTTGTCTACAAGTGAACTTCTACATATTTGATGTGACAAATAATATTTCCATGAACCCAGGTTTACATGTGGATCCCCACTACATTGTTCATCCTTAAAAAATTCTATATCGTAATTTATTTAATGAATAGTTTGAATGAAAATTACTATTCCATGTCATCAGTAATATATAAACAACCTCCTCATTTGGTTGAATTCAGATATGGATATTTAATGGGTTAGATCCAATGGTAATCATAGAATTTGATCATCCTATGATTTCCCATGATTCTATCATGGAACTATTAAATAGTTTTGATTGAAATGAAAATATAAATTTTGACTATGCAATATAACATTTTCCAAATTGGGTTGAGGAGAAAAAATCCATATCATTTTATCAAAAAATCAAAATTACATTAATCACTATTAATGATTACACTAAAACATGTGTCAATATGAATCCATGTTTTATTCATTCAGTTACGGATGAGGATCATCATGGTGTTTTTTATATCATTTTCATCAACTCAAAACCTGAAAGAAGTATGTTTACTCACTCTGCCTCCGGTTTCTTCAGTTCAAGGGGAATTTGCAGGAAAATTCTCCACCAGGGAAAATTTGAGAGGTGGAATATCATTTTTTGGTGCAATAAAATTCCAACCAAGTATATCTTTTTAACTTGAATAATAAAGAACCAGGTGGCTTCTACTTAGGAAAAGGTTAAGAATGTGAGTGTTAACCTTCCCTCCAAATGACACTACTGTAGTAGGAATTAGAAGGAGAATATGAACCACCTCTTCTTAGGGAGTGAATAAAAATAAGAGGTATGGAGGATCTTTGTGGATTTATTAGTGATTCAATGTCTCATCCTTTTGGATGAAACCTTCTTGGAGAAGTGGTTTTAGGGTACAATTTTCACTTCTTTGAAATGAAACGAAAATCTTTAATACTGAAAGTAGCTTGTTTCTGTATATTGAAAGCCATGAATAATGCCAGGTATGAGGGAATTCTCAATAATATCCATCATAATAAAGACCAAACCCCTCCTCATAGATGTTGTTATAATTATCAAAAACTATTGTGAGGTTCCCTCTCTGAGAAGTTTGTACAAAATTACATCATTGGAAATTTCTAGAAATGGGGGTACAAGAGGACATTGGGTGTGGTTTAATCCTCCAGTTTATAATTTCAAGATTAATTTGGATGATTCGAGCAAGTAAGGAATCATTCATGGTGGAGGTATTGTTCGTTATTAGAGGGGAATTTTCCTTCTTGTACTATCAGCATTACCATGGATATGGGACGTTAATCAATGCAAATCCAAAGAGAAGCTCACAGGCTTGTAGTTATATGAACATGATGATATTTATCTCCCCCAGGTTGATATTTACTCTTTGATCATCTATAAATACATGCATGTAAAAGGTTCTAATCCATGTTCGATTTCCTACACCATCAGAAATTTCGAATACATTCTCAGCAAAAATACTTTGATGATATATACATGGATGGAGGGGAACAAGGTAGTGTACCTTCTCGTATCCTTGGATGGTGTGGATGAAAGCCACAATGTCACTTTCTTTCTCAACTATTTTAATTGGATTGTAAAAGGGGTTATCTTTTTTAGAGTAGATCAAATTCGCATCTATTTCATTTGGCCCTATAAATTTAGAATTTGAGTGGTCCTTGTCTGGTGGTTCATCTTCTAAATTAATACAAATTTACCTTGGATGATGATTGTAATTCCTAAGCCCATACTATAGTAAGAAAAGAAAACATCCCAAAATTATTACATAATGCACAATCTAAACAGATACTATTCAGGAATTTATTTAATTTTTTTTAAATTTAACCTGATGAAATTATTTATTTATTTATTATTTCAATATTAAATTATGAATAATTATTTTGGATTTTCCGTAAAAATTTAATATTTAGGGGAATAGTAAAAAATTATGATATATTTAGAACCATTACTTTTATAACATTAACATAATAAAATAATTTAAAAAATGTTTTTAACCATTTTTCTATAATATATATATATATATATATGTATAATATAACATAATACATTTTAATTTACTCGTTCATATTTATCAAACAAATTTATATAAATTTTTAAACATAAGTAATATTTCACTTTGAAAAAGAAATTTATTGTGTGTATATTAAATATTAATTTTTACGCCTTTAAGGATGAATTAAAAAAAATGGATTTTATATTTGAGACATATATTTCTATATTATGTAATAAGATTAATTTTATTTTCAGGAAAAAAAATAAAACTAAAAGGATTAAATTTATTTACATTTATGTTGATAAACCTCTTTTTCATCACAGACTTTTTTATAAAATTGATGTCATATTTATCTGATAGAATATATTAATATAAATAAATTATTATTATAAAATAAATTTGAAACTTATATATTAATACAATAGAACTCATTAATTTTATAATAAATACTAAAATTTATTAGGAATAGATTATTGTGAAAACATCATATTTCTACATAAATTGATTATTTATATATTATATGTTTTAAATTAAAAATTAATATTCCAATATATTGAATTTGTATTTTATTAAATAGATTAAAATTTTAATTTCATCAGAGGATAATTTCATAAGAGGAAATCCTTATATTTTTTTTAATGAAATATAAATTACTTTATTAAAAACTTCTTATAAATATATAAACCGAAATAAAAAATTGATAATTTTCAATGGAATTATTTTTTTCATAATTTATTATTTAATTATCTTTTTTATTAATTATCCACCCTAGGAAATCTGAAACTCTATTATATAAAATGTATAGAGTCATTGAACCTTGAATAGTGTAAGGATATAATTGAAAAACAAATGGTATGCATAAAATATCATTTTGGATTACATATAATAGTAGATTATATACAACCTTAAATGTAAATCTTAATATTATAAATTCCCGTAAAAAAAATTTAATTACCTCTTCTAAAATTAATTTTTTTCATCCTTAATCACATTGTCTCTTTATATTAACCTATTTCTTTGAATTCACTTGATACTATCGAGATAATTTTTATGGTCTTAATAAGAGTATTACATAATCCTTACTAATTTTTTTCTTAACCTCTATCTTAAAAACAATATTATTTCAATAACAATATAACTAATATAGTATCATTATAATTATTATATGTTATTAAATGAATATAATTTTTTTTATTATTCTCATTATAATAAGGATAAAAGAAGCATTGTTATTGCACGTGCGTAAAATACTATTTTTAGAAATTAATGCCTTCCATTTTTCAAGAACACCATTCATTGATGATCATATGGATAGATTGATTAAAAAATATTTTAACATAAAAAATTTTATTCTGAAATATTATATTAATTTTTACCCAAATTCCATCCAATAATACAAAAAATGAAAATGTTATATGTTTAGAAGTATAAACCACCATCTCCACGAAAATTCCTTATTTGTTCTAACTATAGTATTTTATTATTAAACCATGCATATTAATGTATGATTTGAAACCATAAAAATACCCCAATAAAGTTATTATAATTCTATAATTATTATAGTATCCTAAATTAAAAAATTTTCAGAACCATACTAATCTATTAATTTTTGTGTTTTCATATTTCGGTCGGTCTAATAACAATCCTGTAAAAATATTTGAAGATCAATAAATGATGACTATAAGAACACAGATAATAATATTATTGTAATTTAATAATAAAATAATAGTTATTTTTTTACTTTTACGGTTATGTTATGTATTTGGATTGTCATTAAATATCATATCTTACATAAAAAATTGTCAGAAATAAACTATAAACAATTAAAATTTTGAGAAACATGGAAAAGGAACAACAAAATTTAGATATTTTTTGTAAATAAGTACATTATTAAATACTAAAGTAACATATATTATTTGGGATCAATTAATATTTTCAGAATAATAAATAGTAAAACTAATAGTACAAAACTAGTTCTGAAAGATCTAGAAAACTCACACACACTATTAAAAATAGATAGTTACTAACTAATAAATATGTAAAGAATAATAAAAATTGATGTTTTTAATATGGATATAGAATTGGAAAATAATAAAAAATTAGTTATTAAGAATGTTTTTTTATTATAAAAGTTTTCAGATAACATTATAGTAATCATGATTAAAGTTAAGGGTTCTTTGTTTGAAATTTTACTTCCTTAAGACCTTATTATGTAATACACCATGTTTTATACTATACATTGTATGTACTTTCCATTTTCTATTTTACAGAATAATAATATAATTATGATTTTTATTGATTATTCAATTTTAAAACTAACCCTTCATGGAAATATGATTGAAATGTTACATAAGACATTATAGTTTAATTGTATTCTATATTTTGGAATGTGATGTGTGTGTTGTTTTCCTAGAAATTGAATACTTATTTATATAATTTAGAATGGATACAACCATGTGTAATATGAAACTAGGGTTAAAAACCTTAATAAATGATGGTTGAGTATCTTGTCAATTAGCACTCAGTACATGACGAGTGGGTCTAAAACTGCCAATATACCTTGACAATCCAGTAAGGTAAAATTTTCATAATTCACATAATTTTCATGAATCTTTATTAGTTATTTACATATTAAATATTTTTTGTTTTAACACTTCAATCTACTAGACTCAAATACTATATTATATAGACATCCCATAAAATTAAATTTACCCTCTTCACCGCATTGTATTTACTTGTTTCAATAGGGAACATCCTATTACATTGAGTATTCCACATATTGTATATAATTATTTTCAGGTTATTCTCATAGATAAACAACTTATTCCAATGAATGGGGAAATAAGTTTTATGTATTTTTCTTATATGGATATCCATTATTATATTTTTTCATGGATAAAAATTTTGTTCTATAATAAATGTAATGAAATGTCTTTTTATTTCATACGAAGAATGCATCAAAAATAGATACTAAAGGGTGGGGTTCACTATAAATAGCCTCTTCGTGCTTCATTAGTTTTTATTAGACAATAATTCTATTGTATTTTAATATTAATTTCATATTTATGTATGATATCATATAATATTTCCTTGTTGTTGTTTTTATGATATTTGGTATTATTCATTTAATTAGAGTGAGATAAATAATTATTATCCATTTTTCATTTATTGTCATGGAAATATTATACCCACATTTTCATTTGAATATGTTATTTTTTGGATCTTATATTTCCACAATTTTATTTATTCCATGGTTATGCTATAATAGATTCTCCTATATGCTATACATTTTTGTGAATCCAAGCTCCCCATTATTTTTTTCATTCCCTAAGATATCTATAAATGATATATATGCAATTTTCAAGGTTATGTGAGATGGGATACAATTTTTATCCTTCATTTTTTAAATTTGAATTTATGTTTATAAGTGAAATGTGAAAAATATGGATGTATCTAGTCATCAAAATATACTAAGTTGTTGGATCCTTTAATAACTATTGTATTATATAATAATAATTTCATATTACTACTAGTTATAGAATAATAGAGTTTGTGTTTTTATATTTTGTACAACATAAAGTATATTAGAAACCTCGGTGGATAAAATCTTAAGGAACCAAGTGTGATATTTAAAATATTATTAGAAAACCCTTAATATTTTATGGACTGCTTCCTTGAAAAAATAATAGGAAATATATTCTACAATTTAATAAAATGGCCTAATTACATGTGTAATTTTGTGTAGAATTGATGACTAACATGAATAATGATATCTTTATGAATTCTCTATGTCAATGTATAGATGTTTAACTAAAAAATTAAGTGAGAATTGATATGTATATAATCAAATCATATACAGATTATTGGATTTGTCCCATGGTATGAAAAGTAAACTGATGTGAATAAAGAAACCCTCTAATCAACAGTATGGTGTAGCTATTTGACAATGATTTATGTGATAATAACATCCACATTCAGTGTAAATAATAATCCACTAGTAGATGGAAAATGGATCAGGTCACGATAAAAGATATTTTTCACTTTTTGAGTTATTGAAAGGGAGAAAGTTATCATTGCAGTTTACTATATAAAAGGATATGAAAATCAATAGGGATCACAAATTTATAACACCAAATAAGATATAGAGATATAGAACAAGGATTAGAGAAGATTTATGTATATATTATATGAAATATTATTTCCTTATAATAAAATCACTAAAATGGTATTTCCATTCCTTATTCTAAAAAAATGAATATTAAAGTTTTTTTGAGTATGAGGATAACATTAAATTTTCATTTAGATATACTACATACATTGTAAATAGATATAGAAATAATATTTTATATTTCGTTTCTAGGATAAATATAACATTCTGATGGCCATTCGAATCAAAAAAGTTTTCATCAAATTAGGATATTATCTCAAGTCCCATTAAAAAGAAAAATGATTTTTTGAAGATTTATTTTAGAATATGAAATATTGACAATAATGTTTTTGACGAGCACTATAAAAAAATATTCACATGGAATAAATGAATAGTTTAATTTTCCACAGTTACTAAATGTGGAAATAATCACTAAGGGACTTGGTTAATGGAAATGAGATTTTCCTTCAAATGAGATGAAAAAGGATATCAAGATCATGAATATAAAGTAAATGAAGAATATTTTTTTGTTTAATGATGTGATTTTAATGATATAGGTTACTATTTAATCCAATTCCAAAACATCATGGGAATTTAGCTATGAAAATTCCATGAGAGAATGACTGATCTTTTGAAATCACTATTACTATGGTTGAATTCGAAAATATCATGATAATATGTACAGTGATCCAAAAATAAAATTTAGCAATTTATCTATTTGAATATGTATGGTGGCATTCATTTACATCATTCATATCAGATGAGAATATCGAATAGTCCCCTTATACTATTTGAAATTATTTTTTAGTTAATAAAAATAATGGGATTCTTTTTTCAAATATGATTTTCCAATAAATAACTATTTGGGTGCATAGGTATTTCGTGGTGGGAAACATGATTGTTACACATATAGTTGGTATTTAAATAATGGTTGGAAAATTTATCATAACTGGTTTTAGTTACTTGATCCATTATTTATTAATTTTATGTATATATAAGGAATGGTTTATGTTTTCAGAGTTTTCAGTGGGGTTTTGGAACATCTTGGATTATTTTATAGAGGTTCACAATTTGATCGAATTCAGTAAAAACTTAGCGATAAGTCATTGAAATTTACATAGAAAAATAAAGCACGTTGGGTTGGTGAAAGGTTGGAAAATAGTTTTGGAAAACCATGTGCATTCAGAAGAGAAACTATGAGAGACTAATATCATTTGTTGTAGTGGGTACTGAATATTTGGAATATGGTTTTTTGAAATGTGCATGTTATCTATGAAAGGGGTTGATTAGGGAAGTATCACCTGCATGGTTGGTAACTATTTTCCAAACTGTGTGGCCTAACCATGTGACATGTTATCAACCATCAAAAGTTGTTTTATATAGTCTTATTTTCATCCTTCAGATCTCTTTTATCCCATAATACACCTATAAAATAAATTATGTTCTTCAAAAGGATTCATATTTGATTAAATTTCTTTTGAGATAAATCATTATGTGTTTCAAAGTCGTTGGAGATCTAGATTTTATGCTCAATCATAATTTTTTCAGCACTATTTTTATATATATTATTTTTCCCTCTCTTAAAAAAATTTATCTAGTACTTTAAAGATATATAAATTATTTTTTATTACATTCATGATTAGATATGATTTTTTTAATTTAAGGGAACAAGATTTAAGGCCATATCTAGATATTCTATAATTGGGTTTTTTAAGTTGATTTAACATTCATTATTTCACTAAAAATTGAGAGGTTGGTGGTATCTCTCTTAACTAAAATTTACTAAAAATATATTAATATCTTCCAAATTGATTAAATTAGATGATTTTTTTAAAACCATTATTTATTTGATTAAAATCAATTTTGTGGTGTTTTATTTAATATTGTATAAGTTGGATTTTTTTTGGGAATGTTAATTTTTTTCATGATTTTAAAATGATGGTTATGAAATTATGATTTTATTTTGATACATGGAAAATGGGTTGTGGAAATGGTTTAATGAAAAATAGATTATTGAAATTTTTTGAGATGGGTTATTGCATACATGGTTGGAGTGTGTCCTTTTTCATTAGATGTGACCATGTGGAAGGTGTGTTTTCTATTTGAGAACCTCTTATTGGTTACCATGTGAATAATTAGTAGATCGATAAGAGACCAATCATGAGTATGGTATTGTAATGTGTGAATGAAAATGTGGATGTGTGGAATAATTAGTGGGTATGCCAAATGGATTTTTGAATTATTTAAAAGGTTTTTTTTCTTTACAAGGAAAACATTGTTGGATTGGAAAACATTTTTGGTTTTGATAAATTATTTGGAATTATATAAATTGTTTTAAAAAAATTTTAAGTTTATTTAAAGAAATTTGATAATAAGTTCAATCTTAGTGGAATTAGTATGGAATTCATTAGGGATATACTGTTGGATTTTTACACACCCATTACATGAGAACCATTGTCTGTTTGAAAATGTTTAATTCATGACAAAGGAAATTGAATTGTATCACTATTATTTGTGGTGATTCTTATTACATTATTCATGGATTTCTATATCAAATATTGATGATTTTGTTTTAGTTTCAATATATATATATTTTATTCCATTAGGATTATTTCTTTGGGTTTTCATGGAAGTTTCCTTTTTATTTTATATTTTACTACGATATGGTTATTGTATTAGTGGGTTTGATTTGGGATTTATTTATTTAATGATGCTTTATATAGTGATTTTTGGTTTTTTTTCATGTGATTTTGATGTTTAATATTGAAAGGTAAAATATTACCCCAATTTATTAAGAATCGCATAGTCAATATTAATATATTTTTATGTCTTGGGGTTGTTACCTTTGTCTAGTAATAGCCACAAACTTTTTTTAAGCTAATCAGTGAGTGGAGTGATGTTACAAATGGTATAATCTTGTTATGTCCTTCAGTAACAAATGGTATTCCTCAATATAACCATGAGTTGGGTTGGTAGTATGGAATATGATTTTTGGAAATTGAAATATAGAGAATTAAAAGGAGTAGATAACCAATTTTTTTTATCTTCATGTTACTAGGGTGTTTGCGTATACGATTTTTTTTGAGACACATAAAGGGGTAGTAATCTCTTTATCACAGGTTTAACTGATGAAAAGAAAATGAAATTAATTGATAATAATTAATTAACACTAAAAGTTAACAATTCATTTTTATTAACTAATTTTGATTTTGTGAAGAATATTTGATTTTTGAAAAAATTATATAATGGTTTCAGTTTAATGAAGCTTGGTGAATTTCCAAAAATGCATTGAAATAAAAAATTGAGGAATTTTTGGGAATCCTTATTTTGATCTCTATGATGTGTTAAATATGAAAATTATTTTACTTCATTTTCTAGAGAGTGAGGAAATATGATGTTTTTTGTTCTATAGAATCTAACTAGGTAGATGTCATAGGAATGAACAAAATAAGGATTCTAAGAACGTGGTTTCACAAGATCCAAAGGTGAACCAATAGATGGACAAGAGTATTTACAATGATTTTCAACACATGGGAATAGGGAGCATAAGAGACATACCATGGCTAGTGGGTCATTATATTATGTTAAAAAAATTACCATCCACCCTTATTTTGTGGTGATTCTGAAATAGAAAATCTAGTGGTGTGGCTGAATATGTTGAATTGATTTATTAATTTCCTTAGTATACTAGATGATCAAAAAGTGATATTGGAAACAAATATGTTGGAGGATATAGTATGTGTCTTGTTGGATTTAGTATTTAATTATCCATTTGTCCAAGGAATGGAATTGGAGTATTTTAATGAATTATTCAAAAAAAATCCATCTTCATATATTTAGAATATCTTAAAAAATAATTATATAGTTAAAAAATGTTGATTTTCTCAGTAATAGGTTATGTGTATACATCCGTTAATTTAGTTTGATTTTCACTAGATGTTTTAGTGAGTGCATTATTGAAGGATTGAATTTTAATTTCAATGTTGAAACCATAAATTAATATAAATATTTTCATATATTACATAATAGATTATACAAGGATGGTCAATAGAGATATGGTGGAAGAAAGAGATATTTATAAAAATACGGTCAGAGAAGGCATGCATATTACAATGACAATAGGTGGGAACTCCAATGTTGGAAACAAGTGAAAGTGGGACACTTATTCTGAAGAGGGCCGTAGATCTCAAAATTGGACTACGAGATTAGTTTACATAAATCCTCTTTTGAATAATTATACATTATGTTTTCAGGGCGGATATTTTGAGCATATGAAGCGAGATTGTATGACACCTCCTAGAGAAGGTATCAATTGCAACTAGATGAGACATATTGAATGATATTTTCATAGTTCTCCGATCTCAGGTTCCAGGGACACATGTAATGCTTATTAGGGATCATATGATTAGATGATTTGAGTGAAATAGATTATCTCTCATATACAAAATTTATAAATACCTTGTGAATATATTAACACTATGAATCCACTACATTTTAAATTTCAATTAGGAAAAAAAGAGTATACTATAGTGAGTTTAAAATTTTATAGATCCTAGAATGTGGTCTATGATGATCAGTAAAGAAATTTTTTAGTGATAGTTATGATTATATTTAATTATACACATATTAATGATTTTTTTGATATGGTTGTGTCCAATTAATTAATTTATTCCACATTTTTTATCTTCTAGGTTTACAGGCTAATTTGGGGCCTTCAATATTTTATCTTCAAAAACATTTTGAACATTGTGAATGTCGTACCTTGAAATTTTTGTCATGTATGACAAAGATCGATGTGAGTGAGTTGGTATGATAATTCATTGTTATAGATATGGATGTATATTAATTGATTTTATGAAGGGATTATATGATGACATTTGGGGCCCAAATCATTTTTCAAGAATGATAATTGAGTTTTTGTTCTTTGGATGGTGTTATACATTCATTTTAATGATATTGGGTGGTAGATAAAAGAAGACAATGACCATTGATACTGGTGGTATGAAATTTATCCTATGATTTCACAACCATTTCTATAGAATCAATTGATTAGGTAGAGAATGCAGATCATAAAACCATAGTGGACCAGTTCCTTGATGTTTTTCATCACAATTTATTAAGTATTCCCCCCAATTTTTTAGTAGCAATTAAATATGATCTCTTAATGGGGACTATTTTTTTCCCTTACATTTTATTAGATGAAACCAACATAATTGATGGAATTGATGGACCATTTATATGAATTTTAATTTAATGTGTTTATCTGACTGAGAATGTCACAGTGGGAAGAAACCATTCATTTCATAAAAAAAATATAAATCTTAAATTTTGTGTGGGATGTCATAATATTATCTATATTACGATAAATAATCAATATCCTATTACATGAATTGATGATATTATTGATCAATAAAAGGGAGACCAGTTGTTCTCTAAAATAGACATGCATTTAGGTATCACCAATATCAAGTTAGGAATGATGATATTGCAAAGATAAATTTCAATATAACATAATTCGATTATGATTTTGTATTTATTTATTTTTTTCATACAAATTCTACATCCATATTTAGGGAATTGATGAACTTGATATTTAATAGGAATTTATATTCCATTATGGTGGTGTTTGTGGATGATATACTAGTGTATTCTAAAATTAAGGCTGATTATTATCACCCTATGTACATAGTGTTGGGAATATTGCATGTGAATCACCCATATGATAAGTTATCAATGTTATATATCTAGATAAAAGATGTACATTTCCTTAGCAATGAAATTTTTTAAAAAGGAATTTCTTTTGGTCTCAAATAGATAGAGGTTTTATAACTTTTAAACCACTGAAAAATAACTTTGAGATATAGGCTTTTATTTTCTTAAAGTGATACTACAAATGATTTGTACGTTATTTTTCATGTTTTTCAAACCCAATGACATATTTTACAAGGAATTTTTTTCCATTCAAATGTGACAATGAATTTTAGAAATCCTTTCAATAGAATAAGGATAGAATTACATTATTTTATATCCTTATATTTCAAGATTCTAGTCATGGATGTATTATATATTGTGATGTATTGAGATTGGTTTTGGGATGTGTTATCATGTAGGTAGATCATGTTCCTTCATATTTTTAATTTTAGTTATGGCTTAATGAGAAGAACTACACAAAACATGATTTTGAATTTTTCATTATAGTCCATTCATTGAAGACATGTCATCATTATATTATTGTTGATAAGTTCATAGTGCTTAAAGAACATAATATCATGAAAATTATTTCCTCAATAAGAGACATTAACCAAAGGAAAAGAACATGGATGGATATCTCAAAATGTAAGACATCGCAATTATTTATACACTTGTTAAGGGACATTCCGTGGAAGATTCATTATATAAGAATTCATATAACTAGTTGGCTAAAAACATCTTCAGAAAAATGGTAGATAATGTCGATTTTAGAAGACATGTACCTGGATTATACCGACGAATGTGTTTTTGTAGTTTTTTTCATAGTTTTATTATTACATATTGTGTTAAACAGGTGACATAAGATTAGAAATCTTATTCTGAATGTCTGTCTATGTGTTCAAAACTCAATGGTTGGGAGACCATTGAGGTATGGAAGCTATAATGAGTTTTTCATTGAGGATTAGATATCATATTTTTGTACCAATAATTTTTTCAAAAAAAATTTTTAATTCTTAACCACATTCAAAATGGGATGTTCATGAATAAATTAAAATTATGTTTAAATCATTTAATGAACAGTTTGGTGGGGTGTCATAAATGGGGTTTCAGAAGAGTTTTCCTCAGGTTTCCTCACCATTAAGAAGGTCAATGTGGAACACGAGTGTCTAACATGTATGTTTCTCTCTTTACCTATTCCCATGTGGATGTGGGAGTATATATCAATGAATTTTGTGACAGGTATCCCAAGGAATGTTTAGAATCCTTATTTTATATTGGAATTTGTGGATCGGGTCACCATGTTGGATCATTTTATCAATATTCTTAAGTATCGTATGGTGAAAAAATATAGAAAATATATATCTCCGAACATGTAATGGGGCATTGTGTTCCAATCCTGAAGGTATATGATATTGACACGTGTTTTATGTATTATTTTTTGAAATTATTATTGTAAAAATTTGATACACAATTGACCATATGTAGGACATATCCCCCCCCCAATAATAGAGGAAATATAATCGAACAATCCAATGGTTGTAGGAAATTATTATGGTTTGTGTAATAGAGTTTTTAGGCTAATCAATGGAGAACATACTATTAATTGAGTTATCATACAGAAGAAGTTATTATGCCTAAATACATATGGATCACTCTGAGAATTGAATGAACGTTGTTATCATTTTGTAGGGTTTAAATTGGAAATACATTTTTTGTTGAATCAATCCTTTTGAAGGAATAAATAGAGAATATTTAGTTAAAAAATGGACATGTCTTAGAGTCATGATAAATCATATTCAGATCATCATCA
This sequence comes from Viscum album, assembly GCA_963277665.1. Taxonomy (NCBI): domain Eukaryota; kingdom Viridiplantae; phylum Streptophyta; class Magnoliopsida; order Santalales; family Viscaceae; genus Viscum; species Viscum album. The sequence continues at coordinate 2,098,200,819 of OY728159.1, read as the reverse complement.
ATGGTTTTTTCATTTGAGGTGATTGATCATGTGTTCATGAGAATATCTCAATTCCTTTGTAATAATTTGATTGGGAATTAGGTAATAGTATCTCGTTAACACATCAACCATTTTGGGGTATCTAAAAGAGTTGTGAGGTGGAATACCAGATGGCCTTTCCAATAAAGTTAATTCTCTGTATAATGTGTTTCATGTCTCTTGATTGATGATGTGTCAACCTGATTATGACCATGTTTTCCTGACCCTTCTTAGAGGGGCCCCTACTGTGACAACCCCAATCATTCCTCCAATAGACCAGTGGATGGATACTAGGACTATGTAGGAATATTCCATAGATGGGAAGCATTTTCATAAGTACATGTACACATGAACACATATCCATCCACAAAATGATGAAATTTATTCCACTAAGTAAACAATCATGCATACCACTAAGATAATACCAATATAATATGAAAAGAGAAAAATGAAAAGTAAACTGGGCCAGAATATAGGCCCACCAAAATGGGTCTTAGAATAGTTAATGGACAATTTTCATAAACTCATCTAAAGAAGAACCTACCTGAATGGTAGGTACATGGATTCTTTTTTAATGTCATAGGAGTGAACCTTGAATTTTTGATCTCTCTAAGAACCACATGGTCCGGATTCACCAAGGAATCCTTCAATGTGTCGATCATCTGGACAAGACATTATAGGTCCAGGAAAATACTTTTTGGGGTGAGTATTGAAATACTCAGTCGAACACGATGAAACCACCATTGAATACTATTAAAAAATACACAAATTACACCACAAATAAATAAAATAATTATACCACAATAAAATAAAATAGGTATATCAAAAAAGAAGATAAATATTTATCTCACATATGTATATTTCAATGATACACAAAATAGGATTATTTGATGCAATCCATAAAACATATTATATTGATCAGACATGTTCTCTTGATGAGACACACATTCTTATTAATACACTCACTCCTAATGAAACACTTAGTCTCTATGATACACATAGTACCAATGATACACTCAGTCCTAATTAGAGCCTCTGTCCCGATGAGACATTGTGTCTCTATACAAATTGTATTTGCTATGTTACAAAAAGACACTAGATTCCTCTCATTGTATTCTCATTCCAGAAAAAGTCAAACTGAAATACATTACTTTGTATGGAAACTTCCACATAAACTCACATTGAGTATCCCAAATGGATGGTCTCTTCACAAGGGTCCCAGTTCCCCAAATAGACATGAAATTTGAATCTTATTGCTGTTTTAAAAAAAATTGTTTGACCCATTTATGCTCTAGGTTCGATACTACCCACCAGACCATGTCCGAAATGCTATGTGAACCACCCCGGTCCAGCCAACCCAACCTATATAGGTCCGTCTGACTCGACCTAGCCTGACCAACCTGACCTTTCCTAGTCTAATCTGGCCAGAATCGGACCGACCAGTTGGACCGGAAAAAACGTGGACTACTGGGCCACTAGAGAAGTCTACACATCATATAGAGTGGCCTACTGGTCCACTATAGGATCCTAAATCCCCTTGTCTGTCCTGCAATGTGGGCTAGATTTTGTGCCAGACACGGCCCATCCTTGCCAAATCCAACATAGTCCAAGAAGTGTTCTCGGACCGCGTACCTCCCGGCTCCATGTGGTCCACCCCGACCGCCGACTCCCCCATGCTCCCTGTGATGCCCCACGTCCCACACAATCCTGTCGTTACTACCACACATGCCTCAATAACCACCAGCCGCCCCGTAGTCCAACTTCACCTGTAGCCACCCACAGTCTTCTTCCACACCCCACACAGCTTCCATCAATGTCGTTCTTTTGCTCCAGTGCTATGGTGGTCCCTTTTAAAGGCCACATAGGCTCCTCTAATTCCCATAAAATTATTATATCAGCAATTTGGCTTCTTTGGGGCCTGATCTACACTTGTGTGGCCTCTGTGGTTGATATTCCTCTAATATTGGTGTCCGATCATGTTTATAGATTCTTGGACAGTTGATCCATGACCACAAGGGTCCAATGTTGAAGAACATCAAGAAAAGGGTTAGAAAAAGGCACCAAGATGATCTTATGAATGAACCTCTGCCTTTTTTCAGGTCAGCCTCGATTCATTCTCGTTAGGGGAATGACTGAAGAGGATAATGAAACTCCCATTAATAATTCCCAATACTAACCATCCCACATGAACTATCAAACCACAAATCAACTTGTTCATTTTTTATTCCATGTTTTTCAATGATTCTAAGAATATAGAAGAAATAATAATGAGTTCAAACATGCTACCTATATTTGGACCACTGACTGATGATGATCAATAATCGTGTCATCATTATTGGTGAGATCCTACGAATTCATGGCACATCACGGATCATCGATCCACTTTCCGATCTCGAATCCATAATCTCCATCAAGATAAAATCATTATTTTTATCTTGGGGGAGTCGTAGAGTTATGGTAATGGCATTACAGTCCTCAAAAATTCTAATATGAAGAAAACGAGACACTTCATCAAAATAAAAGTTTTTATTAAATATTTTATTTCAAACATGTCCAAAAACTAACATTCATAGAGTACCCATGTCGGGAAATTTTAGGCCCCGCCTAAGGTAAATTCGCTTCTCATAACATGACAGTTCTCATGGTTTTCTGATCTAGGATCATTTTTATATGTTATGATACTTTTTCAGGAAAACTATGTGCACATGCTATTTAATATTTTTAATATTCGTCAAGAAATTGTTTCGGGCACACTGGGTATCACAATCTCATTCTTCTATAGCACAATGTCCAATAATAATTCAATATAATATATAAAATATGATACATAAAAATTATGAGACGTCGCATTCTCCCCACCTTTGGGATTTACATCTTCAACAGCTAAAATAAGAGATTACTCAATTAAATGACTGTACTAATCATGAATCTAGGTCTCCCACTCCCATGTTATATCCTAATGATTCTTATACTACCACTCAACATGCACCAATGGAATTATATTCCTAAAAATCAATATATCCTTCTTATCCTCAATATACATCGGGTACTCCACAAATGTCACCCCATCATCAATGTACAGTTTCACAAATCAATGACATGCGATTGATCATGTATATATCTCCTATTCTATGAATTGTAGATGATTTCATTCACCCACTCTAACTGTGGAGGTAGAGCTAAGGGATACGACACATTTCAATCCTTATATAGTATCAGGAAAGGGCTGATGAGCCATGGGGATAGTTTTCCACACCAACCATATCTATGTATCCTGCATTGAGGGGAGAACCGAATGAACCCATGGTTTCCCACCTCGAACTCCAAAAGCCACCATAGCTAGAAAAAATAAGACTTCAGATAAATTTGTGTAGTCATAATCCATTCTTCTGTGTCATGGAACTTCTCTGTAGTAACTAACACTAACCCCATGACCCAGAGTGCTGACTCTCTTAGGTCCATCTAGCAATGTGCTGACATAAAGGGTCACCCATAAAAGGCCTCAAATAGTTAGATACTGATGGATGAATGGTAGCTATTTTCTATATAAAATCTAACATGGGTGGGTGATCCTCCCAACTATGGAAAAAATATAGGATGAAAGAATGTAGCATGTTCTCTAGAACCTGTATGGTCCTCTCAGTCTGGTCGTCTATAAGTGGTTGAGAACCTGTGATCAAGGACAACATACTATAAAATGCCCCTTTCAATCCCAACCAAAATATGGATGTAAATGAGAAACATGTTTTGAGACTATCACCAATGGGACTCCATGGAGTCAAACTATCTCATACATGTAGAGGAATCCCAAGATCTCTACTTAACTCTGCTCCCAAATCTCTAGGATGCAGGCTGACATTGTTACTCCGTCAATGATCACGAAGATCGTATCGTGCCCCTAGACATACATGTTAAACCTATCACAAAGTCCATTTATATTCTATCCCACTTCCATTTTGGTACCTCATGGGACTGAGTAAATCCCACTGGAGCCTAGTTGTTTTACCTTCACTTTCTAAAATGTTAGGCATATAGAAAAGAAATCTGCCACTGCCTTCTATATCCCCTGCCACCAGAACAGTTATCTGATGTTCCGGTATATCTTCTCCTTACATGGATAAGATTCCAAAGGTCATGTATGGAAATATCTCAATAAATCATATTATAATTCCACATGTACAACTTTGTGTCCTCTAAATAGAACAACATGCTCCCCAACTTTTGAATATTCATCAGGTGTATTCCACCAGGATATCTGACCATGAAATGTCTCATGGTGGGTATCATCATGTTATTCCTCCCTTACTCTCTAAAATATTAGAGGGTTGAAAACCATAAATTGGTGGTAAGATGTTCCATATCCATCCATTAAATTTTCATTAATGATGATAACTGCTCTGATTTCTTGTTCTGCAACATTGAACATGATCTCCTACTTAGAAAATATTCCGGTAACGCCCCAAGATTTTATGAGATATATTATTTTTCATATCTTCTGGTGTACGCTACACCAATGTTACCTTGAGCTATATGCAACACTGTATTAGCTTTTAGTATATGCAACACTATTTATAGATCATGTTACACACAATTTCAAGTTCGTTTGATAGTAGTTAGTATACGCAACATTGAGTGTGTATATATAAATATATATTAAATGTATAAAAGAAATATGGTTGGATTATGTTATACAAAACAACTAAAGAGTCTTTCACATCACGCAACCCTGACTTGGCTTGCATTACACTCAATCGCGACCTTCCTCGATAGAGTTTGTTGTACGCAATACCAAGTTACACTAAACAACGATATATGGTTATAATATTATTACGAAATTTCTGTTATGAATATTATAAACTACATTTTTAATTTTATAACATTATTATTCATCATTAAATTTTTCTTTAACAAGTTATGAGAACAAACTAAATTTTTCGGGTAAAATAAGTATTTTTCAAAACATGTAGTTTTCCCGCCTTTTGATGGCGCACACACTTTATATATATTTTTTGACATTTCTATAAATTAAATTTGACAAAATAAAATTATTCTTTGGAATCAGGATATAAAAATTTACTTTGGATAAAAGTTTCAAATTTTTCCGATAACATTCATATTTTAATGAATAGTAAAAACAACCTATATTTTAATAAAAACAACCTTATCATCACAATAATTTATATGGATATATTATCTTTTTAATTTGTTTTAAAGTGAAATTAGAATATATTTTTACCATTTAATCCAATTTTTTTTGTAGGAATGAATTTAACTTGGAAATTGAACATAAACAACTGTAGATCTTTTGATAGCTATTGTTTCTTAAAAACAAGTTATCTGTTTTGATAATGAGAATTAATTTTAAAATTAATTAATTCCACTTCTATGTTTTGAATTTGTAAAAATAGACATCATTTTTGAATTCGAAATATCAAATTTCTCTTTGGCTGAATTTTTGATATTTATATGAAAAATGTCAATTTTTGATGAATACTGAAACCACTTAGTGGTAGTTAAAAAACTGACTTTTGCATTTAAATGAAATTTTACCACATTTGTGAATTGAACTTCAAAAATCCGACATATATGGATGTTATCAAGAAGTAAAATTTGGTTCAATAAGATGGAAATATTTTTTTGGTGAATAGTATCTTTTGACTTTTATTTACCGTGGTTAAAGGTAAATAAGGTAATTCATGGTTAAAAGGATATTATAATAATTCCAAATTATTTTAACACTTGTCCTAACCTTATTGGATGAGTAGTGGCCAACCATGGTCATCCTTGGGTCGATTTTGGGACCCTATTGATCCACTTGGTATTGATAATGACAATTTGGATTAATTAATTTAATGTAAAGACAAATTTTACATTAACAACAATCTTTTAGTAATTAATTTTTATAAGGGGTTATATAAATGTTATTTTAGACTATAAATATTAATTGGAAATCTAAACATATTTCCTAAATGATGTTATTTTTTTTATAATTTTTATACATCATATAAATTAAATTGTTATTACACAATAACGATGCAGTATTTAACTCATTAATAAATGATTTAAATAAATAAGATTATAATGAATAAAAATTATCCAAAACATGTCCAATTTGGATTGGATGATTTTATTTAGACCATGAGTCATATAATATTCATATTTAATGATTTTTGGTCCTTTTGAAACCAAATTTATGTTTATAATAAAATAATATTTTCACACTTTCCAAAAGAGCCCCTCCCCCCATATAAAAGAAGAAAATTTCTACCCAATTACTCACACCTCTAAATCCATTTGTCTTGTCCATCCTAGGACCAATTAATCTACCTACATACCTCTCCTCCCCCTAGAAGCCTTACCTTAGGCACAAGGCACTTCAAGAAGTCCTTTTGGTTCAAACCAAAGGACGTCACCCAAATTAAAGGTAACAGTTTCTCTTAAATTGTTTTCATTTATTCTATATCTCTAACCCATAAACTCCTTTTAATCCTTTATTTTGTAACAAAATTAGTATCCAAAATATACTAGGTTGTTTTTATGATAAGGATTCAAACTAAACATACACACTCCTCCATCTAATGGATGAAAAACATAATGTTTCTATGGATGGAAAACTAACGCCTCACGAAACGATGATTGTTCAATTTTCTCCTACCGCCTCTCATGGTGGCCATTATGATGGTACTATATTTATATATGATATATATAATGTTTATTATTTCCTTATTCTTTTTTACTTCCCAATTATATCAAGCCTTTATGTTTTCCATAGTGGGTGAATACGATAATCTCATGTGGAAGTGCGGACTAGAGCCCCCTCAAAGTGATGTGATTAGTTAATGACTTATGTGGGATGTAAAAATTATGGAGATAATTATATTATATATGATATTATACTGGAATTATAATATACCAATGTATCTTTATTTTTTAATTTCATTAAAATAATAAATAGAAATGAAAGTAGCGTTCAGGAGTACGTACGGCTTACAGTCTCCTTGAACGGTGCATTTCATTTCTTACCACCATATGTTATGTACTATTATAAATACATGTATATTATAGATATATATTATTTATATATGATATATAAATCATGAATATCATTCTTGATATAATGAACCTTTGACCACATGAACAACATGTTATTATAAGAAGTCCATTTTTGACTCAACTAAATAATATTGACAAAATCTACGTTATTAACTTAAATGGATACATAATGTTTATAACAAGGTAATAAGTGATATAAAAGGAATAATAAACTTGAAAAAGGTTCTTAATCATGTATAAATTAACTTTGGTTTATTATTTGTGAGATTAAATAATGATCAAGTCAAGTCGGACATGAGGTAACAGAACTTCTAAACCCAATTTCCGTTCGTTGGGTTGATCTTCTCTATCTTGTTTATATCGTTCTATGATTCTATGAGAAATTAATTTTTATATCTTATCATGTATTTATAATTTATTTATATGACCTTATAGTGAATACACATAAGTGATCTATTTTATTTACAAAAAAAAATCTTCCTAAGGGATAACTTTTCAAATCTCGTTTTTATTCGAAATTGTTTATTCCTAGGTATTTACTGGGGTTATATATATCAACCTATTCACTATTTACTAATAATGGTTTCATGTATGTTTTAAGTCCTTTTTACCAATTTTTTAATTTTACTACATCATATGTAGTGTATGTTTTTTTACCATACGAGGTACTTTTTGACTTTTCTGAAAAAAGTATGAGGAGAATGTTTTTTAACTTATATAGCATGAACATATTTTTACGGTTTCATAATTCATTTTAATAATAAATCTTACTCTACATGATTTAATGACTATTTTCAACAATATAATTTTCTTTTAAAATTTCATGTCATTTTGTGAAAAGAAAATCATTTTTAAGAGGAAAGGATATTTTCACTAAGAATTCATTTCCAGTGTTTTATCAAAACCTTTTTTCATCTAAGATGACATTATTTCATATGTGTATGTTTCAGGTATAATGTCTCTATGATTTACATGGTTTCACTTTTCTTATGAGGAAATGATATCCATTTGTTTTATATGGTTTATGTTATGACGGAATGATGTTTATGAAACCCATTTTATTCTTTTGGTTATGATGAATGATTTATGTTTATGTAGTGTCACACGTAAGAATGATTTCATTATGAGATGGGTGGGACCTATATCTCCCTACAATGCACTGGGTAATGATTTATATCTCTTGAGATAGAAATGGCTGAAAAGGAAGGTTATTCTGGATTAGTGATACAGGACTGAAATGAAGAGTGAACTCGATTCAGAAAGAGACATTGTCCACTAAGATGGTCTTGGAAGCAATGCCTTGGCTACTATGGAAATCATATCTTTTGCTTAATGTTTCCACAATTACATGTTTTATTCCCATTATATTTTATCATGATAAATATTTATTTATGATCTATTCCATACGTATTACCTTTATTATGTCATTGCTTAATATTTTGAAGTTTAAACATTATGATCTTGTTTTTTTAGTTCAAATGTATATGCTTTTTTTATATTCTCCATTATTACACATACTGATCATTTGAGCTCAGCCTTTATATTTTTTCATTTCCCCAGGATATAAAGAATGGTTTTCGGTAAGAAAACAAAAGGGTTATATCATTATGGGTGATGTTAAAGATCATTCACCATGATTAGAAGAATATATTTCGGGTTTTCAAAGACACTAAAATATTACAGTTCTTGTGTGTCATATATTTTTAGTATTTAGTATTCCGAAAAAGTAATTTAATGTCCATGTATTCCATGTTTGAGGTTGTTACAGTTGGTATCAGAGGAAAGGTTTAATTAACCTTTGGAAACTAGGATTCAAAAACTATAGTGATATCCCTAGATATATTTCTAAGGTAAGTATATGGATGTCCCTAATGATTAGTATAACTATAGATTACAGCCCTAGAATTAGGTTGAAGATCATGAATAACCTAGGGTGAACCTAAGTTGTCAGGGATTAACAAATTTGTGATAAGTTAGACATCCCATAAGTGAATTTTTATGATTATGTGGTTCCCCATTATTTTAAATGTTTCTTAGACCATGGATTTTGGTTTTAGTCAATGTAGGGAACAAGAATTAATTGGGTCAACATTGAATCCAATGGACAAATGGGTGACTATGAGCAATGAAATGGTGTAATGCCTAGAAAGAAAGATTTTGTGATTATACCGAATCAGTAATCACAACATATGATTAAGAAGGTGAACATTAGTGGTACTCCTAATTCATAAAATTAGAGGAAGATGGAGTTTTATGCATGTTTTCATGTTGAGAATCATAGAAATTGGAAGATATAGGTTTTTAAAAATGGAAGAAGAACCTTGATTAATATATCAATTGTTGGGGAATATGTTATCTGTGTTGAGAGAAGGGTGATAGATTGACAGACTATTATGGAGTTTAATGTATTATCTGTGGAGAACATGTACATTACCCAACTCAATGCCCTGACCTAAGAGGTTACTTCTAAATCAAGAAAGTACTTATTCTATGACAATCATTGAAGAGGATGGATTGAAGTGTTTATGTATTTCTTTTCAAGAATAATTTTGTTGAGGTACTTTTATGGTATATTAGAATATATATGTATTGTTCCATTGTGGTTTTCCATAAGAATATGGCATCAGTAACCATGAAAAGTGATTGAAATATTTTTAGAAAGCAGATTATATATGCATAATGAGGGGATAAATAGAAAATCATATGTTTGATAGTATTAATGAGCTCTTGAATAATATAAGGACAAAGTGATATCATGGTTTGATTATAAAGAATTTTTGGGATTTTGGTATGTGGAAAGAGATAACTTTTGAAAGCATTCATGTTTTCAAAAAGTTTTTATGGTAATTCATGTTTCAAAAGAATACATGATTAAGGTATTCACATTTTTGGAATGTTACCAACATGATATATATTATGATATATGGGGGATAAAAGCTGATATTGACATGCTTGCTATGTGACCTTTCAAGTAATCATTTTCAGTATACTAAGGGATTTTACATATGTATTTTGGATAAGCCTTATTATTGGAATAGATTATTTTGGAAATTGGATAGTATTGTTTATGAATGGAACTCTTTTTTTATATTAATTTTGGAATGTTATAACAGTGTCCTTTTAGAAAAAGGCATAACCTGCAAAATAGGTGACAACCCATCGCATCAGACTAGGTTGTGGGAATCAAACCCACAATCGAAGTGAGACAAGCCTTTATCACCTACCTATGGCCTACATGAAGTCCCTAGTTAGTAGAAACTAGTTTTATTTTATTATGTTTTATGATATATGATGCATAAGTCCATTTTTAGAAACATATACGATTAATATAATTGTATATGGACTTATGTATATAATTATTGCTAACTTTATGTTTGCGACTTATGGAATGACCTATCATTCTATAACATGATCTGATAGCACTTCAAAAAAGACAAATTCAACTTCATTTCTTTAAGAGATGAAGTGTAAATTGTTCAAGGCACGAACAATGGTGAGATTGTACCAAAATAAAGTAAGTATTTATATTAATTAAAATTCTTCAACATTATGAAAATGATCTTGAAGGAAAAAAATATTGTCCTAGTGCCCTCATATCTGGAGAATCAGATGGTACCTAAGAACATCACAAATTTATGGCTTTGTGAATATTGGTTTTTTCATAGCAATGGTCTCTACCACACTCCATCAGAACATGACGGATAGATTTCGATTCCATATCCATATTTTCATCAATGATATCCTATTTGGGAACCCAAGTGATAAGTTATTTTGGGTAACATTAATTTTTCATACATCAATTTTTAAAATTAAGTTTTACTATTCCTTTTTATGATGTGGATATTTATAAAAGGAACTCTCAATTAATGAACTATTTATAACCCCAACGAATTTAGAAGGCAAAATTCATTTTATGGGAGGTAGAATGCAACGCCCCAATATTTTATGTTATATATATATTTTTTTTCATATCTTATGTTGTATGCTACACCATGATTATCTTGCGCTATACGCAACACCATATTATCTTGAAGTATAGGCAACACTAATTTTGGATCATGTTACACACAATTTCAAGTTCGTTTGATAGTAGTTATTCTAATCAACATTGAGTGTGTATATATATATATATATATATTAAATTTATAATTGAAATATGGTTGGATACTATTATATGAAACAACGAAAGAGTCTTGCACAATAGGAAACCCTGACTTGTCTTGCATTACACGCAATCACGACCTTCCTCTATAGCGTGTGTTGTATGTAATACCAGGTTTCACTAAACAATGATATATGGTTATAATATTATTATGAACTAGTCTTTATGAATAGTATCAAATACATTTTAAATTTTATAACATTATTATTCATCTTACACTTTTTCTAGTACATGGTATGAGTACCAACTAAATGTTTCTGGTAAAATAAGTATTTTTCAAAACATGCAGTTTTGCCACCTTTTGATGGCGCCCCCACGTTAAAAAATTTTATGACATGTTTATATGTTCAATTTAACAAAATAAAATTATTCTTTATAATCTGGATATAAAAATTTACTTTGGATAAAACTTTCATATTATTCCGATAACTTTTATATTTTAATGAATAGTAAAAACACCCTATATTTTAATTAAAAACAACTTTTTTCATCACAATAATTTATATGGTTAGATTATCTTTTTAATTATTTTTAAATTTTGATTACAATATATATTTACCATTTAAGCCAATGTTGGATATTAAAATTAGGTTCACTTTGAAATTGGACATAAACAAGTGTCGATCGTTTGATAACTACTGTTTCTTAAAAACACGCTATTTGTATTGATAATGGGAATTAATTTTAAAAAAAAATTAATTCAAATTCTATGTTTTTAATTTGGAAAAATAGACATAATTTATGAATTCCGGATATCAAATATAGATTAGGATTAATTTTTGGTATTTTTCTGAAAAACCTCAATTTTTTATTAATAATGAAACCACTTAGTAGTAGTTAAAAAACTGACTCTTTCATTTAAATGAAATTTTACCACTTCTATGAATTGAATTTCAAAAATCATACACACATGGTTTTTATCATGAAGTAATATTTTGTTCAATAAGAAGAACATAATTTTTGGTGAATAGTAAATTTTGACTTTTATTTACCAGGGTTAAAGGTAAATAGGTTAATTCAAGGTTAAAATTTTATTATAGTAATTCAAAATTACATTAAAAATTGTCCTAACCTTATTTGATGAATATTGTCCTACCATGGAAATCCTTGGGTTGATTATGGGACCCCATTGAGCCACTAGGTAGTGATAATGACAATTTGGATTAATTAATTTAATGTAAATACAAAATTGACATTAACAAAAATCTTTTAGTAATTTATTTTTATACAGGGTTATATAATTTTTATTTTCGACTATAAATATTAATTGGAAAGATAAAATGATTTCCTACATGATTGTATTTTTTTCTAATTTTTAGACATCAAATAAATTATATAATTTATGACACTATAATGATGCAGTATTTACCTCATTAATAAATGATTTAAATAAATAAGATTCTAATGATTAAAATATTATCCAAAAACATGTCTAATTTTGATTGGATGATGTTATTTCGACCATGAGTTATCTTATATGAATATTTAATGATTTTAGGACCTTATTAAACTGATGATAAGTTTATAATAAAATAATATTTTCACACTTTCCAAAAGAGCCCCTCCCCCCCCCTTATAAAATGAGACCATTTCAATCCAATTCTTCACACATATCAAGCCATTTGGCTCATCCAACCTATGACCAATTAAGCTCATTACATCTCTGTCCTCCCCCAAGAAGCCTTACCTTAGGCATAAGGCACTTCAAAAAGTCCTTTTGGTTCAAACCAAAGGAAGTCACCCAAATTAAAGGTTACGGTTTCTCTTAAATTGTTTTCTTTTATTCTACTTCTCCAAACACTAAACTCTTTTTAATCCTTTGTATTATAACAAAACCACTATAATAAATATACTATAATTTTTTATGACATGTATTCTAACTAAAATTACACACACCTCTATAAAATTGATGAAGAACATAATGTTTCTATGGATGGAAAACTAACACCTCACGAAACGATAAATGTTCGTTATTATTTTACAGCCTCTAATGGTGGCCATTATGATGGAAATGTATTTATATATGATATATATTATGTTTATTATTTTCATATGCTTCATTGCTTACCAATTATATAAGGCCTTTATGTTTTCCATAGTGGGTAAATATGATAATCTCATTTGAGGAAGTGCGGACTAGTGCCCCATCAAAGTGGTGAGATTCGTTAATGCCTTATGTGGGATGTATAAAAGATAGAGTTTATGATATTATATATGATATTATAATGGAATTATAATGTACCTATGTATCATTATGTTTTCATTCCATTAAAATAAGAAATAGAAATGAAAGTATCGTTCATGGTACCTACGGCTTACCGTCTCCATGAACAGTGCATTTCATTTCTTACCTTCACATGTTATATTCTATTATAAATACATTTTTATGCTGGATATATATGATATATATATGATATATAAATCATGAATGTCATTATGTATATGATGAACCTTTGACCACATGAACAACAAGTAATTATACGAAGTCAATTTTTGACTCAAGTACCAAATATCGACAAAACGAACGTTATTAACTTAAATGGTTACATAATGTTTATTACATGGTAATTAGTGATATCAAACGAATAATAAACTTGAAATATCTTCTAAATCAAGTAAAATTATCTTTGGTTTAGTATTCAAGAGATTAAAGAACGATCGAGTCAAGTCAGAAATGAGGTAAGGGAATTTTTTAACCCAATTTATGTTCATTGGGATGATCTTCTCTTTCTTGTTTATGTCATTCTATGATTATGTGAGAAATAAATTTTTATATCTAATCATGTATTTATAATTTATTTACGTGACCTCATAGTAAATACACATAAGTGGTTTATTTTAATTACAAAAATATCTTTGTAAGGGATAACTTTTCCAAATCTCATTTTTATCCGAGATTGTTTATTCGTAAGTATTTACTGGGGTTATATTTATTATCCATGTCCCTATTTTCTAAAAATGGTTTCATATGTGTATGTTTCATGTATAATTTCTCTATTATTTACATGGTTTCACTTTTCTTATGATGAAATGATATCAATTTGTTTTATATGGATTATGTTATGATGTAATGATGTTTATGAAACCCATTTTATTCTTTGGGTTATGATTAATAATTTATGTTTATGTTGTGGCACACGTAAGAATGATTTAATTATGAGATGGGTGGGACCTATATCTCCCTCTAATACATTGGGTAATGATTTATATCTCATGAGATAGACATGGCTGTAATGGAAGGTTAATCCAGTTCAGTGATACAGGACTGAAATAAGGAGTGAACTCAATTCCGAAACGGACTTTTCCCCATAAGATGGTATTGGAAGCAATGCCTTGGATACAATGGAAATAAATCATGTGCTTAATGGTTTCCACAATTCTATGTTTTATTACCATTCTATTTTATCATGATTAATGTTTCTTTAGGATATATTCCTTACATACTTCCATGTTTTATGTCATTGCTCAAGATTTTGATGTTTAAACATTATGATCATATTTTTTAGTAAAAATGCATATGATTGGTTTTATTTTCTCCACCCTTACCCTTACTAATCATTTAAACTCACTCTTTATATGTTTTCTTTTCCCCAGGATATAAAGAAAAGTTGTAGGTAAGAAAACAAAAGGGGAAGAGCTTTATGGGAGATGTTGAAGATCTTTCACCATGATTAGAAGATTACACTCCGAGATTCCAAAGACATTAAACTATTACGGTCCATGTGTGTCTACTTTTGTTATGTATTATGTATTCCATGAAAGTAATGTAATTTCCTTGTACGTCAGGTTTTGGATCTCTCCACATCCACTATTCTCACCTTCCTAGGATTATAGAAAATATAAAAGTTATTCTTCTTTAAAAACTATATACCTAGTCTCTTTATCATGTTCATATCATTCTAATAGTAGATATACATGAGAATATTGTGGTAAGAGTAGATGATAAAATTCGTTCCCATTAGTTAGTGTCATCACATATTCAATACATAGACTATTTCCACTAACTCAAGATCATGGGCCATGTAGTTCTTCTCATGTGGTCTCAACTATCACAAACCATTGGAAATCACCTCTTTCCCCAGCATTCGGGAACAATAATGATTTGTTCCTGATGCATCGAAAAATAATACATACTCGACACCATCCTCAATAAATCTCAATATGGGACCGCACGTCAACCTCTACCTCAACTACTGTAAACACTCATATAACTTTTCATTCCATATGAAAGGCTATCCATTTCATGTCAAATATTTCATGGGTGCTTATACTCTATGAAATTCAGGTACATACAAAGGATATTACCCAAGAAAACCAAGTAAACTCCACACCACTGTAACCCTCTTGGGTGGCTCTCATGAAAGAACTACCTCAATTTTTACTAGATCCACCAGAAGTTCATCCTCTATAATGACATTTCCCAAACAATGTACCTGTTGTATCCAAAAATAAAAATTTGAAAGATTCCAATAAATATGGTACTCTCGGTGTTTTACGAAGACCATCATCATGTGTATCACGTGATCCTCCTCAGAAGTCGAGTAGACTATGATTTCATCAATGAAGATCACCAAGAATCAGTTTAAGGTTGGAAGACACTATTCATGATTCCCATGAAAATGTTGGGGAATTCATTATTCCAAACAACATCACCGTGTAATAATATTGGACGTACCAACACCAGAATGACATCTTCAGTATATCCTCATCCCGTGCTCATAGCTGATTATAGAAATTTTAGAGGTCTATCATTGAGAACCAGCACACCCCATTCAAAAAATCATAGGGGTCATAAATCCTAGCTAGTGGATACTTATTATTGATGGTTACCTAGTTCAGGCGCCATAAGTCCAAAAAAAACCACAGGCTCCCATATATTTTCTTGGAAGATAAAACTGAGGATTCCCATAGTGAAACACTTGGTCTCATGAAGCCCATCCTCTGATAGTCCTCCAATTTTACCCTCAACACACAAAGCTCTACGAGATCCATCATATATGAATGTGTGGATCATATGGTGATATTGGGGTATAGATCAATGCATAATTCTACATCTTTTGATGGAGGAAATCATGGAACATACTTAAAAAAGATGTCCTCGTACTCATCCACTACTACAAGAAACTACCGACTCATATCATCCACTACCCAAGAGTCTGTCTAACCAACTGATGAGTGATTGGTTACACCATCTTATATGAGACTCCAACCTTCACTACTCGGGTTTCCTCTTTTTTGATAAAGGAAAAACAAGTCCCATCACTATAGAAACATTGTTTTGTATACCCAAAATAGTCAATACTATCATAGAATATGGATAACCAGTCCATACTGATAATGATGTTCTAAGGCATCAATGTCTCTACCAAGAGATTCCAACCCAAACTCACACATTCAAATCCAATGTAACACGGTTGGCAGTAGTTTGTGATCATAAAATTCCATAAATATAAGACTATCTATACAGAAGGGTTGAGTCAATGCTTCCACCATAATCCACAATTCTCATGTAAGGGACATGCTATGAATATAATGACTAGAACATGTTTTTCTCAAAACAATAGATAAGTTATAGAAGAAATAGATAGTACCTATAATCATCCCATGATCCTCGAGTTCGTAAGCCTCCATCACCAAAATATGGACTCTTACATATCCACTAACTTCATAAGCCTGTTGTGGACCACATAGTAATGGTGGTGAAAATACTTCAAACCTTCGTCCAACTCATGCTGACATTTCAGCTCCTATGACACATCTACTGCCTAGTAGACCACCGTGCTTATGACTTCAAAACAATAACATTAGTCCCTTGACTGTCTCCTGATTAGAAATATGACAAGTAAACCAATATCGAGTTAGATGTCCCTGAATATTTCATGAGTAACACAACATATCCATTAGCTTAATAATTTTACCTTGGGATCCCCACACCATTGATTCAGTTTCCTAAGGTCATTCCCTCGAATTCCTAACCCTCTTGGGTCCCTACGACTTATGTCAGCTAACTACTATCGATGAATCAGCTACATGGTGATCTTTGGTAGCTCCAACTGTCGGTGTCTGCTCTTCTAGAATGATCTCCTCTAGGAGACGTCGCTCCCATAAACCAACATATGTATGAACTCAAAGGGATATCATGCATGCCCCAGTCTTCCTAAGTAAGACCTGCTCTATTTTACAAGTCCTGAATAACAAGTCTCTTACTATATCCACAGAGTAATGATAATAATTAAAAAATATCACTATATACTCCACCACTACCTGACGTACCTATTATAGATACAAAATCTCATGTATATGAAATGATCATAACATTGTCAGGAATTACTATTCTCTTAAGTTGTGCTTGAAGTATACACAACAGAGAGTCATCTCTTCATGTGTTTGGGTCACTAATCTCTACCATCACCCTTATAAGCATTAAATAAGACTCATGTCATGGACTACCTTCTGGTCAGTTTGAATCCTTATAAAGGGGAAGAAACATGTAACTACCTCTAGAAAATCTTCATTTACCAAGGTGTCCATCTCACCCTAAAATCTAAGAGGACACCACCTCTAGAACTCATGCAATGCACTCAGTCTACGTGCATCTAAAACTGGAAGAGCTAGTAGTATGTACTTCTCGACGGGTGGCGGTATCACTGGTAAATCACCCAGAGGTGCTATATATAGTACATGATCATTTACCAATGCCTATTTACTAGGATAATCATACTCCTGATCACACATTAGATTCTTGGTTGTATTTCTACAAGGAGTTATCTTGAAATAGAACATGATGGACTATGTTCAATATAGTATCCATGGTGAGATAACTAAATAAGGAAATGAGAACACTCCCAAATACTATTCGATTCATGTACCATTGTTTTCCATACAACTAGTGATTTCATATACTGAGTCGAAAAGATGAATTTAGAGTCATTTTGAATGGAAAATCCATCCTCCATACTGACACTAGAATCCATCTCTTAAATGATGAAGTTGAAACACATAACACTGTTACAAAAAAACAATCTAATAGAGTTTTGGAAGTTATGTATACTTTTCCTCCTATAATAAAACTTTTTCATGACCCATCCTAGAGGGGCTCATTAAATGACTATCCCAAGACCACCTTTAATAGTCCAGGGGATTATGACTAGCACTTTGTAGGAATATCCCATAAATGGGGTGCATTTTCCTATGTCCCTATAAAAACACCCACATCTCAATGAAAAAAATTCTAAAATGTGAATCACTATGTAAATAAGCATGAATTCAAAAATGATACAAAAATTATAGAAAAATAGTAGAAATCAGAAAAGTAAATAGGGAAAGAATATAAGGTCACCCAAAATGGAGTCTGGAAATGTGAATACACATGTTTCTGAAACTCATTCACCAAAACCCTTACCTGATGGGTAGGTACATGGAACGATGTATGAAGTCATTGGAGAATTCCTCAAAATTATAGAATCTCTATGAAAAGGTTTTCATGATCCACCTAAGACTCCATAAATGTATCGATCGTCTTCACAATAAATTAAATCTACAGGCTAATCCCGTGTAGAGGTGAGTAATACAATACTTAGTAGGACACCCTCATACCACAATGGAATATAACTATGAAATAAATAAAGTATACCACAAATAAATACCTGAAGTATTCCACCAAAAATACATGATTTATACCAAAAATAAGGTACATATTCCGCTCACATAGGTATAGGTCTATAGTACACCAAATAAGATAATCTGACATAATCCACAAAACACACAATATTGATAAGACATGTAGACTCGATTGGCCATGTAGTCTTATTAAGACAAACAAAACCTATGATAATCCAAGTCCCGATGAGACAGATAGTCCCAATGAGTCACTGTGTCCTAGTGAGACCCTCATTATCAATTAGACACATGGTCTAGATTAAAAATGTTGTCTAAAATTCACAACCATCCACATGATTCCTTTCAAATTTCTTTATTCCAGGATAACTCACTCCCCAATAAACTTGGACATTTTCACATGTAAAAATCTTATTTAGAGTATATCAATATTAACATCTCTATATAGGGGTTGAAATTCCAGAAATATCTCGTCAAAAAGACTCACTGTTTCATGGTTATAACTATTTTCACAAAATGGTCCAACTAAGGTCTGATCCAACATACCAGACCTGGGAAAACCCCCAGGACAACAAGACCTGGTCTAGTTAACCAGATTGGATCATGCATATTGGACCCTGACCCACTCGGCTATGGCCCATTGTGCCACATGGTCAAGCCGATGGGGCCACTAGAGCGGCATGGCCCCCTATGTGTATGGCCTACACTTCGAGGCGACTTCTACGCCAGATGTGGCCAACCCTAGTGGTATCCCATCTAGTCTATGTTGTTCACCTCAATCATGTTCTAACCTAGTATACAAGGTGTTCCTTGAATACGTTCCTCCCACCAAGTCCCTACATCACCCCATGTCCCACATGGTATCTTTGTCACCGCTAGTCTCCCTAAGGCAAGCCATCACCGTCAACCGCCCCATTGTCTTCCGCCACAGCCATATGGGGTAGCCACTGCATGCCACTATCGGTGCCAGTAATCTGTGTCAGAATACTCATTGTCCTTTATAAGGATCATGAAGGATACTAAGATTCCCATAATATTACACAGTTGTAGATCTAGCCTCATCAGGTCCCAATCTACATTATTCCGGCCTTTTTTGTCGATATTCCTCTAATCTGGGGGTTCAATCGCATTTGTAGCTGTCCGGCAAGTCAATCCGTGACCAAAAGGGCCTAACAGTTAATAAAAAAAGAATAAAATAGGATAAAGGAACTAATAACATATTATGAATAAAATAATTCTTTTTTTATTTCAGCATTGATTATTTCTTATTATAGGGGTGAACGAATAGGGTAACGAATCTCCCATGATAAATTCCCAATTATTACAACCCTGCAAGAACAATCAAATAGTGTCATATAATGATCCAAAATTCCCAGATAATCCATTTAACATGCACATAACATGACTTCTTAGGTCCAAATTGTTAACTCATTCTATCAATCATTTTTGTGATAAATGGCTATGATGAAATTTAATTCAGTTCCCAATGACATATGGAGGACTTTCCAATAGTTATGATTGAACATGGGATCTCCATCATATAGAATGGAGAAAAGATCTCCATATAACCTAACTATCTTTTTGAGGAAAAATTTTGAAATATGATTTAAATACATTATATCATGCCTATGAGTAAAATGTGCAGATTCAGTCAGTCGAGCAATAATTACCCAAATTACATTGTTACCCCAAGAAATATTTTTTAGTCCTACCATTAAATCCATGGATATGTTTTCCAATTTCAACTCTGGAATAGGAAATGGTGGAAGCATCCCCTTTGGTATTTTTCTCATTAATTTAACTTGTTTTAAAGTAAAACATTTCATTATGAAAATAATAATATCTCTTTTAATTCCATCCCACCAATAATAGTCCTGATTGTCTCTGTACATCATTGTACTTTCAGGATGAACTGGAAACAGGGATCCATTATCTTCACTTAAAAACTCTTTATTCATCTACGAATCATAAGGCACAAATATTATATTCCAAAATCCTTAAACACAATCATTACCAAAATTAAATTATTAAAAATTACCCTTCAAACTAGTTCTATTTTATGGTAAATCATTTTTTCCCTCTATGTTTGAAAATTAATTTCTGATAGATATTACTGCACTGAAAACTTAAATAAAATCAACAAAATTCCTCCAGCATTAAGTTCGATGAGAAAATTATTCAAATCATAAAATAACGGGGGAATGTTTGAAATGTAACATGGTAAGTGAAAGATGATGTTTTTGACCCAATTAATCAACCTCTTTGTTTGATTTTCCATGATGGTAAATGAACATGGAATCATAATACTGCATTATATAAATATATCTTCTCTTCCTAATGTTCAATTCCTTATAAGAGAATATATACTTCAAAAAATATTATCTCAGTATATATTTCAAATTTGAATCCATATAAATTATTTCTCTAAATTTATAAATTTAAAACAATATTTTCTAATTAAAGATCATGTGTGGGATAACATAAGACATTAGGTTTTATTTTTCATGAACTATTTGAAATTACATCATCATTTTGTATCAAAACTAAACCAAGTCCCTTCATTGATATATCACCATAGATGACACAATCACCAAGTCTGTAAGGAAAATCCAAAACAAGTATATTCACCAATATACTATTTATTTACTATTAATCTTTAAAATCTAAAAATCTAAAAAAAATAATTCTAGGAAATTAATTAACCATTTTTAATTTATATTGATAAACTATTCTTCCATCCTTATTTAAAATGTTTTGAAGAAAAAACATCTATTGCATCCTAAAATAACATTTTATAAATTTACTGTATAATTAATTTTATTTAGGTTTATATAAAAATACCCAGTTTATTATGATCATAATAACTAGTTGCATAAAAAATTTATCAATAAAAAAAAAATTGTACAAATATTCCCAGAATATTATATTCATATGATCCAAACATAAAATAGTAGAATTATAAATCCTAAGGGATAAAAATAAACTAATAATTCCCATATCTAGTTTGGACCATTATTTTTTGAATTTCATCCCCCTTCATCTTTAGTTTATAGTTCCCAGATTTCATTTAGATCAGTGAAAAATATTGAGCTCCATTGAACTAATAGATCATGTTATTGATATGAGGTTGTTGATACATATTCTTAACATTGATATTATATAGTTCTCTAAGATCATTGAAAAGTTTCAATGAACATTCTTTCATTTGAATAAACAAAATAAAAGAACCCCATGATCAATTTATTGGTTGAATGAAACCATTACCAAAAAAATCCCGCAACTTCTTCTTCTATTAAACATGTTATGCTTTATCTATTTAGTAATGGGGTTTTAAAAATTGACATTGCATCAAAAAAAGAATTAATATTATATTAAAATTCTTGATTATGTATAAAAATGGGAAAATCCTTATGAAAAACTTCTAGGTATTCATTTAACACTAATACATCATTACGCTGAATAATTCCCCTATGTTCAATAATATGAGCAAAAATATGGATTTCTATCTTTTAATGTTTTATCATCTTCTTGATATGTTGTTAATGGTATGGGTTCATTATTATGTATAAAATGAATCCATTTCTAAAAAACAACTCCTTTATCTCTACAGTCAAGCTTATTATAACAAACAAAAATACCAACACATATACAAAATAAAATCATACTACACTAAGGGAAAATAAACAATGTTTTCATGTAATATTTTTCCACATACAACAACTTGAAAATTCTTATAATAATAACTTCCATTAATAATTCCCCTAGTTTTTTTACTAAATGTTATGATTTGATTTATCGATGTGAAATTATTAATTTACAAGAAAATTTATTTGAAAGAATGAAATGTCTATACCTCGTATAAAAAAATATTAGAAAAATATGAGTAAACAATAAATGTTCCTAATAAAACTTCATTGGATGCCCCAATATTTTATAATGCATTCACGATGAATTTAAATACACCTTTCTTCTTATAATCTGGAAGCTTTCCATCATTCATATCATTATTTGGGTAGGTATTTGTATTATTTCCCTTCTCACCACATTTTAAACACTTTGCAGTTATTTATTAGAATTAAACATACCACCACCATGTTATTTTATTTTGAATTATCATTCAATATTTCCAAAATGACCGCATTAAAAACACATCCTGGATTTGATAAGTCATTCTCTAGGGATCCTTTTACCACACTTTCATTAAACATAAAAATGTATTTTCTGAACATTCGATTTATTTGATTGTTTATTACCATTTTCATGTCATATGGACGTTTCCCTATATTTGATGTCAAAGTACACATAATTATCAAGAAACTTTATTTCTACCATTGTAAAAAAATGAAAACGATTCAAATCACATTTGAATTCATGGGAATCCAATTACCTTTAATACACTAGCCTTAATCAAGAGTAAAAATGACTGATTTTACTATCATGACCCTAAATTAGATTTAGAGCATAACTTTTTAATGAGGTGATGTTTTCTTCATATGTGGAAATTAAATCTTCCTCATTTTGTTTCAATTAATGGAAATTATTTCCCATCCATATTCAAACAACTATAGGAAAATAATTTCCAAAGAATATATTCTTAAATCCATCACATTATATGGCATAAATATCCTTTATATCCCTTATGTTCTTGACCATTGACCACCACTAGTGAGAAAAACCTTCATAACCATAAAAAAATTGACGAAATGTTTTAATATTTGAACACATCATTTCATAGAATATCTGTTAATGTGATTTAATCCACCTTTTATCCACCACTAGGTCATAAGAACCACTCAATGTAGGGGGTTATTACATCAGAAAATGTTCCCCTGTCATCATGTTCCTTTATGGTAATTGTGGATATGCACTTACAGGGATTTTACAACTACTTATTGTCTGCTTAAAATAATCCATTACTATCAAAAACATCATGGATCTAATTCTGACCATTTGAGGTTACATACTAAGGATCATATCATTATCTCAGTTCATTCCAACTTCTCCATCACTATTACTTCTATGGTAAAAAATTCAAAACAACTATATACTGTATGAAGAAACATGGTGATGATCAAATGATATTTCATTTCAAAATAAACAGAGGGTAAAAATATTTTATGTTATTTGATTTATATCATCATAACCTCAAAATTTATCTAAATTATGCACTGATACAAACTATAATGACCCAACCTTAAACAATATATAATTTTTTAAATTATTTTTGAATTCACTTTCCAAAATTCCCATAGATCATTTATGATAATATCAAAAGATAATTAGTAAAAAAATGAAACATAATAACCTAAAATCATAAAAAGTGGGCTCTATTAAAATAATTTACATTTCTTCCATAATTATATTTTTTAATAAAACAAGAAATATTTGCAGGAAAAATATTTACAATATTGATCTTGGGTTCTTCTATTCCCTTAACTATCCATAAGCCCTATTAAAAAAATTATAATACATGGGATACAAATGAAAATTTCATTAAGGGACATAAATTAAAAGAATAAATATTCCAAGAATACTTATAAAGAGTGTTGTTTATTTTCAAAAAGTCAAACATCTCACCCATAGAGCATCATATAATTACATTGTGATAAAATAGATTTTCTTAAATCATAAATAAATCCATAAGGGGGACGTGGGGAAATACATACATAATATTTTAACCCTCATATATACTTTATTATTTGTGACCCTCAGAGAAAAATAACAATTCAACCCTTATGACTACCTTATATTGAAACATCTCAAATCTACCTTATTATGTAACCATCGAAGATACACATAGAGTAACCATACAGTTCGACTCCAACATTAATATACCCAATTAATTGAAGGTAGATACAGGTCCCACCCATAATCATAGACAACTCACAAGAAAAATAAAATTACTAAATGATTGAATAATTTCATCATAAAAACATTCCTTGTTAATTTTGTGTGAATAAAAATGTAAAGGCAATTTTTAATGAAAATTCACTTATATAAAACAAAAAATAATACAGTACTAGAAAAATTGAGAGAAATTAGAAAAAAAATGTAGATTATTTATTTAAATATATATATATTCATAAAACCCATACCAAAAACATTGATATAAAAAATATTTATAATGATAAAACATTAAAACATTTAAACCATTTTTTTATTAAAGTGTCCCCTAGCTCAGGCTCGTCTTGCATAAAACATGTTAAAAACTATTCTATAAGGGTTTAATGAGTGTGATTAATATATTAGAGTACTATATTATTTTCTATAATACCTTATATGATATTTCTAAAACAACATTCCATACATTTTTTGGTAATCATTTTTATTTACAACGTTTCATGTGCCTTTATTTCATGGTTTCCATGGTTGGTTAATTTTGTATTTTCTTATTGAATGGAATAAAAACTATAGATGTGGAATATAGTTTTCTTAATATGATCTCAAAATTTAAAAGGAAATAAAATATCATTTGTTTTTCTAATATGAGGATGATTTATTAGATAATACATTAATGAAAATGATTTAATTTATTTGGGATGTTTTATTAATTATCGTGAACTCATAAAATATTATTTATTATAATAATTATATATTGGTTCAAGAACATTTTTTAACTCATCAAATTTATAATAAAATATTATTTAATAATATTATTAGTTTTATGACCCACCTTGCAGGACGTAAAAGAAAATAAAAACCCATTGTACATGATAATGGTAAATCGACATATCAAAAAAAATGTTTTAATTTGTTTGAATAGTAGATGAAGAGGAGATTTTTGTAGAAATATATTAAATTAACATAACATAATTCTTTTATTTGTAGGATAATAGAGTTATTATTTCAATTTTTATCAGGTATATGAGGATAGAGTAAAAATATAAAATAAATTGAAAAGAAAACAAAATTTTATTTTACCTCATGAATATTCCTCCCTTAGAACATCCTTAAAGAAATTGATTTTTGACATTTTGTGAGGGTAGAAGGACATAAACAAGGAGATTATGACTGGGAAGGTAATTGGGTAGAAATCAAACAAACTATAAGGATTTTTAGGTGTGAGGATATTAGGTTGAGAGTGGTAGTTTTTTTAGTGGGCGAGAGGTGTATTTTTCATTATTTTATTTACCAGTTTATTATTCTGGATCAAGACTATGAATTGTTTGAGAGTTATTAATAAATATATTAAAATTATTAACTAGAGTTTATGTTTATTGGGACGACATTATTGATAACTCATGTAATAGGACATTTATCTTTAAATGTACATATACTATACATTAAAACATTTTACTATTCACAAAAAATAAACTATTTCAAGTAAATTTAAAAAAAACACCCAACCATTTATCTAAATTTACAATTAGAAAATGAAAATACTTTTACTAAAATAATTTTATAAATTTTAGACAATTAATTTATATTTAAAAAAATAATGAATTTGAATAATACCAATTTCAAAATTATAACACAATTTTTAAAACATTGAAAAAAATTAATGTATCATTAAATTATATTATAATAACAATAAAAAAATTAATTTATTAATCCTTTTCAGAAAGATAAATGTTATTATAAATCATTATCTTATTTATAAATGTGTAAATACAATAGGATGTGTCAAAAAAATTCCAACACATAATTTTTCATTTTAAAAACATTTATGCAAACCGCAATCAGGACTAGGAACTCTGCAACTTTGTATGGGGAAATTCTAGCTGACCAGGAATGTAAGGTGGGGAGCTAGGTGATCAATGATGTAGAAACTGTGGAGGGTCGGTTCTAGTGGGTTGGGCCTATAGGTCATGTAATGGGAATGGTATGCCTTTGGGCCTTCAGGTCATGTATTGGCCTTCAGGTCATGTTGGACTTTATGTCATGGGCCTAAGGGTCATGTATGTGTTACGCTTAAACCCTTAAAAGGGTGATTATCTATATTAAAATAAAAATAAGGCCTTCAGGCCATTTATTCTCAGTGATGTTACTATTCTATTAGTATATATTATTTAATTTATATAAATATCAATTTTTCCATTAAATTTTTTTATTCAATTTAAATATTAAATTTCAGAATGAAAACAAATTATTTTAAAATTACATAGGCCATTACTTCCTATCATGTTCCTCCATGGACAAGGAGGAACATGTACAGTATCTAATAATTATGATAACAAAATTAAAAAAGGATAATATATATATTATGATAAAAAACATTGACTTCTGTAGGTAGAAAATCACATTCATGGGGAATGTCAATATAAGTGAGGGAATATATATGAACCCTTCAACGAAAAGGTAAATTTAGGAATACCCCATAACCATTAGTGTATTAAAAATTGATATTTTTCATGTCTTATCAGGGTATTTACAAAGTTTTCTATGATTTTTTTTCACATTTTTCTCGCCCGTTGACAATGTAGCATAGAAACTGGTAACTTATGTATGGATTGAAGAATGTGAGGACATATTTTTGGGGCTCAAGAAAAGGGAATTACAATTCCCAAACTCAGAATAACCACAAGTGGTTAATATTGTGTGATATATACTGATTCTTCAATGAAATTCTTCTCTTGTGTATCTTAGAGAATGAAAAGTGATATACAATTCCATATGAAGTCAAAAGATAGATGATATGAAATACTAGGATAATGATATCAAGTTATCCAATTTGATTTTTTTCATGATTATTTATAAACAGGACCTCTATGATTAGAAGGGTGACATACATAACGATCAAAAGAGTCTAAATTATATATTCACAATGAAGGATATGAACATGAATCAAAGAAGAAGACTATAGACAATCAATGAATATGGTTGTTAAATTGACTACCATCCAAGATTGTTGAAAAATGTAGCTGATGGTCTTAGTATAAAGGAACCTACTACACTATCTATAATGAAGACGAGAAAGACCCATTCTTCATGGATATGAAAATGATTGATATGGAAATAATAATGGTTGGGAATAAATCCTACATTACTAAACATAATTCCCAATTATATATCAATGATCAGATCAAGTAAGCACACATGAATGATCTAGATCTTCTAAATAAGGTGAAATAAATAATGGATGGGAAGCAACATGAGTTTCACATAAATGAGTATGGTGTCATTAGATATGTATATATACATTGTGTTCCTACATAACCTAATACAAATAATGATATATTGGACAATGAATAGAGTTAATCATTCATCAAACATCATGGAAGTACAATAATGTACTTTTATCTTTTTGTAAACTTCTTTGTGATAAAACATGAAGAAGTAGATTGAAATTTATATCTTATGATTCTTGGTATGTTAGAACGATGAATTATAGAAACAAAATTCCAAGGGGATGATGACAAAATTGACTATACCCATGTTGAAATGTTAGGAAATCACCATGGATATTTTAACTCTTTTCTCAAATAATTCCAAAAAAACTATTTGGAATAGTAGTGGTGGATCGACTGAACAAGACTTCCCACTTCATCTATATTTTGGGATGATTTCTAACTTCAACAAACATTCCAAAATATATATAAAATAATTTGTGATGATACATGGGGTACTAACATTAATTATCAATATTCATGATAAAAGGTTAAAAAATAACATATAGGAATGTATTGAACTTGTTTTGGAAAAAAAAATTAATTTTAGTATGACATATTAAACAAAAACCTCGGTCCAATATGAAAGGACTATTCAAAAACTTGAGGACATAATAGGATCTTGCTCAATGGAATTTAAAGGAAGATAAGATCCACATATCACATTAGTAGAGTATTAATACAATAATAGATTCTAGTTATGTTTTCCACGGGATCCATATAACACTCAATATGGGAAGGGATGTTGAAATATATCATTGTGGGATAATGTTTGAAAATGAAATATACTTTCTCGTGATCATTCAAAAGAGATGATAGAGATGTTTTAAGATATCCAACAACATATAATATATTTGTAGAGTTGGATGATGATCTATACTCAAAACTATTTAAGGGACTCAGAATTTAATGATTGAGAAATATTTTCCATGGAATTTTACTATGTGAGAAGTGAGGCAGTTTGGGAGGAAATAAAAGCTTATCCATAGGTACATTAACCCATTTTAGATCCTTAAATGTATAAGAGCATTGAAAAACTATATAACACTACCAAAAAATATGTAACATCATCATGATTTATTACAAATATGTATCTTGAGGAAGTACATATCTATCCAACTACCTATTCTAAATTTGGATGTGGAATAACAATAGAATGACCTATCATATAAGGAACATCTAGTGAAGATCTTAGACCATAGAGAACTATTTCTATAAAATAAGAAAGATAATATTTTAAAAGTGTTGTGGATGATCCATAAGTTTGAATATGTGATCGAGGATCTAGAAGAAACAATTAAATATATACACCCTCATAAATTGTCAATAGAGAATATGGGGTGAAATTTTAGGCATGGAATTTCTATAGGTGAAGATTGTGAAAACATAGTGTTTATAAATTATTTTTTCAAATAAATGATAATTATTTTATATTATACATTATTATAAACATACAAAAAATATATAAAACAACAAGGAAATTTTTTTATTAATTAATTTCTTCACATTATTGAGTAATTAAAACAAATAAATATTAAAATATTTCAAGGGGACAAAAAGTCGAAAAAATAAAAACTATTATGGTAAAATTTGGATAACTCCAATTATCTAAATTCATCCATAAAAAAACAACATATAAGTGAAACAAAATTTTATAAAAACAATTGAAATAAATTAAAAAGGAAATGTTGAAACGTGAGAGGAATTCAGTTGAAAAACGATTTAGTGAATGAAGTAGTATTTATATAAGGTAATGCGACCACTAGAATAGTATTATAATCATTATAATAGTAACCTGACCATTGTAAATAATAATTAAACCTTATAATAATAATAATAAATATAAAAAATATCCATCATGAATAATTTTAGCAAATATAAATTTTATAATTCCATAAATTAAATAACAAGATTTAAAAATCAATGAAAATTTTATCACATTTTTATAAACTAGTTTTTTATGTATTTCATAAAATTAATAGATTTTACATTGAAAATTAAAATTATATATTTTATAAAAATATTTCTATCAAATTAGTTAATTTTTTTAATTTTTCTTGTAAAAATTATCTAAGGATAATTTTTTTTGATAATTATAGGAAATACATCATTTTTCATTTGAAAAGAAAAAATATAGTTTTTTTTATCCAATATATCAAAAATTACCCCATTTATGATTTCATTATGAAATTAATATATATTTAACATGTTTCTTGAGAAAAAAAATTAATTTCATTATTTAATCCTTATAATAGAATAAACATTCTTTCCAAACATAAAAATCATTTTCTATTGCCTAAATTCAAAATCAATCACTTTAGATTATAATTTTTTCTTCCACATCCCATTATTATAAACAAATTTATTTATAATTATAAAGTGGTTTAATGAATTAACATAATTATATTAGATTTATATATGATTTATATGATAAAATATAAGAAATTACATGTTTTTCCATTGATATAATATTTTATTTATGATTTTAATTTAAAAATACACCTCTTGTAATGTATAAATATCCCCTCCCCATCCCCTTCGAAAGCCACTCCTCCAATACATTCTAATTCATAAAACATTCTAAAATACTCTATCTTATTCCAATTACAAAACCTAGGGTTGTCTCTATATCCATATAACTCTTAGTATCAATTTTTTGCAGTTCCATATAGAAAAAGAAACACTTAGATGCGGGTAGGTTCTCATCAATCCTCTTTCCCATTATCCTATCCACATTATATTTTACACCAGACATTCACAAAAACTCTTTTAATGATAATTAATAGGTATATGAAAATTATATTAATTATTTTAGTCAAGTAAATGTATATTTTTTTGACATATTAAATTTTCATTCATCCCCTTCCCATTCTTTTGATAATGTTCTGTTGATGGTTGATTAACCTCCAATGGGGATGTTGATGATTTTTTTTCATATCACTGATCATATGGATGGTTATATTAAAATGTTTTTGATATAAAAACACATAAATATATTCATTTAATGAATATAAATTTAATTACAAAAATGTATAAATTCCCTGGAACAAAATTGAAATCAGATTTAAAACATGAAATTTTTATAAAAGCATATTACCAAAACACTTAAACATCAACATTAGAAATTAAGAAATACATTCAAATGTTAAAAATAATAAATAGTATCTTACATATACATAACTATCATCTGGTTCAACATTCTAATAAACCAATGATTATTATGATTGTGGATGAAAAGTGATTAACAAAAGAAGGATTTATGGAAATGGAAATCATTAACCCAACACTTATTCATTGGGTAATCCCACATTAATTTCATTTTCGATATGTATATTCCACTAAATTTCCATGGAAATAATTTCACTATTCTTCCATTTTATTTACAAGATAAAAAATTTTCCACCTTGATCTAAAATCCAAATAAAAATATATTACAAAATGAATTTTTCTTCCAAAACAAATCTTTTTCTCCACATTAGTTGTTTCTTGTTCACTACGGATTGATGATGGTTATTCCAAATATTTCGTCCCTTTTTTATTTTGGAACCCCATGTTTATTCGTTAAATTAATATTTTTTGAATCCTTATGAAATGAATTCTATTTCATTGTTTATTAAATTAATTTTATTTTTGATGTTCTATGTGGGATCCATGATTAATTAAATATTATGATGTGACTAGTGTGAAAATAATTATATAGCCCTATAATGCATAGGGTAATTTGATGAATCAAATGAGATTATGTGTGCAATGTATGAAATGGATAATATATATTTTTAAAATGATAATGTTATGATTTATTAAAAAATGTTATGTGTGAACATGATGCATGATTTTCTCAAAACTATGTTTGGAATTTAACATTATGACACGATGTTTCCCTTTTATACTTATTCAAAACTCCATGACATTATTTATGGTTTCCCTAATGATTATGATAATGAAACTATTAATATGATATAGTGATGATGATTCTGATCCCCCATTTTATATTGAGTTATCTCCCTTATTCATCCTCTTAATAATCTTTAACCTCACCTATTTCTTCCAGGTATATCGTCAGGTGATTACATAAACTATGGAGATCATAATATTTTATAAGGATAACGAATAAGAATTTAAATAAATATTTATGTTTTCTATGTACAAGGAATATATATTCCTAATTAACCAATGAAAAAAACATCTGGATCTATATTATTAATAAAATGATTATTTTATCCAATTTTTTTTGCAATATCCATGTATGGAAATGTAGGGTTATTATATCAACACTCGAGCATCAATTATAGTAAGAATTAATTTTATAGAAACAATAATAAAATAAAAATATTCCTATTCAAGAATTACTAAATTTATTAAATCACGATTTTCTTATATTAATATCAAATTTAAAAAAATATAATATGAAAATTTAAATTGGTTGAAATTTTGGAATTTTTCTTAAAGAAATATTTTATTAGTGAAATGTAAAAAATAATTGTTTTTTATTCAAAATATTTGATTCATATTTTACAAAGATACATTATAATCTAACATTGTTTAAAATTATATTTATTTTTTATAAATTATTAATAATAATATTATGATAATTATGATAAGATTTGTTGTTTAATTTCTTAAAAAATTATTTTTTTTAAAGGACTTTTTTCGATTAATTTTCATTTCATTTGGCGTTTTATTATTATTTTAAATATTTCCACTTATAAAAATTGAATATTCATTAAGTGATTCTATATTTGGAATTATGATTTCTAAATATGGAAAATATGTCCCTTTTATTTTATGTTCATTATGAATAGTAACCATAACAAATAATGTTCACCCCATAATGGTAAATTGAGTAATTATGTTAACTATATAATGAAAACGGCAACAAAAGGACCCTTAGACATACAATTTTCATATCTGATTTGTGGAGTTATTCCATTTTTATCCAATTTAAAAAAAATCAAATTGGTTTCAAATTTCATTAATTTTTCCATTTATAATATTTATGTAAAAGAGAAAGTAAGAAATGTCACTTTATTTATTTTAATATGTAATATATTTTGTGATTGGGATAAAAATGGATGTCTGGTTGTAAATTATTATATTAAAATTAATTATTTTTATATTATGTTAATTTATTTCTAGTTATTGGGTTGAAATAACCTCTTTCAATTATTATGTAACACAGAAACGTCATTTTTCAAATAATAGAAATATAAAAATTGATTCTTAAAAGATTAAATTTAAATTAAACTAAATTAATTATTTAATTCCATGAAATTTTGTATATATATGATATTGGGAGATGCTTTAAAATTAAACATTTGTATAAAATATTTTTCATGATGACTTTAAAGTCAAATTAAATGACTATGTCTAAAATGACATTTTTGAAATTTAATTAATTTGTTAATTAAATTAATTATCAATAATAAAAATATTGTAAGATAAAAATTAAGATCATAAATTGTATGAAATTTAGACCCTTCTCTAATTATGATAAAATTATTACCTTAAAATTAAAATAATATCCGTTTAAGATCAGAAATCATATGATTGTGATAAAATTTAGAATGTTTTAACAAAGAGTTTAACCTATAGTAATTGTTTAAAATACCACTTAGGAGAATAATATTATATTTTTTCAAATTATTTGAACCATATACTTTGTTAAATTTAAAATTATTTCCACATTATGAAACTTTCACATGAAAATGATTATATTATATTTTTATATTTTTATTTATTCCATGTGTGTGCATTCATTCACTCTAATAGGCACAACCTCTAAACACATTTATAAATCACCCAGAGAATCTTTGATTGGAAAATACCCATAAAAACCCATTATAAGAATAATATTAAATGGTATGGGGTTTCAATCTTCCGAAAACACTATCCATATGTACCTTTAGAGAAGTTTTAAAGGAGGCCTTCTATATAATGGGTAGTCATCTTTACTGAACATTTCACATTAATTTGTTCCTAAACATAAAAAAATCAATATTATTGTGTAGAAAATGATAAATATAATAAAATGATTACACATATATGTTTTTATAATTATTTTTATAACAATTTCCATCATTTTTAGTCCAACGATATAGGAAAACATCTGACATGTTTACATATGACATAACATCTTAACACATTAGTGTATTACGTTTTACCTAACCAATTTACATGGGATGTTATAAATATAGATCATAGGATTTCAAATTATATTTATGAAATAATTATTCTTATGAAATAATAATATCATATCTACTATTATATCCTCAAACCCAGTAAAAATGATTATATTCTTCATGTGTATGTGTGGACTACCACATCCATGAAGCAATGTTATTCATTTTTCATGTCTATTTATAAAAGTTGATTCCAAATATATACATAATAAATATATATATAATTTATATAATTGATGAAACTCTAGAGATGATGTAACCATGATCAAGATAGAGAGACCAAAACTCCCGAACCAAATCATACATAAAATCAAAATAGTTAACACACATAAATGAATATTTTATTTATGAATTTTTAAAAAATTTGTGTTGAGATGTAATAGGTGGAACATATATGATATTTTTTGTATTTTAGGGTTGATTTATACAATTATAATTAAGTTTTACTTATTATATAGCATGAAAAAATTACTTACAATGATATCTAGACCTGAGGTAAGGGTTTATTTCACAATCACGTCACTTTTCAGGATTTTTTATGTTTAACTAAATCTTGGGGGGGAATTAAAAGATCATTTTTCGTTATCCCAATTTTTTTTACTCTCCGATTATTATTTTAAAAATTTATAAGTGTTCCTTATATTTTTCTATTTTATATACCGAAGAAACATAAAATAATGTTTAATATTGTAAATCAACTTCATTTTCTATCCACATGGGAATATTTTTCTTTGATGTCAATATTTTCATTAAATATTTTCAATAATGAATTAAATATTATATTAATATTTTTTAATATTAATTTTTACACTTTTTATACATTATATAATTTTTTTTAAAAGGAATATTTTTTTCATTTTCAAAATGAGGTACTTTTTACCATTTTATAAAAAAAGTGAAAATTATATTTGTTTTTATATTCATAAAATTTAAAAAATAACCTATTATTAGTTAAACCCAATGAATTTGAGAATAAATTAAAACAAATAATTTTTTTTTCAAGGAAAATATTTTCCTTATCTTTTTGAAAATTTATAGATATTAATGAACTGACATCATTATGAAAATGGTAATTTTCTGATAAAATCATCTAGTGATATTTTAATGTATATTTATCAATATCAATGTTATTTAGTAAATATTATAATTTATTTGGTATATAAAATTTTGATAACTTTTTTAAAAACAAATTTAATAGATTATTATTTTTTTATTATTGGGGAAAATATAAACATTTAGTATTTTAATTTTATAATATAATTGTTTAGGATTATTTTGATTCACCCATTTTATTTGATGTATTAATATGAATTAGTATGTAATGAGTGGGGAATTATATTTCATGTTGATTCCATTTTATATCTCTTTAGAAAAAATAATTTTATTATTTGGATAACATCTTACCTAATTATATATTTTTTCTTTGCATAAGGACTTGAAAAAATGATTGTGATGTCAGAAATTATGAATTATTTTATTATCAAACCATTTAGTGTTATTCTTGTGATAACATATGTTGTTCTATCATATAATGATGTAAGATGTCCTTTAGGGTATTATTTATATGTAATATCTTATTATTTTATATCATGGATATATTATTCAAGTCTTATTGACATTATAGAAGCTTCTTATGTACATTTTCCCTCACTTGGAATCAGAGATCACCCTATATTATGTTTCCTTTCTCCATATTATATAAATAAGGTATCAGTCAATAGAATTAGATATTTAATAAAATATGTATTAATGTTTTAATAGTAATTATTATATTATGTTTTAGTATTCCACTTATAATGTGAGAATCATGTATTATCTAGCCTCCCACAATAACTAACCTGTTCAATTCTTTTAGATGAAGTTCCATGTATTCTGTGCCAATACAGTCATATAACCTCTTGCTCAGGGACACTAGAGTTAGGTTCATATTTTTGGTATTAAACGATGGTTAATATAAACGTTTTAAAATATATTAATGGATTGATAGAATATAGAACA
Source organism: Viscum album (assembly GCA_963277665.1). Lineage (NCBI taxonomy): Eukaryota > Viridiplantae > Streptophyta > Magnoliopsida > Santalales > Viscaceae > Viscum > Viscum album. The sequence goes on along the minus strand of OY728159.1, from coordinate 2,098,164,685 downwards.
AAAATCAATGAAAAAATTGAAGATATATTTAATTTTAGTATAATATCAATATTTTTTTAGTATGGTAGTGGTTATGTTGTTTTCCTTACCCTAAATCCATATATAAATACTACAAGTTTATATTGTTATTTTTAAAAATTTATATAGGGATAATACCCCTAAAAATTTAGTTTATATATATATTGGCCATCGTTTAGGAGTATAATGATTATTCGCTTATTGTGCACCAAGTTGGACCCTCCTGATGGATACAGTTAGTTTAATTAAAATTTTAGTCTCGACATTTTTTGAAATATTTTAAAATATTGAGAATATTACCAATGACAATAATATTATGATTAAAATATTAACTATGATTAAATATTCATGTTATGGAAACTATTTCACCAGTTTTGAAATTAAACATCATGATTAATAATTTACGATCAAATCTGACATATACATTTTTTTAAAATGGAACCTTTTCAGGGGAATGGAAACCATATCAATACATATAATATATTTGGGTATTTTACTCCTATAAATTACTATAAAATTGTACATGGAAATAGATATGTAAAAATAATTACTAGGGAAGTTGATTTCATTTATTAATAATAAATTTTCTCATATGGAGATACCTACTGATCCATAACATGGTAAAAAGATATTGGACTATTTCATGGTTAAAAAACATCAATAATTTATTGGGAGTACTAATTAACTTGTGTAAAAAAATATGTGTGTTCAACCATAAAGATATTTCATATTTTCAAAAGTAATTAAATATAGATTATTTTCCTAGAAATTTATCAACTCAGGGGGATGAGGATAGATGGTTTTCATTGAATCATGAAACTATGACTGGGAAGTAAATAGAAAATATTGATTGGTATATTTTTAACGTAATCTTTTTATAGAAAAGGCATTTCCTTGTGAGAAATGAGTGGGTATAGATAGGAATTTAATGATTCTAAGATGAAAAAGTGTATGAACAGATTTCTATGAATGACGAAATATTTACATAGTTTTCACATAATGTTTTGGAGAACATATGTATTCGAAAGAGTAAAATTGACCAATTCATGAATGGGATAGATACAACCCATTAAAAGAAAATAGTCTCCGAATCATTCAAATAAAATAATGATATAGTATCATATGCTATTAAAAAAGATAAATAATTCACCATGTCTTATCACTTTAAGGGAAATCATAATAAGACAAATATAGAATTGAACTATAGGAAATGAAATAATGAAAATGTAATGAATTGAAGGGTTGAATATCAATATTCAAACCAATGTACAAATACACTCCATGGAACATCCCTGTTGGAATTGAAATATTTATTATATATTAGATATAATGGAAATCCATATAATGAATGAAAGAGAAATTAATAAAAATATAATGTTTAGTAAATAATGTTTTAGATTATGAGGAATTATGTGAATGATTCACCAATGAATCTAGGAAATCTAGATTATAATGTTCTAAGGGATAAGGGAATGTTTGTAAAGACCCTATAATTTCAATTTAAATTTTATTATTATTATTATATGGGAATATTAAGAGTCTAAAAAAGTGACGACACGTGATTTTGAGTCCTGGTGTGCCCGGAATTAATTTCTCAACTTTATTGGGTACGTTTAGTAAACATGCGAGCAGGTTTTTGTAAATTTAGAACCATTGCTTGAAATTGAAATCCAAGAACACCATTGAACATGCAGTGCTAATATTCACTCTGGGAGACCCTCACCTCGACTGCATTAGGTCGAAGTTGGAAGTTAAATTTTCACTATTTTGAGAGAGAAGAAAAGTAAAATTATTTAACATTTTATTTTCCTTTGGAATCCTCTCTATTTGAGTTATGGAGTTGGGGACTTCCCTAGCTAGAAACCCCCACCCCCCCACCCCCCCACCCTCCCCAAATTTGAAATTTTTAGTGGGGACCAATCGACACTTGATCTCCCACTTTAATGAGGGATCTGACTCTTAGTTCTCCCTTAATTAATTGTGCCACCTTCTATTAATTTATTATTCCTATATCAACTTAATTAATGTAAAACTTTAAATAAATTAATAAAACTTAATTTAATATGATGGAAATTTCATTTTGGTGGAATTGGGGGAATGCGTTTGAAAAGGGGAGATATTTTGGATTATCATTTTCTCCAATGAAGAAAGACCTCCGGAATCAAAGAACGAGGAACTGTCCCAGAGCCCGGATCAAAAGCACCTTATAGAGGTCACGAATGACGACATTCACCAACAACATCATATTCTATATCTCAACACCTCCAATTAACAACAAGGAAGGGAATGTTGTTTTGAATACCCCTTACCCATTATTGACGTTCTTCATGATTCAAGAGAAAATAAGCTGATTTCTATTGTTATAATGCCGAGAGAGCGGGCCAAATGAACGCATCCTGACCTCTCCCCAGACATTGGAAATTTTCATGGCTTGAAAAGTTGGCATGGTCCTATGAAAAGTACGGAAATCCTTGGAATCAAGAACGGGCCACCGGGCAATGCCCGGTGCCCCGAGGAATGTCACTGACAACCCACGTCAGCGATAGACACAGTTGGGGCTCGAGTATAGCGGTCGTCACTCCGGCCGTCCATGATGAAGGTAGAGGAACATCCGCGCCATGGGATAAGGGATATGGCATGTCGGCCATGAAGGGGCATGGGAGGATGCTGACATCGCGATGGAGGACGAGGTGTGTGTCCGCACCATCGAGCATGCCGAAGCCCCGGAACAAGGACACGAAGGTGAGGCGATGGTGGGAGGAACTCTACCAGCTATCAGTGATGGCCCGACATGTGACCGCACTACGTTGAGGAAGGGTTCTGGCCAACCAGCCAGCCGTGTGTCGATCGGACCTACGGGCAGCAGAGTGGGCTGGGTCAGATCACGCGGGATGGGTCCGTTTCATGAACCGTATGCGGCGTCAGAAACCATGGATCGATAATACACATTTTGTATACCCCACATTAGTTTTCGATAATGTTGGGATATGACTGGGTTGGATCGAGTACGAATCCAACAGGTCCCTTTTCACTAAAAGGCCAATAACTTACAGAACGAGCGTTTGATTGATGCACCATCAATTGCGTTGAGATCCCTTTCATGTGGTGTTCCTTTGGGATAATTCTTCGTAGTACATCGTGGCAGTTTGTGTATTTGACATGTGGAATGAGGAGAGGACCCTCCCAAAATCAATCAAGATTATTATGGGATCCCTATACCTACCAGTGACATGAGAAAAGAATCCTATATTAGTCTATTCTTTGGAGTCCTATGCAAGTTTGTGCCTCGAGATCCTACGTGGAACTTTGTTTGAGATTGCCACTTAGATCAGCTCTATGAATCCATGTTGGACTAATCTAGGATCCTATGTGGATTTGATTTACTATAATCCTACGTGGGTCTACTGTAATAGGATCCTACGTGGGTCTGATGATTTAGGATCCTACGTGGGTCTCTCTCTTGATAGAGTAAGATGATTCAGTAGTTATATATAATCATCATTACTACCATACCTATTTTATAACTAATGTGAGCTTAGTCCTACCTTAGTGGTATTCTTCTATGTTCGAACCATTGTGCTACTTAGCTTTGTGGTGATACCTTTGTGATATTCTTCTGTGTGGCGTACAATTGGGGCACTTACCTTCAGGGTGATACATTCATGGTTTTCTTCTCTATGTCTTAGCATTGTGGTACTTACCTTTGTGGTGATAACTTAGTGGTATTCTTTTGTGTGGCGTACATTTGTGTCACTTACCTCTATGGTGATTCCTTAGTGGTATTCTACTCTGTGGCATACCTTTTTGGTATTTACCTTTGTGGTGATACCTTCATGGTATTCATCTATGTGGTGTTACCTTAGTGGTAATTACCTTTTTTGTGTTACCTTCTTGGTATTATTTTCTTCATGGATCATTTAAGATTTAGGCTAATGGGTTGGGCCTTATGTTTCATCATGAATGAGATGATTATACATGATAATATAGTTAAATGTATGTGAATATAGCTATATAGGGTTTTCAGATGATTCCAGGCATTGTGGTTTATCCTTTTTGGAATTTTTGAGACCTTTGTGGGTCCCGGTGTCCCTACTAAGTATCGTTATACTCACCTCTGCACAACCTATGCCCGCACATTTTTATATTAGGTGCAGACGACGGATATCGCTGACTAAGGACGAGAGTTACAGGATAGGAGGTAACTCAGAGGTGGACATTGGACAAGGTGTTCCACAGAGATTACCGTTCGTGAGTTGTACCTATCATTCTGGTAGGATTTTTAGTGGGTCTTCACAGGAGTTGTTTCATTTTACTTGTACTTTTCAGTAGTTTTGTAATTTTTAGTCGGGTTTGTATTCTGATCCATTTTACTTACTGTACTCACTATTTTTACAATACAGTTCACTCATGTTCGTATCATGATGTGTGCTTGGTTGCGTGTGTTTAGAGGATATAAAGGCAATGCCTTCCCAGTTTGAAGGAACTACGCCTTTCCGTGCTAGTCGCAAGCCCCTGGCCTATGGAAGGCAGGCTTGGGGTAGTTACTCACGAGCCCCGAGGGGTGGGTCGTGACATATTGGTATCAGAGGAGTGGGTTCTACCATAGAACATTGGAATCTTATCTTTTTTAATGGAAATAGTGTTATGTGTAGTGAGTGTAGTTATTAGTTTAGGGAATCCAATGTTTGTACGACGGCTGACGTATCCATACACTAGGACCCTGACTTGTGATTTCTCACTTAGTGTACGAAAACACTGAATGCGTTTGTTTTTAAAAATGTTTTCATTGTAAAATTTCTGAGTCATCTAACCATGTATAACTTATGGTCCATGGCGCACCTATTTCTTTTCAGGATGCATCCATGCAGACATCCAGCTAGGGTTCTGAGTATAGTACACAATGATAGGCGAACGAGCGACGAGGCCTCGAGGCAGGGCCCTCTTTGAGTAGAGGCACTAGCTGAGGCTCTAGTGGTACCATTACTCATTGTGTCACCGATGACACCAGCTCCAGTAGCAGAGGATGCATGCTTCTTGAGCGTATTGTATGAGTTCTAGCACTAGAGGCTTTCCAGGTTAAGGGGAAAGATAGACCCACGGGAAGATAAGGACTAGCTGGAGGCCATGGTGAGTGTCTTCCGACTCGTAGGGACACCAGCTGATATCATGGGAATCGTTGCCGCTAGTCTTTTACAAGAAAAGAAAGAGTTTCGATAAAGGAGGTCCGCAGGGAGAAGGCGTAAATGGCAGTGAAGCAGGTCGTTCAGGTGGCGATGGGTGACGATTTGAGATGTTACTACCACCACCACTAGGTGATCCACCCTAACTATAGGGGCTAGGTGGACATGGGCGAGCTCAGCTCCAGGTAGATGAGGCCTACGACAATGGCGCTCCAGAGATGATATGAGGTATGATATGTGTCTACTCCACTATTGGATTTAATGGTAAAAATATTTTCTAATTTCAATTTAAAACCAATTCAAAATATTATCTAATCATATAAATAAATTAGATTAAAAAGAGGTTTTGAATTAAAACACAACATTTTACACTATTCATTAAAAAATGAACTTTAACGGAAAAATACCAAAAAATTACACAAAGTAAAATTTGATGTCTTGATTCTTAATAAGAGTTTTATTTTGTCCAAAAGAATGTTTAAGAGTGAACAAAACTATATTTAATTACGGTTCTCCATCAAAAGGTGATAAGTGAACCTTTAGTGAAAACTAGGGCATATACGCCTAAAATTGAATTCTTTCCGTATTTTAAGCCTTTATCTTTTATTGTATAATTGTAAAAATATTAAAGAACATATATAATCATATTTTAGTTATTTCTATCCATTCCCGCCATTACAAAGGCTACATGTTCACTACCATTTAAAATAATATTATTTTATTATTAGAGTGCAACGTAAGATATCTAAGAAACTCGTTGTTGCGTGTTGGGTACGACATCGAGCATAGCGTCCCCTTTAAAGTCATATTAATATTTTATTCACAAATATGGATAAATATGAAAATGTCATATTCCTTATTTACCTGGGGTGTTACATTAGGTGGTCCAAAAAATTAATTTAAAACAAGGGGGTGGGGTTTCCAGCTCCCTTGGCCCCCACCTTTATAACTCAAATAGAGTGGTTTCAAAAGAATAATAAAATGATAAATAATTTTATATTTCTTCTACCTAGAAAAAGGGAAAAGTTATCTTCCACCCTCGACCTACTACGGTCGATGTGAGGGTCTCCTTAAATGAATATCGGCTCTACGAGTTCAACGGTGTCCTTAAATTTCAAATCGAAGCAGAAGATAAAAAATTACAGAAACTCGCTTGCACGTTTACATAAAGTACCCGAAAAAAATTAGAAATTAATTCTAGGCACATCGGGTCTCAGAATCAAGTGTCGTCAGTTTTCATGGACTCTTAATATTACCATATAATAATAATAAAAATTACATGGATGTTCTTGGGACTTTATATCCTCCCCAAATCTGGGTTTTGTGTCTCCGTAAGCCACAACTCAATCTAAGGGAACATGTGGGGGTACTGAGCATGAATCTGAGCCTCCCACTCCATTGTACTCTTTTAGAGGTTCCCATGATACCATTGAACGTGCACTATAGGTGTCAACTTCCCATGAAGGACTCTCATCATTAAATCATCTATATCTAAGGGAACCTTCATAAATGTCTCCCCATCATGGATATCCATCTTGTCGTGGTCGATGACGTGTGATGGGTCGTGCATGTATCTCCTTAGTTGGGATACATGGAAGACGTCGTGCACCCTATGATACTAAGGTGGAATTTCTATGTAGTAAGCCACCTCGCCAACTCTACTAAGGAATTGAAAGGGTCTGATGATCTTCAGAGATAACTTTCCACCCTAGCCAAATCTTCGTAAAACTCGTCATGGTGAGACCCGTTGAAAGATGTGGTATCTATACTCGAACTAAAGGCTTCCTTTGAAAGGATTATACCCAAAGGGAATCCTCTTGGATGAGTAGATGGATGTCGAGAGAGTAAATGGGCAGGGTTTGGCCGAGCCAAAGGCTTGAGGAGTGTGTTAAATGAGGTAGAGGTGGGGGCCTTTTATAAGAGGAGAGGAGGGGTACTTTTGGAATGTAATGAAATATTACTTTATTTGAAAATGTGTTTCGGTTTCAAAAGGTACCAAATTGATATAATTCGTGTATAAGGTGATAAGGCTTCTAAATCCACTCATCCAATAAGTTTTGGACATGTGTAGTTCATAGATTTTACATTATCTTTCCATTTTATTTAAATCGTCAAAAAATGATGTCATCGCTGCATCATTATTATGTCATAAATAATTTAATTTATTTAATGTCTAAAAATTATAAAAAAATACTATGATGTAGGAAATCTTTTTAGCTTTCCAATTAATATTTATAATCAAAAATATGACTTGTATAACCCCACTTAAAAATTGTTTTAGTAAAACATATCATGTTTGTGTCAATTTTACTTTTACATTAAATACAATGTTATTTATGTCATTTCCCAACCAAAGTGGATCCATGGGGTCCCCAAGTTGACCCATGGCTTTTCTTGGTCGGCCATGATACAACCAATGAGGGTAAGACATGTTTCAATCTCATCTCATTTTATTAAAGCATTATTTTTACCTTAAACTACACTAATTACCACTAATCACGATTAAAAACTTAATAAGTTACTATTCACCAAAAAAATTATTTTAATCTCATTGAACCACATTTTACTTCATAATGACAACCATGTATGTCGGATTTTTTAAAATAAAAACACAATGATGGCAAAATTTCATTTAAACGGAAAATTAGTTTTATAAGTACCACTTAGTGGTTTCACTATTCCTCAAAAATTGAAGTTTTTCAGAAAAATACCAAAAATTCACCCTAAGCTATATTTGATATTTTGAATTCAAAAATGAAGTTCGTTTTACAAAATTCAAAACATATAAGTCCCATTAATTAATTTAATAATTAATTCCCGCTGTCATGACAAATAGCGTGTTTTATGAAATAATAAGTATCAAAAGATTGACACTAGTTTAAGTCTGATTTCAAAGTGAAATTGATTCCAACGACCACTATTGGATTTAATGGTAAAAATATTTTCTAATTTAACTTTAAAACCAATTAAAAATATAATCTAATCATATAAATAAATTAGATTAAAAAGAGTTTTTGAATTAAAATACAACATTTTACACTATTCATTAAAAAAATGAACTTTATCGGAAAGATACCAAAAATTTACACAAAGTAAATTTTGATGTCCCGATTCTTAATAAGAGTTTTATTTGGTGCAAAAGAATGTTTAAGAGTGAACAAAACTATATTTAATGACGGTTCTCCATCAAAAGGTTATAAGTGAACCTTTAGTGAAAACTAGGGCATATACGCCTAAAATTGAATTCTTTCCGTATTTTAAGCCTTTATCTTTTATTGTATAAATGTAAAAATATTTAAGAACATATATAATCATATTTTAGTTATTTCTATCCATTCCTGCCATTACAATGGCTACATGTTGACTACCATTTAATATAATATTATTTTATTATTAGAGTGCAACGTAAGATTCCCAAGAAACTCGTTGTTGTGTGTTGGGTACGCCATCGAGCATAGCGTCCCCTTTAAAGTCATTTAAATATTTTATTCACAAATATGGATAAATATGAAATGTCATATTCTTTATTTACCTGGGTTGTTACACCACTTGCTGTAAATTCTATTGTAATATGATGGGATACTCTATTTGATCTCATCAATCCATATTCGGAAGTTTTATGTGGCGCCGTTAGGCTGCCGAATTTTCGTAAGGGATTTTTCATCTCACTTTTATTCTCGTGAGATTTATGCTACATTTGCCACAAATTCCATTGAGTGGTGTATGTACTGCCAATTATTCTACTCTTTGTGTAAAATAATTTCATTTATGAGTATTTACATCAATGATCTATTGTCCTTCTTTCATGGGGTGTATGTTTTGAAAGATACCCAAGTCGGTAAGGGAACCTTTCACCCTCCGCTTTTTTAAAAGACTTCTTTTGTTGGGTATTTTAATTTAAATATTGTTATGTTGGGATATGTTATCATATATCCTTATTGATGTAAATTTTATGTCCAAGTGATGAGATACACTTTTTATCTCTCATCAACTCATTTTGATGTGATGCCGTTAGGCTGTCAAGGGAACTTTTTAACCCAATTTCAATTTCTTTGGGTTGAACATGTAGTCATTGAATTTGTCATCCATTGAATATGTGTGAATGACCTTTTATTGTTTTACACTTAATATCCACTTATATTGGGTGTATTTATATTTTTCACACATATTTTTGAGATTGATTTGTCCTTAATTTAAGGATACCTTCTTTATAAGGGATTTCATCACATTTGACATTTCTATTGAGGGTTAATTGTTGATATGCACCAATTAACTCTTATATGGTGTATATACTGTCCTTTGGAGTATTATATCATGAATCCTTTTATTCTCATGATATTATAAAGTTCTGACTAAATGTTATTCCTCGATTATGGTATTCAAGTGTCTCTAATTTTGGTAAAACCCTCTTTAACCAAAATATCGTTTTAAATGTTTTAATTATTTTTTCTTATTAATATCCATGTTTTTAAAATGGTTTTAAGGATTTATTTATATGGATATTAATGGCTTAAAATGTTAAAAGCTTCAAGGTGGTATAGGACACTTTGATTCAAAAATCTCTTTATTAAATGTTTTAAATGGTTTTGGAAATGGTTTCTTTTTGAATGGATTCATTATTTCAATATCCTAAAATGTTATATTGTGATTGAAATGTGGAAATGTTATGTTTCCTTTTTTCATGTTTATGTGATACGATTATGTTATGGTTCTTGGGCGTTGTTATGAAGAACGGGTGGTTCCGTGATAAACTAAGGGCGGATGAGCCCGATATAGCTCTCCAATGCATTGGGTAACGCGAAGGAGTGAAACGTTAAGGTTTCTCCGAATAGATTTAGGGAATATGCTGTGATGGGTATTCCAAACGTAACCAAGAGGGTTACTCCCTACGTAAGAATGTTATGAATGCCTCAAGTTACCTTTATGTCTTATGTTTTCTATGATTTATTCATGATTTGATATGCCTATGTTTTATGGGTAAAGTATGATTTCATTCTTATGTATATATGAACTCATGTTTCCTTTCCATATTTTTATAACCCTTACTGAGCTTTTTATTCTCATCCCATGTTTTTGAAATGCTTTTCACAGGTAAAGGGAATGGTACATGATGTGACGATAGTGTCAAGGATGTGTCAAGAAAGAATCCATGTTTTATTTAAAATAGGTTTCCATTGATGGGAAGAATGAATTTTGTCTTTTATGTAACCACCTTATTTAAATGTGGAATGTAATGCAAGTTTCATCATCTAATTCTCTAAAACTCTAAACCTGAAAAGATCCTCAATGTGTAATCTTGTAATAACTCAAGTTTAAGTAAGGTTTAAGGATGGGGCCTTATACCTAACCCTTGAACTCCCTCTTTAATTAGGGAGGTGAATCTTGGTTGTCTCCAAATAAATTGTTCACCTTCTATTTTATTATTATTCCAAAATCAACATAATTAATGGGAAACACAAACTAAATTAATAAAAAAAGTTAATTAGCACGATATTTCATTTTGGTGGAATTGGTGGAATGTGTTTGAAAATGGGTGAGATTTTGGAGGATCATTTTCTCCAACGAAGAACAATATCCGTAATTGAAGAACGAGGAACAGACCCCGAGCCTGGATCGGAAGCACCTGGTGGAGGCAAAAAACGCTGAAATTCTTCAACGAATTCATCTTCTATCTCTCAAAACCTCCAAGGAACGACAAGGAAGGGATTGTTTTTTTAATAACCATTACATGTTTATGACGTTCATCATGATTCAAGAGAAAATAAGCCGATTGCTATCCTTTTAACGCGGGGAGAGCGGGCCAAAGAAACTAAGCCCGACCACTCCGCAACCTATGTGACTTTTGATGGCATGAAATGATGGAAATGTTCAGAGACATGTGTGTAAATACTTGTATTAAAGAACGGGCCATCAGGGCGTACTTGGGGACTTGAGTAAGGTCACCGGTGACCCGTGCTGGCGACTGATATCAGTGGGGCTCGGTTACAGTGGCTGAAACTCCGTCTGGCGGCTGCTAGCCATGAGACGGAGGTGGTGGCACGCGTCCGCACCACTGGGCATGTGGAATCCACGACACAAGGCATAGGTGGTGAGGCTAGGGTGGTCGGCTCACTACTGGCTACTAGTGATGGCGCGACACCCGAAAGCGCTGGGCGGAGGAGGAGGGCGAGCTGACTGACAAGCCGCATGATGAGTGGACCAGCGGGCTGCCACCGCATGCCACATCGCGTGCCCCCCAGCGGGCCATGCTGGTAGGTCTGGTCAGATCCCACGGGCCGGTTCCGACCCAGGTCTAGACACGGGTCAGACAGGACCCAATCCATGTTCAACACCTTTTCATTCTTTCAGCCATATCATGAACTACGTGCGTCTGCTTGATGAACCATCTACGGCGCCATAATCCTTGGATTGAGACAGTCCTTTTGCTATACCCCAAAAGAGTTTTGAAAAATGTTGGTGTACGGATGGGTTGGATCGAGAACGAATCCAACAAGGTCATTGAGACTAAAATTTCAATTACTTATAGACCAGGTGTCCGATTGATGCATCATCCATTGCATTTAGACCAATTTTACATATCTTACCATTGGGATACTCCTTCACGGGACTTCATGATAGTTGGAGTATTCAACCTGTGGATTGTGGAGAGGACCCTCCCATAATCAATCGAGCTTAGTGCGGGAACCCTGTAGATGGTTGTGACATGAGAAAAGGATCCTATGAGGGTCTGTGCTTTGGGATCCTACGTGGGTCTATTCTTTGAGATCCTATGATGGTTTTTGTTTGAGAGTGACACTTGGATCCCCATTAATAATCCACAAGTGACAACTCTAGGATCCTATGTGGGTCTACATTACTAGGATATGATATGGGTTTGATTTACTAGGATCCTACATGAGTCTGATGATATAGGATTTTACATGGGTCTGCCTCTTAACACTGTAATATGATTCAGTAGTTACATATAACCATCTTTACTACCGTACATATATTATTCCTTGTGTGAGATGAGTCCTTACCTTTGTGGTATTCTTCTGCGTGGTGTAACTTTGTGGTACTTACCTTTCGGGAGATACCTTATTGGTATTATTCTATGTGGAATACCTTTGTGGTACTTACCTTCATGGTGATACCTTCGTGGTATTCTTCTGTGTGGCATACCATTTTTTATATACCTTTGTGGTGATACCTTAGTGGAATTCTTCTGTGTGGCAATCCTCTGTGGTACTTTCCTTTGTAGTGATACCTTAGTGGTATTCTTCTATGTGGCATACCTTTGTGGTACTAACCACTATGGTGATACCATCGGGGTATTCTTCTGTGTGTTGTTACCTTTATGGTACTCACATTTTTGGTGTTAAATTTGTGTTATTCATTCCTTCGTGGAACATTTGATCTTTAGGCTAATGGGTTGGGCCTTGTGTTTCTTCATGAATGAGATGAGTATTATGGATAAATTATGTAAATGTATGGGCATATAACTAAGTTGGGTTGTTAGTTGATTCCATGCATTGTGGTTTATCTTTTGTGTATTGTGTGAAACCGTTGAGGGTCTCAGGTTCCCTACTGAGTATCGCTATACTCACCCCTACACGGGCTACTCCTGCACTATGTTGAGTTTGGTGCAGACGATAGATAATGCTAAATAAGAACGAGAGTATCAGGACTGCAGGTAGTTCGGAGGTGGACATTGTACGATGTGTACCATAGGGACGACCATTCATGATCTGTACCTAACCATCAGACAGGATCCTTGGAAATTGTTCACATTTGCTGTTTCAGTTTACATGTACTTTTCAATTTTCTTGTAATTTTCATTTGGGCATGTATTCTGGCCCCTTTTACTTTCTGTACTCACTCTATTAACTATATAGTTTACTCGTGTCTATATCTTGTTGTGTGCTTGGTTGTCTATGTTTATAGGATATAAAGAAAATGCCTTCCCAATTTTTAGGGAATACACCTCTTGGTGCTAGTCGCCAGCCCCTGGCCTAATGAAGGCGATATTGGGGTAGTCAAAGCATGGGCCCTGGGGGATGGGTCATGAAAATGGTATATCTATCATATTATAAGAGAATGAAGTTCAAAAAAATATTGTTCCATGTAGTTTTATCATATCATCAAATTTAGAAAATTCCTTTTTTTTATTTTGGATCTTCACACACTTTTATATGTTTCATGTTTTTAATGAATATTAGAAATTTCTCTAGAATGTTAACATGGTTTTATAGTCAATAATCAGAGTAACAATCTCACTATTAAAATAATTTTCTTGTCACTTCCCATTATGACTGATAAATTGTCAATATTTACATAATTATTTATTATTGTTGATTTTGATATATTACTTGGTATGTGTTGACTTTCAAAATATAGTAAAAATTGTATTTTTAAGATTATGAAATTATAAATCATTTTGATGATGAGTAATTACTTATATTTAAAGGGGATCCTCCATAATCTAAGACAAATATAGATCCACCAAAAATAATTATTCTGAATGTGATTATAGTGGAGGAAGAATAGTCACAATCTATGAATGGAAAACATAATATTCAAAATTATTATATTCCTCTTTTACTATAAAACATTGATGTATATCATAAGGAATTACCTATACATCGACAAGAATTTCAATTTTAGTTTTATAATGATTGAATACATGATTCGATATACATATCAAATAATCCATATAAAATGGAAAATCTAGAAGTAATAGTGTAAAAGTACTATAGGATTTAATTGAAAAGGGATCTATAGGTCATAGTGTTTCACCTTTGGGATCCCCAATTCTTTATAATAAGAAGATATATATATATATATATGTACGGGGATCTATAATGATTAGAGATAAATTAATAGTATTACAATAAATAATAGGTATCCCATAACTATCAATAATGTCTTGGACGACATTCTTTATCGATATAAAAAATATCCTAGATTAATCTTCATTCAGTGTATCATAAATTGAAAATAATTAAGGAATATATGATGAAGAGAAATACTTATATGAGTTATGGAAATTATGAATTTATAGTAATTCCATTTTGGTTGACTAATCCACCTTTTTATGATTTAAGGAAAAGAGTATTCAAAAAATGTATATATTATTTTATTATGGTATTTATTGGTGATATCTTGTTGTACTCTAAGATCTATGAGGACCATGAGAATCATTTGTGGATAATTCTAGAGAATAATAGAAAAAATGAGTGATATGGGAAATAAAACACTTGTTAAATAAAGAATAAAAATGTTTCTTTTTATGGACATATTTTCATCAAGAATTAAATCTTTGATGATCCAGAAAAAAATGATGTTAAAAAATGGCTTACACCAATAATACGAACACGGTACATAGTTATATTGGATTGGAAGGTTACTATTAGTGATTTTTTTTTTAAAATATTTGTGATTGGATAAACATTTAAAAATATTTACTCATAAAGGGTTATGTTTACATAGAAATATAAGTGTGAATAATTTTTTTATGTATTTAACATGAGATGGGGAATTCACCAATTTTGAGTTAATCATCATGAAATTATGGATTTTTAATATATAGTGAGGCAATATAAAATAGACATTATTTTTTGGTTATGAATAATTATAATTTTTTTTCAATGATTAAATAAAGTTAATGACAAATGAAAAAACTACCCAAAACATGATATTTAGTTGACATCCACAACAATTACATTTATGATATAGATAAAGTATATCTATGGTTAAAAATGTGAAATATAAATGGATAAAAATAGTCTGATGAATATCATTAACAAAATGTGATCAACATGTATAAAATTATATGTCTCAATCTATAGAGGTAATATGATTTCTCAATAATCTACTACTGAGGGAAGTGGAATAAGGGATATGTTTCATAGATATAGAAAGATCAAAAAGGCATAAAAACAAGGATTTATAGGGATCTTATGATCATGGATTTAGTAAAGATATATATAGGATTTATTTTGGAAGGAAACAAATCACTACCTTTTCCAATGATTTCCTATACATGTTTATTATAATAAGAAATATTCTCCCATCCTAGCGATGAGAATCTTTAAAGGAAATTGAATTCATGAATAATGGGTAATTGGTATGCTTCTAATAAGAAATGGAATTTTGTAATTTGGAAGGAGGAAATGTGTTCCATATAAACCTAATAAAAATGGAATTATTATATTATTCTCATAGATTATATTTCTCCATACACACTGTTAGAACTAATATGTATAAGGATATGAATAATTTTGTTGGTTGGATAAGATAATGTGTGAAACTATTGATTTTATATCTAGATGCTTGGTTTCATAGTAGGTGGAGAATTAGAAATAACATACTAGAGGATTCATGTAAACTCTAACAATTACTATATGGAAATGGAATTAGATTATTATTGAATTCAACACAATATTATAAAAGACTCCTTTAATTAGTGGTACAACATGCGTTATAGTTGATTGTTATAGATAATCTGCACTTTTCCTTTCTATATGAGAATAATTACTTCATAATTTTCTTCAAATATACAATATTACATAAGTTATATTATGTTATAGAGAAATAATTACATTTTTTCTTAATTATTTCACATGATTTAAATCAATGTTATGGAAAAATATTTTGAAGTATTTGGATAATAATCTTTATTTGAGCACTACATATCACCCTCAAGCCTGTGGAAAGTATGAAAGAACACCCTAAACATTATATGACATGTTGATGTAATTATAAATAGATATAATTTTTTGGAAAGGTATTAACCTTTTAAAGTGTTTACCTATAATAGTATATTATATTAATGTGTTTAAATGTTTTTTTGTTAATTATTATATGTCAAAAGATGTTGTACACCAACTTGGTGGGATGAAGTTGGTTAATCGAAGTTTGTAGGACTAGAACTTGTGGAAGAGACAATGGTATTGATGAAGACTATTCAAAACCATATTAAAGAAGTCCAAATAATGAAAAATATGAATATTGATATCAAATTAAAGGATTTGAAATTCCAAGTGGGACACAATGTTTTCATGAATGTATCCCCATAGACAGTTGTTATAAGGTTCACTATGAAAAGAAAATGATTCCCATAGTATACAATACATTTCAAAGTTATAGAATGAATTATAGATATGGATCAACATTTAGATATTTCACCGATCATAAATAAATTATTTGATTTGTTTCATATCTATTTATAATAGAATTTCAACACACGTCAAATTCAGGTGCTGAACTATGAGTAAATAGAATTGGAAATTTATTAATAATAAGGTGGAGAGACTATACAGATTATGAATACTAAATAACATGTGTTTAGGGATCAAAAAACTCAATGGATGCTGGTAGTTCCCAAAAATCATTAGGTAAAAGAGGTGATGTCGGAAAATTATGAACTGATAATTAAGAACAACCAGAATCTGTTATGTTTGTGAAATTTTGAAAATATTGAGAAAGAAATATTTGGAAGTAGGGAAGAATGTAAAACATGAAAATCAATTATAGTAGATTTTCATTTGAAGAAACAATAGTATAATACAAATATTTTATTCAATAATTACAAAATATTACAAAATTAAATTCCATAAATAATTATTTTTTTAAATTATCAACTCAAAATTATCTTATGATTATATTGTTTATTTTTTCTGAAAAAATGAAATTTATAATGATTAGTGAAAAATATTGAATCTATAAAAAATAATATTTTTTCATCAATAATTTAGAAATATCATTTTTATTTTTAATGCTATAAATATAAAATTATATCTCTCATATAGTTTATATCAATATTAATTTCATTAGAATCAATTTTATGCTATAATATTCATTAAAAATTTATAATTAAAAGGAATTTATGGAAAAACTTGTTGGTTATTTAATTATTATATGAAATTCTTTTTTGATGATTATATAGATTAAATTATGTTAAAATGATTCCATAATTGGAATTAAATTTTCTTTATTTCTAAATATCTAACTTTTATTTATTGGTCACTATTGATAATATCCATAATAAATAATGGTCACAACAGTAATGGTATTTCTAGAAATTATGATTAACAATTATATGAATAAGATAATTAAATAACCCTAAAAAATTTCTTAATCGTATTATATGTATGTAGTTAGACTATTTTCAAAAAAAAATTAATTTATAGAAAATATGTTAAATATTTTTTTGATATTTTTATTTTTAATATTTATGTAAAATCTAGTTTTAAAAACTGTAAAATTATTTCTTTTAATATTTATATTTTCTTATAGTGATGTTTTTTTAATTATAAAATTTATATGAAAAAATATTTTTCTTTTTATCAAGGTAATTTGTTTATATTTTTTAGTAATGAAATAATTACTTTAAATTCATATGTACTTCCACCAAAATATTTATTCAATTAATTGAAGTATATAATAATTGTTTCTAAAAATATTAAATTTAATATAAATTGATTGAATTATCATGTTATAAGATTTTTTTAGATATATATTATTTTTAAGATATGTGTTAAAATTATATATCTGAATTACATAAGTATCATCATGTGTTTAAATTCAAATAAATTGAATATGGATAAAAATTGAAGTATTGATATTTTATGAAAAATCATATTTTGTTAAATAATATATATATTATAAAAATAATGTATGAGGAAAATTATGATCATAAATATTTGAAATGGTCATATATTTTCTATTTATTAGAAAAAAATACCATATAAGTATAATTATAGGCCATTAACATTGAAAATAGAGTTACTTCTCTTAAGGTTAAAATTTGAAAATGAAGGGGTTAGAATAAAACATATGAGTTTAAATACCACTAGAACATGACTAAATATTATTGTGTGATTGTATTTAAAACATATCATATATAATATTAAATAATATGCCCGTATTATTCCATGTTCAAATGAAAATGGATTTACTATAATTAAATATTATTATTAATTCCATGTCTATTGTTTCAATTACTACAATGGATCCACATATTCTATGTTATATATGGAAAATAGAGACTGTTATCATTTCCAATCATTGTGAAAACAGATTCTAAACATCCATTTACATGTTTTTTACTTACTATTATTCTTCAAATACCAACCCTTGGTCCCTTAAGATAAGGTATATAATAGCTATTTCAAAGAAGAGGTAATCATCCCAACTGAGTCTTTTCCATTTTTTTCATTTCAAAATAAATCTAAATATGTTATAACAATACTTAAATAATAAATTAAGTATCTATAATTTATTGATAATTTATTATTATTATTATTATTATGTTACGGCAATTTCCTATCAAATTTCCATCATCTTAAAATAAAAATTATCGCTTGTGAGTACGTACAAGTTACCTTCTCTAAATAGTGGTATAATCATTTCACATACACTTTTCATGGATGGTTATAAAGATATAAGTATTTATTATGTATGATATTTATAAAATAATTGTTATTATAAAAAATTATATGTTATCTACCCTCTTAAAATACATTTTGCTCAAAATTTATAATGTTTCTAATGCACAAAAGCATACTACCACATATATTAAGCAATGTGATTAATTTTATATTTTCACCATTCTAGGATTATAATTTTTTTTAAATATAATATAAATATATAATATTATATCAGGGTTAACATTTTAATGGTGATGGAATCATGAACATTTTGTAGTGTCTAAAACTACCAAACTAAAATATTCCAGAAATGTGAAATATTAAACACATGAACAAAAATGTTCACATATAACTACTAAAAGAGGTATTAAAATTTTAAAAACCCAGGTTTATTAAATGATATTGATTTCATGAAATTTTTTCCATATTTATAAATATAATATTATACCCTTGCAAAATTTGTAGGAACCAACAAAACATCATCTCGTTAATAAAGAACATTATGTTAGTCTTATTTGAAA
The DNA here is from genome assembly GCA_963277665.1 of Viscum album. Lineage (NCBI taxonomy): Eukaryota > Viridiplantae > Streptophyta > Magnoliopsida > Santalales > Viscaceae > Viscum > Viscum album. Next base: position 2,098,145,557 of record OY728159.1, on the reverse strand, counting down.
CAAATTAAATTGACAATATTTAAAATTGGGAAAAAAATAAAATTTCAAACATAAAATGGGAATATATGGATAAATCCAATTTTATATAGTCAACCCCCTCCCACAAAAAATAAATAAAAATGAACCAAAATATTAGTAAACCATCAATATGTTAGAAAATTAAAATATTAACTTAGGAAGAAATGGAGAGAATATTGAGTGATACAATGAATTAGTATATGTATGAAGAATGTAATTGTATAAGTATTAACATGACTGTTTCTCAATATAAACATTGGTGTTATTGATATTCAGGAACTATATCCATTGTTTGTAATTTCACCTTTATATTTAGTGTTTATATTTAGATCTGAAAAAGGATAACTAATACTGAAATGAGAAACTATAGACTCAATTAGAAGATTAATTACATTTGAATCCCATTTTTTATATCATGGGAAGGTGGTAGCTTAATTTGGGTTCCCCCTTTACCAATAAAAATATTTTCTTTAATAAGGGTCTCCATAATAAAATTTCCAATAGGATATGTTCATCTTAGTGTAAGTTACCACTCGTTCAATTTAAGTTGAACTACCCAATGAAACTATATCCATCACACACATTACCCTAGGAGAGTACTCATGTGTAATAATGGGTTTTGTATTTGTGCCATAGTTACTTAAATTTAATTCATATTTTTTAAATAAAATGGGTTTCCCATCATTTCAAATTTGATAATAATTTTTTTAATATAATATATGATTATGTAAATGAGTTCTATAAATTGGTTATGGGATGAAAATATAACATTATTATATTTTTTTAAATTATATAATAATTTATAATAAACTCGTGAATTTTAAATATGATTTTTTAATTAATTATAGTTTTAAAACACTATTATTTAAATAGAAATGATAAAATAATTTTATATTTTCCGTGGTAGTTTTTATGTGTCATAAATTTTAATGTGTCCTAAAAACTACTATTTTTATGTAAGTAAATATTTTTTATATTTAAATGATAAATTTAAAATATTTTGTGTTATTATTTTTTTAAAATAAATATTATATTTTAAATCATAAAATAAAAATTTTCTTATGGTAATTAGTGATATTTTAAAAAAATGCCTTAATTTTTTGAGAATTGTAAAAATATAGTTTTGGATTTTCAGTATGTTTTATGAATTCTCATTTATTTCATAATGATTTAATAGTTAACTAAAAATAATCAAAGAAATATAAATATGTATTTTAATAATATTAAATATTTTAATAGATTTTAATCAATTTCCAAACATATTAGTGACTTTCAAAAGTCTAAATTAGAAAATTTGATTTTAAATATTTTTAAATTATCTTTTACAAGATTAAATGAATATAAAATAATCGTGTTCATTTATAATGGATAAAATATCATAAAATGTTACACAAATTTCCGAAACTATGATAAGAACCCATAAGAAACCAATGGGTTTTCATTTTCCACAACATAGATTTCCAAGACCTCTATTTGGACATTTTTAATCAAAACGTGAAATTTTTCTATAAATAACAACTCATTATAGTTTTCTAATTTGATACCAATTTTTCCTCCTTGAATATATTTTAATTTTTCCCCCTATGATACGCCACATGGTTTCATTAATCAAAAATGGTTCCTTCATCAATATTTAGGGTAAACTCTTAATAAATTAAAATTGTCATAAACTAATTTTCTATTTTTGAAATTAATTTTATAAGCGTCTTATAATTGGTATTTTATATTCTTTTAATATTACTATGATAATACCCTTAATTCTGATATAATTTTTTATAAATAGATTACCTTCATTTCACCTCATTTACACTTTTCTAAATCAACATTTTAAAACACCATGCTACAGAATTTGTATCACAAATTTTTCTCTGTTACATAATGCATTATTATATTGGGAATAGTTTTTTTCTTAATCTATTTTAATTCAAATATTTTTAAATATATTGTTTTTTTGGATTTACATATATAAAAACCTCACTCTATTTATGTGGATTAAAATTTCTGTTACGGCCAATCCATTATGCACAAGTGTACTCAATGATTTTATATGAAACTTGTTCTTTATTATCCATAGATTATATATTAAATGATTTTTTATAATTAATGCGGTTTACATGAATGTAATATATATAAATGGTTCGACCTAGTATTACTATAATTAATTCAGTATTGAATTTATTCTCTTGATATTAAATTTTTTCTGATTCCTTGGTGAATAACCATGGTAATTTTAATTTATGAAACCATCATTACAAACCATAGTTATATGAATATGAATACATCATTTTTATGTTGTACCCAAATTTCAATTCTACTAGTAATATTATATTTATCCTAATATTTCACATGATATACTATTCATTCTATAATTCTAGGCCTCTTATTCTTATTTATATTTTTCATGATCACTTTATAAATGTATCCCATTCTTATTCCCTTACTGGTCTTCATGCTCATCCATTTCCTTTGATGTATGTCACAAGGATATGATATATTGTAACAATAACATATGGTTTTCCAATAAATAATCTTTTGAGGTGTCTTAGAATACTATTTTATTATTTCTTATAATATGTTCTGGATTTCCCTAAGACTAAAATATAAAAGATCTATTGTTTTATACCATGTTATTTATTTCTTATTTAGTAAAAGGATGTATTAATTAGATTTTATCAGAGAAAAGTTTACTTATTTTTTGAAATTATGAATTTATTACATTATAAAGAGAAATAGTGATACGTATAAATATAGGAAAACAACCTAGATTTTTTGTAAATAGTTATGTGAGCAATTTATAGGAAATGAATGAAATTTAAGGATACTGAATGTCTTTATGGTTCCATCACATTTTTAACTGGTGGTAACAACCTTGAATATATAGTGTTCATCTAGAATCGATCATGAACTATTACATAAATATGGTCCTTCCTGAACACCTTTTTTTATACTCCTAGGGAATATGTTTGGATAATAAGAATTTTTTTTCAACCATTAATATGTATATATAGGAAAATTAAATTCTATTGGAAGAGATTAATGAAATATATAATCATGATTTTTTAATACATAAAATAACATTATAAATATAATACTTATTTGAGTTACATGTTTCGCACAATGATTTTTTTTATAAAAATGGGGGGAAATATGAGGATCTTCCTAAATGATGAGTTTAATAGATGGTGCATAGATGACCTTACTTAAAAAATAGAATATATAATGGAAAAGTTTATAATAATGATGAATCAACTATTTCATTTTATAAATAATAAATTAAATAAATTTTATCGATATTGTTAAACATGAAGTGAACAACATTGTGTTGGGTCCTTCATTCATCAATGAACACATTCTTTTATTTGATCTAATGACCCATTTTATATTGAATAATAGAATACCTCTATAGAAATGATCTTTAATATACTACAATGTTTTAAAAAATAGAAATTCTCCACCATAGGACAACACTTAGAAGGAGAGGCTTATCTATTGTAGACACTGATATAATACACAATGAAATGAAGGTAGATTGATTCTATGGATTGGGAAGAGTTTATAGGAAAATTTTCGAAAACATATTTTCCATTGTCAATGAAAAAAAATGTATAAGGAATTCACTAATCTCATGAATTAATAATATTAATTAATGATATGATTTGAAATTAATTTTACAATACATTCTATATACAATACTAACTTTGTTATGGATTCTAATGGAATGGTTGATAGATTATTTGATAGAATAAGACACCATATGTTGAGAAATTTAGAAAATAGATACTACGAATCCTATGAGAGTGTCATGTAGAGTGATATAAATGTTTAATTGTATTTTTTATAATGTAGTGGTCATAAAGGGAGAACGTAATGAAAAGAGAAATGGAGAAAATAATATAGAAGAATTTAGAGAACATTAGAGGAGGAAAGAATGTGAAAAATTCCTTGTGAAAAAATGTGGAAATAAGAATTTGGGGAATTTATTTTGTGATAGTGTAATGAAATTCAACTATAGAAGATATGGGGAAATATCTAGAAACTATCATGGTGAGAGGAAGCCTAAAATTTTCAATAGTAATGAAATAGGTAAGATGGTACAACCCCAGTCTGAAGTTCAATGATTCATGTGTGGAAGGCTAGGAAAAGTTTCCAATCAATGTTAAAATTTTATGATAATGGAGAGATATCATTGTCAAATTCATCGTAGCACAAGAGAGAAAGGTAATTCATTTTCTATCATCATGCTTGATGTAGATATTTTAAATGATGTAGTGGTAATTACAATTGTTTTGATCCCAAAGATAGTATGTATTTTGTTTGGTTCATGTTCATTGAATTTCATTATTTTATATGTTTTTTAAAGGAATATAGAATCGATTACTGAGATTCCTGCTGTAGGGTAAACTATCAATACTCTTGGAGGGATTTAACAAAGATTAATAGTATATAGAAACTATAGTATTAACTTTGTAATGTACAACCTCATTACAAATTGATTAGTCATTCCCATGGGGTTATTCAACGCTTTAGTTATTTATTAATTAGTGTTAACAGGGAAACAAATTTTCTAGATGCACCTCACATATCCTTCTTTATGGAAATGGTTGTTGAAGAGGGAAAATGAAATTGAATTATGAGGATATAAAATGTCCACAACATTTCAGAATATATTGACATAATTCCTAATGAGTTACATCGACCACCCAAAGAAAAAGATGTAGTTTTTTCTATTGAACTGTATATGGATCAAAGTTGTTATAGAAGTCTCCATATAGAATAATGAATGCATAGTTAGTGTATTTAAATAAAAAACTTCTATATATTTTAGATAAGGTATTTAGAAAATGAATTCTATCTCCTTAGGGATCACCTATTCTCATTGTAAAGAATAATTATATATCAATATAACTATGGATTGATTATATAGAACATAATATGACCACAAATAAGAGTAAGTGACTTATCCAAATGATTGATTATTTATTTAACTAAGTTCAGGGGGATTATTTCTTCTCCAATATTGACCATAGATTTGTCAATCATCAATTGAGGGAGAAGGAATAATACATTCAAACTACTACCTTTTAAGCTTGATCTGGGGATTATGAATGTGTTGTTCTTCACTTAATCATTACTAATGATTCTTATATATATATATATATATGGATTTTATTAATATATTATTTGTGGACTACATTGATAAATTCCTGGTAGTTTATTTGATGATATTATAATATATTTCAAGAATACATGAGGAGCATGAGGATAATATATGGGTTGTATAGGAAACACTGAGGTACGAGATGATATTTGGGAAATATTCATCAAATTCGAATCATTGTGACAATAATATGCATTCATAGTTCACATTTTGTCCAATAATTTAATCATAGTTGATAGTTATAAGATAAAGGTTTTATGGAGTAGCCAATTCGTATAATAGTAACTGAGATTCATAGTATCCATAGTTTATAAAGACATTAAAAGATGATTATGAATAAAAATGTTAATGAATTAAAATAAACATATGAAATTAACATTAAATGTAGTCAGGATTGTCTAGAAAGAGGATTGTTTCTAATGTTTCTAATAACAGAAGAAGATATTGCTTACTACACTTGTTCTAACTGTTCCCTCTCTCGGAGAAATAATTTCTATTTATAGTGATGCAACAATAAAATATATGAGGTGTCTCCTTTTGGAAATTGACATGGTTATCATATATGAATATTGACATTTAATTTATTAAAAGAAACATTATTCTCTACATGAATTTGGGATAGCTACTATCACTACCCGGCCAAATGGGTCTCATGCTGCAACTATGCAAAGACAAAAATAATATTCCCAGGGATGGTGACCAACGTTGAAATTTATATCTATCATGGGAGGAATTTTCATAATATAACAGTATGCACACAACTGACCATCTAAATGAATAATTGTAATTGAATAATAACTTAAATATGCAATAACCATTATATAAACTAATAATGAAAAACCACAAGGTTAAATAATAGTAAAAAAAATTAAACTATAATATTAAATGGAAAAAAATACAAATTTAAGATGAAATATGTCCCAACATGAATACATTTTAAGGTAAAGGTGATAATAGAGACCATATAATGATCTCTTTGATCTAATAATTGTACATTGTCCAATTCACCAAGTATCACTATGATCCTCTATACTCAACACTGACCTACCCATCTTCGGTAGTAGACAGAAAATCTGAAACTAAAGAAAATGGATGGGTGATAATATACATACCCTCAAAGTCAACCCAAATTGTGAAGGGGGGATTTGTGAGATACAAGATAAGAATATTCAATAAATAGGTTAACTCAAAGCAAGAAGGTAACCTCATCCAACAAAATGGATCTAAACACAGTGAGTTGGTGAACTACACATCATGATTTCACCACCCACTTAAAGAGAGTAAAATAAATCCAAAAACAATGATATATATATATATATACTCACACCAATGAATCCCAAATGTGGGTAAATGGGATCTCAGTCCAAAAGTCTAGACTATGAAAAGAATGATATCAGTTATAGTAGTCCATCTTCGATTCCCATCATCTCGCATGACTACCCAACATGGGTAATCCACCTTAAGAAATACCAACCCATTATACCACACATTATAAGGAAAACATTATTTATATAGAGAATCTAATCCCTAGAACAATCGGAGGGTGCTAATCACTAATCATTAGATTACACATTCCCATCCTAGGTTTAGTGTTCCACTATAATAGTCGAGGAATGTTTATTTTCCCACCTAAAGAGAGACACTCTAGTCATCAAGGATGCATAGCCATTATTAGAATTAGTGTAACACTCATATAGGAGATGGGGACCCATGATATTCCTAGCATGAGGGATCCACTCTTATAGTCAAGAAAATGTTCAAAGCCCAGAAGGAGGGTGTCACTCTTGTATTCGAGGATCCATACCCTATTACAACATTAAGGTGCCACTGTAATAGTATGTTGAATACCCATACCCATCTCCATAGGATTTTAAAACTCTCTTATTCAATGACCCATTACTATCCTATTAAGAGGGTTCCACTCTAGTTGCAAGGACCCATAATCTGATACCGTAGGAGTGTTCCACTCATATAGTAGGTTGAAGATCCCTACCCATCCTAGTAAAAGGGTTCCACTCTCACAGTTGAAGACCCACTACCAGAATAGCTAATGTGTTTCACTTGGTGGTATAATAGAGGACCCATTCCCTATCAATGTATGAGGTTTCTGCTAAAAAATTGATATAGGGTCTATGCCCAGCCCTATGAGATGGTGAAAATCTAAAGACTCTTATGATCTGTCTATATCACGATCATCGTTATGTTCTACATTAATTAGTATCATGACTACAAAATAATTTATCATATCCAAAAACCAAATATGGAGTCCACCATTACATTATAATTGAAAAACCACTCTTGATACGAAATTTCATGGTCCAAAATCCGAGACCAATCTATTGATATATGAGTGGTTGATGTTTCCCCAAAAGAAGTAATTGGGTAGATGAAATGTGAGGGGATCCATAGTATGTGTGGTCATACTCCATAACCTAGGTGTGTCAATAAATGTACACAAATCAGTTACCATGTAACAAAACATCTTGTGAAGTGGGGTTTCACAGCAAGTCCAAGAAACTTGTGTCGTTCCAGTTCTTTCTAGAAATGTCTGTGTAATTATGTACGTGGAAATTTTCGGGTCATGCCCATGCTTGTGTAATCCCATTGTACACACATGGTTTCCAAAAAAATGTCACATGTAGTGTGGGTCTCTCCCAAGGTGTGGGATACTTATAAATTCATGGAACCCTAGTGGCCACATCCACACCCCTACACATTTTGTGTTCTTTAGAGTACATGTTGTGTAGTCATGTTTTTCATATATTCTTAGATCAAAACTCCACACATCAACTCTGGAATTTTACCCATAAAAGTTGGCATCAAATAATCCTAAAACAAAATTATAATTCTCTTTATAGTTATTTATGGCCCTCCGGTTGGTGGAAATCAGTTCATGTTATACACATGATGTTGCTAAGAACCTCCTCACACCGCACATATATACGGTTTCCATGTATCATTGATTTGGATTTTAAATCCATAAATAAATCAGCCTAATCCCAAAAAAATATTTGATTTGATCCTTAATTTGGAATTCCATTTGATTTATGTGATTCTACCATAAAACTTGTGGTTTTATAGGGATCCACAACACATGAAAACTTCAGTCCATGATTCACATAGCATAGTGGTGAAGAATGAGAATAATAATTGGGATAAATGAAATTAAATCAAGTGTTTAACAACTATTTTTCATAGATTATTTTAAAACTGATACCACATCGATATTTAGTAGAGAAAACAACTGAATAAACAGTTAATTTTAATATGTAGACGAATGAAATTGTCCACAATTGGAGAAGATCAAAGATGTGGATTAATCATTCTCAATATTTTAATCAAATGAGAAAGAATATAAAAATTAAGATTAATACCTATAGATTAAATTTGTCATTATCGTAAAAAGAACTCTCAAATTATTTAAAGGGGATATTTCATTGTTTATGATTCAATCATCAAAAATATGGAAAATCATTATCGTTAGATCATTATTCTCTAATGGAAGGAGGAAAAAGAAACATATAATATATCCTGTGTAAGAGGACAATAGTAGAGAATCTATAATAATTTATATTTTATATAAATCCTATTTAGGTCATTCTAATATAAATAATTAAATTGAAAAATTGAATTAATTTAAAATTATCCATCCAATTTTTATTTTATATGAAGGCCTCTTTCCAACTTATTTATGTCACTTTTAGGTTAAAAATTACATTATATTATTAAATGCGGTCTTTGATTTCTTATTAATGGCTCATTTTAAAATGTTTTCAAATTTTTAACAAACTAACTACTTACACTATAAATATATTTAATAATTTTTCAAAATTTATTCTGGGCAGAGTGGGTATCAGAATCACACACCGTCTTAGTGGATGTCTCAAGAAATATATGTAATAATATTTCAAAGTCTTCAATGAAAAAAATGGGTCTCTAAACCATTCCCTCCTATAATATTTTCACCCATAAAAAAATAAATAAAAATTCCATGATTGTGAGACCACAATGGGATCTCCCTGTCTCCTGTTCTGTCTTGTATCTTCATATGCCACCATAACACATGAACTGGCGTGATGGTCCATCCATACATTGTCATCTCTTATCGATAATAGATTTACATATTTTTCTCCACCACATTGGCATGATCATCGATGTCCATATTCCCCCAGTCAAAACAAATAGTGGCGTTATGCACATATATTCACAACTGTGACAAATGGAGGAAAACGTGCAACCGCTTCTAATAGGCGGTTTAGGTGAGGTGGTATGCCACCTTTCCAACCCTATTCAAGATATCATAAGTAATTATGAACCTCATGGATAGAATCAATCCTAAAAACCCACTATAATAATTCACATGGGGATACTCTTAAGAAATTGTGGCCTCACTACGTCATCTGTAAGGCCATATAATAGTGATCGGTATAAGATTTATGCATGATATGGGCCATCCCCATCTGTTGATGGATAAACTAGACTATCTCTAACATTTCATGCACAAACATTAGACCCACAATATATGCCTCTATGATCTCTATATAACACATGGGTGACCTATATTGTCTCCAACATAGGGCCATAAATGGTGTAATACTGATAGTATAATGGTGGTAGTTATTGTATGAGAACATTAAAAAGGTCATGTGATCCTCATAGCTCTGGAAAAAGTCTAACACATATTCCATATTAATATACTCCAACACCTATATAGTTCTCCCATAATTTGCATATATCTATTGTGAATGTTTGTACTCATCCTAATTGGGGTCTTTCATGTCTCTATCAGGTTCTTCCACACTCATGACATGAACTGCACATCACAATAGGAGACACTAGTAGAGGGAACCCCCATGATGGAAAACAATAACATATAGAAAAATCTTCCCCAAACACTACAAGAATCATTTCTACCAAATATAAATGATGTGTACCAACTTCACAAGTCAATCAAATATCTCCCAGAAGTCATTGTGTCCCTTCCCTTTCCATGGAAGGCTTGTTAAAAAATCAATAGATATGCCATCCCACATCCACTCTGAGATCTCAAGGGGATGCAGAAAACCATCGAGAACCTAGTGATCATCCTTCACCAACTATAATGTGAGGCACTGAGAGATGAACTCAACCATGATCCATCTCATGTCAGACCACCAGAACTATTATTAATGGCGTTGTACACTCTCCCTACACTAGGATGTACAACTAAAGGATATGTGTTGACCTCTCGCATCACCTCTGCCAACATCATGAATGGTATCGTACTCCAAACATGGAAAAGGAATATGTGATTACCTTGATCAAAATACACATTTGGTGAGTCCCATTTGGATATATAGTTACATAAGACCTCACAGTTGATCACATAGCAGGGACTCCCCAAACTATCAAGAAGATTTGGAGTAAAAACAATTAGTTAAAGAAAATTTCACTCTCCTTCTCCACCAGGTTTAGTTACAAGAATACATATTTTATAAATCCTATTTCCCCAAATGAGAATGATACTTAATACTAATGGAATATACTATAATATCCCTTTCTATAAGTAAGGATCTATCTATGTTTTTTGTGAACATTATTAATTTTGATTTTTCCTCATCTTAAACATTAGTGAATTTTTCCTTTGATGATGTCCATTATTTGTATAAACACAATATTATGTTTTGATGATACATGAAAAAACAAATAGAGGGGATCCACATAGAGATTCCTTTTTGAGAAAGATTACTTCATGTTTAGGGATTTATTATTTTTTGAATTAGTTTTGTTCAGGTACAAATGGGTCAAGTGTTACTATAGGTAAATAGAATGTTGAAAAGATTTAAAGGGTGTTTTGGCTATTTTAAGTAAAATGGGATGAAACTCCATCATTAGAACATTTATATTTCATTTAAATGGATTACACAATGTGTAATTTTTTATTGGTTTAAATAAAATCATGTAATGTGTTTTGTTTTTCAGAAAACTCCATTAAAAATAACTAAATGATGTTTAATCAAATTAAAGGCTTTGTAATTACCTCACCTAATATTTTAATGAATTTTTTACTGCTTATTTTTTCATTCATCATACTACCAATTTTATACTATCAACCCAAGAAAATCCACCAAGATAATTTGGAGTTTCAAATTCCCTTATAGAATAACTTTTTACCGATTAATCCACAATATGTCCCTTTTTGGTTAGGTCTTCCATTATATCCCTTAGTTATGAAACCATTGTAATGAAATAATTTTACACATTGTAATGTTAGCAATTATATTCATCGTTTTGGATCTTGGAAACTCTTTGAGACATCATTATCGTCTTCATCATGGGATTTTTTCATTGGATTCATTTTTTGATCGTCAGCTAATGGTAGGGTGACTAAATATTAGCCCAATCGTTTTATATTTTTCCATATATATGAAATGTTGGGATTTATCCAACATAAAATGGGCCTAAATTGAAGAAATAAGGAACTGTATTATTCCTTAGAGTCTGTTGGATTTAATTGGTTATTGAACTAGCTTATAACTACATATTTGGGTGAGAAAACATTGAATATAATTGAATTGGCTAATGGATTATGTGTTTTTTTGGACATGGAACCTTATATGATTGATTGATATAGATTTTCTAAATTGAGGATTATTTCTAATTCATTATAAAAATGTTCATTTTTTATATAATTGAATTTTGGAATTGAAAGACACATGGTAATTCACAATATTTACTATTGTGCCTTATGATTGGATATTGGGATATAGATGATAATAGGACATAAATTGTGTTCCCGGATAAAATTATTATATATCAACCATGAATGTAGAACCTAAATACAGATATGTTATATTAATTATATTGACTTGGATTTTCTCAGTCCCATGCTATAATGCTAATAGTGAGATGGCTCGGCCGAGTCCCATGTTGTATTACGTAAAGGGCTTTGAACCAAATTCAATAATTTTTATAGGTATTTTACCCAGATTTTTATAATTTTACCATTGCCTAATGGGGCTAGTTTCAATGGTTTTGAGACATGAGAAAATAAATTCAGGAATGATTCCAAATCAGGTTGTATATACCATGGTAATATGGTTGTGTTTGGAATGTTCACGAAACATGCTAAGTGATATTATTGAATGGAACCAAAGTATGTTGTTGTTATATTATAAACCTTTTTATATTAATTAATACACATTTTTATATCAATATTACACAAAATTAATGTGATAATGGTTAGGATAGAGTTGATGGTGTCGAACTACTATGTTATACTCTAACTCTATTAGGTCTACCATTTGGTACCTGATAATAATACTTCTTTGCAGGTTTGGACAAGGGAAAATGAACTTGTGGTTGATTTCTTTCATCCTGGATGTGACAGAGTTTGGAGGTGGGACTAACACATTGTTCAAGAATATGAACATTTGAGTATATATATGTGTGTACTATTACAATACTTTAATTGTTCCTAGATTAAAATTTATTTACATTAAATTATGTCATTACATTATTTCTTTATTATTCCTTGTATTATTCCATTGAATTTTATTATTGGTTTAATATATTCATATACATATTTTTCATTCATTTGCATGGATTATCTATACATTAATGAAAACTCATAACAGGGGGTATTATCTTCCAACAATAAATTTTTCACCCCCGCTTCAAGACAGGAGCCTCTAGATTACATTGTGTTGTTCTTAATGTATAGTAACCAACAAATGTTTTCCATGTGAGAGAGTATCGGATCAGGGGATGTTACAAAGTAGTTTCATAGTAGAATGTTTTCTTTTATATTTTCTTTACAACAATGGACTCTGTGAATGGAGAGTTGGATGTGTGGGGAATTTGTTATAAACTTTTCCATGGGATTAACTAATCCTTGTCTGGGAGAAATCTGATAACCTAATGCAAGGAATTGTTTTTTTATGGTGTCCTTATTATTGTTGATGTTATTTCACTTTTGGGTGATTCAATTGTTGTTTGAGGATATTATTCTATGATGATATTGATTCATGAGGGTTGTAGTCATGGATCTTTATGGAATAATATGAGTATTCATGTATCATACTAGGAATGTAACGCCCTGGCCCCAGTTTCCCAGAGTCGGTGCATTATTACATAACATTGGCATGATCACAAGAATGATCAAGTCTCGAAATACCGATTAGCTTAGTAGTCTTGGAAACACTGGATACATTGAAAAGTTTACATTACATGATAAATTGAAAATTACAACAAAATCTTGTCTCCAAACTCATAACCCCTTAAACTATCCCTACAGGTCATTCATAAATTACTTCTTTACATCCTGGAAAAAATAAAACATAGAAAGGGGGAGCACAAATGCCCAGTAAGGATAAAAATATAGCGGAAACATTTGTAAATAAGAATAATCATTTAAGGCAATATATAACTAAAACAAAATCTTTTTAAACATGAACTTCAGCATAATATAGAAAAGATAAAATGAAATAATGCCATTTACTTATTCAGATGGATATTCTACCAGTCGAATAATCACAGGAAATATCAATAACCACTTTCATAATGATGGAATGCATAATGTCAGATTATCATAACCACATAGCCAAGGCATCGTGCCAAGACTACAAATAAGATTTTTCCATGCCTTGTGCCAAGACACTAGTTTTCCTCATGAGACCTACCGATGCATCGATGTGCTATATCGGGCTCTACCCATTACTTATTAAGTCCAATTCATTCCTCTTATGAACATGTTTCAAATTAACATAATCATTCATAATAAAACTAGCATACGAAATGTAAATAATTTCTCCATAAACCATGAATGGTATAAAAATAAAACATCCATAGTCAAACATATCACGAAACCTTCAATACAATATGGAAAATTTGTATCATAATAAATAAACTTAAAATAAGCTTAAAATCCAGCAAAGGATGTTAACATAGATGAAATCAAAACTATTTGGGAGAAATATAGCTTTTTTGAAATCATTTAAAAGTCACATAATTATAAAATAAAACATTTACTTTGAAAATAATATTATAAACTTTTAAAGGAAGCTTTGATGATTTTATAACTGCGGAAAATAGCTGCACCCATCCTATAAGATAATAAAAACATTCTTGCCTTAATTCTGTCGAAAAGGTTAAAAAGGACATTTTTTGGAAAATGACGGAATGATTCCTTTATAAACTTCTTGTAAAAAGATAAACAAGTGTATAAATGACTTTAAACAATATTCTGTAAAACATCAAGAATGTTTTGAAATACATTTTTAAGAAACATGGATGTGGATGATAAAGGGGTCCCAGTAGATAATTACGTATAAACAACCTCAGATAATGAAGAGATTGTGAAATAACACTTACCTTGTACATTTCCTTAGCCTATGATATGTTAACCACATGTATAATAGTTAAAACATTGTTATTTAATTATAAAAGAACCATATACATAATTATGATATCATTTATGATATTTTAACATTGATTTGTTAATAATATCTTAGTATTATCATTGTTTCAAGTGTAAACTTACTCATTTTCATTTATATGTTTTGTTACATAAGTCATGTTTTTCCGAGATAGGATTTATATAATTCATATCCAGAATTATATCAAGTCCTTAAAAATTATTTTTAATCATTAAATGAGAATTAGTCTTGAATGGATACGATGGGGATCGAATCTCATCATGTTCATGGAGACGGTAGTCCGTTCGTACGCACGAGCGACAATATCATTATTTTTATATTAAAATAATATATAATTGGAAGGTATATAATATATACAGTATCATTTTCATGTTATATTTATTATTTACATGAATTAAACATCATTAGTATACCCATCCAAATAATAATTTATTTAATAACAATTAAACCACAGCGTGGAGATAGTAAGCCGTACGTACGCACGCATGGTGACATGTTATTCAAAGGATGGATAGAATAATGAATATGGATGTACTATATTTATAATAACATCATAGTATATATAATATACTGGAGTTATTATTTTTATAATAAAAAAGATAGAATATGTTGAAGAAGAAATGAAATTAAAAGAGGGTGATGAAAACATTACCTCTTCTTCGGGTTCTTCCTTTTGATTTGATCAAAAGGGATGCATAGGTTCACGTTCTGATCAAACTATGGCCTATAGGTTGAAGTGAGGGAAGTTGAGAGAGTATTTTGGTATGGGTTGTCTGAGCCAAAAGGCTTTGAATGTGTGAATTAGTGGGAATGGGGAGTGTTCTTTTATAATAGGTGTAAGGGGCACCTTTTGGAAAAGATAGAAATATTATTTTATAATAAATTCATATTAGGTTTCTAATGGCTCCAAAGTGGATTATTTAAATTATAATGTGGGGATACTTCGAAAACCACTCAACCAATATAATTTATATAGGTTTGGGTCATTATATTAACCTTATGTTTTAGTTTTAACTCTTAGTCAATTAGTTTGACATTTACCATGTCACATTGTATTTTTATATTATATAGTTAATAAACATACTATATACCTCCAAGCGACCCCCAAGTGGTTCATTAATGAAACACATATCATGATATAAGCCTCTTGGATGAACCTTAGAGTTTTAGGAATTTAATATCAACTAATAATATAATATATTTTTTAAAAACTCTTTTATGTCAATTTTGACACTATTCAATAATTGATTTCTGTTAAAGTCATAAAAACATTATTAATTCGAACAAAATTCATTTATGTAGTCCTATAATGTAATAGAAAGTAATAAAATTCATGGTTGTCATCAAAACATTTAAATTATATTAATTTTATCATTTATAATACCAATTATTTGATTCATTCATTAATAAGGTCTATACTACATCATTATTGTGTCATAAATAATATTACATATTATATGTCTAAAAAATGATAAATAAGATACCATTATGTAGAAAATCGTTTTATATTTCTAATTAGTATTTATAGTCAAAAATCCAACACATATAACCCTATGTAAAAATTGTTTTTCTAAAAGATATATACATATGTCATTTTTGTATTTATTTTAACATAATTAATATAAAGTGTCATTATCACTTACAAGTGGCTCCATGGGCTCCCAAAATAGACTCAAATTTTCCCATGGTCGGACATGTATCAACCAATATGTTTAGGACACGTTTTAGGGTAATTTATTATTATTATTATAAAATTATTTTTTACCCTTATTTACTGGATTTACCCATTAACCATGGTAAATAAAATTTTTACCGAAGTAATTTTTCAAAATGTATAGAAATAAAAGTTACCTATTTTCACAATTTCGACATCCTAATTCAAAATATGGAATCCATTTTTCCAAATTCAAATCCCATAAGTGGCAGAAATTAATTTAATATTAATTCCCGTTGTTAAAACAAAAAGCGTGTTTTTAAGAGATAATAACTATCAAAAGATTGACCCTTGTTCATGTCAGGTTTAATTGTTAAATTATGTCCAAAGACCACGATTTTATTAAATGGTAAAAATATATTCTAAATTTAATTTAAAACCACTCAAATCATAATTTATCACTATTAATTATTTTGATTAAAAAAATTTTAATTAAAATTTAGTGATTTTAACTATTCATCAAAATATATATGTTATATTAAAAGTTCCAAAATTTTTACCTAGGATAATTTAGATATTCTGAATCCAAAAATAAAGTCAATTTTGAGAGATAAAATTTATAAAATTTCAAAAAGTGGGTATTACTATTCATAACGGCTAGTTTGATAGGTTGTGGTGTGTGTGTTAGAACTCAAAGTTGCGTACAACACACGCTACTGTATTATTCAAAGGGAAGCGTACTGTGGAAGCATGGGGTGTTACATTCTCCCCTAGTTCAAATAATTTCATCCTCAAAATTTCTAGAATACTACCGCATGAAAAGAATCGGGTGGTTCTTCATCATATATTCCTCGGGTTCCCACGTGGCCTCTTCCATCTTATGGTTTCTCCACAAAATGATACCAGACGAGTCGTCTGGTTTCTTAGTACATATTATCTCGTATCAACAATGCTGACAGGATCATCGCAGTAAGACAGATCGGGATCCATTTCTAATTCCTCATAGGTGAGTACATGCGTTGGGTCAGGCATGTATTTTCTCAATAGTGATAAGTGGAACACATCGTGAACTTTGGAGAGATTTGTCGGCATTTCCAAATGGTAAGCTACAGCCCTAATTCGTTCCAGAATTTCTAAAGGACCGATGTACCTGGGACTAAATTTACCTTTCTAACCAAAACATATAACTCCATTTCTAAAATAAATTGAAAAGAAAACAAAATTTTATTTTACCTCATGAATATTCCTCCCTTAGAACATCCTTAAAGAAATTGATTTTTGACATTTTTTGAGGGTAGAAGGACATAAACAAGGAGATTATGACTGGGAAGGTAATTGGGTAGAAATCAAACAAACTATAAGGATTTTTAGGTGTGAGGATATTAGGTTGAGAGTGGTAGTTTTTTTAGTGGGCGAGAGGTGTATTTTTCATTATTTTATTTACCAGTTTATTATTCTGGATCAAGACTATGAATTGTTTGAGAGTTATTAATAAATATATTAAAATTATTAACTAGAGTTTATGTTTATTGGGACGACATTATTGATAACTCAAGTAATAGGACATTTATCTTTAAATGTACATATACTATACATTAAAACATTTTACTATTCACAAAAAATAAACTATTTCAAGTAAATTTAAAAAAAAACACCCAACCATTTATCTAAATTTACAATTAGAAAATGAAAATACTTTTACTAAAATAATTTTATAAATTTTAGACAATTAATTTTTATTTAAAAAAATACTGAATTTGAATAATACCAATTTCAAAATTATAACACATTTTTTAAAACATTGAAAAAAATTAATGTATCATTAAATTATATTATAATAACAATAAAAAAATTAATTTATTAATCCTTTTCAGAAAGATAAATGTTATTATAAATCATTATCTTATTTATAAATGTGTAAATACAATAGGATGTGTCACAAAAATTCCAACACATAATTTTTCATTTTAAAAACATTTATGCAAACCGCAATCAGGACTAGGAACTCTGCAACTTTGTATGGGGAAATTCTAGCTGACCAGGAATGTAAGGTGGGGAGCTAGGTGATCAATGATGTAGAAACTGGGGAGGGTCGGTTCTAGTGGGTTGGGCCTATAGGTCATGTAATGGGAATGGTATGCCTTTGGGCCTTCAGGTCATGTATTGGCCTTCAGGTCATGTTGGACTTTATGTCATGGGCCTAAGGGTCATGTATGTGTTACGCTTAAACCCTTAAAAGGGTGATTATCTATATTAAAATAAAAATAAGGCCTTCAGGCAATTTATTCTCAGTGATGTTACTATTCTATTAGTATATATTATTTAATTTATATAAATATCAATTTTTCCATTAAATTTTTTTATTCAATTTAAATATTAAATTTCAGAATGAAAACAAATTATTTTAAAATTACATAGGCCATTACGTCCTATCATGTTCCTCCATGGACAAGGAGGAACATGTAGAGTATCTAATAATTATGATAACAAAATTAAAAAAAGGATAATATATATATTATGATAAAAAACATTGACTTCTGTAGGTAGAAAATCACATTCACGGGGAATGTCAATATAAGTGAGGGAATATATATGAACCCTTCAACGAAAAGGTAAATTTAGGAATACCCCATAACCATTAGTGTATTAAAAATTGATATTTTTCATGTCTTATCAGGGTATTTACAAAGTTTTCTATGATTTTTTTTCACATTTTTCTCACCCATTGACAATGTAACATAGAAACTGGTAACTTATGTATGGATTGAAGAATGTGAGGACATATTTTTGGGGCTCAAGAAAAGGGAATTACAATTCCCAAACTCAGAATAACAATAAGTGGTTAATATTGTGTGATATATACTGATTCATCAATGAAATTCTTCTGTTGTGTATCTTAGAGAATGAAAAGTGATATACAATTCCATATGAAGTCAAAAGATAGATGATAAAAAATACTAGGATAATGATATCAAGTTATCCAATTTGATTTTTTTCTTGATTATTTATAAACACGACCTCTATGATTAGAAGGGTGACATATATAACGATCAAAAGAGTCTAAATTATATATTCACAATGAAGGATATGAACATGAATCAAAGAAGAAGACTATAGACAATCAATGAATATGGTTGTTAAATTCACTACCATCCAAGATTGTTGAAAAATGTAGCTGATGGTCTTAGTATAAAGGAACCTACTACACTATCTATAATGAAGACGAGAAAGACCCATTCTTCATGGATATGAAAATGATTGATATGGAAATAATAATTGTTGGGAATAAATCCTACATTACTAAACATAATTCCCAATTATATATCCATGATCAGATCAAGGAAGCACACATGAATGATCTATATCTTCTAAATAAGGTGAAATAAGTAATGGATGGGATGCAACATGAGTTTCACATAAATGAGTATGGTGTCATTAGATATGTATATATACATTGTGTTCCTACATAACCTAATACAAATAATGATATATTGGACAATGAATAGAGTTAATCATTCATCAAACATCATGGAAGTACAATAATGTACTTTTATCTTTGAGTAAACTTCTTTGTGATAAAACATGAAGAAGTAGATTGAAATTTATATCTTATGATTCTTGGTATGTTAGAACGATGAATTATAGAAACAAAAGTCCAAGGGGATGATGACAAAATTGACTATACCCATGATGAAATGTTAGGAAATCACCATGGATATTTTAACTCTTTTCTCAAATAATTCCAAAAAAAACTATTTGGAATAGTAGTGGTGGATCGACTGAACAAGACTTCCCACTTCATCTATATTTTGGGATGATTTCTAACTTCAACAAACATTCCAAAATATATCTAAAAGAATTTGTGACGATACATGGGGTACTAACATTAATTATCAATATTCATGATAAAAGGTTAAAAAATAACATATAGGAATGTATTAAAGTTGATTTGGAAAAAAAATTTATTTTTAGTATGACATATTAAACAAAAACCTCGGTCCAATATGAAAGGACTATTCAAAAACTTGAGGACATAATAGGATCCTGCTCAATGGAATTTAAAGGAAGATAATATCCACATATCACATTAGTAGAGTATTAATACAATAATAGATTCTAGTTATGTTTTCCACGGGATCCATATAACACTCAATATGGGAAGGGATGTTGAAATATATCATTGTGGGATAATGTTTGAAAATGAAATATACTTTCTCTTGATCATTCAAAAGAGATGATAGAGATGTTTTAAGATATCCAACAACATATAATATATTTGTAGAGTTGGATGATGATCTATACTCAAAACTATTTAAGGGACTCAGAATTTAATGATTGAGAAATATTTTCCATGGAATTTTACTATGTGAGAAGTGAGGCAGTTTGGGAGGAAATAAAAGCTTATCCATAGGTACATTAACCCATTTTAGATCCTTAAATGTATAAGAGCATTGAAAAACTATATAACACTACCAAAAAATATGTAACATCATCATGATTTATTCCAAATATGTATCTTGAGGAAGTACATATCTATCCAACTACCTATTCTAAATTTGGATGTGGAATAACAATAGAATGACCTATCATATAAGGAACATCTAGTGAAGATCTTAGACCATAGAGAAATATTTCTATAAAATAAGAAAGATAAACTTTTAAAAGTGTTGTGGATGATCAATAAGTTTGAATATGTGATCGAGGATCTAGAAGAAACAATTAAATATATACACCCTCATAAATTGTCAATAGAGAATATGAGGTGAAATTTTAGGCATGGAATTTCTATAGGTGAAGATTGTGAAAACATAGTGTTTATAAATTATTTTTTCAAATAAATGATAATTATTTTATATTATACATTATTATAAACATACAAAAAATATATAAAACAACAAGGAAATTTTTTTATTAATTAATTTCTTCACATTATTGAGTAATTAAAACAAATAAATATTAAAATATTTCAAGGGGACAAAAAGTTGAAAAAATAAAAACTATTATGGTAAAATTTGGATAACTCCAATTATCTAAATTCATCCATAAAAAAACAACATATAAGTGAAACAAAATTTTATAAAAACAATTGAAATAAATTAAAAAGGAAATGTTGAAACATGAGAGGAATTCAGTTGAAAAACGATTTAGTGAATGAAGTAGTATTTATATAAGGTAATGCGACCACTAGAATAGTATTATAATCATTATAATAGAAACCTGACCATTGTAAATAATAATTAAACCTTATAATAATAATAATAAATATAAAAAATATCCATCATGAATAATTTTAGCAAATATAAATTTTATAATTCCATAAATTAAATAACAAGATTTAAAAATCAATGAAAATTTTATCACATTTTTATAAACTAGTTTTTAATGTATTTCATAAAATTAATAGTTTTTACATTGAAAATTTAAATTATATATTTTATAAAAATATTTCTATCAAACTATTTAATTTTTTTAATTTTTCTTGTAAAAATTATCTAAGGATAATTTTTTTGATAATTTTAGGAAATACATCATTTTTCATTTGAAAAGAAAAAATATAGTTTTTTTGTATCCAATATATCAAAAATTACCCCATTTATGATTTCATTATGAAATTAATATATATTTAACATGTTTTTTGAGAAAAAAAATTAATTTCATTAATTAATCATTATAATAGAATAAACATACTTTCCAAACATAAAAATCATTTTCTATTGCCTAAATTCAAAATCAATCACTTTAGATTATAATTTTTTCTTCCACATCCCATTATTATAAACAAATTTATTTATAATTATAAAGTGTTTTAATGAATTTACATAATTATATTAGATTTATATATGATTTATATGATAAAATATAAGAAATTACATGTTTTTCCATTGATATAATATTTTATTTATGATTTTAATTTAAAAATACACCTCTTGTAATGTATAAATATCCCCTCCCCATCCCCTTAGAAAGCCACTCCTCCAATACATTCTAATTCATAAAATATTCTAAAATACTCTATCTTATTCCTATTACAAAACCTAGGGTTGTCTCTATATCCATATAACTCTTAGTATCAATTTTTTGCAGTTCCATATAAAAAAAGAAACACTTAGATGCGGGTAGGTTCTCATCAATCCTCTTTCCCATTCTCTTATCCACATTATATTTTACACCAGACATTCACAAAAACTCTTTTAATGATAATTAAGAGGTATATGAAAATTATATTAATTATTTTAGTCAAGTAAATGTATATTTTTTTGACATATTAAATTTTCATTCATCCCCTTCCCATTCTTTTGATAATGTTCTGTTGATGGTTGATTAACCTCCAATAGGGATGTCGATGATTTTTTTTCATATCACTGATCATATGGCTGGTTATATTAAAATATTTTTGATATAAAAACACATAAATATATTCATTTAATGAATATAAATTTAATTACAAAAATGTATAAATTCCCTGGAACAAAATTGAAATCAGATTTAAAACATGAAATTTTTATAAAAGCATAATACCAAAACACTTAAACATCAACATTAGAAATTAAGAAATACATCCAAATGTTAAAAATAATAAATAGTATCTTAAATATACATAACTATCATCTGGTTCAACATTCTAATAAACCAATGATTATTATGATTGTGGATGAAAAGTGATTAACAACAGAAGGATTTATGGAAATGGAAATCATTAACCCAACACTTCTTCATTGGGTAATCCCACATTAATTTCATTTTCGATATGTATATTCCACTAAATTTCCAGGGAAATAATTTCACTATTCTTCCATTTTATTTACAAGATAAAAATTTTTCCACCTTGATCTAAAATCCAAATACAAATATATTACAAAATGAATTTTGCTTCCAAAACAAATCTTTTTCTCCACATTAGTTGTTTCTTTTTCACTACGGATTGATGATGGTTATTCCAAATATTTCATCCCTTTTTTATTTTGGAACCCCATGTTTATTCGTTAAATTAATATTTTTTGAATCCTTATGAAATGAATTATATTTCATTGTTTATTAAATTAATTTTATTTTTGATGTTCTATGTGGGATCCATGATTAATTAAATATTATGATGTGACTAGTGTGAAAATAATTATATAGCCCTATAATGCATAGGGTAATTTGATGAATCAAATGAGATTATGTGTGCTATGTATGAAATGGATAATATATATTTTTAAAATGATAAGGTTATGATTTATTAAAAAATGTTATGTGTGAACATGATGCATGATTTTCTCAAAACTATGTTTGGAATTTAACATTATGACACGATGTTTCCCTTTTATACTTATTCAAAACTCCATGACATTATTTATGGTTTCCCTAATGATTATGATAATGAAACTATTAATATGATATAGTGATGATGATTCTGATCCCCCATTTTATATTGAGTTATCTCCCTTATTCATCCTCTTAATAATCTTTAACCTCACCTATTTCTTCCAGGTATATCGTCAGGTGATTACATAAACTATGGAGATCATAATATTTTATAAGGATAACGAATAAGGATTTAAAAAAATATTTATGTTTTCTATGTACAGGGAATATATATTCCTAATTAACCAATGAAAAAAACATATGGATCTATATTATTAATAAAATGATTATTTTATCCAATTTTTTTTGCAATATCCATGTATGGAAATGTAGGGTTATTATATCAACACTCGAGCATCAATTATAGTAAGAATTAATTTTATAGAAACAATAATAAAATAAAAATATTCCTATTCAAGAATTACTAAATTTATTAAATCACGATTTTCTTATATTAATATCAAATTTAAAAAAATATAATATGAAAATTTAAATTGGTTGAAATTTTGGAATTTTTCTTAAAGAAATATTTTATTATTGAAATGTAAAAAATAATTGTTTTTTATTCAAAATATTTGATTCATATTTTACAAAGATACATTATAATCTAACATTGTTTAAAATTATATTTATTTTTTATAAATTATTAATAATAATATTATGATAATTATGATAAATTTTGTTGTTTAATTTCTTAAAAAATTATTTTTTTAAAGGAATTTTTTCGATTAATTTTCATTTCATTTGGCGTTTTATTATTGTTTTAAATATTTCCACTTATAAAAATTGAATATTCATTAAGTGATTCTATATTTGGAATTATGATTTCTAAATATGGTAAATATGTCCCTTTTATTTTATGTTCATTATGAATAGTAACCATAACAAATAATGTTCACCCCATAATGGTAAATTGAGTAATTATGTTAACTATATAATGAAAACGGCAACAAAAGGACCCTTAGACATACCATTTTCATATCTGATTTGTGGAGTTATTCCATTTTTCTCCAATTTAAAAAAAATCAAATTGGTTTCAAATTTCATTAATTTTACCATTTATAATATTTATGTAAAAGAGAAAGTAAGAAATGTCACTTTAATTATTTTAATATGTAATATATTTTATGATTGGGATAAAAATGGATGTCTGGTTGTAAATTATTATATTAAAATTAATTATTTTTATATTATGTTAATTTATTTCTAGTTATTGGGTTGAAATAACCTCTTTCAATTATTATGTAACACAGAAACGTCATTTTTCAAATAATAGAAATATGAAAATTGATTCTTAAAAGATTAAATTTAAATTAAACTAAATTAATTATTTAATTCCATGAAATTTTGTATATATATGATATTGGGAGATGCTTTAAAATTAAACATTTGTATAAAATATTTTTCATGATGACTTTAAAGTCAAATTAAATGACTATGTCTAAAATGACATTTTTGAAATTTAATTAATTTGTTAATTAAATTAATTATCAATAATAAAAATATTGTAAGATAAAAATTAAGATCATAAATTGTATGAAATTTAGACCCTTCTCTAATTATGATAAAATTATTACCTTAAAATTAAAATAATATCCGTTTAAGATCAGAAATCATATGATTGTGATAAAATTTAGAATGTTTTAACAAAGAGTTTAACCTATAGTAATTGTTTAAAATACCACTTAGGAGAATAATATTATATTTTTTCAAAATATTTGAACCATATACTTTGTTAAATTTAAAATTATTTCCACATTATGAAACTTTCACATGAAAATGATTATATTATATTTTTATATTTTTATTTATTCCATGTCTGTGCATTCATTCACTCTAATAGGCACAACCTCTAAACACATTTATAAATCACCCGGAGAATCTTTGATTGGAAAATACCCATAAAAACCCATTATAAGAATAATATTAAATGGTATGGGGTTTCAATCTTCCGAAAACACTATCCATATGTACCTTTAGAGAAGTTTTAAAGGAGGCCTTCTATATAATGGGTAGTCATCTTTACAGAACATTTCACATTAATTAGTTCCTAAACATAAAAAAATCAATATTATTGTGTAGAAAATGATAAATATAATAAAATGATTACACATATATGTTTTTATAATTATTTTTATAACAATTTTCATCATTTTTAGTCCAACGATATAGGAAAACATCTGACGTGTTTACATATGACATAACATCTTAACACATTAGTGTATTACGTTTTACCTAACCAATTTACATGTGATGTTATAAATATAGATCATAGGATTTCAAATTATATTTATGAAATAATTATTCTTCTGAAATAATAATATCATATCTACTATTATATCCTCAAACCCAGTAAAAATGATTATATTCTTCATGTGTATGCGTGGACTACCACATCCATGAAGCAATGTTATTCATTTTTCATGTCTATTTATAAAAGTTGATTCCAAATATTTACATAATAAATATATATATAATTTATATAATTGATGAAACTCTAGAGATGATGTAACCATGATCAAGATAGAGAGACCAAAACTCCCGAACCAAATCATACATAAAATCAAAATAGTTAACACACATAAATGAATATTTTATTTATGAATTTTTAAAAAATTTGTGTTGAGATGTAATAGGTGGAACATATATGATATTTTTTTTATTTTTGGGTTGATTTATACAATTATAATTAAGTTTTACTTGTTATATAGCATGAAAAAATTACTTACAATGATATCTAGACCTGAGGTAAGGGTTTATTTCACAATCACGTCACTTTTCAGGATTTTTTATGTTTAACTAAATCTTGGGGGGGAATTAAAAGATCATTTTTCGTTATCCCAATTTTTTTTACTCTCCGATTATTATTTTAAAAATTTATAAGTGTTCCTTATATTTTTCTATTTTATATACCCAAGAAACATAAAATAATATTTAATATTGTAAATCAACTTCATATTCTATCCACATGGGAATATTTTTCTTCGATGTCAATATTTTCTTAAATATTTTCAATAATGAATTCAATATTATATTAATATTTTTTAATATTAATTTTTACACTTTTTATACATTATATAATTTTTTTTAAAAGGAATATTTTTTTCATTTTCAAAATGAGGTACTTTTTACCATTTTATAAAAAAGGTGAAAATTATATTTGTTGTTATATTCATAAAATTTAAAAAATAACCTATTATTAGTTAAACCCAATGAATTTGAGAATAAATTAAAACAAATAATTTTTTTTTTCAAGGAAAATATTTTCCTTATATTTTTGAAAATTTATAGATATTAATGAACTGGCATCATTATGAAAATGGTAATTTTCTGATAAAATCATCTAGTGATATTTTAATGTATATTTATCAATATCAATGTTATTTAGTAAATATTATAATTTATTTGGTATATAAAATTATGATAACTTTTTTAAAAACAAATTTAATAGATTATTATTTTTTTATTATTGGGTAAAATATAAACATTTAGTATTTTAATTTTATAATATAATTGTTTAGGATTATTTTGATTCACCCGTTTTATTTGATGGATTAATATGAATTAGTATGTAATGAGTGGGGAATTATATTTCATGTTGATTCCATTTTATATCTCTTTAGAAAAATTAATTTTATTATTTGGATAACATCTTACCTAATTATATATTTTTTCTTTGCATAAGGACTTGAAAAAATGATTGTGATGTCAGAAATTATGCATTATTTTATTATCAAACCATTTAGTGTTATTCTTGTGATAACATATGTTGTTCTATCATATAATGATGTAAGATATCCTTTAGGGTATTATTTATATGTAATATCTTATTATTTTATATCATGGATATATTATTCAAGTCTTATTGACATTATAGAAGCTTCTTATGTACATTTTCCCTCACTTGGAATCAGAGATCACCCTATATTATGTTTCCTTTCTCCATATTATATAAATAAGGTATCAGTCAATAGAATTAGATATTTAATAAAATATTTATTAATGTTTTAATAGTAATTATTATATTATGTTTTAGTATTCCACTTATAATGTGAGAATCATGTATTATCTAGCCTCCCACAATAACTAACCTGTTCAATTCTTTTAGATGAAGTTCCATGTATTCTGTGCCAATACAGTCATATAACCTCTTGCTCAGGGACACTAGAGTTAGGTTCATATTTTTGGTATTAAACGATGGTTAATATAAACGTTTTAAAATATATTAATGGATTGATAGAATATAGAACAAAAATCAATGAAAAAATTGAAGATATATTTAATTTTAGTATAATATCATTATTTTTTTAGTATGGTAGTGGTTATGTTGTTTTCCTTACCCTAAATCCATATATAAATACTACGAGTTTATATTGTTTTTTTATAAATTTATATAGGGATAATACCCCTAAAAATTTAGTTTATATATATATTGGCCATCGTTTAGGAGTATAATGATTATTCGCTTATTGTGCACCAAGTTGGACCCTCCTGATGGATACAGTTAGTTTAATTAAAATTTTAGTCTCGACATTTTTTGAAATATTTTAAAATATTGAGAATATTACCAATGACAATAATATTATGATTAAAATATTAACTATGATTAAATATTCATGTTATGGAAACTATTTCACCAGTTTTGAAATTAAACATCATGATTAATAATTTACGATCAAATCTGACATATACATTTTTTTAAAATGGAACCTTTTCAGGGGAATGGAAACCATATCAATACATATAATATATTTTGGTATTTTACTCCTATAAATTACTATAAAATTGTACATGGAAATAGATATGTAAAAATAATTACTAGGGAAGTTGATTTCATTTATTAATAATAAATTTTCTCATATGGAGATACCTACTGATCCATAACATGGTAAAAAGATAATGGACTATTTCATCGTTAAAAAACATCAATAATTTATTGGGAGTACTAATTAACTTGTGGAAAAAATTATGTGTGTTCAACCATAAAGATATTTCATATTTTCAAAAGTAATTAAATATAGATTATTTTCCTAGAAATTTATCAACTCAGGGGGATGAGGATAGATGGTTTTCATTGAATCAAGAAACTATGAATGGGAAGTAAATAGAAAATATTGATTGGTATATTTTTAACGTAATCTTTTTATAGAAAAGGCATTTCCTTGTGAGAAATGAGTGGGTATAGATAGGAATTTAATGATTCTAAGATGAAAAAGAGTATGAACAGATTTCTATGAATGACGAAATATTTACATAGTTTTCACATAATGTTTTGGAGAACATATGTATTCGAAAGAGTAAAATTGACCAATTCATGAATGGGATAGATACAACCCATTAAAAGAAAATAGTCTCCGAATCATTCAAATAAAATAATGATATAGTATCATATGCTATTAAAAAAGATAAATAATTCACCATGTCTTATCACTTTAAGGGAAATCATAATAAGACAAATATAGAATTGAACTATAGGAAATGAAATAATGAAAATGTAATGAATTGAAGGGTTGAATATCAATATTCAAACCAATGTAGAAATACAGTCCATGGAACATCTCTGTTGGAATTGAAATATTAATTAAATATTAGATATAATGGAAATCCATATAATGAATGAAAGAGAAATTAATAAAAATATAATGTTTAGTAAATAATGTTTTAGATTATGAGGAATTATGTGAATGATTCGCCAATGAATCTAGAAAATCTAGATTATAATGTTCCAAGGGATAAGGGAATGTTTGTAAAGACCCTATAATTTCAATTTAAATTTTATTATTATTATTATATGGGAATATTAAGAGTCTAAAAAAGTGACGACACGTGATTTTGAGTCCTGGTGTGCCCGGAATTAATTTCTCAACTTTATTGGGTACGTTTAGTAAACATGCGAGCAGGTTTTTGTAAATTTAGAACCATTTCTCGAAATTGAAATCCAAGAACACCATTGAACATGCAGTGCTAATATTCACTCTGGGAGACCCTCACCTCGACTGCATTAGGTCGAAGTTGGAAGTTAATTTTTCACTATTTCGAGAGAGAAGAAAAGTAAAATTATTTAACCTTTTATTTTTCTTTGGAATCCTCTCTATTTGAGTTATGGAGTTGGGGACTTCTCTAGCTAGAAACCCCCACCCCCCACCCCCCACACCCTCCCCAAATTTGAAATTTTTAGTGGGGACCAATCGACACTTGATCTCCCACTTTAATGAGGGATCTGACTCTTAGTTCTCCCTTAATTAATTGTGCCACCTTCCATTAATTTATTATCCCTATATCAACTTAATTAACGTAAAACTCTAAATAAATTAATAAAACATAATTTAATATGATGGAAATTTCATTTTGGTGGAATTGGGGGAATGCGTTTGAAAAGGGGAGATATTTTGGATTATCATTTTCTCCAATGAAGAAAGACCTCCGGAATCAAAGAACGAGGAACTGTCCCAGAGCCTGGATCAAAAGCACCTTATAGAGGTCACGAATGACGACATTCATCAACAACATCATATTCTATATCTCAACACCTCCAATTAACAACAAGGAAGGGAATGTTGTTTTGAATACCCCTTACCCATTATTGACGTTCTTCATGATTCAAGAGAAAATAAGATGATTTCTATTGTTATAATGCCGAGAGAGCGGGCCAAATGAATGCATCCTGACCTCTCCCCAGACATTGGAAATTTTCATGGCTTGAAAAGTTGGCATGGTCCTATGAAAAGTGCGGAAATCCTTGGAATCAAGAACGGGCCACCAGGCAATGCCCGGTGCCCCGAGGAATGTCACTGACGACCCATGTCAGCGATAGACACAGTTGGGGCTCGAGTATAGCGGTCATCACTACGGCCGTCCATGATGAAGGTAGAGGAACATCCGCGCCATGGGATAAGGGATATGGCATGTCGGCCATGAAGGGGCATGGGAGGATGCTGACAGCGCGATGGAGGACGAGGTGCGTGTCCGCACCATCGAGCATGCCGAAGCCCCGGAACAAGGACACGAAGGTGAGGAGATGGTGGGAGGAACTCTACCAGCTATCAGTGATGGCCCGACATGTGACCACACTACGTTGAGGAAGAGTTCTGGCCAACCAGCCAGCCGTGTGTCGATCGGACCTGCGGGCAGCAGAGTGGGCTGGGTCAGATCACGCGGGATGGGTCCGTTTGATGAACCGTATGCGGCGTCAGAAACCATGGATCGATAATACACATTTGGTATACCCCACATTAGTTTTCGATAATGTTGGGATATGACTGGGTTGGATCGATTACGAATCCAACAGGTCCCTTTTCACTAAAAGGCCAATAACTTACAGAACGAGCGTTTGATTGATGCACCATCAATTGCGTTGATATCCCTTTCATGTGGAGTTCCTTTGGGATAATTCTTCGTAGTACATCGTGGCAGTTTGTGTATTTGACATGTGGAATGAGGAGAGGACCCTCCCAAAATCATGCAAGATTATTATGGGATCCCAATACCTACCAGTGACATGAGAAAAGAATCCTATATTAGTCTATTCTTTGGAGTCCTATGCAAGTTTGTGCCTCGAGATCCTACGTGGAACTTTGTTTAAGATTGCCACTTAGATCAGCTCTATGAATCCATGTTGGACTAATCTAGGATCCTATGTGGATTTGATTTACTATAATCCTACGTGGGTCTACTGTAATAGGATCCTACGTGGGTCTGATTATTTAGGATCCTACGTGGGTCTCTCTCTTGATAGAGTAAGATGATTCAGTAGTTATATATAATCATCATTACTACCATACCTATGTTATAACTAATGTGAGATTAGTCCTACCTTAGTGGTATTCTTCTATGTTCGAACCATTGTTCTACTTAGCTTTGTGGTGATACCTTTGTGATATTCTTCTGTGTGGCGTACAATTGGGGCACTTACCTTCAGGGTGATACATTCATGGTTTTCTTCTCTATGTCTTAGCATTGTGGTACTTACCTTTGTGGTGATAACTTAGTGGTATTCTTTTGTGTGGCGTACATTTGTGTTACTTACCTCTATGGTGATTCCTTAGTGGTATTCTACTCTGTGGCATACCTTTTTGGTATTTACCTTTGTGGTGATACCTTCATGGTATTCATCTATGTGGTGTTACCTTAGTGGTAATTACCTTTTCTTTGTTACCTTCTTGGTATTATTTTCTTCATGGATCATTTGAGATTTAGGCTAATGGTTTGGGCCTTATGTTTCATCATGAATGAGATGATTATACATGATAATATAGTTAAATGTATGTGAATATAGCTATGTAGGGTTTTCAGATGATTCCAGGCATTGTGGTTTATCCTTTTTGGAATTTTTGAGACCTTTGTGGGTCCCGGTGTCCCTACTAAGTATCGTTATACTCACCTCTGCACAACCTATGCCCCCACATTTTTATATTAGGTGCAAACGACGGATATCGCTGACTAAGGACGAGAGTTACAGGATAGGAGGTAACTCAGAGGTGGACATTGGACAAGGTGTTCCACAGAGATGACCGTTCGTGAGTTGTACCTATCATTCTGGTAGGATTTTTAGTGGGTGTTCACAGGAGTTGTTTCATTTTACTTGTACTTTTCAGTAGTTTTGTAATTTTTAGTTGGGTTTGTATTCTGATCCATTTTACTTACTGTACTCACTATTTTTACAATACAGTTCACTCATGTTCGTATCATGATGTGTGCTTGGTTGCGTGTGTTTAGAGGATATAAAGGCAATGCCTTCCCAGTTTGAAGGAACTACGCCTTTCCGTGCTAGTCGCAAGCCCCTGGCCTATGGAAGGCAGGCTTGGGGTAGTTACTCACGAGCCCCGAGGGGTGGGTCGTGACATATTGTTATCAGAGGAGTGGGTTCTACCATAGAACATTGGAATCTTATATTTTTTAATGGAAATAGTGTTATGTGTAGTGAGTGTAGTTATTAGTTTAGGGAATCCAATATTTGTACGACAGCTGAAGTATCCATACACTAGGACCCTGACTTGTGATTTCTCACTTAGTGTACGAAAACACTGAATGCGTTTGTATTTAAAAATGTTTTCTTTGTAAAATTTCTGAGTCATCTAACCATGTATAACTTATGGTCCATGGCGCACCTATTTCTTTTCAGGATGCATCCATGCAGACATCCAGCTAGGGTTCTGAGTATAGTACACAATGATAGGCGAACGAGCGATGAGGCCTCGAGGCAGGGCCCTCTTTCAATAGAGGCACTAGCTGAGGCTCTAGTGGTACCATTACTCATTGTGCCACCGATGACACCAGCTCCAGTAGCAGAGGATGCATGCTTCTTGAGCGTATTGTATGAGTTCTAGCACTAGAGGCTTTCCAGGTTAAGGGGAAAGATAGACCCACAGGAAGATAAGGACTAGCTGGAGGCCATGGTGAGTGTCTTCCGACTCGTAGGGACACCAGCTGATATCATGGGAATCGTTGCCGCTAGTCTTTTACAAGCAAAGAAAGAGTTTCGACAAAGGAGGTCCGCAGGGAGAAGGCGTAAATGGCAGTGAAGAAGGTCGTTCAGGTGGCGATGGGTGAATATTTGAGATGTTACTGCCACCACCACTAAGTGATCCACCCTAACTATAGGGGCTAGGTGGACATGGGCGAGCTCAGCTCCAGGTAGATGAGGCCTACGACCATGGCGCTCCAGAGATGATATGAGGTATGATATGTGTCTACTCCACTATTGGATTTAATGGTAAAAATATTTTCTAATTTCACTTTAAAACCAATTCAAAATATTATCTAATCATATAAATAAATTAGATTAAAAAGAGGTTTTGAATTAAAACACAACATTTTACACTATTCATTAAAAAATGAACTTTAACGGAAAAATACCAAAAAATTACACAAAGTAAAATTTGATGTCTCGATTCTTAATAAGAGTTTTATTTTGTCCAAAAGAATGTTTAAGAGTGAACAAAACAATATTTAATTACGGTTCTCCATCAAAAGGTGATAAGTGAACCTTTAGTGAAAACTAGGGCATATACGCCTAAAATTGAATTCTTTCCGTATTTTAAGCCTTTATCTTTTATTGTATAATTGTAAAAATATTAAAGAACATATATAATCATATTTTAGTTATTTCTATCCATTCCCGCCATTACAAAGGCTACATGTTAACTACCATTTAAAATAATATTATTTTATTATTAGAGTGCAACGTAAGATATCTAAGAAACTCGTTGTTGCGTGTTGGGTACGACATCGAGCATAGCGTCCCCTTTAAAGTCATATTAATATTTAATTCACAAATATGGATAAATATGAAAATGTAATATTCCTTATTTACCTGGGGTGTTACATTAATTGGTCCAAAAAATTAATTTAAAATGAGGGGGTGGGGTTTCCAGCTCCTGTGGCCCCCACCTTTATAACTCAAATAGAGTGGTTTCAAAAGAATAATAAAATGATAAATAATTTTATATTTCTTCTACCTAGAAAAAGGGAAAAGTTATCTTCCACCCTCAACCTACTACGGTCGATGTGAGGGTCTCCTTAAATGAATATCGGCTCTACGAGTTCAACGGTGTCCTTAAATTTCAAATCGAAGCAGAAGATAAAAAATTACAGAAACTCGCTTGCACGTTTACATTAAGTACCCGAAAAAAATTAGAAATTATTTCTAGGCACATCGGGTCTCAGAATCAAGTGTCGTCAGTTTTCATGGACTCTTAATATTACCATATAATAATAATAAAAATTACATGGATGTTCTTGGGACTTTATAGCCTCCCCAAATCTGGGTTTTGTGTCTCCGTAAGCCACAACTCAATCTAAGGGAACATGTGGGGGTACTGAGCATGAATCTGAGCCTCCCACTCCATTGTACTCTTTTAGAGGTTCCCATGATACCATTGAACGTGCACTATAGGTGTCAACTTCCCATGAAGGACTCTCATCATTAAATCATCTATATCTAAGGGAACCTTCATAAATGTCTCCCCATCATTGATATCCATCTTGTCGTGGTCGATGACGTGTGATGGGTCGTGCATGTATCTCCTTAGTTGGGATACATGGAAGACGTCGTGCACCCTATGCTACTAAGGTGGAATTTCTATGTAGTAAGCCACCTCGCCAACTCTACTAAGGAATTGAAAGGGTCTGATGATCTTCAGAGATAACTTTCCACCCTAGCCAAATCTTTGTAAAACTCGTCATGGTGAGACCCGTTGAAAGATGTGGTATCTATACTCGAACTAAATGCTTCCTTTGAAAGGATTATACCCAAAGGGAATCCTCTTGGATGAGTAGATGGATGTGGAGAGAGTAAATGGGCAGGGTTTGGCCGAGCCAAAGGCTTGAGGAGTGTGTTAAATGAGGTAGAGGTGGGGGCCTTTTATAAGAGGAGAGGAGGGGTACTTTTGGAATGTAATGAAATATTACTTTATTTGAAAATGTGTTTCGGTTTCAAAAGGTACCACATTGATATAATTCGTGTATAAGGTGATAAGGCTTCTAAATCCACTCATCCAATAAGTTTTGGACATGTGTAGTTCATAGATTTTAAATTATCTTTCCATTTTATTTAAATCGTCAAATAATGATGTCATCGCTGCATCATTATTATGTCATAAATAATTTAATTTATTTAATGTCTAAAAATTATAAAAAAAATACTATGATGTAGGAAATATTTTTAGATTTCCAATGAATATTTATAATCAAAAAGATGACTTGTATAACCCCAGTTAAAAATTGTTTTAGTAAAACATATCATGTTTGTGTCAATTTTACTTTTACATTAAATAAAATGTTATTTATGTCATTTCCCAACCAAAGTGGATCCATGAGGTCCTCAAGTTGACCCATGGCTTTTCTTGTTCGGCCATGATACAACCAATGAGGGTAAGACATGTGTCAAGCTCATCTCATTTTATTAAATCATTATTTTTACCTTAAACTACACTAATTACCACTAATCACGATTAAAAACTTAATAAGTTACTATTCACCAAAAAAATTATTTTAATCTCATTGAACCACATTTTACTTCAGAATGACAACCATGTATGTCGGATTTTTGAAAATAAAAAACACAATGATGGAAAAATTTCATTTAAACGGAAAATTAGTTTTATAAGTACCACTTAGTGGTTTCACTATTCCTCAAAAATTGAAGTTTTTCAGAAAAATCCCAAAAATTCACCCTAAGCTATATTTGATATTTTGAATTCAAAAATGAAGTTCGTTTTACAAAATTCAAAACATATAAGTCCCATTAATTAATTTAATAATTAATTCCCGCTGTCATGACAAATAGCGTGTTTTATGAAATAATAAGTATCAAAAGATTGACACTAGTTTAAGTCTGATTTCAAAGTGAAATTGATTCCAACGACCACTATTGGATTTAATGGTAAAAATATTTTATAATTTCACTTTAAAACCAATTCAATATATAATCTAATAATATAAATAAATTAGATTAAAAAGAGTTTTTGAATTAAAATACAACATTTTACACTATTCATTAAAAAAATGAACTTTATCGGAAAGATACCAAAAATTTACACAATGTAAATTTTGATGTCCCGATTCTTAATAAGAGTTTTATTTGGTCCAAAGGAATGTTTAAGAGTGAACAAAACTATATTTAATGACGGTTCTCCATCAAAAGGTTATAAGTGAACCTTTAGTGAAAACTAGGGCATATACGCCTAAAATTGAATTCTTTCCGTATTTTAAGCCTTTATCTTTTATTGTATAAATGTAAAAATATTTAAGAACATATATAATCATATTTTAGTTATTTCTATCCATTCCTGCCATTACAATGGCTACATGTTGACTACCATTTAATATAATATTATTTTATTATTAGATTGCAACGTAAGATTCCCAAGAAACTCGTTGTTGCGTGTTGGGTACGCCATCGAGCATAGCGTCCCCTTTAAAGTCATTTAAATATTTTATTCAAAAATATGGATAAATATGAAATGTCATATTCTTTATTTAACTGGGTTGTTACACCACTTGCTGTAAATTCTATTGTAATATGATGGGATACTCTATTTGATCTCATCAATCCATATTCGGAAGTTTTATGTGGCGCCGTTAGGCTGCCGAATTTTCGTAAGAGATTTTTCATCTCACTTTTATTCTCGTGAAATTTATGCTACATTTTCCACAAATTCCATTGAGTGGTGTATATACTGCCCATTATTCTACTCATTGTGTAAAATAATTTCGTTTATGAGTATTTACATCAATGATCTATTGTCCTTCTTTCATGGGGTGTATGTTTTGAAAGATACCCAAGTCGGTAAGGAAACCATTCACCCTCCGCTTTTTTAAAAGACTTCTTTTGTTGGGTCTTTTAATTTAAATATTGTTATGTTGGGATATGTTATCATATATCCTTATTGATGTAAATTTTATGTCCAAGTGATGAGATACACTTTTTATCTCTCATTAACTCATTTTGATGTGATGCCGTTAGGCTGTCAAGGGATCTTTTTAACCCAATTTCAATTTCTTTGGGTTGAACATGTAGTCATTGAATTTGTCATCCATTGAATATGTGTGAATGACCTTTTATTGTTTTACACTTAATATCCACTTATATTGGGTGTATTTATATTTGTCACACATATTTTTGAGATTGATTTGTCCTTAATTTAAGGATACATTCTTTATAAGGGATTTCATCACATTTGACATTTCTATTGAGGGTTCATTGTTGATATGCACCAATTCACTCTTATATGGTGTATATACTGTCCTTTGGAGTATTATATCATGAATCCTTTTATTCTCATGATATTATAAAGTTCTGACTAAATGTTATTCCTCGATTATTGTATTCAAGTGTCTCTAATTTTGGTAAAACCCCTTTAACCAAAATATCGTTTTAAATGTTTTAATTATTTGTTCTTATTAATATCCATGTTTTTAAAATGGTTTTAAGGATATATTTATATGGATATTAATGGTTTAAAATGTTAAAAGCTTCAAGGTGGTATAGGACACTTTGATTCAAAAATCTCTTTATTAAATGTTTTAAATGGTTTTGGAAATGGTTTATTTTTGAATGGATTCATTATTTCAATATCCTAAAATGTTATATTGTGATTGAAATGTGGAAATGTTATGTTTCCTTTTTTCATGTTTATGTGATACGATTATGTTATGGTTCTTGGGCGTTGTTATGAAGAACGGGTGGTTCCGTGATAAACTAAGGGCGGATGAGCCCGATATAGCTCTCCAATGCATTGGGTAACGCGAAGGAGTGAAACGTTAAGGTTTCTCCGAAGAGATTTAGGGAATATACTGTGATGGGTATTCCAAACGTAACCAAGAGGGTTACTCCCTACGTAAGAATGTTATGAATGCCTCAAGTTACCTTTATGTCTTATGTTTTCTATGATTTATTCATGATTTGATATGCCTATGTTTTATGGGTAAAGTATGATTTCATTCTTATGTATATATGAACTCATGTTTCCTTTCCATATTTTTATAACCCTTAATGAGCTTTTTATTCTCATCCCATGTTTTTGAAATGCTTTTCACAGGTCAAGGGAATGGTACATGATGTGACGATAGTGTCAAGGATGTGTCAAGAAAGAATCCGTGTTTTATTTTAAATAGGTTTCCATTGATGGGAAGAATGAATTTTGTCTTTTATGTAACCACCTTGTTTAAATGTGGAATATAATGCAAGTTTCATGATCTAATTCTCTAAAACTCTAAACCTGAAAAGATCCTCAATGTGTAATCTTGTAATAACTCAAGTTTAAGTAAGGTTTAAGGCTGGGGCCTTATACCTAACCCTTGAACTCCCTCTTTAATTAGGGAGGTGAATCTTGGTTGTCTCCAAATAAATTGTTCACCTTCTATTTTATTATTATTCCAAAATCAACTTAATTAATGGCCAACACAAACTACATTAATAAAAAAAGTTAATTAACACGATATTTCATTTTTGTGGAATTGGTGGAATGTGTTTGAAAATGGGTGAGATTTTGGAGGATCATTTTATCCAACGAAGAACAATATCCGTAATTGAAGAACGAGGAACAGACCCCGAGCCTGGATCGGAAGCACCTGGTGGAGGAAAAAAACGCTGAAATTCTTCAACGACTTCATCTTCTATCTCTCAAAACCTCCAAGGAACGACAAGGAAGGGATTGTTTTTTTAATACCCATTACATGTTTATGATGTTCATCATGATTCAAGAGAAAATAAGCCGATTGCTATCCTTTTAACGTGGGGAGAGCGGGCCAAAGAAACTAAGCCCGACCACTCCGCAACCTATGTGATTTTTGATGGCATGAAATGATGGAAATGTTCAGAGACATGTGTGTAAATACTTGTATTGAAGAACGGGCCATCAGGGCGTACTTGGGGACTTGAGTAAGGTCACCGGTGACCCATGCTGGCGACTGATATCAGTGGGGCTCGGTTACAGTGGCTGAAGCTCCGTCTGGCGGCTGCTAGCCATGAGACGGAGGTGGTGGCACGCGTCCGCACCACTGGGCATGTGGAATCCACGACACAAGGCATAGGCGGTGAGGCTAGGGTGGTCGGCTCACTACTGGCTACTAGTGATGGCGCGACACCCGAAAGCGCTGGGCGGAGGAGGAGGGCGAGCTGACTGACAAGCCGCATGCTGAGTGGACCAGCGGGCTGCCACCGCATGCCACATCGTGTACCCCCCAGCGGGCCATGCTGGTAGGTCTGGTCAGATCCCACGGGCCGGTTCCGACCCAGGTCTAGACACGGGTCAGACAGGACCCAATCCATGTTCAACACCTTTTCATTCTTTCAGCCATATCATGAACTACGTGCGTCTTCTTGATGAACCATCTACGGCGCCATAATCCTTGGATTGAGACAGTCCTTTTGGTATACCCCAAAAGAGTTTTGAAAAATGTTGGTGTACGGATGGGTTGGATCGAGAACGAATCCAACAAGGTCATTGAGACTAAAATTCCAATTACTTATAGACCAGGTGTCCGATTGATGCATCATCCATTGCATTTAGACCAATTTTACATATCTTACCTTTGGGATACTCCTTCACGGGACTTCATTATAGTTGTAGTATTCAACCTGTGGATTGTGGAGAGGACCCTCCCATAATCAATCGAGCTTAGTGCGGGAACCCTGTAGATGGTTGTGACATGAGAAAAGGATCCTATGAGGGTCTGTGCTTTGGGATCCTACGTGGGTCTATTCTTTGAGATCCTATGATGGTTTTTGTTTGAGAGTGACACTTGGATCCCCATTAATAATCCACAAGTGACAACTCTAGGATCCTATGTGGGTCTACATTACTAGGATATGATATGGGTCTGATTTACTATGATACTACATGAGTATGATGATATAGGATTTTACATGGGTCTGCCTCTTAACACTGTAATATGATTCAGTAGTTACATATAACCATCTTTACTACCGTACATATAGTATTCCTTGTGTGAGACGAGTCCTTACCTTTGTGGTATTCTTCTGCGTGGTGTAACTTTGTGGTACTTACCTTTCGAGAGATACCTTATTGGTATTATTCTATGTGGAATACCTTTGTGGCACTTACCTTCATGGTGATACCTTCGTGGTATTCTTCTGTGTGGCATACCATTTTTTATATACCTTTGTGGTGATACCTTAGTG
The DNA here is from genome assembly GCA_963277665.1 of Viscum album. NCBI lineage: Eukaryota > Viridiplantae > Streptophyta > Magnoliopsida > Santalales > Viscaceae > Viscum > Viscum album. Next base: position 2,098,105,319 of record OY728159.1, on the reverse strand, counting down.
GAATTCTTCTGTGTGGAAATCCTCTGTGGTACTTTCCTTTGTAGTGATACCTTAGTGGTATTCTTCTATGTGGCATACCTTTGTGGTACTAACCACTATGGTGATACCATCGGGGTATTCTTCTATGTGTTGTTACCTTTATGGTACTCACGTTTTTGGTGTTAAATTTGTGTTATTCTTTCCTTCGTGGAACATTTGATCTTTAGGCTAATGGGTTGGGCCTTGTGTTTCTTCATGAATGAGATGAGTATTATGGATAAATTATGTAAATGTATGGGCATATAACTATGTTGGGTTGTTAGTTGATTCCATGCATTGTGGTTTATCTTTTGTGTATTGTGTGAAACCGTTGAGGGTCTCAGATTCCCTACTGAGTATCGCTATACTCACCCCTGCACGGGCTACTCCTGCATCATGTTGAGTTTGGTGCAGACGATAGATAATGCTAAATAAGAACGAGAGTATCATGACTGCAGGTAGTTCAGAGGTGGACATTGTACGAGGTGTACCATAGGGACGACCATTCATGATCTATACCTAACCATCAGACAGGATCCTTGGAAATTGTTCACATTTGCTGTTTCAGTTTACATGTACTTTTCAGTTTTCTTGTAATTTTCATTTGGGCATGTATTCTGGCCCCTTTTACTTTCTGTACTCACTCTATTAACTATATAGTTTACTCGTGTCTGTATCTTGTTGTGTGCTTGGTTGTCTGTGTTTATAGGATATAAAGAAAATGCCTTCCCAATTTTTAGGGAATACACCTCTTGGTGCTAGTCGCCAGCCCCTGGCCTAATGAAGGCGGTATTGGGGTAGTCAAAGCATGGGCCCTGGGGGATGGGTCATGAAAATGGTATATCTATCATATTATAAGAGAATGAAGTTCAAAAAAATATGGTTCCATGTAGTTTTATCATATCATCAAATTTAGAAAATTCCTTTTTTTTATTTTGGATCTTCACACACTTTTATATGTTTCATGTTTTTAATGAATATTAGAAATTTCTCTAGAATGTTAACATGGTTTTATAGTCAATAATCAGAGTAACAATCTCACTATTAAAATAATTTTCTTGTCACTTCCCATTATGACAGATAAATTGTCAATTTTTACATAATTATTTATTATTGTTGATTTTGATATATTACTTGGTATGTGTTGACTTTCAAAATATAGTAAAAATTGTATTTTTAAGATTATGAAATTATAAATCATTTTGATGATGAGTAATTACTTATATTTACAGGGGATCCTCCATAATCTAAGACAAATATAGATCCACCAAAAATAATTATTCTGAATGTGATTATAGGGGAGGAAGAATAGTCACAATCTATGAATGGAAAACATAATATTCAAAATTATTATATTCCTCTTTTACTATAAAACATTGATGTATATCATAAGGAATTACCTATACATCGACAAGAATTTCAGTTTTAGTTTTATAATGATTGAATACATGATTCGATATACATATCAAATAATCCATATAAAATGGAAAATCTAGAAGTAATAGTGTAAAAGTACTGTAGGATTTAATTGAAAAGGGATCTATAGGTCATAGTGTTTCACCTTTGGGATCCCCAATTCATTATAATAAGAAGATATATATATATATGTACGGGGATCTATAATGATTAGATATAAATTAATAGTATTACAATAAATAATAGGTATCCCATAACTATCAATAATGTCTTTGACGACATTCTTTATCGATATAAAAAATATCCTAGATTAATCTTCATTCAGTGTATCATAAATTGAAAATAATTAAGGAATATATGATGAAGAGAAATACTTATATGAGTTATGGAAATTATGAATTTATAGTAATTCCATTTTGGTTGACTAATCCTCCTTTTTATGATTTAAGGAAAAGAGTATTCAAAAAATGTATATATTATTTTATTATGGTATTTATTGGTGATATCTTGTTGTACTCTAAGATCTATGAGGACCATGAGAATCATTTGTGGATAATTCTGGAGAATCTTAGAAAAAATGAGTGATATGGGAAATAAAACACTTGTTAAATAATGAATAAAAATGTTTCTTTTTATGGACATATTTTCATCAAGAATTAAATCTTTGATGATCCAGAAAAAAATGATGTTAAATAATGGCTTACACCAATAATACGAACACGGTACATAGTTATATTGGATTGGAAGGTTACTATTAGTGATTTTTTTTTAAAAATATTTGTGATTGGATAAACATTTAAAAATATTTACTCATAAAGGGTTATGTTTACATAGAAATATAAGTGTGAATAATTTTTTTATGTATTTAACATGAGATGGGGAATTCACCAATTTTGAGTTAATCATCATGAAATTATGGATTTTTGATATATAGTGAGGCAATATAAGATAGACATTATTTTTTCGTTATGAATAATTATAATTTTTTTCAACGATTAAATAAAGTTAATGACAAATGAAAAAACTACCCAAAACATGATATTTAGTTGACATCCATAACAATTACATTTATGATATAGATAAAGTATATCTATGGTTAAAAATGTGAAATATAAATGGATAAAAATAGTCTGATGAATATCATTAACAAAATGTGATCAACATGAATAAAATTTTATGTCTCAATCTATAGAGGTAATATGATTTCTCAATAATCTACTACTGAGGGAAGTGGAATAAGGGATATGTTTCATAGATATAGAAAGATCAAAAAGTCATAAAAACAAGGATTTATAGGGATCTTATGATCATGGATTTAGTAAAGATATATATAGGATTTATTTTGGAAGGAAACAAATCACTACCTTTTCCAATGATTTCCTATACATGTTTATTATAATAAGAAATATTCTCCCATCCTAGCGATGAGAATGTTTAAAGGAAATTGAATTCAAGAATAATGGGGAATTGGTATGCTTCTAATAAGAAATGGAATTTTGTAATTTGGAAGGAGGAAATGTGTTCCATATAAACCTAATAAAAATGGAATTATTATATTATTCTCATAGATTATATTTCTCCATACACACTGTTAGAACTAATATGTATAAGGATCTGAATAATTTTGTTGGTTGGATAAGATAATATGTGAAACTATTGATTTTATATCTAGATGCTTGGTTTCATAGTAGGTGGAGAATTAGAAATAACATACTAGAGGATTCATGTAAACTCTAACAATTACTATATGGAAATGGAATTAGATTATTATTGAATTCAACACAATATTATAAAAGACTCCTTTAATTAGTGGTACAACATGCGTTATAGTTGATTGTTATAGATAATCTGCACTTTTCCTTTCTATATGAGAATAATTACTTCATAATTTCCTTCAAATATACAATATTACATAAGTTATATTATGTTATAGAGAAATAATTACATTTTTTCTTAATTATTTCACATGATTTAAATCAATGTTATGGAAAAATATTTTGAAGTATTTGGATAATAATCTTTATTTGAGCACTAAATATCACCCTCAAGCCTGTGGAAAGTATGAAAGAACACCCTAAACATTATATGACATGTTGATGTAATTATAAATAGATATAATTTTTTGGAAAGGTATTAACCTTTTAAAGTGTTTACCTATAATAGTAGATTATATTAAAGTGTTTAAATGTTTTTTTATTAATTATTATATGTCAAAAGATGTTGTACACCAACTTGGTGGGATGAAGTTGGTTAATCGAAGTTTGTAGGACTAGAACTTGTGGAGGAGACAATGGTATTGATAAAGACTATTCAAAACCATATTAAAGAAGATCAAATTATGAAAAATATCAATATTGATATCAAATTAAAGGATTTGAAATTCCAAGTGGGACACAATGTTTTCATGAATGTATCCCCATAGACGGTTGTTATAAGGTTCACTATGAAAATAAAATGATTCCAATAGTATACAATACATTTCAAAGTTATAGAATGAATTATATATATGGATCAACATTTAGATATTTCACCTATCATAAATAAATTATTTGATGTGTTTCATATCTATTTATAATAGAATTTCAACACACGTCAAATTCAGGTGCTGAACTATGAGTAAATAGAATTGGAAATTTATTAATAATAAGGTGGAGAGACTATACAGATTATGAATACTAAATAACATGTGTTTAGGGATCAAAAAACTCAATGGATGCTGGTAGTTCCCAAAAATCATTAGGTAAAAGAGGTGATGTCGGAAAATTATGAACTGATAATTAAGAACAACCAGAATCTGTTATGTTTGTGAAATTTTGAAAATATTGAGAAAGAAATATTTTGAAGCAGGGAAGAATGTAAAACATGAGAATCAATTATAGTATATTTTCATTTGAAGAAACAATAGTATAATACAATTATTTTATTCAATAATTACAAAATAATACAAAATTAAATTCCATAAATAATTATTTTTTTAAATTATCAACTCAAAATTATCTTATGATTATATTGTTTATTTTTTCTGAAAAAATGAAATTTATAATGATTAGTGAAAAATATTGAATCTATAAAAAATAATATTTTTTCATCAATAATTTAGAAATATCATTTTTATTTTTAATGCTATAAATATAAAATTATATCTCTCATATAGTTTATATCAATATTAATTTCATTAGAATCAATTTTATGCTATAATATTCATTAAAAATTTATAATTAAAAGGAATTTATGGAAAAACTTGTTGGTTATTTAATTATTATATGAAATTATTTTTTGACGATTATATAGATTAAATTATGTTAAAATGATTCCATAATTAGAATTAAATTTTCTTTATTTCTAAATATCTAACTTTTATTTATTGGTCACTATTGATAATATCCATAATAAATAATGGTCACAACAGTAATGGAATTTCTAGAAATTATGATTAACAATTATATGAATAAGATAATGAAATAACACTAAAAAATTTCTTAATCGTATTATATGTATGTAGTTAGACTATTTTCAAAAAAAAATTAATTTATAGAAAATATGTTAAATATTTTTTTGATATTTTTATTTTTAATATTTATGTAAAATCTAGTTTTAAAAACTGTAAAATTATTTCTTTTAATATTTATATTTTTTTATAGTGATGTTTTTTTTAATTATAAAATTTATATGAAAAAATATTTTTCTTTTTATCAAGGTAATTTGTTTATATTTTTTAGTAATGAAATAATTACTTTAAATTCATATGTACTTCCACCAAAATATTTATTCAATTAATTGAAGAATATAATAATTGTTTCTAAAAATATTAAATTTAATATAAATTGATTGAATTATCATGTTATAGGATTTTTTTAGATATATATTAGTTTTAAGATATGTGTTAAAATTATATATCTGAATTACATAAGTATCATCATGTGTTTAAATTCAAATAAATTGAATATGGATAAAAATTGAAGTATTGATATTTTATGAAAAATCATATTTTGTTAAATAATATATATATTATAAAAATAATGTATGAGGAAAATTATGATCATAAATATTTTAAATGGTCATATATTTTCTATTTATTAGAAAATAATACCATATAAGTATAACTATAGGCCATTAACATTGAAAATAGAGTTACTTCTCTTAAGGTTAAAATTTAAAAATGAAGGGGTTAGAATAAAACATATGAGTTTAAATACCACTAGAACATGACTAAATATTATTGTGTGATTGTATTTAAAACATATCATATATAATATTAAATAATATGCTCGTATTATTCCATGTTCAAATGAAAATGGATTTACTATAATTAAATATTATTATTAATTCCATGTCTGTTGTTTCAATTACTACAATGGATCCACATATTCTATGTTATATATAGAAAATAGAGACTGTTATCATTTCCAATCGTTGTGAAAACAGATTCTAAACATCCATTTACATGTTTTTTACTTACTATTATTCTTCAAATACCAACCCTTGGTCCCTTAAGATAAGGTATATAATAGCTATTTCAAAGAAGAGGTAATCATCCCAACTGAGACTTTTCCATTTTTTTCTTTTCAAAATAAATCTAAATATATTATAACAATACTTAAATAATAAATTAAGTATCTATAATTTATTGATAATTTATTATTATTATTATTATTATGTTACGGCAATTTCCTATCAAATTTCCATCATCTTAAAATAAAAATTATCGCTTGTGCGTACGTACAAGTTACCTTCTCTAAATAGTGGTATAATCATTTCACATACACTTTTCATGGATGGTTATAAAGATATAAGTATTTATTATGTATGATATTTATAAAATAATTGTTATTATAAAAAATTATATGTTATCTACCCTCTTAAAATACATTTTGCTCAAAATTTATAATGTTTCTAATGCACAAAAGCATACTACCACATATATTAAGTAATGTGATTAATTTTATATTTTCACCATTCTAGGATTATAATTTCTTTAAATATAATATAAATATATAATATTATATCAGGGTTAACATTTTAATGGTGATGGAATCATGAACATTTTGTAGTGTCTAAAACTACCAAACTAAAATATTCCGGAAATGTGAAATATTAAACACATGAACAAAAATGTTCACATATAACTACTAAAAGAGGTATTAAAATTTTAAAAACCCAGGTTTATTAAATGATATTGATTTCATGAAATTTTTTCCATATTTATAAATATAATATTATACCCTTGCAAAATTTGTAGGAACCAACAAAACATCATCTCGTTAATAAAGAACATTATGTTAGTCTTATTTGAAACAAATTAAATTGACAATATTTAAAATTGGGAAAAAATTAAAATTTCAAACATAAAATGGGAATATATGGATAAATCCAATTTTATATAGTCAACCCCCTCCCACAAAAAATAAATAAAAATGAACCAAAATATTAGTAAACCATCAATATGTTAGAAAATTAAAATATTAACTTAGGAAGAAATGGAGAGAATATTGAGTGATACAATGAATTAGTATATGTATGAAGAATGTAATTGTAAGAGTATTAACATGACTGTTTCTCAATATAAACATTGGTGTTATTGATATTCAGGAACTATATCCATTGTTTGTAATTTCACCTTTATATTTAGTGTTTATATTTAGATCTGAAAAAGGATAACTAATACTGAAATGAGAAACTATAGACTCAATTAGAAGATTAATTATATTTGAATCCCATTTTTTATATCATGGGAAGGTGGTAGCTTAATTTGGGTTCCCCCTTTACCAATAAAAATATTTTCTTTAATAAGGGTCTCCATAATAAAATTTCCAATAGGATATGTTCATCTTAGTGTAAGTTACCACTCGTTCAATTTAAGTTGAACTACCCAATTAAACTATATCCATCACACACATTACCCTAGGAGAGTACTCATGTGTAATAATGGGTTTTGTATTTGTGCCATAGTTACTTAAATTTAATTCATATTTTTTAAATAAAATGGGTTTCCCATCATTTCAAATTTGATAATAATTTTTTTAATATAATATATGATTATGTAAATGAGTTCTATAAATTGGTTATGGGATGAAAATATAACATTTTTATATTTTTTGAAATTATATAATAATTTATAATAAACTCGTGAATTTTAAATATGATTTTTTAATTAATTATAGTTTTAAAACACTATTATTTAAATAGAAATGATAAAATAATTTTATATTTTCCGTGGTAGTTTTTATGTGTCATAAATTTTAATGTGTCCTAAAAACTACTATTTTTAAGTAAGTAAATATTTTTTATATTTAAATGATAAATTCAAAATATTTTGTGTTAATATTTTTTTAAAATAAATATTATATTTTAAATCATAAAATAAAAATTATCTTATGGTAATTAGTGATATTTTAAAAAAATGCCTTAATTTTTTGAGAATTGTAAAAATATAGTTTTGGATTTTTAGTATGTTTTATGAATTCTCATTTATTTCATAATTATTTAATAGTTAACTAAAAATAATCAAAGAAATATAAATCTGTATTTTAATAATATTAAATATTTTAATAGATTTTAATCAATTTCCAAACATATTAGTGACTTTCAAAAGTCTAAATTAGAAAATTTGATTTTAAATATTTTTAAATTATCTTTTCCAAGATCAAAGGAATATAAAATAATCGTGTTCATTTATAATGGATAAAATATCATAAAATGTTACACAAATTTCCAAAACAATGATAAGAACCCATAAGAAACCAATGGGTTTTCATTTTCCACAACATAGATTTCCACGACCTCTATTTGGACATTTTTAATCAAAACTTGAAATTTTTCTATAAATAACAACTCATTATAGTTTTCCAATTTGATACCAATTTTTCCTCCTTGAATATATTTTAATTTTTCCCCCTATGATACGCCACATGGTTTCATTAATCAAAAATGGTTCCTTCATCAATATTTAGGGTAAACTCATAATAAATTAAAATTATCATAAACTAATTTTCTATTTTTGAAATTAATTTTATAAGCGTCTTATAATTGGTATTTTATAGTCTTTTAATATTACTATGATAATACCCTTAATTCTGAAATAGTTTTTTATAAATAAATTACCTTCATTTCACCTCATTTACACTTTTCTAAATCAACATTTTAAACCACCATGCTACAGAATTTGTATCACAAATTTTTCTATGTTACATAATGCATTATTATATTGGGAATAGTTTTTTTCTTAATCTATTTTAATTCAAATATTTTTAAATATATTGTTTTTTTGGATTTACATATATAAAAACCTCACTCTATTTATGTGGATTAAAATTTCTGTTACGGCCAATCCATTATGCACAATTGTACTCAATGATTTTATATGAAACTTGTTCTTTATTATCCATAGATTATATATTAAATGATTTTTTATAATTAATGCGGTTTACATGAATGTAATATATATAAATGGTTCGACCTAGTATTACTATAATTAATTCAGTATTGAATTTATTATCTTGATATTAAATTTTTTCTGATTCCTTGGTGAATAACCATGGTAATTTTAATTTATGAAACCATCATTACAAACCATAGTTATATGAATATGAATACATCATTTTTATGTTGTACCCAAATTTCAATTCTACTAGTAATATTATATTTATCCTAATATTTCACATGATATACTATTCATTCTATAATTTTAGGCCTCTTATTCTTATTTATATTTTTCATGATCACTTTATAAATGTATCCCATTCTTATTCCCTTACTGGTCTTCATGCTCATCCATTTCCTTTGATGTATGTCACAAGGATATGATATATCGTATCAATAACATATGGTTTTCCAATAAATAATCTTTTGAGGTGTCTTAGAATACTATTTTATTATTTCTTATAATATGTTCTGGATTTCCCTAAGACTAAAATATAAAAGATCTATTGTTTTATACCATGTTATTTATTTCTTATTTAGTAAAAGGTTGGATTAATTAGATTTTATCAGAGAAAAGTTTACTTATTTTTTGAAATTATGAATTTATTACATTATAAAGAGAAATAGTGATACGTATAAATATAGGAAAACAACCTAGATTTTTTGTAAATAGTTATGTGAGCAATTTATAGGAAATGAATGAAATTTAAGGATACTGAATGTCTTTATGGTTCCATCACATTTTTAACTGGTGGTAACAACCTTGAATATATAGTGTTCATCTAGAATCGATCATGAACTATTACATAAATATGGTCCTTCCTGAACACCTTTTTTTATACTCCTAGGGAATATGTTTGGATAATAAGAATTTTTTTTCAACCATTAATATGTATATATAGGAAAATTAAATTCTATTGGAAGAGATTAATGAAATATATAATCATGATTTTTTAATACATAAAATAACATTATAAATATAATACTTATTTGAGTTACATGTTTCGCACAATGATTTTTTTTATAAAAATGGGGGGAAATATGAGGATCTTCCTAAATGATGAGTTTAATAGATGGTGCATAGATGACCTTACTTAAAAAATAGAATATATAATGGAAAAGTTTATAATAATGATGAATCAACTATTTCATTTTATAAATAATAAATTAAATAAATTTTATCGATATTGTTAAACATGAAGTGAACAACATTGTGTTGGGTCCTTCATTCATCAATGAACACATTCTTTTATTTGATCTAATGACCCATTTTATATTGAATAATAGAATACCTCTATAGAAATGATCTTTAATATACTACAATGTTTTAAAAAATAGAAATTCTCCACCATAGGACAACACTTATAAGGAGAGGCTTATCTATTGTAGACACTGATATAATACACAATGAAATGAAGGTAGATTGATTCTATGGATTGGGAAGAGTTTATAGGAAAATTTTCGAAAACATATTTTCCATTGTCAATGAAAAAAAATGTATAAGGAATTCACTAATCTCATGAATTAATAATATTAATTAATGATATGATTTGAAATTAATTTTACAATACATTCTATATACAATACTAACTTTGTTATGGATTCTAATGGAATGGTTGATAGATTATTTGATAGAATAAGACACCATATGTTGAGAAATTTAGAAAATAGATACTACGAATCCTATGAGAGTGTCATGTAGAGTGATATAAATGTTTAATTGTATTTTTTATAATGTAGTGGTCATAAAGGGAGAACGTAATGAAAAGAGAAATGGAGAAAATAATATAGAAGAATTTAGAGAACATTAGAGGAGGAAAGAATGTGAAAAATTCCTTGTGAAAAAATGTGGAAATAAGAATTTGGGGAATTTATTTTGTGATAGTGTAATGAAATTCAACTATAGAAGATATGGGGAAATATCTAGAAACTATCATGGTGAGAGGAAGCCTAAAATTTTCAATAGTAATGAAATAGGTAAGATGGTACAACCCCAGTCTGAAGTTCAATGATTCATGTGTGGAAGGCTAGGAAAAGTTTCCAATCAATGTTAAAATTTTATGATAATGGAGAGATATCATTGTCAAATTCATCGTAGCACAATAGAGAAAGGTAATTCATTTTCTATCATCATGCTTGATGTAGATATTTTAAATGATGTAGTGGTAATTACAATTGTTTTGATCCCAAAGATAGTATGTATTTTGTTTGGTTCATGTTCATTGAATTTCATTATTTTATATGTTTTTTAAAGGAATATAGAATCGATTACTGAGATTCCTGCTGTAGGGTAAACTATCAATACTCTTGGAGGGATTTAACAAAGATTAATAGTATATAGAAACTATAGTATTAACTTTGTAATGTACAACCTCATTACAAATTGATTAGTCATTCCCATGGGGTTATTCAACGCTTTAGTTATTTATTAATTAGTGTTAACAGGGAAACAAATTTTCTAGATGCACCTCACATATCCTTCTTTATGGAAATGGTTGTTGAAGAGGGAAAATGAAATTGAATTATGAGGATATAAAATGTCCACAACATTTCAGAATATATTGACATAATTCCTAATGAGTTACATCGACCACCCAAAGAAAAAGATGTAGTTTTTTCTATTGAACTGTATATGGATCAAAGTTGTTATAGAAGTCTCCATATAGAATAATGAATGCATAGTTAGTGTATTTAAATAAAAAACTTCTATATATTTTAGATAAGGTATTTAGAAAATGAATTCTATCTCCTTAGGGATCACCTATTCTCATTGTAAAGAATAATTATATATCAATATAACTATGGATTGATTATATAGAACATAATATGACCACAAATAAGAGTAAGTGACTTATCCAAATGATTGATTATTTATTTAACTAAGTTCAGGGGGATTATTTCTTCTCCAATATTGACCATAGATTTGTCAATCATCAATTGAGGGAGAAGGAATAATACATTCAAACTACTACCTTTTAAGCTTGATCTGGGGATTATGAATGTGTTGTTCTTCACTTAATCATTACTAATGATTCTTATATATATATATATATATATGGATTTTATTAATATATTATTTGTGGACTACATTGATAAATTCCTGGTAGTTTATTTGATGATATTATAATATATTTCAAGAATACATGAGGAGCATGAGGATAATATATGGGTTGTATAGGAAACACTGAGGTACGAGATGATATTTGGGAAATATTCATCAAATTCGAATCATTGTGACAATAATATGCATTCATAGTTCACATTTTGTCCAATAATTTAATCATAGTTGATAGTTATAAGATAAAGGTTTTATGGAGTAGCCAATTCGTATAATAGTAACTGAGATTCATAGTATCCATAGTTTATAAAGACATTAAAAGATGATTATGAATAAAAATGTTAATGAATTAAAATAAACATATGAAATTAACATTAAATGTAGTCAGGATTGTCTAGAAAGAGGATTGTTTCTAATGTTTCTAATAACAGAAGAAGATATTGCTTACTACACTTGTGCTAACTATTCCCTCTCTCGGAGAAATAATTTCTATTTATAGTGATGCAACAATAAAATATATGAGGTGTCTCCTTTTGGAAATTGACATGGTTATCATATATGAATATTGACATTTAATTTATTAAAAGAAACATTATTCTCTACATGAATTTGGGATAGCTACTATCACTACCCGGCCAAATGGGTCTCATGCTGCAACTATGCAAAGACAAAAATAATATTCCCAGGGATGGTGACCAACGTTGAAATTTATATCTATCATGGGAGGAATTTTCATAATATAACAGTATGCACACAACTGACCATCTAAATGAATAATTGTAATTGAATAATAACTTAAATATGCAATAACCATTATATAAACTAATAATGAAAAACCACAAGGTTAAATAATAGTAAAAAAAATTAAACTATAATATTAAATGGAAAAAAATACAAATTTAAGATGAAATATGTCCCAACATGAATACATTTTAAGGTAAAGGTGATAATAGAGACCATATAATGATCTCTTTGATCTAATAATTGTACATTGTCCAATTCACCAAGTATCACTATGATCCTCTATACTCAACACTGACCTACCCATCTTCGGTAGTAGACAGAAAATCTGAAACTAAAGAAAATGGATGGGTGATAATATACATACCCTCAAAGTCAACCCAAATTGTGAAGGGGGGATTTGTGAGATACAAGATAAGAATATTCAATAAATAGGTTAACTCAAAGCAAGAAGGTAACCTCATCCAACAAAATGGATCTAAACACAGTGAGTTGGTGAACTACACATCATGATTTCACCACCCACTTAAAGAGAGTAAAATAAATACAAAAACAATGATATATATATATATATACTCACACCAATGAATCCCAAATGAGGGTAAATGGGATCTCAGTCCAAAAGTCTAGACTATGAAAAGAATGATATCAGTTATAGTAGTCCATCTTCGATTCCCATCATCTTGCAAGACTACCCAACATGGGTAATCCACCTTAAGAAATACCAACCCATTATACCACACATTATAAGGCAAACATTATTTATATAGAGAATATAATCCCTAGAACAATCGGAGGGTGCTAATCACTAATCATTAGATTACACATTCCCATCCTAGGTTTAGTGTTCCACTATAATAGTCGAGGAATGTTTATTTTCCCGCCTAAAGAGAGACACTCTAGTCATCAAGGATGCATAGCCATTATTAGAATTAGTGTAACACTCATATAGGAGATGGGGACCCATGATATTCCTAGCATGAGGGATCCACTCTTATAGTCAAGAAAATGTTCAAAGCCCAGAAGGAGGGTGTCACTCTTGTATTCGAGGATCCATACCCTATTACAACATTAAGGTGCCACTGTAATAGTATGTTGAATACCCATACCCATCTCCATAGGATTTTAAAACTCTCTTATTCAATGACCCATTACTATCCTATTAAGAGGGTTCCACTCTAGTTGCAAGGACCCATAATCTGATACCGTAGGAGTGTTCCACTCATATAGTAGGTTGAAGATCCCTACCCATCCTAGTAAAAGGGTTCCACTCTCACAGTTGAAGACCCACTACCAGAATAGCTAATGTGTTTCACTTGGTGGTATAATAGAGGACCCATTCCCTATCAATGTATGAGGTTTCTGCTAAAAAATTGATAGAGGGCCTATGCCCAGCCCTATGAGATGGTGAAAATCTAAAGACTCTTATGATCTGTCTATATCACGATCATCGTTATGTTCTACATTAATTAGTTTCATGACTACAAAATAATTTATCATATCCAAAAACCAAATATGGAGTCCACCATTACATTATAATTGAAAAACCACTCTTGATAGGAATTTCATGGTCCAAAATCCGAGACCAATCTATTGATATATGAGTGGTTGATGTTTCCCCAAAAGAAGTAATTGGGTAGATGAAATGTGAGGGGATCCATAGTATGTGTTGTCATACTCCATAACCTAGGTGTGTCAATAAATGTACACAAATCAGTTACCATGTAACAAAACATCTTGTGAAGTGTGGTTTCACAGCAAGTCCAAGAAACTTGTGTCGTTCCAGTTCTTTCTAGAAATGTCTGTGTAATTATGTACGTGGAAATTTTCGGGTCATTCCCATGCTTGTGTAATCCCATTGTACACTCATGGTTTCCAAAAAAATGTCACATGTAGTGTGGGTCTCACCCAAGGTGTGGGATACTTATAAATTCATGGAACCCTAGTGGCCACATCCACACCCCTACACATTTTGTGTTCTTTAGAGTACATGTTGTGTAGTCATGTTTTTCATATATTCTTAGATCAAAACTCCACACATCAACTCTGGAATTTTACCCATAAAAGTTGGCATCAAATAATCCTAAAACAAAATTATAATTCTCTTTATAGTTATTTATGGCCCTCCGGTTGGTGGAAATCAGTTCATGTTATACACATGATGTTGCTAAGAACCTCCTCACACCGCACATATATACGGTTTCCATGTATCATTGATTTGGATTTTAAATCCATAAATAAATCAGCCTAATCCCAAAAAAATATTTGTTTTGATCCTTAATTTGGCATTCCATTTGATTTATGTGATTCTACCATAAAACTTGTGGTTTAATAGGGATCCACAACACATGAAAACTTCAGTCCATGATTCACATAGCATAGTGGTGAAGAATGAGAATAATAATTGGGATAAATGAAATTAAATCAAGTGTTTAACAACTATTTTTCATAGATTATTTTAAAACTGATACCACATCGATATTTAGTAGAGAAAACAACTGAATAAACAGTTAATTTTAATATGTAGATGAATGAAATTGTCCACAATTGGAGAAGATCAAAGATGTGGATTAATCATTCTCAATATTTTAATCAAATGAGAAAGAATATAAAAATTAAGATTAATACCTATAGATTAAATTTGTCATTATCGTAAAAAGAACTCTCAAATTATTTAAAGGGGATATTTCATTGTTTATGATTCAATCATCAAAAATATGGAAAATCATTATCGTTAGATCATTATTCTCTAATGGAAGGAGGAAAAAGAAACATATAATATATCCTGTGTAAGAGGACAATAGTAGAGAATCTATAATAATTTATATTTTATATAAATCCTATTTAGGTCATTCTAATATAAATAATTAAATTGAAAAATTGAATTAATTTAAAATTATCCATCCAATTTTTATTTTATATGAAGGCCTCTTTCCAACTTATTTATGTCACTTTTAGGTTAAAAATTACATTATATTATTAAATGAGGTCTTTGATTTCTTATTAATGCCTCATTTTAAAATGTTTGCAAATTTTTAACAAACTAACTACTTACACTATAAATATATTTAATAATTTTTCAAAATGTATTCTGGGCAGAGTGGGTATCAGAATCACACACCGTCTTAGTGGATGTCTCAAGAAATATATGTAATAATATTTCAAAGTCTTCAATGAATAAAATGGGTCTCTAAACCATTCCCTCCTATAATATTTTCACCCATAAAAAAATAAATAAAAATTCCATGATTGTGAGACCACAATGGGATCTCCCTGTCTCCTGTTCTGTCTTGTATCTTCCTATGCCACCACAACACATGAACTGGCGTGATGGTCCATCCATACATTGTCATCTCTTATCGATAATAGATTTACATATTTTTCTCCACCACATTGGCATGATCATCGATGTCCATATTCCCCCAGTCAAAACAAATAGTGGCGTTATGCACATATATTCACAACTGTGACAAATGGAGGAAAACGTGCAACCGCTCCTAATAGGCGGTTTAGGTGAGGTGGTATGCCACCTTTCCAACCCTATTCAAGATATCATAAGTAATTATGAACCTCATGGATAGAATCAATCCTAAAAAACCACTATAATAATTCACATGGGGATACTCTTAAGAAATTGTGGCCTCACTACGTCATCTGTAAGGCCATATAATAGTGATCGGTATAAGATTTATGCATGATATGGGCCATCCCCATATGTTGATGGATAAACTAGACTATCTCTAACATTTCGTGCACAAACAGTAGACCCACAATATATGCCTCTATGATCTCTATATAGCACATGGGTGACCTATATTGTCTCCAACATAGGGCCATAAATGGTGTAATACTGATAGTATAATGGTGGTAGTTATTGTATGAGAACATTAAAAAGGTCATGTGATCCTCATAGCTCTGGAAAAAGTCTAACACATATTCCATATTAATATACTCCAACACCTATATAGTTCTCCCATAATTTGCATATATCTATTGTGAATGTTTGTACTCATCCTAATTGGGGTCTTTCATGTCTCTATCAGGTTCTTCCACACTCATGACATGAACTGCACATCACAATAGGAGACACTAGTAGAGGGAACCCCCATGATGGAAAACAATAACATATAGAAAAATCATCCCCAAACACTACAAGATTCATTTCTACCAAATATAAATGATTTGTACCAACTTCACGAGTCAATCAAATATCTCCCAGAAGTCATTGTGTCCCTTCCCTTTCCATGGAAGGCTTGTTATAAAATCAATAGATATGCCATCCCACATCCACTCTGAGATCTCAAGGGGATGCAGAAAACCATCGAGAACCTAGTGATCATCCTTCACCAACTATAATGTGAGGCACTGAGAGATGAACTCAACCATGATCCATCTCATGTCAGACCACCAGAACTATTATTAATGGCGTTGTACATTCTCCCTACACTAGGATGTACAACTAAAGGATATGTGTTGACCTCTCGCATCACCTCTGCCAACATCATGAATGGTATCGTACTCCAACATGGAAAAGGAATATGTGATTACCTTGATCAAAATACACATTTGGTGAGTCCCATTTGGATATATAGTTACATAAGACCTCACAGTTGATCACATAGCAGGGACTCCCCAAACTATCAAGAAGATTTGGAGTAAAAACAATTAGTTAAAGAAAATTTTCACTCTCCTTCTCCACCAGGTTTAGTTACAAGAATCCATATTTTATAAATCCTATTTCCCCAAATGAGAATGATACTTAATACTAATGGAATATACTATAATATCCCTTTCTATAAGTAAGGCTCTATCTATGTTTTTTGTGAACATTATTAATTTTAATTTTTCCTCATCTTAAACATTAGTGAATTTTTCCTTTGATGATGTCCATTATTTTTATAAACACAATATTATGTTTTGATGATACATGAAAAAACAAATAGAGGGGATCCACATAGAGATTCCTTTTTGAGAAAAATTACTTCATGTTTAAGGATTTATTATTTTTTGAATTAGTTTTGTTCAGGTACAAATGGGTCAAGTGTTACTATAGGTAAATAGAATGTTGAAAAGATTTAAAGGGTGTTTTGGCTATTTTAAGTAAAATGGGATGAAACTCCATCATTAGAACATTTATATTTCGTTTAAATGGATTACACAATGTGTAATTTTTTATTGGTTTAAATAAAATCATGTAATGTGTTTTGTTTTTCAGAAAACTCCATTAAAAATAACTAAATGATGTTTAATCGAATTAATGGCTTTGTAATTACCTCACCTAATATTTTAATGAATTTTTTACTGCTTATTTTTTCATTCATCATACTACCAATATTAAACTATCAACCCAAGAAAATCCTCCAAGATAATTTGGAGTTTCAAATTCCCTTATAGAATAACTTTTTACCGATTAATCCACAATATGTCCCTTTTTGGTTAGGTCTTCCATTATCTCCCTTAGTTATGCAACCATTGTAATGAAATAATTTTACACATTGTAATGTTAGCAATTATATTCATCGGTTTGGATCTTGGAAACTCTTTGAGACATCATTATCATCTTCATCATGGGATTTTTTCATTGGATTCATTTTTTGATCGTCAGCTAATGGTAGGGTGACTAAATATTAGCCCAATCGTTTTATATTTTTCCATATATATGAAATGTTGGGATTTATCCAACATAAAATGGGCCTAAATTGAATAAATAAGGAACTGTATTATTCCTTAGAGTCTGTTGGATTTAATTGGTTATTGAACTAGCTTATAGCTACATATTTGGGTGAGAAAACATTGAATATAATTGAATTGGCTAATGGATTATGTGTTTTTTTGGACATGGAACCTTATATGATTGATTGATATAGATTTTCTAAATTGAGGATTATTTCTAATTCATTATTAAAATGTTCATTTTTTATATAATTGAATTTTGGAATTGAAAGACACATGGTAATTCACAATATTTACTATTGTGCCTTATGATTGGATATTGGGATATAGACGATAATAAGACATAAATTGTGTTCCCGGATAAAATTATTATATATCAACCACGAACGTAGAACCTAAATACAGATATGTTATATTAATTATATTGACTTGGATTTTCTCAGTCCCATGCTATAATGCTAATAGTGAGATGGCTCGGCCGAGTCCCATGTTGTATTACGTAAAGGGATTTGAACCAAATTCAATAATTTTTATAGGTATTTTACCCAGATTTTTATAATTTTACCATTGCCTAATGGGGCTAGTTTCAATGGTTTTGAGACATGAGAAAATAGATTCTGGAATGATTCCAAATCAGGTTGTATATACCATGGTAATATGGTTGTGTTTGGAATGTTCACGAAACATGCTAAGTGATATTATTGAATGGAACCAAAGTATGTTGTTGTTATATTATAAACCTTTTTATATTAATTAATACACATTTTTATATCAATATTACACAAAATTAATGTGATAATGGTTAGGATAGAGTTGATGGTGTCGAACTACTATGTTATACTCTAACTCTATTAGGTCTACCATTTGGTACCTGATAATAATACTTCTATGCAGGTTTGGACAAGGGAAAATGAACTTGTGGTTGATTTCTTTCATCCTGGATGTGACAGAGTTTGGAGGTGGGACTAACACATTGTTCAAGAATATGAACATTTGAGTATATATATGTGTGTACTATTACAATACTTTAATTGTTCCTAGATTAAAATTTATTTACATTAAATTATGTCATTACATTATTTCTTTATTATTCCTTGTATTATTCCATTGAATTTTATTATTGGTTTAATATATTCATATACATATTTTTCATTCATTTGCATGGATTATCTATACATTAATGAAAACTCATAACAGGGGGTATTATCTTCCAACAATAAATTTTTCACCCCCGCTTCAAGACAGGAGCCTCTAGATTACATTGTGTTGTTCTTAATGTATAGTAACCAACAAATGTTTTCCATGTGAGAGAGTATCGGATCAGGGGATGTTACAAAGTAGTTTCATAGTAGAATGTTTTTTTTATATTTTCTTTACAATAATGGACTCTGTGAATGGAGAGTTGGATGTGTGGGGACTTGGTTATAAAATTTTCCATGGGATTAACTAATCCTTGTCTGGGAGAAATCTGATAACCTAATGCAAGGAATTGTTTTTTATGGTGTCCTTATTAATGTTGATGTTATTTCACTTTTGGGTGATTCAATTGTTGTTTGAGGATATTATTCTATGATGATATTGATTCATGAGGGTTGTAGTCATGGCTCTTTATGGAATAATATGAGTATTCATGTATCATACTAGGAATGTAACGCCCTGGCCCCAGTTGCCCAGAGTCGGTGCATTATTACATAACATTGGCATGATCACAAGAATGATCAAGTCTCGAAATACCGATTAGCTTAGTAGTCTTGGAAACACTAGATACATTGAAAATTTTACATTACATGATAAATTGAAAATTACAACAAAATCTTGTCTCCAAACTCATAACCCCTTATACTATCCCTACAGGTCATTCATAAATTACTTCTTTACATCCTGGAAAAAATAAAACATAGAAAGGGGGAGCACAAATGCCCAGTAAGGATAAAAATATAGCGGAAACATTTGTAAATATGAATAATCATTTAAGGCAATATATAACTAAAACAAAATCTTTTTAAACATGAACTTCAGCATAATATGGAAAAGATAAAATGAAATAATGCCATTTACTTATTCAGATGGATATTATACCAGTCGAATAATCACATGAAATATCAATAACCACTTTCATAATGATGGAATGCATAATGTCAGACTATCATAACCACATAGCCAAGGCATCGTGCCAAGACTACAAATAAGATTTTGCCATGCCTTGTGCCAAGACACTAGTTTTCCTCATGAGACCTACCGATTCATCGATGAGCTATATCGGGCTCTACCCATTACTTATTAAGTCCAATTCATTCCTCTTATGAACATGTTTCAACTTAACATAATCATTCATAATAAAACTAGCATACGAAATGTAAATAATTTCTCCAAAAACCATGAATGGTATAAAAATAAAACATACATAGTCAAACATATCACGAAACCTTCAATACAATATGGAAAATTTGTATCATAACAAATAAACTTAAAATAAGCTTAAAATCCAGCAATGGATGTTAACATAGATGAAATCAAAACTATTTGGGAGAAATATAGCTTTTTTGAAATCATTTAAAAGTCACATAATTATAAAATAAAACATTTACTTTGAAAATAATCTTATAAACTTTTAAAGGAAGCATTGATGATTTTATAACTGCGGAAAATAGCTGCACCCATCCTATAAGTTAATAAAAACATTCTTACCTTAATTCTATCGAAAAGGTTAAAAAGGACATTTTTTGGAAAATGACGGAATGATTCCTTTATAAACTTCTTGTAAAAAGATAAACAAGGGTATAAATTACTTTAAACAATATTCTGTAAAACAGCAAGAATGTTTTGAAATACATTTTTAAGAAACATGGATGTGGATGATAAAGGGGTCCCAGTAGATAATTACGTATAAACAACCTCAGATAATGAAGAGATTGTGAAATAACACTTACCTTGTACATTTCCTTAGTCTATGATATGTTAACCACATGTATAATAGTTAAAACATTGTTATTTAATTATACAAGAACCATATACATAATTATGATATCATTTATGATATTTTAACATTGATTTGTTAATAATATCTTAGTATTATCATTGTTTCAAGTGTAAACTTACTCATTTTCATTTATATGTTTTGTTACATAAGTCATGTTTTTCCGGTATAGGATTTATATAATTCATATCCAGAATTATATCAAGTCCTTAAAAATTATTTTTAATCATTAAATGAGAATTAGTCTTGAATGGATACGATGGGGATCGAATCTCATCCTGTTCATGGAGACGGTAGTCCGTTCGTACGCAAGAGCGACAATATCATTATTTTGATATTAAAATAATATATAATTGGAAGGTATATAATATATAAAGTATCATTTTCATGTTATATTTATTATTTACATGAATTAAACATCATTAGTATACCCATCCAAATAATAATTTATTTAATAACAATTACACCACAGCGTGGAGATAGTAAGCCGTACGTACGCACGTATGGTGACATGTTATTCAAAGGATGGATAGAATAATGAATATGGTTGTCTTATATTTATAATAACATCATAGTATATATAATATACTGGAGTTATTATTTTTATAATAAAAAAGATAGAATATGTTGAAGAAGAAATGAAATTAAAAGAGGGTGATGAAAACATTACCTCTTCTTCGGGTTCTTCCTTTTGATTTGATCAAAAGGGATGCATAGGTTCATGTTCTGATCAAACTATGGCCTATAGGTTGAAGTGAGGGAAGTTGAGAGAGTATTTTGGTATGGGTTGTCTGAGCCAAAAGGCTTTGAATGTGTGAATTAGTGGGAATGGGGAGTGTTCTTTTATAATAGGTGTAAGGGGCACCTTTGGAAAAGAGAGAAATATTATTTTATAATAAATTCATATTAGGTTTCTAATGGCTCCAAAGTGGATTATTTAAATTATAATGTGGGGATAGTTCGAAAACCACTCAACCAATATAATTTAGATAGGTTTGGGTCATTATATTAACCTTATGTTTTAGTTTTAACTCTTAGTTAATTAGTTTGACATTTACCATGTCACATTGTATTTTTATATTATATAGTTAATAAACATACTATATACCTCCAAGCGACCCCCAAGTGGTTCATTAATGATACACATATCATGATATAAGCCTCTTGGACGAACCTTAGAATTTTAGGAATTTAATATCAACTAATAATATAATATATATTTTTAAAACTCTTTTATGTCAATTTTGACACTATTCAATAATTGATTTCTGTTAAAGTCATAAAAACATTATTAATTCGAAAAAAATTCATTTATGTAGTCCTATAATGTAATAGAAAGTAATAAAATTCTTGGTTGTCATCAAAACTTTCAAATTATATTAATTTTATCATTTATAATACCATTTATTTGATTCATTCATTAATAAGGTCTATACTACATCATTATTGTGTCATAAATAATATTACATATTATATGTCTAAAAAATGATAAATAAGATACCATTATGTAGAAAATCGTTTTATATTTCTAATTAGTATTTATAGTCGAAAATCCAACACATATAACCCTATGTAAAAATTGTTTTTCTAAAAGATATATACTTATGTCATTTTTGTATTTATTTTAACATAATTAATATAAAGTTTCATTATCACTTACAAGTGGCTCCATGGGCTCCCAAAATAGACTCAAATTTTCCCATGGTCGGACATGTATCAACCAATATGTTTAGGACATGTTTTAGGATAATTAATTATTATTATTATAAAATTATTTTTTTACCCTTATTTACCGGATTTACCCATTAACCATGGTAAATAAAATTTTTACCGAAGTAATTTTTCAAAATGTATAGAAATAAAAGTTACCTATTTTCACAATTTCGACATCCTAACTCAAAATATGGAATCCATTTTTCCAAATTCAAATCCCAGAAGTGGCAGAAATTAATTTAATATTAATTCCCGTTGTTAAAACAAAAAGCGTGTTTTTAAGAGATAATAACTATCAAAAGATTGACCCTTGTTCATGTCAGGTTTAATTGTTAAATTATGTCCAAGACCACGATTTTATTAAATGGTAAAAATATATTCTAAATTTAATTTAAAACCACTCAAATCATAATTTATCACTATTAATTATTTTGATTAAAAAAATTTTAATTAGAATTTAGTGATTTTAACTATTCATCAAAATATATATGTTATATTAAAAGTTCCAAAATTTTTACCTAGGCTAATTTAGATATTCCGAATCCAAAAATAAAGTCAATTTTGAGAGATAAAATTTATAAAATTTCAAAAAGTGGGTATTACTATTCATAACGGCTAGTTTGATAGGTTGTGGTGTGTGTGTTAGAACTCAAAGTTGCGTACAACACACGCTACTGTATTATTCAAAGGGAAGCGTACTGTGGAAGCATGGGGTGTTACATTCTCCCCTAGTTCAAATAATTTCATCCTCAAAATTTCTAGAATACTACCGCATGAAAAGAATCGGGTGGTTCTTCATCATATATTCCTCGGGTTCCCACGTGGCCTCTTCCATCTTATGGTTTCTCCACAAAATGATACCAGACGAGTCGTCTGGTTTCTTAGTACATATTCTCTCGTATCAACAATGCTGACAGGGTCATCGCAGTAAGACAGATCGGGATCCATTTCATTTTCCTCATAGGTTAGTACATGCGTTGGGTCAGGCATGTATTTTCTCAATAGTGATAAGTGGAACACATCGTGAACTTTGGAGAGATTTGTCGGCATTTCCAAATGGTAAGCTACAGCCCTAATTCGTTCCAGAATTTCTAAAGGACCGATGTACCTGGGACTAAATTTACCTTTCTAACCAAAACATATAACTCCATTCCATGGAGATACCTTCAAGAAAACATGATCTCCCACCTGAAATTCCATAGCCTTTCTTCGGTTGTCAACATATCACTTTAGAATACTTTGAGAAGAATTGATGTGGTTTTGGATTACCTGAACCTTTTCCATTGTTTCCTCCACCAGTTCTGGGCCAACAACTTTTCTTTCACCAACATCATCACAATAGGTTGGTGTGCGATATCTCTTTCTGTATAACGCTTCATATGGTGCCATCCAAATACTTGAATGGAATCTATTATTATAGGAAAATTCCACCAGAGTTAAATATTGATACCACATACACAGAAAATCAAGTGAGCATGATCTCAACATGTCTTCTAAGGTTTGAATAGTCCGTTCTGATTGTCCATCAGTTTGAGGGTGGTAAGTAGTGCTCAAAAAAAGTTCAGTTTCCAGGGAATTCTGAAGACTTTTCCAGAATTTTGATGTAAAACAGGGATCAAAATATGAGACAATCTATAGGGGAACTCCATGAAGTCTCATAACTTCATTAGTATATAGTCTTGCTAGAAGTTCAAGTGGTAGATCTTCTCTTATAGAAAGAAAATGTGTTGACTTGGTAAGACGATTAACAATGACCCATATTGGATCATTCCTTCTAAGAGTCTTTGGAAGCCCCATGACGAAGTCCATCATAATATTGTCCCATTTACACTCTTGTATGGAAAGAGGTTGCATGACTCCTACAGGCTATTTCCTTCCAACTTTCACATATTGACAAACCATACCTCATGACACAAAATCAGAAATCTCCCTATTCATGTTGTCCCATGAAAAATGTTCTTTCAAGTCTTTATAAATTTTTGTGCACCCAGGGTTTATAGAGAAATTAGAACTATGAGTATCATCCAACAATTACATTTTTAGATCAGGTATATTGAGAACACAAATTATCTTCCCAAATTTCAAAATTCCACCTTCACACCCAAAGTCCTTCAATCTCCCATCATTCACAGCTTTAATCTTTTTTTTTGAAAATTTTCATCACTGGTATGAGAACTCTTTATCATTTCTACTAAAGATGGTTTGGGAACCATTTGAAAAAATATTGATGTTTCACCTTGCATGGAAATTCCCATATCCATCTTCACTAGATCCATGAAAATAGGATCCCTTTCAATTCTCATCATGTTCAAAACTCCATGATCTTTTCTGCTCAAAGCATCTACCACCTTATTTTCCTTCATAGTGTGGTAGTGTATCATTGAATCATAATCCTTGAGTAGTTCAAGCCATCTCATTTTCCTCATGATGAGTTCATTTTGTGAGAAAATATACTTCAAACTCTTGTGATTAGTACAAATCTCACAATCTTCACCATAGAGGTAGTGCCTCCATATCTTCAAAGAAAAGATCACAGATGCTAACTTGAGATCATGAGTAGGATATTTTTAATCGTGAATTTTCAACTGTCATGATACATAGGCAATCACCCTATCATTATTCATAAGGACACAACCAAGTCCTTTCTTCGATGTGTCACTATAAAAAACGAACCCATCATTCCCCGATGGTAGAGTCAATATATGAGCATTGACTAATCATCTCTTCAGTTATTCAACACATTCTTCACACACTTTTGTCCAAAAAAATTTAACCCCCTTACGTGTGAGCTTTGTTAATGGGTTATCCAGTCGGGGAAAATTCTGGACGAAACGTCGATAATAACCTTCTAAACCAATAAAACTACGTACCTCAGTTATACTCATAGGAGCTGGCCATTCGTGGATTGCCTTTATCTTAGAAGGATAAACAGAGAGTCCATCTTTAGAGACAATATGGCCCTGAAAAGAAATCTCCTGAAGCCATAATTCACACTTTCTAAACATCCCATATAATTCAAGTCTTCTATGAGTATTCAGGATAATGTGCAACTGATTTTCATGATCTTCAATGATTTTAGATTATACCAAGATATCATCAATAAATACCACCACAAAATCATCAAGATATTCCTTTAAAACACTATTCATTAGATCCATGAATATAGAGGGTGGATTAGTCATCCCAAAAGGCATTACCGTAAAGTCATAATGCTCGTACCTTGTTTGAAATGCTGTCTTTGGAATGTCTTCCTTCTTCTCACACAACTGATGGTATCCATTTCAAATGTAAATCTTTGAAAAGTATTGAGCTCCATGACGTTGGTCAAATAAATCATCAATGTGAGGTAGGGGATAATTGTTCTTTATTTTTATAGAATTGATCTCCCTGTAGTCGATACATAACCTCATATATCTATCTTTTTTTTAATAAAAAGTATAGGGGCTCCCCACATAGAAACACTAGGTCAAATAAATCCTATATTACTCAATTACTCTAGTTGTTTCTTTAGTTCAACTAATTCCACAATGTCCATTCTATAAGGGGTCTTCGATATTGGCCTTTATCTAGGAATTAAATCAACAGAAACCTCAACTTCTTGTTTTGGAGGATGTCTAGGTAAATCTTCTGGAAACACATCTAAATATTATTTCACAATAGGTACATCCTCTATTTGAACATTTCATTCCTCACCCACAATCATTTCATTATCTTCCTCCCCAATAATTGAATTTTGTTGAGATACATGGGTGGATCAAGATAAGAATTAGGTGGAGATGATTCTTATCTAAAGATAAGGTGTTCTTTATCATCATCATCAAAAATTGCAACCTCCTTATTCTTATAATAAATCTTCATATCATGGTCCGATTGCCAATCCATACCAAGGATTATATCAAAATCAATCATAGGTATGACAATGAGATTAGTGGATAAAGAACATTTATGTTCTCTAATGGTGACTAATTCAAAAAACATAGTTGCAATGATACTTCGATTAGGAGTTTTAACTGACAACTCCCATGTTAAATAAAATTGTAAATATCTATTTTTCATAGAAAACTGGGAAGATATGAAAAAATGGAATGATCCAAAATCAAATAATACATTTTCTAAACATGAGGAAACCATTAAATTACCTTCCACCATGTCTTTTGGAGCTTCTACCTCAGAAGTAGTGATAGCATATGCTTGGCCTTGATCCCTTGGCCTATTATGAGGTATGTTCCCCTAACGCTTAGGACCTTCATTTGCATAATGTCCCATCTCCCTGCAATTGTAGCATTGGACATTGGTAGCTTCCTTCTTCCCCTTGTAATCAAGAGCTTGGTGGCCTTTTTCACCACACTTGTAACAGAATCCCATTCCTTTTAAGCAAGTATCGGGGTGTTTCTTCCAACATTTACCATAAGATGGATATTCACTATTTCCCTTCTTTCCCTTATTTCCTTCCCCAGATTGATCAGCAAATCTCTTCTTCTCTTTCTTTTCTTTAAAGTTATAAGACCTAGAGAATTTATTTTCTATCTTGATAGCACATGAGACAATGACTTCGTATAACGAGATGGATTTTGAGACTAATGTTCAACAGAGAAATGGTTTTAACCCATAAAATAAACGATCAATCTAAATTCTTGGGTTACATATATAATCTCTAGCATACCTTGATATCCTTGTAAAGTTACCCTCATACTTTGCGACATTCTCATCCTCCTTTTGTCTCTGACTCTGAAATTGGCTTTCCATATCTACTTGGTGGTCATGGGGAAAGTATTTTTCTAAGAATAGATCATTGAACTCCCTCCATTCCATATTTGATACTTCATCATCTTCCTTCATGTTTTTAATCAGTGACCACCATTGATCAACATCTCCAGTGAGGCGGTAAACTTCCATGATAACTTCTTCCCTTTTACTACTCCCCAAAGCCTGAAATATTTTCTCTAAGGAATTTATCCATTGCTCAACTACTAAGGAATTTGTACTCCCATTGAAAATTTTTTTTTGTTGCCTCATGAAGAGATCTAACATTGATCCTCCACGCTGCGGATCAGGGTTCTCTATACGGGTAAGGTTATTATTCATAACCTCAGTGAGTTGTCCCAGTATGGTGATTATCTGACTAGCACCCGTTGCGTCCCCATCTCCACTATAAATATCTTGAGCAGGAGGGAAATCCCTACATGGAGTGCATGCATTGATACAATTTCCATTTCTTCCACTAGGCGCCATTTATAAACAATGTCATAAACTAGATCAGTTTATGTATCAAAATACAAAATTCTATACTTATAAAACACATAACATAAATTTAACTATTTATGGGTATAATCCATAATCATAAAAAAAATTCTTTGAGGTAGTATATACTCATAAACCTTTCATAATTATATGTAATAAAAATGATAGTTATCCTAAGAATATCCCCCAGGAGTGTTGTAACCAAGAGTGCAGCATGGCCCATTGTCGTGCACCAGTTCTCATTCGAGTCTTTCTCAGAGAGGTGTTTTTGGGTTTTACCCCTAGGTACATCTGTGCCAGAGCTGCCTCTACCTACTCGTATCTAGACATGGATGAATTTCTTGGAAAACTCACAAAATCTCTACAATACCAAAATTCTTGGATGTTCTTGTAGACTAATACTCAAATCCCATCTCAAATCTATGTGCTCTAATCAGATTTTATCTAAATCTAGCTTCCAAGGGTTGTACTAATCTTTCTCTGATACCATATGTAACGCCCTGACCCCTGTTTCCCATAGTCAGTGCATTATTACATAACATTGGCATGATCACAAGAATGATCAAGTCTTGAAAGACCGAATAGTTTAATAGTCTTAGAAACACTAGATACATTCATAATGTTTAAATTACATCATAAATTGAAAACTACAACAACATCTTGTCTCCACACTCATAATCCCTTATTCTATCCCTGTAGGTCGTTCATAAAATACTTCTTAACATCCTGGGAAAAATAAAATATAGAAAGGGGTGAGCTCAAATATCCAGTATGTATAACAATATAGCAGAAACATTTATAAAAAAGAATAAACATTGAAGGAAATGTAAAACTAAAACAAAAGCCTATTAAACATGATCTTCGGCATAATATGGAAAAGATAAAATGAAATAATGCCAGTTACTTATTCACATGGATATTCTACCATTCGAATAATCACATTAAATATCAATAACCACTTTCATAATGAAGGAATGCATAATGCCAGACTATCATAACCACATAGCCAAGGACTCATGCCAAGACTACAAATAAGATTTTGTCAAGGCCTTGTTCCAAGAAACTAGTTTTTCTCATGAGACCTACCGATGAATCGAGGAGCTATAGAGGGATCCAACCGTCACTTATTATGTCCAATCCATTCTTCATATGAACAGGTTTAATCATAACATACACATTCATATTAAAACTAGCATACAAAATGTCAATACTTTCTCCATAAACCATTTATTGTATAAAAATAACACATCCATGGTCAAACATATCACAAAACCTTCAATACAATATGGAATATTTGTATCAGAATAAATAAACATCAAATAAGCTTAAAATCCATCAAAGGATGTTGACATAGTTGAAATCAAAACTATTTGATGGAAATATCTCCTTTTATGAAATCAATTAAAAGTCACATAATTATAAAATAAAAATTTTAATTTGAAAATAGTCTTAGAAAATTTTTAATGGAATATTTGAAGATGTTATAACGACAGAAAATAGGCGCACCCTCCATATAAGTTAAAAAA
Source organism: Viscum album (assembly GCA_963277665.1). Taxonomy (NCBI): domain Eukaryota; kingdom Viridiplantae; phylum Streptophyta; class Magnoliopsida; order Santalales; family Viscaceae; genus Viscum; species Viscum album. Next base: position 2,098,075,537 of record OY728159.1, on the reverse strand, counting down.
AATTCTTACCTTAATTCTGTTGAAAAGGTTAAAATGGACCTTGTTTGGAAAATGACAGAAAGATTCCTTTATAAAACTATTATAAAAAGTCCCAAAGGGTATAAATTACTTTAACCCATATTATATAAAATAAAAATAATGTTTTGAAATACATTTTTAAGAAACATGGATGTGGATGATAAAGTGGTCCCAGTAGATAATTACGTATAAACAACCTCGGATAATGAAGAGATTGTGAAATAACCCTTACCATGTACTTTTTCATAGTTGATGGTATGTTAACCTCCTGTATAATAGTTAAAACATTGTTATTAAATTATTCAAGAACCATATACATAATTATGATATCGTATATGATCTTTTAACATTGATTTGTTAATAATATCTTAGTATTATCATAGTTTCGGGTGTTAACTTACTCATTTTATTTTATATGTTTTGTTACATAAGTCATGTTTTTCATGGATAGGCTATATATTATTCATATCCAGAATGATATCATGTTCTTTAAAATTATTTTTAATCATTAAATGAGAATTATTCTTGAATGGATACGATGTGGAATGAATCTCATCGCGTTCGTGGAGACGGTAGTCCGTACGTACGCACGAGTGACAATATCATTCTTTGGATATTAAAATAATATATAATTGGATTGTATTTCATATATACCGAATCATTGTCATGTTATATTTATAATTTACATGAATTACACATCATTATTGTAACTATCCAAATAATAATTTATTGAATAACAATTACACCTTGATGTGGAGACGGTAAGCCGTACGTATGCACGTATGGTGACATGTTATTCAAAATATGGATAGAATACTGAATATGGTTGTACCATATATAAAATAACATCACATTATATATAATATACTGGAGTTAATATTTTATAATAACAAATAAAGAATAATTTGAAGAAGAAAGGAACTTGAAAGAGGGTGGTGAAAACATTACCTCTTCTTCGGGTTCTTCCTTTTGATTTGATCAAAAGGGCTCCATAAATTGGCTTTATGATCAAACTAAGGACTCTAGGTTGAAGTTAGGGAAGTTTATAGAGTATTTTGGCAGGTTTTGTCCAATCCAAAAAGCCTTTAATATATGAACTAGTGAGAATTGGGAATGTACTTTTATAAGAGGGGTAAGGGGCACCTTTGGAAAAGCTAGAAATATTATTGTATAATAAATTTATATTCGGTTTTTAATTGATCCAAAGTAGATTTTTTAAAGGCTAAGGTGTGGATAGGTCGGAAAACACTCAACCCATGGAATTTAGATAGGTTTGGGTCATTATATTAACCTTATGTTTTACTTTTAACTCTTAGTTAATTAGTTTGACACTTACCATGTCACTTTTTATTTTTATATTATATAGTTAATAAACTTACGATATACCTCCATGAGACCCCCAAGTGGTCAATTAATGATACACCTATCATGATATAAGTCTCTTGGACTATCCTTAGATTTTTAGGAATTTAATAACAATTCATTATATAATATTTTTAAAAAAAACTCTTTTATTTCAATTTTGACACTATTCAATAATTGACTTTTGTTAAAATCATAACAACTTTATTCATTCAAAAAAAATTCATTTAAGAAATAATATAATGTCATATTAAGAAATAAAATTCATGGATGTCATCAAAACATTAAATTTATATTAATTTTAACTTTTATAATACCAATTTTTTGATTCATTCATTAATAAGGAAAATACTGCAACAATGTAGTGTTATAAATAATATTAATTATTAAATTTCTAAAAATTACAAATAAAATACCATTATTTAGAAAATATTTTTACATTTCTATTGAATATTTATAGTCTAAAATCTAACATATATAACCCTATGTAAAAATTGTTTTTCTAAAAGATATATGCATATGTCATTTTTGTATTTATTTTATCTTAATTAATATAAAGTGTCATTATCACTTACAAGTGGCTCCATGGGGTCCCAAAATCGACTCAAAGATGCCAATGGGAGGAAATGTATCAACAAATAAGGGTAGGACACGTTTTAGGGTAATTCATTATTATTATAATATTATTCTTTTACCCTTATTTACCGGAGTTACCCTTTAACCCTGGTAAATAAAATTTTTACCGAAGTAATTATTCAAAATGTCTAAAAATAAAAGTTAACTATTTACACAATTTGGACATCTTTTTTCCAAATATGGAATCTATCTTTACAAATTCAAAACACAGAAGTGGCAAGAATTAATTTAAAATTAATTTCCGTTGTTAAAATAAAAAGCGTGTTTTTAAGGGATAATAACTATCAAAAGAATGACACTTGTTCATGTCCGGTTTAATTGTAAAATTATGTCGAATGACAAAAATTGTATTAAATGGTAAAAATATATTCTAAATATACTTTAAAACCACTCAAATTCAAAATTTATCTCTATTTATTTTTTCGATTAAAAAAGTTGTTTTTAAATAAATTTTTCGATTTTCACTATTCATAAAAATATAAATTTTATCCGAAAAGTTCCAAAAGTTTAACGTAGGCTAATTTAGATATTATGAATCCAAAAATAAAGTCAATTTTGAGAGGTAAAATTTATAAAATTTCAAAAAATGGGTATTACTATTCATAACAGCTAGTTTGATTGGTTGTGGTGTGTGTGTTAGAACTCGAAGTTGCGTACAACACATGCTACTGTATTATTAAAAAGGAAGCATACCGTGGAAGCTTGGGGTGTTACAAGGAACATAGGGATATATATTTTTATTCATATTTCCTAATAAGGACCTATTTTTTTCTTATGCGTGATTTATATTTACATGTTGAACTGTGATAAAGGATATATATTACACAAAATTAATGAAATTAATTGACATTTCATTTTAAAACACCTCTAATCCATGTTATGAGGTACCAAGAGTTAGTGGTTCTATTTTGTAGTAAAATTTTTAAGTTAACCTTATCGTTATACATTTGATAATGTGTTCATTTTTCATTAATATAAAGTGAATCATCGTTGTCTTCGAGTTTAACATCAGTAGAGTGGTAATTTTCATGATACTAATATATCTAAAATAGAAATTATAGTAGTTCATGAGGATCAGATATACTTTTATATTGATGATAGAATCCAATGGGTCATGAGATCCATAGAAAGGGAGGTTTTTCATTCCATTCCTTTCATGTCGAAGCTGACAAAAGTCTTTCACCTATAGCATCTTCCTTCATTTACAAGGGAACTACAACACATTGAAGATTATCTATGGATTGATTTAGTTCAGAAAATCATCAAAAATCATGAGACACCAATATATATGAGGGTGAAGGATCTGGTATATGATTTTTGGAATTGTGATGTGTTGGTGGGATATTCTAGAAGAATTTGTACATTAAGATAAGCTATCTTGGAAGGAAATAAAAATGAATTTCAGAATTTATTTCTATTCAATTAATTTTAGAGATAAAAAATCTCATGATTTCGTCGATCCTATATATGAGGGCATGCTCGTGCTAGACTATGTTTCACATTTCACCGACCTATAGTGCATTACTCCATCATTAAAATATGGTGATATCTTCATGAATGTAATTTTTAGGATAATCTTCTCAATGATATCAAGTCTCAAGTGGATGATTTTCTCTTCATCAATATCAATATGTATGTGAAATTCATGGGGTAGTTATAATCGAGCCCACGGTAAATTGAAAAGTCATCTATATGATATGCAACCTACTCTAGGTATTATGGATGTATGATTGTCTACCATCTGGGGAATGATTCTTGTATCATATACATTAAATTTTGTTTTATTTGATATTGTAGAATTAAATTAATTTCTATATGCTATTTTTTTGGAATGGTTTGGTCTTCGTTAAGGTAATATTGGGTGTTTATTTTATCATCTACACAACATTGAAAGTGTAATTAGATAATATCAAATATTTAAAGGCATTCTCTCTTGATATTTGTGGTTACCATATCATTTGGGAACCATTCATGATTGAAATGATTGGTTTCTAATTAATTCTTATTATGGTTTGATTTTTTTCCTTAAAAATTAAAATAAAATATACTAGGAGGATAGTTTCCATTATTTATCAAAAAGGGGGAACTTTTTTCACCAGGGGGAGTGGGATATTCAAGCTGGTCATACAGAGTCAATTCTATATAGATTGGAGTTTCTCATTATTCAATAGCATGTTTTTCTCCAGATGATGGAGGAACAATGTATAAATATTTCTATATAGAAATAGATCATTTTCAAGATGTATTCCCTAATGATTTTTATGAATTACTACTCGCGTGAGATATAGAGTTCATGATTGAATTGATGTTAGAAGAAGAGCCACTTTCTAACTCGCTTCATAGAATGGAACAAACCAATGTTCATTGGTCAAATGATTAGTTGCATTGTCGTGATTATAAAGGATTCATACTTCCAAATAAAAGTCCTTGGGGTTATCTATTTGTCTACTCCATTATGTTTGATGTGATTTTCTACATATATAGGGATTACCAGAGGTTGAAATCGATGAATATCAAAATCAGTATCCCCTTCCATGCATCAACGATCTCTTCGAACAACTGAGAGGTGACAAGATATTCATCATGATTGATTTTTCATTATGATACAATTATTTGATAGTGATACCATTATAAATAACATGTTATCATTTAAGAGGAATACATGGATTGTTTGAATTTGTAGTGATTCCCTTTGGGTTGACAAATGCAAATGATGTATTCATAGACTAGATAAATAAGATCTTTCATGAATTTTTGGATTCTTTTTTTTCTTTGCTTTTTTCAATGATATAAAGGTTTAATCTCAGTCAATAGATGATCATTCCAAACATCTTGTCATCATCCTAATTACATTGAGAGAGCATCAACATTATTCCATGATAAACAAAGGTAGTTTCTAGATTAATAAAATATACTCCTTCTTCCATTTCATCTCAGAGAAATGAGTGTAATTGACTCTGAGAATGTTTCAACCACTGTATCTTAATAAAATACCAATAATAACATTGAGATTATTAGATTTCTAGATTTAGTATGTTTTTAGTGGTTCTTGATAAAAGATTTATCCAATTTAGTAGCTCCACATAATTTTATGAACAATAATAGGGTGATGTTTTTTTGTTAGAATTTGTGCAAGAGGGATTCTCAGGTGTTTAATAGAAGGATTTACTACTCACAGATCCTCAAATTATATTTTTATGTTGCTGTTCATCCAAAATATTACTTGGATTAGTTCTAATATTGGAGGATCAAGTTGTTCATTATGGCTGTAGACAGTAGAGAATGCATTATAGGATTTCCCCTTCTCATGATTTGGATCCAAAAGTTCTTTTACATTCCATATGATTTTAAAGACACTATTTCATGGGTTTGAGAATTATATTATAAATTGACCAAAATAACCTCAGGTATATATTTCACCTAAAGATCTACATTATAGGTAGAAGAGGTGGGTTTAGGATCTATAGTCTATCATCATCAAATTATCTTATACATAAGTGAAATGAAACATCAATACTACCTCTTTGAACCAAAACACATAGAAAAATGTAGTATGAGAATATTTCAAGGAGTGAAAGATAATAAAACTCTTTATAGACAATCATATGGATGCTTAGGAGCCCCAAGATTGGGTAGACCATAGTTGAGCATATGTAAAAACTATTATTTTATGCTGGATGAAAATTGAATAGTTTTCTAATCCAGAGGTCTATGTTATGGGGGAAAAATTTTATGTTGGGTAGACAGTAAAAGGATGGTCTCTTTGTAGAGAAAATTATCTTTTTTTCATTGACGAGTATGGGTTTTTACGAGGTTATGTGAGGAGATGATAAATGTGTTTCATGCTTCCAAATGGGTGGTGAATACAGGTCTGAAAAAAATGTATTTTTATTTCAATAGGAAGTACTACGGGCCGTGAATGAAGAATGAGAAGCTAAATTTTTTTACATATATTATTCACTTATCGTCATTTTAATAATTGGAATTAGTTGAAATCTAGTCTATTGCATCATTTATCCATTCATGAGTGGAAATTTGATGATGTCACAATAGTTTTTGTAACATTATTACCTAGGGAAACCATTAATAATTGTAATGTATGGATGATTTTGGATCGAATGAAGAATGAATCGTATATAATTGATATCATGGATATATTCATTTTTGATTTTATGGGTAGTCTTTTTATGAATGAAGTAATTCAATTTCATGGTGTTATGAGGAATATCATTTCTAACAGAGATCGTCTTTTCACATTTCATTTTTGGATGTGTCTGTAGAAGGCTTTGGGATCACATTCATTGGATTAAAACCCATCATCCTCAGAATTATGGTCAATATAAGTGGACTACACATGTTCTCGATGTTATGATATGATCCCATATTATGGATTTTCTTGATTTGTGGAATTATTATATGAAACTCAATGAGTTTTCATAAAATAATAGATTTCGGGAATTAATCGAAATGAAATATTTTGATGCATTGTTTAGAAGGTTGTTCCATTCATCTCTTTTCTAGTTAGAGGTAGGTGAGTCTATAATTGGTTGGTCATCTCATGTAAGAGACATTTGAGCCAGTTCAGTGGATCATAAAATGGTTGGTGATGGTGAAGGACAAGAATAAATTATATGATAACAATCAAAGACGTCCTATAAAAAAAACGAATCATCAAGTTTTCCATTGAGTTTTTCCTAGATTGGGGAAATGTTGTATCAATAAGTAATGAAATCTGGATCCTAGGATGGTTAGTTCATTTGACATTGAGGAAAGTCTAAGTCTAGTATAATTCCACTTTTCCCTTACACGATGTTACAGATATACAAACGATGTGTTTAATGTGTCACAACATTGGAGATATCATTCAGTGCCTTCCCATGAGATAGACATAGAAGATGTCAAGATTTGTGATGATGCATGCTTTATGGTCATTCCATATAGGATGTGGATTGAGATTATAAATATCTTCAGGGTCATACTATACAATAGGTTTTAGTACAGTGAAAAAAAAGCGAATTTATGTGGAGACCTAGGAGAGGGAGTCTGACATGCCAACATAGTGACGAGAAATTTTTGTTCAGAACTAATTATGAAATGGGGATTATCTAGGCAATTATCTGTTATATAGTGGGGAGTTTGTGAGATACAATATTTTTCTAGGTATATATCTCATTGAGTTTCTTATTATACTTATTTTAGATGACTTTTTTATCTTAAATCATGGTTGTTGTGTTTCCATCAAGGATGTGAATTGTTTAAATATACAATATCTTGGGTTGTGAAGAAACATGAGGAAAACTTGAAGGGATCCATATAGAGGGCCTTTGTTTGTGAAAATGGATTAATTTTTAAGGATTTATTCTTTCATGAATTTTTGGATCAAGAGTATAAATCAGTCACATGTTTCCAAGGGAGCTATGTATTTAAAGATGATTTAAAGGGGGTTTGGGATATTTATAAAAAAAATTGAAAACCATATAAAAAACATTTACATTCCTTGTAAATTAATTTCACTTCATGTAATTTTTTGGTTTGATTATATAATCCTTGGTGATTTGTTTCTCATTGAATTCCATTACAAAGAATTACATGAATTGTAACCGAATTATACACTGTTTAATAACCTGAAATTCATTTTTAAAATAAGTCATATGTCAGAATTTTCCATTAATCTCACTACATATATTCTCCCCCAAATATATTGAAACCCTATATGAAATATTGGAGAAACGAATTCCCTTTTTGACATTCCAGTTCTATGAAAAATCCATTGTATGTCCCTTTTTTTAGGTTTTCCATTCCTACCCATATTCCCTAAATGGTATGGAAAAATCCTTTGATTAGGTGCATTTTGGTTTTGATGTTGACGTATTTTGTTCTAGGAACCTCTTCAAAATCATATGCACCTACTAACATTTGATATTTTTCCATTAGAAGTTTTGTTGGATAAATAGTTATTGGTAAGTGGTATATATATTAACCCTATGGATTAACATTTTCCATGTATATGGAATAATGTGATTTTTTCAATTTAATTTGTGCTTGAAATAACGAAATGATGAATTCTTTTATTCCTTAGAGTTCATTGGCTTCAATTAGTTATTGATCTAGATTATGGTTGTCCACCTAGTGAAGGGAACCATGAATATAATTCAACTGGATGGTATATTAATGTGTGTTTAGCCTGGAAAGGAACTGCATGTGATTCCTCGATATGGAATCCCTATGATGCAGTTTACTGCATATTTTATTAATAGTTGAAGATTTTTGATATAAATGACATTTTTAATTGAAATTGAAATGGTAATTCTCAAAAATAACCACTGAGGATTATGATGTGATATTATAATATCCAGGTTATTAGGAAATACATTGTGTTACTTGATGAAATGATAAAATATTTGGCATGTCCCTGGAATGTGAACACATATAAACAATATTGCAGAAATTGAGAAGGATCGACAAATTCCCATACTGTAATGCTTATAGAGAATGGGCATAGCCTTTTCCAATAAAATAATGGTTATAAAATTTTAATAGGGTTGTTATATTTATTATAAGGATTTGATAAGGATTATCTCTATTTTTACATGGTTATATAATAGTTGTTGGCATGTTCGTGAGTCTGGCATAGAGATATTCTAGGATGATGCAAAGTAATTTAGTTTATACCATGTAAATTTTGTTTTGGTTAGAATGTTTTTGAGAAATAATCATTGATATTCTAACACAGAGCTGATGAACTATGTTTTTGTATCTTATTAATTGATGTTTTTTCAATAGACATCATTATCAGTTTATTTCATACATTTATTATTAGACTAGTTAGTTTGGACATGGGAGGGTAGAAGTACATATTTATAATCAAACCCTATTTTAGAAATGGTTTTGTACAAAAAAATATTATGTTGATGAGTGTTTTGACATGGAAAATATCTTAGCTTGTGATTCATTCTTGATGGATGGGATGAAGTTTGGAGGAGGGACCGACATGCGATTTGCGACTGAGGACTTTTGAGTCTTCATTTTATTCTTCCAATATTATTATGTGTTGTTTCTAGAATGACATTTAGTTACATTACAAAATGTAATTACATTATTAAATCATAACATATTAGATTATTCAGATAGATTCTATTTTGGCTTTCCTTTATTTCTAAATTTTTATTTATTTGATAAATATTTATTATATCAACTAATATATCACTTCATACTATGGGGTATAATCTCATAACTAGACTTTTCATAACCCTGATGCGAGTTGGAATCCACATTCAAATGGGGAGGCATGCTTGAGATCTTTTAACCAACATGTTTTCACCATGTGAGAGAGTGTTTTGTCATGGGATGTTACATATTCTACCACATAGCCCTTCACTAGGGTATAGACTATCTTTATGTCATATCCCTACATCAAATCCATACCATGAAACTTTATTTGATAAAAGTCCCTTTATTTCAAGTAAAACATGAGACTATAATGGTCTAAGTAAACGCTGAAGCGCACTCCTAGATGATAGAGCCTCAACCTCTACAGAGAGAATACTACCCCTTAATTCTCTATGTCATGACATGTGTAATTATACTAATGGGGTATCAACTACCAGGACGTGTATGTTATATCTAAATACAATATTATCGGCTTAAATTTGAGTCGATCTCTTGAGAAATCACAATACACTATGTACTCCACACCCTTATCTAGTTGTATAAACTCCTTTTCACCCTTTATCATCAACCTCAACTCCTCAAAGGCCCTCGAGAAATTATCAACCCAGGTTAAGGATTTACATTCTGCATTAGGGTGGTCAAATAGTTTCTAATACAAGGTATGAATGCCAAAAACCACTTTTAGTACACTACCAAACCAGGAATGCATTATACATCTAACACACTCTTAGGTGGATCCCATGTAATCACTACATTGATCAATGATGTGCCCATGGATAAACCATTATCAAAAATGACATTCCATCCAAAGTGAACCTCATGAATCTAAAACCTATACTATTAGTGCTTCCCATTACCATAGTTCTCCCAAATAAAATATAGGACCATCATCAATTGTTCTTCATTCTCCTAATTCGTCATATAGTATATGAGTAAGTTGTTGAAGAATATAGCCGTAAACTGCTACAACTGGAAGATTTAGTTTTCTGAATCCATAAACATGGTAGGGGAATTTTTTATATCAAAGGGTATCACCAAGAACTCATAGTCTCCATTAAGAAATCAAAATTCCATATTTAGAATATCAACTTAAAAAATATCATCTTGTGGTAGTCGAATCTGAGATCGATCTTCATAAACCACATTGAACCTCACGACTAGTAAAAATGGTCATAAATCATCGGAAAGTGGTAGTGATTAATTATCATGTCATTGATTAGGTGATGATAATTCACACTATGCATCAATATCCCATCCAACTATTTCACGAACACCACTTGATATTACCATGGGGACCGCCTGGGTCTAATGAAACCCTTCTCTTGAAGGTCCTCAAATTGAAACATCATATCTATTAGATTATTAATGGCTATCACATATTACACATAGGATAAAAAAAGTCCAATGATTCAAGTCAATAAAAACTCCATATCCCTCCTTATAGGTATTCCTAGATCTTTTTTGTGGAAAACATCTATAAATCCTTCAATAACTATAATAATCTAGATGCCTCAAGATCCTGTGGAACCAAGTGATACACTCCCCAACTATTGGGTTAAGAGAGGTAACCTCCTATAAAAATAACTCATTCATCTCACCATGAGGTGACTCACACCTATAATGGATAATCTCATCCCATTACTACGAAGGCATATGACTCATCTATTGTGACAATATACCCAGGAAAAGACCATAGAAAACAAATACATTCCACTAATGAATTCATAGGTCTCCATCATGATGACAAAATATTCCCACATGAACTTCTCTATACAAATAGAAAGCACCCACAACCTGTTGATAAATTATGTTAAAAAAGCATTCTCATTAGGAACCTTCGAGAGAAGCTACTGGAATAGGACCTCAACAGGGATCTCCATCTCTCATAAGAGGATTAAAGAGGTGAAAAAATAAATCAAACATGTGTCTACTAAAACATTGTGCGGAATTGAAAAAACACACATCATAGATCAAAACATTTCATGTATCACTAGGTCCTATAGATCTATCACCTATAGCTATGTGAAACCCCAACCAAAACCTCCCTATACAAGGTGTGGTCCTACTAGTTGGGGTGGTAGAAGGACTACATAGAGTCCTTCACCAACAATAAATCCTCTTACTCCTCGTCCAGCTATTCTTCCATGGGGGGTCTCCCTTCCCCCTCCTGAGAGATCCCATATTTTTTAAATGCCTCTTCCATGAACATTTCTCTGCTATGATTCCACTCTAAACACCACATTTGGTAGGTTAGTCATTCCCTTGGTGACCTCACCCATAAAAAACATAGAACTTCCCTTATATAGGATGCCATATCATCTACACAATCCTTCACTTTGGGATCATGAGTAAACCATGAATTTCCTTATATGATTAAAACCAATCGACTGGTATCTTCGTCTCAATGCAGATGGCCTGACCCTATGTTGCCCACTACACACTACAGTAACCAGGAATTCCATTAATAGAAATAACACTTTCACAAATTCCAACTTTAATACCCTAACATAGGTGGGGATTCAAAAGGGAATCATATAATAACATATATTCCTATGGGTTCCCTCCACAAACATTCATTCTCAGATATAACTATCTCAGATCTTGTAAAGGGAGCATAGTGCCAGGTCTATGAAACCAGTAGTGTACTCACCAAAAATCATCCATCCCTTTTTTACATCCAAATTATCCTAAATTTGAACTAAGAACAAGCATTAGGTGAAGTACTTATGAAAGAAAAACTAATGTAATTCGGGAAATGAGAGTATTAACCCATCATGAATTAGTATAGTACCCTCGGTTTGAGGTTTCTACCCTGTGTTTATTCTTTATGAGGTTTTTAAAGTGCATGAGATGAGTTGGTAAGAGACTGGGAGAGTTTGGAATGGTTTTTGATGAGTTTGGAGGCCTTTAAAGTTGTGCACGGTTTCGGCACGGTTAGTGGAAACTGTGAAGATTCTCCAGGAAACCATGTGGACCCTTATTCTAATGAAAATAGTCCTCTCACGGACAATTCATGGTTTTCAAAACTATGCGAGGAAATTGTGTGTTCCCTGGCTCTTGAGGCACTAGCTTGTTCACGGTTAGCGCATAGTTTTCCAAATCGTGCGGGCTAAATGTGTGGGCACATAAATTTTGGGTTATAAGTTCCGGGCTCACTCGGGATTTACTCATTTCACTCAAATATTCCTCCCACTCAAGCCTCACTCAGGAATTTGGGTTCTCAGGGTTTATGTGTGCTCTCCCACTCGATTTGGAAGCGTTTCAAAGTGGATTCAAGGTGGTTTTAAGGTGATTACTTCTGGTTAAGTCTCTTATCATACCTCTCATGTGTTTTCATCTATATCTACATCCCTCACATTCATGGTTTTCAGGATCTACACTTGTTTGGTGTATATAAAGGGATTGGGATTCCTTATTTGATAATTTTAAGGCTTGTGATGGTTATGGAAGGTGATATAGAGAGGTTTCGATGGTGCATTCTCCAGACTGGAGTTGTGGTTGTTTGTGGGTCGTTTTCTTGGGAACCCTAAACTTAAGTGGATTCTCTCTCGACTCCACTAGGTTAGAACTAGTTGTTCTATGTTACAATTATTTTGGTGTGATTAAAATTAATTGTGAGTTGATGTGCGAATTTTGATGGAAATACATTTGGGGCTTTTTGGGAAAAGGGGGTTTTGTGGTGAAATGTTATTGTTGTGGATTTAAAAATTTGAATTTTAAAAAGGAATGCTATTATTGATTTGTGAAATGATTGATGGAAATGGTACTAAATAAAAAGTTTGTTTAATTAAAATTTGGTTTGGCATGGGAAAATGGTTTTCAATAAATTGGTGATTTATGGATGTGAATTGACATGTAATGGAATTGGTTGATTACATGATGTTGTTGGGACGTTGATGGGTTATAGGCTTGGTTGTGATTGGTTGGTATATTGTGTGGAAGTGGTGAGGAGTTCCAATTTAAAAAGGGAGTGGATATTTCACGCAAGGGACACCATCTAAGGATATGTTGAATGGAAGAGCCACTACCTATATATGGATGAAATGGGTGGTATGAAAGCTCCATCGTTATGAATGTTGTTGAGAATTGCTTTGCAAGTTAGAAATTATGGTGTTTGTGTGTAATGATGGAATGTTTTGTGGCTTGTTGTTTGGATTTCCTTTGGTTTCTTGGGTTGGGTGTGATTGCTTAGTAAGAGCTTGGTTGGCTTATGGTAGTGGTTTCAGTTGTGATTATTTTATATAAACTGTTTTTAAAAAATGTTCTAACAGTTTTATCCTAGTGGCATGTGTAGGGAAGTAATTTTGGGAAATCCTACTGAGTTTCAGTACTCACCCCCTACTTTGGCACTGTGGTGTCTTTGCAGATGTTTTGTACCGTGATGTGGGAAAAGGTAAGTCATATCCCTATTTTAGGGGTTCATTTTGTTGTCTTGGTAGAGCGTGGAGCATGGAGCTTGGTGTGGAGATGTGGTTGTGTCATGGATCATAGTGGTAGCTGTTTAGTTTCCTCTTTTAATCTGAAGTTGTGTGGACATGTCTGGTTGTATTGGTTTTGTGTTGTGTTGTGGATCAACATGATTGTCTTTTAAGAATGCATGGTTGGGTGATTAAACTGACATGCATCATATAGTGGCTATTTGTGGATGGTTTGGTTTGTTTTGTCTTAAGGGAAGTTCGTTCCCCAACTTGATCTTGAATCCATCTACATTTATTTCCATCCTTTGGCATCTTGGGAACTTCTCTTAAGGCCATGTATCCCTCACCACCTCCACAAGCCAATGAGGTAGGGGCGGGGTGTTACTAGTGGTATCAGTTTGTTCGGTCCTTTGGAGTTGATTCTCAGATTTGGTGATGACATTCATTGTGGTATTCTCTTTGACTTGGGATGGTTGCAAGACATATGATTGTCGGAACATGGAATGTATAGCTTAAAAGGACGTAGCTAACCCATTTATGTTGATATTCTTGTTACCAGGGAGTTGGGAACATAAGTGTTTTGGAGACACTTATAGGCATTGGATATCTCTATGTCGTGGGTGTAGCCAATGAGATGAGAATGACATGAATGGTAGAAATGACTTCCCTATATGATGAATATTTCATTAGGGGTATAATGATTTATTATATGATAATATTATGTGAAATTGTAATGTGAATAAATTGATATTTTTAATATTTTATGGTTTTCAAAATAGTGAAACATGGAACATGTGGAAAAGGGTAGGAATCCTTGATGTGAAAGTGTTGTGTAATGTGATTTGAAATGGGATTTCATGATGTCTATAGAAGTGAGGCTCATGGTTGTTTTTTTCTATTTATTGAAATGGAATAGGGTAGGTGTTGTAGAGACCAGCCGGAGGTGGCTGATGAGAACGTGGTCGTACCTGAGCCTCAGGTGAACCAAATTCAAGTGCAAAGCATAGTGAAAGCTTTCCAAAATGTGGAAAGTGGACAAATAGGGATGAACCAAGGCATGTGGATCATGAAGTATAGTTTCAAAAGCATAATCCACCCATATTCAGGGGTGATTTAGAGCTGGAGAGGGGAAAAGAATTGTTGAATTGAATGAAAAAGAACTTCGAGTTCTTAGGAACACTGATAGAGATGAAAGTTGAGTGGGTCTGGTATATATTGGAATTTCTTTCCCTTAAGTGGTGGGATTTGGGAGTCCAAGAGGGGATGGACCAGGGTATGATGTGGGAATGATTTGAGAAATTGTTTAATATACATTTCTACCCACATACGTTTAGAATTCAGCATACAACTAATTTCTTCTTGTTGAATCAAGAGCATATGTCTGTGACAAAGTATGCAGCTTTGTTTATGAAATTAGTGCAGTTTTCACCCGAGGTGTCGGATAACACGTCGTTGAAGGAAAGGATCTTTGATTTAGGAATAAGGAAAGAAATCCATTCAAATATAGTGGTGTTGTGTATAGATAATTACTTGGTGATGGTGAATATAGCCTCAATGACTGAGTGGAATCTGTTGGGAGCTCCAGACGGGGAAAGCATGGTGGTACACAAGGGGAATACTGGGAACTCTAACAATGGGTTCAAGCGATAGAGGGACACTTATTCCCAGGGTGGGAATATGGCATATAATCTGATGTCAGGATCGGTAAATCTTCCTCTAAATCCCCAGAGCATGTCAGGATGTTTTCATTGCGTTTCGATGAGCCACATCAAGAGGGATTGTACGACACAACCTCGAGCATGTCATAATTGTAAGAATACAGGGCATCTATGATGTTATTGTCAGAACGCTCCAAGTTCAGGTGTGCATGAAACTCCTCAGGGATCGTAGACATCGTATGCTTCGACGAGACGAGGACAGTAGCACACCCCTCGTCAGTAGTGTAAAGTAGTTCATGGTGATTCTCAGAATACCACGATGCCTCAGAAGATCAATAAAGAGGAGAGTGTGGCAAGAAAAGATGTGTTTGAGATGAGACGATTTTGGTGGATGATCAGTTAGGACCATCCACATTGCGAGGTATTATTCTATCAAATTCCACCTTGATGCAAGTGCTGTTTGATATGGGTTCTTCACAGTCTTTTATTGCAGCATGGGTGGTTGATTCGCTGGGTTTAAGGGTTGAGATGATGCCCTCAGTTTTTAAACTTCAATCTCCGCTAGGTCAAAGAGTGTGTCGCGCCTTATTGTGTAGATAATGTTATATCATTGTGGGTGAGGTTGAGAAAGTGGTGAATTTCTCAATGCTTAAGATGGATGGGTATGATGTAATCCTGGGAATAGATTGGCTGGTGGATTTTAAGGCCCACATTGACTGTGATGCGCAAATAGTGTCTTTTACAATAGACAATGGAATTAGAAATCTATTAAGAGGATAGAAGCATGAAAGGTACGGTGCAACGGGTTTGTTGGAACCGGCAGTGGGTATGTTATCAAATCAGTTGGCAGTTTTGTTATTGGAATCAGGAGAGGGTGTTGAGCATAGTATTGCTCCGGCAGTGGTGGATCAGTTCATGGATGTTTTTTCTAGATGAATTCTTTGGGTTACCTCCCGTAATAGTAGTGGAGTTTACAATTGATCTCCTTCAGGGGACCGGTCCTATCTCACATTCATCTTATCAGATGGCACCAGCTGAATTAGGGGAATTGAAAATCCAGTTGGAAGAGTTAGAAAACAAAGGGTTTATCCTTCCCAGCACGTCACCATGGGCAGCCCTGATTTTGTTTGTGAAAAAGGATTATGAAGCCTTCAGGCCATGTGTTGATTATCATATACATAACCATGTTACGATAAAGAATTGATATCCACTTCCATAAATTGATTATTTCTTCAACCAGTTGAGGGGAGCCCAGTGGTTCTCCAAGATCGACCTGAGGTCGGGATATCATAAATTTTAGGCGAGGAAGGAGGAAATTCCTACAACAGCTTTCAGAAGTAGATATGGCCATTATGAATATGTGGTTATTCCCTTTGTCCTAACGAGTGTGCCATATGTGTTTATGGAATTGATGAATCTAATATTTCATAGATATCTAAATTCATTTATGGTGTTGTTTGTGGATGATATTATGGTGTATTCAAAGACAAGTGTGGAGCATGAGTAGCACTTGGCGACAGTGTTGGGGATCTTGGGGGATCATCGTATGTATGACAAATTATAAAAGTGTGACTTTTGGATATATGAAGTTCGTTTTCTTGGCCACATGATTTCTGAAAGGGGTGTTTTGGTGGATCCAGAAATTATATAGGTTGCTATCTCATGGAAACCACCAAAAAATCTGTTTGAGATACATAGTTTTCTTGGTCTAGCTGGGTATTATCGGTGTTTTGTTCGTGATTTTTCACGTTTTACTTTGCTGATGACAGCTTTGACAAGAAATAATTTCCCATTCTTGTGGAAGTAATAGTGTCAGTAGTGTTTTGAAGAGCTAAAGGGTCGTCTGACATCAACCCCAATCTTGGTTTTTCCAGAATCAAGAGAAGGGAACGTGGTGTATTGCTATACATTGTGATCAGGGTTGCGGTGCATTCTCAGCCAAGGGAATCATGCGGTTTTGTATGGCTCATGGTATTTGAGGGTTCATGAGAAGAACTACCCAACTCATGATTTGGAGTTGGTAATAGTGGTCCATGCTTTGAAAGTGTGGTGTAATTATCTCTTCGGTGAGAAATTCATGGTATATACAGATCATAAGAGCTTGAAACATATTTTCTCACAGACAGATTTGAACTTTAGGAAAAGGAGATGTATGGAATATATCTAGATGTTTGATTTTGACATGATGTACACACCGGGTAAGGGAAATTCGATGGCAGATGCATTAAGTATAAAATCATATGATCAAGTGGTGAAAGAGGCATCAAACCAGTGGAAGTTGATGTCAGTTATAGCTGATATGCGGTTGGAATGTGAGGACCAGAGTGATAGAGAGGTCTTCTTTCCAGTTTGGTTGATTCTTGGCTTGGTTGGCCTAGATAGAGAGGCACATATATCTGATTTTGAGTGTGTGACCATGGGGTCGATACTCAATGGTGGGGAGACCATTGAGGGTTGGAAACTGAATGGAGATTCAGATTTGTGTTTTAGAAATCGGATGGTTGTACAAGTTTCTTTTCAGGAGGATCATCTCAGGGCGTATCATCATTCAAGGTGGGATGTTTATCCTGGAATTCAGATAATGTTTAAACCATTGAAGGCTAAGTTCCGGTGGGATGGTATGAAAACAAGAGTGGTAGAGTTTTTTGCGAGATTCTTGTCTTGTCAGCAGGTCAAGGCAGAGCATCAGAGGACAGTTGGAATGTTGCAGTATTTACCATTCCCTATCTAGAAGTGGGATCAGATAGAGATGAATTTTGTCACAGGTCTCCCAAGAATTGTCATAAATCATGATTCCATTTGGGTGATAGTGGATCGGATAACGAAGTCATCCTATTTCATTTCGATTCGTGAATCTCATACGGTGGAGGATATGTCCAAAATCTATATCCGGGAGGTGGTAAAGATTTATTGTGTTCTATTTTCGATTGTATCAGATAGAGATCCGAGGATTACATATCATTTTTGGCAATCCTTGCAGCAATCCCTTGGGACACATTTGATGATGAGTACAGCGTATCACCCTCAGACGGATGGTCAATCTGAGAGGAGGATACAAACTCTGGAGGATATGTTGCAGGCTTCTGTCAGGATTTTGGTGGCTCGTGGGAGGAGCACTTGTCTTTGGTTGAGTTCATGTACAATAAAAATTATTAGTCATCCATATAGATGTCTCTATTTGACGCATTGTATGGGAATCCATGTCGTTCTACACTTTGTTGGGTGGAAATGGCTGAGTCCTCCATGGTTGGACCGAGCCCTATCCAGGAGACTACGGAGAAGATCAAGTTGATAAGGAAGAGAATGGAGACGGCTCAAAGCCATCAAAAATCATATGCAGATAATCATCGATGTCCATTTTCATTCCAGGTGAGTGATCATGTGTTCTTGAGGATCTCTCCTAGGATGGGACATCATCGGTTTGGGAAGCAGGGAAAGATATCTCCAATGTATATTGGACCTTTTGAGGATCTTGAGCGGTTTGGTCAGGTGGCTTATCATTTTTCCTTTCCACCACGATTTCGTGCAGTGATCAATGTGTTTCAAGTTTCACAGTTGAAAAAGTATTAGTTAGATCGTGACCATGTGATTCGATGTGATAATGTTGAGCTAGAACTGAATGCTTCATTGGTGCACATGCCAGTGCAGGTTTTGGATAGACAAGAGAATGTCTTGTGTGGTCAAAGCATCAGTTTAGTTCATGTTTTGTGGAAACATGGACACATTCAAGAGGAGACATGGGAGTGGGAGAATGTGATGATCGACCAGTGTCCCAAGATCTTTTTAGAAAGAGTGGGTTCACTACTTTCCGAGGACGGAAAGTCCAATGGTGGTGGGAATGTAGTACCCTTGGATTGATGTATGTGGACCTTTTTATTCATTTTTAGGTATTTAAAGTCCATTGGATGAGTTGGGAAGTGGTTGGGAGTGTTTGAATGGTATTGGATGAGTTTGGAGTCTTTTAAAGGGGTGCACGGTTAGTGGAAACACAACGGATTCTCAGGGAAACCACGCGGACCCTTGTTCTTGAGACAGTAGGCCTCGCACAGCCTATGCATGGTTTGCCAAACTGTGCAAGGAAACCGTGCAGATTATGGCTCTCGAGGAAGTGGCGTGCACATGGTTAGTGAACGGTTTTCCAAATCATGTGGGCTAACCATGCAGACATAATTTTAGGGTTATAAGTTTCAGGCTCACTCGGCATTTCCTCATTTCACTCCAATCTTCCTCCCACTCAAGACTAACTCAGGATTTTAGGTTCTTAGGGGTTAAAGGTGCTCTCCCACTCAATTTGGAAGTGTTTCAAAGAGGATTCAAGGTGGTTTGAAGGTGATTTCTTCTGGGTAAGTCTCTCCTCTTACTTCTCATGTGTTTTACTCTAGATCTACATCCCTCTATTTAAGGGTTTTCTAGATCTACACTTTTTTGGTGTAGATCTAGGGTTGGTATTGCATTGTATGTTACTTTTAAGGCTTGTGATGGTTTTGGATGGTTATCTAGAGAGGATTCGGTGGTGTGTTCGTCGGATTGGAGGTGTGGTTGTTTGTGGGTCATTTTCTCTGGAACCGTAAAGGTAGGAGGCTTCTCTCTCGACTCCACATGGTTAGAACTAGTGGTTCCATGTTACAATTAATTTTTTGTGATTAAAATTAATTGTGTGTTGATGTGCGAATTTGGTTGGAAAACCATTTGGGAGTTTTTGGGAAAAACGGGTTTTGTGGTTAAATGTTCTTCTTGTGGGATTTAAAATGGGAATTTTAAAATGGAATGCTATGATTTATTTGCGATATGATTGATGGATATGGTATTCAATAAAAAGGTTGTTTTATTGAAATGGGGTTTTGCATGGAAAAATGGTTTTCAATAAATTGGTGATTTATGGAAGTGAATTGACTTGTAATGGAATTGGTTGATTACATGATGTTTTTGGGACTTTGATTGTTTATATACTTGGTTGTGATTGGTTGGGATGCTATGTGGAAGTGGCGAGAAGTACGAATTTAAAAAGGGGATGGATAGTGGACGAAAGGGCCACTATATATGGATAAGTGTATGGGAAGATCCACTAGCTGTGAATGGATGAAACGGTTAGGATGGAAGCTCCATCGTTATGATTGTTGTTTGGTGTTGTTTGCAAGTTAGAAATTGTGGTTTTAGTGTGTAATGATGGAATGGTTTATGGCTTGTTGTTTGGATTTCCTTTGGTTTCTTGGGATGGGTGTGATGGCTTGGTAAGACCATGGTTGGATTATGGTAATGGTTGCACTTGTGATTATTTTATATAAACCGTTTAATATAAATGTGCTAATGGTTTTATCCTAGTGGCGGGTGTAGGGACGTCATTTGGGGAAATACTACTGAGTTTTACTACTCACCCCCTACTTTGGCACTATGGTGTCTTTGCAGATGTTTTGTAACATGATGTGTGAAAAGGTAAGGCATCTCCCTCCTTTAGGGGTGCATTGTGGTGTCTTGGTGAAGTGTGGAGCTTGGAGCTTGGTGTGGAGTTGTGGTGGTGTCATGGCTCGTAGTGGTTGTTGTTTATTTTTCCGCTTGTACTCTAATGCTTTGTGGACATGTCTGGTTGTATTGGTTTTGAGTTTTGTTATGAAAAAACTTGGATATCCATTGGGAATGCATGGATGGGTAATTAAATTGATTTTCATCATATAGTGTCTATTTGTAGATGGTTTGGTTGGTTTTGTCTTTAGGGAAAATCGTTACCCAACTTGATCTTGGATCCCTTGAAAATTATTTCCAGCCCTTGGCATCTTGGGAACGCCTCTTAAGGCCAATTAGCCCTCACTTCCTCCTCAAGACAATGAGGTAGGGGAAGCGTGTTTCAATCAGGGTAAAAAGACTCCACCAGCACACAACATCAATGTGGAAGAGATTAGATTATACTGAATCCAATTTTTACATTCAGTAGTGGATAAGAATAAAGTAATTTTACAATGAATATATCTTATACCCAACTTCCAAGGGATCTGGAATCCTACAAGAACCTGAGTGGCCTTAGGCACTGGAACTCTTGGTGTGCAATAATCATGTGCGCTTCCTCAGTTTTATCTTCTAGTATGATATGATTCTCAAGAGGTGGAGGTGATGATATCATTCATCCATTAGAAAAAATCTCATCAAATGGTCCCTGAACTCAGGCATCATAACTCATCAGTTTCATGTTATGATTCAGATGTATTATCCTAGATAGATATCATCGAGGTAGCATCCAGACAATTTAATCGACATGTACCATTTTCATATGATCATATATATATATAAACAATGAGTATCTAACTCAATAATGATTGATAAATAATCAATCTTGTATGTTTCAAGTCCAATAGATCCATGCACCCAATGTCTCAGTATGCCCAGTTGACAAGAATGTAGTCAAGGTTGTAGTGAATGGATACATTGACCACTCATTTTATCACTAAATATCCAAGCCTAAGAGAAAAAATAGAGAGACTATGACATTGTCTTCTTAAATTCCAACTAAATAAATATATGTGGTTTCACCAAACATCTTCCCAATGATCTAGCCAGCTCAAATACCAATATATCATGACCCATCCAAATGGGGATCAAGTTGTAACTACCCCATGCTTTCAACCATATGCTAGGGGCTAGTCACCAAAACTTAAAGGTACCTCTAAAATTAGAGGCCTTTTACTAATGTAGTAGTATGAACACACCAATCCATATCAATTCATGTGTAAAAATGGAATAATAATAAAATAATGTAATATGTAGAATTTATACAAATAATTCAAAACTACTAGGGTGTACAGTAGTACGATAATATTAATTGGAAGTGTAAATGGAAAAAATGAAAACAAAATAATATAGATACACCAACATGAAAAAAATATAATTTAAATGTGTTAAGATATCCTAGGTCCTGATCTATAAGATCTGACCCCTATGTAGGGTCCAATATACCTGATATCCCTACGTACCTAAAGAGTCACAACCAGCATGTATATTGTCTATTTAAAACGTTACACATGTATGTGAATCCCATGTAGGGGTGAGTATATAAAAAGAAATTATAGATCCGCTAATGTAAAAAAGGGAGAAAAAAGAGACATGATAAGAATATATTTTAAAGAACTCAACCCAAAGAGAGAAGGAAACCTCATCAAAGCTCAATATGATCAACATGACAAGTAGGTGGAAAACACTTCGCATCTCTACCACCGATAACAATATAGTAAATAGATAAAATGAAATTGATATATATATAAATATATATTCACAAGATAATGTTATCTAAATGAGGGAGAAGGGGAGCTCCATCCCACAACCCATCCTAAAAAAATGCCATTAATTCCAAAAGTCCATCATCGATGAAAAACTCCTTCTAAATATACCATGTAGAAGTTATCCATGTTATCCTAAACCTCAACACTATTCATCATAATTGAAGGGAAATTCTCTAGATATAGGACACTTCCTTGGTTTAATAGGTGGGTGTCACTCAGTGATCAATAGAGCACCCCTACCCAGCCCGGCTGGAGGGAGCCACTCTAACAGTCGATCACCCATACCCAACCTAGATGGAGGGTTCCACTCTAGTTACTCAAGACCCATAACCTAATACAATTGTTTGTTTACACTCAGATAGTAGATAAAGGACACATTCCCTACCTTGTATGAGGGTTCCACTCTCATAGTGTAGGTCCTATGCTCAGCCTGACCAGAGGGATCCACTCTTGTCATCGTGGTCCTATGCCCTGATACCAAAGGAAATTACCTCTAAAATATTGAGTAGAAGAACCATACACTACCCATTAGGGGGTTTCCATTATCCTATTAATGTAACCATTCCAATACCATATAATGGGTTCCACTATATTCATTAAGTACCCATACCATGATATTGAACTAGGGTGCAACTCAGATAGCAGGTAGAGGACCCTTTCCATACCTAGATGGATGGTTCAATTCTCAATGTCTAGGATCCATGACATGTATTGATGGAGATTAATACTAAGTAAAATGGTAAATGATTTATTCCATATCCTACTAGCAAGGTTCCACTCCATGAATAGATAGAGGACCCATGACATGCACTATAAAAGGGAGCCACTCTAATTCCCCTGGTGATCACTGATGTATTCGAGCACCATATAGATAACTATTACTTCCATAGAAGCTCATATCATAACCCATAATCTACTACAGGGGAAATCCATTACATTCTAAATAGAATAAAATCTCATTATAGGCTACTAACATTCCATAATCCAAGTCCAAATGTTGGATATATGAGAGGATAATGTTTCCACAAAAGGATTCATGGGATTAATGGCATTTGAGGGGATCTAGATAGTGGGTGGTACTACTAAATCTCTTGTATGGGTCCCTTTATAAAAAAATATCTACTCTAATGTATCGATACATGATGTTTGTAGGGTTCATAGGGAATATCCAATCTACATGGATCATGCATGTTCTATCATGTTGTGACTATTTACTTCAGCACATGGCGTGTTCCTGGACGAACTTATTCCAATGTACTATGAGAGTACACACTGGGAAATCATTACAAGGTCACTTTGTTTATGGGACTCAAATAGGGAATGTGATACTAATTAATCTATAAAACCCTGTATACCTCCACCAAGGCCATACAAAAATTGTTTTCCTTTGACTACATGACATGTGGTAATGTTTTTCATAGATTCTCATATCCTAATTACACACTCTAGATTTAACCATTCCTCCATTAATCCATCCTTATATCCTTTAATAAAATTGATCATGTCCTAGCCAGTGATTTTCATCCCTCCAGTGGATTATAGTTTGTTCACATTGATAAGTATGACATCCGCACAAGCTTCCACATACAATACACATATTCCATCACCCACCATATCATATTTAGATTCTATGTCAATGAATCACACTCTAAAAATCAGAAAAACCTTCGATTCCATCCCTGATTCGATATTTCATTTGTTTTATGCAATTACACCATGAATCTGGGGGTCAAATGATATTCATTACCAAAATGAAATGTAAATCCATGAATAATTTTTCCCAAAGGCGAAGAACGTGAAGAATCAGAGGGGGAAAAGCCCCAAAATAAATGTTCTAACATCCATTGGCCAAGATTTCGTGGACAATAGATAGAAATGGCAGATATAAGAAAGAAAACAACTAAATAAACTATTAATTTCAAAAACATCATAATATTTTCTATAATTGGAACAAATTTAAGAAAGGGACACAATATTCTCATCAATTTTAAAAAATGAGGAATAATACTCCAATAACAAGTCATGCCTTGATATTGAATCATATTTCATCAAATAATGTGTTCGAAAATTATTTAATGGGGTTTCTACATTTTTGGTTTCTCCATATTCTCAGATATGGGACTACATCAATGTCAGATATTGATTCTCCAATAATACTAGGAAGAAGATTTTCTCTATTCTCCCCAGTGCAAACCAATGAGTCTACAATTTTTTTATTCTATAGATTTTATTAAAAAATATAATTTTCTCATTTTTGTAAATAATTAAATTAAATATTTAATTTGATTTAAAATTCTCTTTCTAATGGTTGATTTATCTAAACAACATGTAACAATATATTTTTTCTCATGTATAGGGTAAATATATCATACCAGGCTCAAACATGGTCTTATATCTCTTATCCATGATTTTATTTAATTTTTTCCCATTTAATTTAACAAAAAATTTGAAAAAAAATATAATTATATTTAATTATTTTTGTAAAATATATTATGGGTACACCGGGCATCATAATCACATATTTTCTGATCACTGGGCACCAAAATTATATGATGAAATATATCAATATCTTAAAAGGACAGAAATAAGTCTCCACATCTATATTAATTTTATCTTTAATAATACGGTGGAATATTATTTATGGTGAGAATTGTGATGTCTAACTAGACGACCATAGCATGATTTATATAACAACCAAAAAGGAATTCAACATGATAGAAAGGATGTGGTTGGATATTCTTAATGACTATTGTTATTAAATTCATTATCACCCCATAAGAGAAAACAAATATTTTTAAGAATTTGGTAGAAGATTCCCTATTGTGTTAGCAATGATGTTGATTTATGGATATCCATTAATCATGGAACTTGTAAGGATGGACAAGGAAATCATAAGGGATAGTACATAATTTATCCCATATTGAAATAATTTATCAACTGATATTATTATTGATGATAAAGAGGGGTCTAAGAGAGGAACCTTTGATACAAAAGAAAACAAAGATTCTAAAAAGGGTGTTTCAAAAGAGTTTAATAATAATAATGATTATGTACTGAAATTTTTTACAATGCTAGGTGTCCTATTCATAATGGAGTTTAATAAAGTGATGATGGGTGAAGCTCATAACACTAAAATCACTATATATCCTTGAATAATGAAATTGCATAGGGATATTAATGATCATTATTGATGGGATAAAATGAAAAGGAAGATTTCAGATGACACTGTAAGGTGCTTATTATGTAAAATAGTGAAGGTAGAGTTACACATTCCAAAATGTTTACAGAAACCACTAACGATATAAATATGGTGGTGGGACATAATAGTGTGGAATTTATCTTCATTATCTCATGAACAACCAAAGGAACCAGTGGAATATGTGTTAAAGTGGACCAACTAACCAAGACTGATTATTTATTTTCATTCTAGGAATATTTATCAATTGAACAACATTAGTTGATATATGTAAATGAAGTGGTGTGGGTTTATGGGGGTCGACATTTAATTAATTCTGATTCAGGTATAAGGTTCACATATAAATTAAAGATAATTATTCAACATGCTATGAATAATGGATTTAATTTTTGTATATATTATCTCCCCTAAATATATGGACTATATAAAAGGAATTTTCATATGCTTGAGAACATGTTGAGAGATTTCTTTATATAATTTATTTTTTTTGTTGTGATCAAAACCTCTAATTAGTCACATTCTCATATGAAAAACATAATCCACATGATTATTAAAATGGAACACTGTGAATCACTATATAGGAATTTATTTATGACACAGGGTTGTTCTAATGATGTTAGTGAGAGAAATATAACTGGTTCTGATATTAAGAATGATATGTCAGAAAATGTTCATTCTATCCAACAACAAATAAAATCCACTCATAATCGACATAAGATATATGTTTAAAACCATTAATGAGATATAAAATTTGTTTTTGGAAAGTATTTTCAAATTCATATATCTCAATTTAATAGAGTCATGTGATATTGAAATAAAGGGAAACATAGCCTTGGGTACATTGGTCCCTTTGAATCAATTGATCTGATAGGATAAGTAGTCAATTTTATTTAACTTATAAAAAAACTAGATCAATTTCAAGATGTATTCCATGTTTCTCTCTTGATAATGTAAAAACCTGATCCCTCACTTTTTCCAAATCAATTGGTTGTACAACTGGAACATGACCTCTCTTATGAGGAAAAACCAATGAAGATCTTTGACTATAGACTAAAATTTTTATAGAAAAAGACAACTCAACTTGTTAATGTTTTGTGGAGGAACCATATCTATGAATATGTGACATGGGAAATAGAGAAAAAATGAACAAACATTAACTTATTCTATTCTCTACAGTGATCAAGAGTTGAAATTTTATGGTTAAATTTTTTAAAGGGGGTGAGAACTTAATGACCTAGTATTTCTAAATGATAATTGTTTCATTTTAAAATATTCGTTATATAATATAATATTATATATATATAATATATAAAGTCACCAAAATACAGTATCTAAATTATAAAAAAACATTACATTATTCATCTATGAAACCAATGATAATTCCAAAAAATATATTTTGAATGTAAATATATAATATTAAATAAAAATTTGGAAAATATAGATCACTCCAATCTACTAGAATTATCACCCCAAAGAAAACACAATATAAATTAAAGATAATAATAGAAAAATAAAAAATATATTAGAAAATAAAAAATATCTCATTAGGTGTAACTATAATGAATATCAATTAAAAGAATTAAGTGATATTTATATAGTGCAATGTGACCACTGGAATTGTAATATAACAACACTTTTAGCCTTTCTGACCATTGGAAACTTTAACCATTGGTTTTAAATTTCACATTATAATTATTGTTTATAAATACTAATGAGAAATAACAATTGTTATAGAATGGAGATATGATTCCTTAAACAAGTATATTTATGCCATTTGAAGTATATTTCTCAGAAATATTGAGTGATGTAGCACCACTCGGGTTCTCCATTGTATAATATGAATCTAATCTTCAATAGGTGAGGCTTGAATGAAATTTTATATGTGAGAAGTTCGTCTTTGTAGAGATTACCACTTAGTTAATGTTATTCAAGTCACCCCATGAAAGTACATCAATACCACACATTACCTTTATCATGTATGTGAGCTTATTAATTGGTTACATGTCCAAGAAATTTTTATATAATGTTCAATTTCATTTTTATAAATAAAAATTTTATTCCATCAATACCTTTTTGGAATTATTATTTTTTAAAATATAATCTTTAATTAATACCAATTTGATAACATAATTGTTGGACGAAAATAAAACAAATATTTTTTAAAATATATACACTTTTATTGAATAATTAGGAATTTTGAATAATATTTCCTTTAATGAAATATTATTTTAAATATAATTGATAACATAATTTTATTATTTCCTAGGATATATTTATATTTGTTGGAAACGTGACATTGTCTTAAAAAATAAATATTTTTTTAATAAATACTTTTATATTCAAAAGATAAAATTACAATATTCAGAGTATTATTTTGAAAGAAATAATATTATATTTGAAATAATCATATTGAGAATATGTAAGGGAGACTTTTTTATAATATTCTAAACATGGCATTCAAAAGAATAAAATAGAAAATTTCATTTTCAATAACATTTTTTGTGGGAATTTACATTTACATGTCCAAATTAGTATTAAATAATGGGTTCTAGTTATAATGGATTAAAATATCATAAAACATGAATCAAATTCCCAAAACCATGAGAAATAACCATGTATAAGACGCTTTTTTTTAGTTTCAAAAATGTGTATTTTTAATACCTATATTTGTAAATTATTAAATAATTTATCCACATTTTATATAAGTACCCACAGATATAAACTTTCACCTTTAATTTCAATTCATCCTACAAACACATCTGTTCATGTTTACTCCCATGGAGTCCCCCATGTTTCCCATAACCCCCCAATGTTCTATCCTCATGATTTAGGAGCACCCCTTCATTGTAAGAGAATTCTCATATTCTTCTTTTTTTATTCCAGTAATTATTTTTTGTATATAATCTAAAGTGTATGAAACATAATTTTATTATGATTTTTATCATACCCTTATTATAAAAAAAATGTTTTCTAAAAGTGATACATTAATTATCTATCATTTTACCTTTTTTTAGTTCCATGTTTTATAAATATCATGCTGGTGAATTTAATTCTAAATTTAATGTCCATTAATTAATGAATTCATTTAAAGTGAACTCCCAAATGATTTTTTAATCTGTGGGTAGTCATCTAGATGTTACTATAATTTATTTATTTTGTAATTTACATATACTAAAGTGAAAATCCCTTTCTGTGGGTTAAAATTGATGTTATGTATAATTATTTAAGGACTTACGTACTAAATAACATTAAACGAAACCCGTAAATTATTTTTTTATGTTATTAACAAAATGAATTATTATTATCAATGTGGTTAAATTAAATTTTATAATTATGAAATTTTCACCATGATTGATCTCTAATTCATTAATTAAGTAATATTATCTATAGCTGTTTTTGGTTTTACTTTAAGTTGGTGAATAGCCACGATAATCTTGATTTTTGATAAATTAGTTCTAGACCATGGTGATATTCTTATGAATGCATCAATTATATATTGTATAAAAAATAAAATCATTGAGTAATTTATTCTATAATGACATTCCATATTCTTTAATCTTTATTACATATTTTGATACCTAACATTCTTATTTATATCATTCATGATATCCTGATAAATGTTACCCTTGCGTTTTCCCTTACTGAGCTTCATGTTGAACCCTTTCCATTGATGTTTATAACAATGATATTAGAGGATATAAAATTAAAATTGGGTGAAAATATGAATAATAAATTAATGGGGATTATAAGAATTAATTTTTTTTCTCATGTATTATTTTTTTAATTTCTCACCATGTAAACATTAAAGATGATGTGTTTTATTCTATGTAGGGAGTGATTTATGTTAAAAAAGAAGGGATGATATAGAAATATTATAAGTGGATAGTATAAGATATTATAAGTATATATATTTTCCTTTTATAGAATTATAATAAAATTTTATATTTTATACATTAGTCTAAAACAAATTTACATGTTATTTATTCAAGGGGAAAATAATTATTTAACAATGTCATCACTATTCATGATAGTTTTCATTGAAGTATACATTGAAGGAATTTATATGATATTTTTTTCAAAAATATATACTTTATAATCACCTATTCGTTTCTAAAAATTATTTGTGTTCCTTTCATTTTCCATTTTTTATTTACTAAATAGATAAGAAATTGTTTATATGGAAAAGAAACTTTATTCTATTGAGATGAGAATATTTTTCTTCAATGTACATATTTTTATTAAAAATTTCTCAAAAATGGTATTAATATTAATTTAGGCTTATTTAGGGATGTTATTTTTCAGGTTTTAATTTATATAAAAAAATTCAAAGTGATATTCTTATAACATTATGAACAAGTTACTTTTTTGGGGTTTTAAGGAATATGTGAAAGGAAAGTTTGGTTTTAAATACATGTAATTAATTCAATTTCATGACTTAATGAAAATACAATGATTTAAAGTTTATTTTATATATTAAAATTTTTTATTGTGTCCTTAATATTTGGTACATTTTATTTATTTTGAATAATTGATATCAAAATAAATTTGGTATTTTTATGAGAAAAATCCAATAAAAAAGTAAATTTATATTTATCTACCAAAAAATTAATTACTAAATATTAATATTAATTTGGGATGAAATTTCTTATAACATTCACTAAATTAATCTAATTTTGTTATTATTATTTTCTATATTGGGTAATAAATTAAAATGTCATACTTTAGTTTTTCAATACGTTGTTTTTATACATATATTATTTCACCATATTGATATGATGAATGAATATGACTAAATAAGTGATAGAAGTGGAAAAATATATCCCCTCGATGCATTGGTAGTTATCATTGGACAAACTATAATATTATTTTGGTTAACACTGCACCAATCTATATTTTTTTTTCAAAGAATAAGGCCTGGACGAAATGATTATGATGTCCGATGTTACGAATTATATGATTCTACACATATTTATTAATATCTATGTTATTATTTGTGGTGTTTAGTTATCCAAGGTTGTAGTCCCATTTTTCAGGAAATAATATTATTTAATATTATATTATTATTTATCAAGTCCTTATTATTTATGTTTATTATAAAAATGACAACTTATATTGTATGTTTTCCCTTTCTAAGATACTGATAAATCCATTAATTGTGACTATCATTTCCCCAGTACAAAAATATGGGATCAATGAATGATATAATATATTTAATAGAATAAATAATAATGTTTCAAAATAATTAATATGTTACATTACATAATTTCATATGTAATTTTAGAATTATGTACATATCTACTCTCCCAATTGAACCGAACTATTTGGTACATTAGGATATAATTCATTTAATTGTGTGTCAATCTAATAAAAAAACACCAGATCTGAGTGAATAGTATCATGCTGTTAGAAAAAAACATATACAACTAATGGACCATCATAATTCATGATTTTTAAAACATCTCAAATTAAATTCATGACTCTGGAATAAAACAACTACTAATATCCCTTCAATATTACCATCCACCATTATAATTTTCACCCAGATCCAAATAATATAGGATAATATTAATGAATATTTAAGAATAAACTTGTTCATGGACAATATTATCAAAAAAAATATCTACCAATAAATAATAATAATAATGATCATGAATACAATGTTAGGGACAAATCAATGAATCTATATACTCCCAATCGTGTAATAACATCAAAGGATAACTGGAAACCAGACGATCAATACATCCTCTAATGACCAAGCTGAGAGATAATTAAAATATTCACTAGATCTCAATAATAAGACTATTCAATCTTGAATTACAATTAATGTATTAGTTAAACATCATTCCTACTTTTAATCCACACTCTATGGTATCCAATGGTGCCTCTATTGGTATCCATGGGATAGTTGATGGAACTAAAAGATCGAGGTTAATTTTTTTACATAATTTAATTCTACATTTTTATATTTACAATATAATTATGTATATAAAATTAACCTATATCTCTACTACCACATGACTTTATATAAATAAATATTTATATATCATATCATTACTTAGTCCATATAAAATAACAATTCAACATTCATAGAAAACCTTGTGACATATCCAAACTATATAAAATAATCATATAAAGCTTATATTTTTATTTATATAGAAAGTCTATAAACTATTATAAATAAAAATAATGTTTATACTATGAATGAAAAAAAATATATCAATAAAATAATATTTAATGTTAAACATAGGAACATGCTGACTTGTTTAGAATATTTCTTATGCCTTAAAATTTACATTATTGAAAAAACACTAGAAACCTCTCTTCTTAAATATCATCATAGTATTTATTGAACTGATTGATATTATTTACATATCCAAGTTTCTAAATTTATATTTAATTTTTTTCTAGTGAAAATGGTTTTTATTAATCCATAATCAAATTTCAATAAAATATCTAGGAAATGAAGCAACATATTCACACACAACATCCCCAACCTATTGCATAAAATGGTTAATAGTTCTTTAGGACACATGCTAACATATGAGTGAGAAAAAACATAGATAGTATTGGCCTAAATGTTAATAATCATAGTATATTATCATTTTTATTCCCATCACAAAATTATAATAATAAATGCACTATTTAATTCCCCATATAGAATTTATATTTTATTTATCCATTTAAAATCTATTATGTAACAAATTTTTCACAATAAAATCAATCACAAAATAAGAGTATCCATCCTATACCCTATTTTTTGTACTCATCAAATCAATGTGAAATAAAAATATGTCAAACACAAACCTATGTCCACTTTATTTGTGAAAACCTAGTGATATGATTATTGAATACACACATATTTTAATAAGAAATAATATATTTTTCTATAAATATTTTAATATTTTAATATATATATATCAAAAAAGGGAAAATATATAAAACATCATTGAAAAAATATTTCACCCAATAAGTATTTTGTACCAGCAAGATGAAATAACAATACATGTATCACCCCATGTGTTTATCTACTAGTTTATGGGAATAAATTAATATTTTCTTTTATATCTTGCAATGCACTAAGTAAAAAATTCCATTCACCATAAAACAACAAGTCATGTGTTATATGGAACAATAAGTTGGCGTATGATATACACAACACCAAAGGATGCTTTCAATACATGAAACACTAACATGGAGTGTGTTACACACACAAGCAACCTTCCTCGATAGATTGCATTGCATGTAATACCTAGTATCACTAAACAACAATATATTATTGAAATATTATTATTTAATAGGACATAAACTATCTGTTATGAATATTATTAACATCATTTATAATTTTATATATAATTAACATTTATCTAATGAATGTCCTAGTTGGGACTACATTTGTAACATATCGATCTTCCATAGTACGCTTCTCTTTGAAAAATAGAGAATCATGTGTTGTACGCAACTTCAAGTTATAACACACCACAACGAATAAAACTAGCCGTTATGAATACTAATAACAATTTTTTTTAATTTTATAAATTTTATCTTTCAAAATGGACATCACTTTTGGATTCAGAATAATGAAATTATCCTTGGGTGAATTTTGGTATTTTTCTAAAAACATTCAATTTTTTATTAATAGTGAAAAACATTGAGTTATAGTTTAACAACAAATATTTATGTACATAATTATTTATTTTATTAAAATTTATTTTAGGTAAAAATTGATACATAATACTTATATAAGTTCAATTTAATTCATTGCAGTCAATTTATAATAATTTTAGATATATTAAAGGTTTATAGAACTTTTCACCATGATTTACCCACCTCTTAGGAGAATTTGAAAATTCACATAAAATAAAATTCTACCACATCTATGAGTTGAATTTAAAAAATCGGATAGACACAGTTAAAATCAGTATGTAAAATTTTGTTCAATGAGATTAAAATAATTTATGGTGAATAGTACCTTTTTACTTTTATTTAACACTGTTAAAAGTAAATAGGGTAATTAAGGGTACAAATTACATTATTATTACCCTAACACATGTATTAATAATATTGGATAAAGTTAATTGGACCAAAAACAACCTTAGGAATAAAATATGTTCCTTCTGGTCCACTTGGATTAGATCAGGACATTTATTATTATTTTATTTAAAGAAGAGTTAAAAGAGTTAAAATCAACGTTTAATAACTAAATAATTATTAAAATAGGGTTATAAATATGATAAATTAGACATTAAACATTCATTATAAACTAAAAATATTTCCAAAATAATTTTTTTTATTAATATTATTTATAAATAAAATAAAATAATTTATTTATGACATAATAATGATGCAGTAATAACCGTATTAATGAAATATTAAAATATTCATATTATAAATATCCAAATAAATATAATTTGATAATTTTTATGAATTCCAATAATTTACTAGGTTACTAAGATATATTAGGGTTGGTTAGATAATTTTCATCGAATGTAATAATGCTGTTATGAATTTAGAAGAAACAAAATACCAAATACTATCAAAATTGACATAAAAGAGTTTTCAAAACAAATATTATATTATAAAATAATATTCTATTCATAAAAATATAGGGTTATTCCAAAAGACATATATATTGATAGGTGTATCATTAATGAACCACATGGGGTTCTCTTGAATGTATATATTTGTTTATTAACCATATAATATAAAAATGCAAAGAGACATGGTAAATGTCAAACTATTTAACTAAGAGTTAAATCTAAAAGATAAGGTAAATATAGTGCCCCAAAACTGTCTAAAACCTATTATTTGGGTGGTTCTAGACCTATACCCACCTTTTGTTTTAAATAATCTATTTTGGATGCATTATAAATGTGAAATTATTTTTTTAGAAAATAATATTTATACATTTTCCTATGGTTCCCCTCACCCCTCTTATAAAGGGGAACTCACCCTTCTCTCTAATTCATAACTTTAAAGCCACTTGTATTGGCCAAACCCTGCCCAAATACCCTCTCAACTATCTTAAATTCATCATAGAGGCCTTCCATTAGTCCTAAAGACAACCTACAGAGCCCATTTGATCAAATCAAAAGAAAGAACCTGAAGAAGAGGTAAATATTTCATCACCTCATTCAAGTTCGATTCTTCTTCCACTTACTAATTATTTGATATTTCCATTATAAAATAATAACTATAGTATATTCTATATACCGTGATGTTATTATAAATATGGTTCAACCATATTTATTATTCTATCCATCTTTTGAATGACATGTCACAATACTTGTGTACGTACGACTTACCGCATCCATGTCGTGGTGTAATTGTTATTCAATACATTATTATTTGGATAGGCATAATAATGATGTTTAATTGATGTAAATAATAAATATAACATGATAATGATTCTGTATATATGATATACCATCCAATTTTATGTTATTTTAATATTAAAATAATGATATTGTCACTCGTGCATACATACGAATTACCGTCTCCGCGAATGTGATGAGATTCATTCCCCATCATATCAATTCAAGGTTAATTTTAATTAGATTATTAAATATAATGTTTAATGACTTGATATAATTATAAATATGAATAAGATACATCACATCCATAACAAATTTGACTCGCATAACAAAGAATATAAATTAAAATCAATCTATTAACACCCGAAATGACGATAATACTACGATATTATTAACAAAGTAATGTTAAAAGATCATATATGATATCATATTAATGTATATTATTCTTGTAAAATTTAATAAAAATTATTTCACCATTATAAAGGATTTTAACCTACCCTCGACCAAGGAAAAGTACAAGGTATGGGTTAATTTCACAGTCTCTTTATCATCGGAGGTTGTTGATACGTATCTAATGGGACATATTTATTATCCATGTCCGTGTTTCATAAAATTGTTTTCAATGGGATTCATTTTAAGGTACTTTTTAATGAAAAAATCATTTTAAATGTTTTAATGATTTATTATTCTAAACCATTCTCATTAATGACCATGTTTTCAAAATTATTTTAAGGATTTATTTAAATTAACATGAATATTTTAAATTGTTATGTACTTTCCAAAAGTTTCAAAGAGTTATGGGACACTTTGATTAAAAATTCTGTTAAATGTATTCCTTTAAAAATTGTGTGAATTCTAAATGTTTTCATGAAAAAGGGATATCTCTCTCAAAGAGTTTTAAAAATAATTTTCATCTATGTCAAAATCCGTTACTGTATTTTTTCCTTATTTGAAGTTGATTTATTAAGATAAAAATATTACAGAATTTATTGATGGTTTTGTGAAATGTTTGATGGTGAATGTGTTTTTTATACCATTCCTGGTTTAATGGTAATGTATGGACATTTCGTATGCCAGTTTTAATACGAATGTTTATGTTATGTTTAAATATTTTCATATGTGGAATGCAATGGACTTAGTAAGTGACGGGTGGAGCCCTCTATAGCTCCTCAATTCATCGATAGGTCTCATGATACAAACTAGTGTCTTGGCACAAGGCATTGACAAAATATTATTTGTAGTCATGGTACAAGGATATGACTATGTGGTTATGAATGTCTGGCATTATGCATTACTTTATTATAAAAGTGCCTATTGATATTGCATTTGATTATTTGACTAGTAGAATATCCATTTGAGTAAGTAAATGTAATTTTTTTTATTTTTATTTTCCATATTATGATTTTTTTTAGGTTGCAAATTATTTTGTTTTCGATTTATAAATTACCTTAAATGTCTGTACTTATTTATAAATGTTTCGGCTATATTCATATCCTTACTGAGCATTTGAACTCACCCCCTTATATGTTTTATTTTTCCTAGCATGAGAAATATTATATTATGAATGACCTGTAGGGATAGTCTATGGGATCTCGTTGTTGTCTATGGAAACAATATGTTTGTACTTTTCCATTTTATGATGTAATGTAAACCTTATTAATGTATCTAGTACTTCCAAGGATACTAATCTAATAGGTCTTTCACAACTTGATCTTTTATGATCATACCAATGATACATAATAATGCACCGACTCTAGGCTTCTATTGACTGGGCGTTACCATTGGTATATGAGGAAATTTAGTACATAACTTGGAAAACAATATTTAGATAAACTCTTCTTAGAGAACATATCCCTAAGATGGACATTGAGGATTAGTATAGAGGAAATTTCTAGAATTTTAGTTTTTTATAGATTTTTTGAGTTTTTTAATAATTTCATCCCAATCTGGATACAAGCAGGTAGAGGTGGCTCTAGCACAAATGTACCTAGGCGTAAAACATGAAAACACCGCTTTGAGCTAGACTCGAAAGAGAACTGGTGAACAACCACGAGCCTTACTGCGCTCGTGATTACAACACTCCTTGGGGATAATATTAGGATAAATCTCTTTTTATTTACAAATCATTATGATGGATTTACAAGTATATACGTCCTTAAATAAAATATTTTTATGATTATGGATTATATCCATAAACTTTCTTATTTATGTTAGGTATTTTAAAAGTTTGGAATTATTCAGAGCAATTCATAAACTAACCATGTGTATGCTATTGTGTAGAAATGATGCCTAGTATAATGAATGGGAGCTCCGAAATTATGTATGATCCAAAGAGTAAGAAGGATCATATCCTTGATGGTATTAATCCAAAATTTAGAAGGTAAATAATCTCTCATGTGTTATCAACACATGAAGAAATAGTACCATGTGTTAATAAGATAAGTGAATTCTCTGAGTCTGAAGGCTTTGAAGGGAAGAAAGAGAAGAAAAGGATGTATGAGAGAAATATAGATAAAGGGAAGAAGGGAAAGAAGTATTTTCCCGTATGTGATAACTGTGGAAAGAATAACCTTGGTAAATGCTTGAACGGAATGATATTTGGTTATAAGTGTGGAGAAAAAGGACACTATCTACGTGATTTCTGGGGTAAGAAAAAGGTTTCAAATAGGCAATTCTTTATCTGCAATGTGTTTGGACACTACACGAATCAATGTCCAAATCATCCGAGTATGCCCCAAATGATACTATTGGATAATAATCATGTAATGATACTACCACATATGAAGAGGAATTACTAGTGTTCACAGGTTGTTATTAAATAATAATGTCAATTGTGTGTTATATCAATGATGTATGGATTATATGAATTATCGAAATAAATAAGGATTGTACTGCAGTAATATTTCATTATGGATTTGAGATTATATGGTTCTATGAAAAGTGACTCAATAGCAAGTTATAATTTTCAAAAAATACCCGGTTGAAGGAAAGATAAACCTAAATATGGTTATGATAATAAGGTAGTGATATTGGAATAAGATATGATTGGTTTGGATAAATTATATTCGATATTCTTGACTACCTTGAAGATAATTAATAATTTTCTTATTCCATTATAGTTGGAGTTTACAAAAAAAATTATATAAAGAGTATATCTCATTTTCTATAAGGAATAAATGATCATTGAGTTTTGAACAAGATGACAGTTGAAAGGGATCAAATTTTCATGGATCTAGTAAATATGGATATGGGAATAATAATGGATGGTGAAACATCAATAATTTTTAATATGGTTTCAAAACCATCTGTACTTGAAAGGATAAAGAGGTCTTAGAAAAATGATGAAGAGTTTCAAAATAAAATTAATGTTGTGAATGATGGGAGATTGAGTGACATTGAATGAAGATGAATTAGAAAATTTGGGAAGTGACTTTGTGTTCCTAATATACCTGATCTAAAAAGATAATTTTTTGACTTTTCTCATAGTTCCAATTTTTCTATACCCACTGGTAGCATCGAAATGTATTGATATTTGAAGAAACATTTTTGGTGGGACAATATAAAGAGGGAGATTGCAGATTTTGTGTCAAGATGTATGGTTTGTCAACAAGTGAAAGATGGAAGGCATCTACCTGGAAGATTCATGAAACCTCTTCCCATATATGAGTGGAAATAGGGTGACATCATGATAAAATTTGTCGTGGGTTTACCAAAGACTCCTAGAAGGAATGATGAAATATGGGTCATTGTTTATTGTTTTACCAAATCAGCACATTTTCTTGCTAAAAAGGAAGATTTTCCACATGAATGACTCGAAATACTATATATAGATGAATTTTTGAGACTTCATGGAGTACCCCTATCAATTGTTTCTGATCGTGATCAACGTTTTACATCATGATTCTGAAAAATTCATAAAAAATCCATGGATACTGAGCTTTGTTTGTGCACTTCCTACCACCCTCAAACTGATGGACAATTAGAAAAGGCT
This sequence comes from Viscum album, assembly GCA_963277665.1. Taxonomy (NCBI): domain Eukaryota; kingdom Viridiplantae; phylum Streptophyta; class Magnoliopsida; order Santalales; family Viscaceae; genus Viscum; species Viscum album. The sequence continues at coordinate 2,098,036,509 of OY728159.1, read as the reverse complement.
ATTCAAGCCTTAGAAGATATGTTGAGATCTTTCTCACTTGACATTCAAGGTATGTGAGATCAATATTTACCTCTGGTAGAATTTTACTAAAATAATAGCTTCTATTCTTGTCTTCAGATGGTACCGTATAAAGCGTTATATGGAAAGAGTTTTTGTAGTCCAACCAATTGGGATGATATTGCTGAAAGAAAACTCGTAGGCCTAGAACATGTGGTAGAAACATTGGGAAAAGAGAAGGTAATCCAAAACCACATCAATGCAACTCAAATTAGACAGAAGGGATATGATGATAATATAAGGATGTATTCAGAATTTCAGGTACGAGATCATGTTTTCCTGAAGGTATCTCCATGGAATGTTGTTATACATTTCTGTAAGAAGGAAAAATTAAGTCCTAGGTACATCAGACCTTTCTAATTTCTAGAACTACTTGGGTTTGTAGCTTATCATTTGGCAATGCCGCCAAGTCTCTACAAAGTTCACTATATATTCCATGTATCACTTTTGATAAAATACATGCATGACCTAATGCATGTACTAACCTATGAGGTATTATAACTTGAACTCGATCTTTATTATTTTGAAGAGTCATTTAAGCTACATGATACAAGAGAACAAGTGTTGATAAACCAGAAAAATCGTCTTGTAAAACTTCTATGGAGAAACCATAAGATAGAAGAGGCAATGTGGGAACCCGATGAAATTTTGATGAAGAACCACCCATGTCTTATTATGTATTAATATTCTCGAAATTTCAAGGTCGAAATTATATAAAGGAGGGGAGAATGTAATGCCCCAAGCTTCCACTGTATGCTTCTCTTTGAATAATAGAGTAGCATGTGTTGTACGCAACTTCATGTTCTAACACACCACAACCAATCAAACTAGCAGTTATGAATAGTAATAACCACTATTTTAAATATTATAAATTTTGTCTTTCAACATGGAATTCAGTTTTGGATTCGGAATATCGAAATTACCCTAGGGTGAATTTTTGGTATTTTTCTAAAAACATTCAATTTTGGATTAATAGTGAAAACACTATGTTATAGTTTAAAATGGAATTCTTATTTTAATAATTATTTATTTAATTTAAATTTATTTTATTTCAGAATAGATTCAAAATAACTATATATGTTCAATGTAATTTATTGAAGTTAATTCATAATAATTTTTTATATAAAAAAAATTATATATCTTTTTCACCGTCTTTTACCCACCTCCTATGAGAATTTATGAATTCACAGAAAACATAATTTTACAGCTTTTGTGAGTTGAATTTCCAAAATCCGTGAGGCATGGTTGAAATTAGTAAGATAACTGTGGTTCAATAAGATGAAAGTAATTTTTGGCGAATAGTAACGTTTACATTTAATTACCACGATTAAATGTAAATAGTCTAATTAAGGGTAAAAATGACATTATTATTATACTAACACATGTCCAAATTCTATTGGATATGTGGAATTCGACCAAAAACAATAATTGGAAAAAACTATTATCCTTTAGGCCCCCATGGATTATATTAGGACATTTATTATTATTTTATTTAAAGAAGAGTTAAGAGTCAAAATCAATGTTTAATAACTAAAACATTTTTAATATAGGGTAATACATTAGATAATTTCGACTATAAATATTCATTATAAAGCTAAAAGGATTTACTACATAAGGGTATTTTATTTATATTTTTTTGAAAATAAATAATTTAATTTAATTATGACACAATGTCGATGTAGTAATTGTTGTATTAATGAAATAATAAAATAATTAATATTATAAATATCCAAATAAATGTAATTTAAGACTTTTTATGAATTTCACTAATTTTATATGTTAATATGACATATCAGGATTGGTTAGATAAATTATTTTCAAGTAATAATGCTGTTATAAATTTAGAAAGAACAAAATACCAAATAGAGTCAAAATTGACATAAAAGAGTTTTTAAAAAATATAATATAATTAATTGATATATTATAATTTTAAAAATCTAAGGTTCAACCAAAAGACATATATAATGATTGTTGTATTATTAATGAACCACTTTGGGTTTTATTGAATGTATATAGTAATTTTATTAACCATATAATATAATAATACCAAGAGACATGGTAAATTGAAAACTATTTAACTAAGAGTTAAATATAAATGATAAGGTTAATAGATTAACACAAACCTGTCTAAAACCTATTGGTTGAGTGGTTTTCGACCCATACCCACCTAGTACATTAAATAATCTATTTTGTAACAATTATAAAGATAAAATTATTTTATTAAAAAAATAATATTTCTAGCTTTTCCTAAGGGGCCCCTCACCCCTCTTAGAAAAGGGAACTCCACCTTATCTCAAATTAACACCTTAAAATACATCTAGCTCGCCTAAAACATGACCAAATACCCTCTCAAATATCCTACCATCATCCTTGATACCTTCCTTTTGTCAGAAAAAATCATATGGAGCCCTTTGGATCAAATAAAATGGAAGAACTAGAAGAAGTGGTAAATATTTCATCACCTATTTCAAGTTTCATTCTTCTTCCACTTCTTCTTTATTTGTTATTTCCATTCTAAAATAATAAATCTAGTATATTATATATACTATGATGTTATTATAAATATTGTACAATAATATTAATAATTATATCCATCCTTTGATTGAAAGGTCACCATACGTGTGTACGTACGGCTTACTGTCTCCACATCGTGGTGTAATTGTTATTCAATACATTACCAGTTGGATGGGTATAATAAGGATGTTAAATATAATTAAATAATAAATATAAAATGATAATGATTCTGAATATAGGATATACCATCAAATTATATATATTTTTAATATCAAAAGAATGATATTGTCACTCATGCCTACGTACGAATTACCGTCTACATGAACGCAATGAGATTCATTAAAAAGGAATATTTTTCTCAAATATTTTTACAAATCATTTTCATCTATGTCAAAATATTTTAATGGATTTTAAGCATTTTTTATGTTGATTTATTATGATACAAATCATCCAGAATTTATTGATGGTTTTGTGATAAGTTTGAAAATGAATGTGTTATTTTTATACCATCCATGGTTTATGGGTAAAGTATTGACATTTCGTATTCCATTTTTAATATGAATATTTATTTTACATTTAAACTTTTTTCATATGAGGAATGCATTTGACATAGTATGTGATGGGTGGAGACCACTATAGCTCCTTGATGCATCAGTAGGTCTCATGAGACAAAATAGTGTCTTGGCACAAGGCCTTCAAAAAATATTATTTGTAGTCTTGGAATAAGGCCTTGAATATATGGTTATGAAAGACTCGCATTATGCATTCCATCATAATGAATGTGGATATTGACATTGCATGTGATTATTTGACTAGTATAATATTAATGTGAGTATGTAAATGGCATTATTTTGATTTTTAATTTCCATATTATGATGAATTTTATGTTGAAATTTATATTGTTTTAGTTTTATACATTATCTTAAATGTTTATGCTTATTTAAGAAAGTTTCTGCTATATTGTTATCCTTTCTGAGCATTTGAGATCACCCTTTTTCTATGATTTTTTTCCCAGGATGCGATGATCTATGTTATGACAGACCTGTAGGAATAGTCTATGGGATCTCAATGTTGTCTATGGAAACAACATTATTGTAGTTTTCTATTTTATTATATAATGTAAACCTATGAATGCATCTATTACTTCCAAGGAAACTAAACTAATTAGTCTTTCGAGACATGATCTTTTGTGATCATGCCAGTGATATGTAATAATGCACCGACTCTGGCCTTCCGGGGTTGGGGCATTACAACATTGAGTATAAGATTGTATTTTTTGTCGATAGTTGTCAATGAAGATCAAAATGAAGGAGATAAAAAAGAACTCTATTGAAATGGAGGAATGGTGAGGTATCATCCATCTGAGGATGATTGAAGAAGAATACCATTCGATTATTAATGATTCTATGAGAACCGTGAAAAGATATTACATGAAGAATGTTATCGTATGATTTTCATGAAGTAGATAATGAAGGTTGAAGAAGAAGAGAGAGAGTGACATGGCTTGGCATTCTGAGATGTCCATGATTTTTACACTGTAGGTAAATTAGATGATGCATTTCTGATTTGTATTTTAGAAATTTCTTATTTCAAGAGATCACATGATGAAAGCCATATGAAGGAAATCAGAGTAATGGTGATTCCATTCACATACGGTATTTTGGATTGAAGAATTCTAGGGGACGACAGGTATGGTATAGTACTTTTCATGGAATCTATGATGAAATTAAAGATGATATGTAAAAGAATATATATCACAATATTGTATATTGTGATGAATGAAAAAGTGTTGTTGAAGTATCCAAATCATATAAAATAATCATGATGTTTATGGACAAATCATATATTGAAGGTGCAAAAAAGATTTTATACCTATGCGAAAGATTGGTTTTAGCGCAAAAGATTGAAGGTGTTTCTTTAACTTGTGCACAATACATGTTTCAGGATCAGAATGTTCAAAAATGGAAAAGTCATGGAGTGCGTGGAAGATGATGTTGCGCAAAATGATTTGCACGGCTAATGCGACGTCAAAAGGGGTTTTGCATGCTATGTGTGAAACATAAGAACATCAATGAAAAAGGCATTGGGATCTTGTTCCCAAGGCATGATTCATGGTCCAATCATTGAAAAATGGAATCAGAATGAATTTAGAAAAAGATTCATTAAGTGTGTGAAAGATGAGGTCACACGAAAGAATATTGTGCGACAAATGCGTTGTCAAATGGGGTTTTCACGGTCTAAGAGAATCTTGGGATAATTGGTACATCTGCCACACACAGTTTTGAGACACTCATAAATAAGATGTGACGACTCTCATTCAATGAATCATGACAATTATTGAAATCCCGATCTCTGAGGTGAAAAATAATTTTATGTAAAGTGGAGTGTGAGAATGAAATAGAGTTGCATGAAAGAAATAGAAGTTGTGTGCAAGAGGTTCTTCACAAAAAAAATTCAAATCATGTGTGTTTGGTTTATAATTTTCATGGAAGACACATAAAAGGGTGTATGAAAAATTTTGGGGTCTTGCAGGCCTCCAACATGTGCTTAGAACTCTCAAAGAGGCTTCGAAAAGAAGGAATTTTTGTCAACCATTCGGTTCTATGATGTGAAGATGTACAACACCAACACAAATGATTTTTAACACACTCATTTTTTAGTGTGATTATGATGATGAGCATATTGGGTGACTTTGTATGAGAAGAGAAGAAAGTGATTTAGTTCATTCAGTTATTACACATGAAGAGAAGATTGAATATAAAAGACTATGAAAACATGTCTTTGATGAAAGAAGTGTCTTGTACTGGACCGAGGAAAAGACTTCAATGAATATCAATTGAAGAAACCTTAATTTCTATGAACTGAGCAGAACTATGCCCAAGGCAGTGATCCAAGTGGAGTCAACAGGAGTGACCCAATGCATGCAGTGAGCCATCCCAGAACCTTTGTAAATGCCGTGAGTTTGGGATAGAGTGACTATTCTAGATCCTTTGAAATCCACAACATTTGAGGATTAGTGGAATTTAGTACGACTGAACACCTAATGGTGTATTCTACATAGATGTATCCCTTAGTTGTTAAACATGGAAAATGTGTTGTGTTGTTCTTCTGCGTGTTTTAAGTTCAGGACATATCCATCATTCAGGTTTAAACATGTTGTTACCAACGTGGGAGCAAGATCCTGAAAAGAAGGAAAAATGTTGACACCCTTATTCACCCCCCTCACTGTGGACTAGGTTTCTTTAGTTCTGAACATTATATAAGAACAAGTTCATTTTTTTAGATAAAATTATAATTTTTTTAAAAAATGCAGTTTTGCAGCATTTTAATGGCACAACCATTTTGAATCTATTTTGAAACACCTTTTTATATTATATTTGGAAATGTATACTTATTTATTAGAAATGTACATAATAATTTACTTTTGTTGATGTAATGGGTTTTTTCTAATAAACATCATATTTTAATGAATAGAAAAAAGATAATGCATTTTAATTCAAAATTTCAGTTTCATATTATTTATTTATATAGTTAGATTATTTTTTAATTATTTTTAAAGTTAAATTGGATTATTTATTATCATTTAAAAAAAATTCTGTAAAAATAATCTCATATTTAAATTTGAAATAAACATATGTCAATCTTTGGATAGTTTTTATTTCTTAAAAACTCATATTCTTGTTTTAACAATGGGAATTAATTGTAAATTTAGTTCTATTAATTATGTGTTTTTGAATTTAGAAAAATGTATTCCATATTTTTAATCATAAGGTCCAAATTATTCATATAGGACCCTTTTATTTGTGCACGTAATGAATATAAAATTCATAATAATTTTTTGTTTACCATGGTTTAAGGGTAAATCTAGAAAATAACGGTAAAAAATAATATTAAAATAATATAAAAGGACCCTAAAACATTTCCTAATTTTATTGGATAAGTCATGGGTGGCCAAAAAAATACTTATTCTGAATTATTGGCGTTTCAGAACCAATTATGTGTGAAAATGACATGTTATAATAATTAATTAAAAGTAAAGGGAAATATAACATAAGTATCTTTTTACTATAACAATTTTATTTTGTTTTATATAAATGATATCTTCAACTATAAATAGTCATCATAAATCAAAAAATATTTCCTACTTAATGGTATTTTATTTATAATTTTTATACATTAAATAAATAAATAAATATATTAAACAATGGTGATGAAATGGTTAACTTATTAATGAAATATTCATAAAAAGGATTTTATAAATATTAAAATAAATGTAATTTTGATATTATGATGCCATAAAATAATTTTTTTGGATGAAATTGAAATGTGAGGGATAAATTAATGCCTTTGGTTCGATGGAAGCATGTTTGTATGATTTTAGTAAAATCTTATTACTAAATATTGTCAAAATTTACATAAAGATGTTTTTAAAACAAGTACTATTTTATTAAACGATATAATATTAAAAAAAATATAATTTTAAGAAAAATGACTTATGTAATGTTAAAAATATAATTACTGATCCACATTAGGTTCTCTTGTAATTTTATTGTAACTATAGTAACTATAAATTATTAAAATACAAGAAGACATTTTAAGAGTTAATATTTTAATGTAAGGGTTACAACTTAATGATATGGTTAATTTTGTGAACTAAACATGTCTAAAACCTATTGGGTGAGAGGTTTTAGAATCATAATCATCATATATATTATATAAATTAGTTTTAGAGCATTAGATAGCAAAAATATATTTATAATAATTAAATATTTAAAGACATTCCTAAAGTGCCCCTCACCTCTCTTATAAAAGTTAGTGTCTCCTTCTCTTTTATTAACACCTCTAAATCCCACTGGCTCGAACAAAACCTACCCAAATATCCTCATGAATTCCCTCAATTCATTTTAGAAGCCACACCTTCGGCAGAAATCCAACACATGGAGACTTTTTGTTCAAATCAAAGGGGATACTCGAAAAAGAGTGAATTATTTTATCACCTCTTTCAAAATTGATTTATTCTTCCACTTCTTATTATTATGTTATTACCATAATAAAGTAATAAATATAGTATACAATACATTATGAGATAATATTATAGTTTATTTATAACCATACACCTCATTTTATTTAACCTATAAAAAATAATATCACCATTCGTGTGCACATACGACTTACCATCTCCACGTTGTGGTGTAAATTGTTATTCAACTATCCATAATTTGGATGGGTGTAATGATGAGTAAAATGGATGAAAATAAAGAATATAATAAGATACTTAATATGTATAATTAATATATAATCCAATTTCATAACATTTAACCATTAATTGAACTATATAGTTTCTTGTGCATACATATGGCCTACCGTCTCCAAGATGCGATGATATTAATTCTCCAGGTTAACCATTAATAAATGATAACAAAGTATATATAATAAATAATAATGAAATATAAAACATAATAATTAATCTTGACTTATTTCCATATATATATATATATATATTTATTTTACTTTCTTCCATTCAATTCAATATTGATATAGAAACAACGTTCATGTGTACGTATTACCTACCATCTCCATGAACGGTGTATAACATTTCATTTATTTATCTATTATATATATTTCTATAAAAAATATTTATGATAAATAAATCATTATTTACAAGTTTTAATTATGTAAAAAATTATATAATTAATAATATCAATAATAAAAATCAAAACATGTATGAAAAAGAAAATAATTATTACCCAAAATGTTTTTTAACATGGATCTAATAAAGAAACTGTTAATAGAAATTCATAAGTGAATAACATATGATATCATAGATATTAATATGGTTATTTTCCAAGTTAAAAATATGTTTAATCCCCTATATTGGAGTTTTGGAGACATATGGATGAAATCGGACCTAAGGTAAGGAATAATTTTACAATATCATTATTATATGAGATTGTTTATAATTTAGTATTTACTAGGGTATATATATCCTCCACATCCAAATTTTGTAAATATATAATATTAATTATATTCCTCTAAAATATTTTATATACAATTTAAACCATTGGGTAATTTTTATTAAATCGTAGGAAATGAATCTTTTTCCCTTTTTAGTACGATTTACTTTTTTGACATTCTAGTAAAAGTACGAGATGTATGTTTTTTTAACTTGTACGGAAAGAATGGATTTTTACAGTTTCATGATGCCTTATTTCGAGGAATCTTCCTACACATTATATCATGTTTTTTTCAACTAAATGATATTTTTTAAAATTTCATGGAATTTTATGAAAATAAAATGTTTTTGAAGAAGAAATGATATTTTCCTCAAGAATTATGTTCAAGTGTTTTGTCAGAATAATTTCCCATCTAAGATGACACTATTTAAATAGGGTAATGTTTTTATCCATATTATAACAATGATTTTATTATGTTAATTTTTGAATGTATTTTATATGTATTATGTTACGATGTAATGATGTTTATGAAACCCATTTTATTTCTTGGATTTTGTTATGATGAATGATTTATGTTTTTTTTCAACTTATAAGAATGATTTCAGTATGAGATGGGTGTGACGTATATATCCCTACAATTTAGTGTGTAATTATTTATATCTCATGAGATATAAATCTCTATAATTTCATGTAAATATAGTTCTATAATATAGGAATAGAAATTCATTTAAATATGGTTAAGTAATACATGGGTGGAACAACAAGTAAACCAATATCCATAATGTACTTTATTAACTATGATGGTCTTGGAAGCAATTCCATGGCTACTAGGAAAATAATATCATGTTATTTTTTTCAATAATTCCATATTATAATTAAATTCTATTTTATAATTTTTATTGATCATCTATGATATAATCATTATTGACTTCCATGATATATTTTCTAACTCCAGATTTTGATATTTAAACAATATGTTCGTGTCCTTACATTCTTATATTTATGGTTAGTTTTATGTTATATATTTTACCCGTATTGAGCATTTGAGCTCACCATTATTATTTTTTCTTTTCCCAATTATATAAAAAATGGTTTTAGGTTGGAAAACTAAAGGGGTTTATCTTTATGGTTGATAAAGAAGATCTTCCACCAAGATAGAATATTATGTTTCTTATTTCCAAATACACAAAACTAATTCAACCATTGGGCGTATATTTGTGTAATGTAATATGTATTGTGAAAAATAAATGTAATTTACATTTACATCAAGATTCGTTTGTTATAAATGGAATTAGAGTGAACATATAATTGACCATGGGAATCTACGTTTTTAAATCTATAGTGAAATACCTAGAGATATATCTAAGGTACGTCTAGGGATTTCCATAATGGAAAGTCTAACTATAGGTTATAGACCTCAGGGTAAAGATAATGAATAACCTTGGATTAAACCTATGATGTTAGAGATTTAATGGACACCTCTTTATTATGTTGTTTTCATATTATGATTTTTTCCTCTCACACTATTCTTTTTGTGTTTTAGAAAATGAATTAAAACATGAGGATTCATGTAAATGGAGAATATGGTGGACAATGGAATGATATTATTCATTGAAAAACAAATGGAATGGGAGTTCCAAGGTGAATCATGTTTTTTATTCATAATCAATAAACTCATAATATGATCAATAATATCAACTTTGGTGACTTTCCAAACCTTGCTAATAATAGAAATATAGAGTTTCATGGTGATCCAAGGTGGGAAAAGTTCAATTGTCCACATGTAAATCATGTGGGATGAGGCATAAAGGATAATGTTTCAAAGGAACTGGAAGATCCATTATGTGTGGATAATAAGGACACAAATCCAGTAATTGGAATGGAAAAGGTTCAGTTAAAATAATGGACATGGATAATGGTATTTATAAGACCATAAGAATGGTTAATTTTTTTAAATGTGGTATATAATAGCATTTTTAAAATCGATTTTCTAATAGAAAATATCATGAATAGAATTATCATTGTCATATTGGTTTTATGTACATTGATGACGATAAATAGACTACAAATGATATATAAGATGAATGAAATGTTTAGGAATAAAATGATGATGCTCGGTCAATGGTTTAAGAAGATATTGTAATTATTATGTGATTATCAATAATAATTTTGTATAAGTATTTTTATGGTACTATAAAATAATGAAACTTATAGAGATTTTTAAACTATAGTTTGTCCTTAAGAATTTTGAAGTATATGTCGAATGATACCGGTAACCATTAATTGTTATTTAGATAATTCTGGAAAATGATTGATCTGTGAATAATGATGGTATAATGAAATAATGATATGTTTGATAGTATTAATGGCCTCATGAGTAATATAAGGATAGAGTGATATCATGGTTTGAGTATATATAATTTTTGGTATTTTTGGAATGAGGAAAAAGTTAATTTTGATAGAGTAAATATTCTCAATAAGTTTATATAGTAATTCATGTTGTTATTAAGTTTCAATAGAACACATGATTAATGTATTATCAGGATTGGAATGTGACAACCAATAACTTTCATATGATATTTGAAAGATAAATTTTATGTTGATTTAGTTCACCTCTTTCTAAAGAATTATTCTTTTAGTTTTTCAATGGATCATATTATTATCCATTTATGGATAGTATATATAATATTATGGTTGATGGTTTTTAGATTAATGTAATATCTCACTATAGGTTGACTTATACATATTGGATAACATGTTCTATGATTTTTTGAGACAGATTGAATGATCTTTCATACTATAGCATGATTTGATAAAACTTTATGAATGACAAATTGAACATCATTTATTTAAATAAGAGTTGAAGTGGTAATTGTTCAATCCTTGAATAATGGTGAGATTGTACAAAAATAAAGTAATTATTTATTCTCATTAAAACTTTATCAATGTTAGTGAATTATCATTAAAACCATAAATGTTATATTAGTACCTTCTTATCCGATGAATCTGATGGTGCAGCAAATCATCACATATTTATGGATGTAATGCTTTTAAATTTCTCCCAAACTTGTTCTCTATCTCTATACATAAAAACATTATGGTTAGATTTTTTATTCCATATCCATGTTTTCAATTTCCTGCCATGTTCTCATATGTGGAAACAAAGTGATGATTTACTTTCGGTAACCATTATATTTATAACATAACATTTTAAAATGAAGTTTTAGATTTCCTTTTTATGATGTGGGTGTCCATGAAATAACTATTGAAGTAGTAATCCAGTTATAGGTGCAACTAATTTCGAGGGATAAAATTATTTTAAAGGGGGTATAATGTAACATCCCTGGTCCTTATGGACCATTTTTCTAATAAATTTAAATTTTCATTTATATCGTGTAACGCACTAAGTAAAACATTCCTTTCACACTAAACCAGTTTATCATATTTACACACAACACTGAGTGGGCGTTCGATATATGCAACACCAAAGGAAGCATGCACTACATGTAACACAAATGTGGCTTGTGTTACATGCAAGTGTAACCTTCCATGATAACTTGCATTTTATGCATTACAGAGTTTCACTAAAAAAGGATATATGATTAAAATATTATTATTTAATGTGAAATAAACATACTATTATAGATATTATTAACCAAATGTTGAATTTTATATAACATTAATATTTATATTATGTATTTTATAGACATGATATTAGAACAAATTCAATATATTTTATAAAAGAAGTGTTTTTCAACAAATACTATTTTAATTTCTTTTGATGGGGCACCCATTTTGAATCTAGTTTTGAACAATTTTATATATTATATTTAAAGAAATACACATCTTCATTGGAATAGGTATATAAAATTTATTTCGGTTTATTTTTTTGTATTTTTCAAATTAAATTCATATTTTAGTGAATATTAAAAAATAATGCATTTTAATTTAAATGTGTCTATTAATCTAAATAATTTATATAGTTATATTATCTTTTTAATTGAGTTTAACGTTTAATTTGATTATTTTTTATAATTTATTAAAAAAAATTCATTAAAATTAATTTCAATTTTAAATATGACATAAACACATTTTTTATCATTTGATGGTTTTTAAAAATTATATAATGGATTTCTAGTTTTGAAAATGGAAATAAATTTTAAATTAGTTTATGGGAATAAATTTTTTTATTGAATTTAGAAAACAATAATCCATATTTTTAATTATAAGGTCAAAATTATTTTAAATGTTCCCATTTACTATTGGATATTATGATTAGTAACTTTAGAAATTATTTTCTTTTACCATGGATAAACGGAAAATGAGTTAAATAAGGGTAAACAATAAAATTATTATAATATAAATCTACCCTAAAATGTTTCCTAATCATATTTTCAGGTCAATAAAGGCAATCATTATTCCTTTATTATGGAATTTGAGAACCACTTCGGTGTGAAAATGACATGTTATAATAATTAATTCAATTTAAATAGAAGTATAATATAAACTTGTATTTTTTTACAAAAGATATTTAATTTTGGTTTTTGTAAATGATATAATCAACTATAAATAGTATTTACAAAGATAAAAATATTTTATACATTATGGTATCTTATTTACAATTTTTAGAAATTATCAAAATAAATATTGGTTTGACATAATGATGATGCAATGATTATATTCTTAATGAAATTTTCTAATAAATGATACTTTAAATACTAAAATAAATTTAATATGAACATTTTCATGTCACACAAGAATTTTTAGGATGACATTTACATTTTATGGATTATTAAATTCCTTTTGTTTGAAGTAATAATGTTTCTATGAATTTAACAAAAATCAATTACTAAATTGTCTCAAAATTTAAAAAATGATTTTTTCTAAAAAATACTATTTTATTAAACGAAAAAATAGTAATAATATTCTACGATTCAAACAAGTGAAATATATAATGTTAAAAATGTAATTAATTATATAACACCCAAAGCTTCTGTGGTATGCTTCTCTTTGAATAATACAGTAGAGTCTGTTGTACGCAACATCAAGTTATAACACACACCACAACCAATCAAACTAGCCGTTAAAAATAGTAATAACCACTTTTTGAAATTTTATAAATTTTATTTCTCAAAATGGACTTCATTTTTGGATTCAAAATATCTAAATTAGATTAGAGTGAATTTTTGGTATTTTTCTGAAAACTTTCAATTTTTGATGAATAGTGAAAAACACTAAGTTATAGTTTAAATTTAATTTTAATTTAAATAATTATTTATTATATTTATATATATTTTAGGCCATAATAGATACATAATACCTATATAATTTTAATATAATTCATTGGAGTTACTTTATAGTAATATATAAAAAATTTATTGAACTTTTCACCGTCTTTTACCCATCTCCTATGAGAATTTGCAAATTCATATAAAATTTAATTTAACCCATTCTGTGAGTAGAATTTCGAAAATTCAAGAGAAATGATTAATACAAAGGAGTAAAATGTTGTTCAATAAGATAAAAATAATTTTTGGTGAATTGTAACTTTTTTACTTGTATTTGCCACGGTTAAAATTAAATATGGTAATTAAATGTAAAAATGATATTAATATTACCCTAACACATATCCTAATTCTATTGTACAAGTTTATCTCAACCAAAAAAACCTTCAAAATAAAATATTATCATATAGGTCCGCTTGGATTAGATTAGTATATTTATTATTATTTAATTAAAAGAAGAGTTAAAAGATTTAAAATCAAACTTTAATAATTAAAACATTTTTAATATAGGGTTATACATAAGATAAATTTAATTATAAATATTCCTTAGAAATACAAATGTATTTCCTACATAATGGTAGTTTATTTATAATTTTTAGACATTGAATAATGTAAATTATTTATGACACAATGATGATGCAGTAATTACGGTATTAATGAAAGATTAAGATAACTAATATTATAAATACCCAAATAAATGTAATTTGAGACTTTTTATGAATTCCAATAATTTTCTATGTAAATATGACATATTAGGATTAGTTAGATGAATTTTTTTCTAAGTAATAATGTTGTTACGAATATATTAGAAACAAAATACCCAATAGTGTCAAAATTGACATAAAAGAGTTTTTAAAGCAAATATTATATTATATTATTAATAGATATTCTTTTCCTAAAAATCTATGGTTCGGAAAAAGGACTTATATCAAAATAGGTGTATCATAAATGGACAACTTGGTGTTCTATTGAGTGTTTGAAGTATTTTAATCAGCCATATAATATAAAAATACAAGGAGACATGGTAAATATCAAACTAATTAACAAAGAGTTAAAACTAAAAGATATGGTTAATAAAGTGATCCAAACCTTTCTAAAACCTATTGGTTGAGTGGATTATGACCCATCCCCACCTTATCCTAGAAATAAATCAATTTAGAGACTATAAACCGAATAAAAATTTATTATGAAATTATATTTTAAGTTCTTCCTAAGGTTCCCCTCACCCCCTTATAAAAGGGCACCCCCCTTCACTCTAATTCACACCTTCTAAGCCATTTGGATCGGCCAAACCCTGCCAAAATACCATCTCAACTATCCTCCCTTCAACCTAGAGTCTATTGTCTGATCAGAAAGACAACCTAAGGATCCCTTTTGATCGAATCAAAAGGAAGAACCCGAAGAAGAGGAAATGATTTAACCACCCACTTTCAAGTTCCATTCCTCTTCAACATCCTTTTTCATTGTTTTTTACATTCTAAAATAATAAATCAAGTATCTTATATATATGGTGATGTTATTATAAATATGTTACAACCATTTTAAGTATTCTATCAAACCTTTGAATGACATGTCACCATACGTGCGTACGTACGTCGTACCGTCTCCACGTCATGGTGTAATTGATATTTAATACATTATTATTTGGATGGGTTTAATAATTATTTTTAATTCATGTAAATAATAGAAATAACATGATAATTATTCTTTATATATGATACACCATCAAATTAAATGTTATTTTAACATCAAAAGAATGATATTGGTGCTCGTGCATACGTACAGACTACCGTCTCCACGAACGCGATTAGATTAATTCCCCATCACATCCATTCAAGAATAATTTTCATTTCAGGATAAAAAATAATGTTTAAAGACTTGAAATGATTCTGTATATGAATATTTTACAACCTATGGATAAAAAACATTGATTATGTAACAAAACATATAAAATATAATGATTAAGTGAACACCTAAAACGACGATAATACTAAAATATTATTAACAATGAAATATTAAAAGATCATATATGATATCATAATAATGTATATGATTCTTGTAGAATTTAATAACAATTATTTCACCATTATATTGGAGTTTAACCTACCCTCAACCAAGAAAACGTACATGGTAAGGGTTAATTTCACAATCTCTTTATTATCCGAGGTTGTTATTATGTAAGTATCTACTGGGACCTCTTTATCCTCCACATCCATGTTTCTTAAAAATTTATTTCTAAACATTATTACTATTTTATATACTATGGGTTAATTTTATTTATAACCTTGTTTTACTTTTATAATATGTTTATAAAGGAATCCTTCCGTCATTTTCCAAACGAGAACCTTTTTAACCTTTTAAACCAAATTAAGGTTAGAATGTCTTTTTCTAACTTATACAGCGGGTGTGGCTATTTTCTACCATTAGAAAATCTTATAAGAATCCCTTACAATATTATAAGAATATTTTCAAAGTAAATTTTTTCTTTATAATTATGTGACTTTTAAATGATTTAAAAAAATTTATTTCTCTCAAATTGTTTTGATTTCATCTATGTCAACATCCTTTAATGGATTTTAATCTTATTAGATGTTGATTTATTATGATACAAAACTCCCATATTGTATTGAAGGTTTTGTGATATGTTTGACTATGGATGTATTATTTTTATGCCATTCATGGTTTATGGATAAAGTATTGACATTTCGTATGCTAGTTTTAATAGGAATGTTTATGTTATGGTTAAACCTGTTCATATGAGGAATGAATTTGACATAATAAGTGACAGGTGGAGCCCACTATTGATTCTCAATGCATCGGTTGGTTTCATTAGATAAACTAATGTCTTGTCACAAGGCCTTGACAAAATAATATTTGTAGTATTGGAACAAGTATTTGACTATGTGGTTATGATAGTCTGGCATTATGCATTCCATCATTATGAATGTGGTTATTGACATTGCATGTGATTATTTGACTAGTATAATATCCATGTGAATAAGTAAATGGCATAATTTCATTTTATATTTTCCATATTACTATTATGTTCATGTTTAAAAGGCTTTTGTTTTACTTATATATTGTCTTAAATGTTTATGTTTATTTATGAAAGTTTCTGCTATATTGTTATCCTTACTGAGTATCTGAGATCACCCCTTTCAATGTCTTAATTATTCCCAGGATGTGAAGAACTATTTTTTGAATAACGTGTAGTGATAGTATTAGGGGATATGAAGACAAGATTTTGATGTAGTTTTTTTCACTTTTTGATGTAATGTAAGACTTATGAATATATCTTGTGTTTCCCAGGCTACTAAACTAATCGGTCATTCAATATATGATCTTTTGTGATCATACCAATGTTATGTAATAATGCACTGACTCTGGGTAACTAGGGTTGGGGCGTTATAGTTTCTATCAGAGAATTTTAGTACAAAAATCAGAAGCTAGATTTAGATAAAATCTGATTATAGCACATATCCATAAGATATACTTTGAGGATTAGTATAGAAGAACATTCTAGAATTTTGGTATTGTAGTGATTTTTTGTGTTTTCTGTGAAATACATCCCTGCATAGATATGAACAGGTAGAGGCAGATCTAGGACAAATGTACCTAGGGGTAATACCCGAAAACACTGCTTTGATATAGACTTGAATGAGAACTGGTGCACGACAATAGGCCTTGCTGTACTCTTGGTTACGACACCTCCGAGGAATTTTCATAAGACAATTCTAATTTTTTTACAAAATGTTATGAAGTGTTTATGGGTATATACATCCCCAAAGAGATCATTTTTATGATTGTGGATTATATACATAAACTGTTCAATTAACAGTAGGTATTTTTCAAGTTTTGAATTATTCATTGCAATTCATAAACTGTCCTAGTGTGTTCCATTGTATAGAAATGGTGCCCAGTAGAAGGAATGTGAACTCCAGCAATACATATGGTCCAATACGTAAAAAGGATCATATATTCCACGGTATTTATCCAACATTTAGAAGGTAAATATTCTCTCATTTTTTCTCCACATATTAAGAAATAGTATCATGTGTTAATAAGATAAGTAAAGAATTATTTGAGTCCTCTGGCTTTGAAGGGATGCAAGAGAAGAAAAATATGGGAGAGAGAAGGATTGATAAAGGGAAAATGGAAAAGGAGAATTTTCTAATATTTTATAACTTTGGGATGAAACACCCTTGAACATTCCTAAAGGGAATGAGAGTTTTTTATATAAGTGTGGAGAAAAATGACACCAAGTACTTGACTTCAAGGGTAAGAAAAAGGTTTCAAATGAACAATGCTTCATCTGCAAGGAGTTGGGACACCACACAAACCAATGTCCAAATTATCAATGTATGCCACAAATGATGCTATTGGATAATAATCAAGTCATGATACTACCTCAAATGAAGAATAATGACTTGTGTTCTTATGTTGTTATTATAGAATTATTTTATTTGATTTCTGTATCAACAATACACTAGTTATATGAATTATGGAGATAAATAAGTATTGTACTACATTACTATTTTATTGAGGATTTGAGATTATATGGTTCTATGAAAAGTGACTTAATAGTAAGCTACACTTTCTGGAAAATACATGGTTGAAGGAAAGGTAATCCTTAATATGGTCTCTATAATTAGGTAGTGATTTTGGAATAAGAGATAGTTGATTTGAATAATTATATTGGATATTCTTGACTACCTAGAAACTGATTAATGATTTTTCATCATTGGAGTTTACAATACTTTTGGATAGAATGAGTATATCATGTATTCCATAAAAAATATAAGAGCATGAATGTAATCAATAATGTATTATGGTAATTTAGGATGTTACCATGATTTAAAATAATACATGATGAAGGTGTTCACGTGTTATGACATTGAAAAAAGATCTTCATTGTGTTTAACTTCTTTATAAATTTTGTACTGTGAGTTTAGATGGTAGTATTTTGGATAAGTCTAATGGTTGGAATGGATTAAGATTGAAAGGTAATTTTTTGATTTTTATAAAAGGAAAACGTGCAGATAGTGTGACAACCCGTCGCGTCGGACAAAGCTGTGGGAATCGACACCACAACTATAGTGAAATTGGTGTTTATCGTCTATCACTAGACAACATGAATTATCTGGATAGAATAATGTAGTTTTTTAGAGTCGGATATGTGAATTATAAATTCATTATATTTGGAACCCTATACGATTAAGAAAAATAGAGTATTTTTGAGATTTATTATGTTTTTGAGTGAAAGATGAGTTTGTGGTAGAAAATTTATTAACGGATAAAACTCTAATTATAAAGTAATTATATCTCCTTAGGATCTTATCTAATCTCAAAAATAAATTCCCCAACATTACGAAAAGGAACATAGAAAAAAAATGTTGTCCTAGATGGTACCTTAGATCATCACAAATTTAGGGATTTATGATTGTTTTCCTTTTCATATCCACGTCTCAACCACTCTCCATTAAATATTGATGGTTATATTTCTCTTCCATATCCATGTTTTCTTAAATGGAACCCTAGTATGTGTAATTTTCAGTAACCTTTATACTTACCGCACATTATTTTAAATAGAGGCCTCAATAATCCATTTTTCGATGTGGGATTTCAACTATGATATTTTGAATTGTCAACCCCTAGTTTCTAATACCAAACATAAATTGCGAGGACACAATTTATTGAAGGAGGGGAAAATGTAACACCCCAAACATCCACGGTACGCTTCTCTTTGAATAATATAGTTGTGTTTGTTGTATAAAACTTCAAGTTCTAACACACACCATAACCAATCAATATATCCATTATGAATAGTAATACCCACTTTTTAAAATTTGATAAATTATATTTCACAAAATGGACTTCATTTTTGGATTCAGAATATCAAAATTAGATTAGGGTGAATTTTTTGTATTTTTATGAAAACTTTAAATTTTTGATGAATACTGAAAAACACTGAGTTATAGTTTAAAAATGAATTTTTATTTAAAGAATTATTTATTTAATTTTAATTTAATTTATGTAAAAATAGATACATAATACCTATATAAGTTCATTGTAATTAATTGGAGTTATTTTATAATAATATATAAAAATTTTATTGAACTTTTCACTGTCTTTTACACATCTTTTATAAGAATTTGCAAATTCACATAATACTTAATTTTACAACTTCTGTGAGTTGAATTTAGAAAATAATAGAGACAAGGTTATTATTATGGTGTAACTTTTTTTTCTATAAGATAAAAATAATTTTTGGTGAATAATAACTTTTTGCATTTATTTACCACGATTAAAAGTAAATAGTGTAATTAAGGGTAAAAATGATATTAATATTACCCTAACACATGTCCTAATTCTATTGGACAAGTTTATCTCGACCAAAAAAACCTTATGAAAGAAATATTATCATTTAGGTCCACATGGATTAGATTAGGACATTTATTATTATTTAATTCAACGAAGAGTTAAAAGAGTTAAAATCAAAGTTTAATAACTAATAAATTTTTAATATAGGGTTATACATTAGATAAATTCCATTATAAATATAAATTAGAAAACTAAAAATATTTCCTACATAATGGTATTTTATTAATAATTGTTAGACATTATATAATTTAATTTATTTATGACATAATGATGATGCAGTAATTATCGTATTAATGAATGATTAAGATAATTGATATTATAAATACCCAAATAAATGTAATTTGAGAGTTTTTATGAATTCCAATAATTTTATATGTTAATATGAAATATTATTATTGGTTATATGAATTTATTTTGAAGTAATAATGTTGTTATAAAATTATCAAAAAAACACCCAATAGTGTAAAAATTGACATAAAAGGGTTTTTAAAACAAATATTATATTATATTATTAATTGATATTCTATTAATAAAAAATATAAGTTTCGGATAAATGACTGACATCATAATAGGTGTATCATTAATGGACCACTTGGGGGTCGATTGGAAGTTTGTAGTACGTTTATTGACCATATAATAAAAAAATACAAAGAGACATGGTAAATGTAAAACTAATTAACTAAGAGTTAAAAATAAAAGATAAAAAGTGACTCAAACCTCTCTAAAACCTATTGTTTGAGTGGATTTCGGCCCATCCCCACCTTATCTTCAAAATAGAACAATTTGGAGACATTATATACCTAATATTAATTTATTATAAAATTAAATAATAAGTTTTTCCTAAGGTTCCCCTCATCCCACTTATAAAAGGGCACTATCCCTTCACACCTATTCACACCTTCTATGCCATATTACTCGGCCAAACCCAGCCCAAATACCCTCAAATCTATCCTCCTTAAACCTAGAGGCCATATTTTGATCAGAAATACATCCTAAAGAGACCTTTTTATCAATTCAAAAGGAAGAACCAGAAGAAGAGATAAAGATTTCACCACCCTCTTTCAAGTTCCTTTCTTCTTCCACCTAATTTTTCTTTGTTGTGTCCATTCTAAAATAATAAATACAGTATCTTATAAATATTTTTATGTTATTATAAATATGGTACAACCATATTCAGCATTATATCCATCCTTTGAATTACATGTCACCATACGTGCGTACGTACAGCTTACAGTCTCCACGTTGTGGTGTAATTGTTATTCAATACATAGTTATTTGGATGGGAATAATAATGATGTTTAATTCATGTAAATAGTTAATATAACATGATAATTATTTTGTATATAAGATACACCATCCAATTAAATATTATTTTAATATCAACATAATGATATTGTCGCTCGTGCATATTTACAAACTACCATCTCCACGAATGTGATGAGATTCAATCCCCATCGTATCCATTCAAGACTAATTTTTATTTGATGATTAAAAATAATTTTTAAGGACTTGATATCATTCTGGATATGAATATTATACAACCAATGTATAACAAACATGGCTTATGTAACCAAACATATAAAAGAAAAAGAGTAAGTGAACACCCAAAACGAAGATAATACTAAAATATTATTAACAAACAAATATTAAAAGAACATATATGATATCATTTTAATGTATATGATTCCTGTATAATTTAATAACAATTATTTCACCATTATACATGAGTTTAACCAAACCTCAACCAAGTAAAAATACAAGGTAATGGTTAATTTCACAATCTCTTTATTATCCGAGGTTGTTTTTATGTAACTGCCTACTAGGACCTCTTTATCATCCACATCCATGTTTCTTAAAAATATATTTCAAAACTTTCTTAATATTTTATAGACTATGGGTTGATGATATTTATACCCATTTTTGACTTTTCTAAGATGTTTATAATGTAATATTTCCTTAATTTTCCAAACAAGGTCCTTTTTAACCTTTTCGAAAAAATTAAGGTAAGAATATGTTTTTTTAAATTATACAGCGGGTGTGGCTATTTTTCACCATTATATAATCTTCAAAGATTCCCTTACAATATTATAAGACTATTTTCAAAGTAATGTTTTCTTTTATAATTATGCGACTTTTAAATGATTTTAAAAAAATGATATTTCTCTCAAATAGTTTTGATTTCATCTATGTCAACATCCTTCGATGGATTTTAAGCTTATTTGAAGTTGATTTATTATGAAACAAAACTACCATATTGTATTGAAGGTTTTGTGATATGATTGAACATGGAAGTGTTATTTTTATACCATTCATGGTTTATGGATAAAGTAATGACATTTCGTATGATAGTTTTAATACGAATGTTTATGTTATGTTTAAACGTGTTCATATGAGAAATGTATTAGACTTAATAAGTGATGGGTGGAGACCTCTATATCTCCTTGATGCATCAGTAGGTCTCATGAGACAAACTAATGTCTTGGAATAAGGCCTTGTGAAAATATTATTTGTAGTCTTGGCACAAGGCCTTGACTATGTGGTTATGATAGTTTGGCATTATGCATTTCATCATTATGAAAGTGGTTATTGATATTTATTTTGATTATTTGACTATATAATATCTATGTGAATAAGTAAATGGAATTATTTTATTTTATCTTTTCCATATTATTTTGATATTCATGTCTAAAATGATTTTGTTTTAGTTATACATTTCCTTAAATGTTTATGTTTATTTACAAAAGTTTCAGGTATATTGTTATTCCTTACTGAGCATCTGAGCTCACCCGTTTCAATGTTCTAATTTTTGCAGGATGTGAAGAAGTATTTTATGAATGATCTGCAGATATAGTATTGAGGGGATATAAAGAAAATATGTTGTTGTAGCTTTTTTAATATTATAATGTAATGTAAGACTTATGAATATAACTAGTGTTTCAAAGTCTACTAAACTAATCGGTCTTTAGAGACTTAATATTTTGTGATCATGCCAATGTTATGTAATAATGCACCAAATCTGGGTAACTAGGGTCGGGGCATTATAAATGTCCCAATTTAGGTTCTATTGGAATTTTTTAGTTTCTATAGTAACTATATATTATGAAAATACAAGAATATATGATAAGAGTTAATGTTTTAAACAATGGGTTAAAGCCAAAAGATATGGTCAATTTTGGGACCAATACATGTATAAACCCTATTGGTTGAGAAAATTGCGACTGATAATCATATTATCATATAAATAAATTAGTTTGGTACCATTTTAAACACAAATATCATTTATAATAACATCATATTTAAATACATTCTTAAAGTGCCTCTCACCTCTCTTATAATAGAGAAATTCTCCTCCTCTTTTAACCACAACTAAAATATGTTTGTATTGCCACAACCTACCAAAATATCCTCAAAAATTCCCACATATCATTCTAGATTCCACACATTGGTAATTAATCCATCCTAGGGAGACCTTTTGTGAAAATACAAAAAGAGATACTCGAAATGATGTGATTGTTTTATCACCTCTTTCAAAAATTGTATATTCTTATATATAATATTCTTATGTTTTTCATATACTAAAGTAATAAATCTAGTATATTATAAATTATGATCTGTTATTATAATTATGAATCAACATTATACCTCCTTTTATCCATCCTACGATTAATAATACCATCAAGCGTGTGTGCGTACGGCTTACTGTCTCTACGTCGTGGTGTAAATTGTTATTAAAAAATAATTAATTTGTATGAGTATAATGATTATTATAATGGATGTAAATAATTACTATAACCTGATTATTATTGTTTATAATTAATATACTATACATTTCTATACCATTTTACCATTGAGTGAATGATATCCTCAATCATGAGTACGTTCGACATACCGTCTTCACGAAGCGATGAGATTGATTCTCCACATTAAATATTCAAGAATGATTATAAACTATATATAATAAATAATAATGAAATAAGTGACATATTAATTATAATGGATTTATCTATATATATATATCATATACTTTCTTCCAATAAATTTAATAAGGAATCATAAACAATGGTCATTCGTACGTATGACCCACCGTCTCCATAAATGGTGTATTCGTATTCATTTGTCTTTAAATTATATATTTATTTCTATACTGAATATTTTTTACATATAGATAATATTTTTCATTCTGGAATTATGTTAACAACGATTTATGTTATAATATCAATAATAATAATTCAAAACATGTATGATAAATAATACGATTATTACCCAAAACGTTGCTATAAAATACATTGGATAAATAAATGGGTAATATAAAGTCATAAGTGAATCATATATGACAACATATATGTTATTATAGTTCCTTTTGAAGTTAATAATATTCTTAAACCCACTATATAGGATTTTCAGATCCATATGGATGAAATAAGATCTAAGCTAAGAGATAATTTCGCAATCTCATTATTATCTGAGATTGTTAATAAATAAGTATTTACTAGTTCATATTTATCATCCAAATACATGATTCATAAATATGTAATATAATTTATTTTCATAAAAAATATTTTAATTTAATTTTTATCCATTGATGAATTTTTTATAAATTGTATGAAGTGAATATTTTTTTCAGTACAATATAATTTTCGGGTTTTTGGTAATAATACAAGAAGAATGTTTTTTAAATTATATGACATGAATGGATCATTATAGTTTAATGAAACCTCTTTTAATTAAGAATATTCTATCATGATTAAAATATAATTCTTATTTAAATTGTCTTATTTTAAAATTACCCAGTATTTTAAAAAAAATTGAAGAACAAAGGATATTTTCCTCGAGTATTAAGTTCAAGTGTTTTATAAAAATTAGTTCTCATCTATGTTAATTCCCTTTAAATAGGGTAAATATTCTATCTCTATTATTAATATGATTTAATATTTTAATAATGTAATGATATTTTATAAGGACTATTATATAATTGAATGATTTTTAGAAAATCCATTTTATTTCCTGGGTTATTCTATGATGAATTATTTTTTCTTTGGATTATGTAAAAATGATTTTAAAATGAGGTGGTTAGAACCTACATATCCATCCTATGCATGGGAAAAAATTTATATATCATTAGATAGAAATTTCTGGAACAACAAGTAAATTTCGTTCAGTAATACGGGGTTGTAATGATATGTAAATATGGTTCAATAATACATGGCTGGAACGACAAGTAAACTCTATTCAGTAATAGTCTTTTTCCACTATGATGGTCTTGGACGAAATGCCTTTTATAATGAGGAAATAATTTTGTGTAATTATTTTTTATACACATTTCCAAGTTTTATGTTAATTTTATTCTATAATTTTTTGTGTTCCTTCATGATATAAGCCTTTTGTACTGCCATGATTTATTTCATGACTCAAGATTTGGGTTTTAAAATAAATAATCATATTTTTACATTCTTAAGTTTATGTTTTGTTATATGATCTCCATGTTTAACCATATTAAGAATTTGAGCTCCCCCTATACATGATATCTTCTCCTGGGATATAAATAATGATTTAGTTAAGAAAACAAAGGTGGAATATCTTTATTAGAGACGTTTAATATTCTTCACCAAGTTATAAAATGACGTTCAATGTTTCCAAATAAATTAAACTAATATGGTCCTTGGGTGTATATTTTTGTAACATATAATGTATTCTAAAAACTAAATTAAATGTCCCTAAATGTTAATATTTCTTCATTAGACTACCTATGTTATCAATATTCTTTTGAATTCAATTATTTGAAATTCGGAAATAGGATGTGATCTAGCCTTTTATCAAAGATCATCATCATAATCACCAAAGAAAAACACAATGTACCAATATCAAGAATCTATATCCACTATCTCCAAGACAACATCTTGACCTTAAACTCAATGGATATTATGAGGATATGGATATATCTCCAAATAGTGTAAAAAATATACTCTCAATAAATTGAATAAAAGAAATTATAAAATAATAAAAATACAAACAAAGTATATATAATACATTATCACTTTCTTATATAATTATAGTTTACATAGTAATGCATCAGTCTTGTATAATCAATTAGTTATTCCAAGAAATATGTTACTAAAAAAATTACACAGTTGTCTATTTTGACTACATGCACATGGGTTTCATATTAAAAATCATTCAAATAATTATTGACCAATCCTCTGTGATTCCAAAATAAACACATTATTTTATCACTTTTTATTCTGATATATCACATCCTAACATTCGATCAAATGAAATCCACAAGTATACATGAACTATGCTAGGGTATTGTGACATGAACTAATGTATCCATATAATAGTGGATTGAATTACCTCTAAATGAAAGCATTAACCTAAAAACACATATTTAAAATTACTATGTATTTTAACAAAGGTATATATAACATGGAATATTTTATATAATCTATAGTAATAAAAATATATCCTCTAATCATAGAAAAAAAATCTAAAATAGGTGTATTTTGGATCTTCAATAACATGATGGTCATTTTAATATTTTAATCTCACTAACATTAGTTATGATATTATCATATAAGGATATGTATTTAATATTTTGGATAATTTTATGGGAAATTCATTAAATTTTAGTCAATATGATTTATAGAATAACTGGTTTGCATACTTGTTCATATAACAATTGATGTCTATACTCAAATGATGGTTGTAGCAATATGTCATAACCAGATCTAAATGATTGACATATAGAAGGTGCATCCATCTATCAAAATAGTATCATTTTTAGATTTAGAATAATTACCCACAATTTTCCAAGGGATATGTATGATACATCATTGGGTTATATAAAAGCAATCCTATTTCTTGTTCAATTTACTATGGATTTGAAATTAAGGTGGAAATAAATCTAATGGCATTGAAATATTTGAGCAAAATCCATGTATATTTGGTGGTAGTGTAAAAAGTAATATTAACAAGGCATGTCAATATATTATAATTATTATCTTTCATTATTAATAAATAAATATCTTTTCTCTAATGGTGTATTACTATGTAAGAACCACATTAATCCCATTATTAATTTTTCTCAGTGAGGGTTCATGTTTTCCACTTATGGTTGTGTCATATAAGAACAATTAAAATTCAAGTGGATTTTTTATGAGATGATTGAGAATATTTACTTCATCAAGAAATTGACATGGGGTATTGTATGATTTCAAAGATATGAATCTTATTATGAACATGATGTTTTAGAAGGTAGTTCATGATTATTATGTTTTTAGTAAAATAAGTATTATCAACACATGGTGGTTAAAGTTTAATTTTGTTTTACATTAAATTTCATTTCATTTCATCGGTATATTGTTATTTTATATAGATTGGAACTAATATAAGTGAACATATTGATTAAAAATTTCAATTGTTTAAACATTTATTTCTAAATAATTCATATTAAATATTATTGATACTTTAGGGCTATTAGGATTTCATTAAATGGGATTAAATTTTATGGATTAGATAAAATATAATGAGAAAGATTTCCCCGAAAATATTTTAGAGTAATTTTATTTTCATTAGGATAAAGTGTGAAATTAAACATATAGTATCTGAAAAAGACAATAAGACTAATGAACAAAATCAATAATATATGTGAATATCATATCACTATGAATAAAATGTTCACAATGTTGTGATTATTTATTATAATTATTTTTCATGGAAAATCTTATTAAAAGATTAAATATGATTTGGGGTCAACATGAATTAGAGATAATGAATTTAAATGATGTATCATGATAACTTATACTTATTTATTAAAGTTTGGAGACTTAGGGGTTTTTCTATACATATATGTATTTCTAGTATAAAAATTATTTTAATTTAAAGGAAATTAGAGATCTAGTTCTGAATGAGGATATATTGAAGAAGGAATCCAAATGTAATTCCATGAAATTATCTAGTTTATAATACAAGGGAAATTCAACCAGAAGGGATAACCAATGCAAGATTTAAGAAAATTAAGAGACGGAGAATAGATGAGGGAAAATAGTAGATCATGAACATGTATGGTATCATTGTGAGAAATAGGTTACTTGAAGAATGATTATGAGGATATGAGGGTAATCTAATAAATATTTACATTATGTTGTTCTTTTATAAATACCATCATCATGAATGAATGACCACTATTGGTAAGTGTGTTATGTATATTAGAATACTAGATCATTTATTAGAGGTCTTTGATTTAAACTACATTCATGATTGGGAGAATGTAGAAATATGCCTCTAGAATAATTTTAATGTTTTATCTTGTAGACGATGAGACATTGGAGATATTTTGGAAGGGAGAGTTGAATTTTTGTACTAAATGTATATACTTTATCATGATTCATGGGGTGAAACAAATAAAAGGTATAATGCCTAATTTTTCATTATTGGGTAGCTATAAAATTTCAAATTCAATATAAGAATAATAGATACATCATTGAATATAAAACATAGATTCATAGTGGTGGTAGATGGTGTGAATTATTAACCATAGTATCTCACCAGTTACCAAGAAGGTGAAATAATTTTTAGAAAAAAAATTCATGATCCATGATGTCTTATATTTCCCATCCTAGTCCTATGGTTGAGAAGGTGATTAAATACTTAGATTTAGAGGGAATCTAAAAAAAATAAATCATTTAGGGTATTAAACATGAATATAGTATAATTCAGAAGTAGAAGAAGTTTTCATTAAATATGTAATAAAAAACCAAAAATAATCATAATAAAGAATTGGTTTATATATATACATATAAATTGGGCCAAGATATGATTCAGTCTCTTGTAGGGTCACTATATTTTCTTATATTTCTTGATGTTGTGACAGGAATGGTAAGGTTATTTTATCGGGAATATGTTTTATGTTTTTGAGAAACATACTAAAATGGTGATCCATGGGCAAAAGAGTTAATTATTTAAATATTATATTATTGATAATATATAATATTAGGGAATTTAGATGTACGTATTTTTAAATATTTAATAAGATTAAGGTATATGTTTTGACAAGACACTCCATCAAACCACAAAATAAGACAGTGTGGTGGATTGGATGAATTAGAATTTATGTGGAATAGGTAAAACAATGTGAATTATTACATG
Source organism: Viscum album (assembly GCA_963277665.1). Classification (NCBI taxonomy): domain Eukaryota; kingdom Viridiplantae; phylum Streptophyta; class Magnoliopsida; order Santalales; family Viscaceae; genus Viscum; species Viscum album. The sequence continues at coordinate 2,098,007,174 of OY728159.1, read as the reverse complement.
TTTTCTAATGTGTTATTTTATAAAACAAATGAACTATATGGAATAACTCATGAATTTAAATACTATTATATAACTTGTGAAGGGGAATTTTGTTGTGTTTTAGAGTAAATTAATATTAATGTATCCTACCTCAATTTCAATATATTTAATTTCCATATCCACATCAAATAAATATAAATGGAAAATTAAAAAAAAATTAATGTATATTTATTTTTGGATTACTGAAATATTGATTTTAGAATTTTTATAGTGAATATTTATCTTTGCAAGGTCCTAAAAATCCATTTTTCACTATAGTTAAGAGATTCTATAAATGAATCAGAATGTTAGAGATATTGAAACTAAGAAAAAACAATCAATAGTTCATAACAAGATTGATTTGAACAAAATAATAGTTTTGGAATTTTATGGAAGATCTGATGATCTGAAAAAACAGAAATTCTAGATGGTTGAATTTTAGATAGTTGTCAGATTCAAATGGTTTAGATATTGATAGAAGTTCCATAATGGTAAGAGATTATCAAATATTATGGAAGATTTCTGAAAGATAAATATTTTTAATTGGAAAACCTCAGGAGTTGAGAAAATATACCAAAATTAAAATTTAAGTTAATATTTTCCAAACTATCCTTTATTATATAATTCTTAAAGATGGAGGAGAGTGAGAATGTCTAGATAAAATAGTAATTCAAAAAAATTAAATAATGTGGTGATTATATATAATGATTTAAATTAATCCTGAATGTATCACGAACTTGGGTTCTTTTATAATATCCCTTAGTAAATAAGAAAATTTAGAATAAATGGTTGTACAAGTTGAAGTACAATATATATAGGTGGGAGTAGTACATGGAAAGGTTAATTATTGATGGAATTAAAAAAATTGTGCAAGTTTATCGAAAAAAATTTCTCCCTTTCATAGGATCCTAAAAATTAGTGTAGTGGTTTAAATGGTTATAGAAGATGGTCTATATCTTGAGAAAATAAATTTTCAAATTTTCATCATGGAGATTTACTAGAGGAAATTAATATCATTCAATAGGATTCAAATATTCTAGAAGTGTATAACCCTTGAATCGCACTCCCAAAATTACTTCTGAATAAGAAACATATATATATATATATATATTTGAATTTATAAATGAACCAACTTAACAATTTTTTAACCACAAATAATTACAATGTCACAAAATACTATTGAGTTAGATACATTTAATGGACCTTTTTGGTTAATAGTTTTAGAGTGTTAAAATGAACTTTTATCTAAAAAATTCCATGTATTTGTCAAAAAATTTAAATTTTATGGACATTATAAGAAAATAAATAATATTTATTAGGTCTTAAACATATCCTTATTAATTCTCCATGCTCTCCAATCTCTCAAACATAACAAGTGTAATACTTTTCTTAATAACCTAGCGAAGTTGAAACTAACTAAGGGTGATCTTATAATCTAAGTATGCATAAAAAGGATAACAATAAAAGATTATAAGTGATCATAAAATAAGAATAAATAGTATGAGAATATTACGTAATAAAAAATTAACATTATAATATAATTAAATTGATAGTATAATATATTCATGGATAATAGTTGAAATAAAAAGACCACATTGATAAAAACTGGTTCTTTATAGATGAAATATATAATGTCAGAAAACTAATTCCAGGACTTAATAAAATAAATCAGGATCTACGAAATCATAAACAAAGTGTTAAGGAATTATGTGTAAATCCCCTATAATTTTATGAAATTATTTTTGAATAAATTTTATTTATTCGATAGATTGTGTTAAATGAAAAACTGGTTTTTTAAAAAGCCATGATATAATATTAATAATATTATTTAAATAATAAAATTAAAACCATTACATTATATTTTCAAGTATGAATGGGAATAACCCTATTTTAAAAAGTAAATTGAATGTTTTTTATAAATAATATATATTTACAAATAAGTTTTTGATTTCTAAAAATGGATTTATATGCATCCAATATATATATTTCACAAAAAAAAGACTTATATTGTATTTTGTGAACAAATAAAAATATTAGGTTTAAATAATTTTAAAATTAAAACCATTTTTTGAATAAACATTTGGAAATAATATTAGAGGGAATAAATGAATTTGTTCGGAGAAAATTATTTTTTAGTGAATATTGTGAAATATTGATTTTTATTTAAACATATTTTTCTTATGAAATTTGAATGTTTAATAATTTTTATTTTTTTGTTAAAATTTTAATATATTTTAATTATAATTTTATATAACTGATGCCAATTATTTTAATCAAATTAATATTTAATTTTGATATTAAAATATTCATTACACATGAAAACATACTCTTTGGAAGACCTCATTTTCATCGTGATCGTGTGATTAATTTCAATATATATTTGTCCAATTTGGTAAACTGAATTTTGAAAAATGTATTGCATAAGTGGAATTATAATATGTAATATTAAATAATAAGGTCAAAATAATATTTGGTCAAAATGAATTGTAAAAAACATTAATAATTAAATACTGAGGATGTGGTTAAAAAGACTTTACTAGTGGGTTAAAAGAAACTTTTCACGGTTAAAATTACCTTATTTTTCTTTAAATTTCTAGTAAGAAGACATATTTCAAATTATATCATATAAATTTCAATAATTATACATTTTGGGTACATTTAAATGTTTTAAACATGGTTATAATTTTTCCTTTTCAAAAATTCCATGTTTATCCTCTACCCCACTTATAAATGGAACCCCACCCCAATCGTTCTCACACTTCAAAAAACATTTAGTTTACCAATTACTAGCCAAATATATTCATTAATATTTTCACTAAATAAAATAGGATTATTTTTTATAATAACATATCAAAATAACAATTTTGTTCCTGAAATCAATATATTTTCTGAAGAAGAGGTATCTTTCACAACCAAGCATTTTTATATTATTTCTTATGCACCTATTTCAAACTCTATTCAGCTATAATTGTATAATAACATAACCATATTATATATACTATGATTCTATTATGTCAATTAAAATTCCCACATCTATATTGTTTTATATCAAATGGAAAATAGAACCTTCGATAACTTATTAAATGGGCTACCTCCCCGCAAGCCGATGCAATTCGTTTTCCATCAACCCTCTTCATGAGTTGATATAATTATGGATATAAATTATATATTTAATGTATATAAAATAATAAAAAATATATAATTATAATATCATAAATACCTTCTTACATTCTATTCATTAAATCTATAATAACATCCCATGTCTGTTTGGAGAACTATTTCCTTTCGAATAAATTTGATTATTTTTTCTCTTATGCCTTACATGAAAGGTAGAAATAATGAATTTAATTAGAATATCTGAAATATATGAAACAAAAATTAAGCATTTAAGGTTTATATTAAATAACTTCCTTCTGTTCATTCCATTGAGTAAATGGAAGCAATGTTTATGCGTAATAATTACCGACCATCTCCATGAACAACATAACTCATTTTCAATCCATAAATTTAATGGATAACCATAAATAAAAAGGAAATAAATATGCATATTATTTATATCATTGATAACATTCCTATTATTAAAGAACATGAAAAATGTAAATAGAATCAAATTAATAAATAATATCACACATGAAAAACAATGGAGTTATTTCTTGAAATGTGATTTTAACAGAGAATTTTTAAAAAATGGAAAAGAAAATATCATGAGTAAATATTATATAGTATGATATATATATATACAGTTCTAAAAATATTTACAAAAAACCAATTATTCATAAATAATATGGTCAAATGTGTATTAATGAACTAGAGACTTAATGCATGGTTTTTTCAAATAAATTTTATTTATGTGGGATTTCTGACTTATACACCACCTATAATTTTTTTGTGTATATACATTATATGAATTTATTTTAAAATTATTCTAATGACAATTATTAAATATTAATTGAAATCTAATAATATTTATTTCATTTTTATTATTATTAAGAATAAAAAAATATGGAAATGTCTTTATGTTAAAATATATTTGTTTATCATTATTTTTTATGATTATGCCTCCAATGATTTAATATTATGATCTATATATATATATATAAATATAATAATTTTATTACCCTTTTTTTATTTCATGAAAAGAAATGTTTTCCCATCATTTAGTCCCATTAATTACTGAAGGGTTCATAATATTTTTTTATAATAATCAACATTATTTCACTCTTCAGAAAAAAAATATTTTTTCTTCCTTGTCCATGTCATCTAAAAATGTTTTATTTAACACTTTTTCTAATATATAATGATTTATTAAATCATTTTTTAACATGAATTACTTTTAAAAACTAAGTTTAAAATGATTATTCTTGTGTCTTTCTAAATGAATAACTTTTTGACAATTTTAAAAAAATTGAAAGTAATTTTTTATTATGGAATATTGCATGAATGATATTTTAATATGACATGAAAAATAAATTTAATAAATCATTATTTATATTTTTCAAAGGAGAAAATCAATAAATAGTATTTCAATATTATTATAATAAATCATTTTTTTCATAAATTTTTATAATGTGAAAATGAAATTGTGTCATGAAATGAATCATTTAATCAATAAATTTTTTTACACCTATGCTAACATCCTTTCATATTAAAAAATAATTGCTAGGGATATAATACAATGATTACATTCTTATTATTTCTTTTTATTTGAAATTATTTTGAGGAAATTATTTTTATGAAAACCATTTCTTTCAAACGGGTTATAAAAAAATGAAATGTTTATGAAACATATTTCTCTTCATGGGTTCTGATGTGAAGAATATTTTATGATCTTATATAACACACTTGTAAGATTTTGATTATTTTATTACTAGGAAATACATATCCCTAAAATATTTTTGGTAAATATTGAAATCACATGAGATGAAAAACAATGTAAAGGGGTGTGAATGAAGTTCAGAAAGAGGATTTTTCCAGTAAGATAAACATAGGCATGCACCATGACTACTTTGATTTTTTGGGGAGTAAATACATTCTACCATGATAATATTTAGTGTAATCCCACACTATTATTGAATTTATTTACAATTATTATGTGTATGGTAAAAATATATGTCTTACAACAGTATTATTCTCTAATGCCTCATGTTATTAAATAAATTTTTTATTAATGTCTTATGAGATACCATGATTTTTCAATGACTCGGATTTATGATCTATGATATTGAAGATTTCGTTCAAATACTATTATCATGTTAACATACCCTTTTACTGACAATGTGTATTTTACCTCCCCAGTTTACCAATATTTATCATCTTATCACAAGATTTATTATGTATATATTACCTATATAATAAAGAAATATATTTTTTGATGATATTTCTATGAAATTTTCTAGTCATGAAAAGGGTTGTGGGAGATAATGTAGTTCACCTATGAAAAAGGTTTTTATATATCCATGTTTACTAAGTCACTTTCTCTAAAAGAATATTGCATCGTTTGTTGGGTTATGTAAAAAATATTCATTTATTAAGATGTGATATATAAATATTTATATGTATATATATGACATTTTTTTGTCATTAATGTGGTTTTCATTAAAAGTTTTTTTTAACCTATCGAAATTATGATGATTGAAGTCTATTTAAAACCCAAGAGATACGAATATGGAAAATTGAATATATTGTAAAATATAGCATAATATTTATGGACAATACAATGAGTGGTTTTGAAGAAAGTTCACTCCGTATTGGATACTATAAGTTGATTTGGCTCAAGAATTGTTGAACCTGGGGTTAATACCTATGAAAAAGAGAATTTATCTGATGTTGATTACCACATGGTAGATGATAATGGGCCTTATTTAAAACCTTATTTGTCAATCCCATGCGATATTATTTAGAAAATCAAGAACTCCTTATGAACCATAATGATGTATTGAAATAGATGTTGACTGATAATAACCTAAGTTAGACATAAGATTTTAATTATTGTAAATAAGGTGTCTTGGTTTTGGAATCCAATTAATTATTTTTCATGATTATGTAGGATCCAACTATTAAAAGTTTTGATTATAAATTGATTTATTGTTTTATTCACTGATTAAATCCTTAAAGAAACATGTTATAACTGAATGTGATAAAAATGAAATTTATTATTTCATGATATAAAAATTATTATGGGATCTAGAATGAAATATCTCATTGTTATACTAAAAATATATATATGATGATATGAATCATGCAGAACATAAAAACAATAAAATTAGGAAACAATGTTATGTATTTTCGTTCATGATGAAAAATAAACTTTATTTTAGTTGTTTCACTAATACACTAGTTTATGTGAAATTGATCGATAGAATTGAAAATATATTTTCCATTTCAAGTGTTTGGTGAATGAAAATTTAATTTTGGTTGTTTATCACATGGAAGGATAATTTAATTAGAAAAAGACTCCTATAAAGAATTCATGTAAATTAAATGTAATTCTATACACTAAATGTACATGTTTAAGAACATATTTTTTAAAAATAAATTTTATCATATTGTTTACATGAAATTGATGATGTTATTTCTTGTGTTAAATTTTAAGGATGATGAATCTTTTGGTGATTATGAGGTGATATTTATGAGACATGCGAGGCATGCCTCTAGTATTTCATTGAAAATAAAATAAAGTTTGATCAATTATATAGTGGACTAAAAACATGTCTGTGAATGGATTTGGACTTATGGAAATACTATAGATATATTGGTAAAATTTTAGTTGTAATAAATGTCTAAATGGATATTAGAATTACACATCAATCTCATGATTTTTATAATAGAAGGATAATGGAATTCAATTTAAAATCTAAAAAACATGTAGAAAATAATATTATATTTCTTACATGATCAAAGATTGGAAGGAAACATGGAACTAATTTCCCTTGGGGTGTTGATAAATTTTATGTATGGGAATGGTCATAAGGGATTTTTTCCTATATAATTTCAAGAAGTTAGATAATAATGTGAATAGAGTGAAATTTTAAAAGAACACACCAACCACATTCTGGTTTTAAAAATCAAACGTGTATTGGAATTATAATAACCAATTTTGAAATAAAAAGGTAATTTATGATGATAATCATAATCACCCTCTTAATATAGAGACAAACGGAAATCTCATATCGTCACTATTTTTGTTGATGGTTACAATAACGATGTGGTGATAGGTACACTTTCCTTCCCCTCTCAAATTACTAATGTCTTATTTGACTATAGATATATACACTTTTTTCTGATAATTTTTTTTTGGTATCATAATTCCACCATAAGTATTAAATGTTGAAAAATCAGTGAAAACTATTAACGGTATGATGATAACAACTCAAGGATACAATTCAACTTCTATTTATGTTTTTAGGAATGTGCTTCTAGAAATCATCATTATTCTTCATATTACTGAATTTGATTTCATATTAGGAATTTATTGTATTTCTCTACATAAAATAAACTTAAATTTCCATGAAAGGGAAGTCACGTTGGATATTCCAAATCTTCCTATGATCTTCCATTAAGGTGATTATCGATATAAAATTCTAATGTAGATCACAACCATTGTGTAGTTATTAATTCATATTTTAAATGGTTGTTTATCTATGATATTTGGGGATAAACAATACATAAATGTTATGCCTATACTCTGGGAGTTATTCGAGGTTTTTCTTTAAATTGTATATAATTATTCCATCTCATTGGGAATTGAAGGTTTTCTGTTGAACTTATACCTCTCGAAACACCTATTTCATTGAATCCCTATAGAATGGCCCAGATTTTGTAGTTTTAGTTGAATAAAAAACTTATAGATAATCCTGATAAGGCTTTTATTCAGCCTTGTGTTTGAATTTTTGGCGCACTTATTCTATTTTTATAATCAACGATGCATCGATGATATTCTATATAGATTATTAAGAGAATAACAATACAATAATTAACAAGTATTGTCTACAATTTATAAATAATTAATTTTATCATCTATGTATAGCTAAATTGTTCTCCATGATTGAACTTTACCAGGGATACCATAAATTGAAGGTCATATGTGAGGATATACCCATGAAAACAATCTAAAAAATGTATGGACACTATTAGTATATAGTGATGTCATTCAGTATTACTAATTTCACTAATATCATCATGGAAATAATTAATGGAGTTGTTATAAATCAAGTTGCCTAGTTGTTTATAGTCTATATGGATGATATATTTAGTTATTCAATGTTAATGGAATAAAATTACGATAATATTAGAATATTAATAACTATTCTATGAAAGGATACATTATATTAAAATTTAACAAATTAGTAATTTTTCTTTAAAAAGTGGTCATATTTTGGTGGTATAATCTCAAGAGATGTTATACCAACATATCCGTCAAAGTTGGATGTCATTTATTATTCACCTAGATAAATATTGGTGACTAAATTGAATATTTTATTAAAAAATATTAATATTTTCAATTTTTTTGTAGAATTTATCATAACAACATAATTATCTCACTATGTTAACATGAAATGGATCCATAATCATCAGGATATATAAATGTGACAGAAATTTCAAGTAACTGAAGTGAAGCCTAGTAAATTCCCATGTTATTAGATTTACAAGAAGTGGATAAGGGATAATAATCTATAGTGATGAATATAGTAATGGGTTAGGATATTTTCTCATGTATAATGACATAATTATAGATTATTCCTCAAAATAATTTAAGGTTCATGATAAAAATAACCCAACTCATGATTTGGCATTAACTATGGTAATTTTTTTATTAATTATTTCTAGAAAATATTATTATAAAAAATTTGATATATATATATATATATTTATATATATGAATAAAAAAATTATGTATTTATTCACAAAAATGTATTTTAATATGTAATACATAATATCATTTGATATGATTGAATATTATGACTGCTCAATAGTATACAACATTGGGAAAGAGAAAAGTGTGGGTGGGGATTTTAGAAAAAAGGATCATTCTAGATTATCAATGATGGTTATAATATAATATCCCATATCTATGGATTTTGAAATTATATTTTTGAAATATAAATGGAATGGGATAAATATTATAATTCTTAAATATGGTATCAACCATATGTCAATGTGAGGATAAAAGTGGCATATAGGGATGAAATCGTTATGAAAAATAAGTTATATAATGATTCTGATTTTAAACATTTTCATTGAGTAATGATTTGGTTAAGAAATGGTATATTTGTTCCTTCCATAATATATTTGATGAGTAAACTATTATAGGAAGCTCATAGTTCATCATCATCTATTCATTATGGAATTACAAAGACATATAATGATCTAGGAGAGTCAATTTGATTGGATAGAATAAAGAGAGGTATTGTATATTCAATATCTCAATACTTGTTATGACATAATGTTATGTATGGGAGGAAAAATTCTAAGAGGGTGTTATTTCTATTACACATATGAGAATAGAAATAGAAAACATCACCAAGAATATTTCCATTTAACACCACAAAAATTATTGTGCATAATTTAATATGGGGAGAGATCCATTTACATAGAAATTAAAAATACTTCATTAATATAATGAATGATTTCCCTGTATACAAGGTTTCCATTATAATAATTGTGCTGTAAAATTACATAGTGTACCACATTCAATTGTATCTAATCAGGATATGATGTTTAACTCGATGTTTCTATAACATTCTCTTAATATAGAGGTGAGTTTTAGAATTTACTATCATCTATAGGGATATTATCAGTATAAAAAATTAATTCAAACCCTATAGGATACGTGAGACCTTGTTTTGTGGTTTTTTTAGGTAGTTGGGATATAATCCTTATTTATTTGAGTTTTTATGCCCCAAAAACTTTTTTACAAGTAATTAGATGGATTAATATAAATAGTTATAAGGAAAGAATTATGGAACTCCAAAATACTAGAATGAAGTTGGAGATAAAAAATTATTACGTCCTGAGATAGATGGGGAAATTTTGGAAAATTTCAAATCCATTCATCATCACATCAATGCTGATTAGAGTTGACATAAAATTAATGTTGTCAAACGTTTACATGATTTAGAGTTTTATATTTTTGAGAACATTTATCTATGAATATATACTTGGAATATAGTTACTATATTAAGGATGAATTTAATTTTGATCTATAGGAATGTTATAACCTTTTATATTATTTATCATATAGGGACAGTTTCTTATATATTGTTGATTCCACTGAACCACCATCAATTCCTTGATGATTTCCAAGTATCTCTAATAAGGAAGTAAAAACAAGATCGCTAACATGAAATGAATTGTGATTTCATACTAGTGGATGAATATATTCTATATAAGGAACATCTAAAAGAAATTATGTATCATAAAAGTAATGTTTAAGGTAATAAGACCACTGACCTGGATAATATTTTTTTGATAAACAACTAATTTGATGAAGCAATGTTTGAACCTGAGATATATGATAACTCTAACATACAGTAATATTATTGTATTCTAGTGATGATTTTTTTGTGATAAATTATTTTAATGGGGTTATAATGTAACACCATGATTTTTTATGTTTTTTTAATAAAGAAAATTTCTTTCAAAAGCATGCCTCATGCATAACATTGAGTTTTGACGAACCAATATATACTATTAATATTATTATTTAAACATGATTCTTATTATGTATCCATTCATTATATTTTCATTAATAGTAACAACCATGTTTAGGCAATTAATTATAATATTATTTAAAATAAAATATATGAATAGATAGGTTCTAAATTTTTAGTAAAGTGTTTATATTTTTTGAATGTACTATTTTCTAAAAATCAACTTTTAATTAGTTTTTTTAAACAAATAAAATTATATTATAAAAACAGTGGTAAATTTTATTTTAATATGTTATCATAATTTTTATAATCAATAATCTGAAATTACTTTGGGGTTGTATTTTTTATTTTTTTGAAAAGATTAATTTTCGAGTGAAAACTGAAAATAATAATTTTTTTAAAAAAAAGGAATTTTGTTTAATGCATTTACAAAGGTCCAAGTGGTTTAAAAATATTTTGAATGAAAATATAGTCTAAATATGTTTTTATAAAACATATTTAGGTCATTAGAATCAATTTAAACATGACATTTTATATAAAAAATTATATAATTATGAAATTTTTCTCTCAAAATAATTTTAATTTTTTTCATCTTGTTTGTATAATTAATTTTAAATTAATACTTTAACCATATGTTAAATGAATTTTAAATAATGGATTCCATATTTTTAATAATAATAATAAATAATAAAAAATAAGGTAAAATTATTTTTTTAGAAAATAAATAATGAATACTTTAAAAATTAATTACAGATGATTAGTTTAAAAATGGGGTTACCAATGTGATAAACATTAAAATATAAGAGATAAAATTAAATAAAAAATATATAATGTCTATTTTATGGACTCATATACTTTTTATATGATTTAATGTTCCATAATAATCTATTATGGAACCCAGTGTCATGTTTAAAATCCGGGAAACATTTTTATTTTCAAAAACCTGAAGTGAGTCCACTACCCACTTATATAATTGAACCCTATACCCTCATCTTTACATATCCAACACAATTTGGTCTGGAAAATAACTTCCAAAATATCTTATTTTCATCCCTAAATATCATATAGTCTATAGATTGATTTGGATACCCTCTATATAATTATTTTGGTGATAACTTAAGGTGGATGTTTGAAAAAGCTGTAAGTATCTTAACAGAGAAAGTTTATCATATTTATTTGTCAACATACTTAATATAATTTTCATCTAGTCTTGAATAATAATATATTTATATAAAATAAAATTATATTTTTTAAATCTATTTAACAAATACATGTATTTTCTTCTCCATGAAATGGGAAACATAAATATTGATCATAAGTGTGATGAACTACTACCTCACAAATCGAGGTAATTTTTCTTCCATATCTGACTCTTAAATGTGTATATAATTATATTTCTAAATTATATAAAATATATTGATAAAATTATTATACGTCATTAATTATAGTATCATAAATAAAATATTTCTTTCTATTCATTGGAAATGTGATAACATCTCTCATTTTTGTAACATACAACCACCTCGTGAATCGATGTGATTCATTAATTAGTTACAAATTACATGGAATTAAATATCTAAGAATTTAATGAATATATGTTAAAGATATTAAATTGAAATGTATTTGTAGAGGTGATATATAATTTACCATCCTTAAATTCCTTCTATCAGAAAAATGAAAATACTTTTCTTTTTATATGTATCGCATACTGTCTCTGGGATTAGTGTAATTAATTTTCTACCACTATCTTTTAAAAATTACACTAAAATAATATTTAAGTAATATATATAATAATTAAATCATTTATATAATTATTTATATTATTTAACCTTTATCAATTCAAATGGGACAAAAATACCAAATAAAAACAAGCATGAAAAATAATATGTTATTACCTAAAATGCAATGTTAACAATGAATTGCTAATAAACAAGTCATAAAGTGATATGAGTGAATAAGATATGTAATTAAATATATATTTATTATTTTTTGATAAAATTATAATATAAATATATAAATTATACATGAGATTAGAACATGTATGAAGGAAGTCCGGACATAAGGTAATGTATTTTCTTCAATCTTTTATTTCTATGTGACAAATGAATTATATACCACTTTTTTCTTTTGTGTGATTTATATATATATAAATGAATGTGTTTTATGAATATTATAATGGAAAATATTTTCTATAGATCTTAATATAATATTATTTCTTTTATATGGAATATGATTCAAAATATTCCATGTTGGTAATGACATTATTTTAATCCATCGTTGTTTATTTTATTTTACTGCGATTAGGATTCTAATGATGGGGTATTTGATATATCTATAAATAAAGACATGAATGTTATTATATTATGTTTATTTAATGAATATATATTTTTTACATTCATTTCCCCCCTTTATTTATAGAGGATTTTAAAATAATGTTTTTTAGAAAACAAGACTTTATGTATCCCTTCAGTCAAAAATCCTTTTTCTTCAATGTCTATGTTTTATAAAAATGTTTTAATGAATGTTTTAAACTACCAAAAATTATTCATTAGAGAAAATTTACAAATGTTTTTTCTTTTAATAAATTATTTCAAATTAATATTATTTCATGTTTCCTAATGAAGTTTATTTTATTTTTTTATCGAAAATATGAATGGAATCATTATATTAACATGTATTAAATGAATGATGTTTTATGAATCCATGACCACTAAATGTTTTATAGATTTATATATAATTTTATAATGATATATTAAATGAACCATATTTCCAAATTGATATGTGTAATTATTCTTATTTTCAAAAGAGTATAATTTCAATGTGGATATGATTTTTTACTAATGAAATGTTTTATGAAATAATTGAAAATAATATTAATATTAGATAACATAATTTTATGTTTCATAATATATAATGGGGATATGGTAAAATTATACCATCATTATTATTTCTCAAGATGATCTATTTGTACGTTGAAAGTATGTTTATGAATCCTATTTCATTTCAACAAGATATGATATAATAAAATATTGATTAACAAATTTTTTTAATGGTTTTCAATGTGATGAATTTTTAATGATATTTTAGAACACACATATATTATTTTCATTTTTTTATTTATGTGAAATAAATATATCTCCAATTATTTGAGAAAATATTGATATCTCATGAGGTAATAATTACTAGAATGGCGAGTAAACACATATTAGTAGGGTACTATGTCTGCTCTAATTATCATAGGTGTGATCCTTTAATACTATGATGGTTTTCAAAGTAAATATATTCCACAAATTTTTCCTTTGTATTAATAATTTATTAAGAAGAATATTTATCTATTATCAATTGTATCAAAAAATCTAAGACTTATTCTAATATTATTCCCTCAAGGAAAATGGTCTTTGATTCCATTTTTATTTATTCCTTGGGAATGGTATTGATTTATTCCATGTCTTATTTTTATGATATAGGATATGGCGTATATAGAAGTTAAAAGTTACTATGTTTGTCTCATAACATAATGTTCACATTATGTTGATATCTTTTTTTCCCTCTAATGTGTATCTAAAATCCACCATTCTAATTTTTCTTTTGCACTGGTTATAGAGAATGTTATTATATATATATATGAATATAATGACTTATAGGTATGGTGAACATTGTGGGAGTTAATGTATGTAACCTATGAACCTATTTATTATGTATGGATATTTCTAATGGTACTAAAACAATGTGACTATAGAGTGTATCATTAGATTATGTAATTGATATAAATATATTAATATGGAATATATATTTGAGTAGTTTTGGTCGTTAATCTCTGTGTGTTAAAAACAATTCTGGGTAAGAATACACTATAATAAAAAATCTAGTTAGTCTAATGAGACCTATCAATGTATATGGGGGGATATTGGGGGCCCCAACAATCACATAATAATTATAATTAATTCATCATACTTAAAAATTAATATGATATAAAAACCATGAATACATGCATTATTAATCAATAAATAGCATTATTGGAACAAAATATATATTAATTTAAAATATTTCTACAATAATTTAATGGAACTTCTTTCGATATATGATTCCCAAGAACTAACACCATATGGGTTATATTTTCTTCTTAATTTAATAATTTTCACCAATTAATAAATAGAAAATAAATATATTTACGAATCCAATGAACTAACAATGTATTGATTTATAGAATACAATAAATATAAGGACCCATCCATAAACCCAACATTATATAGAGTTAAGTCAATAATTTACATTGGGAATCTTTTTAGGTTTATATTTTTAGAGAATCAGGAAAAAACTAATACCATACATATCAAAAATTACAAATTTGACACTTCTAATCATTTTCCATTTTTTTCATAAAATTAAAACTCTTCAAATGAAACATGTCCAGTTCCATGTTTTAGACAACATGGAATTTCCATGATCTAATACTTGACCATATTCATCTTTATGTCCTGTTAAAAAGATTTCAAATCATGGGATGAGAAGAAAAATATCATTTAGGGTTATAAAATAAGGAATGAAAACATTAACCCACCAATAAATTCAAATAAATGAATGCATACTTTTCAATCATAACATTCCTCATAAAATCAAAATATTTATGAATAACACACAGAAATCATAAATCATTAAGGTATCTTTTGGAATACATAACATACATAAATTGTAGATTTCAAAGAAATGTAGGTTGTTTCATTTGGATTACCCATCACAGTATATTACCTAAATCTCTTAAGAGAAACATTAACGTTTTCCTCAATTATTTTACCCAATGAATTGGAGAGCTCTCTCATGATCACCCTTCCTATGGTAATCACGGAACAACCCATGTACATAAATAATACCCATGAACCCTAAAATATTCATAACACATAGAATAATAGTTTAAAGATAACATTTCCACATTGCAATCACAATATATCATTTTGACAAATTTACATAATGAGTGCATTATCAAACAATTTTCAAAAAAAATATAAAACATTTAATAAAGATATTTTCAAATCAAAGTGTCTCATAGTACATTGAATATTTTAATGGAATTGAGGCTTTAAAATATTAATTTAAATATATATAAATCCGTAAAATAATTTCTAAAACATTGATATTATTGCGAAATATTTAGATGAAAAAATCATTTTTTCTTTTAAAATGATGTTTTAGTTAATGAGTCTCCAAAAACATGAGAAACACTCGACTAACCATAATTAAAGAATAAAATAAAAAAATATTTTAATATCACAGGAATAAGGATTTTCATGATATAATATTTCAAATGGTTGTATATTCTCCATATAAATGTGAATTGGTGTATAACAACAAATATTTCTCAATTGAATAAAAATTGGGACGAATTCCCTTACAATGATCGTACCATTATATTAAGTATAACCAAATGAAATAATTATATGTGAAAAATATAAATACACCCTATATAAGTGGATATTAAGTGTAAAAAAATCATAGTTCATTAACACATATTTATATAAATACATAATCAAGAAGTAGCAGTTTATCCCAATGACTGGAAATTGGGTTATGAAGTTCCCATACATGAATTCGACAGCCTAACGACATAACTATAAAATTCATAAAATGAGTTGATTAAAGTGATAAGGGTATCTCATAATATGGATATAAAATTTAAAGAAATAAGTATATATTAGAACATATTCTAAAATACTAAATTGTGAATTTAAAATACATAATATAAAAAAGTCTTTGATTAAATGAGGAGAGTTTACGGTTCCCTTATCGATTTGGTAACCTAAAAAGCATACACCAAACTAAAGAAGGATCATAGAATGAATATGTAAATACCATTAAATTTTTTTTATTACACAATTAATACAATAATGGTCAGTACATACATCACACAAAATGAAATAGTTTAAAATATATTATGAATCTCATAGGAAAAAATGTGAGTTGAAAACACCTTACCTAATGTCTGAATTGAATTATTTATTCCATGATCATCCATAATAACAAACATAATAAAATTTATACTTTATTAAGAACCTTTTTCAGGGTTATTATTCCATTCATATCACTTATTACTTTGAAATAACATTTAGTTAATTATTTGAGTTCATATCGGACATTTTATCGATGTTCGGAATTTGAGTTAAAAATGAACTTATTAAAATTACAATTATCCTTGTGGTCAAAATTAAATATTCTCCAGAATGATATTTATGATTTATATATCACATATATCATATATATCCAATATATATATATTTATAATAGTCCATAACATTTATATATAAGAAAATAAATGCATCGTTCATGGAGACGGTAAGTCGTACGTATGCATGAATGTAACATTATTTTTTTTATTTTTAAAGAAATTTAATCATAATGATACATAGGTATATTATAATTCTATTATAATATCATATTTTATATAAGTTATATAATTTAATCAACACCACCATTTATATGTTCCATGTATGGTATGAACGATTCATATCACTTTGAGGGGGCGGTAGTCCGCACTTCCTCAAATAAAATTATCGTATTTATACAACATGAAAAGCATAAATGGATATTATAAAAAATAATAACATAATCATATTAATAAAATAAAATATTATATATATAATATATAATAAAATTTCCATCATAATGGCCACCATGATAGGTGCTAGATGAATATTGAACAATAATTATTTCATGAGGTAGTAGTTCATAGTCTAGATAAACAGTATGTTTGTATCCATTTGATGGATTTGTGTGTAATTTTAGTTCGAATGACTCTGATAATAACAAAACAGTGTTTTTATGATACTTGTGTTGTAATAAAAAAATGGTATAAAAAGAGTTTAGGGGGTTGGAGAGGGAAAATAAAACCAAATCAGTTGAGATAAGTCAATACCTGTAAACTGGGTAAATCCCTTTGGTTTGAACCAAAAGGCATACTTTAACATCCTTATGCCTATGTTAAGGCTTCTAGGTGTAATATAGGGATATTTTGAGCTTATATTTGTCGAGGTTGGATGATCCAAGGGGTATTGAGTGGTGTGAGTAATGGTTAGAGGATAAGGATTTTTATAAGTTGGAGGAGGGGCTCTTTATGAATGTTTGAATGTAGTATATGATTATTAAATTAATAATAGTTTAAAATTTTCCAAAACATATTTAATTATAAGATAATGTTAATATAAGTCTAAAAAATCATTAAATAATAATTCTATAAGTTTAGAATAATTTTAATCATTAACATTATTATTTTATCATTTGTTAACTAATCTAAATTTTACCATACTCATACTATAAGGATAATATATTAAATATAAAATTCCAATAGACCCAAAATTTATCATTAATGTAATTTTTAACATCATATAGGTTAGTTGGAAGAATATTATATTTTTTGGATTATTTTAACATTTAAAAAAATATTAATTTTTTTAAAAACTCATTTATGCCAATTTATAAACTATTCATATCATGACGTTTAAATAATCTATAAAAACATGATTATTTAGAAAAAACATTATTAATTCAAAGATAACAAGTCATTATTTTCTTTGAAAATCGTGGATGGCATAAAAAGATTCAAAATAATTTTATTTTAATAATTATAATATCATATATTTGAATCCTTTAATTAATGAAGCAATTACTACATCACTATTGTGTCATAATTGAATTTGTTTATATAATAAATAAAAATTATAAATAAAATACCATGATATAGGAAATCGTTTTATATTTCAAATAAATATTAATTTTTGAAGGTATTACTTATATAACAACATATAAAATTTGTTTTACTAAAACATATATGTTTATGTTTCTAAGGTTTTACTTTAAATTAATTAAAATGAATTTTCATTATCACTCTCATGTGGATCCCTGGGGTCCCAAAATCGTCACAAGGATGCCCTTGGTAATAAATATCTTATCAAATAGGGTTACGATAAGTGTAAGGGTAATTTAAAATTATTATAATATTATTTTTCAATCTTATTTACCAGATTTACCCATTAACCATTCAAAATAATATATTTACTGATGTAAATATTCATAATGTCTAAAAATAAAAACTTTCTATTTACAAAATTTGTACCTCATTAATAAAAATATGGAATACATATTTAAAGGTTCAAAATATAGAATTTTAAAATGTTAATTTAAAATTAATTCCCGTTTCCAAAACAAAAAATGTTTTTTTAATAAATAAAAACTATCAAATGATTAAAACTTATTTATGTCCAATTTTTTTATGTTAAAGTACTTACAATGACAAAATTTTGATTACGTGATAGAATTATAATGTAAACAAACTTTGAAACTATTTATAAAGATAATATAACAATTAAAATTTATATAAAAAGACAGTTTTGAATTAAAATACATTATTCTTCACTATTAATTAAAAAATGAAAATTATCAGAAAAATAATAAGAACTATCCCAAAGTTAATTTTTATGTCCCAATTATAATGAAAAATTAAATTTTTCAAATAAATCATATAAATTTTATTGAAAATAGATTTAAAAAGGGTTCACCATTAAAAAGAGGTAAATCAACCTTTTAAAGAATATTTGGGTATTTATTCTTAAAAGAGGATACATTTACATTATATTACTCTATAATTTATTGGATAAGTGTAAAAAAATTCAAAAAAAATATGTAATTATATTTAGTTAGTAATGTTCATTCCAACCAATACAACGGCTATGTGTTTACTACTATTTAAGATAATAACATCTTTATATTATTTTTCAGTATAAGTCAACATTGAGTGCAATGTAAGATTTTGGAGAAATCTATTGTTTCGTGTTGAGTATGATATTAGAAAATGTGTTCCCTATAACATAAAATTAATATATTATTAAATTTATTAATAGAAATGAAAAATTAATATTATATAAATACCCAGGTCGTAATATCCTTCAACCCATTTGGGAATGGCGTCATCCCCATATTAAAATTAGGCATGGAAACTTTATTGAAAGTACGACATCAAACAAAGTGTCAATAAAACTGTCACTTGAAAATAATTATAAGAGAAGTAACTAAGTCACCTAAGATAACCCATAATAAGATTACATATATAAAAACATGGATATAGAAGATAAACTAACCGTCATGTTCTTATTGAGTGTTATATAAAACATGATTAGCAGAATGATTACCACCAAAAAATCAGAAACTTTTGATGGGTAAAACGGTATTTGATTCCCTAGTAAGAAAATTTAACAGAAAATGTTTTTGTTTTATGTTTCCTTTCATATAGTTGAGAAATTTATATATGATCTTATCTTAAATAATATGGAATCATACATACGTGTAATGTAGTGTTCAAACCATTACTAAATCCCTCCCACAGACTCTACTTTTCTACAAATTATTATTATTAAAACTTACCTGGTCATGTAAAAATAACTAGAATCAACGTTTATAGTATCAAATAATCCAAAAAAGATGAATTTTATATTCCATTAATCATTAGATATCAACCAAATCCAAAATGTTTAGTACGAGATTGGATAATCCCCATGATGGATAATCCTTTATAAAAAGAAATACTACACTTAATATCCAAAATTCGACAAACTATACCAAAATTTCATCAAAGAAAATTCAATACACAATTTTCCTTAAAATTATTCAAAATAATCCAAACTAAGATTGAAACCCTAAACATAGAAGGTTATAATCACATAGACTTCGATAGTCAATCTTAACATTTATCTTGAAAAACATTGGCTACTCATAAAGTCTCATACTGAAGAGTAATTAACCAAATAAAATATTCCCTATGATAGGTTAATAATTTCAAAAAATAACCCAAATCAGCATATGTTCTCAATAAAAAAATTAAATTTCAACCATTACTCCACAAATGAAATCCCATCGTATTATATATTCTTTAGGCATATAGTGCTTCCTCAAAAGACATAACGTCTTCCAAAATAACCTTTATCACTTCATCACCAATTAATTTTCCAATAATAAGCAAATCCAGTAAATAAAACATAAGATCCCAAATAAACTTATTCTTGATCAATAAAATAATTTTTATAAAAGAATAAGACATAATAACCACGAGCATCAAGTAGTCATGTGGTAGGTGATAAATCTCAATCGCACTTTAGTTGTGGGTTCAATTCCCAGAGCAAAGACTGACGTGAGGGGTTGTCACATGGTCTGCGTGTTTTCCATTTTATAAAACTCAAAAAGACCCTAACATTTTTTAACCTCAAAGGTTTTGTATACCTTTCATTTTCATTCCAATATATTAACAACTCAACATCTTATATATTATTTTTTTTTTCACATCCACATGATAAAATATATCTATTCCCAATATAAAGAACATCATATGTTGATCATGGTGTACATATAGTTTTATCATCATCGTGTTCACATAGATAGAAGGTACATGAATTTCAATAAATATTTATAGATCCATCAAAATAATTTTCTTCATTCATCCAAATACACATTGTAAAACTTGGTTCATATGGGTGTTCACATAGAAATAGTTTTGGAAATTAATCATCTATCAAATATAATTTCAAAACATATGATAAAACATGATTTTTATAAAACATGCTGATCGTGGTTGTGTTGAAACATTCAATCAATGGTCATTTTAAAATACAATAAGTATGTGTTGAGATAATATATTTTAAAATCAAATATAAATAGTTTGTGCAATGGTCTCCTTCTTCAACACCTTTTTCAAAATAATAATTTTATTTAAAATCATGTGATAAGGTAAAATATTTTAAAATGACTTGATAATATTTACCTTTCTTAAAAATATGAGAATATTGTTAAAATATTATTTTATTAAATACAGAACATGATCCACAATGAAATAGAGGTATTGTTGAGGTGTTTGATATCTCAACCAACTTATTGCAAGTGAGTAGTATTCTAGAAAACGTTTCTTAATCATCTGAACATGACTTTTCAATAATTATCGAAATCATGTCATCAGGAAGATATATAAATGTTGTTTGAGATCCCCCTCCTTCCATTTGTAACCGAATTTCCTTGATCTGAAAAAGTTATAAAATAGGGATTTAACTGAAATAATAGACATAGTAATTAACCACGTGTTTAACAAAAACCCATAATCCCTAAATTTGTCTAAACCATCCACTGATACCAACTATAAGGACCTAGCCATAATAATTACATTATCTGGAGTTTTGTCAAAAATTCACATTGAGTATAATTTTTAGTTTAATGTTTTTGATAATTAGGACAATACTAATACATTACATCTCAAATATATCAAAGTATACACTTCTTCTCAGTTTACCTTTTTTAATATAATAGAAACACATAAAAAAAATAAATGTAGAGTCCCAGGTTTTAGACAGCATGACTTTTAGTTGATCTCATCCTTGACCGTATTCAGCTTTATGTCCAATGAAAACATTTGAAAACATTGGATGAGAATAAAAAAGATTATTAAGGGTTATAACATAAGTACAGTAAACAGTAACCCATCAATAAATTCAAATCCACAAAACCAAACTTTTCAATCAAAACATACCTCATGTAATCATTAGATTTATGAATAACACACAGAAATCATAAATCATAAAGGTTACTTATGGAATACATTACATAAATTCATTGATGCTTTCAAATTTACATATGGAGTTACATTTCGAATACCCATCATAGTATATTCCCTGTATCAATTCGGAGAAACATTAATTCTTACCTTTTTCATGTTATTTAATGCATTAGAGAGCTATCTCTGGCACACCCGCCCTAGGATTATCATGGAACCACCCATATATGTAAACAATGCTCAAGAATCCTAAAATATTCATATAAATTAAACAAGTAAAAAGTAAAGGAAAAATTTCAACATTGCAATAAATATATATCATTTCACGATATTTACAAAATCAATGCTATATCAAAAATATTTCAAAAAAATTTAAATAATTTAAAAAAAAAAATTTGAATGAAAGTGGCTGATATCATGTTGAGGATTTTAATGGAATAAAAATTTTAAACCATTAATTTCCTTATAAATAAATACGTAAATGTATTTTTAAAACATTTATATTTTAGAGAAAAATATAGAATAATAAATACTTGAAGATTTTAAAATGATATTTTAGTTAAAGAGTCTCATAACACTTGAGAAACACATGACTAAACACAATTAAAGAATAAATTAAAATAAAACATATAATATCATGATAATAAGGATATTCGTGATATAATTTTTCAAAGGGTAGTATATACACCACATAAATGTAAATAGGTGTGTAACAACAAATAAGTATTAATGGAATGAAAATTGAGACGAAATTCCTTACAATGATCATCCCCTTAGATTAAGGATAAATCAATGAAATAATTATGTGTAAAAAAAATAAATAAAACCAATATAATTGGATATTATGTGTAAAAAAATCAGAGGTCATTCACATATATTTATATCAATACATAATAAATAAGTATAAGGTTATCACAAAGAATGGAAATTTGGTTAAGAATTTCCCATATAGAAATTTGACATCCTAACAAAGTCATATTAAAATTAAGAAATTTAGTTGATGAAAGAAAAACAAGTCTCAAATAACATGAACAAAAACTTTACATCAATAATGTTATATAAGAACATATCCCAACATAATAAAATGTAAATTTAAAATACATAACATAAAATATGTCTTTGATTGGATGAGGATAGTGAAAAGTTTATTTAATAATTTGGTATCAGGAAAAACATTCACCACATGGAAGAAGGATCATACAATGTAAAATTAAATGCCCAAAAATTAAAATATATTACACAATGAATAAAATCATGGGTAGTAAATTCACCATCGAAAAAGAAATCAGTGTCAAATGTAACTTGAATCTCACAAAAATAAAAATTAATATAAAAACCCCTTACCTCATGTCCGACATGACTATTTTGTTCCATGTTCTTCATAAATAATAAACAGAAGTAAATTTATAATTTCTATATAACCTTTTTCAATATAATGATTCCTTTTATATGAATTATTACCTGGAAATAAAAATTTGGTATTTATTTGAGATCATATCGATCATTTTGATGATGTTCGGAATTTTGGTTAAAAATGAACTTGTTATAATTACAATTTGTCCACGTGGTCAAATGTAAAATATCTCCAGAAAGATATTAAAAATTTTTATATAACATATATCATATATATACACTATATATATTTATTTATAATATTCCATAGCATTTTGAAATATGAAATGAAATTCACCGTTTAGGGAGACGGTAAGCTGTACGTACGCATGACCACTACTTTCAATTCTTTTTTTCTAATTTTAATGAAATGAAAACATTATGATACATGTGTATATTATAATTCTAGTATAATATAATATTTTATATGTGATACATAATTTAATTAACACCATCATTTATATGTTCCATGTATGGTATAAATATGGCAGGTCACATTGAGGAGGCAGTAGTCCACACATCCTAAAATGAAATTATCGTAATTATACTACATGAAAATAATAAAGGTATGTTATAAAAGTGAATTAAAGAATAATATTGATAAAATAAAATAAAATTTATATCATATATAATAAAATTTCCATCATAATGTAACTTAATAGAGGTTGTATAAGAATATTGAACAATCATCGTTTCATGAGGCAGTATTTCTCCGTCGACAGAAATAGTATGTTCGTATCCATTAAATGTATGTGTGTGTAATTTTAGTATGAATGATTATTATAACAACAAACATGAATATAGTGGATACTAGGGTTGTGATAAAATAATGCTATAAATAATGTTTTGGGGTTGGAGAAGGAATTTAAAAGAAAAGAGCATGAGAGAAGATGTTAATTTTAAATTGGGTAACCCCCTTTGGTTTGAAACAAAAGATTTTATCAAGGTTCCTTATTCCTACGATAAGGATTATAGATAGATTATAGGGATTTTGGGAGCTTATTTGAGCATATTTTAGAGGAGACAATGGGGCATGAGAGGTGTGAGTAAGGGTTAGAGGTTATGGGTTTTTATAAGGTGGAGGGGCTCTTTAGAAATGCTTGAATGTACTATTTTATTATTAAATGAATTTTGGTTTCAAAATGTCCAAAACATATTTAATTCAAACATAAGGTTAACATGAGTATAAATAAAACCATCAAATAATAATTGGACATGTTTTGGATTTTTTTAATCCTTATTGTTTTTATTTATACTTTTTTTAACTTATTTAACTTTAACTAAATTCATATTATAAGGTTAATATATTCACTATAAACTACAAGGGGCCCAAAATGGATCATTAATGACATTTGTAACATCATATTTGTCATTTGGCCAAATATTATATTTTTAGGAATATATGATCATTTAATAAGATATTAATTATTTTAAAAACTCATTTATGTCAATTAATATACTATTCATATCATGAATTTTAAAAAATATATAAAAACTAGTTTATTTCTAAAAAAATATTATTAAATAAAATATAACAAGTTCCAATTATATATAAAAATCGTGGATGTCATAAAAAGTTTCAAAATAAATAAAATTTATTAATTATAATATCATCTAATTGAATTTTTTATTAAAGAAGCGATTTCTGCATCACCATTGTGTCATAATTAAATTTATTTATTTAATATCTAAAAATTATAAATATAATAACATGATTTATTAAATATTGTTATCTTTAAAATTAATATTTACAGTGGATGTTATTACTTACATAACCACAAAAAAAATTGTTTTACTAACAGATATATGTTTATGTTACTTTTTTCATTACTTTAAATTGATTTATATAAAGTGTCATTATTACACCCATGTGGCTCCATGGGGTCCCGAAATCGACCAATGGATGCCCTTGGATGGAAATATATCATAAAATAGTTTTAGGACAAGTGTATGTGTAATTTAATTTAATTATAATATTATTTTTCACCATTATTTAGCTGATTTAACGTTTAACAATGGTAAATAAAATATTTATTGAAGTAAGTATTCATAATGTCTAAAGATTGACACTTTCGTGTTTTCAATTTCAAGGTAAAATTACTTCCAATGACCAACATTAAATTAAATGGTAAAAATTTAATGAAATTATTCCTATTAATCATTTATAAAGATAATTTATCCATATAAATAAATTAGATTAAAAGGTAGTTTTGAATTAAAATATATTATTTTTCCTAATTTATTAAAAATGAACATGATTAGAAAGACACCAAAAATTTACCCAAAGTAATTTTTGATGACCTGATTATAAATCAAAATTTAATTTTGTCAAATAGAACATATAAAAGTGAAAAAGAATATATTTAAAAATGGTTTGACTTTAATAAGTGTTAAATCGACCATTTAAGGAATATTAAAGAACTTATGCATAAAATTGGATTCATTCACATATTAATCCTCTATATTTTATTGGATAACCGTAATAAATTTTATGAAACATGTGTAATAATATATTATTTAGAAATATTCATTCCCTCCAAATCAATTACTATACATTAAGTACCATTTAAAATAATAATAATATATTATTATTATTTGGTATAACTCAACATTGTGTGCAATGTAGGATTTCAGTGAAATCTGGTTTTACGCGGTGAATAAGATATCAAGAAAAGATTCCCCTTTAACAAAAAATTATTATATTATTCATATGTATTAACAAAAATAAAAATGTATTTTTCTAAAAATTCATGGATCGTTACAATTAAGTTAATAGTTTTCACCATTCTATAAATTGAATAGAATTCATTATAATAATACCTCATCCTAACAACATATAGAGTATTTTATATGATCAATTTAATAATTTTCATATTTAATTCATGTATTACTATCTAATTAAATTATAATAAAACAATATAATGTAAAATTTATTTCCAAATAGATAATATATTTGAATAAAAATAACACCTATAACAGTGGATGATTTGGAATGACAAAGGATGTGATAGAACTACTCAATAATAACCCCCACAGTAAAATGTATTGATATAACATAGAAATTGATGAACAATGAATAAATATACCACCAATGTGGAAATGTTGGGGAATACTAGTAATAACTCAATGAATCAAAATAGGCATATAAAAACTCTTATGTAAACGTTAATATAAGAATCCATAAAAAAAGATAAATATATTATAAAATTTAAAAATTGAAAAGAAAAATATTCATCATAAATGATTTTAATATGGTAGTTAATAAACAATATAAATGATGATATAGTGTGAAATATCAAAGAATTCCCACGGAATTCGAAATATATACACATAATAATTAAAGCATTGTGAACATTTTAATCGAAACCCATTGAAGAATAATGTTATTGAAACTAAAATTTGAATACCATTAAAGATATATAATGGTATAATAATACAAATATAATGAATAAAAAACATATATAATAAAATGATCCATACAATTAATCATGTCTGATAGTATAAGAATGAGTCCATGATACCCTATACAAGTAACATAATCATTATTGAAATAATCATTAGATAATTAGGTTATAAGGGATAAATTTAGATCCCAGAAGAAATTGTCGTAAGTAAAATAAATTCTATTAATTACTAAATATAAATTATACATGGAACAATAAATTTCAATAAGAAAATTTTTAATTAATTGGATGAGAATACAGTTGTCCTAAACCCTTAGCAAAATTTCTAACATCCACTAATGTGGTTTAGTCCTTACATCTACAAAATAAAATCAAAATCACATATTTTAAAAACATTTCAATACCTATAAAAATTAATATAACCTCATTTATAATTTTTATCCACATTTATATTAGTTATTTATTATCTATTTTCAATATCCAAGATGAGTAATCTTGGTCATTTTGAACGAGTCGCAAAATTATGTTATTGTAATTCACTATTATCCTAATTTTAATAAATCTCAGATCATAAAAGGTTAATTAATTAAATATTTATAATGATTTATAATTTTATTTTTTTATTTTTTTAATATTTATTTATGATTCAGATTGATTAATTCAACGATGAGCATGTTCCGATGATTCAGTGAAAATATTTGGTTTTTATTAAATGATGATTTAAAATTTTATATTTACCATTACTTAAAATAAATCATTATATTCTTATTAATATAATATATTAATAAAACTTAATTCTCTTTTTTATCTAAGATAAAAATTTACAACATATTATATGTTTGTGTTTAATGAAACCCGACAAATATTTTACTATAATTAATGGATGATTATTTAGTAATTTAGTTTTATTATCTATATAAATAAAAAACAATAATTTTATAAAAAACATATTCATCCATTGAAAAAATCATATAATAATAAATTATTTATTTTAAGGGAATACGAAATACCGCATTTCTTCTAGTTGGTTGTCTGGATGTACACATGAAAGATGATTTTATTTCTCGTCGAGCAGGATATATTTAATATAATGTGTGTAATTTAAGAAACATAAAAATTAAATAATTTTCATATAATATGAATAATTTATCTTTTAGTTCCATCCATGATAGGTGGTTGAGAATTTAATAACATTAAATGTTCATGGAGGTAGATGTTCTCAAGTTCACATGAAACCATTTTTATTTTTCAATGAAATAGATACATTGAAGGTAAGAAATTAATTATTTCATTTCAAATTATTAAATATATTTTATATGTAATTTTTTCATCAATTAATTGATTTAGTATTTGGTTAGAGATATGTATGTCATGTTATTATGTGCAATATGTGTGAACATTAATACAGGATTTTCCAAAAAAAAATTATTAAATGATTTGTGCATATATATTATTTGTGAACATGATGTTGTATTTGTTCAGAAATACTCCTAGAAATTTACTACCATAACATGACGTTTAATTTTTTAAATTATGAATCATTTTATTCCTTTATCTAATGTTCCCTCATTTTCATTATGATCATCCTATGATAATGGTACATTGATGATGATTATTATTCTCAAAAATGTTATATTAATTACCATACCTTATTCATCCTCTTACTAGGATTTTAGATCACCCCATTATTGGATGTATATCCTTATTTAATAACTATTAATAAGGATAATTCATTATTTTATAATGATAAATAATTGTTTGTTTTTTATGTACTAGGGAACTGTGAGCCTAATTTACCAATGACTCAAAAAAATTGGATCAAATATTTTTAACACTATTATGGTTTTATCATAAAAATGATGTATTTTTCATGTAATAAGAAGAAGGTTCATTAAGGTTAGAATCAAAGTTAAAATTTAGTAAAAATTTTAATTTTTAATAGAAAATTTTAATAAAAAAATGTATAAGTCTACATATAAGAAAAAAAATCCTAGAAGTGTCATTTTAGAAAAGGGATAATCATAGGTATCCCTTAATATATTCATTTATAATTAATTATGAAAAATAATTTATTATATACACAAACATTGTTGACATAACATTTTACAACATTTTCTATTTTATAAAATGGTGTTAAATATGGTAAAACACTCAAAAATCCCATATGAGGCAATATAACATGACATTCCAAATGAAATTCCAAATAACATGTTAGGTGATGCTCAAAACATCATACTGAATCTTACCAATTTTTCTCAGGAAATGAATATTAGCCTCAACCATATATAATTTCCAATTTAACCAAATAATGGGTAACTAGATATCAAATATTTTATGATGTAATGATCACTATCATATTATGGATATTTTGATCCAAATATTTTTGAATAATTGGTTTAATCAACTGAGATTATATTTTATATTCACCAATATTTATAAAAGGATAATTTGACTCTTATTTTGTATTGTTTATATAGAGAATTTGATCAGTGGTGTGTATTTAAAAAGAAAAAAAGATGAAGGATTAAATTGAATTGATAGTGGGGGAAGAGAGTAATAAAATATTTTTAAATAGGCACCACAAGAACTCTTTGATCAAATATGGAGAGGGTTTTCATAGATCTAAAACAAAAGGAATGGTAATGTTTTATTATTAAAGAGTAAAAAATCACAAGGGTTTTAATATACACCTCATGATTGTTTATAAAATATTATATTAAATTATAACATTTCTTTAGTGGATTAGAAACATAACATTACAAGGCTCTTAAAATTTGATACATCAAGAGAAATGAATAAAGTGTTTAATGTGACCATAAAGTAGATATGGTGTTAAGAGATAGGTCCTTTAAACATGGGTATAAAAATGAAATAATGGTGTTCCAATCTAGTTGTTCAAATGGAAAATGAGGAAAGAGGATTCAACCACCCACGTATCGAAAATAGTGGAAATTATAACAACCCTTCTCTTACACACATAAACATGATTTTTTACATAATATTTCACTTAAGAAAACTATGAGGATTGAGATGTCTAGTGTCTTCATAAATTATGAACAACATGTAAAAAATTAATACATAAAAATAAAATGTATTTATTTAAATATTCCTTTATATTACCACATCATTCCCTCACACATAACATTATTGGGATAACCATGGGACATACATGTGAAAAGGGTGAAATATAATGCCCATTAAGGAAGTAAGCACGGAATAACCTGAAGAATATAGTACATGTTAGGAAATTTCCATATCAATGGATTTCAAGAGAATCATGAACAAAAAGTCTTGATATAGCATTACTATCATAACATGGAAATGGGAAACAACATTTAACATTATATTAGTATGAGACATGGCTCATTGCACATGGAACATGAGTAAACCCTCATTGCACTTGATCTAGAATTAGTAAACCCTCGTATCACTTGTATTAGAAGGAATAAAACATCATTTAACATGAATTATCATGAGTAAGCCCTCATTTCACTTGAATTATCGTGATATTAATCTTTTCCCAATGCATTGGAGCACTATCTGGGTGAAACCCTTCTTAACCAATTCATTTAATGCATATGTGTTCCACATCGATCATATAACCATGATTCCGTAAACATAATCATTTATTCCATGATAAAGGAAAGTTGAATTAATACATGAATCTTTATAATAAATAAGTAAATGTTCATAAAGTTGAATACCCTTGATAGAGAAATGGGCATGGTATTCACGACACAAGGACTTTGGCTTTGAAAATCATGCTGCAATTTTGGCAGCATAACATCTTGACATAAGAATTTATAAAAATGGTAGATGAAAGAGAAATGGTTGTATCATCATATATATATGAAATGGGCAGTAAGGGGGTCATATAGACACATGTTCCAGCAAATTTACTAGATTTTCGATTCATAATACAAATGAATCGCTTGAATGTAAATGAGAAAAGACAAATTCCTTACAGAAATTTGGCATTCTAAAAGCTGTACAAGGGAGGAATTAATGAGAGTCAAATAGGACTATAATCATTCCTAAATAATGAGGTAATTATGGGAGAGGTGTGGAATCATACCCCAAATTTTTTAATTAAAACAATGTATACCAACATAATGAAATTTGGATAAATTTGATAAAGGAAGAAATCCCTTACATAGATGTGTGATCACAATCTCTTGGGAGTGACTTGAGGGAGGATTATTGGGAATTTATGACACCATGGGAGGACATTATAAATGGGTGGACATCGTTTGGTTGAGATCCAAAATTTTTTGAGTGAAGATAATTGGGAGCATGTGTGGGTTTATATTGGAAATGGATGGAATTCATTATTATTTTGGTTTTAGGCAAACCAAATTAAACAAATCAAAACCAAAAAGCATCCCATGGTAATTTCCTAGATTTTATACCAAATATTGTTGGAAAATATTATTTTACAAGGCCAATGTATGAACTTATTAAAATTTTATCCCTTCTTATGTTGAGGGGAGTCACCAATTCAAGGAAATCATTTTAAAAATAAGAAAATGATTTATATGTCATGGAGGGTCCACTGAAGCTATGAAAAAAAATAAAACAAACCTAAAATCACACAATTTTAATTGTAAGAGATATATTGGAATAAAATATATTTATAGTATTTTATTACATCACTATTTGGTCATTATGATGTCATAAAACATATTATATATTTAAATGGTATTTAATTTTTACCCAAAAATTAGATTGTCTCATAAAAATATGAAAAATTAAACATTGGAAAATTTATACATGCTTATTTAAAAAATAATATTAAATTTATCTATATAATTTTATAATTATGTGAATTTTTTCTTCTGAAATAAAAAATTACATTAATTGAAAATTCATGTGTTTTGACAAAAATAACATTCAAACCTTAATATAAATTTAAATTTTATTCATGAAAGATATACAATAATATATATTTAATTAAAATTAATTTAGTAATAATATTATATTAATATAATATTTAATTCAGAAATCCATTAATTCATCAAAATAGAGTAATTAATTGAATATTTACTAAAAATAATATTTGTTATTTAAAACTAATTACAATGTACAATAATAAAAACAATGTATATTCATTATTCTATAAAATAATAATACACATAATCATATTTCTAGGGTCTTGTAACATAAACCCATATAACACCCCCATATGACCTATGGGTAAGGTGTGTGATGGTGAAAAACAATTGCGGTGGCTCGAATAACATTGCTCAAGTGGAAATCTCTAGAAAATATAAATCTCCCGCAAATGGTTATGTTCAAGATTAATGTGTTGAAGCTCGGCTAGGTCTTGGTCAATATTGAATCCTAGTGAAACCAACACCTTTCCAATCTCCAAAAAATTGGCTTCTTAAAGAGCAATTCTATGGGATGAGGCCATCACTTACTTTGTCGGAGTAAATTCGATTTGTTAAAGACCTATATTTATATTAATCATGTGATCACCATTCAAAGAATATATTAGAAACAGTAAAAAAATTTATTAGTATTTTTTATTCAAAGAACATTAAACCTAATAATTGAATATGTCTAATATAACCATTTAACATTTTAAGACATTTATTCATACCATGACAAAGATTCATTAATAAATGTTTGGGTCTTTACAATCACTCCCCTTATGAAATTTCTCCCTCAAAATTTACTTTTCCCACACTAAAACTAAGGTGGGTAACTCTTCCTCATCACTCCCTTTGGTTCCCTCAATTCTTCTTCAAACATGTGTTTTCTCCAGAATACCTTGAATAGGGGAATTTTCTTATTTCAGAGAAAATTTTCCATAAAATTTATGATCTTC
Organism: Viscum album; assembly: GCA_963277665.1. Lineage (NCBI taxonomy): Eukaryota > Viridiplantae > Streptophyta > Magnoliopsida > Santalales > Viscaceae > Viscum > Viscum album. The sequence continues at coordinate 2,097,974,303 of OY728159.1, read as the reverse complement.
AATGACTTCTCTTTATAGGAGAGTTCATTCTAAAATGGAAGCACCTCTAGATTGAGTACATGTGATTGGTCAGGTATTTACTTCCTTAAGTGTGATACATGTAATACATAATGTAATTGAGATAGGTTCAGTGGATGTTCTAGCCAATAATCCACTTCTCCAATGCAACCAAGGATCTCAAAAAGGTCGATGTACCCTCGACTATGCCTTCCATTCTTCCTAAATATCATAACTCTTTTCAACAGTGATATGTGGAGTAATACCATTTCCCCAATTTCAAAAACAAGGTATCATAGATGATTATCAACATATCTCTTTTGTCGAATCTGAGCAGATTTAATGTGATGCTGGATGGTATTGAATTTATCCACCATTTCTTCAACCATTTCTAGACCTAGGAGTTTTCAATCCCCAACATCTTCCCAACATGTCACTATTCCACAAATCTTTTGATAAAGGGCTTCACAAGGAGCCATTTTGATGCTTTAGTGGAAATTATTAATGTAAGGTATGTAATCTACATAAAAATGATGATCCTAACCTACATTATAGTCCACTGATCATGATCGCATCGTGTCCTCGTGTGTTCGGATAGTCCACTCATATTTTCCATTAGTTTTATGATGATAAGCCATACTGGATTTCATCTCAGTATTCAGAGCATGTTGAAGACTCTTCCAGAATATAGAGGTGAATCATGAATCTTGATCAGATATAATATATAGTGGTACTCCATGAAGCCTTACTGGTTCTCTAATATATATCCATTCAAGTTCATCTAATTATAAATCCTCCTTAATAGTAATGAATTGTGGAGTCTTTGTAAATTACCCACATCATCCCAAATAGCATTGTCTCCTATTGATGTCTTCAGATGTCCGTTGACCAATTCCATGGTGATTTTCTCCCATTTCCATATTTTTATGGGTAAAGCTTGCCTCATCCCCATATACTTCTGCCTCTCATCCTTCACATGATGACATACTAAAAACATTGTTCTATACTTAGATATCTCTTTCATCATGTTATCCCACCCATAATTCTCTGGGAGTTCATGATACATCTTTGATTTTCCTAGGTGAATGGAGAAATTAGAACTATGTACGTCATCCAAAAGTTCTTTATTTTAATATGTATTTAATAAAATACATATTCATGACCCAAATATCACAATTCATTCTTCATTAAAATTGATCTCTATGGATTTCCCTTTTCTGATATTTACCTCTTTCTTCTGAATTCACACATCATTCTTTTGACCATCCTCTAAACTTTCAAAATTAGTTGGCTGAGTAGTAATTCATGAAATGATTGATGATTTTCCATTCTCTATGATTCCCATGTTTATATTCATCATATTTATGATGATTGGATCCTTTTCAATTATCTTCAATGATAGAATCATTGATTCCTTTCTACGTATAACATCTTCCACCTTGTTCGATTTTATAGTGGTGTAATGGATTGAGTAGTCATAGTCTTTGATCATATTTTACCATCTTTGTTGGAGTATGATCAACTATTTCTATGTAAATATATACTTGAAGATTTTTTGATCCCTATATATTTCATAATTCTCCCGAGATAGGTAATGATGCCAATTATTCCATGAAAATATTACTAATTCCCACTGTAGATCAGGTTTTGTGTTGTTTTTATCATGATCTTTCAATTTCCATAATGAATAGTCAATGACTTTGTCATTTTATATCAAAACACAGCCCATGCCCTTATTCTAAGCATCACTAAATACCACAAAATGCTCTCCACATGTGGGTAGTTTGAGAAAGAGCGCAGTGATAAGCCTCCTTTTCAACTCCCTGAAGATATCTTCGCATTTATCACTCCCTGAAAACTTGAATCCCTTCCGAGTTATCTAGATAAGAAGGTTTTACAATCGTGAGAAATTTCACACAAATCAGAAATAATATCCATCTAACCCCAAGAAGCTACAAATATTTAACACTGATGTTGGCCTTATCCATCCCATAATTGCATTTGTTTTAAATGGATCCACATATATCCCTTTTCTTGTGATGATATGACACACGAATGAAACCACATTCAACCAGAACTCATACTTGTTTTACATTTCCAAGATCATATCCTTTTGCAAGGTCTCTAGTATTGATCTTTGATTCCCCTCATGCACCTCCTTGTTTTTGGAGCATATTAGAATATAATCTATAAATACCTCAAAATATTGATCAAGGTAATCTATAAAGAAAATATTAATCAAGTCCATGAAGTATATAGGGATGTAGTGAGTCTGAAAGGAATTACTCTGAATTCATATTCCTCGTACCTTGTACGAAATGATATCAAGGGGATATTCTCCTTCTTCACCCTTACTGGGAAATATCCCTACAACAAATCCATAATAGAGATGCATTGTTTTCCATAGGGCTAATCAAAAAAGACATCAATTTGGGGAATAGGATACTTATTATTTATCATTATTATTTGAGATCACAATAATCAACGAAAAGGTGTATTGAATCATCCTTCTTCTGGACAAAGAGGACTGGTGCTCCCTGTGGGGAACCACTTGAGCGTATAAATCCTTTGTCCGGAATCTCCTGTAGTTGTTTCTTCAACTATTCAATCTCCACAACAGCCCTTCTATATGGAGTCTTGTATATTAGAAATTCCCTACGTATAAGATCAATTGATAATTCAACATCTCTTCTTGGAGAAAGACCAGACAATTCTTTGAGAAATACATTAGTGAATTCCATCACAATATGCATGTCTTCAAGAATGGTTCCTTCTTTTGAATCAATAATATAAGAAAGATACGTGTGAAAATAGGGAATTAATATACACTCTTGAGATAATGGTTATAATGAAGATTCATCCTCATCCTTGCACTTGTATAGATTCGAGGATCCATTAACCATATGAAGAGTGATTTCGCTCTAAAGGAATTTCATGTTGGATCTATATAGGGAGGGACAATACATGCAAATAATTGCATCAAATTCCACAATATGGAGTATATAGAAGTTAAATAGGATGTTCAAACAACAAATTATGACTTGGGTGGAGTTATATTCATGGGATGTAATGATTTCACCCTTTACTGCTCTCACAAACAACATTACATCCTTGATTTTTTGTGGTGTTGGGATTATTTTAATAATCTTTCGAGATATAAAAGAAAGTGTAGAAATAGAATAAAAATGTATGTTCTCTATTCATGATTGAATAACTAGCGTACCTATCAATACATCGTTATCGGGGTTCACTACAAAAGTAGTGATGGGAAAAGATCGCCCTTGCTTCCCTAGTGGTTGATGGTTGCATCTGAAAACCCCTTGGATTAGATAATTAGTTTTAAAATTTCATTTGTTCTTTATAGGTGAAGTAATGAACAATATGTTGAGGGTCTAATAAAGTGTTCCTTTCCGCTTTCACATTAGCATGTTTTTATTTTCTGCATTTAGTAGCCAGGTTCCCTTCTCTTCCACACCTAAAGCATTACCTCGTCCCCATCAATAAATTTCTATGGGGGGGGGGGGTTCCTTCCACCCCATTGGAAAGTGGGGAGATTTAATTTCATAGAACCGTTGGATTTCTTCATCGGACTACCATAAATATGTTCCAATTTACTCTTTTTATCTCTATAATACCCCAAAGATTCATCGATTTCCATTTCAACTTTGAGGACACTTCAGAAAATTTCATCATAGCTATTATAAGATATTGGGTTTCTCCATACGGAATTTTTTACTTATGTTTCAGTTTAATACCTTTATTAGAGTTATATATGTTCTCTCTGATTTCCTTGAGGAGCCGTGAGGGTGTTCTCAGGGTTCAGGACATGAAAAAATAAAGTAAAATGAGTATTCTATTATAGTCGCATAGTCTGTTCACGGTTAGGGCTAACCGTGTGGGTAACCCAAGTAAACCATGCAAGAGGATGATTTTCGGACAATAGCCTCTGCATTGTTTGTGCTAGGTTTGGAAAATCATGCTACAATGGTTTTTTTGGACAGAAGTATCTGCATGGTTTTCACACTGTTTTGAAAATGGTGTGGGTAAACCGTGCAGCTAGAATCCTTTAAATATTACAAAAAATTCCGCTTTGGGATTTTGTAACCCATTAAGTATTTTCCTCCTCCTCTTCTATTTCAACCCTAGTCAATAACCAAGGGGAACAAGAGCTCCCAATGATAAATCTCTTTTGATTCTAAGTCGTCTCGGGCACCGTCAGTTGTATACTATTGATCTGGGTAAGGGTAATCTGCCTCTACCCATGATTTTTTTGTCTAGCGTTTCTATTTCATTCCCTTCTCCATATAAATCTCTGAAACACTAATTTTTTGTGTGTTTTTGGAAAAATATTCAGGGTTTGGTTTAATTGAGAACAATGTCATAGTTTGGGAGTAATTTTTCCAATGTATTCCAGGCAGGTGATCTATAAGTTATATCCTATGGGTTATGTGTAGATTTGTGCATGTATGGTTTTTATCATGCTCTATTTTGAAGAGTTCTTGATTTAATTGGAATAATTTCATGCCGTGGTGTCTATGTTATTAATTGAACCCCCTATTGATCCCCATAAGATACAAGGAGGATAGCACAACAAAATTTGGGACACAAGTGGGGTATACAGATATTTACCATACATAGAGTTAGTTAACTAAGTGTTGGATGTTGTGCGAGAACATATATCACTTGATGAATATTTTAATACGATTGAAGAATTTGTAATTGGTATTTTGTATTACACATTGGTTGGGTATTTTCCTAAGGGGTTGTTTCGTTGGCATGAAATAGGGTCCAATCGATTGATGGGAAAATGATAGGGAATTAGATTATTACTTGAATTTGAATAGTGAGATAGGAATGGGAAATGGGAAATGGGGATAAAGAGTTAACTAATATAAATTAGGAGAGTGTTATTATATTGACGCAATAAGGTAATTTTCCCATTTATTGAAATTATTATGAATTTGTAATGGATTTTGGATATTTTTTTGTGATATGGTGTTTTGTGGTGAATGATTAATAAGCATTTTCACATGGCTTGGCTCAGTGGTGTTTTGACTTGAGGTTCTATGACAACAAGATGAGATAGACCATGGTTCTAGCTCCACCCCAAAATGAACATGTTAGGGAAGGGGATATAGTTCTATTCCACGAACAGTTGCATTCCACCCGGACTAAGGCTTCGAGGTATGGATATTAGAAATTATTGTTAAATGATTGCTTGGGAGATAGGACATGTAAAATCCCCACATGTTGAAAATTTTGATCATGTTGAATCCATTGAACACATGAAAAGGGTGACATGACAAAACATGTCTTAGTAATAATCATGAGTTAATGGTAGGTTACCTTAAACGAACATAAACAAAGATTTATTATTGAACTATTTACCTTAACAAGGATTTATTTATATTTTTCATTATCTATATGCCTTGTTGTGTATTTTATAGACACCGTTGGTGGTGGAATGATGAGTGATACTCACACCCTTCTTCGATAGCCGTTGGGAACCTGAGAAGATTTCATGCATCCAGGTCTGGAAAAGGGAAAGGGCCATTTGTGAGGGAGATGAGTTGTAAATGGGGAATGATTGGGTGGGGTTCCAAACATGGGGACTGGAACATTTTGGGAATTATAATATTTAGTTTCTTTTGGGTTTTGTTCACATGAAATTGTAGCATTGAATGACATATTTATTGTTTCTGATGGTTGTACCCAGTGTTAGGATTTGGGTTTTTATGCATGCTATGGATTTTTCTCATTTTATTTCTCTATTAAAATTATTATCTAATGTGGCTCACTATGGAATTGAGGATATAGTCTCCCCACATGACCTATTGGACCCATGCTAGTACTCGAAAACATCTATCATATAGGGAGGCATGCTTGAGGCCATGTAACTACCTGGCTTGGAGTACTGGCTTAGTGTCTCTCGGGTCAGGGATGTTATAACTATCAATGTCATGGATCACTAGGGATTTCCATTGGATAGGTTTTATCCCACTAAAGAGTTGGTCAACTTTGCATTTGGGGGAAACGAAAAAGCTAGATGCATATCATGCAATACTTGTAATGTTATCCTTATATGCTCTGATGGATTGGTGATCTTTTTTTTTTTGAGGGGAAGGAATGATGGATTTGATCTATTTTTTGGTGATTTAGGGACCAAATAATCCATTAAAAGTAGGAGACTTTTCTCTCAAGAAACTCTCAATTGCGGCTTGTTCTATCTTAGTGGTGGGGGGGGGGGGTTGGACGATCCTCTTGACTGATGTTTCTATTCAAAAGGTGAGTTCACTAAGAGTGTACCATGAGAAATTTCATGATTCCCACTCCTATTGGATATGAAATCTCATTAGAACTGTCATAACATTGATCTTTCATTATTTGATAGCGTAAGTCCTCTTATTTTTGGCAATTGGATGGAATAAAATGAATGTTAGGGTTTACACATAAAGGTTAATCCAAAGGAAAAAATAGATGACATATAAATTACATATATTTCAATAACTAATGGATTTATAGTCTTTAATAAATGTTACCCATGATCTACTTACCATCATATATTCTTAAGTAATTTTTTAATTCCCTTAAATGTGGTACTTACTATGCTTCTAAATTTACCAGAACATATCAACCGAGACTTTCTTAACCAAGGGTGCAACAAATCCCATTGTCGTACACTAGTTCCCATTTTAGTCTAGCTGAAAATGATGTTTTCAGGTTTTACCCCTATATACATTTGTGCTAGAGACACCACTACTTGTTCGTATCTAGATTGGGATATATTTTTTAGATAAACCACTAAATCAATACTCGCCAGATAATAAGGATGTTTTTATTATACTTGACTTATATATATAGATCTCACTAGGTTTTTCTAATTCTAATCCAAAACAGAACTTAACCTATCCTTTGATACCATCAATGAAATCCCTTCTCTTACAGACATAAACATGATTTAATACATAATATTACACTTAAGACAACTCTGACTACTGATAGGTCTAGTTTATTAGGAATTTAGGAACATTAAATGAAAACATAATACATAAAAATACAACATATATATTGAAAACATCATTTACATGAACACTACATTCTTTCATACTTAGCATTGCATTGGATAACTTGAGGACATAAATGTGAAATGTAACACCAGAGATTTTTATGAGAAATGTTTTGTTTTTATGTTATATAAATCATCAAAGGAATATTTCACTACACACAACACTATCTTGGCTTTCTTTACAAGCAATTGTGACCTTCCATGATATCTTGTGTTGTACTCAATACTGAGTTTCACTAAACAATGATATACTATTAAAATATCATTAAAACAAGCCGTTATGAATAGTAAGACCCAATTTTTGAAATTTTGTAAATTTTATCTTTCAAAATGGACTTCATTTTTGGATTCATAATATTGAAATAATCCTAGGGTAAAATTTTGGTATTTTTCTGAAAACATTCAATTTTTGATGAATATTGAAAACACTGGGTTACTATTTAAAAACCAAATTTTTTTTAAATAATTATTTATTTTATTTAAATTTATTTTATGAAGAAATTGATACATAACACCTATATAAGTTCAATTTAATTCATTGGAGTCATTTTATAATAAGTTTAGATATATAAAAAATTTATTGAACTTTTCACAATCTTTTACCCACCTCTTAGGAGAATTTGTAAATTTATATAAAACATAATTTTACCGATTCTATGAGAGGAATTTAGAAAACTCGAGATACACGGTTAATATCAAGGACTAAAATGTGGTTCAATGAGATGAAAATAATTTTAGATGAATAGTAAAGGTTTTCCTTTTTTTTATCACGGTAAAAAGTAAATACTGTAATTAAGGGTATAAATGATATTATTATTACCCTAAAAAATGTCCTAATTCTATTGTATAAGTTTAATTCGACCAAAAACAGCCTTAGGAATAAAATATGACCATTTAGGCCCACTTGGAATAGATTAGGAAATTTAATATTATTTTATTTAAAGAATTGTTAAAATAGTTAAAATCAAAGTTTAATAACTAAAATATTTTCAATTTAGGGTTATACAAAACATAAACTCGACTATAAATATTCATTAGAAAGCAAAAAATGATTTCCTATATAATGGTATTTTATTTATAATCTTTAGACATTAAATAATTTAATTTATTTATGACACAATGATGATGATGTAATTACCTTATTAATGAAATATTGACATAATTGATGTTATATATACCCAAATAAATGTAATTTGAGACTTTTTATGAATTTCACTAATTTTCTAGGTTAATATGACATGTTAGAATTGATTTAATTATCTTTTTTCGAACTAATAATTCTGTATTGATTTTCACAAAAATCAATTACCAAATAGTTTTAAAATTGACATAAAATAGTTTTTAAAACAAATATTATATTATTAGTTGTTATTTTATTCTGAAAAATCTAAGGTTTTATAAAATGAATTAGATAAGGTTATATATATTAATAACAAACATCTTGGTGTTCGTTTGTCTTCTTATAGTACATTTATTAACCTTATAATATAAGAAAACAAGAAGACACGGAAAAATTAAATTATCTAACTCAATGTTAAATCTAAATGATAAGGTTAAAATAGAAACCTAAACTTTTCTAAATTCTATTGGGTGAGAGGATATAGACCCATCCCCACCTTATCTTCTATATAAATCAATTTTAAGCTATTAATAATCGAATTTGACTTGGTAATAAAATAATATTTTATGTTTTCCTAAGGTCCCCCTCTCCTCCCTTATAAAAGGGCACCTCCTCCCTCTCTTCCTCGCACATCTTTGAGCCTTCATGCTCGTCCAACCCCTACCAATTACTCTTCTACACTTCCCCAGAAACATCCTAGAGGTTTTGGTATTCTTCAAAGACCATATTTAGTTCCCAAAGAGGCGGTTAAGAAGAGGTTCTTCGATGAAGAGGTAATGTCTGTTACCAATTCTTTCAACATTATTTCTTTTTCTACTTCTTATTATTTAGTTGTTTCATTATAAAGTAATTACATTAGTATCACTCATGTACTGATATTTTATTATAAATATTAATTAACCCTATTTCACCTTCAATTCATCCTATAGAAAATGAAATCACCGCGCGTGCGTATGTACGAAATACCATCTCCACACCATGGTGTAATCTGTTTTCCACCACCACCTTACTTGGATGGGTATAATGGTGAAATAAATAACTATATATTATTTTTGTAAAGTGATATTGATTATGGAATAGTATACATACACTCCAATACAATTCCACGAACATGGTAACGATATCATCGCTCATCCTTACGTGTGGAATATCGTCTCCAGGATGTGATGTGACTCGTTCTACATGATCTTCATTGAATAATGATTATATAAATTAATTTAATGAATAAATATGATATATATTACAATAATAACATTCTGTAATTGAGGTATCTATAACCTAAAGAGAATAATAAGAATTTATTCGACATAACACGCATAAGAACAAAAACTAATAAACACCCAAATAACAAGCAGTAATGAAATATTACTAATAAAAAGACAAGAATATGACCATATATGATATCATAACAATGATTATGATTCTGAAATAGGTCAATGAAATTATTTGAATCATTATACAGGAGGTTTGGACACATACGAAGCAAATCATACCTAAGGTAAGGGAAATTTTCACAATCTCAATTATAATCCGAGATTGATTATACTTCAGAATTTTCTTGGGAATATTTATCATCCACATCCATGTTTCCCCAATATTTAATTTTATTTATATCCTCCTACAATTTTTTATATCCAATTTTACCCTTTCTGTGATTTTTTAGTAAAAGATATTGAAGGAATATGTTGTCATTTTTCGTACGAGGTACTTTTTGACTTTTCCAGCCAAAGTATGAGAATAATGAATTTTTTAACTTATACGGAATGAATGGATTTTTAGAACATTATTTCCATGAATCTTCCTTTACAAGTTTTCATGATTATTTTTAATCAACTTATTTTAGTTTAAAATTATATGACATCTTAAGAAAGGAAATTTTTTTTGAAGTAGAAAGGATATTTTCCTCAAAAATAGAGTTCAAGTGTTTTTTCAAAATTATTTTCCATCTATGATAATATAGGGTTCTGTTTCTATCCATATTTTTAAATTGTTTTGATTATGTTTTGATGGGAATATTTTTGTGATGTCCTTTTATTTTATATGGATTGTGTTATGATGGGATGAGGATTAAGATTCTCATTTTTATTACATGGTTTATTCTATGATGTATGATTTAAGATTTTGTGGCACACATAAGAATGGTTTAATTATGAGATTGGTGGGACCTATATCTCCATCTAATGCATTTGGTAAAGATTTGTATCTAATGAGGTAGACATGGCTGAAACGGTAGGTTAATCCGGTTCAGTGAAACATGACTGAAACAAGGAGTGAACTCGGTTCAGAAATAGACTTTGTCCGATAAGATAGTCTTTGAAATGAGTCTTGACTACTAAGAACTGATTCTCTAGGATTATGTGTGTATTCCATAAAGTTTCATGTTTTATGTTATTATTATTGGTATTACAATTCACTAATATGATTTATCACATGTTATGAAATTATGATCACTTTTGCAGGTTAAGATTTCCAAAATGTTATGTTCTTATGAATATGATGTGATTAATATTTATTTTATTTACCCTTACTAAGCATTTGAGCTCACCCTTTTGTATGTTCTCATTCCCCAGGTCAGGAAGAATGTTATTAAGTAGGATATTCGAAAAGGGACTCTAGATATGATGAAATAAATGGGAGACAATGTAGATGCTTTATGAACTATTTGTTGATGTTTTCTAGTTTTAAAGACAATATACTTATACGATCCTTTCAGGGTTTTGTTATATGTTTTAATAAGTGTGCTTCAATTTTGAAGAAATAACAATGTATGCAAATTGTGGGTTGTTATAGTTGGTATTAGAGGAAAGGTATAGTCACCCTTTGGAATCTAGGATGTGAAAGCCTTAGTAAGAACCCTAAGGGGAAGTCTAAGCATAGAACACAATCTTAGTGTTTTAGAAATGGCCATGAACAACCTATGATAAGACCTTAAGTGTGAAATTTTATTCTTGATTATGTGGTTTTCCTATAATAATTAGTGTTGTTCACACTATTCTTCTTGGTTTTAGTCAATGGATAGAACCTAAAAGAACCGTGTTAATGCGGAATGCGACGGGCAATGCAATGATTGTCCCCCTGTGCTACCAAACATTATTAGAGCTGGAATGAAAAATCTTGTAGCCATGCACACACAAATTTCTCAAGCTATGAATCATGCATGAATTCCAAACGAGCAAAGGAAGGAGCAACATTCTGTTGAATCCTTCATGAGTAAACGTCCACCCTCATTCAGCAGGTCTACTGCTCCATTAGTGTCTGAACAATGTATTATTACCACTGAAAAGATATTTTCAGTTCTTCAATGTTCTGATCATTACAAAGTCATCTTAGCAGTATATCGTTTGGAATGTGAAGCTGGTCAATTGTGGAATCTTATCAAGAATACGAGGCAAAGAGATGAAATTGAGTCCATGGAATGGGACGATTTCAAGAACTTATTTTTCAAAAAATTCTTCTCTTGTATTCTTTGAACAAAGATAAAGAAGGAGTTTCTTGAACTAATGAAAAAGGATGAGGAATCTGTTGGTACCTACGAAGAAAATTTTACAAGACATGCATGGTACGCTTCTATGATTATTATCCAACATGAGAGTAATATCGAACAATTCTTTAGTGGCATAAAACCAAGTCTTCGAAGGGTGTTAGACCTAAGGGACTTCAATAGCTATGAGGAAATTGTTTGATGTCCTCTCAATGTTGAGATGGATATTGGAGTAACCCATCAGTCATATGGGTTTGATAAGAAGAGGAATATGGAATCCAAAAGGAAATCTAAAGATCACACTGAAAAGAAGATGAGTTTCCCTTATTCTCAAAGTATGGAAAGAAACATGGAGGGAGTTGTTTTAAAGGGACAAGTAAATGTTCTAAATGTGGAAAGAAAGGTCATCGGGCATTTGAATGCCGCAATGATGGGAAGAATATGTCTAGGGATGTGAACAAAGAAAAGGATGCACAAAGTGAACCTCCTACACTTAAATGTTTCAAGTTCAAGGAAATGGGGAATTATGCTAATCCAAGGGTTGTTGATGATGATCTACGTCCACAAACTCTTAAGGATAAAGAAAAAGGAATGTCACTTTCAATTTCTATCAGTGATGTGGTGTATGATAACAAAGTGGTGAAAGGTACACATATCATCCACTCTAATGTAGAAAATGTTTTATTTGATTCTAATTCCACCCACTCTTTTATTTCTGAATAATTTTCTAAGGGTATCACCATATTACCTAAACAACTATATGTTGATTTAGCTATGACAACCCCTAATGGAACAACAGTCACATCAAAATTTTATAATTATTCTCCGATTGATGTTTGTGGGAAAGTGCTTCCTATAAATCTTGTGATCCTTCCTATAGTAGAATTTGATGTGATTCTTGGTATGGATTGGATTTCTTTATATGGATCTCATATTAATTTCCAATGAAGGGAAGTCACATTTTATATTCTAGAACAATCTATGATCGTCTATCGATGCAAGGATGAACATAACCTTCCAGTGAAAATTTCTTCCATCTTATGGGTATTGATTCCACTGAATGAAGGTTATTTATCTCAAATGGTTGGTGAGAAACTCATGATTAGGATTATTCCCATTGTATGGGAGTTTGATTACGTCTTTCCGGAGGAATTTCTAGGTCTTCCACAGAATCGTGAAGTTGATTTTTCTATAGAACTCATACCAGGTGCTATGCCCATTTCAGAAACACCTTCTAGAATGGCCCCAATTGAGTTGCAGGAATTGATAAAGAAACTCCAAGAGAATCTTGATAAGGAATCCATACGCCCTAGTGTGTCACCATGGGGAGAACCTATTCTATTTGTTATGAAGAATGATGGATAAATGAGACTCTCCATTGATTATCAAGAACTTAACAAGATGTCTATCAAGAAAAATATCCTCTTCCACGCATTGATAACTTATTTGACCAACTACGCGGAGCTCAATACTTTTCCATGATTGATCTTCATTCAGGGTATCATCAATTAAGGGTAAAAATGGAGGATATACCAAATACATCTTTTCGTACAAGGTATGGACACTATGAATTTATAGTGATTCCATTTGGTCTTACTATTTCCCCTGTTATCTTCATGGATCTGATGAATAGAGTCTTTAGAGACTATCTTGATCAGTTTGTGGTAGTCTTTATAGACGATATTCTTGTCTATTAAAAGGGGAAGTAATAACATGAAGATCACATGAGAATTATATTCAAGACCATGAGAAAGGAGAAGCTTTATGCCAAATTTACCAAGTGTGAATTTTGGCTTCAAAAAGATGCATTTTTGGGACACATAACCTCAAATGAGGGGATATCTGTGGATCCAGAAAAAATAGAGGTTATCGAAAGATGGTTAAGACCAACAACAGTAACTGAGATCCTAAGTTTTATTGGTTTGCCTGGATATTATCGACAATTTGTGAAATATTTTTCATGATTATCTAATACACTCGCAAGGTTGACTCGAAATGGAGTTATGTTCGTGTGGACGGAAGAGTGTGAATAGAATTTCAAGGAGTTAAAAAGAAGGATATCCAGTGCACCTGTGCTCACACTGCCTTGTAGTGGATAAAGGTTTGTGAACTACAGTGATGCATCCAAGAAGGTATTGGGGTGTGTTCTCATGTAAAATGTTATGGTGATAGCTTATGCCTCACGACCATTGAAAATCCATGGGAAAAATTACCCAACACATGATTTGGAGTTAGCTGCGGTCATCTTTGCATTAAATATTTGGAGGCATTATCTTTATGGTGAAAGCTGTGATATTTATACTGATCATAAAAGATTAAAGTATTTTTTCACACAAAAGGAGCTGAATATGTGCCAAAGAATATGGTTGGAGTTGATTAAGGATTATGAATGCTCAATTCATTACCACCCTGGGAATGAAAACACGGTGGAAGATGCATTATGTCGACAATACCATGCTAGCTTATCCATGATGAGGATCACAAAAGATCCAATATTTATGGATTTACAGAGGATGGATCTTGGAATTATAATGGAAGGGGAAAATTTTTATCTTTCCCAAATGAATGTTCAACCATATATACATGTGAAGATTAAAGAGGAACATAAAAAATATGTAGAGTTACAAAATAAGGTGAGGAATGTTCTTGAATTCAACCATTATTGTGATGGGATAATAAGGTTCATGAATTGGGTTTGTGTTCCTCCCATCCCAGAATTAAAGATGGAGCTGCTGGATGAGTCTCATAGTTCTAAATTCTCTATTCATCCTAGAAGTAAGAAGATGTATAGGGACCTGAAATAGTACTTCTGGTGGGATGACATGGAAAGAGATGTTGCTAAATAAGTCTCTCGATGCTTGGTTTGTCAGCAAGTTAAAGCTGAGAGACAAAAGTATAAGGGGATGTTACAACCATTACCCATACCCGAATAACAATGGGAAAACATATCTATGGACATTGTCACTGGACTTCCTAAAACATCCAAAAGAAATAATGCTATCTAGGTCATAATTGATCGTCTTCCAAAGTCTGCACACTTCATTGCTCTTAGAGAAGATTTATCTCTAGACCATCTTTCTAGGATATATGTAAAGGAAGTGGTAAGATTGCATGGAGTATCACATTCCATTATATATGATCAGGATCCGATGTTTACCTCAATGTTATGGAGAAGTTTTCAGCACACTCTGGATACAGAGTTCAGTTTCAGCACTGGTTATCATCCTCAGATAGATTGTCAGTCTGAGGGGACAATTCAAACTCTATAAGATATGTTAAGATCTTTCTCTATGGATTTCAAAGTTGGTTGGGATCAACACCTAACTTTGGTGGAATTTTTTTATAATAATAGCTTTCTATCCAGTATTCAGATGGCTCCTTATGAAGCTCTCTATGGAAAGAAATGTCGAACTCTAACTTACTGGGATGAAGTTGGGGAAAGAAAGCTATTAGGACTTGATCTTGTTGATGAGATGGCAGAAAAGGTCAGATCTATTCAACAACACATAAGAGTAGCTCAGAGTCGCCAAAAAAGTTATGTCGACAACCGAAGAAAAGACCTTGAGTTTGAAGTGGGTGATAAAGTGTTCTTATGAATATCTCCTTGGAAGAGAGTATTGAGATTTGGAAAGAAGGGATAGCTGAGCCCTAGGTATATCGTTCCTTTCAA
This sequence comes from Viscum album, assembly GCA_963277665.1. Lineage (NCBI taxonomy): Eukaryota > Viridiplantae > Streptophyta > Magnoliopsida > Santalales > Viscaceae > Viscum > Viscum album. The sequence goes on along the minus strand of OY728159.1, from coordinate 2,097,958,969 downwards.
AATACTAGATCGTGTTGGGGAGGTAGCATACCGATTGAAGCATCCATTGAATCTCTTTCAAGTTCATGATGTGTTCCATGTATCTTTCCTGAGAAAGTATATACCTGATCCTACACATGTACTCATCTCAGAAGTTGTACCGCTGGATCATGATCTTTCTTATGATGAACAGCCGATAGAGATTCTGGATCATAGTGAAAATGTCCTACGAAATAAGACCACTCTCTTGGTGAATATTTTATGGTGGAACCACCAATTAGAAGAAGCTACATGGGAGCTTGAGGATATGATGATGGAGAGGTATCCTCATTTGTTTGTTACAAAGTGATGAATTTTGAGGGCGAAATTCATTTTATGGGGGGTAGAATGTAACACCCGATATTTTTTTGAGAAATGTTTTTTCTATGTTATATAAATAATCAAAGGAATATTTCACTACACACAACACTATTTTGGCTTGCTTTACATGCAACCACGACCTTCCTCGATATCATGCGTTGTACGCAATACCGAGTTTCACTAAACAAAGATATATAATTAAAATATTATTAAAACTAGCTGTTATGAATATTAATACCCACTTTTTGAAATTTTGTAAATTTTATCATTCAAAATGGACTTCATTTTTTGATTTTGAATAACTAAATTAACCTAGGGTAAAATTTTGGTATTTTTCTGAAAACATTCAATTTTTGATGAATAGTGAAAACACTAGGTTACTATTTAAAAAACGACTTTTTATTTAAATAATTATTTATTTTATTTAGATTTATATTATGTGAAAACTGATACATAATACCTATATAAGTTCAATGTAATTCATTAGAGTCATTTTATAATAATTTTAGATATATAAAAATTTTATTGAACTTTTCACCGTCTTTTACCCACCTCCTAGAAAATTTGCCAATTTACATAAAACATAATTTTACTGCTTCTATGAGTGGAATTTAGAAAATCCCAGAGACACAGTTAATATCATGGACTAAAATGTGGTTCAATGACATGAAAATAATTTTTTTGGTGAATAGTATCATTTTACTTTTTAAACCACGGTTAAAAGTAAACAGGGTACTTAATGGTAAAAATGATATTATTATTACCCTAACACATGTCCTAATTCTATCGGATAAATGTAATTCGACCGAAAACAACCTTATGTATAAAATATGACCATTTAGGCCCACTTGGATTAGATTAGGACATTTAATATTATTTATTTAAAGAATAGTTAAAATAGTTAAAATCAAAGTTCAATAAATAAAACATTTTTATATAAGGTTATAGATATGATAAATTAGACTATAAATATTAATTAGAAATATAATATGATTTCCTACATAATGGTATTTTATTTATAATATTTAAACATTATATAATTTAATTTATTTATGACATAATGATGATGAAGTAATTATCTTATAAATAAAATATTAACAAAATTGATGTTATAAATACAAAAATAAATGTAATTTGAGAACTTTTATGAATTACACTAATTTTCTCGGTTAATATGACATGTTAGTATTGATTTAATAAACTTTTTTCTAACTAATAATTCTGTTATGATTTTCACAAAAAACAATTACCAAATAGTGTAAAAATTGACATAAAATAGTTTTTAAAACCAATATTATATTATTAATTGTTATTTTATTCTTAAAAATATAATGTTCATCCAAATGACATAGATAAGGTTATATAGATTAACAATAATAAACTTGGGGTTTGTTTGTCTTGTTATATTATTTTTATTAACCTTATTGTACAAGGAAAAAAGAAGACACGGTAACAGTTAAATTATCTAACATAATTTTAAATCTAAATGATAAGGATAAAATAGAGACCTAAACTTGTCTAAATTATATTTTATGAGATTATTTCGACCCATACCCACCTTATCTTCTAAATAAATCAATTTGGAGCTATTAAAAACCGAATATGACTTTATAATTAAATAATATTTTATGTTTTCCTAAGGTCCCCCTCTCTTCCCTTATAGAAGGGCACCTCCTCCCACTCTTCCTCACACCACATTGAGCCATCAAGATCGGAAAACCCCTACCAATTTCTCTTTTCCACTTCCTTAGAAATATCCCAGAGGTTCCGGTCTTCTTCAAAGACCATCTTTAGTTCCCAAAGCGGTGGTTAAGAAGAGGCGCTTCCAAGAATAGGTAATGTATGTTACCGATTCTGTCAAAATTATTTCTTCTTCTACTTATTATTCGTTAGTTGTTTAATTATAAAGTAATATCATAATTATCAATCATTTACTGATATTTTATTATAAATATGAAACAACCCTATTTCACCTTCTATCCATCCTATGGAAAATGAAATCACCGTGCGTGCGTACGTACAGAATATCGTCTCCACGTCGTGGTGTAATCTGTTTTCCACCACCACCTTACTAGGATGGGTATAATGGTGTATATAATAACTATATATTATTATTTTAAAGTGTTATTTATTCTGAAATAGTATGCATACACTCCAATACAATTCCATGATCATGGGAACGATGTCATCGCTCGTGCGAACGTACAGAATACCCTCTCCACGATGTGATGCGACTCATTATACATGATCTTCATAGCATAATAATTATATAAATGAATTGAAAGAATAAAAATGATATATATTACACTAATAACATTTTGTAAATGAATTATCTATAACCTAAACATAAGAATAATAATTTATTCGACAAAACACGCATAAGAACAAAAAGTAATAAACTCTTGAATAACAAGAAGCAATGAAATATTACTAATAAGAAGATATTAATATGACCATATATGATATAATAACATTTATTATGATTCTGGAATAAGTCAATGACATTATTTAAATCATTATACAGGAGGTTCAGACACTTACGAAGCAATTCGGACCTAAGGTAAGGGAAAATCCCGCAATCTCAATTTTTATCCGATATTGTTTATACTTCAGAATATACTGGGGAATATTTATCATCCACATCCAAGTTTACTCAATATGTAAATTTATTTATATCCTCCTACAAATGTTTAAATCTAATTTTACCCTTCGGTGAGTTTTTACTATAAGATATGAAAGGAAACTTTTGTCATTTTTCGTACGTGGTACTTGTTGACTTTCCCGTCCAATGTATGAGAAGAATGTTTTTTTAACTCATACGGCATGAATGGATTTTAAGAACATTATTTCCATGAAGCATACTTTACAAGTTTTCAGGTTTATTTTTAATCAACAACTTTTAGTTTAAAATTATATGACATATTAAGAAAGGAAATGTTTTTTGAAGTAGAAAGAATATTTTTTTCAAGAATGGAGTTCAAGTGTTTTATCCAAATTATTTTCCATATAACATAATATAGGGTTCGGTTTCTATCCCTATTTTTACATTGTTTTGATTATGTTATTATGGGATTATTTTTATGGTGTCCTTTTATCTTATATGTATTGTGTTATGATGGCATGAGATTAAGAATCCCATTTTTATAACATGGGTTATGCTATGATGTATGATTTATGATATTGTGGAACACATAATAATAGTTTCATTATGAGATTGGTGGGACCTATATCTCCCTCCAATTCATTGGATAAAGATTTATATCTCATGAGATAGACATGGCTGGAATGGCAAGTTAATCCAGTTCAGTGAAACAGGACTGAAACGAGGAGCGAACTCGGTTCAGAAATGTAATTTGTCCGCTAACATATTCTTGGTAATGAGTCTTGACTACTAAGAAATGATTCTCTATGATTATGTGTGTATGGCACAAAGTTTCATGTTTTATGTTATAATTATTTGTATTACATTTCACTACTATGATTTATCCCATGTTATGAAATTATGATCTCTTTTCCAGGTTATGATTTCTAAAATGTTATGTTCTTATGAATATGATGTGATTGATATTTCTTTTGTTTAACCTTACAGAGCATTTGAGCTCACCCTTTTGTATTTTTTCATTCCCCAGGTCAAAAAGAAAGTTATTAAGTAGGATATTCCAAAAGGAACTCTAGATATGATGAAATAAATGGGAGACATTGTAGATGCTTTATGAACTAGTTGATTATGTTTCCCATTTTCTAAAGACACTATACCTATATGGTCCTTTCATGGTTTTGTTATATGTTGTAATAAGTTTCCTTCAATTATGAAGCAATAACAATGAATGTTAAGTGTGGGTCGTTATATGAAACGGGTGAGCTATAAAGCCCAATAAGGGAGTAATCAGGTCATAACATGAAGAATATAGTACATGTTAAGATGTAGTCATATAAATGGATCATAATAGAATGATGAACATTAAGGAAATATATAGCATGAATATCATAACATGGATATGTGGCGGCAACATTTAACATGATATTATCATGAGCCATGACTCATTGCACATGAAACATGAGTAAACCCTAATTGTACTTGAATTAGCATGAGTAAACCCTTATTGCACTTGTATTAGCATGAGTAAACCATCATTTAATTTTAATTATCATTATTAAATCCTCATTGAACTTGAAATATCATGATACTAATCATTACCCAATGCATTGGATCTCTATCAGCACACACCGTTCTTAATAATTTCATTTATGGAATAAGTGTGCCACATGGATCATTTATCTTGTATTTATTAAAAATCATCATTTATTCCCTGAAAAAGGAATATGGGATTCATAAATGAACCTATATAATCAATAATAAATTTTTAATAATGGGGAATACCCTTGACAGAGAAATGGGAAGGTATTCATTACACAACGACTTTGGCTTGGAAAATCGTTGCGCAATTTTGGCTGCATAACGGCGTGACATAAGAAATCATAATTTTTTTGATAAGATAGAAATGTATAAAATATAATATTTAAATTAAATGGTCTATAAGTGGGTAATATATATACATATCCTTGCATATTTAATGGAATTTTGATTCATAATATAAAGGAATTACATCAATGTAAACAGGAAGAGAGAAATTCCTTACGAAATTTTGGCATGGTAACCGGTGTACATCAGAGGAATTAATGATAGAGAAAAAGGTCTCTAATCATTTAAAAATATGGATTAATGTGAGGAGTAAGTGAAAAATTATATCCCTTCATTTGTAAATTAAAAAAACATGGGATAACAACATAATGAATTTTGGACAAAATTTAGAAAGGAATAAACCCCTTACATGGAAGTGTGATCCAAAATTCTTAAGAGAGGCTTGAGAGAGGTTTCATGTGAGCTTGGTGTGACTTTGGAGGATTCAACAGAGGTGAGTTCATGGAATGGTCTATCTCTAAATATTTTGAGTTAAGAGAAGTGGGATCTTGGGTGGGGTTATATAAGAAAAGGGAGAGAATTCTTTATTATTTATGTTTTGGACACTACACAGTAAACTAATCAGAACCCCAAATCATCAAACTATTTTTGACCATGTTATATTAAAAAGTGGATTGGAAAAAATTATTTTATAAGTCCAATGTCCGATATTTTTTTTAAATATTAGGCTTGATTATGTGGAGGTGAGTCCCACTCCCAAGGAAATTATTTTAAAAATGATAAAATGTTTTATAAATCATGGAGGGTTAACTAAATCATTGTAAAATAAATAAAAAAACCTAAAATAGAATTATTTTAAATGTAAAACATATATTGGTCGAACAAAACATTTATACTTATTTTATTACATACTTATTTGGTCATTATAATGTCATAAAACCCATTATATATTTAAACGGTATTTAAATTTTACCTGAAAACTCCATGGTCTCATAAAATTATGAATAATTTACCATTTGATATTTTATATGTCCTGATTCAAAAAAATATTCATTTTATATAAATAATTTTATAAGTATGGTAAATATAAATTTTAAAAAAATGACATTATTGAAAATTTCATGGGTTTTGAAAAAATATCATTCAGATCGTATAAAAATTACAATTGTATTTATAAAACATATAAAATTATTTATATTTATTAAAATGTAATTTAGTTATAATATTCATTTAAAATATTATTTAATTCAAAATTACATTAATTAATAAAAATATATTACATAATAAATATTAAAAAAAATAATTTGTACTTTGAAAACAATTTACAACGTAATGAAAATAAAAAGAATATATGTTCATTATTATATAATAAATAATAGAAATAATAATAGTTCTAGGGTTATGTTACATAATCCTTTATAACAGCTGGATATGACCTAAGGATAAGGTGTGCAATAGGGATAAACTCATTGGTTGGATCAGATAACATCGCTCATGTGGTAATCTTTATCAACTTCCAATTATACCATAGGCGGTTTGGTTCAAGAATAAAGTGTTGAAGCTCAGGTTTTTCATGGTCATGAGTGAAGCCCAATGATTCCACCTCCATTCTAAGCTCTGATAAATGGACTTCATAAGGAGCAACTCTATTGAATGAGTCCATCACATCTATTATCTGAGTAAATTATATTTGTTAAAGCCCTATATTTATACTAATCATGTGATCAATGTTCACCGGCTATATTATAAATGGTAACCATTCATAATTGTATATTAAAATCCAAAAACATAAACCCCAAGAAGTGAATATGTCATATATAACCATTTTATAGAGTAAGACATTAAATAAGTTCAAGATTAATTTTCATTAATAAAATTTTGTGTCATAACAAAAAAGAATGATGGAAAATGCTTCAATGGGATGATAAATATATTCATGTGTTAGAGACCAAGCCAAAACGTTAAAGAATGTATAATATAAAAAATTGTTCATTCCATAATGACAGAAGAAATTAATGTACCTTCTGATTCAAAACCCATGGTTTAGTGCTTCAACTATAGGGAGAAAGGATACTATGAAAGCCTATGCACTAACCTATGGGTTATTGAGGGTAATTTTTATCAGCAACTAGAAAATCCAAAAGTTAAGGGAAATATTATTCCATCACTACTGCTAAAGTGGATCATGAAAATTAGTTTTTATATGGTACAAATCATATTTTGTGAATAACGGAAGAATATTTTTTTATTTTGGGTATATTAATTCAATTATATAATTATTATTTTTTTGAAATGATGAATTGAAGCCTCAATAGAATGAAGTAGAGGTATTTGTAAAAAAACATATTTGGGAAGTCATTCCAACACAAGTGTCTGAATATTATTTATAGAAGTTTTTTGGAATATTAATCATGTGGATCTTTTAATCATTTCCTTTCTGGAATTAATGAGTCTACATGTTCTGTATTATCTATCATTATATAGTGGGAAAATAAAAATTTGTGAAATGGAAACCACTTTCTATATTCGAAGCATACAATAACCCTCTAAAAATTCAAGTAAGATCATGAATCTCATTTGGAGAATCCCGTGATGTTGTGGGTGTTAAAAAACATATAGGAAGTATAGCTTTCCCAAAGGGTTAGTCCAATGGAAAGAAAAACCTTGATGGAATTCCCTTTAATAGAGAATTAACTGATGTATATCCTAAAGAGTTACTCAAACCTCCCCTTGATCGTGAAGTAGATTACTCAATAGAGAATAAATCTAGAGCCACTTTTATCTCCAAATTCTCATATATGATTGACCTTACCTAATTGGAAGGGTTAAAGGAGAAACTATAAGATAATTTAGATAGTGGCTTCATGTTCCCTAGTGCATTACGATGGGGTGTGATAATGATCTTTTTAAAAAATAATGGATCAATATAGATATATAGCAATTAATGGGAGATTAAAGAGATCACCATAAAGATAAATTTTACACTTACTAGGATTGATGACTTGGTTGATCAAGTATAAGGACCATAGTACATCTAAAAGGTGGATTGTTGCTCTGGATTTCATTATATGCATGCGATGTAGTAAGATATTCTAATGGCTACCATCTATATAGACTACTGAAAATATGAGTGCATAGTGATTCCCATTGAACATACTAATACATTTGAATTAATCATGAATTTTATGAATAGATTATTTAGAAACTACTGAAAACAATTCACTAGTATTTATCGATGATACTCAAGTTTTCTACAAGGGAATTAATGAATCTGAAGTGTATCTACGGATTATGGTATCAACATTTTATAATGAAAAAAGTTATGATATGTTCTGATACTATGACATTTGGATGTATAAAGACACATTCATGGTGCATACAATCAAAATTGAGGGAATATCTATGGAATCGTCTAATATAACTTTAATTGAGGAATGTATATGACCCACTAATGTGTTGTAAATCGATTTTTTTTCAAGGATTGACAATGTGCTGCATCCAATTTGGAAGTAATTTGTCACAATTTTATAGCTTTCATACAATTTGATATGGAAATGGGTAAATAATATATGGATGGAATAATGTTATCAACTAATTAAGGATCTCTATAATAAGGCAATAACTATTCCTATACTGAGACTCAAAAAAATTTGAGATGTTATTGTTATATAAATTGATTCTTTAACGAAAGGCCTAGGATGTGTATTTTGTAGAATCAAAAAGTTATAGAATATGCCTCACAACATCTAATGACCAATTAATAAAACCACTCTATGAATCATTGGGATTTAATAACAATGATCTTTTCCTTGATGATTTAGTATCATTACCTCTATGGTGAGATGTGTTACATATATAGAGATCGTAATAGACTAAACTATATATTCACATGTAAGGAGCTCAAAATGTGTCATATAATATGGTTAGATCTATTAATGGGAAATGATTGATCCATTTACTACTTTCCAGGATAAGAGAAATAGGTATCTAATGCACATAATTGGAAGGAATATTCACCTTTAACAATGATAGAGATTGAGAAAGACCATATCATCATATATATGAAAAGATAGATCTAGAAATCCTAATGTAATGAATTGAATCATTCCCTTCCCAAATGATTTCCCAATCATATATCCAAAATATATTCTATAATGTGTAGAGGGGTGATTTATATTTTTAATGAAAGGTGAATTTAGAAAAAGATGCTACATGATTTCCCCATCAATGAGGATATTGTCAACATATTTGGAAGTGGACAAAGTCTTCCGTAATCACCTAGGATAAAGAAAGAGTTATTTTATAATGCACATAGTTCAACATTCTTCTTCCATCCTGTATGTTTCATGAGGTACTTGTGACCTTTATGAACACTTATTGGGGGATATCATAAATTTTTTTATCCCCATGTATACATAAGGATTTTGGTATGTTAGTAATCTAACTTAGAGAGACTAAAGTCCAAGTGGTTGATGTCATCATTTCCTATACTTTTGTGGAAATGGTAGAGAATCACCATGGAAATAATTAGTTTCCTCCCAAATTAATACAATGGAAACAATGAAATGTGGGTAGTGGTGGTTCAACTCAATATTACGAACCACAATATTTCAATTTTGATGACTTTTCAGTTGAACAACATTCCAAAAAATATTCAAAGGATGTGGTGAGGATACATGGGATGCCACTTTTAATTTTATCTTATCATGATCAATGGTTCACATATACATTTTTGATAATTCTTTAACATTATTTTAAGACTAAATTTAATTTATATAAGTACTATTACACCAAAACTGATTTTCAATACGAAACGACTGCATAGATGCTCAAGTATTTTCTGAAAGCCTAATCAATGGAATTTAATGGAGGATGAGATCAACATCTACATTTAGTTTTATAATCATATAAAAATTTATTCCTATTATGTATTAAAATGGATCGATATGAAGCTCTACATGGGAAGTGATATCTTACTCTAACTTTTTGGGATTAATTTAGTGAATGAATGATATTTGGACCGGATCTTATAGTATATATGACAAAGAATGTCCTTGAAATCAAAAAAATATATTAAATATACTAATATTCTGATGATGATCTACGATTAATATTGTTGAGGGGAATCAATCTTGGAAGTTAGAGATTATTGTTACCTTTTAATATTACCATCGAAAAGACATACTATGATTAGAATTAATTGGAATCTTATCCCAAGATAAATTGGCACCATTTAGATATTTTATCGTATTGGGGATGTGGCTTATCAGATTCCACATCAACTAAATATGGATCATTTCCATGACAAGTGAGACATCATGAGACAAACTCTGCTATCCCCTTCTTCATACCTAGCCACCATTGTTGTTGTCTGATGTCCTGATACATCATCGGCCCAACTGGATGTACTAGTAGAGGGGATGTGTGGAACTCCATCAAAATATCCTCCTTAAGTGTCACTGGTACCATGGTATTCCCTCTAAAAAGAATGATGTGTTCCCACCTTAAAAAACTCCATCAGGTGAATGCCCTGTGGATATCTGAGCACGTCATGTGTCACTGTCAGCATATCCATGTTGCGCCTCCCTAACTTGCTGAAGATGTTGGGGAGTGACTGTAAGAGACTGTAGGAAAGCTGCTCCATCTATATCCACAAAGTATATCTGTAATGCATCCATCTACTCTGTCACCTTGCCTAACAGTTGTATACTAAATATTTGGCGGAGAGCATCTGCCTGAACGTTCCCCTTCCCAGGAGTGTAGACTATCTTGATGTCATAGTCCGGGAGGAACTCAATCCATCACTGTTGTCTCAGGATCAGGTCCTTCTAGGAGATGATATACCTGAGACTATTGTGATATGATTATATGGTCAAAACGTTCGCCCATATTATCGTGTTGGCACATATTCATGGCGAAGACCACTACTGCTAACTTTAGGTAATGGCTAGTGTAGTTCTGCTCGTGATGTCTCAGTGGCCGACTACCATATGTGATCATTGTTCACTCCAGCATCAGGACACAACTGAGTCTAGTCCCTAATGTTTCATAGTAAACTTAGCACCCTACGCCTTCCTATATAAGCCTCAAGATGGGGGTACTAGTTGGCCTCAGCCTCAGCTCTTGAAAGATTTACTCGAATCTCTCCGACCATATAAAGTGTCTCCCCTTCTTCGTCAAGGCTGATTATGGTGCTGCAACTCTTGAGAAGTCTGAAATGAAACTCCAGAAGTATCCCTCCCAAGCAGACATCCCCCACCCATTGGGGGGTAACCTTGGAAAAATATTTTTAGTGGATGTCCCCAAACTCAACCACTTCTGCTGAAAACTCAAAAATCCTACGCATGAGTTTATCATGTGGTGCCCAGGATTCCTTTTTTTTCCTAATACAGTCAATTTGAGTGTGAACTGTAGATGTCAAGTCCAAACCCAAGCTAATGTCGTAAGGCCTCGACGTTTCCACCAAGAGGTTCCAACCAAAACTCTCACCTCAAGGGTCAAATCACACCATCAGTGTAAGTGTGATTATCGAGTCCCCTCCAAAATGTATCTCTATACGTGAGGGTCATGTCAAAAGTTTAACTGAATAATATAGGTCTTAGACAAGATTCTTAGATGGAAGGAATTATTGGTACCTATGTCTATTGACACGACATCTAGTAGTAGACATAGATCATACCTCGAACCATTCATTGGGACCTTGGGTTGCATTACTTAACCTCTTGCAGCTTATCTCATCCCCTATCCTCCAGCTCCCTGAGCCTGACAGTGTCCATAAAAGGGGGTGGTTGTAACATGTCAAAAATTTCACCACCTAATGATGCTCCCCTAGCTCCAATTCCACAACTGCTTCCCTACAGATTCACCTATCCTTAACACTTCTTATTCATAAAAAATTTTACACGACCAAGTCCTTGATAATGGAGCCAGTTACCTACTTCCCATTGCTAACATTCTCTGGATATACGCACTCGCCCCATTATAATTCAACCACAAAGGGTTTCTCTAGCACCCTTTCATAATTAGGAATGCATAGAAGAAAAATTTATAACTTGGATGTCCTTAAACACACATCACTGAGAGGTATAAGCTCTAAAAAACTGATCATATCATATTCATTGAGTACTAGGAATGATTGGTGCACCTCAATTAATACTTAACTACCGATATGTCGTCCTTATGAAGTTGTATAAGCTCTAGAGAACTCTCAGACATCTCCTCAAGACAATCCTTAGCATCATGTGAGTCTAGCTCACCTCGAAACCTGTGGGGTATCTAATGCTGAAACACATTCAGTCACTAAGCCTACATGCGTCCCCTACGAGTACGACCAGTTGTAACTACTGACCAATGAGCAGTGATATAGCTGGCAGAATACTCGAAGGTACTATCTCGGTAAACGGTCCACATACCGAAACCTCATCACTATGTGGACCAACCTCATGGTCACTCTATAGAATTGACTAGTAGCTAAGATCACTATCTGCTCTACTGGTGTCTCAACTGGGAGGATAACTCTAGCAATCATCTCCATCCAATCCTCTGTTTCTTGGGAATTTGTCTCACCTCGAATCCTTATAGTCCTCTACCGTAGGAAATCGTGCAATGCTATCATTCGGCGTGAACCTTACATCAGTGCTATTGGTGTCATCTACTGCCCAATGGGTGGTGGTGCTGCTGTTACACCACCCAAAGGTGACAACATAGTTAGAAGTCCCTACACTAGAGCCTCATCACTCGGTGGGTCATCATCGTGTACTCTCTCAGAAACCCTAGCAGGCTGTCAACACAGAGGCATCCTGATGAGGAATAGGTGCACATAAGAAAATAATTTATACCTAGTTATAAGAATAAAATAGATCACAAATAAAACTCTTGTAACACACATGAAATCAGTGTTTTCGTGAATTGATTTAGAAACTAGAAGTTAGGGTCATGGTGTATGGATACGCCGGTCGCCACACCAACACTGGACTCCCTGAATTGAAAACTGCACTCAGTACCCTTAACACTATTTCTTGACAGAAAAGAGAAGAGTCCTAAGTTCGGCGGTAGAATCGACTCCTTTGATACCAATTTGTCATGACATGTACCCTGGTGCCTATGCCGTGACTACCCCAATCCTGCCTTCCATAGGCCAGGGGATATAGACTTGCACCAAAGGTGTAAAATCCCTAAACTAGGAAGGCATTGCCTTTATAAACTGTATGCACAGAAAATCAGAGTACAAATTAGAAGCAAACACTAAGTAAAAACTATATACAAAATATTTCTAAAAAGTAATGGGGAAGGAAATAAAATACCAACATTAAAGTACAAGTACAACTGAAAAGGGTCTAAACATCTGAAAGGTGAAGAGTAGCTCTTGAAGCGTCTACCACAGATTCCTACCTAAAGGTTAAGTACAAATACCCTCTTCAGCACTCCTCCTCTGAAAGTCTCTTCTGGGTACTGACTCATCGTGTGGTCCACCCTTAGGTGTCATCCAGCCCTTGTACACTCAGCCCTGATCAGCGTTTTCCATCGTCTACATCCAACACAACATGGTGCGGGCATATCCTCTGCAGGGGTGAGTATAACAATACTCAGTAGGGTTCCTGATACCCTCATCATCTCACCAAATCCAAAAAGGGTAAACCACAGAGTATGAAATCAACGGATATCCTTTACATAGATATATGCCTATACATATACCTAAGTGATCACGTAACCAATCTCATTCAAGAGGAAAAAAACTGAATCCACTGACTCAGCTCACACAAGTATAAAACTTATGTAGAGATATAGAAACTGATTAATCAGAGCTATTGGACCAACACATGACCAAGGACCAGCTATTCTGTCGGACCAACACAAGATCTAGGAATATAAGTCAGATATGTCGGACCAACACATGATCTAGAACCAGTCATCAGAGATGTCGAAACAACACATGATCCAGGACCATCTATTCTGTTAGACCAACACATGATCTTGGAACAGAAGTCAGAACTGTCGGACCAACACATGATCTTGGAATAGTCATCAGAGCTTTCGAACCAACACATGATCCAGGACCAGCTATTCTGTCGAACCAACAGATGATCCAAGAATAGAAGTCAGAACTGTCGGACCAACACTTGATTGAGGAACAATCGTCAGTGAACAGTCAGCCATAGGTTTTCCACAAAGAGCACATGATTCCGAGAGGGTCCTCTCCTCATGCAAAGTGTCGACATGTAAACTTCCACCAAGTCTCATGAATAAGTATCTCAATGGTCCATCCCGTCATAGGGGTGTAAACGCAATAAACGACACGTCAATTAGATGACTGATCTGGGAGTTATTAGTTTTTAGTCCCTGGGGCCTGGTTGGATTCGTGTATAATCCAACCAGACCGTATCTCAACATTACCACAAACTCCAATGGTGTATACTCGAAGGGACCTTTGTTCTCAAAGGAAACCAGCCCCGCTGATGGGTCGTCAAATGGCCGTTTGGTGCCAAATTTACCGCCAATGTATGTAATAGGGTCGGTAATGGGCTTGGGAACAATTCGACCCAGTCAGACCAACTCGTCCCAACCCAGACTGGGCTGACTCGGTAACCCCGCTAGGTTCGTCTCGGTCTGTTAAGCCCGACCAAATGGACTCCGAGGGCGGTTCGACCAAGAGGCCCCCACGTAGGAGGCCCGGACAGGAGGTGGGGGCTAGTTCATCCAGCACCTCGAGGGGCATGGCTTGGGTCGCTGGACCCGGAATTCTGAGCCATTTCGGCTAGCGACACTGCAGACGACACCGCAGTCCAGCTTGGGAGGGCGGCACGACTAGACTGGTTCGGCCGGGAGCCAGGGAGTGGGTAGTCGGTGAGGGGAATGGGTAGCACGTGGGTAGGTCGGAGCGGTTTCGGGTAGTCCGCGGGTAGCCTGTGGGGCACGGTCAGTGCGGGGCAGCCGGCGAGGTGTGTTGGAAGCATGCGGGGAGTGCACGGGCTAATCGCAGGGTGCATGAGAAGCGCGCGGGGTGGCAAGCGGGGTTCGGGCAGTGCGTGGACTGGCCAGCGGGTCACACAGGCTACATGCGGGGAGGCCAGCGGGGCACGCGGGAAGCATGCAGGAAAGCTGAAGGGGCACACAAGCAGCAAGCTGGTAGGCCGGTGTGGCGCGGCTCGGGCCAGCGTGGGCCGGCGGGGTTCGGCCGGGAACACAAGTGTACCTTGCGGCGGCGCGTTTCGCAGAGGATGCCGGTAGCGTGGACTTTTTCATTGCCACCTGCATCACCTCATTTCCACTTCGAAGATCACCACAAAGAAGAACATCGATGGTGAGTTTCGGGCCATGTCAGGTTGGCCCGCACCCTCCGCATTTATAGAGCTATCATTTGGATCGTAAAGAAATGTAGATGATCAATAACACATCCTAAAAATACCTTTTTATCCGATGAGGAAGATAATAAAAGGGTATAATATTATAAATTAATAAACCCCGTACATTTCTCATAGTTGGTTGATGTTGGCATAAGAAATCAGACGTCGATTCGTTACGGACAAGGGCGTCTCACATCGGATGGAGTTCCGAGGAAGATGGTCAAAGTTGAGGTCGATATTCTTCATTAGAGAGCGTAATCCTATATGTGTTGGGTGCCGCATCACATTACCAGTGACTCATTTCTTGGTGAAGTAATCTCAAATCCTCCGCCCAAGCTCACAATATATAGGAGAGGGGGAGAGGTATGTTACCATCATGGAATTTATGACAGTTCATTTATTAGGAACCTTCCTAATTCCAACGATGCAGTTACTTAATTAAACAGGGGGGTCAAGAAAATTAAATAACGTTGGCGAAATTGAAGAGGGGTGTTTTCTTAATTATTGGGAGGATTCCAAGAGTCTTGCCCCACATAGCCTACATCAAAACAATTGATAGGATTAAATTTTGTTGTTGACACATAAAATTAATTGATAGCATTTAATTTTTACATTGACTAATGAAATTAATTGAGGGAGTTGAGAGGTTTTCCTCTTATTCCATTAATAGGGAGTTATGTCTTGTGTGGTCCCCACATTATAACCTCTCACAAAAGGTTATTATCGGGTGGGTCCCACCACCATAACCTCCTATGGGAGGTTAAGGTGTGGTTATCCCACCTCTAAAAACTATGTGTAGGTTATCACCCCCAAACCGACACATGGTGGTTAAAAAGAAAATAAAGAGAGCTTTCATTATTTTATTACTTCACACAAAAACCCAAAAACTAACTTTTACCCTAGACTCACTATCGTCAAATTGAATGTCTTCTTAAGCGAATACTAGCGCTGCATGTTCCATAGTGCTCTTAGACTTCAATTCTAAGAACCGGTTCAAAAGGTATAACAACCCGCTCATATGTTTACTGAACCTACCCAAAAAAACATTAATAATTGATTCTGGGCACACTGGGCCTCAGAATCTGTTGCAGTAAACATTCACAGACTCGTAAAAATCTGATGTATTTAAAAACAAATCCCACTAGATTTCCGGGTCTTTACAGTATTCATGGAGTAATATTATTTTACATAATTTTAAGTAACTTTTTGTATCATATTTGTTCACATACCATTTTATAGGGTTGGGTAATTTAATATAATAAGACAAGTTTAATATTTTTATGATTTTTCATAAAAACATTTCAGGTATTATTAAAAACTTTTGTTTTATAGAATAAAGTGTTACTATTTTATTAGTACCCAAATATTATTTTAGGGTCACATATGTTTGAATTATATGTTAATTTTATAAAAATATAAACCAAAAATATATTTTTGAAATTATGTTAGTAAATTCTAAATGATCATTCTAGATTATTTGATGTGTAAGGAAAAGAACTTATAGTTTGTATTAGGGAATGATTTTTATAACATTAGGGTTTGGGGAGATTTTATTAGAATAACATAAATTATTTCTATCTTATATTTATTTTGAAATTATATTTATTCTGAATATTTCAATTTCTCATCATATATGTTATGTCTATTTGTAATGGGTTTTCATAGATAAAATAGGGAAGCTGAAGTAGGAAGACATAGAGAGGATAATATCATTTTGAATCCAAAACCTAGAATGGTGGGATTTGGAATTGAGAAGTGTTTGATTATAATGGATTAGTTGATATAGGATATAAATGGTGTTTTAATCCATGATAGATAATTAAAAGGCCACCCAAATTGAATTATACCTTGTAATGAAATTTTATAGGGAAACAACCTCATGGTTCTAGTGGATATTCTGTCATGGTGGTGGATAACATGTGTATTAAACAAATTGAAAAGATATTTAATGTTATGGTGTGTTCATGTAATAAATGGTTAGTCTTTTCATTTACTATTTTTAATGTGAATATTACAAGTGGTGGTGAATTGTCAAGAATATATTGGATTGTGATGAGATTGATGCCTTAGAGCATGGTGAATTTATGAATTTGTTCAATGAAATTTATTTTCCTAAGGTGGTTCATCATAAGGGAGAAAAGAAAATTTCATTAATTAAAAAAATGGAGGATTATTCAGTCAACATTTTTCAAAAAAAAACATCACTCATTTTTAATGGTATTATGAGAATCTTTTATTGGATCTTGATTGAAAAATTAATAATTTTTACTCAGGATTGAATCCGTGATATAGAAGGTTATTGGCATCCTATGATTGAAAATGTTAGGAGGAACTTGTTTCATGTGTTGAGCGGGTAGAAATAGAGCTAGATGATGATAAAAATTACATTTAAATTAAGAAAAATAATGGATTATATTGGAATCAATGGGTAGGAATATATTAAAAAATATGATGGTAATAATATTAAATTTATAGTTTCGGGAATGCATTTTGAAATTCAACCTAGGGAATGCCATAAAAATTCTAAGAAGTGTTTTTGATGTGGTATGTTTGTATATATGTACTGAGGTAGAAATGAAAATTATATTCAGTTTAATTATAACAAGAAAACTTTAACGGTTTCAAATGTTGTGACATGTGTCATTGTGCAAATATCTTCCTAGTGAAATATCTGAATGATGGAAAGTAAATAGATTATAATAATGAAGTTACAGTGTGATATTTTGAGACAATGTCTGAAGATGTTTAGCAATCCAAGAATGTTTTACTAGGAACTTTTTTTAATAATATCTTTCTAATGTTTTGTTTTATACATGGTCTACAAATTCCTTTATTTCAATGAAATTTTCTGTTAAATTATAAATTTAGCCTCAAAAATTGAAACTAGACCGTATGGTTAATACCCCAAGTGGAATGTTTAACAAAATTTCATTATAAATAATAATAATGGTGGTTTTTGTGGAAATAAGTTACCTGAAAACCTTGTTGTTTTTCCGGTGGAAGAGTTTGATCCGATTCTGGTTGTGGATTGGCTATCTGTTAACCAGACTAAATTTGATTTTGTATCCAAAGAAGATGTTTTTTTAAAATTATTTTTAGTTTTTATAAAATAGTTAAAAAATAATTTATAACATTTCAATAATATGATAATGTAATAAACATGGAAATGAATGTTATCTTTCACATATTGCAGAAAAACAAGGCAGTTTTTATTAATGTTGTGCTAGTGGTATGTGAATACATTAATTTTTATCCTAATGAGTTTCCTAGTGTTATACCTCATCATGAAAATGAATTTACTGTTGAATTATTTCTTAATAATAATTTATTTCCTTCTCCCCATATAATATGGATCAAGTGGAATTTATTGAATTGAAATATAGGTTCTAATAGTTTTGGAAGAAAGGATTTATTTATCCTAGAGCATCACCTTGTGGGGCTAATATTTTTTTCATTAAAATGAAATAATGTCCCATGGCATGTGGAATTTTTTATAATGATTTAAATAACATTAATTTTATGAATAATTATCCATTGTATCATATCGATGACTTGATTGGTTATCTCTAGGGAGCACAACCTTTTCCCATCCATAACATGAGATCTGGGTACCATCAGCTAATGGTGAAAGAGGATTACAATATGAAAACAATGTTATGAACTAGATATGAGAATTATCAGTTTTATTCACTTTGAATGAACAAACTCTCTTTCTATATTTATGGATATTATTAGTATAATCAGCTATGATTATTTGGATACATTTTTTGTTTTTATTCATGCCATTTTTTCTTATCCATAGTGTTTTGTGGATCAAGAAAAACATATTTATTTTTTCTACAAACACTTAATGAAAATAAATAATACTAGAAATGTATAGAATTATATTTTTGGTTGAAAACAAATTATTTTCTTTGGAACATTTTAAATAAGGTTGACATAACTGTTGATCCTACCCAAAAAGTGGTTGATGAAAGGACATGACCTAAAATATTATTAAGAAATAAAGTTTTCTTGTATTATTATGTAACTACTATTGATATGTTAAAAACATTACATTATTATATATTCTTATATCTACGTTACTACAAAAGTGGTTAAATTTATTAGGACAGAATAATATTATTTTTGTTTTCATGAACTAAAGGAGATATTGGTGAATGCACTAGTTTTCGACATACCATTAAGAAATGGTGGGTTATTCATCTACAATTATGTTTCATTGAAGGGAATTGGTTGTGTTCTTATGCAGAATGATCTGATATTTTTATAGAATCAAGACAACTAAAACCCCATAAATTAAATTATCCCATACATTATTTGGAATTAGATGGTGTGGTTTTCATTTTGAAAATTTGGTGAAATAAAATATATATAACAAATTAAGAAATATATAATGAACATAAAAGTTAATTGATCATATTCACTCAAAAAGGAATTGAACATGGGCCATATTGGAAGGATTTAACTAATAAATGATTTGGATTTAATGATTAACTAACATCCTATAAAAGAAAACCATATGGAAGATTCCATGATTTGAAACATCAGGAATCATAAACAATGTTATGTTTGGAAAATGAACCCTTGGTTTATTTCTTGATAAATTTTCTATTGGTTGTTTTGGATGTGGGAAATTACACTTCTTTTCTTTAGGATACAATGAATTAATTTCTATCAGTCAAAATTAAACATGAAATGAAGGAAGTTTATGAGTAATAGAAAATGGTAGAACCAGTGAAAAGAATATGTTACTATAATTTTTTGTTTATAAAGACTGTTTTATGATATTTGGGGAGATATAATTTCTTCCTTATGATTCATAGTTAAAGAAATAGTTTTTATGTGTAGCTCAAAGTTCACATTTTTTCATTTCAAATTAGAAACACAATGATTTAAAGAGACCATAGGGAGTAGTACTGATGGGATTGAATGAAAATAGATATTGATAAATTAGCAATGAAAGTTTGGACTTGTAAACTTGTTAAAAATGAGATAAAACTACCAAATGGGATGCTTCATTGTTTTATATTTCCATATTGGAAATGGGAAAAAATATCCATCGATTTCATGGTGGGAATACCAAATACTTATTGGGGTAACGAAGTGATTTGGGATACTATGTATGAAATGAATAAATGTTCACATATTTGTCATATACATCATACTATTTCTTTGGATAATATTTCTTAAATGTACCATAAATTTGTAGTATGGTTATATGGAGTTCCTCTCTCCCTTGTATCTAATTGTGATCCTAGGTTTAATTTAAACTTTTGGAAATAATTTTAGAAGTATTTGGGAATAGAATTATATTTCAGAACATACTTTGATCCCCAATATAATGGATAGATTGAGAAAAAAAATTATGCCTTGGATGCAATGTTATGTTTTTGTTCAGTATATTACAATGGATGTTGGGATAAAAATCAATCATTAGATGATTTTTCTAATAATAATAGTTTTCATTAATATAATGATGACTTATTTTGAAGTTTTATATGGAATGAATTGTTGAAATTCATCATTTTAGGAGCAAGGGGTAAATGGGAGATTGTCATACCAGAATTAATGGAGTATGTAATTGAAGAATAAAAGATAATCAAACAACACATGGGAACATCTCAAAGCACAATGAGAATTATGTAGATAACATGAGCAAGGGATTCTCTTTTCAGGTAGGTGATTATGTTTTTCTTATAATATGACCTTGTAAAAGTTTTATTCATTTGGGTATGGAAGGAAAACTATTTCCACAGTTTTGTATATATTATGAAATCCATGAGATAATTGTAATAGTTTCATACTAAGTATATTTTCCTCTATGTTTTTCTTACGTAGATAATTTTTTTCATGATTCAATGTTAACAAATTACATGCGATATTCATCATTTTTTATAACCAAGATGTAGTTCATATGGAATATACCCTAACTTATGAGGAAAATCATGTTCATATTCTTTATAATAGAGATAAAATATTGAAAATTATGGTAATTCAACAAGTTATGATTTTTTTTGGAGAAACCACTTGGTTGGATAAGAAACATGAGAGTCTAATAATTTTATACAGGAAAGTAATCATTAATTGTTTAATACGTGAATAACAATTTTGAGGAAAAAATAGATAAGGGATGGGGAGAATGTAACAACCAATGTATATAAAAAATTTTCATTCATTCTGGAAATAAATTGTTAATCTCATTATAAATTTATAACGAAATAAGAGGAATTTATAAAAATTTAGTAATTTTTTCCAATATAACAATATCCTCACCTCTAAAATTATAAATAACATTTATGTATCTTATAGATGGAAAAATTAAATATTCATATTATAGAATAAGTCAAAAAAATATTTTGAAATTTATAAATTAGGTGGTGGTATTTTTTTGACACATTAATTTTTTACTTATAATTTTTTAATTAATACAATGATTAAAAATAAATTTTTTCTTCATAAAATGGATTTATAAATTATTATTTTGTTTTAATAATATTTTAAAATAATTTTACATGAGCTTAATTAATTTTTCAATGTGTTATAAAATCAGTCATCTATTAATATTTTAATTTTTCAAATAAATTATTATTTTATTTAAAAATTATGTTTATAATTATTATAAAATTATTTTCATTAAATGGGCCTCAGGTTATAATTATTCTATCAAAAAATAGCTAGAGTTAATTTTTGATATTTTTCTAAAATAGTTGATTTTTTTTTGAATAATGAAATATGGTAAAATATGGTATTTAACTAATACATGAATTATTGAGTCATAGAAGATATATGGAAATTTAAGGACATAATATCAAACAATAAATAAATATTTTAATATATTAAGTTCTTATTATAAAAGTATTCATATTCTTGATCCAATATAATAAACTAAAAAAAATAATGAGGAAACCCCTCTCCTCCACTATAAATGCCACTCCACACCACCTATTCTCCTCCAACCTAAATTCATTTTATCATAATTAATTTTTACACAATTCCCTTAAAAAGTATCTTCCCGAAGTACAAGAACTTTTTTTATCACGAAAATACCCAAACCATACTCCTTAAAAAGGTTCTCAAGGGGGAGAAATCAAGAGATAAAATCCTCATTCATTTTCTATTATTTTCCATGTATTTTCTATTTTTTTAATATTCTATAATCAAATCTAATTTGGAAAGTGGAATGATAACTATATTATCATATATATATATATATATATATGTGAAAATATATCATTTTTATGGAAAAATTAATCAGAAAACACCTTCTACTCTTTGTCTTATTCAAAAAATGCTGACATCTTCTCTGATCTGTCGATTTATCGCCGTCATGGAAGATTCACATTCATTTTCTAGTACCACCATTATGGATGGCCATAAAAAATATTATGGTTTAATAATATTTTATTATATATATATTTTGTTAAATATATTTAATAAACTAATATATAAAGATGATATTATATAAAATGACATGAGGTCGTGACTGTCGTAAAAAAGGACAAAATTAAATAAAATAATTTGAAATAACATTTTATCTAATGAATCAACAGAATTTTGGAAAAACATTATATATGGTATAAATTAAAATTTTGAAAATATAGTAACAAAAAAAATTTCAACTTCTTGTGTTATTTTTATTCTGCCAAAAAATAATTACGAACTAACCATGGAAACTGCGATATAAATGATCCCAAACCAATTGAAATACATTACTATTATAAGTAAAGGGGGATAAATATGTTATAAAAATATCATATATTATATTATAAATGTTAATAAAGTATTTTAACATATTGATTATTCATTTTCAACAATAATACATGATTTTATAACATTTTTAACATAAAATGAACCAGAGGTAAATGAATTTTCATTAAAAAGTCTCTTTTAACTTTCTATTTTTTTATAAAAATGAAAAGGAAGGTTTTTATGATTAAAGTATTGTTGATGTACTAATATGGTCTTGTGATTTGTGACTTCTTATGATGAATTATAGGATATATATCTCCCTCTAATTCATTATTTATGTTTATGATGGAGGTCGACTGTATGGTTACTCAAAGTATAACTTCAATGGATACAAAATATGGTTTATGTGATGGTTAGATTGTAATGTAGTAATGAGTGTAAAAAATTATAGGGTATTTATGAGTATTTAAATCATATTTATGGGATTCCCTAAGTTAACATTGTGATTTTATTTATGTTTTTTATAATTAATGGAAATATCTTGTTTTTACAAAGTGAGTATATGATACTTTATGGGTGATTAGTGTTTCATTGGGAAAGTGATATCATATGTTTATAAGTATTCATGGACAAATGAATTCATTTTATCTTTAATTCATGTCCCTTAGTGAGATATTTGTTCCCATCC
This sequence comes from Viscum album, assembly GCA_963277665.1. Classification (NCBI taxonomy): domain Eukaryota; kingdom Viridiplantae; phylum Streptophyta; class Magnoliopsida; order Santalales; family Viscaceae; genus Viscum; species Viscum album. Next base: position 2,097,935,484 of record OY728159.1, on the reverse strand, counting down.
AATGTTTTAGATTAAAATAAATAGGTTTTAATGATGGTTAATAGAAAATAAGAATAAAAGACGAATAGATTTTAGACTTTAAAAAAACGATTTCCTATTTTAACAATCAAATTTGAATTGTGGATGAAATGTATACTATTTTATTAGTACCCACATTTTATTATTGTTGGTTGATATGTATTAATTATGTTATAATTTTATGAAAATATAAATATATTCTTTGGGAATATTAAGAAGTTAAATCTACAATTATTTAATATATTATGTAATTTTTATTTTTAGGACCATATAGATATTCATGAATATGATAATGGGAGATTATATAGATAACTGATGAACTAGTTCTTAATATTTCCAAGTTTCCAATGGTAGTTTACATGAATGATTCTTTAATAGATCAATATTATTTAATTAAAATTCATATTTTAGGATATAATATATATATATAATGGATTTTTTTGTGTCTTTATATTTGTATTTTTTTCATAGAAAGTTTTATCTATCCTTTAGAATCTAGAAAAAGAGTAAATTATTTATAACACTATGGATATATATGGGGATAAGTCTTTGTTTTGTAAAATGAAACATAATTTTGGTGATGTATTGAGTAAGTGTTTTTAAATAAATTAAATACATATTTGGATACTAAAATTTTAAGTGGCTCTAGAATAGTTTTATATAGGATTAATAACTGTGAAAAATGATTATTTATTTAGACTCTATATACACTTGGTGGATGATAATGGGTCTTTCCGATCACATTGTTTTATACTCTAAGGAAATATGCTTAAAAAATAAACTAACTTTTTATTAACCATCACAAATTATTTGAATATATTTTGTATGATAATGATATTGGTTAAAACTATGGTTATTTCAATTTTAAATATGATGTCTTGATTTTTACTTCTAATTAAATATATTCCATAATTATGTGCTCAAAAATATGGAAAGAGCTTCTAAAATTATTCATTTTTATTTTAGTTAATGCATATAGCCTAAAAGAATCATATTAGTACTGAATGTGATGGAAAATAAAATTATATCCCCATTGAGAAATCAAATTTCATGGGAATTGTAATGATAAATTTAATTTTTTAAGATAAAAAAAATTTATCAATATATGAATCTTTTTAAAAATTCATACTTGAAAAGGAGGGACCAATATTCTTGTGGAATCATTATTCAAGGAAAATACACCTCTTTTTTAGGATTCCATTGATCCACTAGTTTTTTGTTGTATATTAGAACAATTTAAAAAATATTTTATGTTCTATAGTGTCCATATATTGAAGAATTATATTTTTCTATAATTTTTTAGGTGAAGTGGATCAATTTTATACTCTTATGAATATTCAAATACAAGAAAATGAAATTCACAACATGTAATTGGATGAGTTTAAGAACTTATTTTTCAACAAGTAATTTTCACATATTCTTCAAATGAAATTTTAGAAAGAATTATTTTAATTAAATCATAAGGATGATGAATCTAATGATACTTATGACATGAATTCTAAAAGACTTACAAGGTTCTCATTTTGTATATTATCGATAATGAATGTTTACTAGAACAAATTTATAGTGGGTTAAAACCGTGTCTTTAAAGAGCGATGGCCATATGGAAATTCATTATAAATAGAGAAATAATTAGATATGTTATCAAGGTATAAATGATGGGATTAAATAAAGGTCAATTACAGGTTTTGAAAGGAAAATATTAATGGAATTTTAAGGAAACTTTATAAACCATTGATAAATGATGATGAGATTTCATTTATGAATAATGCGTGGAATGATTATTGAACGAAATTTTCGTATAGTTAATGGTATGTGTTTTTAGTGTGGTATGGATGATGATCGAGTAATTAATTTCCAATGTAATTGGATTATGTTAGCTAATTATGTGAATTGAGAGAAACCTCTATAGAATTTTGCACCCACACTAAAGTTTTTCAAATCGAATTAGTATTGTAATTATTTTAACCCATAACTATATAAAAATTATAATTATGATTATATAAATCCACTACCTCTTTAACTAAGACAATATGAGAAATCTCATGATATCACTATTTCTGATGAGGGGTGATATAATTATGTGGAGAATGGTACACTTAAAATATAATATGGAACATTAAATTTCTTATATATCTATGTATATACCAACTCATTTATTTTTGATGAATTTTGTATTTGTATGAAAATTCCCCAAGGAATATAATTGGAATTATAATTGAAAAAACATAGTTGTATGATGTTCGCATATCAAGTATATGATTATTATTTAGTTATTGTTTATAGGAATTTGATTCCATGAAAATCATTATTCCTTTCTTAGTTCAATTTTATGTTTTTTAGGAATTGAATAGAATTCTATACATAAATCATAAATCAATTTCTAAGGAATTGGTGTTAGATTTTATTTTACAAACCACCCTATGATCTTAAATCAGTGTGACGATAGATATGAATTTCCCTTGGATATCACATCCATTGAATATGTTTTTATTCCATTTAAAATGGGGAGTTTATCTCAAATGGTAAGGAAAAAAAGTAAATATCTATGTTGTACCTGTTGTATTATAGGTTTTTTATGTTTCTTACAAATGAGTTTCCCATTCCCCCACTGAATTGAGATTTTCAGTTTTCAATCAAACTCGTACCTGGTACGACACAAATTTCAATGTCTTTTTATAGAATGGGATAGATTTAGATGTAATAATTTAAGAAGAAATTGTAATAGAATCCTTATAAAAGATTTATTCATTTAATTCTGTCACTTTGGGGTGCACCTGTTATTTTTTTGTTAAAAATAATGATTAATCAATGTGACTATGAATAAATTATTGGATGATGGAAAGGTTCATAATCAAGAATATGTGTACTCATTCGTATATATATATATATTTGACTTATTTGATCAATTGTGTGGAGTCAAATACTTCACCAATATTGAAATTAATACTGTAAATCATCAATTGATTGTTACTTAAAAAAATTTAACTAATAAAACATTCTATAAAATATATAGACACTATGAGTATATCATTATTCCATTAACTCTTACTTATTTACCAATTATCATCATAGAATTACTGAACAATTACTTTATAAACAAACATGAGAAGTTTGTAGAAAACCATATAGATGGTATTCTAAATTTTTCAGGGAGAAATAAAGAGTATGGAGATCAAATGATAGTTTTAATAAGGACCTTAAGGGATAATAAACTATTTTAAATATATAAAAATTATTAATTTCAGATAAAAATAGATTTATTTTTGTGACATATAATCTCAATACAAGATATATCAATTTATCCATAAACGATGGAGTCTATTGAGCATTGGACCAGACCAACCACAATTATTAAGATGCATAGTTTTCTTGGTTAATATGGATATTTTCAATGGTTTATAGATAACTTAACATGACTATCTAATCAAATCACCAATTTAACTCGAATTGGATATGAGTTTCTATAGATAGATGAATGTGAATGTAATATTAAGGAACTAAATATAAGAGTATTAATTGCACATGTTCTAAAATTACCCTATTGCTGAGGGGAGGATATATATATAGTGATCGATCAAATAATTGAGTTGAATATGTTCTCATGTAGAAATATATGAGTATATCTTATTTAAAAAAATAATTGAATGTTCTTGAGAAATATTACATAATTCATGATTTGGAGTAAACTATGGTAATTATTCCATTAAAGATATGGAGGCATTGTGTTTTTAAGGAATGTTTGATATATACCAAAATAAAAAAACTCTTGTATATATTCACATAAATGGGGATGAATACATGGTAGTGAGGATTGTTGGAGAAGTTTAATCATTATGATTTCTCATCAGAGTACCACCCTAGAAAAGGGAACATGGTGGCTGATTCTTGAAGTCGAATGGGTAATACAAGATTATCAATGTGGGGGATAAAAAAGATCCAATATTTATGGATTTTAAAGGATGTATCTTTAAATATTGAATTTAGGGGAGAAATATTTTCGTTCTCAACTAATTTTTTGACCATTTATCATTATGAGAATAAAAGAGCTTCAGAAGGATAATATGATGATGAAAAAGACTTGAGAAATTTACATGATCTTAACATTGATCTTGATGGAATTATAAGTGTTAGAACCCGTGTAGGTGTTCCATCCATACCAGATTTGAAGAATTAATTGTTCGTATATGCTCATAGTTCTTTTTTATCTTTTAATTATAGATGTATGATGATGTATATAGATATGAAAATATATTTCTTATGGGATAGAATAAATAGAGATATACTAGATTTAATATCAAAATAATTGGTATATCAGTAAGATTATGATAAAAGAAAAAATCTTTAGGGGACGTTATTACCATTACCCATACTAGAATAAAAATTGTAAAACATCAAAAAGCATTTTTTCATTTAATCCCCCCAAAAAATATAATTTACAAAATGATATATTGGCTCTAGTTAATCTCCATTGAATTTAATGACACTTAATTACTATCATAGGTGATTTATATGTAAATAAACTTTTCAGAATATACATTATATGTGTTTTAAAATTGAATGGAGTACCAAATTCAATTTAATCTAATTTGGATCGAAGATTTAACCTAATGTTTTGGGGATGTCACACGAATTATTTTGATACAGAGTTGAGTTTCATTTATGAGTGACATCCATAGATATATAGACAGACTAAAAGAAGAATTTGAACCCTCTAAGGCATGTTGAGACCCAATTATATGTATTTAAAAGGTGATATTTCCCACCAGTACCAACTTACCACTGAAATAGGAAGGGGTGAATCATTTATATATTGTTATTTTATATTTCTTATTTTATGAAACAACATTTTGAACCTATTAAAGATCATTCAAGTTGATAAAAATAAAAAAATAACACATCTATAGGAACAAAAGAATTTATAAGGTTCACATATCAAAAAGAGGATCCATGTCCCTGGTATTATTTGAAAATAATCCAATCCCACAGAATCCACTAAGAAACATTCCTTTTGTGTGGATACAATAAGTAAGAGATTCAGTTAAACATGTGTAGAAATATTTTCAATAAAACAATACATGATATTATTCTAGTAAAAATAATATAATAAAATTTTATAAAACATCTATCTTACTATTCATCGTGATCAACCTTCAAAAAATAGTCATTAAAAAATATTATACACTTTATTGCATTGGAGAAGGTAATAACTTATCTGTAGTACATAACAAGACTCAGTATCACTCCCACTCTGATTTCCTAATATGATTTCTCATTTTCATAATATAAATATACCATAATTCCACTGAAACAATTTTAAACAACATCAACAACAGTTGGAATGTCCTTGTTAGATTTCCCAACCTCATTAACCAATCTGATCTAACAAAACATTGAATACAATATTCAATCCTTCTTTTTTATATCCATAATAACTACTAAATAATGGTCATTTCATAAAATCCATATGTCAAAAAAATTTCAATACTCTCACTTCTCTATTCATCACCCATTAATCGAAAAATAGTCAGAATGTACAATATACTTCCCCTTATTTATAGGTGTTCCAAATTTTGTTTTCCAATGATTCTAAAAAACAATTCCCCTCAACCGAATTTCACGAAATATATTTTACTTCTTTATTGGTTCTCAAATCATCATACAACTTATCAATCCTTATAGATTTTTATCAAAACATAATATAACATCATAATATATTTAAAATATTTAGTTTCTTTTCATTATTCATTCTAAATTCCCCATTAGAATAAAATTGTAATGCCCCGACCCTAGTTACCTAGAGTCGGTGCATTATTACATAACATTGGCATGATCACGAGAAAGATCAAATCTTAAAAGACTGATTGGTTTAGTAGCCTTGGAAACACTAGATATATTCATAATGTTTTACATCATAAAAATGAAAACTACAACAACATAGTCTCCATAGACCACACTCTTATCCCCTCATACTATCCCTACACGTCATTTAGAATTTACTTCTTCCTATCCTAGGAAAAATAAAACATAGAAAATGGGTGAGCTCAAATTCCCAGTAAGGATAACAATATAGCGAAAACTTTCTTAAATAAGAATAAACATTTAAGGAAATGTATAACTAAAACAAATTCCTTTTAAACGTGAACTTCAACATTGTGTGGAAAAAATAAAATGAAATAATTCCATTTACTTATTCACATGGATACTCTACTAATCAAATAATCACATGAAATATCAATAACCACTTTCATAATGATGGAATTCATAATGCCAGACTATCATAACCACATTGCCAAGGCCTCGTGCCAAGACTACATATAAGATTTTGTCAAGGCCTTGTGCCAAGACACTAGTTTGTCTCATGTGACCAACCTATGCATCAAGGATCTATAGTAGGCTCCACCAGTCACTTAATATGTCCAATGCATTCCCATATGAAAAGGTTTAAAAAAACATAAACATTCGTATTAAAACTAGCATATGAAATGTCAACACTTTCTCCATAAACCATGAATGGTATATAAATAACACATCCACAGTAAAACATATCACAAAACCATCAATACAATACAGAAGTTTGGTATCATAATAAATCAATTTCAAATAAGATTAAATCCATCAAAGGATGTTGACATAGATGAAATCAAAACTATTTGAGAAAAATATCTCTTTTATTGAAATCATTGACAAGTCACACATTTATAAAGGAAGAAATTTAAAAGAGATTTTTGAATCAATGTGTCCCATACCACTTTGAAACGTTTGACAAGAATTATCATTTCAAAGACTTCATGTCCATAAATATAAATCCTTAAAATCATTTTAAAATCATGGACATTAATTTAAAATATTTAGAAAGATAATTATTTAAAACATTTAAAATTATGATCTTGATAAAGAGTACCTTTCACAAATTCTTAAAATATTCATTTTGAAATCATTTAAAAGTACCATAATTATAAAATAAAACATTTACATTGAAAATACTCGTATAATCCTGTAAGGTAAGCTTTGAATATTTTATAACGGTGGTAAATATCTGCACCCGCCTTATAAGTTGAAAAAACATTCTTACCTTAATCCTGTCGAAAAGGTGAAAAAGAACCTTGATGGGAAAACGACGAAAAGATTTCTCTATAAAACTCTTATAAAAAGTCAAACAAGGGTATAAATGACTTTAACCCATATTCTTGTAAATTGTGAAAATGTTTTCAAATACATTTTGAAGAAACATGGATGTGGATGATAAAGAAATCCCAGTAGATTACTACGTATAAACAACCTCGGATAATGGAGAGATTGCGAAATAAATTCTTACCCTGTACTTTTCCTTGATTGAGGGTAGGTTAACCTCCTGTATAATAGTGAAATAATTGTTATTAAATTATTCAATAATCATATACATTCATATGATATCATATATGATCTTTTAACATTACTTTGTTAATAATATCTTAGAATTATCATTGTTTCGGGTGTTAACTTACTCGTTTTCTTTTATATGTTTTGTTACGTAAGCCATGTTTGTCATTTATAGGTTGTATATTATTAATATCCAGAATGATATCAAGTCCATAAACATTATTTTTAAATCATAAAATGATAATTATACTTGAATGGATACGATGGAGAATGAATCTCATCGCGTTCGTGGAGACGGTAGTCCGTACGTACACACGAGCGACAATATCATTATTTTGATATTAAAATAATATATAATTGGATGGTATATTATATATAAAGAATCTTTATCATGATATATTTATTGTTTACATGAATTATACATCATTATTTTACCCATCCAGATAATAATATTTTGAATAACAATTACACCACGACGTGGAGACGGTAAGCCGTACGTACGCATGTATGGTGACATGTTATTCAAAGGGTGGATAGAATACTGAATATTGGTTGTACCATAATTATAATAACATCACAGTATATATAATATACTGGAGTAATTATTTTAGAATGGTAATAACAAAGAAGGAAGAAGTGGAAGAATAAAGGAACTTGAAAAGGGGTGGTGAAAACATTACCTCTTCTTCGGGTTCTTCATTTTGATTTGATCAAAAGGGCTCCATAGGTTGGCTTTCTGATAAAAATAAGGCCTCTAAGTTGTAGTTAGATAATTTTTGAGAGTATTTGGGTAGGGTTTGGCCGAACCAAAAGGATTTTAAGGTGTGAATAAATGAGAAGGAGGAGTTCCCTTTTATAAGATGGGTGAGGGGCACCTTTAGAAAAGCTAGAAATATTAATTTATAATAAATACATATTCGGTTTCTAATGGCTCCAATTTTCATTATTTAAAGGTTATGGTGGGTATAGGTCTAAAACCATTCAACCAATAGAATTTAGATAGTTTTGGATCATTATATTAACCTTATCTTTTTGTTTTAACTCTTAGTTAATTAGTTTGACATTTACCATGTCACTTTGTATTTCTATATTATATAGTTAATATACTTACTATATACATCCAAGCGACCCCCTAGTGGTCCATTAATAGTACAAATATCATTATATAAGTCTATTGGCCGAACCTTATATTTTTAGGAATTTAATATCAATTAATAATATAATATTTGTTTTAAAATTCTTTTATGTCAATTTTGACACTATTCAATAGTTGATTTTTGTGAAACTCATAACAGAATGATTACTTCGAAAAAAGTCAATTAAATCAATACTAATATTTCATATTATCCTAGAAAATTAGTTTAATTCATTAAAAGTCTCAAATTATATTTATTTGGGTATTTATAATATAAATTATTATAAATTTTCACTATTCTGGTAATAACTGCATCATAATTGTGTCATTAATAAATTAAATTATTTAATGTCTAAATATTATAAATAAAATATCATTATGTATGAAATCTTATTATATTTCTAATGAATATTTACAATTGAATTTATATTATGTATAACCATATATTAAAAATGTATTAGTAAATAAACATTGATTTTAACTCTTTTAACTCTTCTTTGAAATAAATAATAATAAATGTCCTAATCTAATCCAAGTGGACCTAAATGAAAATATTTTATTCATAAGGTTGTTTTTGGTCGAGATACACTTGTCCAATAGAATTAGGACATGTTTTAGGGTAATATTAATAACATTATTACCCTTAACTACCCTATTGAATTTTAACCGTGGTAAATAAAAGTAAAAAGTTACTATTCACCAAAAATTATTTTCATCTCATTGAACCACATTTTACTCTTTGATATTAACCGTGTCTCTCTGATTTTCGAAATTCTAATCACAGAAATGGTGAAATTAAGTTTTATGAAAAATTAAGTTTTTTAACTACCACTTAGTAGTTTCACTATTCATCAAAAATTGATTTTTTCAGAACAATGCCAAAATTTCACCCTAAGCTATAATTGATATTCCAAATTCAAAAATGATGTATATTGTTAAAAATTCCAAATAAATAAGTTGCATTAGTTAATTTTATAATTAATTCCCGCTGTCACAAAAAATAGTGTGTTTTAAGAAACAATTTATATCAAAAGATTGAAAATTGTTTATTTCCAATTTCAAAGTGAAATTAATTTTAATGACCAACATTGGATAAAATGGTAAAAAAATATTCTAATTATACTTTAAAACCACTCAATAGTATAATTTATCACTATAAATTATTTTTATTAAAAAAATTCTTTTTAAGAATTTTTCACTATTCATAAAAATTGGACGTTGTCAGAAAAATACCAAAAATTCAACTTATGATAATTTTGATATTCCGTATCAAAAAATGAAGTCCATTTTGAAATATAATATATATAAAATTTCAAAAAGTAGGTATTACTATTCATAACGGCTAGTTTGATTGGTTGTGGTGTGTGTTAGAACTCGAAGTTGCATACAACACACGCTACTATATTATTCAAAGGAAAGAATACCATGGAAGATTGGGATGTTTCATTGTAGATTTTTGACATCCCCATTCTAAAAAGTAAATTTTTTAGTCTAATTGAATATATAAATGTTTAAAATATTGGATTTAAAAAGGGTTCACTATTAAAAGTGGGTAAAAGTGCAATACTGAAAATGAATTTGTTCTTACATTATATCTAAGAAACTCATAATATGGATTATAAAATTATAAGGATTATATAAAGTTTAAAATTTAGTTAATACTATTGATAACCTGTTTTGAACGGCTTGTTTGGTAAGTCATGGTGTGCTTGAATTCGGTGTGGTGTGTAGTGCAAGTTATTGAATTATTTTGAAAAAAATAACACACTATGAAATCTTGGGGTGTTACATTCTCCCCTCCATCAATAAATTGAGTCCTCTCAATTTGAAATTGTTCTTTGAAAATAAAAGGTTGATTATAGAAAATATCATTGTGGTAAAACCCACATCAGAAATTGTGTTGATAAAGTTTAGTCTTAATATGAGGAAAAGAGAAATAAAAGGTTCAACACCAAATTATGATCTCTATTCGGAGAACATTGGTGGTAATTATAGACATATAATTGGAGGAAAAACGTAAATATTTATAGGTAGTGATTGAGTTCATCAATCACAAACAAGTGTAAAATTTAGGGCCTTAAATTCATCAATCTATGATGATTTAAATACCATCAGTTCAGCAAAACATATGGTATTAAGATAACACATTTTTTTAAAGATCCCTTCACTAAAGTATAAGAATTATTTTATTTGTTGAATAAGAGAAGAAGAAAAATATCTACTTGACAAGTAGAGTCTCAACCTTTAACTAAGTTCTACCCCAAACTAATCTTTTACTCTAAAAGATAATAGAACTTAAAAATAATATTCTATTTATCCTATTCCTATAGGGTTAAAAAATGAATTTATAATTCATCTATAAGAACCATTAAAAACTACATTATTCAAACCAGGACATCACATGGGTCAGTGGTAGGTGATACACCCATTTCGCCCTTCAGTTGTGGGTTTTAGTCTCGTAGCCTTGCCGGACGCGATGGGTTGCCGCCCAACCTCCGGGTTGTCCTTTTATGGAAATCCAAAATAATCCAAACTAGAACTATCCAAATTACATTAGTCCAAAATTTATAAGGAAGGTAAACAGAATGGAGATATTTTTTTGCCGCATAATAACATGTGATCACCTTCATCATGTATTCTTTTAAAACACTGCAACATCCCGAATTATCATAAAACCTTACTGATTACATTCATGATCCCTTATTCCTTATAGAATAATAGATATACTCCTTCAATCCAAAAATGTTGTAAGCCCCAACAATATTGGAATATACAAATCATTAATCAGTTTCAAGGTAGTCAAGAACATCCAACATAATTTATCCAAAACAATAATGTATTATTCTAAAATCACTACCTCAGTATCAGAACCATATTATGGTTTATCTTTCTCTCATCCATATATTTTCCAAAAATTTAACCTGCTATTGAGTCACTTTTCTTTGTTCCACACAATCTCAAGTCCATAATGAAATAGTACTACAGTACAATCCTTATATACTCCATAATTATTATAACAAGTACATTGTTGATACAACACTCAAATGACATAATCAACATAAGAACTCTAATCATTCCTCTTCATCTGTGGTAGTATCATAACTTGATTATTATCTAATAGCATCATTTGCGGCATAGTCTGATGACTGAGACATAGGTTTGCGTAGTGTTCAAACTCCTTGTAAATGAAGCATTGTACATTTGAACCATTTTCTTACCCTCACAGTCACGTACTTTGTTCTTTTTTCCTCCACACTTTTAAAAAACTCTAATTCCTTTCAGGCAAGTTCCAGGGTGTTTCTTTCCATAGTTATCACATATGGGAAAATTCTTCTTTTCCCTCTTCCCTTTATCCATCTTTCTCTCTTCCATCCTTTTCTTCTCTTGCATCCTTTCAAAGCCATAGGACTTAGTAAACTATTTACTTATCTTATCAACACATGATATTATTTCTTCATATGATGATAATACATGTGAGACTATTTCTATTATAAATTCTGGCTTAAGACCCTGAAATATATGATCCTTCCTTCTCTTTGTATCATGTGCATTGATGGAGTTCTCATTCCTTCTACTGGGCGCCATTTCTAAACAATGGCATACACTAGATTAGTTTATGAATAACAATACCTAATCCCAAACTTTTAAAACACATAACATAAATTAAATAGTTTATGGATATAATCCATAATCATAAAAATGTATCCTTTGAGGAAGAATATACTCATAAACCCTTCATAAAGGTTTGTAAAGAAAATGAGAATTATCCTAAGAATATCCCCTGGGAGTGTCGTAACCAAGAGTGTAGTATGGCCCGTTGTTGTGCACCAGTTCTTGTTCGAGTCTAGCTCAATGTGGTGTTTTCGGATTTTACCCCTAGGTACATCTATGTCAGAGCCGCCTCTACCTGCCCATATCCAGAGAGGGATATATTTCTCGGAAAACTCAAAAAATCTCTGAAATACCAAACTTCTAGAATGTTCTTCTATACTAATCCCCAAAGTCCATCCTAAATCTATGTGCTCTAATCAGATTTTATCTAAATCTAGCTCCCAAGGATTATACTAAACTTCCTCTGATACCAACTGTAACGCCCCGACCCCAGTTTCCTAGAGTCGGTGCATTATTACATAACATTGGCATGATCACAAGAAAGATCAAATCTTGAAAGACCTATTGGTTTAGTAGCCTTGGAAACACTAGATATATTCATAAAGTTTACATCATAAAAATGAAAACTACAACAAAATAGTCTCTATAGACCACCCTCTTATCCCCTAATCCTATCCCTGCAGGTCATTCATATTTTACTTCTTCATATCCTGGGAAAAATAAAACATAGAAAGGGGTGAGCTAAAATGCCTAGTAAGGATAACAATATAGCGGAAACTTTCATAAATATGAATAAACATTTAAGGCAATGTATAACTAAAACAAAAGCCTTTTAAACTTGAACTTCAACATAGTGTGGCAAAAATAAAATGAAATAATTCCATTTACTTATTCACATGGATACTCTAATAATCGAATAATCCCATGAAATATCAATATCCACTTTCATAATGATGGAATGCATAATACCAGAATATCAAAACCACATAGCCAAGGCCTCATGCAAAGACTACAAATAAGATTTTGTCAAAGCCTTGTGCCCAAACACTAGTTTGCCTCATGAGACATACCGATGCATCAAGGAGCTATAGAGGGCTCCACCCATCACTTACTAAGTCCAATGAATTACCATATGAAAAGGTTTAAACATAACATACACATTCATATAAAAACTATCATACTAAATGTCAACACTTTCTCCATAAATCATTAATGGTATAAGAATAACACATCCCCAGTCAAACATATCACAAAACCTTAAATATAATAAAAAAGGTTTGTATCATAATAAATCAACATCAAATAAGCTTAAAATCAATCAAAGGATGTTGAAATAGATGAAATAAAAACTATTTGAGAGAAATATCTCTTTTCTCGAAATCATTGAAAAGTCACACATTTATAAAGGAAGTAATTTAAAAAAGATTTTTGAATAAAAGTGTCCCATACCACTTTGAAACTTTTGAAAAGAAATAGAATTTCAAAGACTTCATGTCCATATAAATAAATCCGTAAAATCATTTTGAAAATATGGACATTAATTAAAAAGATTTATAAAGATAAATCTTTAAAACATTTAAAATTATGATATTGATAAAGAGTACCTTTCACAAATTTTTAAAATATTCATTTTGAAATCATTTAAAAGTCACATAATTGTAAAATAAAACATTTACATTGAAAATATACTTATAAGCTTGTATGGGAAGCTTTGACAATTTTATAACGGCGGTAAATAGCCGCACCCTCCGTATAAGTTAAAAAACCATTCTTACCTTAATCCTGTCGAAAAGGTTAAAAAGCACCTTGTTTGGAAAACAACGGAAAGATTCCTTTATAAAACTCTAATAAATAGTCAAACAAGGGTATAAATGACTTTAAACCATATTCTTGTAAATGGTGAAAATGTTTTGAAATACATTTTGAAGAAACATGGATGTGGATGATAAATAAATCCCAGTAGATTACTATGTATAAAAAACCTCAGATAATGGAGAGATTGTGAAATAAACCCTTACCTTGTACTTTTCCTTGATTGAGGGAAGGATAACCTCCTGTATAATGGTGAAATAATTGTTATTAAATTATAGATGAATCATATACATTCATATGATATCATATATGATCTTTTAACATTGCTTTGTTAAAAATATCTTAGAATTATCGTTGTTTCGGGTGTTAACTTACTCGTTTTATTTTATATGTTTTGTTACGTAAGTCATTTTTTTCATGTATATGTTGTATCTTATTCATATCCAGAATGATATCAAGTCCTTAAAAATTATTTTTAAATCATAAAATGATAATTATACTTGAATGGATATGATGGAGAATGAATCTCATCGCGTTCGTGGAGACGGTAGTCCGTACGTACGCACGAGCGACAATATAATTATTTTGGATTTAAAAATAATATATAATTGGATGGTATATTATATATAAAGAATAATTATCATGTTATATTTATTTTTTACATGAATTATACATCATTATTATACCAATCCAAATAATTATATTTTGAATAACAATTACACCACGACGTGGAGACGGTAAGCCGTACGTACGCACGTATGGTGACATGTTATTCAAAGGGTGGATAGAATACTGAATATTGGTTGTACCATAATTATAATAACAGAAAAATATATATAAGACACTGGAGTTATTATTTTAGACTGGTAATAACAAAGAAAGAAGATGTGGAAGAAGAAAGGAACTTGAAAAGGGGTGGTGAAAACATTTCCTCTTCTTCGGGTTTTTCCTTTTGATTTGATCAAAAGGGCTCCATAAGATGGATTTATGATCAAACTGAGGCCTATAGGTTGTATTGAGGGAAGTTGAAAGAGTATTTGGGCAGGGTTTGGCCGAACCAAAAGGCTTTTAAGGTGTGAAGAAATGAGAAGGAGGAGTGCCCTTTTATAAGAGGGGTGAGGGGCACCTTTGGAAAAGCTAGAAATATTATTTTATAATAAATTCATATTTGGTTTCAAACAGCACCAAAGTTTATTATTTAAAGGTTAAGGTGGGGATAGGTCGAAAACCATTAATCCAATAGAATTTATACAGGTTTTTGTCATTATATTAACCTTATCATTTTGTTTTAACTCTTAGATAATTAGTTTGACATTTACTATGTCACATTCTATTTTTATATTATATAGTTAATAAACCTACTATATACATCCAAGAGACCCCCAAGTGGTCTAGTAATGATACAACTATCATGATATAAGTCTCTTGACCGAGCCTTATATTTTTAGGAATTTAATATCAATTAATAATATAATATTTTTTTTAAAAACTCTTTTATGTCAATTTTTACACTATTCAATAGTTGATTATTTTGAAACTCATAACAGAATGATTACTTCGAAAAAAGTCAATTAAATCAATCCTAATATGTCATATTATTCTATAAAATTAGTTTAATTCATTAAAAGTTACAAATTATATTTATTTGGGTATTTATAATATCAATTATTTTAATTTTTCACTATTATGGTATTTACCGCATCATCATTGTGTCATAAATAAATTAAATTATTTAATGTCTAAAAATTATAAATAAAATATCATTATGTAGTAAATCTTATTATCTTTCTAATTAATATTTACAATTTAATTTATATTATTTATAACCCTATATTTAATTTTTTTTAGTAAATAAACATTGATTTTAACTCTTTTAACTCTTCTTTGAATTAAATAATAATAAATGTCCTAATCTAATCCAAGTAGACCTAAATGAAAATATTTTATTCCTAAGGTTTTTTTTGGTCTAGATACACTTGTACAATAGAATTAGGACATGTGTTAGGGTAATATTAATATCATTTTTACCCTTAACTACCCTATTTACTTTCAACCTTGGTAAATAAAAGTAAAAAGTTACTATTCAAAAAAATTATTTTCATCTCATTGAACTACATTTTACTCCTTGATATTTACCGTGTCTCTCAGATTTTTTAAATTCCAATCACATAAGCGGTAAAATTAAGTTTTATGAAAAAGTAAGTTTTTTAACTACCACTTAGTAGTTTCACTATTCATCAAAAATTTAAGTTTTTCAAAACAATGCCAAAAATTCACCCTAAGCTATAATTAATCTTCTGAATTCAAAAATTATTTCTATTTTTAAAAATTTGAAACATATAAGTTGCATGAGTTAATTTTGTATTTAATTCCCGTTGTCACATCAAATAGTGTGTTTTTAAGAAATAACATATATCAAAACATTGACAATTGTTTATTTTCAATTTCAAAGTGAAATTAATTATAATGAACACCATTTGATAAAATGGTAAAAATATATTCTAATTATGCTTTAAAACCACTCAATAGTATAATTTATCAGTATAAATTATTTTGATTAAAAAAGTTGTTTTTAAGTATTTTTCACTATTCATAAAAATTGGAAGTTGTCAGAAAAATACCAAAAAATCAATTTCTAATAATTTCGATATTTTTTATCCAAAAATGAAGTCCATTTTGAAATATAATATATATATAATTTCAAAAATTAGGTATTACTATTCATAACGGCTAGTTTGATTGGTTTTGGTGTGTGTTAGAACTCGAAGTTGTGTACAACACACGCTACTATATTATTCAAAGGAAAGCGTACCGTGGATGCTTGGGATGTTTCATTGTAGATTTTTGATTTCCCCATTCTAAAAAGTAAATTTTTTAGTCAAATTGAATATATAAATGTTTAAAATATTGGATTTAAAAAGGGTTCTCTATTAATAGTTGGTAAAAGTTCAATACTGAAAATGAATTTGTTCTTAGATTATTTCTAAGAAACTCATAATATGGATTCTAAAATTATAAGGATTATATAAAGTATAAAATTTAGTTAATACTATTCATAACCTCTTTTCAACGGCTTTTTTGGTAAGTCATGTTGTGCTTGAACTCGGTGTGGTGTGTAGTGCAAGTTATTGAATTATTTTGAAGAAATAACACACTATGAAATCTTGGGGTGTTACAAAAACCCTGTGTTCTGTTGTAGTTTGATCATTACATTACACAACCCTAGTTGATACAAGTAGAAAAAGAGAAGGATTCAAAATACAAAAATCGGAACAAACTAATTTGTTTCTAAATATTATTCCTTATGACAACTGATAAAATAAAATATTTCAAAATATTCCCCCTTTAACATTGTATCAACATCATTAAAATTTTATTTCCATTATTTTTTACAAACATTGATTTTAATTATAATGATTCCTACACATGCTCAGCATCCCTTTCAGCATCTTCTTTATGAATACTTAATAAAATATTAAAATTTTAAAGCTCCACCTATAAAACATATTTATAAAATATTTCAAATAAAACTTATTTTATTATTTTCCTCGAAAAATGTTCCCATGTATGTGATTTTATCAGTTTCACATAAAATTTGATGGTCGATACCACATATAGTTTGACGATTCTAAAGCAATTGAAAAAAAGTCTAATTTCATCATTAATTCTTTATCCACAAGATTTTAAAACAAATGAATAATTTATTTTCCCTTGACCCTATTAAAAAACTAATATCAATTCATCTTTTTGAAATATGGTTGAATATATTATTTATTGATTTAACATTGAATTTATTTCTTCTATCAATCCAAAAAACTCCCAATGTAGTCCCCAAATTATCCTCAAATAATTAGTCATCCTCCGATTGTATTTACAACCATCACTGAATTTGATGATCAATATTAGGATAACTCCAATGGTTGATGGAAAACTGTGTTAGATGGACCAATGTCAATAACAACATCTTTCTGATTATTCTGATGATTCACAAAAAAAAATCTGAAGATTTATATTTTATAGATTATTGGTTAGACAAATAACCATCATCTTTATATTTTCACATTTCCAAAATAAACTTCGCAGCATTTAAAAAATGTACTTCTCGTGTTCCCACACTTATCAACTAAGACTATAAAACATCATCTTTAGTAACCTAAATCTTCTTTAAACATTAGATTGTAATATGGATGTCTCCATGACATTTAGAACATTTAACAGGTTATTTGGAATTACTCAATATACAATGGAATATATTTGAACATCCCATTCTACTTGAAATCTCATTTTTTTCCAAATAAAATAGCCAATATAATTGTCATAATGTGTTCTTCCCCTCTAATTTATAAGGATTACAACGTTGGTTTCTTTAATAAAATATAATTTATGATAGCTCCATTATATGTAAATGATCATCATATTTACATCAAATCCATTTAGACTCCAATAAAATGATCATTATGATCAAACTTTCATTGCACACCCATGTGAGTCTAATGAACATTTATTTCTGGAAAAAATCTTATAATGATGAAGGCATTTCATAAGAACTATCAGTCTAGTTTTAGATGATTGATGGTGAGTTTGATGATCAATAGTTACTAAGTGAATTGATATAATTTCTTCTTTGCATCAAAATACAACACCATTAGTATATCTATTTAATTATGATAATAATTATCATTCCCAACAAAATATTATTTCTAAAATCTAATAGAATTATATAAATAATTCAATATGATGGATTTTATCTAATGAATCACATTGATGAACAAGATATGATTTTCATATCGAATGACTGGATCTGATTCCTCAATCTATTAGGCTGGGTCTGATTGGATGTTTTTCACACACCCTTCATCTATCTATAATTCAATCAACTTCTTAACATCCTCACATTCTTCAAAATAATAACTATATATATATATATATTGATTGACTAAAAATATAACCAATAAAAAACTAGGTTCTAACAACCCCCTTGTGTTTTTTAATAATACATCATTATATCACAATAATACCCTTTTTTTTATTTTCCCAGTTATATTTATTTCTCCCCCTATTTTTTATCTATCCCTCTTTTTTGTAATAAATTTCAAAGTGCGAATCATGATATTTTTTCCCATTTATTTAAAAATTATTTTATATCCATAGGTTGGAACTATATATCTATAAATAATGATATTATTTTTTATTAGAACATAAGCATCAAATAAGTTTTTTAATAAAGACTATGGAACTAAAAAACACAAAGTATACATGGAGGAACATGGTGTATGAAAAGAGAGTGTATCATCATGTTGATCCATGGGTTCTATAACACAACATTTATGTAATACCTTTTCATGATTAATTCAAGATTCTTTTTTATTTGTAATTCAAATAAAACAATTATTTTAAAACCAACTCTCATGTAAAAAATGTTCATAAAAAATATTCAGGGGTAAAAAATTCAGTTTTCCCAAAAATATATTTTCTTTTAAACTCATTACATTTTTTTGAAATAATATAAATAAACTCATCAACACTAGGTTATTTATTTATTCTCCATAAAATTTATGCAAGTTAGTACGTGTAAATATGAATTTTGAGAATAAGTATGAGCCTCAATAGTTTATTAGAAACATTAATCAGAGTGAGAGTCCTATCTTAATATTGATTTATAATTTTTATTCATCATTTATTTTTCATTTCACGAGCATTCAAAATTCTATTCATCCTACTCATATTTTCTAACAATATTTTTTCAACTAAATATTCTTTTAATGAGGATAAAAATTCTCTTCAATTTTAGTAATATTTTTCCGTAGTGAGTTTCTAACATATTATTCATGTATTCATCTTAGTATGACAAGATAGTAAAATTTGTTTTGTTACAATACCGTTAGGATCACATCTCTTTTATCCTTTTTCACTATTAAAATCACAATCTAGAGATATATTTTTGTCAACATTTTTCTCATTTACAGAACCCATTTTCTTCCCTATTTTTTCTACTATTTTTTCTTCTTACAAAATTCTTTCCATTTTTACCTATTCTATCCAAATAACTAAGAACTCACTATTCCATAACAAACTATATTTATTTTTCTTAATTTTCAAGACACCTTAATATATTTCTTTCTTCGAGGGTTTTGAATCCACATAAATATTTCAATTCTTTAATTTTTTATAATATTTATTCTATACATAGTTTAAAAAATATTGTCTATTTACCTAAATCCACAATAATACTAGTAATATTCATAGACTAAATATTACCCTATATAGTTTCTATATCGACTGTTGTTTTTATAATGTTTCTCGGTAGCCTTGTTATCTTTATTATAATAACATTTTTGAACCCCAAAAACTTTTTTAACCTGACACCTTTTTCTTTAGATTAGTTTTCTATTTCATCATTATAGGAAAAATAATTAATAGAAAAATGAACGGACATAGTAATTTTAGAACCTTATGGCTTCATGACTTTATTGGTTTTGGACATGTACAAAACAATGATATCTTTTTTATTCATAAGAACATATTTAAATTTATGTTCAACTTTTCAAGGTAACATATATGTATATTCCCCAGAATCACCCTTTCCGGAACATTTTTTTATATCTAAGATAGAGTTCATAAAACAAGTAATTACATTATTAGTATTAAAATGTTTTTTTGAACATGATATAACTCTTTATCAATTTAAATCAATTGTACTGCATGATTTTATTTTTGATTTTTTATCTGCCCAATAAACTTATTCAAACTATGATCATGATCGTCAAACATAACATTTTATTAAGAGGACATTTCTGAATAGTATTTTTCAATCTTTCCTTATTCATGTTAATGATTTCCTTTTCATGAATCAAAATCTTCTATAGATATTATTTTAATTCCACTTTCATATGAAATTCGAAATTATTTTATTTTTCATCAGAAATACTAGTTTCGATACTATTAAATGGTTAATTATTAACTATTATAATAAATCAATTTTCATCAATAGATTTGGTGAAATATCAGGTTTATTTTTTTCTGTCATCAATAATTGAAATAAAGTTTCTACTTTTAGTTTTGATAACTACATATCATTTTCATTTAGGTTAAGTTTTTTCAACATGTTTCATCTAAAGTAATATTTTCATTATATCATATTCATCACTTTATTCTTTATCCCTTATTCAAATACAATTTTAAACAATGTTTATAATTTCCCTACACATAAACACATCTAGGGATGCTTCCCTTTATGTTTACATATAACTCCATTCACATTATTATAAAACAAGGATAAAATATGATCATGATTTTCAACATAACACATTTTAAAAATTAAAATTTCCCTACACATAAACACATCTAGGGACGCTTCCCTTTATGTTTACATAAAACTCCATTCACATTATTATAAAACAAGGATAAAATATGATCATGATTTTCAACATAACACATTTTAAAAATTAAAATTTCCCACATATTATTATTTACAAATAATCTTGATGTTTTCATTATTATGAACCTTGAAAAATAGTTCATGATAAAATTTTGTTATTACCTTCATATATCTTTCTATTCTTTTCTCATAATTGATTAGAGTACTTTTAAAATCACCCAGAGATAATGTATCAAGATTTATATCGTCTAATGAAGACACATTAACATATAATTTAATGGAATCTATTCCTAATATCTTATCAATAATATTATATTATTCCAAATCCTTACCATGAAATATAGTAGTGCTGAAAATGCCATTCACCTTAGTAAAGATGTCAAAAAATGATCTATCTTCAACCATCTTGAGATATGCATACTTAAATGTCTATATGTTTATTTTTTAATTTTTTACTTTTATATTTACCAAATGATTGTTCATAGGCTTATGATAGATATGTTTGGTATTGTAAAATCCATTTACTATTATAAAACAAATTTAATATATTGATGAGAGTTGAAAACTGTTTTCTCTCCCATCATTATCATTGTATTCCTATCAACATTTTTAACAGTAGCATTCTCAACATTATGGGGGATCAATCTATTGTATATTCTGAATAATCATAACCAAGGGACATAAGATATGTAATTATATTACCTTTCTATATATAATAATTCCCATCATTAATAATCAAGAATCCTTTAAATTTTATGAGAGCGAAAATTTTCAATAACAAATCCTTCTTCAAAAAACATAAGTATAGAGTAAAGGAACAAAACCTTCATTATGGTACAACTCAGTATTTACCACAATGATCAATGTATCATTGAGAGTGGAAGGGTTTAATAATTAATATATATTTTTTATTTGTTTTCTTAGTTAGGAAAAGTATTCCACCTCCTATTAATGATCATTCAATTGGATAAAAATAAAACAATCAAACATCCCCATGAACACAAAAATTTACAAAATTAATATTTCAAAAAGAGTAGAAAAACAATTGTTATGGTTTGGATAGAATTTAATACAATAAGATCCACTAGAAAAATATCATTTTTTTAATACAATAGGTAGGATAATCCCAAACACATTTATAACATTATGATTATTGCAACATTTTATGTTCATCATCAATAAAAATTATGTAATATAATTTTTTATAGAAAACATGTTACTATACTTTTTGATCAAGTTTCACAAAATATGATATCAAAAAAATTATTTATATTATTACCTGGAAGTAGGTATGAATATATATTGAAATTGTAGTGGTATATAATCTGATTCTAACTTTGATTTACCCATATGATTTCTTAGTCTGTTAATATAACATTTCTAGAATACAACTAAAAAAATTATGAACTTCTTATATCTTATTATATAAATACCAGTATGATTTCCAAATCTAATGGACCATGATGATCTTAAATATAACTAAATATTATCTTCATTATTATTCTTCAATGGTATGAAAAACCTTCTCAGTAATTCCCATTCTGGAAATTCATGCTCTCAAAATAACATTTATATTTATCAAATCATGATTATTCACTAGTGGAAAATACAAGAGTTGGAAAGAATAAATTATATAACTATATTTATAGGTGTTCCAATTATAATTTAGATAGGATTATAAAAAAAACATCCCTACTCAAGAAAAACTCAAAACATAAACATCCCTTGAATTTCATATGAACGTTTGAATTCTTTAAAACATCCCAAATCATCATACTTCTTCTCAAAGATTATCAAATCTTCTTAAAAAATATAATAAAAATATAATTTCATTATAATATTTAGTTTTTTTATGGGCATTCTAATCATTCCGTCATTATGAATACATATGTTAGGTTATAGCTTCTTCATTATGTTTCTCTACCCCAATTGAAACAAATTCAAAAATAGATGGGTTCTCATTATTATAATCAGAACAAACTAAATAAATGTTTCTCAAGATGATGCTCCTTAACAACTAATAAAACCAAATCATTGATTAAATTCCACTATAAAAAAATTTAAATATTTTTATACATTTATATCCATTTTTTTTTATAAACATATTTGTAGCATCGAAATATTCATACAATTTATATGAATCACTTGAAAAATCATATTCAGAATTATATGAAAAAATATTCCAGTTTTCAGAACCCCCCATGAAAATAGTATGAATAACATCATTAAAAAATAATTTTCTTTCATTATTCATATATATGAACCTGCACCCAATGAAGTCATCAATGTCACATCCAGAGAGATTGTCGGAACAGAAATAGTCCAATGATTCTTGGATCCATTGAAAACAGATTAGAGGACTTAATTCATTAGTAACCCCCGTAATATGAAAAAATATTAAGGATTTATTTTTATAGAACCAATTCAAAAACAACCATGAATTATTTATGATGAAATATTGCTTAATACATTGTTTATTGATTAGTCTTAGACGATATTCTTACAATCAGTCCCAACATCTCCAAATTTTTTCCCAATAATTTCCACTAATAACAATGATTCCTCTAATTGTCCTTTTCATCCATCACAACATTTGATAATTAGTATCTAGATAACTTTTATGATTGGTGACACACTACTTCCAATGGAACAATTTTTTCTTCATCTTATTTTATATTCGAATTATTATTAAGAAAAACATCTTCCTTCAAATATTGTTATCATGTGGCCTATTTTTAAGACTAGAATCCAGCATCTTCATCTTCACACATTACCTATGATCCTTCCTAGATATTAAAAAAAATAACTGATGTTATCACACTAATGGAATGAGAGAATAAATATTCATCTTTAAAAAAATTCATATTCTACAAGCATAACCTTAAAAGAATTAATTTTTCATGATTATCAATATTTTTTATATTGGATTTAGAATCTCATATGTTTATATAGAATGTTGTATAACTTAAAATTCATCTTGAAAATAAATTCATTCGCTGTTACTAACCACAATCTGATTAGTTAAATGTTTTCTTCTATTCTCCATAATAATACATTCATCAAAATATTCAAAATCAATTTTTTATTTATGATAACTCCATGATTATAAAATCAATTTCATATTTAAATTGGATCCTTTTAGACTATGATACACATCCATACTATTATCAAACAATAATTTCAAACCTATGGTGATTATGTTTAACCTTTTTTTATAGAAATTTTATTTTTAAGATGGTATATATTCCTATAACATATGTGTCTGATTTCCTAAAAATAATGTTTATTCCAAAAATATTATTTTTCAAATTTAATTGATTTTTTTTCTTCCTTGAAAAAAATAAAAGAAATAATTTTCATTAAAACCCTCTATTTATGATCACTATAATTATTCCTGGACAAAAAAAATTTCAATAATAATATGAATGTTTATCAATTAATTAATGACAGTGATTATATCTAATGACACATTGTGATGAACGGAGTCTGATTATCATTCTGATGGTTTGAATCATATTCCCCATTTCTCTAGTCTGGTTTTGATTGAAAATTATTCATACACTATTTTATAAAAATATTTCAATGAAATTATCAACATAATTAATTTCTTTATCATAATTAGTATATCGATAAATTGAAAATAAAAAATCATAACTAAGTCCAAAAAAAGGTTGTTGGGTTCTACACCTAACACAAGACGAGAATTCATAAAAATAAACTTTCAGTCAAACATCTAGCTGGATCCTTAATAATCACTCTATCTAAAAAAGTATATACAAACAACAATAAGGGATTAAGATGGATAATGAAATCAATTGTAAATTGATATAGGTGAGGAAATTTTGGATAAAGATATATCCATTCAATAACACATCAAGGAAGCTTAGAGTCTACATAAGTGTTATCCTAACAATCATTGTCATGATTTATAGTTTGAATTATGTGAGAAGGTTTTCCTATAAAATTATTCATGTAAAATGGTTATGATATTCCAAAATAATTGAAAATGTGTCTATAGTTATATTGTAAAAAAAATTATTCTTGATCGTGTATGTGTAGTTTCTTATCTCTTACTATTTAAACATAACCTATCTGAATTCCATTATTTCTTCCATGTATCTCTCACAATTATGTACATACATGATCCTTAATATGCACAGAACTCCTAATTCTTACCATTAGAGAATAAAATTTATTATCATAAATAACCTATTGAGATCCTTAATTATATTAATAATCTTCTATGAAATAATACCACTCTCCAGGTTAGAATTTTTTATTCAAAGCATCAATTTGAGGAATCTATGTGCGAACCTAAGAATATGACGAGGCTTAAGTTACCTAAATATTTAAATGGGAGTGACTAATTTTTAAGGATAGATTCTTTTTAATGGGTATATAATGTATCAAGATGATATTACTTTGAATTTTTTTGAATGAATTTAATTTTTGATATCTTATGTTACACGCAACATTGAGTTTTAATGAACCATGATATAAAAAAATTTATTATTATTAAATAATAATTTTCTAAATTTAAGAACTAAAATTAGGTTTATGAATTGGATTAAATATATTTTTAAAATTAATTATATTTATTTTATATATAAAAAATAAATTTATAAAAAATGTAATTATTTTTTAGTTAAGTATATTTTTTCATTGTAAATAACAATTTATAAAAAATAATTTTGTATTAATTATTTTGAAAAAAATTAATTTTTGAACATTTAGAAATTTTATTTGAAAAAGGTAACATCATTTTTGGATTTAACAGTTTAAAATTATATAATTTTTATTTTTTAATATATATGAAGAAATGAATAATGTTTTAGTGAATAGATAAAAATATTGATTTTTATTAACAATTTATTTTTTCAAAGAATTTAGAATTTTAGATAGTATTTAAAATGGTTTTGAAAAGAATGAAATTCCAATAATGATTTGATAAAAATATTTGAGTTCATTAGAAAAAAATTAATATTTAATTTTGATTTTAAAATATTATATACTTATGAAAATTCTCTCTCCGAGAAACAACTTTTTCATAAATTACAATGGTTTAATTTTCAATAAAATATTTCCACTTATATGAATGGAATTTAAAAAAAATGGATTCAGAATTTGGAATGAAAAAAATTATCATATCAATATAATGTGAATTAATTTTAAAAAAAACAGAATAGTAAAAATAGAACAAATTAATTACAGAGTTTAAGATTAAACATGTTTTATGGGGGATAATCTAAAATGATAATGGTTAATATGACATAAAAATCATTCCAATTTCTAATTTATAGAAATATGTATACCTTATATAATATAGGGTTTAAAAATAGTACATTTTGTAGCACTGTGTGATGTTCAAAACATAGGTAATCATTTTTCTTTTAAAAAACTCCATGTCTCTCAAATTCCCAACTATAAAAGGGAACAACTCTCCTATCCTCTTCACACAAACAAAATAGGTTGGTTAATAACATAAAAAATATCTAGATTAATTATATAAACACATCAAATATTCCATATTTTGATTATGGAATCCATTAAATATTTCATTTAATGTTAACCTATAGTGGTTATCTGAAGAAGAGGTAACATTCTTGACATATAATTTTTATTTTATTTCATCATCATAATCTATTTGATATTATTCAAATATTAATAAAGTTTAAAATTATTGTCTCAAATATACTTATATTTCTTTATATTTATGGTATAAAATATATCTATCTCATGTTCCATAAAATGTGAAATAAAATCATCGATCATGTGTATGGCTGACTTTATCCTCATGAACTTATGTAATCAAATTTCCGTCATTGCCTCTTACAAGAGGATATAATGATGAAATTAAAAGATATATATGATATTAAAGAAATTATTTAATCTTATTTTAGTATAATATAATATGAAACATCTTACATTTCATTCCTTTGGAATACAGAAATGTGACTCATGTGTATAACAGACTACCACATCTTAAGCGATGTTATTCAGTTTTCAATTATGACTAACATTGATTGTAATGAAGATATATCTAATAAAAATATGTCATATATAATAATTTAAATTAATATTCTACTGTGTAATATTATCTACCTTACATACCTTGAAAAACATGAAGCAACATTCATGAGTACGTACATCCTACCGTCTCATCAAATCGAGTAATTAATTTTCAGTCTCTAACATTTATAAATAACTCTAAAAAATTTAATCATTATTTATAATATTTATATCATGTGAAAAATATCTATATTATATAACCATTATCATTTTATTTGGTCTTAAAATATCAAATAATAAAATACTTGAAAACTAGCAGTTATTACATGAAATGTAATTTTTACATAGAATTATTAATAAATTAGTAATAAAAGATAAAAATAAATAATAAATGGAATTAAATATATAATTATTTTTCATTATTATATGAGTAAATAATCAATATTTTTTAAAAATGATTTTCAATCATGTGTGAAGGAACATGAGACGTAAGGTAAGGGAATTTTGCTAATCATTTTTTCACTATGGGACACGTTCCTAACACACAACTTCTTTCTTCTGTATTGTTCATATACATAAAACTATTTAATTTTTTTATTATTATCATTAATAATATGGTATATAAATATAAATATAATATTATTTATTTCATGTGGATTATGATTCAAAATATGCAATGTTGGTAATGACATTTTGTTACAATATCATTGTTTATCGATATTGTTTATAATTATGTTTCCAATGATGATATACAATGATCTACCAAAAAAGAATCACTTATGTAATCTTATTTAATGGTTATTTCATTTATATATATTTTTTCCATACATTTTACATCTTCTTTTATACATGACTCGAAAATAATGTTTTTATGAAAAATAGACTATATTTTTCACTCAATTTAAAACATATTATTCTCAATTCCTATATTTTCAAAAAATTCATTAAATAATGATTTTATAAAAATAAAAGATTTATATATTAAATTGATATAAATTTTTTACTATTATGAAAAAATTTAAAACAAATATTCGTTTCACTTTCAGAATGAAGTATATTCTCTGTTTTACCAAAAAATATTAACAAAATCATTCTTTATTCATGTATAACATTAATGCTATTTTCATACTCTAGGACTAGTAAATGTTTTAGATATTACATTATAATTTTCAAAATAAATTATCATTTAAATGTATTTAAACAATTTCATGTGTAATTATATTTTTTTAAAGATGATTTTCAAAGTGGGAAGGATATTTTCCTAAATAAATGGTTTAACTAATATTTTAAAATTATTTTATAAAAATATAAAATTCATTGATATTAAATAAATTTTTTTTGGGATGTGATAAATTGATAATATCATAATTAATTCTATATATTATTTATGTTTTTGATGGAATTATATTTAAGAAACCTATTTATTTTCCCTGGATTACGCTATGATGAAATATTTAGGAAACCCGTTTATTTTCATGGGGATTGATATGATTAATGTTTTTCGATATAGTGGCACAAAAATATATGATTTTAAATTTATAATGGGTGTTAGTTATGTCTCTAAATAATAAATTTAGTAAATATTGATACCTTATGAGATAAGACGGCCTGTAATGCGATTATACCTTGTTTATTAAGGGACATTGTCACTGTGATTATCTTTGTTGTCAACCTTGAGTACAATGATTGTTTGGGATATAAAACCATTTCAATATGATAATATTGATGTAAATCCATTACTACAATGTATTTTTTAAAATTATTATGTGTATCAAAAAAAAATTTCTTATGAAAATATTATTCTCTTATGGATCTTCTTCTATGATTACATTATTATTTAGGTCTTATTAACTACAGATTTTTATAACATGACTCATGATAATGATTCATTAATGTTTTTTATGGTTTTCACATATTATTATTTTTTCCCATTCCATTATTCTCATTTTTTTGTATTTCCCTTTTTACCTTTTTTAAGAAACTAAACTAACCCTTTCATAGGTTTATTTTTCATTGGATATGAAAAAATATATTATGACTTTTATTTTTAGGAATGGTGCTAGTTATGAAGAACGTATTGGGTTATGATGTAGTTCACTTATAAACTAGATTCTTTTGAATCCAGGTGACCAATGTTAGTAGACCTAAATCAGTCTGCAATGGATTATCATATTATGAAATTAATATTCAGTTATTTATATGGAATATATATGTATTAGTAGTTTGGATCTATAGATTATGTCAGTGAAATATATTTTAGGGGTAAGAGTACACCATAATACACAAGCTAGTTTTTATGATTAGACATATCAATGCATCAAAGAGTTATTAGGACTCCTAAATATGATTACCCAATTTCAATTAATTGATTACAACAAATCAGTTACATTATATAAAATAAAAAAAACTATGATTGAGTAATCAACAAATATCTATATTAGAATAACATATTTGCAAATGTAAAATATTTGAAAAACAATAAAGGGAATTTATTTCAATATATACCTCCATAAAACTAAACCATATATAATTATTTTATAGTTTTATATTTTCATTTCTCCATTATCAATAAAAGAAAAAGAATAATATATAGGAGTCCCTCTAACAAACACTATATGGTGTTATATTATATAGTTAAGTCAATAGTTTTCCCCAATATTTTAGTGGAATATAATTCTATGTAGGAATCCTCAACCTAAAAAGATATATTGTAATTTTATATGTTTCTGATATTAATTTCACAAACCAATAAATTAATTCTTAACATGGTGAATTCCCAATAATCAATGTATTAAAAAATTGGTTTTCCAGGAGTAAATACATTTGAAGAAAAATCATGCCTATTACCGATTTTGATTTCAAAAAAAGGAAGTGATAGATGTACTCAAGCAATTTATCCCTTAGTAAAATATAAATAGAGGATATATAAATCAATATATATTGATTATATACCCCAAAATGTTAAAATGTAGGTGAATATGAGTAATATCATAATAAAGCAAAATAAAGATGAAAAAATCCATACGATAGTAGTAATATAATGATCCATTGAACATGATAGGGATACTATGAAATTAAAATAAAAGTAATTGAATTGTACTCATTATAAATGATTGAAATAAGGTTTTTAATAATCTATCTAAAATATTATATGGTATTTAATATCAAACATGACCCGGGGAATTGAAAATAGTGACAAATAACAGTTATGGATTTAAGAATTCTTGGAAGGAAAACCCCTTGAAGGAGAAAGTTATCTATACTATATTTTGAATACCAAGAAATAAAAATAATGGTATAATATAAAAAAAGGAATTATCTAAACCACATATTTTTGTTAATTGGTGTACAATAGGATTCATGTATCAAAACATCAGAATTGAGAACAAGATAACCAATATAGGTAACATAATCATTAAGGATGTAATCATTGGATAATGATTCTATAAGGGTGAATTTATGAACCAAATGAAACCTAAAGGATGTGAAATAAAAAATATCCATTATCTAATATATATAATTCTATATGGTGAAGTTAAATTACATTTTTTTGAATACATTGGATGAAAATAGAGTTATCAAAAACCCCTATGAAATTAATTACTTCTACTAAATCACTTGAATATCCTACATAAAAAATTGTAATAAATTATTTTATAAAACATTTAATATCTATTGCCATTGATAATATTAATTTATATATTTTTTACTACATTTAAATTAGTTAGTTATTATATATTCTCAATGTTGGGTATGGGTAATATAGACTATTTTGAAGTATTTTTGTCATAATGATATTGACATTTATTATTATCACATTATTCATTATTACTAGATCATAAAATGTAAATTAATTTATAATTTGTAAAGATTCATAGTAGTATATTTTCATTATTCGAATGTTCTTATTATTATCCTTAAGGATGAATTCATTGATAATCATATTTTGATGATTCTTTGGAATTTATGGTTCTATTCTAAAAGAATTATTAATATTTTATTATATATCATTAATGAAAAACATTATTTCTTATTAATATAACATATTAATTTAAATTTCATTCCATTTTTCTACCATAATTTAAATTGATAGTATCATCCAAGTTGGTGTTGAAAAGAATAAAAAAAAAGATGGAACCATAATTGATGGATGATTATTTAGTGAATTTGTTTTAGTATTAATAAACCAGATGAGTAATGATCTTATTTCATTTTTATTAGCATGGTATAAAAAAATTGTAATGATTTATAATAATAATATAACCTATATTATGTTATTTCATAGTAACAATAATTTATTTTAACTCTTATAATTCATGCTCAAGGTTGCAAAATATAAAATAATTTTTATCTCATATTGTTAAATTATTATCATCTTTCACATAAAACAATAAAAATTTTATAAAAATAATATTTATCCCATAATCAAATTCATATGACAATCAATAAAATTTTCTAAAAAATGACGAGCCAATGAGGACACACTCGAGTGGTAAGGGCTCCTTATTTGAATCCAAGAGACCCAGGTTCTAAAATGGGCTTAGAGAGAATTTCTAGGGTACTATAGACGTACATTTGTAGGTAACGTTCGTTACTATTTCACCCAAAACAATTTATCCGATTTTGGTCATCCGACCATCGGTTTGGGCCTACAGGTCTTAGGGACATTAGGCCACCAAATTCAATTGGGACACAGGGCAGTTGATCCATAATTTCCTTTTTTCCTTTGGGTCATCAGTCCATAGAGAAATTATAGTAGCCTAGGAAGACCACACAAGAGTAGGTTGAAGAAGAGGATTCATAACAAGTAGCATCCACCAGAGCATAGCTAAATATAATTGATGAAAGAGATGTTATGGAATTTTCTATCAGTATAATTCCCCATGAATCTATGCATTAGGGATAATATATCCAACCATCAATGTGAAGTGGAGAGATAAATACTTCAATGTGGCATATTCTAGGGATAGGACGTTTCACATGTCAAGGTCTCGGGTTTGGGTTATGTATTATTCCTTGTTCCTCTAGACCTTTTGGTCCTGTAATGGGCCTCATACCACTAGGACTATAGGCCATGTAAGTGTTCCATATAAAACCCTTAAAATGGTTATTCTCCCAAAAAAATATAAATATATGGTTGTTGGTCCTTTCAGGAATAGAATAAATACACTATTCTAGGTAAGTGATTGTATGAATGTACCCATTAATGGTGGTTTTTTTCTATAGAGAATTTGAATATTAAAATATGGTTTATAATTTAACAAAATTAAATTTCAATAAATATAATATTTTTTTACTAATCACACATTTATAACCATCAACGTTTGGTGATTGGGAAAAAACTAAGACACAAAGATTATAGAGATGGTTATTCTCAATTGCACATGGCAAAAAATTTATATTTAAATAAGTTAGAGATAATAAATGTAAAAATTGGAATATAATTTCATATTCATAAATATATTTTATAAATAATTTTTTTCAATTACATATTTATATAAAGTAATGATATAAATTTTTGAAAAACACAAGATGTTGATTCGTGGAGGTGCTATTCAGCACATATCAACCATCAATGATCATTTATTTTTCTACGTGTATTGAAATTAATAAATAAGGCTTGTTACACTAACATAAAAAATTCATGGTATATTAATTATATTGATTTAATCATATTATTATTTTTATAAACATTATTACGGGGTTATTAAGTATTAATGATTAAGAAAGAAGTGATACTTATATCGAGAATAATAGTTCTCACTCAGAATTATACTTTGAAATGGACCCATTAATATTAATAATGTTCACCAGAGGTTAATGAAAATGGGAAAGTGTTTTAGAGGGAAATAATAGTAGTTTATTTGGAATAAAATTTAAGGGAGATGTGTATCATGATGTTATCGAAATATTCCCTTTTATAAGCTAATAGTAAGGAAATTATGGAACTCCAAGTTGCATTTTAAATAGTATAATGTGACTACACAATACTAAAACTCAAAAAAATGGTGAAAATAAAGAGGTTAGGTTAGTTTTTTTACACACATCCAACATCCATTATAATAAATAATTTTGGAAATTTCCCCTTTTAAAATTAATGTTTATCATTTCTTAATAAAACTACAGTAATTAATTATTAAACATAAAAATTATTTTTAATGATGAAATTTAAAACTGAATTTTTAAATATTTTGAACATTCTGATTTATAAAACTAATAGAATTTTTATAAATAAGAATTATAATATTTTTTAATGTTAATTTTATAACGATCTCACATAATGAGAAATAATAATTTTTAGAAAAAGTGTTTGTTTGTTATAAAATTAATGTGTCAGATAATATTATCAATGTTTTAATTTTTAAAGAAATAAAGGGGTAAATTTTAAAAAATAAATATTAATTTTATTTTTAATCGTTGCCATATTTTATTTTACATTGAAAATAATTATTTAATTAAAATTATAAACAATGTTTACTAGAATTAAAATATAACTCTTGATATATATGGTTAAATATAAGTATTTTAAATATGAAAATATATTCGTAAATATTAATAAATATATTATTTAATTAATTATTATTTTAATATGTAATTTTGGTCTTCAATTATATATATAAAATAATAAAATTAATCATTTTGGAAAAACTATTTTTTGTTTATATACACCCGACTATCAATTATTTTTTAAAAATACAAACATAATAATTAAGTTTTTATATCATGAGTTAAAAAATAAAGTTTATTATAAAATAGTTTAATTATAAACTTTGATAATTTATACTATATAAAATTACATAAAAATTTAATGAATATAATTTTCCTAGGAAGAAAACATTATTTTTAAATGTTAATTATTACTATTCACATTCCATATCATATACTAAGGACATTGGTGTCAACATATTATTCACATGTAATATATATTTTTACACAATTTATTTAGTTTCATAAAAAAAATATAAAATATATTTTATAAAGATTATATATTAAATTATATGTCATTTTTATTAGTTATTGAGCTAAACTGGTTTTCTTTTTCAATGTCTTAACATTGATAAAAACAATTATTTTTACTTATTTTAATATTTCATAATTTAGTTAAATATATTTTTACCTAAAAATTATATGGTTTCATTTTTATTTTCATATATTTTTCTTTTGTTTTTTTGTTCCGAGATGTGTGAATTAGAATATATCACATACTTTATTATCTAATAGAAATATAATATAAAAATTCTAATATGACGGTTTTACATTTTCCCCTAACATAAATTCAATCATCATAAAATCTATTTATATTTCTATTTATAGAACACCTATTTGTATAGATAATATTGAAAAAATCCATGTTTTAATTTCAAATGATACACTTAAAATTGTATATTTGATACTAATGACATCATGATTGGTTATTAAGACCTATATGATTAATATAATATCCTGTGGTTTTTATAAATAATATATTTAAAATATAATGGGTTGATTAGTTATAAATAGTGTTATATATCATCATTAAAATTGTTAATATAACTTTTCAAATAGATCTAATCTATTCATATTACCTGAACAAATAAAGGAAAAATACATTATATACAAGATGTAACTTCCCCTAAACCTCGAATAAGATTGAATAATAATCCTAAGAAAAGTTTTTTTATTTTTAAATAAGTTTAAAATATTTTATGAATACATATATTTAATTATCCATTGAAAAATAATGGTTTAAAAATTAGTATCCTCTTAAATATTGGTTGTTGTGTAGTATTTTCCTTTCTTCATGATCTAGGATTTTATTGGTAACTATTTTCGGCAATAACCATTGGATAAGTGAAATGATTTTTTAAGTTGAAAAATGACGTACAATAGAAAATATGAATTTTAATATCCTATCTATTTCCCTTTCAACCATGATTTTGTTGATCGTCATTTTCACATTTATAAATAATTCTCATTCCCTTCAACAAATCCATGGGGTGTTTATCCCCTTATTTTTCACAATTATAAATTTTAATATTCTTTCCTTGAATTTTTTTTCACTGAAATTTAAATGAGAACCCACTATTATGCTATATGGTGAATTTTTCGACGCAACTATGTTCATATAGTAAATCATAAATAATAGTAGCTCATTTTTTATAATTGCAAGGCTTATCCCTACAAATGTTACACCATTAGTTTCTCATTTCAAAAGTGTTCACATTATCCGTTAAATCCATTGATAACATTATTCAACAAATATACATATATAAAAAAACATAAATAAATTATTTGATAGATTAAATGCATAATATAATTAATCTTATATAATTAAATTAAAATTCAAAATTAATTATTCTAAAAAAAATTTACATCAACATTATGTTCAACATAAATCTCCCATGGATTAATATTGGATTCCTTAGTATAGGTTCTCTAAAATTCATTATCCTATTTATTTTAAAAATTAAATCCTTTATACTTGTTTTTAATGATATTGAAATTAAATAAATAGTATTATTAGGTAGTTTTTACCTAGTTGTGCATTCATAAGCTCAATCATCAGGAACTAAAGGAATGATTGGTTTAGTACTCAACCCTCCTTTTTTTGAGTGATTAAACCCCAGTTCATCTATTCCATAATTATATATACATTATATTATCTATAAGGGAATATAATTTATTGCAAAACAATGTAGTCTTTATTTAGACACGTTCTTTAAATAACATCTTAAAAAAGAACCATTTATTTTTTGACTTCAAACCCAGTAGCCATGATTTAGTGGATAATTTATTTTATTGGGGGATATATACTAGCCATAGCATCCCAAAGGACCTAAAATTTTCATTTTATTATTAAAATAGTGAAATAAATAAATCTATTGTTATATCATAAAACATGAAATTAAATTTACTGAATGAATCAAATTTATATCATTTATCAATTGCAATGATTCCATCCTCATATCACTTGGAAATGAAACATAATATGGGTTACCTAAATTTGTAAGTAAAAATTACATAATGAAAATTCTACAATGAATACATAAATTATAATTAATAATGTGAAATCAAGATGAAAGAATAAATATCTAAGAAAGCATTCCTTTAAATCAATAACACAAACATTTTCATTATATAAGGCACAATCAATATGGAAATGTACATAAATGAACACACATTACATTTAATTAATATCCTGTAAAAAATGAATTTATAAAAATTAAAAAATAAATAATATCATAGATAATAATAAAACAATTCTTAATGAAGGATATAATTAATATTGAATATCATGACATCACACATCATTATATCTGTACCATCATGACCATTTACAAGATTGATTAAAACTATGGAAAAAAACATTTAATTCTAGCTTAATAATTCAACCCATGAGTATTTTGATGTATATTGGGGTTATATAATTCATGTTACATTCCTTCCTAATATGTCTAATACACGCCTCATAAATCGGATGGTCGATTTAATTCATCAATAGTACAACATAGTAATAAATTTCCACACTGAACAAAGAATAATTAAAATCATTATTTCCCGAATCAAAATAATAAATTTCAATGTAGAAAACCATAAATAATAATTTGAAATGATTTATGAAAATAATAATACCAATGAATAATAATATGGATACAAAGAGGAAATGTTTTTTAATGGTCCCAAGTAGGTGACTACCATATGAGAAAGTAAATAATAACAAATATTAATCAAAAAAGAGATTGTCAATAAATTTCCTAGACAAAACCATCGTAAATTAGCCATAGAATGAATAATTATGGTATCATAACAACATATTCCACATGGTGTATATTTTATATGAGGTATTTTTGTCAATTTTGAAATAAACCATAATAAAAATATCAGAACAACTATTTTTGAGGAAAATAAATGTTAAATTTTTTAATTTTTTTATAAAATATTATTTCTAGATTCTTAGGAAAACAATCCACTTTGTGAAGATACATATAATTTTTTAAATAATATACATATAAAAAACTATTAATAATGGAATGGATGTTTTATTCTAGCTATGTAGAACAAAAAAATTTATCATTTCTAATTTTTGTTACAAATGTAAAAATAATATATTATTAGAAAACAATAGGAAGATTAATTTTAATTAATATTATAATAATCAATATATGGGATAATATTTATTTAAGAAATCACAATAAAAAAATTTTATTAAACTTGTATTTTTAATAAAAATTATTTCCAACGGAAGTGAGATAAAAATTTGGATTTTAACAAAAATATTTACTCAATACTTTTAAATACCAAAGTGAAGAACTTATCATTGTTAAATAAAAACATCCTGAATGACAAGAAGAGAACAAAATAAATGTTATTAATTATGTAATGTTGAATAACTTTCCTTAAATGGTAATTTATGTATGAAAAATTTTAATTTCAATGATATTCAAACATAAATATCTTACTGTATTGGTAACTATTGATTCATATTCTCTATAGAACAAAAAACATTAAATGAAATATTAAATTCCATGAATATAAATATATTCATAGTATTACATGTAAAAGGGGTAGTACATACCCCAAATAATATAAGGTACGTTTATATCATTACATTCTTCGCAAAGAATACAATTTTAGATGAGAAACCCTTACAATGATCATAACATATAAGTGAGAATATAACAGTGAATAGATTTTTTTATAAAATTTAAATAAAAAAAATATTTCAAATAAATAAAATATAAGAAAATTTACATACACCAATAATTTTTTAAATTAAAATGATGTTAATATGTAATATAATTATGTGAATGAATATTGAGTTATAAAAATCATTACTAAAGAGTAATTTTAAAGTCATATCCTATTGGTTGAATCAACTGAAATTAAAAAATAAAATATAATGAATTTTTAATTTATAATCATATTAAATATAAAATGTTAACTATATGAACCTTATAGTGAAAATTAGGTTCATATCATTATAATATGTCTCAATGAAATGAAATTGTCAAAAAATACATTACATCAAATATTATTCTGCTTTAATTCATATTAACATTATATATAACGATTTAAGTAATGTTATTAATTTATAAAAGAATAACATAATGATTATAATTTAATATATTTTCCTCTTATAACATATTACAACTTTGTTATTAACAATGTATTATTATTATTGTTGTTATTGTTGTTTTAGGTGGTCATTGTGTTGTTTTCTCATGAATGTTTTATCCGGAAAGTATATGTTATTATTTATATGATATATTTACATAATCCCAATAGTTATATTGATTTTATAAATATATTATTTTCTTATTATATTTATTTTCTAACCATTCATGAGTTTTTGATATGTGTAATGTGTGACATGATTTTGTCTAAATTATAGGCCATATATATTCACGAGGTATGATATCATTCACTTAATGGGTGAAAAGGATAGGAAGTGTTTAAAATATTTATTTTATAAAATTAAGAACTTTTAATATATGGTATATATATTTATTATTTAAATAATTATAGGTATCCATTAGATTCATTGATGAAAAATAAATTCCATCGATTCACTAGGTGGTAGTCTGGAAAATGCAAGAGCGATGATGTTGTTTCCCATTTGATGGAGGATGAGATTGATAATCATTATTGTACCAATATAATAATATCATAGTATATGGGATATAATATTTTTTTAAAAAAATTAATACATAATTCATGACGGAAAAAAAGAAGAATTAAAATGATAGATCTTAGTGAAGATTATTAACTTCACCTAAAAGACAATCCATGGGATACCTTATTAAGGACCCTAGGTATGGAATTTTGAAAATAAAATAAACCCTTTAATATTTAAAAGGATTTATGTG
Organism: Viscum album; assembly: GCA_963277665.1. Taxonomy (NCBI): domain Eukaryota; kingdom Viridiplantae; phylum Streptophyta; class Magnoliopsida; order Santalales; family Viscaceae; genus Viscum; species Viscum album. Next base: position 2,097,896,312 of record OY728159.1, on the reverse strand, counting down.
ATATATCATGGAAGGTATTATTTTATCCAAGTGGATTGAGAGTTGTATTTATGTGACGGAAGGGAGACCCCATTTATAATTAAGGTGGAGGACACAAATGTAATTCTCTTGATTAATAAATCATTCTAATGGTTTTTAGATTCCCAATGTATCCAAATTATCTCAATATTTATCCTTATATGTGAAAAGGTCTAAATATATTCATACTATTGTATTTATACATTTTTAGGTAATATTAACTCTCATGTTCCTTGTTTAACCTCGTTGTATACTCATTTTTACATTAACTATCATAAAATATTTTTACTATTTTCAATATAATGTATGATGATAAATAAATTTGATGTTATTATATATTTTAAATTAGGTGGATTCCAAATATATAATCCATGTTCCAAAATTGAATTCATAGATGTGGAGTAATTTAATTTAAAATAATTCCCACATACGTGACGAAAAAAAAATATTTTTGAGAAATTAATTTCTCAAGCATAAGAGGTTATTATATTTATTATATGACTAGTAATCACCATAAAATAAAATATAATTATTATAGTTATATTAATAGTATATAATTTTTTTTAATGAATTGATTGTTGTGGATTATTTTAATTAATTAAAATTGAGGAATAATATTCATTTAAAAATAGTATTTAGATAATTTTGGTTTTAAACCAAAAAATATACATATATCAAAATTGGGTATAAATATGATTTAAATATAATTATATATTTTGAAAATAAATAAATAATACATGATTTATATTTAAATAAAATTCAATACATAATGAGAATATTTTTTGTGATTATTTTCTATGTATATGTCAATAAATATGTATTCATTAGGACCTATCTCTATATATTTCATAATATTGTTAACACCCTTCATGACCACCCAATAAATTACATGATTATAATAGTTAAATATAAATAGTACCTCGTGGTTTTATTTGGATCTGGGTTTCATATCATATACACTATCAAACCTAATATTCCTATTTTAATGACTCAGTGTTTTATATACCACCTGATATTAAATATGTAAATATTATTTAAACTAGATATACTATAAAATATTACATTGTTGAAATAGAGAACCAATTTTAACCATAAATATCTATAATATCAAAAAATTCTATTGAGTCCCAAATACTCGAGTGACCATTTCTGTTAAGAGTTTTTACAGTTAACAAAAAAATTAACTAATGAATACCATGGCATTCAAGTAAATGAATAATTTTTCCATTATATAAGAATCTAATTAATCCATAATAACTCTTTAACAACTCGTAATAATTTTTCACACAATTTATACATGTAGAAATATCGTGTTTAATAATTTTCTTATTAGAATAGGTAATTTCAAACACATGATTGGTGATTTCAAATTCATAGTACATATAAAAAAAGGAAAAAATAATCAATTTTCAATAGTGAGAATAAAATGGTAGTAAATAACATGTAAATAATAGAAAAATGAAAATAATTCAACAAAAGAAAGAAATATAACTGGTAATATATCCATGTATAATAATGGAAAAAAAGATCACATTGACAATAATAACAAGTTCGTTATCAAAGAAAGTCATAATAAATGTTTGGTAGTTACATTCTCTAATATAAAACCTAATTTTCTAAGTAATGGCAATCATACCACCAAGTCCATGTATATAAATAATATTTTAATGTATTCAAACATCATAATAACACTACTAGTTTTTATCTTGAGACTCATCAATTCATTGGTGGGATATTTTGGACCTCACCCATCAGTAATTAGGTATAATTAATTCATTAAATTAATGAATTAATAATCAATAAAATACATTACTAGTATTACATAATAATGAACAATCATTGGTATTAAAAAAATATAATATCCCAATATTTCCACAATCAATATATATAATATCATTCAATGCAAGAATAACTGAGACTAACATTGTATTGAATAATGGTATACAATAAATGCATCATATTTTCCAATTCAATAAATTGAATAATTTTCTATGTGAGAATCCCAAATACTAACATCATATGGAATAATATTATGTAGCTAAGTCAAAGGTCATCCAAACTAATAAATGAGATAGATTCATACGTAAGAAATCATAAAAATATCTTTATATGGAGTAACTCTATATGAATAAATCATCATTATCCCTGATCAATTGATGTATACATATCTATATGAATTCCATTCAGAGAATATTATTTTAAATTAATGAATTCATAGAGGAAATATGTTTGATGACAAATAATTTTAATAATAGATGTTGATTTCGCAAGAAGAACATTATTATTTATTATGAAAAGTTTAATCCAATAGTGTTAAAATTTATTATGGGTTTTATAATGAAAATTAATAACAATATATACCATAAAATTGACATAGTTGGTGAATCTGAATTATATCTATATAATTCCCAATAGTGATAGAAAAACCATTACGGTAAAAGTAACATTACAATCCAACGAAGATGACAGGGATACTAAGAAATTAATAAATAATAAAATGAAATATATTCATTATAATTGATATATTTATGGTGGTTAATACACTAAATTAATTTTAATATGTTGTAAAATATAGAAAATTTTTCATGGAATTAAAAATAATTTCAAATAAAATTTCAAAACATAGAAACTATCAAATCAAAACCATGTGAAGACGAATGATCAGGAAGCTGATCTAAAATATAAATGAAAGATAATTCATGATATAATATTAATTATATATGCTATATATGAACCATATAAAATTTAATTATCTAATAATAACAAGCTTGTCTTGCTAAGTTGGAATTGAGACCATGGAACCCCCTTAGAATAAACATAATGTTATAGGAAGAAATAATTATACAACGAGTATATAATAGAGTATTATAGAATACAAAAATTTGATGAGGAAATATAATAAATTTTTTTAAGTTAGGAATTATAAATAAATCATTGAATAATATAGTTCAATATTGATGTTCTCAACTTGATTAAAGAAAATTGAGTTTACAAAAACCCATAACTTAATTCCCAATATTCTCTAAATAACATGAATTTATTGAATAAAAATATAAATATTTTTTTCATTTTTACTATAATTTATCATAAGAGTATATTTTTATAAAAATAATTTATAATCATTATCTTCACATACATTAGTTAGTTATTATCGATTTTTAAAATCAGATGTGAGTAATCTTGATTGTTTTGAAATAGTATCATATTAAAGGAAGTTTTATTCATTAATCTCCAAAATGTCACCATTAATAGATATTTTAAGGTACATTGAATATTTATTTATATTTATTTATATTTTTATTATTTTATTCTATGTGAGATATGATTGTGATTCATAAGGTTGATTTCACAAATTAGCAAGTTTAGATGATTCGTAGACAACAAATGGTGTTTCATAAATAACGTGTTAAATTGTAATATTACCATTGAAGAAACAAAAAATATCATTTTTTACTTATTTATATGATATATGACTATAAATTAAATTTCCATAGTCATCCATGTTATAAATTTATAGCATTGTTCAAGATGGTTGTTAAACAAACCTAACCTAGACCAGACTATAATTAATGATTGGTTAGTAAGTCATTTAGTTTTAATATCATTATAATAAAATCATAATCATTATATTTAGTGTGAATTATTATTATATATTGGAATGATATAATATTCATTTAACCTATAATAATTTATTATATAGTATGATTTAATCATTTCCCTCTTAGAATACTCTTTTTTGGATTGTTGAATATAACATGTTTTTTATTACTCAAATTTTTAATATGATGAGAGATTTTATTAAGAAAAAAACTTATAATATTATAGTGATAACATTATTCCATTGAACCTAGTTTCAAAATGATCCACAAATGGTGGAAATGAAAGTGGGAATACACTATTCTATAGAGGTGGTAGTCCGAACACACACATACATGATGTTTTTATTTCCTAAGATGGGAATGATATATAATATGGTATATTATATTAGAATTTAAAACATGTTATAAATATAATATTATACAACTAATTACACATTGAGTACCAGCTCTTTTCATGGTTAATAAAAAAAATAATACATTTCATTCATGGTAGTGGGAGTTCTCAAATACACTTGAGATGATTTTTATTTGTCAATAAATAATACAGAATGAAGGAAAATATTATATTTTCATTTTAGAATCATACATGGGTTCTATAAATAATATTTATTTACAAATTACATTATTATATATATACATTACATGAAGTGACAAAAAACGGGAGATGTCAATTCATGGAGGGAGTTTTTCTAAGGTAGTAACTTTTAGCATTCTTTTGTATTTTAGAGTCGATAAAATTTAAAAATAAAGATAATTAATTTAATTCAAAAAAATATATTTTTATATTAAATATAATTATTTTGATAAATTTAATTTTTTATCATTATTTTTTTACATGAATATTAATATTGAATAATTAATAAAAATATTAATACATGCGTTGAGTGGTTGAGTTTTCACTTGGAAATATATATAGAAATATAGGTCATAAACTAAATAACAGTGAAAATTTGATTAAGGAAATGGTAGAAGGTAATGAGAAAATCATATAATATATTTAGGATGAAATTGTAAGGGAAATGCACAATATGATTTGGTAGAATGATATCCTTTTATAAGTTATGTGCATGTAAATATCATTTGCAACCATTTAATTATCAATAATATAATGTTGATATTCTTTGGTAAAAGGAAAAAATGGACAAAAGTGGAAGTGGTGGGGTTTTTCAGTTGAGAAACACCCCTAAAATCGATTTAGTAACATGTTTAATGAATTTATATGGCCATTTCATCTTAGTAAATCAATTTTTACCATTTTCAATTTTATTCAGGTAATTAATTATTAACCATAGTTTATAATATTGATGATTAAAATTAAAATTGTCCATTTTACCTAGTCTGAAACTTATTTTTTTAAGTTTGAAAATAATTGCTTCAAATTAAATTTCATGTATTTTTACATGTTAATATTAAATGAAATAAAATTTACTTTCGAATTTTTTATAATATTTTATGAGTAAAAGTTGAGTATAAGATATAATTAAAAATTATTTTTTTCAAAACAGAAGGTGTATTATTCAAAAATAATAAATTTTATGTGTATTAAGATTTAACCTATAAATGAATATTTTCATTAAGATATATAATTGAAATAATAGATAAAAATTAATATTTGTTATAATTAAAAATTTATTTTTTTTGGATAAATGTTGGTTTCATAAAATTAATATTATTAATCCCACTACTTTGAGTTTTATTTACTATAAATTGTAGTTAGTGAAATATGATTAATTTATTCCAATATGTTTGAGGATCATTTAAGAAGAATTATATTGGATGATTAATTAATGAATCATATCTTATTAAACAATGAAAATAATTTCCAAAGAAGTAGTCGACTTATCTTTATGATTTTCAAGACACGATATCATATCATGGAAGAATTGATTAGATTCTAGTTGAAATTGTTTCCTATAATGATTAATTTATTATCTTATTATTTTTTTGAAAAGTGGTTGTATGATTGATGACCCAAGGAGGATTTATTGTTGAGAATTAAATATATCTACGATGGAATATAATTAATGTTTCCATCTATATGTGTTAGTGGGGGTATAAAGCCAACCAATGTTGAAAGCTGGTCTAATGTTTCAAATCATATCGAAGTAAATCATTAGGTTTTTAATTAATCACAAATTACACATATATCCACATTTTTTTAGTGATTTTATGTTGAAGTGGATGTGATTCATTTAATTTTATTTTTTCAACCCATCAGTTATATTCACAATCACATATCATATGTGGTGAATATGATTTGAGATTATTTCATTTTACTATTATACCAAACAACTGTTTTTATATATAATTAATTATAACAACCCAATAATTGTTTGGTATTTTAATCTTTAATGAATTTTATTTATATCTTATATATCATAAAGCACTGGGTTTCTATGAAACAACCCTTGGTTATTTAGTATATAGCTATAACATGGCCATTTAACATAATTTTTCCAATTTTGTGTTTTTTAATTTTGAAAAACACACATACACGGTTACCATCAGCATGATATTTAGAGTTTGATTAAATAAAGTTGATTTTTAGTGAATTGTAAATAACCTTATGAATTTTAAGACACCCTTATGAATATTAATATGAACCTTATGAATGGTATCCTTACTCATGAATATATTAATAAAATTTAGGCATCTTAAAAATGAAGATCAATATTTTAGGAGTTGGTATTTTTTTATTAAATAATGTTTTTAATTAAAACATAAATTTATCATTTATATAAAAATAATTTTATAAAATTGTGTTAATATTTAGATTCTATATGTTGATAAATTTATATGGTGAACTTTTGTGAATTTTCTAAAATTCATGAATGTTTGGGCAGAGAAAAATACATTAATTTATAGTATAAATACATTTTGAATCAAATTTATTATTCATAGAATCATGAGTGATGTAATCCCAAAAATCAATAACTCACATGAATTTATTACTATTCTAGTTTATGGAATCCTTACTATTTGTTGTCTTGGGGAGAAATGAGATTTTAATGTTTATAATATTAAAGAAACACTCTGCCCCCCCCCCACTATATAAACCACCCCTCACCACATTTTTTAATTGCACTACTAGAGATTCAATCCATTATTAAATTATGATCAAATATCTCCATATTATCCTCCCCCATGTCCAATACCAGCTGGTCGCATCAAAAGGACAAAAATAGTGGCCTTAAAGAGATTTTTAAGGAGTACTCAAGAGGTGAACCTCTCTTCCCATTTATTTGAAATTGTTTAATAAGATTCATTATTTTGTTTCTATCTCCTCACCTACACATCAAAATTATATGATAATTCCAATAATCAAATTGTACTAGAATTTAATTACGATAATGTAATATTTCTTCATCACATTTCTTTTTTTCCACCTTTTACACTAAAAATGAAAATACCATCTGAGATGTGTTAATTTAGCACATTCATGGAGGACCAGTTTTCAATTTCTATTAATATGTTAAAGAATTGTCGTGAAACCATTTTAATGGTTGAAACATGTCGTAAAATATTTATTTTACCTTATTAAACGTTCAGTAATCCTTACACACTAAAAGTAAAATACAATAATACAAAACTAGTTCATTATATAGAAACCCACCAATTTAGTCAAAGCGTTTGTCAAAATTTTTATCGAATGATTCATCCACATAGTATATAACCCAAAATAATTATATGATAATTAATAATGTCAATATTAATATATATTTACAATTTTTTAGGTTTAGAAACATTTTCAAAGAACAATAATTCATGAATACAAGTAAACATGTCGTGAAAGACAAGGAAGAAAATGGTTTGAAAACAATAAAATTTAATCTCTTAACCCTGTTAAAATAATAAGAATGAACCTAATTAGGTTTTTATATTTCAATTAAATGTTTCTGAGGTTCTTCAATCATTAATTAATGAAGATTGAATTCATTATATAGTCTTTAAATTCAATCACGAACACCATCACGCATAAGTTAATGGATCTTGTATTTCACTTTTAATCATGAATCACCCTATATTGTTTCCTTTTAAATTTAATTAGCAATGATGGGGTATGTTTTCTGAACTACACCATTCTTACCATATGATATATTAAAGAATTTATACACCTTTACCTCTCAAAAATCCCTCACAAGAACACTCAATACCATGCAGAAAGTTTGGTAAGTTGTTTCTCATCCCACATTCCATTCCTTGGGATTTCAATTATTAACCTATTATTTCACATATGTAGTATGTGTGTACAATAATTTGATTTATAATATCATTATTATCTGTATTTTCATTTTATTCATTGATTCATTTGGTTATTTTTTATTTTTGGTTATACGATTCAATTGATAACAATGTGGCTAGGGACATTATGTCAAATTACATTTCATTGAGAACTAATTGGTATTGTGCACCTATTATTTATTATGTAGTGTATATAATACCAATTTAATATAATTTTTTCATTTGGAATTATATTTATGATAAATATCCATTTTCTATGAGCATGGATAATATTATATCATTATGTCGTATACCATTTCACATACAGTGTTTATTTGGAATGTTGTTTTTACTATTGTAATATTGATGAATCAATATTCTCTACTCTATACAGAGATTTAGAGGGAATATTTTACAAGTATTAAATATATTTATAAATAATTATTTGTAATTACAGTGATGGTCAGGGCCCGCTATTTCTCCTCAATGCATCGATAGGTCTCTTGAGATAATCAGTTGGCATGTAATTTTCATTTATTCAGCATGCCATATTGAATATGAAATTTTTTTATGATTTAGAAATTGTTGATTCATTCTGATGTTATTTATTACCCTAACATTTAATTTAATATCACCCATTTAATTTTTTTATCTTCAATAGTTTATGAAGAGTATACCATTTAGATAGTTTTTAGGGTTGTCGATTTTCTTATTTTGGTTATTTATTTTATTTTGTTACATATCCCAATTAAATTTGAGTTACATATATTTATATAGTTTCTTCAAGACTGCTAAACTAATTGTTCCTTCTGGATTTCATTCTGTTTAAGCATTCCATTGTAATAAGTAATGCATTGGCTCTGGTCTAGAGAGCTCTAGAAATTACAATTTGTATCAGAATAAGTTTAGTAGAAAATTGGAATATTGGATAGAAAATATAGATTAGGGAACAAGTCCCTATGGTATTATTTGATGAAAAATATACAAGAACGTCCAATAATTTTGGTGAGGAATAGATTATGTGGATATTTATAGAAAATACATTCCTTTCTGGATAAGAAAAAGTATATGTGGCTCTGGAACAGATGTTCAAGGTTGTGAAAACACTGACAAAGAGTTTTGGGATTGACTTGAGGTATCCCGGTACGTGACAATAGTCATTGCTTCACTCTCTTTTTAAAACACATGGGGGATATTATTAGGATAATTTTAATTTTTTCCAAGAAACTACGAAAAATTTTATTATAAATATTTTGTTAGTGGAATGTTGTTTTTAGAGTTTCAATGCATATTATTTATATTTTTGTTAAGTACATTTGGAGTTGAGATTAAAAATTACGACTCATAACCTAATCTAATATATTCCATTATTTAGAAATGGAACCTAATGGGTTTAGGAGAATAAATACTAGTTGAAAATTTAGGTATTTTTTCACTAATCTAGTCAACACACTCAATGTTGTAGTGGATCAGATCTTGAACATATAGAGACAACATACTCAGGATGTGATGAACAACCATGATACACTTATGTTGGATCGTTTCATGTGGTAGAATACCTTATATCTTAGTGGGACTACTAATATAGTGGTTACTTAGTAGTGGATAAAGTACCTTGAAATGATAGTCATTGCATTAAGATGCAGTAAAAATGAAAAGGTAGTGTTGGAAGTATATTGTCTCATGGGAGACACAGATCAATGGAGGTCCTTGATCGGGAATACCATGGAGGAACAAGAAATAAAAGATATGGAATGGAGGAATTTTATGGTTATATTCTTCGACAAATATTTCCATCATGGGAAATGAATAAAAATAATGAAGAAATTCCTTGGTATAAAGAAAGGGGAGGAAGAAAATGTTGTATAGTATGAGGATACCTTCACAAAACTAGTCATGTATGCGATAGATTACGTATGTGACTTATAATAAAAAAATTGATCATTTCTTTGATGGTATTAACCCAAGTATTAGAATGGCATTGTCTTATCAAAATATTTCAACATATGATGAAATAGTGTTATAGTCCATCAATAAAAAGAATGAATTTTCATGATCATGTGTTCTAAACGGATACCAATATAAGAAGAGTTACTCTAATAAACATTGAAAAGGTGAAGTGCCAAAGAAGAACAAGGGAATGAATCAATTCCAATTTTGTGAGAACTGTGAAAAGAATCATCATGGTAAATTCTGGAATGGTATGTGAGTTTGCTATAAGTGTGGAGAAAAGGGTCATCGATCAAATGAATACAAGGGGAAGAAACAAGTCAATTATATTCAATTCTATAATTTTAAAGATATGGGACACTATTAATATGATTGTACTTTGACCGAGGGAGACATGCATAAAAAAAGGACACAAGTGAAAGGGAAATCTAATGCGATTACAACCACGTAGGTTAATGTTCATAATGATGTGATGGTATGTACTTTAATGGTTTCCTCAAACTTATCCAATGAATTATTTGATTCTTGATCAATGAATTAATTTATTTATTCATTTTTCCAAAGAAAATTATACATGTCCAATTGTATTTAATAAAGGAGTTGTTAGTAAGAACACTTAGGGGTTGTATCAGTGAAACAATGATGTGTCGATTAGTCCCCCCCCCCATGACACATAAAATTTCTCTTGTTTGTAACCTTCTCATCATAAAAATGACTTACTTTGATAAAATTCATAGTATGAATTGGATGTTGAATAATGATGTAAATATCTATTAGAAGAATGAAGAAGTAATAATATATGAAAATTGTATAGAATCCCTTATTTTTAGAGAAAAAACCCCTCCATATGATTCTAATCTTGATCCAACCCTAGTATCTCTACTGAATTAAATTTTTAGAGAATAATAGAAACCAATATATTTGGGTGGTAGAAGAAATCATAAAATTTAAGATGTATATATAGTGCAAGAATACATTAATGTATTTCCATAGGATTTTCATGGACAAAATCCTGAGTAGGAAGTTGAGTTCTCTATCAATTTAATTCCTGTTGCAAGACATATATCAAGTGATCCCTATAAAATGGTCAATGTGGAATTAGTGGAGCTAAAGAAACAACTAGATAAATTGATAGTAAAAATATTTATTCACCCTAGTGTTTCTCTATGGGGATCCCCTATCATCATTTTCAAGAAGAAAGATGGATCCTCCAGCCTATGCATTGATTATAGGGAAATAAATTCTGTTACTATAATGAATAAGTATCCCATACCACGAACTGTTGATTTATTGGATCAAAATCATGGAGAAAAAAACTTTTCATATATTGTACTTTGATCTAGATACCAGCAGCTGTGTGTGAGGAAGGAATATATTCCAATGACAGCATTTCGAACTAGGTGTGGGCATTACGAGTTTACAGTGATTCCTATTGGACTGACAAATTCACCCTCTATTTTTATGGAGTTAATGAATAGAGTTTTCAATTAATATCATGGTAACTTTATTCTCTTATTTATCGATGATAACCTTTTATACTCTAAATTCTAGGAGGTCCATGAGAATCACATGCTGATTATTCTAAAAACTCTTAGAAGAAATGAATTATAAGGGATGTTTATCCTATGTGAATATTAGCATCAATCAGTTTCATTTCATGGTCATATTACCTATACAGATGCAATCCTAGTTGATCTTGCAATAAAAATTGAAATCCAAGAATGGCCCATATAAATGAACATAACTGAGGTACACAGTTTTATTATCTTAGCAGGTTACTATTGGTGTTTCATTCATAATTTCGTCTGACTAGCTAACCTGCTAACCAATATCACACATAAATGTTTTCTATTTGTATATATGAAGGAATGTAAAGAACTATTTTAAAAATAAAAAAAATATGATTTTCACTGTTCCAATTTGGACTCTTCCTTCTTGAAATGATGGATTTGTGATATATAGTGATATATCAAAGAATGGACTAGGTTACATCATTATGGAAAATGATATGGTCATATATTATGCATCAAGGATGTTGAATACTCATGAGAAAAATTACCCAACTCCTGATCCTGAGTTATCATTCATAATCACTGATCTAGAAATATGGAGACATTATCTTTATGGTGAAAGATGTGAGATATATATGGACCACAATAGTTTGAAATACATTTTCACATTGAAAAAACTAATCATGAGGCAAAGGATATTTCTCAATTTACTCAAAGATTCTGTTTTTTCAATACTGTACCACCCATGGAAGTAAAATGAGGTGGATAATTCATTTAGGAGGAATGATCATGGACTTTTGACCCAAATAACGATTGAGAGACATATTATATTCATTGATCTACTAAATATGGATATGGGAATTGATAAGTAAGGGGAAACATATTTCCTCTTTCAAATGATTGTTAAACCTTCCTCACTATAGAAGATAAAAAAATCCCAATTTGATGAGAAAAATATACACATGAAAATTATTGCTGTTAAGGATTACAGACTGGCATACTTCATGTATATGGGAGGAGTTCTGAAATTTTGGAAGAGGATATGTGTTCCACAAGTACCTAGGATAAAAGGGAACTATTAATCCTTACTAATAGCTCAAATTTATCTATACATCTTGGAATAACAAATATGTATAGGGATATGAAATAACACTTTTGGTGGGATAATATGAATCAAGAAATTTGTGACATTGTGTCAAGGTGTCTAGTTTTTCAACAAGTGAAGGCAGAGAGACAATATCATGGAGGGGTGTTGAAACCTATACAGATTCTTGTTTAAAAGTGGGATGACATTACAATGGACTTTTTCACAGGACTACTGATGTTTCCTAGAATGAATGATGTGATATGGGTTATTATTTATTGTCTCACAAAATTAACACATATCCTTCCTATGAGAGATGATTTAAAACATTACCGCCTCAAAAGTCTTTATTCTAATGAAAATGTAAGACTTCACTTTTCACCACTATCTTTTGTGTCTGATTGAGATCCACAGTTTACTTCAAGATTTAGGAATTGTCTCTAGAAGGATTTGGATTCTAAGCCTGAAATGAGTACTGATTATCACCACCAAACCTATGGAAAGTCTTAAAGGACTATTCAAACACTGGAGGATATTTTGAGATCATTCTCTCTGGACTTTCAATGTATGTAGGATAAATAATTTCCATTAGTGGAGTTGGCCTAAAATTATAGCTTCCATTCAAGAATTCAAATGGCTCCATATAAAGAATTATATGGTAACAAGTTTTGAAGTCAAACTTATTGGGATAAATTTGGAAAGAGGAAAATATTAATCCCAGAACCTATCGATGATACAAAAACAATTTTATGTAAAATTCAGTCCAATATTAATTCATTCCAATGTAGAAAAAAGTGTTATGGTGACAACCAGAGAAGAGATTTGGAATTTCAAGTACGAGATCATGTATTTCTAGAAGTATCTCCCTGGAATTTGTCTTATGGTTTAATAAAAAGGTGAAACTGATCCCTAGGTACATTAGACCGTTTGAAATTTTGGAAAGGATAAGATTTGTAGCATACCATATCAAAATTCCACCAAGTATTATCAAATTTCATAATATCTTCCATGTGAAATTATTAAATAAATACATGCCAGACCAAATTCATGTACCCAACTATGATGAAATACACTACTGGAAAAACGGGCTATACCCACGGTTCAAAACCGTGGGTATAGCCCCCAAAACCGTGGGTATAGGCTATACCCACGGTTTTGGGAACCGTGGGCTGGAATGGCGTCGGTATAGGGGTCTTGACCTATACCCACGGTTTGGTAGAACCGTGGGTATAGGTGTGTCACACACTAGCACCACGCTGTACAGCGTGGCAGGCACATACCCCACGGTTTTCAAACCGTGGGGATTTCACTTATTTTGAAAAAAATCGCGTCTGGCAGGGTTCGAACTCGCCCTTCCCGCGCTACAACAAAACAGCGCACCGCAACTAACCAACCGAGCCACCATTTCAATCTGCAATACATATATATATTTTCTTATATATATTAATATATATTATCTTCTCATATTCAAAAATACATGGAACTGGGTTTCGAACCCGCGCTTCCCGCTGGAGTAACCAACGCACCGGGAGAACAACCAACTGGACTAACATATTTTTGTGTAACTAATGATTATTTAAATGTAGTATATTAATAAGGATGCAGTTATTAAATAAAATGTTGCTGGCGGGACTCGAACCCATGAATAGAGCAGAATAAACATAGCAGCGAACCAACTTAGCTACGCGGACTTTGCCCATTAGATTATACGCTGCTATACTTATAGCAATATTATTGATAAATTTAAAATTATGTCGTGCCGAGTTTCGAACACCGGACTTCTCTGAAGGGAGCGATGAAATAAACCAACACACCTACCGAAATTCTGTTAATTTATGTTGGTATCTTTCTAATTAAATTATTTAAAACATTGTTCCCATATAAAATTTATTTCGTCCCGCGCAATTTTTTTCCCATTCCCGCCACCCGCAATAAGGCGGGAAACCTATACCCACGGTTTTGAAAACCGTGGGTATAGGTCTTTGAAAAAAATACCCCCTATACCCACGGTTTTCAGAAACCGTGGGTATAGGTTTCCGAAGCAATCCCTATACCCATGGTTTTGGCAAAACCGTGGGTATAGGTCTTCACAAAAAAACTATACCCACGGTTTTGTCCAAAACCGTGGGTATTGGGTACCTATACCCACAGTTTTCCAAAACCGTGGGTATAGGTTCCCATACTATACCTATACCCACGGTTCTGGAAAACCGTGGGTATAGGGGGGACCTATACCCACGGTTTTGTGAAAAACCGTGGGTATAGGCCCAATTTCCAGTAGTGATAGAACGGAAACATGATTTTTCATACTGTGAAGAGATTATCAGGATTCCTGACACAAGGGAGAATGTATTGATAAATAAATAAACATTTCTAGTTAAAGTTCTTTGGAAAAACCATAAAATGGAGTAAGTAGCATGGGAACCTGAGGATGTTATGAATAAGAACCACCCACATCTTTTTCAGGGCTATATACATGAAAAATATTGAGTATGTAGTTTCCAATGGGGGAATAATATAAAAATGAAAACATTTTATTTTACGTTTATCTAAAATGCATTCTATTAATAGCATATATTTCCTAAACTAATAATTTTCCATTAAACAACAGTTGGTTATTTATTATATAGTCATAAAATTTCAATTAAACATAAATTTTCCACTTCTTTGTTTTGAATTTTGAAAAACGGTATTACACTATTGCGATTAGGGTGATATTTGGAGTCTGATAAAATTACGTTAATATTCAATGAATAATAACTTAAGGTCAAGAAAAGGAACATACCCACATGAATATTAACATACACATATGAATAGTAATATGATCCTTATGAATGGTATCCTTACTCATGAATTTATATAGAAAATTTAGGCACCTTAAAAATGATGATAAATATTTAAGTGTTGGTATTTTAACATTAAATAATGTATTTAATAGAAAATTAAAATTATTATAAAAGGATAATTATATTTAAAAATGGGGAAAATTAATGGATTCTTCATGTCGAAAAATGGTTAAGGGGAATTTTTGATATTTTCCTAAAATTCTTGAATTTTTTTATGAATAGTAAAATACATTTATTTACAGTATAAATACATTATAATTCAAATTTACTATTCCTAGCATCATCTGTGATGTAAGAACCCAAATCAAGAACCCTAATATATTTATTAGTATTCTATTTCATTTATTACTCACTATTTATTGTCTTGTGGTGAAATAATATATTAATGATTATAATATTATGGGTACTCTCCTCCCCTCCACTATATAAACCACACCTCACACCCTCTTCCTCCCAAACCACTCATGCTTCAATCCTTGCCAAAATTATAATAAAAATTCTTCCTAAGCTCCTCACAAACGTACAATACCAGTTTTTCTTACCAAAAGGTGAAAAAATTCCATCATCATATTTTCCAGGAGGAGTACTCAAGAGGTGAACCACTCTTCCCGTTCCTTTTAAATGTTTTTTCTGGTTTCATTATATTGTTGTTCATTCCTCACCCCCCATCACATCCAAATTATATAATAATTAAAATACCATACATGGACTTTAATTTTATTATTCTAATGGAATATGTCATCATCATCTCTCTTTTCCCCACCTCATACACAAAAAATAAAAATACCGTCTGAGATGCGTTAATATATAACTTTCAAGGATGACGAGTTTTCAATTTCAATGACTATATTTGAGAATAGTCATATACAATTTTTAATGGTTTCAGAAGATGATAATATATGTATTTTACCTTATTAAATGTTATTTAAGTTTTACATAGTCATTATACAAAATAATAATACAAAACATGTTCATTATGCCGAAAAATGCCTAGTTAATCCAAGCGTTTATCAATAACATTTAATTAATGAGTCATTATAATGTTATATATTCTGAAATAACTATAATATCAATATTAACATATCTACTAATATATATATACAATTATGGATGATTGACCACATTTCAAATGATTACCCATTCAGGAATACAAGTAAACCGATAACGAAAACCTAGGAGAAAAATGCTACCAAAAAATTAAAATTGAATCGATTAAACCCATAAAAAGGGACTTTAATGAAGCTAATAAGGATATACTATAAAAATTAAATGTTTATTAGGTTATGGAAATATTAATTAATGAAGATAATTTTTTTTATTCGGGTCATTTAGATCAATCCAGAACACCTTAGGGTAAAAGGAAAGGGATAGTCTCGTTCACTTTTATTCAAGAATCCCCCTTATGTTGTGTCATTTTATGTTCAATTACTAATTGTGGGGTATGTTTTTTCACCTCCCCCATACATCCCTTGAATATATATAAATTAAGGTATACATATTTACCTATCATTAATACCACACAAGAACACTCATCACCATGCCAAAATATTTATAAGGGGTTTCTCATCTCACTTTCAATCCTATGGGATTTCTATTATTCTACTCTTATTTCTTATATGTGGTATGTTTGTCAAGTAAATTGATATATAATATCCTGACTCTATTAATATTCATTCTATTTGGTTATTCATTTGTTTATTATTATTTTTAGTTCTTATGATTCAATAGATTACAATGTGGTAAGGGACTGTTTCTCAATTTAAATTACATTGAGACCTACATGGTATTGTGATCCTAATCATTATTATTTGGTGTATATACTACCAATTTAAGTTCATTTTTCATTTTAAATTATAATTATGGTAAATACAAATTTTCATGTGGCATGGATATCATTATTTCATTATGTTGTATAACCATTCACAGACATTGTAAATTTGGAATATTGTTTTTTCTATGGAAATATTGATGATTCAGTATTTTATTCACTATACGGATACTATGAAGGAATATTTCACATGTATTAAATATCTTTATAAATAATTCTTCAGACTATCAGTGATAGAAAGGGCCCTCTATAGCCCCTTGATGCATCAAAAGGTCTCATGATACAATCAGTTGGCGACATACCCGTTGAGATTGTTTCCAAAAAACGGTGGGTTTTCTACCCACAAAATTAAACCATTTCTACATTATAATGTTATCATGTTCTGGATACATAGCATCAAATTAATAAGAATTATCAATTTTTATTTTTATTTATTACTATCAATGAGGATTTCACTATGAAAAAATCTTTGGATGCATATTCATTCTCAGTTTATTTATGGCGTGTGTTATAAGTTTATCACCATTCCATATTGACAATGGAAATTTTTATATAATCTAGTTATTGTTTATTAATTATTCTGCTATTGTTAAATCATACTTACAATTTGAGCAGACTCCTTTCATTTTGTTACCTTTAACAAGTTATGAAGTGGAGATCATTTATTTGGTTTCCATGGTTTCAGTTTTGTTTAGCTTTGATTTTGTATTGTATTTTTTTGTATTTCCCAATGGAATTTGAGTTACTTATATGTATCTAGATTCTTTTAGACAACTAAACTAATCATTCCTTTGATATTTTATTCTTTTTAAGAATTCCAAAATAATAAGTAATTCATCGACTCTAGTCTAGAGGGGTCGATGCGTTACAAAAAAGATGATTGTGATGTAATAAGGTTGAATGGATAAGTAAGAGGACTTCCAAAACATGATTCATATATTTATTCATATAATTTATCAAAGAAATAATACACTCAACATATTTTTTATAATAATAATTTAATTTTGGCATCAGGTTTGGGTATGTTGCACTAGAGTATTTCACGTCATAGTGACGTTGAAAATCAAGAGATGTGAAAAATGGTCTACATGACCACATACTATTTTGGGAGTGTCTATAAAAAAAATAATATATCAAAACCCTCAAAACCTAAATTAAGGCCCAAAAAACAATGTAAAATAAGCTATAATTTATTTGATCTTGAGAATTTATTACATTCACATTATGGCTACTTATCAAAATCATTATTCTGAATACAATATGGTGGTTTATGTTGTAGTATATATAACATTTCCCATATTTGAATAAAATTGATTTTTTTGGATTATAAAATCTGAGACCTCTATATCATATCACTTATTTTACTTCCTAGGCATGTGTGAATATCGATTTCAATCCCCTACAAACCAGCTGAAAATGATGTGAATACCTATACAATTATGTCAAAATATTTTTAGGGATAATATATAAAGTTAAAGTATGTGTTCTATTTTATCATCATCTATGTCATTTAGATGGTATTATGATTCAAAATATCTAATATTTTGAATTATATGATCCTTATGTATTGAGGAAATGATTCGAATGATGATTTTTAGGAATTGGGTTAACAAATGTGGTGGTTTAAATTGGAATATGATATTCAAATTCAAAATAGAGGCCATGAATTTTTATTATTCATTAAATATTGATATATAACAACATGGATAATATAAGGATAAAAATATATATGGAAATGAATTTATATTAAACATAATATCCAATATGATATCCTTTGATTATTCATGTACAGTCTAACATTAACATTATATATTAAATAAAAATTGCATATTGGAGAGAAATAAATTCAATGGTTTTATTTTACAAAGACAATGTTTGATAGGGGATGATGATTGTGTAATGTTCTCATGAACTAATTTTATTAAAAGAAATATGATTAAGTGATAATAATATGTGTCATCAATCCCTATAATTAAAATGATTAATAAATTTTTATATTGAAGTTAATGTTTTTGACAATTATGATGGTGATTTTATACATTACTGATTTTCATACAATAAAAAAATTTGCATGCACTCTATTGAAAAAATTAAATAAGAAGAAGAAAAAGGTAGCATGTCTACAACCAGACATAATTCAACAGTAGTATCAAAATATATATATTTTATTCAATTTTTTTATCATTGCATGGTGTGGGATGTAATTGTGTAAGGGATATATCGATGAATAGTAATGTGATATGAAAAAATGAATCTCAAGTTTACAAAAAACTCCTAATAGATCACATGTAAAATTTACTTGTTTATCTAGCCATGATGGGATTTTGTTTAGAATAAGGACTATCCATATCACATTGATTGCTGATCCTTGTAAATTAAACCGTTCCTTTGGTGTTTTTATTATTTTTTGTGTTACTAAGGAAATATGGAATGTGAAAAAAGAATCACCTTCACAAGTGATACATGTAAATTGAAAAGGTAAAAATGTAATGTTTGAATTAGATCAAGACATACCATCCTTAATTCTATATCATCTCAGTGTAGTTCATTAATCATATATTACACTCAATTTGAATCAAATGGAATGTTCACCTCCATTGTATTCTTAATGTAAAAATATTCCCTTTATATACTAGTAGTGTATTTCCAAAAATTATATTTGAGTGCCCTTTTTGGGAAATTATTTCTATGTAATATCAAAACTCGGTTTCATCCAATAAATTTTTTAATTGAAAAAAAGGAAGAGAAAAATAATATTAGGAATATTTCTCTCTTTTGAAAAGCTGCAGTAGTTTTATGTTATCTAAGAATGGTGGTAATATAAATCACAGAAAGAGATGAATATGTGATTTGATATATCAAAAAAATTATAACATTATTACATCATTACATCATTGGGATGAAGGGATTCAACGAATCCTAAGGTTTGAGATGATTCATGTTTAACCTATCCCAAAGAAGAGAAAATAGGTGGTTATTATATTATTTTAATACATTTATGTACTAACACATTAAATTATATGATTCATATCTTACATGAATAATTTATAATGTATAAGACCTAAAAATAATAAATTATTGTGTATTTGGATGGGAATTTACATTCATTAATTACTAAATATATTTTGGTCATATATTTTTGAGTATTAGTTTATAAATCTTACATTTGGAACCATATTTTACACTGTGGAAACTTCTTCATAGTTTTATCAACAGTATAAGTTTATATATGTTATCATCCATACATTTTTATTAGGATTCCCTTAATTTTTTTTTGTGATTATAGTTATACTGACAAGAAATAATTTTGTTAATTATATTCTGTTTGAGGAAAAACATGTCAACTGAATTTGTCAGTAAGAATGTCTTTGAGAAAATTAATCATTTATCTCCAAATGGTGTCAGTAAAACAAGAGTTGTAGAAATTGTTGAAAAAAATGAAGTACAAATTATAAGACAAAATTGAAAAAAATGAATTATTTTTTCTGCATGTATGACAGGTAACGCTACAACAGTTAATTCTTTCCACTATTTTATTATAAGTAATCAGAATAGAAAATAAATTCAATTATATTATTTCATTTTTGAATTTACATTTTTATATATTTAAATCATTTTTTTACAATATTGATTGTGGACTCATATGTGTTGACCCTTTTATCTTTGGAAAATATTTCCATGTTTTTCTAATATCTCATGGTTCTCCTTCATTACTGGGAAAATCAGAATATGCACAAACATAAACATATGTTGTAATAGTTACACTGGATAAATTTTATTATCTTTTTTTTGTTGCTCCACTGTATACATTGTTGTTTTATAACCTTCACTATACAGAATCTATTTGTTTTCATATTTTGAGTGCACTTTATTGATGTTATACTCTTTACGATTATTTTACATTATCATTATATTCAATGTAATATACATTAATTCTGGGTTTAATTCATAAGTTTAAAGCGACATAGTTTATTATAACTTCATTTTCAACATAATATATTCTAGGTACTGTTATGCTGTAAGAGAATGCATGAGTTGTGGAATATTTTATATTTTCTTAGTCATTAATTTATTCTACAGGTACTACATCTCAAATGTACTTCATGTATTTTGGAACTAGATCATGTACATTTACAAAACAAATATATTCACTCTAATAAGGTAATTATATTTCTACTTTTCATTATGGTAGTAGTGTAGATGAATCGCTATTAGAATGTCATCATTGTAGTTTGTGGACCATATGAGGTGTAGTTGGAAAATTTTCCAGAGTAATGACACTATCAGGTATTTATGACCTATTCGAATACAATATTGTCTTCTAGCCTCTTTTAATGTTTTCTTCTGATGGTTGATAATAATTTTCTAGTTTCACACGGTACAACTATCTCTAAAATTGATCTACACAGTGATTGTCTTGATGCCACTTTTCATTCTGGTATAACTGGAATATTCCCAAACTATGGTGTCATATTCTATGAATATACAATAATGTATACAATTAAATTAAATAATATGATTGTGCTATATATAATTTTATGTATGGTGTGTCTAGACATTATATCATCAACTGTACATATGTTAATAGTTATGACCCATCCTTTTCTTATAGTGTCAATAATTTTGGAGTTACAAGAATCATTATATCCCCTTCGTTGTCACCATATGTTAAAAATTCATATTCGGGATGACCAACTTATCAACTACATTTTCCTTCAAATTCCATTTATTGAATGGTAATGCTGCTTCTATATGTGATCAACGGACAACATTTTCATCATTCCTCTTTCCATGAACGTAACTTCAGGTATTTATGCATATTTCAATATCACCCTATCTTACTGTCTCAAAATTTATTGAACAACAATGATGTCTTTTGGCCTCATACTATGTTCAATAGCATTATCTTGGATTTTGATGATTCAGTACACATGAAATTCTTTAAAATGAATCATAAATCTACAAAAAAATATGTTCTATGATTTTAAAATTTATTAATTTATAAAAAACATTTATTAATAATTGTTACTATACATTCTTATTAAAAGAGTATGAAAAAATCAAATCATTTTTTATAAACCTGCCTTATGATAGCACCCATGAAGGGATAAATAAACATACCATCAAGGAATAAAAATGGTATCTTTTTTGTTATAATCTATTTTTTATTATAGTGAGTTGTAGTATCTGAAAGAAAACATATCTTATGAGATCTTATTCTATTGGATAATGAAATTCAAATTTATTTTATTTTATAAACTGGGTCAGAATGGCAAAATCTAGAATAACACACCATGGTTTGTTTTTACTAGTATATTTTTATAGGTTTTGTAACATTATGTTACTTGATATGATATGGTTCCATGAAAAATGTCATTTTTGTCACATATATACAATTTAATGTCTCATAAGAATACAATAAATATAGGAAAATTTTCTATGTGTGATTTGGATCTTTCTACAGTACACTGCATTTTTATAATTTTTGTAAAATAAAAGATTAAGGTGCTTAAATGTGGTCACATATCCATGTCATTCAAAACACTATTTCATTGTGGGTAGTTGATACCCCTTTAAATTCATCAAATGAGTTTATATATAATTATTTCTAAACTCAATTTTAATAATTTTGTTATCTATATTCATGAGTTCAAAATGTAAACAAAATTATTGAATTAATTTCAATTGGAACAATTGATGACTATATCATATCCTTTGGAAGAAATTTAATTTTTACAATTGTTTTATTTTTCTGAATGGGGTATCAAAAATTTTCATAGTGGGTTCAATTTGATTTGTTTTCACAGTCAGTTAGTTTTTCTATTACATCTATTTCATCATGAACTATGTAAATTAATGTTGACTCTTTCAAATATGGGTTGATTTAGGAAATGATGGTTCTGGTTGAGGAAGAGAAGCCTACAACTGTTCCCTGGAACCCTGTATTTCTGTAAAGTTGATACAAAATCCATATTTGGGATCTGGAACATCTTATTATATTAGATATTCCTCAATATGTAACTTTCAATGCCCAATTTTGTTACCTATCTTCCCAGTCATTCAGTATTTATGTTACATATATTTCATCATTATGTATTAGATATACAAGGATTCTCATTATGTTTGTTTTTTCCTCAAAATATGTTAGTAATGCTCCTAGATTCATGGTTCTTCTCTTTTTTCCACCTATATGGGCACATAAACTCTTTCCACTCCGGTATTAATTATTTTTCATCATTTTCTTTTATTTTCATTAAATAATTGGAGTAGTCATTTATTATTTTTCAGAAGTTGTATGTTTAATTATATTTGAGTTTGAGTAAGTTATATGGATAATAAATGTACTATATTAGAGGTATACATAATTGTAGGTGATCTGTCGTAGAGAGGAGCTTCTATGATTTTTGAGGTATTGCAATTTTAGATCCGTAACCAGATGGTGTTTTATGAAATATTGTTATATGAGATCATTTTGATTAAAAAATTAATGTATAGGACATTAGGAGTGGTCTCAAATTTGCATTTATTATGATCCCCAAAAACATTGAAAAAGATATTCTGGGACCCTATTACATCATGTTTTACTGTATCTTATTACATCAGGTTTTTCCTTTTCTGTCAATTTCATATACAATTTATGATACATGATATTATTTTTCAATTATTTTCATAATTATCTATCACTGAATATATAATTTTAACATATTTTAGGTCTGATACATAAATGGTGGTAATGGGTTTTGGGATCATGTCACTCTAGAAAAACTATGACAGATACAACGACAGGAGAATTTTTTATACTATACATATTCTTAAAATTGGTTTGGTTGATGCCGCATTTTGGTGACATTCTGTGTTTACTAGATTAATTTTTAGCTTTTCTTTATCACATATTTTTTTGTTACTCAAATATTTCTATCTCAAAAAATGACATCATATTGTACCTAATTTTCCATTATATGGAGCACTCATTTTTTAATCATTTCAAATATTAATATTAATTATTATGTTTCAAAGAATATATTCTATTATTGATAATATGAATTTTTTATAGTGTCTTGCAAATACAATTGGCAAAGTACTATTATTGTTATATAACAACATAGATAATATAATTTTAAAAATATATAGAGAGTTTAATTTATCTAATACTAAATCTCCATGAATATATCATTTGAGTATTCATGTACAGTATAACATTAAATTTAGAAATAAAAAAATAATTGGGTATTGGAGATAAATAAAATCAATGACTTTATTTTACACAGAAAATGTATGAAAGATGGATGATGACATTGTAATGTTTTCATGCACTAAATTTTTTTAAAATAAAATTTATTAATTGATAATAATTTGTATATCCAATCCCGATAAGAAAAACGATTCATAACTTTCTACTGTGAAGTTAATGTTTATAAAAATAATGATGGTGATTTTAGACATTACTAATTTTCATTCAAAAAAAGAGCATGCTTGTTTTTACAAAATTAAAAAAAGATGAATAAGGAGGTAGCATGTCTACATGAAAACATAATTCAACAGTAGTATCAATAAATATAGATGTTATTCGAATTTTTTAGCATTTAATGGTGTAGGATGTAACTATTTAGGAGTTGTATCGAAGAATTGTAATGTGATTTGTAAAAATTAATCTCAAGGTTACAACATACACACATTTTCTCACATGGGAAATTTAGTGGTTTTTTCGGCATGAAAAGATATTTTTCTAAAAAAGGACAGGTCATATCACATTGATTGGTGATCCTTGTAAATTAAAACATTCCTTGGGTGTGTTTATTCATTTTTCATACAAGAATGAAATATGGAAAGTGAGAAACATAGTTTTTTTTCACCTCCACATGTGATAAAGGTAAATTGAAAATGGATAAAATGTAATGTTTTAATTAGATCAAGACATACCATCCCTGATTCAATCTCATCTCGGTGCAATTAATAAATAAAATGGTATACATAGTTAGTATCAAATTGAATGTTCACCTCTTTTGGATTTTAAATGTAAAATTGTTCTCTTTAAATGTTTTTTGTGTATTTCCAGATATTATAATGGAGTATGATTTTTGGGAAATTATTTCTATGTAATATCAGAACTCGGTTTCTTCCAATAAATTTATTACATGGAAAAAAAAAGTCAAGAAGAGTATTATTAAGATTTCTATCTTTACAAAAGTTGTAGTAGTTTTAGGTTATCCAAGAATGGTAGATATATTAATCATGGAAGGGGAAGAATATATGACCTGATCTATCGAAAATATTACAAAATTATTACGTCATTTGGATCAAGGGATTCAACTGATCCTAATGTATTAGATAATTCATGTTTAAACTATACCCAAGAAGAGGAAATTGGTGGTTATTATATTATTTTAATACATTTCTATAATAACAAATTAAATGATATTATGCATAGCTTACTAGATGAATTCGAAAATAATGGGACATAAAAATAATAAATTATTTGGTATTTGGATGAGAATATAAATTCATTAATAACCAAATATATTTTAGTCATATATTTTTTGATAATTAGATAATAAATAATACATTTCGAACTATATTTTACAATGTGTATGCTTCTTATCAGTATGGATTTATTTCACAATATATACGTATAAAACTAGTTTTCCATTTATGAAATATCTCCACAATTTCAGTATTTACCTTATTTTTATACATACTCGTCAGTAAAAAATTATGAAAATAAATTTATAAAATTTTATGAGAATAAAAATCTATGTAAGGGGAATAAAAATAAAAAACTCTTAGTCTAGTGATAAACATGAAAACTCATGAACAACCCCTTTATAAAAACCCAAAAAAAGTACACAAAATGGTTTTCATCATTATTTTAAAATTACAATTTATATTAACTTTTGAAACTAAATTATTTCCATGAAAAATCATTTCAATGAGTAGAAATATCATTTAGGTTAATTGGGACATCGTCATCAAAGAACTGAAACAGAACCCTTATAATTGGAATAACCAAACATACGACATTGAATATTATTATCTAGAGAACATAACCATCACCTGAGGAATTATAGTTCTATCTAGGTTCACCCATAATATAATATAATTTGGTATTATTCATGAGTGATAATGGAAATAAAATCATAAAAAATGTCAATGGAACATATCATGAAGAAAACCTATGAAAAACTCCTTTAAACCCATGTGCACAACATTTCATATATCAAATTCCCCTTTATTCCATAAAAACCCAATTTTCAATACCAAAAATCCCAAAAAATGGGAATGGGAATTTTCATTAGAAGAAAACATGAATTATTTTAGTGGAATAAAAACATCAAATAATGGTAATGGTGGTAGGAATAGTCTAAATTACCATATATATTAAAATATAATATTTATTTTTTGTATTTCTATTCTGAAATTTAAGAATTATATAAAAATATTTCTTCCAAAATCCTTTTAAGGATATTTAAATGATAAAATTTATTTAATTTATATATTTTTTATTTAGATATTAAAATAAATAAAATATAACATAAAAGTTATGGATATGGATAAAAAATAGTGTTTTAAGTTAAGCATTTAAAGATGATTTTTAAAAGATAGTCCCTTAACATGAGCTTCACAAATCACTCATATTTTTTATATTTATGAAAAATAAAATTAGTCCTATAATTTAAATTCATTAGAACATTTTTAATGTTTATTATTCCTAATATATCACTTATTACCATGTTATATAAAATTACTAAATCAATTATACTAACTTCAGCTGTTTTGATGATATTAAGCTCATATGTCAAAAGAGACAATTATAGGATAGAAATTTCCATAGTGGTAATTATTACATCATATGAAGGAAATAAATAAATAAAAATATTATTTTTATATTTAAATTATACATTTAATAACAATCATGAAATGTGGATATTAAAAATGAACTACATCACAACCAGGGAGATTGTAGGTTGTACATTCACATGAGTAATATTTCTATTTTTTGGAGATCACTATAAGATAGAAGGAATGCATTATTTTATACTTCCAAAATGGATGTAATTTCATAAATTCCATATTACTATATTATATATACTTATATATATCATCCATGTGATTTGTTGATGAAAAACTAATCACATCGCTTTGTGGAGTTGGTGGTCCACACATATACATGAATGTCATTATCAATTTTCATTAAATAGAATTGTAAGAAAGTAAATGATATATTATATTTTTATAATGATTAATATAACATTAATATCATATATACATTTTAATTCAATAACTGAAAATATATCCATTAGAGTTGATGATGCAAAACAATTAAATCGGTGTATGAGGTTGTAGTTCGTTATAATATGAACAATGGAATTGTTTCCCAGTTCATGGAAGATAAGATGTGTATATGTCAGGAAAATAAAAAAAATATTATATTATTATAAATGTGTTATTATATAATCATGGTTAATCAATATTTGATGTAGGTGGATGAAGAAACAAAACAGAAAATCTATGTTTTAAAAGATACATTTTTTCTAGAAGACCACTCTTTCGTAAAACCTTAGGACCACTGAAGTTAGTGTTGTTACCTAATAATGGAATATAGAATTTGGAAGGGATGATAGGAATGTATTTTGTTTGATACTTTTAGGACATAAAGGGGTTTTATGTGAGATTTTAATGAATGAATACGAGGCATTTTATAAAATATGGGAAGGGGCCTCTCCGAATCTATCAAAATAATAAATTAATATGAATCAATATTCAATTAAAATTATTTCAAAACTGATTTATTTATAAGATATTAATAATTTAGGTTGAAATTCTATCACAAAATAAAAATATTACAAGTTTTCATGATGTTCTTACCCTTATATTTTTGTTTTAACCCCTTTCAACTCCTTTTATAATTACCATGACAATAATGATTCTTACTATTTGAGGGTGAAGATAGTTACTATAAATGAAATAACAACTTATCAATGAACAATGGTTTTTATTAGAAACTATATCCTAATCATTTAGATAAATTTATTTTTTTATTAATTTTATATCATTTAGTAAAATATAATTTATCATAATATGTATGAATATCTTTTTTTATAAATATACATGTCATTAACTTTTATAACATCTTGAAAATAAGTTTAAATTGAATGTTCATAAATCTATAAAATTTTATTTTCATTTCTTAAATTCATAAAAAATAGTTATTATATGAAATTATATTACAAATAATATTTTTAATATCATTTATTTTATTTTCCCATTTATTGAACAATTACTAATTTGACATTGTTTAATTTTAAAATGAAATTTTTTATTAAATAAAAATTACAAAAATAGTTCCATGATTATAATAAATCCATTATAACATAAAAATATTTATAATTGAAAGTATCCCCTATTCAACCCTAGGATAAAAATATAAACATTATAAAAAATAAGAGTTTGACATTTTATAAGTTTCATTAAATTAAATATTATAATGGTTTTAATCATATAATAAGGATAAAAAGAAAATATGACCAAATTTTAAAAGAACATGTTTGAAATGGAAACATACAATAAAATTTAATAAAGTATTAGGTTAATTTTATAATCCATATCATTTAATTTTTATCGTTAATTAAACAATTTACCGATTACGTTGGTTTAACAAATTACTAAGGCTGAGATTAATATATACAAAAAAAAACTATTTGGTAAATTTTAAACCACATGTTAATGATATGAAAATATATAAAAATTATTTAAATCATAGATGTTTAAGAATTCATTTTAAAATAAAAACATGTTAAATGCAATGAAGAATATATTTTTAGATAAATTCACTCTATAATGAAATCAATGTATTTATAATAAATTCAAGTATTAATTAAATTATAAAATTAATTTTTAGCGTCTTTCAAATAAAATTGACTAAATTAATTTTAAAAATAAAAAAATATGATTATTTTTTTAAATAGTTGAAAAAAATATATTATTTATTTAATAAATATGTATTTTTCACTATTCACAAAAAATCAAACTTTTTAAAAAAAGTATCAAGATTATATCTTATGATAATTATGTCGTAATGATTTATAAAATTAAATTATTTTTTTAAATTAATTTTCGTATATTTTAAGAAATAATTTATAATATATAATCATAAAAAGAAAGAGAATTAATTTTTTGAAGAATAAAATTACTATATATAAATTTGAGACCACATTAACAATGAATTATGTAATACATAAGAATGATTAAAAAAATTAAATATTCAATAATGAGTTTAATACATTACATTCATTACTTTCTAACATCAATGTTATAATGTTAACATTTAAATAATAATTATTTTGTGTTCGTTATTGCCTGATGTAACATATCTTGTATGCCAATGACCAATGTCCTCATTTTTTTAAATATCAGGAAAACACATTATCCACCCCTTAAAAAAAACTATTCCCTAGTATTTTTAGATCAAGATAAAAAATGGTATTTACTCTTTTAAATAACGTTTTTAAAATTCTGAAATAATAAAAAGGGATAATAAAACATCAACATGAAAAGTGAGAAAAGTGAAGTGAAAATGTAATTTAAAATAAAAAATAAATAGGTTTCCATGTTGGAAATCATTGATGGGAATTAAAAACATGTATAATGAAGAAAAATATAACATCTAAAAATAGATAAAGATTGATATAGAAAATGGTCATGAGAATGTTAACCAGCAGAAACCGTAAATCTATGATTTCATAAAAGGCCATTATTTTCATGGTCAAAAATTAAATGGAAAATATATTTATTTTCAGATACTCTACCAATAATTGAGTAATTAATTTATCATATATATTAAAATAATAAGAAAATATATTTATCAACATGGACTTAATCTTTTAGTCTATTTCCACCACAAAATAATTGTTTTTCTCTAAATGTTGATTATTTGAGTTGAATTTTTTATGTTTCAAGCATTAAAATCAACTGCTAATGGATCACATAATCTACAAATGGTTAATAGTATATTCATCATATATTTATACATTAACCAAAAACAAAATGGTTCAGAAAATATAAGATAATTATGAAAATGAATAAACCTTAATATAAAGAAAACTAGTTTAATTTACAAAATTCAACAGTTGTACAAAAAAATCAATGAATTTGATAATGGGATATACAAAAAATTATATAAAAAATTTATATACTAATAATAAAACCTATAAATAAAATTAATTTTATCACATTGTCTTATAATATTAATTTAACATTAATCTCCAAATATCATTAATCACTCTTAATATCTCATACCAAAAACGTGATAGCACTAATCAAATAATCTCTTATATATGACAAACAAATTTGAACATCCCCAAAAGGCCACATTAATATCAAATATTCACCCAAAAGATAATTAAACCATTATTACTCAAATAAAGTCTAATAATTTTCTTTTTTACATTAATCATATAGGGTTACAAGATGATTGAACTACATGTTAAACATAATTTATCACATAATCCTTAAATTACTATTAACTATCATGGTTAGATATAAAATATACAAATTTGTTCCAAAAATGAAATTAATATTTAATTTTTAGATATATTAACAAAAAAAATTCTTTCAAAATATCTAGTTCATAATATTGTAATGTGGTAGGTGATCTACCCTTATCACCCTTAGGTTGTGGGTTCTATCCTTATGGCCTTCCATGATGTGTCGGGTTTCCACCGGACCCATGAGCTGTCATTTTTATAAAATAATAGTATTATAATTGTTAATAATATCCATGAAATATGATGAACATCATAAAATTCCTTATAAATAAAAAATTATTCTAATACCTTAATAATCATTTCCACAAAAAAATATTGTTCTTCCTCAAATATATTTTTTTCTTATTAAACATGAAGCTTACACATACTAGAAAAATAAATGTATCCCAACGTTCTTCCATCACATAAAACATCAATAGAGTATTATTTATTATTATAATCCTTAAATCATAATTCATGGATCCATATATGTAGACATGTCAAACCATCAATGTTCTTTATAATCCATTAACCATGATTTTCAATAATATTCCTACATACTCCAACTAAGAAAATATGAATCATTCACTGAAACTCGATGATATAAAAATTTTAGTAATGTTATAATTCATACATTTCATATGTCATTTACAATTTCATTATCTTTAACAATAAGGGTATAATACATGGTTAAACATCCATCTATATGGTCTTACTAATCCTTGTTCTAAATCATTCCCCTAGGGAAATAAATTTTCATACTAACCATTCTATCAACATATAAAATATTCTATTGATTACTATGTAGTAACTTTTTAACCTATCATGAATTTAATTTATTGATTCCTTTTTCCATGGTAGGCTATTTCAATATAACAGCCTTTAGCTTATATAAATAATCTTGTAGTTATATTAAGACATTTTCCTAGGTTTTTTATTTCACATTCTTAACACATAATTCATTTTGTATTTTGTATTTTTTGATTTCTATATCATGAAATATTGAGGATGTTAACTTCCAAAATATTTGATGAGTTTTGAAACACATATATGTTAATGTTGTTATCCAAAAATATAAATATATTCTTAATAATAACCAAAAAAGTTAACAAAATATCCCCTATTTTTTCTCATTTAGACAACCATTTTATTTTACATGACATATATTGTAAATTTGTTTCCTAACAGTTCTAGCCATTTAAAAATACAAAAAGGATACTCTTAACATATCAATACGATCAAAGTAAAGAATATTATAAGGATGAGAAACACCACGATATCCTTAACCATCATATCAAATTTAACAATAATTCATTATAACATTAAATACTATATGGTTATTGGTGAATTTATACTTATGCTAAAATAAAAACCATACCTCTAATGATATCTAAAACCTGATTTTATAAAACATATAATGATTTAACATTAATCATAACATATTCTTTGGTATATAGAAGATAATTCACTTTCATTAAATCCATAAATTCATTAATGGTTATACTTTTATAAAATTTTAAATAACTCTTACATATAGAGCTATACTTTATATGTTTTAAAGATTTGATTCATATCCATTTTCATCAAAATATATCATTTTAAAAACATACTTTTTTTCATGAAACATATTCACAACATTAATCTTTGTATTACCCTTATCACTAATCACCATTAAAATATACTAAAAAACATTTAAATATTTAGGATGAGATTATAATGATATGTAAGGGGAATGAAATAATATAAAATTAATAATTCACTCAATAAAATAAAAACTCTTGAAACTATTTTCTTAAAATATCATTTTTACTGCGAAATGAATTAACATTTCATTAAAAATATAATTTATATTTCTTTTTAAAAAAATAATTATTTCCATTAAATTAATTATAATGTATAGAAACGTCATGTAGGTTTGTTGGTACACCATAATTATAGAACCCATATAGAACAATTACTATTACAATCACCATATGACCTAAATACAATATATTTTTTATTGATCAAAATCATTACCCAATGCATCAGAGAAGTGTCTAGGACTTTACATCGTATTAGATATATTGGCCTCACCTTTGAGATAAGATGATTTTCAATCTTCATAACTAGTTTCTAAGGTCCATATATTGAATAAATACTTGAAAATTCTTTTAAAACCATGTGAAAATTATATTATATCATGAAATTCCTTTTTATCATCAAAACCTATGCTCAATACCAATCTACATAGGAAATGGAAATGTTGTCTTTTCTATGAAGATGAAATGAATTATTATAGATAGAAAAAACATCAAATAATGGTTATGATGTAGGGAGTGATTTACACCATATATGTTAAAATAGAACATTCCATTATTCCCTTTTGTGAATAATGTAAAAAAATATGTAAAAGTGTTCCTTTTGAAAAGATTTAAAATATTGTAAAAAGAGACATAAAATTTCGTATCATGACAGAAGTCAACAATGTCTCTCATGAACATGTGAAAAAATATTATTAATGCACCCATGAGAAAGAAACAAAACCCCCACATATTATATATTTTTATACTAACGGAAACCCAATCCTCAAAAACGTTCCTTGAATAACTCATACATCAATGTATAAAATATAATAAGATTTATATCTTTTAAGGGTACCCCACACCAACATCCCACTAATTTTATGTTATCTCACATGAACATTGTACTTCATAAAGCTCCCACCTATACGGAATAACATGAAATCATATCTCAAAACTAGTGTAGTAATGTACTATGAATATTAAGGATATCATCAGCATTCCCTCTTCCTATTATGCATTACCCACACCATAATCCATCTCATCACACTTTTCTATAAGAAAAATGGGATAGAAAATCTCATATCATTACAAGTATATAGTACTACTTTGGACTTCGGTCCAACATATCCCATCTGTAACACCTACTCTTAGAAGAAGTATAAAGAATATTGGGATGCCTATCATCCATCCTCTCACAAGGATTTTGGAAAAAAACACCCCCGATATATATATATATATATATATATATATATATATATATATATATATTGACATTGGCTTATAGTTCTAGACATAGGTGGGGAATGTAATGAAATCACAATGAGTTCTAATTTATATAATATCTACAACAAATCCCCATATATGTGTTCACAAGAAAGGTAATGACCAAATCACAACATTACCTCACTTTTTTGCAGCCTCTAAATTCAAAAAATCTCCACAAAAAATCCCTAAACCCCAAACCATATGACTTTAATTTCAAATTCCATAGTATAAATTATCAACCAATTTAAATTCAAACATTCACCTTGTTTTATTTTTTCAGATCATTATATATTTTATTATCATTATCCTTTAATACCACACTACCATTCGTTTAGTAGTTTTTTAAACATTCCCAATTGATATAATTTTGAAGAATTTAATTCCATTACTATATAGTAAACTATAATAATCAACCACCATCATAGACTTAATTGAAAGCCACAACAACCACCATAATCATAGCATCACATCATAACCATATCACATTCACCACCCCAACACATCAAAATTTGGGCACATCCCATGCTTCATATAACCATAGCCAACCCACAACACACAACTATATCAAAAAAATAATTATATCATATTCCACAACATAATTAAGAATATTCATAAGGTAATTCATTAAATTACACAACTTAATTTGAGTGTGTTATCAAAAAAGCTATAATTTCATGTGGAATCTATTTCATTAAATGAATTTAAGTCATTAACACTTTATTTACAGTGGATTAAAAATAAAAAAAAATAATGGGAATCACAATATATATCAAATCATCTAGAATATGGGCTACTCAATTTTTTTGTTTTTAATTATTCAAAAAACATATATAATTTATGTATCATAATATCGAAAGATACAAAATAATGAAATGAATCCCCCTTCCCTTTTAATTTCAATTTAAACTTTTTAATTATCCTTGTTAAGACATTTGTAATTATCTTACCAAGATATAACAAGAGTAAATCACTTCACCTGATAGATTGAAATTAAAAATGAGGGACCCCCTATCTAGAATAAAGAATATTTACACCAAATTGATTCACTAAAAAATAGGTACAAGTATTAGAAGAAACATATTTATGTAAACTCAATCCAATTAAAGAAACATGTTCCTTGACTATAAGGAATGAAGGATTTGCAACTTATCATATCAAGATAAATTACTCCTGAAGGAATAAAATAAATATATTATATTTTAAAAGATTAGTTCTCATATAATTAGGATTAGATATTGTTTAAAATATCAATTAAAATCATATATCATTAAATCAACCAATTATAATCATTTAAATGGTCTCTGAAATTTTTATATATTTAATATATTATTAATATTAAATGAAACGACACTAAAAATAAGTAACTGAGGAATTAATGTAGTTTTTAATCAATGAAACATCAAAATGGGAAATCCTATAAATTTTGTAAAAACTAGAAACACTATTGACTACCAACACCTTGGTACCAATGCTAGGGTGACACCCAAAGGATTCCACTTCCAAGGTTCCATAACCATGGTGACACTACTAGGGTTCCACAAAAACGGTTCCATTGTGAGAATTCCACTATTGGTGATCCATTACCAGAATGATCCAATGTTGGTGACCCATTACCTGAACAATAAACTTGTTGGGCAAAAATCCCTCAAGTTATCATTGAATCATTTTTGAGGTGATTTTGTTTGTTGACAAAGTGGACATCTGTGATGTGATTGTTGACAATACAAACCATGACATACAAATTTGTTGACAAAGTGGATTTGATAATGGAATGTCGAGTTCAAGAGTTGTGATTAATGATCCATTTTTTATTGAAGAACGTAGACAAAGATATGGATGATCTGGAGGCGGTACAAAAAAAACACATACAAGATGGCGTCGTTTTCCAATGTTTTCCAAATTTTTGGGCCTGAAAATCGACGAATAAGGAAAAGTGGTTTTTGGAAAAGGGACTTGCACGCCATGTACATGAAGGATTTTAAACATGAACGCCATATG
The DNA here is from genome assembly GCA_963277665.1 of Viscum album. NCBI lineage: Eukaryota > Viridiplantae > Streptophyta > Magnoliopsida > Santalales > Viscaceae > Viscum > Viscum album. Next base: position 2,097,860,690 of record OY728159.1, on the reverse strand, counting down.
TTTTTCAAGATCAGATCGTAAAAATATGGGAAATGGGTAAGGTTCGCGCAAGTTTTGGTGAGGTCACGTAGGTGACATGCGCACCGAGAAAGATACTTGTGCGCCGATTCCTTGGAAGCTTGAGAACTTGCCCGCCTATGGTTTTCCAACATCAATAAATAATAATATTGCAAAGGAATGAGGTTCACACATGTTTGGAAGTGGGTCGTGCAAGTGACATGCAGGGGAAGAGACCTGTGCGCCGAGACTTGCACGCTGAGGGTTGACTTGTGCGCCGTCACGCAAGGTGGTCAATTTGCCTATAAATACTGGACCACCCCTCCTCATTCTAAACCGAAGTTCAACACACTCAGAAATCAGAGCTCCCATCATGCCAGTGTGGTGGTCACGCAAGTGGTGTGTGGGTTGCGCGAGTGTGGTTGCGTGTCGGTGGTTGAAGCTGCGTGCCTGTGTGAGAAGTTGCGCGCCGGTTGGCAGTTGTGCGCCAATATTGGTTTGGGTGTAAAAGGAAGAGAATCACACAAGTTTGGAGTTGGGGATGATTATGTTGTTCAAGTTTCTGAGGTGGACTTGCGCTCCTATTGTGACTTTGCGCTGATACTTTCCCGCCGAGATAGACTTGCGTTCCAAGTAAGGTTGATTTCTGGCAGTGATTTAGGGCTGCGTGGATGCTGGGGGATTTCCTGGTACCATCGGTGCAAAGAAAAATTCATCTACTGTTGAAGGTTGAGCTTCAACAGAGCATCTACAGACAGAAGAAGATGCATTCATTCATGCAAGTGAAGAGACCTACAGGTCTATAAACTGTGAGTGGATCCTTTTCGGACCAGTGAGCAAAGGAAGAGGAAGAAGGTGATCTTCTCCACTGGTAGTAAGCTAGAGAGAGAGAAACAGAGAGTGACCCTTGGGAAAGCAGTGAGCTGACCCTAAACATTATAAAGGAAGTGAGACTAGGAATAGAAGTGATCTAGCCCAAACCTTGTAATCCACAACTAGTGAAGTTTAGTAGAATTTGGTATGACTGACAACTTTTCGGCGTATGCTCCTTGGATGTTTCTCTTTATGGTGAACCAAGTAAAGTTGGTGTGTCTTGTGCATGCATTACATTCTATTTACTTTGTGCAACAGGAAAGAGAGAGAAGTATGTTTTTCTTAACAACGAAACAAGATCAGAACAGGCATTAATTTTAAATTAGTCATACCCTGATTCACCCCCCCCCCCCCTCTCAGGCTATTCCGCCTTGTGGACCTAACAAAACTGTTGGTGATCCATCCTCAAAATGATCCAATTTTTGAGATCCCCCACTATAATGATAAAAAATTAGTGATCCACCACCAAAATTATATAGTAGGTTATCCATTGATTTATTGATCCATCATTTGTGGTTTAATAAACAAATTCCACAGTTGGTGATACATAACCATAATGATCCAACAATAGTGATCCATGCACAGAATAATCCACCAATATAATTCTATCACTGGTGATCCACTTCCATAATGTCGTTTATGGTGATCTACCACCATGATGATCCACTATTGGTGAACCACGACCAGAATTTTTCATAATCCTTGAAAACAAACCTCCTCTATCCAAAAAACCTCAAAACTCTTCCCTTAATTCTTCCAACTCCAATTGAATTTCATTGGGTATCTCAACCACCTAATTTCATATAATTTAATAAGGTAGATGGTCTAGGCTGTTACACCTGATAACTCTAAAAAAATTATCACCCTTGAGATATTAAGACAAGACCCTAATGAAATAGATAAAGGGTGAAAAAAATTAACCTTTACATACCTCTCAATTACCCATTTATATCTTAAACTCCATAAAAAATGGAACCACTGTGAACACAGTAATCATAAAATTTCATTCTCTTTGTCAATATACTAACTTCTCTAAGAGGAGATAACTTGAAAGTATTGGTTTATTCAGATCATAGTACAATCCATATCTATTATGAATCATGTTATCCCCTTTTATTATATTGTAACATTGACTCATATCATATATAAGGTATCACATCAACGTGAAAACCACATATCTCAAACAACAACATGGTCTAATAAGAAAATAAAAATTGAAAATTGATAAAGGAAAAACTAAAGAAAAACTATGGGTACTTGGAATGATTCTGCATCTCTTTCTCCCATGTACTCTACACCATAAAAACATGCCTCTACCACACATGAACCATGTGAATTGTTCATCCTCATTTAACATTGTCTGGATGGTATTGGATCCCCATTAGTGGATCTACAAATATCACTTTGGCCCCTATTTTCAACTCTCTGCATTCAATGATATTAGAGTCATTGTGAAGATTCTGATGAAGCTGATGACATGGAAGATGTTTAGTTCCCCTCTAGTTGTGTGGGAACACCAACAAGTTATACACCTTTCTAATGTGTTCCAACAGCTCAAAGGACCCAATAACCCTATGTGAGAGCTCAATCACATTGCCAAATCTCCACTAATCATGTTGTTGTGAAACATTTAATAACACATGGTATGCAACATTCATCTATAGAGGCCTCCTAATGTTATAATCTTATAACTTCATTTAGTCATATTAAACATTCAACCTATTGTAAACCAACCAAACCTTCTCTTTGATGCTCTATAAAACAACTATTCCAGAAACTGTGGACTACCCAAAATCTTCCTAGTACAAAAGTGAATGAAATGGATGCCTATGAAATACCATACACCTTGACATAGAAGTATATGATTGAGATATATTTTTATAGGAAAACTCATCCAAGTCTATGCGTCGTTCCTGGGATCTACTGAAGTCCATGTCATACCCGCAAAATGACCACAATCGTTTGGAAGGTCCGCTCTATTATCACATCCATCAAAGGATGGAATGATGTTATGAGATATTACTGAGTCCCAAAAGCATGATTCAATACCCTATATTATTTCATGGTAAAACATTCATCTATATTTATGTTAATGTACTTCGTGACTCGGTGTAGCCACAACACATCAACCAAATACATCATTTCCAAAAACATCCAATGTCATCAAATCCTTGATCTCTATGAAGTGATCTGATTTAATAAATTGATCCACATTTTTCAAAATTAAAACACAACCTCTATAATATTGGGTAACACTGGCCCAAAATAAAATTATATTGGATTTCTTTTAAACTCGGTAACATACAAGGGCTATAAAAAATCACCAGGTACCCAATGCCCGACCTTTACCTACTCAAAAAATTGACACTGAGCCAAAAATTCCATCAGAGGTCATTTCATCTGAAGCCACCAACATTTTTTCCTCAAAACATGGAACATCTTGTAAAATCCGGATTGAACTACTACAATTGAGATATTAAACTAAAAATGGATTCCATCATGAACTACTACCATAAAACAACCTCCCTTGAAACAATATCATATTTTAGACATCCTCTACTTGACCCTCAAGAGTATTACCATGGACAACATGATAACACATCATCTTTTCCTTTGATTCACCCCTCTTAGGATAGTCCACATTTTGAAAACAAAAATAATTCACCATCATATGAAATATGAATTCTTTTCCTTCTACATCCCACTAACCTATGTGATGGTCCACCAACTTTTACATCACTCTCTATGCATCGACATACTCCTAAAAAGTATCCTTATGTTAATTTATCCTAACCGAATCACCCATGAAATCCCACATTCTTTAGTTGTATGATATTTAAAAATAAAATTCCCAATGATACACCATAGAACACCTATTTCATAGTTTACAATCATGATACGTAAATATATAGATATAGATAATGTGATCTGTGAATGAAAAAAATCACTACCCAATGAGGTAATGTTTCCAAAACATCAACTCATACACATATACTGCTAGCTCTATACCTTCGTTATAATAGTTATGATCCTGAGGGATGGACATCCTAGACCAATAATTTATCACTTCCTTCTGTGGCATCAAGTTGCAACCCAAAACATCATGGGACCCTTCATAACAAATCATGAACATCAGTCCCTCCACTAGTAGCAGAAGCACTAGTACACTAACCAACAATCACTATAGATAATTGAATTCTTCCTTAAACTGATCAATCTAGATAAATTCTTTTTCCTTCATTGTTAACAATGTCAATGGTGCTGCAACTTGAGTGTAATTTGGTTCAATCCTCCGATAATACCCCGTGAGACCTAAGAAGTTGCAATCCTCAACCACATGGTTGGGTGATTCCTAAAGGATATCCTCCTTGACCGCCATTGGGTCCATTACCCCATTGTACTGAGATATCATATTCCTATGGTAATGAACCTTTCATATCAAAAACATAATATTGGATAGCCATCCATAGAGATGGTGGTATTCAAGCACATTCAAAGAATATCTAGTTAATCTGAATTATCCTCCTATGAGTTTGATTCGATCATGATATCATTGATCAATATGATGACTAACTGATATAATAACTTTTGGAACATGTATTAAATAAAAATCCGGACCATAGATGGTACATTAGTAACATCGAATGGAATGACAACAAACTCAAATTACCTAGACCTATTTATAATGAAATGCTTCTGGATATCTCCTCCCTTCACCGTTAACTGCTGATATACAACCCACAAATCAATCATAGGGAACCATCTAGACCCCCTCAACTAGTTGAAATGATCATCGATCCTCATAGGAGGATAATTATTTTTTATTATCACTATGTTCTTTATTCCATTTTATATAAAATAAACATTAGAATATAATCATACAACTTAGTGAATAACACAAGATCACAAAATAGTGACACCGTAGGTCTGATGAATGGTCTCTTAATAATATCATATACCTCAATTATCATCTCCCTCATATCGTAAGGTTTAATTCGATTGGGATCCGTCGAATTCCATGAAGAACCATGCTTCATGTCTATCCATAACTCAATGTTATTTTATTGGGATAATTCCACATCCTTTTCAGGGAATGCATTAAAAATATCCATGATAACATTTGGATCCTACTCTATCCACATATCTCCAGATTCTATAGTAAAATCAGTTTCTAAGAAAATAAGGGGCTCTAAACATCGACATAATATATGAAAACCATCCTTGCTAACAAAAACCACATCACATATATATACATTTTAGAAAAAAATCCTCAATAATATGTCAATAACATAACAAAATAAATTCAAATAATAAATCCATGTATCAAATCGTATGGATGAATATGAAGTTAGAAAGGGTACATAGAATACTGATATTCTACAACACCATATTACATCCCTGAAAAACATTAATCATGGTGGTACGGCTTATGACTGGTGTAGTCAACTCCTATGGAATGACAATACAGTCTACATATATTCCCATGTAATTTAATAGTTATGGTGTTACAAAGGAGGGTAAATCTTACAAATCAAATACTCCAAAAACATGGGTATATAATACACTAAGAATACATTGAATGATCAATGTCCCATATGGTGTTGTGACCTCCATTTCCTATATATGACAATTCCTAGATCTTATACCTCTATATTGATGACTAACTCCGTGAACACACTATGGTTAAGGTCACTGAGGTCAAAGGACATATTTTGGGCTACCTCTAACAACCACATCTTCTCTTAGCAAGTAAATATCGTTCTTACCCTACTACTAGAATATCCTCACTGGAAACTATGGATGAGGCTGACACTAAACCTACCCACCCTTTCCAAACTGAGATCTAGAAACCAGTAGACATTGATCCAGAAAATGTACATGAATACCACAGCAGAACCACATTAATATGGAATCATTATAAAGATAAAAAACTATCTCAAGATAGTTGAAAAGTATTATTCTATTGTCGATTCCTGCTTTTCTAATACTCAACATCCCTTGTGCTTGAGACTTACCATTTACATCTCTTCTCCTTAAAGAACCCTATTAGATCCACATTCACGATAATAATTCTAATGAGTGAATATTCTCAATCACCACATTCTTATTTTGATCCTCTATATATTTTTAGAATATAAAATAACTATCATCATATTAGATCGAAGGACAAAGTTCATTATTAAGGTTCCTCTCTTTGGAATCCTCATCCTCAAAAAGTTCTATGGAGAAGAATCTAAGTACCTTAAACATGAACTCAATCTCCCACAAAGATATAAAACCATGTTTCTGGGATAGTAGATCATTATTGTTGACATCCTTTATGGTCAATAAAATGAACTCTGACCATAAATCCTTCCACAAGTCAACCCAAAAATCATCTTCCATCATATTCTCACCATGTTGCAACATCCACCATTGATTCCAAACTCCATTCATTTGACCAACTACTAAGTGGATCCATTACTCCATATGGGTATTGATAAAACTGAATTTGATATCTAGGACCACTAACTAGCCCTCTATATATAAATAACAAATGATGCCAAAATACTTCCCCAAATCCTTCTATTGAAAATATTACAATGTCGTCTTCCAATTATCATCATCCATATCTAGACCAACCCTATAGTGATAAACTAGGTTAGCCTACTATACATCTGCTTATTGAGCCACACACAAATGAAGACTAAGAGAAATAATTTGTAAGAGAAAAAAATATTTCCTATGATTAGTGTTATATAATTTTATTATGTTTTATTTAATTCATTTTAACAATAAACAACGTTCCAATATCCAAAACCATCAAATTAAAATATGAAATAAAATTACATAATGAAGCATGTACTAATCCTAAAACAATACCATTTATGTTGTTACACCTGACATGGTCATTCAATTTGCTTAATGTTAATACACTAGATCCTTGGGGGGGTTATCATTTATCCTTGTTGTACACCCAGACTTAATTCATCCACCATGGTCACCATGAAAATTTTCTAGACTATCCCACATAGTCCTTTTTGTTCCTTACTCCAAACCCCATTATATATATCCAAAATCAACTATGATTAAACTATATCATGGCCCTCTCCCACCAATGATACCAAAACAAAGCGAGAGACATAATAACCACAAATTCCTAACTCCAGTAGGCCCATGGATATATAATAGAACCTAGGGTATTAAAATATCATAAAATCGGGAGAATTTTCATCTATAATAATTTAGTGTCTAGAGAAAAGAAGAATCATCCATAAAAAAACCATGACATAATATTATATAAGTAAAAAGAACCATCCCAAAATTCGTGTATAAATAAAACTGATTCTGGTAAAATTTAATAATGTGAATATCAAAAAAAGTTTTAAAAGATTGACATAACACATATACAAATGTATGAGCATGTAATTTAAAACATGTTCTATTATTTCTTCTAAAAAATTGATAATAAATTTTATACACATAGGGGGAGTTTATCGGTATACTTAGTAGGAAAAAAATGTCTATCCTGCACATTAAAAAAGGGTATACTAAGGTACCTGTGAGAAAATATCTGATCCAAACAACACATAAACAAGTATACTAAGAAAAAACAAAACCACATCAAGAATCGATCAGTAAATAACTCGAACAATTATAATAATATAACATTGAATGTATCAATGAAGGATACCCCACACCACATTCCCACTAATTTTCTTGTCTCACACCACAACATCATACATCCTGGCCATGACACCTATTCCAAATAACCTCAAATAACATCTCATAACTATTTTAGTAGCGTATCATGAATATGAAGGACAAAAACATCATTCCATCCTCCTACCATGTATGAACCCCACAATAATCTATCTCATCACACCTCACCCAAAGATAGACGGACCATCACATCTCATCACATCACATGTAGACACAAAAAAGTTTGTCATCTAGTCATCACCACACATAAATATCAAAAACACCTTGAAGAATGAGTGGGGAAGAACAGGTAACCATCCATCCATGCACAGACAGAGATATTTGGAGAAACACCTCATAATATATATATATATATACACAGGTGTAATCATATGGTTTTCAAAATTGGTGGGATGCATAAATAAATATCCAAGAAAATATAATTTATATAATAAATACACTCAAGAGTATCCTATGGGTTCACAAAAAAGGTACCACAAACTCACAACATTAAAACACTTTTTTGGTTCCTATAAATTCACAAAATCCATACAATTGGACATGAACTAAAAACTTTCTTTAATTAAAAAAAATTAATACTATCCATTATCAATCCATTTCAGTTAGAATAATCACATTATTTCATATTTCATTCCCATTAGTTTTTATATAATCATTACAAATTTACACCACATTGACATTCATGAAATAAGTCCTTAAACAATCCCATTATATATCATTGCCATGCATTTAATTCAATAACTACTCCAGTAACCAGAATAACCACACACCGTTGTAGCCCCACTATAGAGCCACACAACCACCATAATAGACCCACTACATAACCATATCACATAAATTGAACCTAAATATGTAAAAATATACACACCTATCATATATAACCTGATAACATCAATGCCACAACACACAACAGTATTCAAAAACATAATACAATACAAAACAATATATTTTCATTCATACAAATAGGGGATTTCTTTAAATTGAACTTCATTATTAGATGGAGTTATTCTAGAATACATAATATCCCAAAAAATACATTTAATTAGTTGAATATAAGTGGAAGAACATTTATTTATAGTAGTGTCACAACCATCACAGAACATGGGAATCATAATATATATAAAAATAGAAACAATTGGGGCTACAAAAAGCTATGGTTTTTAGTGATATAACATACATATATAATATTATTGTCACAATATCAAAAGATATAAAATCTTGATAAGAATTACCTAGTAACATTCCATTCCATTTAAAATAGTTATTTTTCATTTTTAAGTAAGATTCCACTATCCTCCCAAGAGATAACATGTGTAACTCGTCTGGCATAATACAAAGAGAGGAGAAACGAGGGACCCCCTACCTAGATGAATGAAGATTTACATAAAATTACTCTACAAAAAATGGGGGTACACAAAAAAGATAAAAAGTATTCCGGGAATATTAAATCAATAATATCAATAAAATTTAACACTACCAAGGGAAGAAGGAATTTAGAAACCCCATCTGAGGAGAATGTAAGGTCAAATGAATGATGCAAATATCTTCTCTTTTGAATGAATATATCATAAAAACTAAGATTAGATATTCATTTAATTAGTCATTAAATTAAAATATCATTAAATTCCAATATTTTATAAATATAAAATCCCTCAATACATTTTATTAATGGATAATACGATTAATCACCATTAAAAGAACATTAAAATTCATTATATAAGGAAATAAAAAATTCACCTAATAAAATTAAAAAAGTGAGATTCAAGAAATTATGGAAAAACTAGAAACATTGTAAATTTATACCTCTAGCGTACTGATGTTAAGGTGCCACCTCTATGATGGCTCTACTAGGGTCGGACCCCAGGATGCCACTACCAGAATGCCATTGTTGGTGATCCAAGACCAGAATGTTCCACTATTTTTGATCCATAAAAAAAACTCTATACAAACAGTGATCTACCAAATTAATTTTAGAATTGGGAATCCAGCACAAAAATGATACTCCATTGGTTATCCACCCCCAAATTTCAGACATTTTTGATCCTCTACAAGAATTATCCACCACCAAAATGATCCATCATTCGTTATCCACCACTAGAATGACATCTTTTGTGATTCACCTCTTTAATTCCACCATTGCTGATGAATCACCATAACGGACCATTGTTAGTGATGCACCAATATAATTTTATATAATATACTAAGAAAAACCTATTCCATCTAAAACACCTCAAAACTCCTCCCTCCCTTCTCCAAATACATACAGACTTTCCCCGGACATCTCATCTACCATATTTCCTAAAAAGTAACATGATATAAGGTCCAATATAGGAATTTTAAATTATAAAACATTTCATTCCATGTAAAAAAATCTTAAAATAATGTAAAAAATAATATGGGAGAAAAATATTTTTTAAGGGAATTTTTAAAAGTGGAGTTTTGAATGAATGTCTCATACCATTAGTCTCAATCATTTTATGTTTTATTTATCTTCCAAAATAATTACAAAAGTTTATTATTTACATTATTAAGAACATTTTTTTCTTATTACTCTATCTATATCACTTATTTCCTTGTTATATACAGTTACATAATCCATTATATTCATTTCAATAATTTTGATGTCATCTGACACATATTACATAAATGACTTCGATGGTTTCAAAATTATCAATGAGGAAAATATTCCTTAATATAAAGAAAAATAATCAAAAACTAATTACTAATTTTTATTGAAATCATAATTTCAAAACATATTAGTAAAGATTATTATGAAAAATTTACTATTTTATAGTAACTTATATGGTTGACTTTATATATGCCTGAGTAACATTTCCATTATTCAATAAAAAAATTGGAAAGAAGTTACATTTTATTTTAACATTAAAGAATGATCATAATATAATAAATGTTATATTAATTTATATATATATAATTCATTAATGTGATGTGGTGAAGAAATCCAAATCACATCGATTTTTGGAGGTGTTAGTCTATATGTATAGACCAACGTCATTGAATGATTTCATTGAAGGGAAAGGTAAAACGTTAAATGGAATATTTACATTTTATAATGACAATAATTTATTCAATATAATACATAATATGTAATTACATAACTATAATAAATTGAAGTGAGACTGTGAGAGAAAAAAATTACATCAACCTGCATAGAGGAAGTCCATCATACACATGAATAATGGTTTATATTCCCATTTGATGGGCCATGAGATGAATATCGGTTATTCTATAAACATAAAAACACATTAGTATTTCTAATATAGATTTTTAATTATATAATAATGTTTAATGTTAATTTTTAAGAGTTCGAAGAGGAAATAAAATAGAAATTCTTTGTTTATGTACGATTCCATCTCTTTAGTCATCCTCCTTTCGTTAACAACATAATGAAACTATGGATTCTTTTATACTATAAATAAGAACTATAGAATATGGGGAGGGGTGTTATGATGTTATTTCATCACATTATAGAAAATAAAATGGGGCTTTAATGTTATGTAAAGGGAATAAGAGGTGTCCTTTTATAAGATAGGAGAGGGTAACTAATTGAATTTCTCAAAATATTAAATTAGTACAAATTAATATTATATTCCTTATGGCTCAATACTGATTTTTTTAACATAAATGAGTATGGGTCAAATAATAATATATAAAATTAAAAATAATAAAATCTTTAAATATTTTTAATTAGTATCTCTTTATTTTAAATACTCATTAATCAGATTCAAACATACCATGTCAGTAAAGAGTTTTACTCATTGAGGGTCAATATAGCTGAATAAATGGGATAAAGACCACTGAAAGGACAATGACTGATGTTATCAGCTATATAATAATAAATTTTTAAAATAATAAATTTTTAGTTCTTTTATATCATTTATTAAATTATTATTGTTTATAATATATTATTAATCCTAATTTTTATAACTACACATTATGTGGACTCGAAATTCATCAATAAAATTTATATATTTTTTATATTATTTTATATCTCCAAAATGACATCAACATATATAAAAATATTTTATTTGACTAATTATATCATAGAGTATCACTTTTCTTATTTTTACTATAATTTATTTAATGTGTATATTAGTTGAATTATTACTGAGTCGACATTGTGAAAAACATTTAAGGTGCCTATTTATTCTCTAAAAAATAAAAAAAAATTACCATATTAATTTTAAATAATTTATAATTTAAAAAATATTTATAACTGAGTATAGAATATATTTAAAACTAATATAAAAAATATAATATTTACTAAGAACGTGAGAGTTACATTCTTTACTTTTCTTTAAATATTACATTAATGTGGTTATAATCACATAACAAGGACTAAAAAGGACTCATGTAATAATTTAGGATTATTATGGATGTAATTTACTCATAAAATAAAAATAATTCATATTTTAGATTCATTTTATAATCCTTAATTTTTTTTATTTTAATTATCTGATATAACATTTACTTTGGTAATAAGAATAATTTAGGTAACTATTCATATACAAAACAAATAAAAACAAAACATTTAACAAATACAGGACCCATTATTATAATATAGGGAAAAATTTAAAAATTATAAACATATAATTGGGATAATTTCATTGAACATTAAACGATAAAATAATGATGAAAAAGTTTTTCTAAAAAATTTCATTTGAATTTAATTGTTTTATACATATTCAGTAATATATTTAATTTTAAAAACATTAATTTAATTATTTTAATTATAAATGAGAAATTAAATTTTGTAATACTAATAAAAAAATTTATTTTACATTGTAAATACTTTGAAAAAATATTATATTCAATAAAAAAATTGGTATTTTTTATTATTCAATAGAAAAGAGTATTTCAAAAAATATATATAATAAATTTTTCATCACCCAATTCATAAAATATTTTCCCAAAAAATTAAATTAATATCATGAAATAAATGTTCTAAAAAATATAGAAAATAATTATAATTTTCATTCATATTTATCATGATAACCCATTTTTGAAGTATAAAATAACTTTACTAAAAACAGAATTCACATCTATAAAGAATTATTTAATAAATCTGTAATGATTATGATGATTATTGTTTTGAAAATGAAATTAATTATATTAATTCCATCCAGCATAAAGGGAATATTATTGAGGTAAAATTTAAATAATAATATTTCATTCTTCGTTTAAGAAAGATATTTCTTATCCTGTATATTATCAAACAATGTTAATTTTTTTAAAGAAATCAAGATAATATAGAACTAGTTTAAATAATTTGAGAGAATTTTGAATTTCATAAGTAATAAATTGTATATCTTCATGTTGTTGAAAAACACATAGAGGAATATTTTCGAGAATTTTCTCTTACTTATATTATTCTCTCAAAACATTTTATTACCAAAGACGATGAGTATAAGGAGATTATTGTTACACTGTCCATATTTTAAGATGAATGGCTCACCAAAATCCACATGCTATACTTTCTCACTAAAAATTTTGTGATTTAGATCTAGGAATTGCAATAAAACCTACAACTATTATTTATGAAAAGAATTTATAGTTGGTTATTAAATATGATATAAATAAAGATATTGAATCATTATATAAATAAAATAGTAGAATTCATGAACTGATAGGTGAGAAAATGTGTACGGATTTTGATGAGGTATTTTTATTGATTAGAGATATGATAAATTCCTTTAATATTATGTGTCCATTATTAAAAATCAAATTGTCAAATCTTGAAAGGACACATATTGTGCCTTAAAAATCAATGATGTCTAAAGTTGTAGTCATACAAAATTAAAATGAGGAATATAATATTACTGAATCTCTATTATATAAATATATGTTAATGAAATTATTTTATGATCATTCATTTTTTACTTTGAAGAAAGAGTTACTTTCCACATCTCAATGTAATGTTTTTTTAAAATATGTATCTATAAAAAGGACTTGTAAAAAATTCTATATATATATATGGATGAGTAGAAAATGGGAAGATACTAACACCATGTTTATGGTGGATAATGTTGGATTTATAATTGCAATAGTCCATGATTTTGGAATATGTAATTCTATTTTAAAAAATTATTTATTCAAAAACATTCATTTCACATTATCCCAAGTCTAAAAAATCATTATATATTATAAACTATCCATTTGATCAAAGTGTACGATTATGATAAAATATATTATGCTATATAATTGTAATTTTTTATTCTTTAAAATGTGTATATATTTTTTTGAAAATAAATGAAATTTTCAAATTTACATAAAGATATGAATTATTATTTTTTTAAGAATTTTAATTTCCCATATATTATGTATTATTAAATAAATAAAATATTAATATTAATTATTCTAATGAAATATATTTAAAATTTATAGTAATATATTAATAATCATTCATTTAATAGTTATCTAACGGTTCACTGTGAAAATAAAATCATTTAATGATAAAAGAGTTACTTTTGTAAAATTGTTTCTATTTGTGAAATATGTTTTTTTATTATTATATTAAATTTATACAATCTAATTAATGATTTAAAATAAAAATTATAATTTATATATTCAATAAATTTTAATGATATTCATGTAATGGTGAATATTAATAGTTTAATTTATATAATGAAATTTATGAATTAAATTCATATTTTCTTGAAAAATGTATTTCATCATATTTTTTGTTATTATATTACAGTTATTTTTTTAGTTTAAAATTATTTATTTGATATAGAAAAATTATAATTTTAATTGAAGTTATTAAAATAAAATTGTTTTGTATATTTCATAATTTTTTTAATTTTTTTTGGAATAATAGTTAAAATTATTATTTTTTATGAGATATATATTATTATTATCTATTATATTAAATACCACATTTTTAGTGATTTAGATTAAATATTTAATTAGTTTACATTCATTAAAAATAAATAAATTTATACCTTTTGTATCAATATTATAAAATATTTTTATATTGATATATTTTTAGACATAAAATTTCATTTTATTAGAAACATGTTTCACCATGTTTTGTGGGTTTATTTTTAAAAGAATATATTCTACTAATAAAAATTAAATATTGTAAAGTATATTCCATATTTTTTACCTGTTTTATTAATATTATGTAATAATTTCCATTTTCTTTTTGGTTATAATGAATACTAAATGGAATAAATAATATTCAACATGGTTTAAGTGTAAATGTAACACCCCATCCCATCTCATTTGCTTGAGAGGGGATAGGGATTCTCATTTGTTTTAAGCGATATTCCCATGACAAAAATGGCTGGTGATAAATTATGAGGTCTTAGTGAATAAATTGGGGAACAATTTTTCCTTCAGATAAAACAACCCAACAAAACAATCCACTATCAAGAAACTACATGATGCATATCAACAAAACAACCAAACCCATACATAACCAAAATATAACCAACTATTACATAAAAAAATCATAAGGAAAATACAACCAATCCAAATATCAGAGTACCAAGAAGAAGACTACACAACCAGGCCCCAACGAACTAGGACACCATCCATTTCCCCACACGAAGCTCCATGCTATAAGCACCACAACATCACCAAAGCCTCATGCCGAACTACTAGAGAAAATATATTATTTCCCCTTACTTGTGTCCCAGAAAATAACATCATCAAAAGCAACAATGATTCAATTTAGGGGGTGAGTAATAATAGCAAGTATGATTTTCCCAAATGACTTCCTTAGACATTCCAGTAGGATAAAACTGTTAGCACATTTATATAAAATAGTTTATCTAAAACATTAAATATTAAATCAACAAACATCAATCCAAACACTCCTTACTAAGACATTTTCACCCAAATTCCTAAAATTCATAAGAATGAAAAACAACCATTCCACAATACATTTCACCAAATCACATTATAACAAAAAATTTCATCATGAAAATATACATATAACAAGGACACCAAAACGATGGAACTTACATCCAACACGTTCACTTTATTTCCAACTAGTGGTGTTTCTCAAACACTATCTATAATGGTGAATCTTACATACACTATCCATCAAATTTTATAGAAAGACCTCCCACCAACTTACACACATCAAC
Source organism: Viscum album (assembly GCA_963277665.1). Taxonomy (NCBI): domain Eukaryota; kingdom Viridiplantae; phylum Streptophyta; class Magnoliopsida; order Santalales; family Viscaceae; genus Viscum; species Viscum album. The sequence continues at coordinate 2,097,845,004 of OY728159.1, read as the reverse complement.
ACAAGTCATAATACTTAAAAAATACAACAAGAACATAACAACAGGGCCATACAATAATTACAACTTCATTCCCATCACATGCCAAATAAATTCACTAAATCACCAATTTATTGAAAACACCCATTAACCAACATTAAATTATAAACCAAATTTCAATAAAAAACATCATTATTTAACAAAATATTTCAACAAATATTTTTTTCATAATAATTCACTAATGATTTTAAAATCAACATTTTAAAATCATACAATAAAACCCCATTTTTTTAAAATATCCCATTTTCCTCAAATTCTCCCAAATCATCACAAAATGGATTTCCAAAAAATATTCTCACATCATTATCAAAATTAATTTCATGAAAAAAATTAATTACAAACCGAGCCACTAGTTCCATTAAAGTGTATTTGAGGGAGAAGACACACACATTTAATGTTCTAGTGAAATTGACCAACAAGCCACTACACCACAAAATATAGAAAATGAGCCACTAAAACCACTCTAGATATCATTCCCTACCATACATAAGCCTTAAAATAAACATGAAACGAAAAAAAAATAGATCTACTTTCAACTGATGTATATCTAGAAAACTGAGAGATATAGAAGAGTATATTTATATAAAACCAACAAGAAACCAAGAGGATAAACATACCTAGGAGAAACCAACTTAAAACCACCTTGAAACCACTTATAATATCTTCCATATTAAGTGGGAGATAACCTCCAACCCACGAGAAGTGAAATTCCATGTGAGGATCGAATAGAAGAATGTTTGTTCATATTTAGTTCAATCCCGACTAATCCCAGATTTCTAAAAACTCACTTTCACATACTGCAAAGTTATCTTTCACTATTAGACAAATGAAGTGAAAACCATGTGCCTGATACTTACATAAAGGGAATCTTTCATGGACTCCTTTCACATTTAGAAAAATAGTTTGAAAGCCTGTGTAACTCCACTACTCGCACAGTTTTATCTAACATAGTTTTACCTAACTGTTCTCGAACTGTGCATCCTTAAAGAGGCCTCCAAACATATTCAAAACCATTACAAACACTCCCAAACTATTTCCAAATCAGCACACTCAATTTAATAACTAATGAAAAGGTATAAAAAAGGAAACATACCTCAAACCAGTGGTTCTAAATTCTCCCCAATATTGTAAATTTCATCTTTCAAATGTTGATAACCATCTCATTGTCGAAAGAGCTCAGGCCATTTCTCGACCATCTGTTTCACCTACTCCCAAGTCATTTCTTGGATCTGACCATGCTACCAAAAACCCAAACTAAATTGATTCTTTTACCATGCATGAATTTATCATTATTATCCACAATCGATAGTGGCATGTTCATAAAGGAAGCATCTCATTCTAGATCAACAAGATCCAAAAGAATATTATTGTCATGATCCGGATGATTTTTGAAAAATGAAACACATGAAACAAATTGTGATCTAAACTAAATTGTGGTGAAAAAGTCAACTGATAATCCATCTCTCCAATCTATACAAGTATCTCAAAAGGGCCAATATACCTTGGAGATAACTTACCATTATTTTCAATCTGACGATGTCCCAACATTGGATAGATTCTAAAAAACACATGATCATCCACATCGAATGAAAACAGTCATAAACGATGGTCTACATACAATTTTTGATGACTATGAACCATATCCATCCTCTTTCTGATCAAATTGATCTTCTCTATAGTTTCTTGGACAAGGCTTTGTCCAATCATCGATTTATAACCTGTTTCCACCCAATATTGCGGTGAACGACACAGACACGCATATAATGCCTCAAATAGAGCCATATGTAATGAAGCATGATAATTATTATTATAGGAGAACTCCACCAATGGTAGGTGATCCTCCCATGAATAACCTAAATCCATCATAAAAGACATTAACATATCCACAAAATTTTGTATCTTCCACTTGGATTGGCCATCTATTATAGGATGCTAAGTCATGCTCATCGTCAATGGAGTCCTTAGGGAATGTGACAAGGATTTTCTAAAACGAGATGTGAACCATGGGTCACTATATAATAAAATCTAATCTATAACACCATGCCTCTTTACTACTTCCCAGATATAGATTTTTGATAGATCTTCCACCATAAGGGATTCAAAAATCTGTATTAAATGGGATGACATTGTGAGTTGATCCACAATCACCAGAATGACATCATGTTACCTATATGTTATCATAAGAACTATCGAAAAATCCCTCACTATATACTTCAACTTCGAGACTGGGATAGGTAAAAATTGCAACATCCTTGATTGCTGCTGAGTCTCTACATTGACATGCTGGAAATTCTTCCATATCGAAAGAAAGGTGGCCACTTTCATTTCATACCAGGTGAATAAAACTTCACTTTCAATTCCCAATACATTTTCTAAATTCCAAGGTAGAAAAACCACATGCTTTGAGTATAATCCCTAAGATGTTCCACTTGATAAGCCATTGGTACCACCATTTCATTCTAGAAATAGAAGACCAAATTCACATTCACTTCACAACCCTCAATGGTTTCCCCACCATTGAGTTTCTCCCTCATTGTTATACACTCAAAATCAGATGCATGTGCCTCTTTAACCAACCAACCATGTCTGAACCAATGAAATCAGAAATAATACCGCTTTTCCACTCCATTCCTGACATTCTAACTACATATTCGCTATAAAGGCCATAAACATCCTATGATCTGATGTGTGTTTCATCACCTGAACATATGCTTTTTTACATAATTCATCTTCCAACGAATTTCTTTTACCCAATGTGTACATCATGTTGAAATCAATCATCTGGAGTTATTCCATCCATCTCTTATTCCTCTAGTCCAAATAGATCTGTCAAAATTTTTGAATTAAACTCTTGTGATCAGTAAACACCATTATTTTCACACCGATGAGATAATGATGCAACATTTTTAAAGCATGAACAACTAATTCCACCCGCAATTGATGATATCCTAACCTCATGTAAATCTTAGGGAACCCATGAGCTCCCCTCAACTGTTCAAAAAAATTGTCAATGTGTAGAAGTGGATATCTGTTCATTATTATAACATGATTAATTCTACAATAATCAACATAGAGCCATAGAGTTTCATCCACATTTTCAACAACAAGAAAATTGTGCTTCAAATGAAGATGTGGTATTCTAGTTGAACCCTTTGTTTTCTAACTCTCCCAACTACACCTTTAATTATAGAAATTTATCTGTTGCTATGCGGTAAGATGAATGTAAGATAGGATTGGTCTCCAGATGGAGATAAATCATAAAATCCACTTCTATCACAGGTGTAAACCCTGAGAAATATATTGGAAATACATCTATAAAATGATATACATATAATAAAAAAACAATCTTCTCAAAACCTTTACCTATGCCAACAACAATGCCGCTTACTGATATTATATTGTGCCAACATCTGGTGCCAAAAAATCTGTTGCACCTATTTTTTCATTCTTCTCCACATTAATGATATTTCTAATTCCATCCTCTATCCCAAAACGAGCGTTTCAAAAATAGAAATTGATGTGGGCCTTAAAACTATGTAACCAATCCACCACCAGGATTATGTCATAAGAATCTATCTCACAAACTGAGAAATCCCACATCTATTTAATTCCATCCACAACTATACAACATTCTCTTCATACGAAGTCACCAAACCCTCTTTGATATACTTTATTTTATAGTTTCAAAATAGAAGGCATCATTTACACAACATATCCCAACAAATCAACGATGCGAGAAGCAGAAAAATAATGGGAAGAACTTGTATTAAAAAATATTTCATCAATGTGAAATTTAAAATAATTGTACCTTGCAATGTGGATGGTCCCAGCTATTCATCCACCGCAACCTATTCAGGTATGAACAACTTCATTCTTTCCACACCCACCCTTTGTTCCCTTACTGAGGAGTCATGGTGTTCCTCGAATCCCCAAAACCCACTTAACTATACTACTGAGGGGTATGTTTCTGCCCCCTTCTTTTTGAAGAATAATACACATGTAACCCCTAGGGAGTGTCCCAGACACATGAACTTAGAGAATTCTAACAATACCACTAATGGATCCACATATTCATACAATTATTAAATTCTTGAGGTTGTGTTGTACAATCATGATTGATGTGGCTCGTAGAGCAACATAGAAAACATATTATCTTACTCTGAGGATTTTGAGGTAGATTCACCAATCCTTCCATCAAATTCTAAGTCATACTCCCACCCTCGAAATTTGTGTCCCTCTTCCACATGAACATAGCGTTCGAGTTCCCACTATTTCCCTTTGGTACCAATGTGATTCCCCCACCTATATCCCCCCCCCCCCAAAGACCACAATCAGAAACTGTCTCTCTATTCACCATTTCGGTGTAATCATTTGTACACATCATTTCTTCCTTGGAACAAATTTCCCACCTCAACTGAGATTCAAAAATTTGTGCATTCAATTATGTACTACACACCACCTCCGGTGAAAAAATGCACTGAGTTCATAAATGTAGCTCCATATTCCATTACCTCTATGTTCCTTTGCTTCAAACAGAAAGAATCCATTTTAAGCTGAATTCTAAATGTATGAGGGTTGAGTTTTTTATTAAACAACTCCTCAATCCCCTCACATGTCACACCTTGGTCCACCCATTCTTGGAATTCAATCTATTCCCAATCTAGGGAATGATCTTCCAACGTATATGTGGATAACATCAATTTTAGATACTCTATTGTTCCCAAGAAGTCATATATCCTATTCAATCTATCCAGTCATGCTTCATCCCATTCCAGCTCTAAATCAACCATATACATGGGTGGATTCTTCCATAGGAACTAAACCGTATGATCCACAATTTTTGTTAAACCCACTTTATGACCAAAGCCCACAACTTTTAATGCGTCCACTATACACTACACTAGTTGGTGGTTCAAGCCATTTTTAAAATACCACTAGTTAATATGTTTCAAAACCTTCCATTTTGAAACCCAATTCATATTTTCCAAAATACACACATTTTCATTTCACCATAAATCAGTATAACCCTTTGAAATATGTAACCTAGAGGGAAGTCATTTATACCATGCATGTCATGCTCATCTCATTGGAGACACCCATGACAATGATATTTACAATGCCTATAAGGGTTTCCAAACACTTATATACCCAACTACTTGGTAACATGATGTTCAGAATAAAGGGTTAGTTATATCATTTTATGATATACATTACATGTTCCGACAATCAGACACCTTGCTACCATCCAAACTCAAAGTGTTGAGCAAGAATGAATGTTAAAACCAAGACCAATAGTCCACACCAAAGGACAGAAGAACTTCTCTCACATATAATCCAAGGACTGAACAAACTGATACAACTTGTAACATCTATCCCCATCTCATTGGATTGAGAACACAGAGGAATGGTACAAGTCCTTAAGAAACATTCCCAAGGCACAAAAGGTAGTAAATAAATGTGGAGGGCTTGGTTAATAAATTGGGGAATTATTTTACCTTGATATAAAACCAACAAACAAAATAATCCACTATCAACAAACTACACAATGTATGCCAACAAAATAGCCAAACCCATACATTACCAAAATACAACCAATTATTCCATAACAATTCCTCATGAAAAATGAAACCAATCCAAATATCATAGAATCGTGTGGAAGACTACACAACAATACCCAAATAACTAAGACACAATCCATAGCTCCACACTAAGCTCCATGATCCAAGCACCATAACATCACCAACACATCATGCTGAACTGTTAGCAAAAAGACATACTTTACACATAACTGTGTCCTGGAAAACAACATCTGCAAAAGCACCAATGTAAAAAAGCATGTGTTGTGTAATAATACTCAGTATGATTACCCCAAATGAATTCCCTACACATGCCATTCTGATAAAACTGTTATCACATTTATATAAAACATGTTACATATAACAGTAAATAATGCAACAAATTAGAATAAGAAAATCACTAATTACAAATATTTTTTCATCACAATTCTTGGAACACATTAGAAATAAAAAAACCATGCCACATTTAATTTCACCAGTTCACTTTAGAAAAAAAATTCCATCTTTCAAAGAATAACACAACAAGGAAACAAAAATGGTGAAGCTTCTGTCCAACCCATTCCTTACATTTCCAACTAGCAGTGCTTCCCGACAACTATCCATAATAGTGGGTCATTATCTCTACTATCCATCGCATTTTATTGTGAGACTTCCCGCCCAATTATGCACATCAACACAATCCATAACACATAAATAACCAATAACCACAAAATGAAAAGGCCATAAAATAAGCACACCATCATTCCCATTACATGGTAATTAACTTCAATAAATATCTTATTTACTAATAAGACCCATTAAATAACATTTCATGACCATACACATTTAAATAAACACAATCATTATTGAAAACCATAATTCACAAAAAAAAATTTCATAATCATCCACTAACGATTTTAAAATCAAAATTTTAAAATCACACATCAAATACCCTTTTTCCACAATAACCCAATTTCCCCAAAATCCCCAAAATCAAAACCAAATAGATTTCCAAAATGATTCACACATAATTATAAAAAATAATTATAAGAAATACAAATTAATTTTAACATGTTCCACTAGTTCTTACCAATTGGAGAGGATATTTTGGACACCTACCTTTAGGGTTCCGATTAAATTGACCCACATGCCAACGTACCACAAAATATAGAAAAAACATACACTAAAACCACTCTAGGTCTCTTTCCCTACCATCCCGGAGCCTCAAAATGAACATTCAAGGAAAAAAACACTAGGTCTTCCTGAAAAAGATGCACAACTAAAAACCTAATAGAGAAGGAATCGTATATCTAGACAAAACCAAAGAAAACCCAAGATGAGAGAATTTATTAAGAGAAATCCCCAAGAAACCACCTTGAAACCCCTTTAAATCCCTTCCAAATCAAGTGTAAGATCACCTATTACCCTTTGAAAAAAATAAATAGTTATTATGGATCGAATTGAATAATGTTTGGGTGTCTTTATGGAAATCCTAACTAATCCCAAATTTTTATAAACCCACTTTTACGGGGCGCAATGTTAGCTTGCACAGTTAGAAAATTTTTGTGCTAATCTAGTGCTTGTTAATTCATCAAAATGGAATCCTTCAAAGCCTCCTCATATGGTTAGACAAACTGTGTGAAAGCCTTGTGTAACCCCACTACCGGCATAGATTCATTTTGCATTGTTTCCCCAAACCATTCTCAAACTATGAAACCTTATAAAGGTCTCCAAACTTTTGTAAAACCTTTAAAAACTATCCCAACCTCTTCCCAACTCATCCCAAGAGCATCAAACACATAAAATTTCATAATAAAATGCTAAATACCTCAATTCGGGGGAGCTACAATAAAAAAAATTCACTTATGTTAAATATAATTGAGTAGGACACCATGATTTATCATAATTATTACTGGACAAAATTATTTCAAAACATAGAACCTTAATCTCAAAATTTTATTATTTATAGGAAACCATTCCTTGAAAAATACATAATATTATTTTAATCCTTTAAAACAATTAAATGTGTCTCCCTACACACATATAAAAAATGGATCCTACCACTATTTATTACATAATATAGAGAAAAAAACGTTGACCAAAACCTATAATATTCGCTTTTAGTCTTCCATATATATTATCTTGTGGGTTTTTTCTAAAATACCATTCCAGGGGTCATAAATATGTATCAAAATTTTGTTTAATAAATATTAAAAGATCATATTACATTACTATTTCATTTTATTTTTCCTTTTACGTCATTTATTTTTGTATTCATCACAAAATAAAAATATTAGTATCATCAATTTATGGAAATGTAATTTCAATAATGTGACCACACTTATTCCTCCTTTCTTTTAAATGGGTATGTAATTTATCACTCATTAATATTTGTGTACTACGACTTCCATGTAGATACATGAGTCATTTTCCATCATCTTAATGCACAGTTAGTTACTAGGATATATTTAAGGTTATAAATGCTATTTATAAGAAAATACATCTTCACAATTTATAATTTTTTATCTATATAAATACCATTCCACCCATTGGAAAGTTATGATGTCGATCATCTACAGGTGTGGACTAGAACATCGAAGAATTGATCAGATTCATTTTTCATTTCTGATTTATATCAATGGTAATAAGGTAATATTTAATGAATGTATTTGATATATTTGAGATAATAATGACTCTATAAATTTAATTATTATTTATCACTATTTAATACAAACCATCAAAATTTTAAAACATCAATTGTGCGTATATATAGATAATCGTCACCATGAGGTGTTATAATTCATGATTTGATCACCTCATTTTATGAATAACTATAAAATTATGAATAAATAAGATACTTATGTCATGAATAATATTCTATATATGATTAAACTACAACCATTATTCAATTACTAGAACCATAAATCTAAAACATGGTACAAAGATAACTTGTTTTAACCTAAATGTTCATTTCCTGATGAAATTGTTACAAATGGATTATCAGAAATTATAATGGAATGACCTATAGTATGTTAGATAGGAATATATTTCATTAATATGTTTAATATAAATATATAATAATTATAAAATATCATAGAATTCATACGAATCAAGATGAGACATGTGTTAATGTTTTATTGTCACAAATTTTAATCTATAGGACTTATGTTATGTTATGAACGAATATCATTTTATGAGAAATATGAAATACCCAATTATTATATTGTATCATAAATATCATTATGTTCATGGAAAATAATATTACATTTTATGTAGATTTTTATGGGGTTATGAATCAAATATAACCAAACAAATAATAGATTTTGGTTCCATCCCCATTTTAATGAAGATTATTTATACATTAATTTCCATTAAGGAAATTATATGATAATTAATTGATTAAATTAATCAATTTTTATATTTGAATTTTAAAAATTTTAATATTTATGTTTGATTTTAATTTTTTACTCTTTGTGACTGAAAATGATTTATAAAATAATTTAATGAGAATCCAACATTATTTATACACTTTTGTTATAGAGTTATTTTTCTTCCATATATGTGTTTTACAAAATCTATTAAATAATGTTCTTTAGTATTATTCAATGTTTTTTAATGTCAAATTTTTATGTTGTTTTACATTTTGTACAAAATGTTTAAAAAAAATTCTTGTTATTTTTTGGACTAGTTAATTTATAATGACGGTGTGAATAGAATCAATGTTTTAAAAAATATAACATGAATAGAATTTCACATGATCATAAATGATAATTGTTTTTATGATTAATTTACAATTTTATATTGTTATTTTTAAATAATTTATTGTCTAATTTTTTTTGTAAATATAAGGTTTTTGAAGATATTTCCAAATTAAAAGTGAATTTTCCAAAAGAAGCATTCCAATGTTCTTTTATTGTAATTTTTCATTTGTAATCAAACACTTTGTTATTAAATATGATTTATTAAGGATATGGCCAAATTTTAATAAACTTATTAAATACATAGTCCCTTTATGATTATTGAGGTGAGATATTTATGAAGCCCAATTATTTTCCACTCATTATTCTATGATACTATATTGATGAAACATATTTCCTTCCACATGTTATGAAATTATGAAATTATGAATATTTTTTTAGCCATATGTCACACAATTTGATTAATTTTTTGTTTAGGGTGAGTTCATTACAGTCCTCAATTTCATTATGTAAATATGGATAATTTGTGACATAATTATGTTATGCATGAACCTAATTTAATGTTAGGAATATTATTTGTGGTCTTAGTTTTATACTTATAAGTATATGTGTGGACCTCAGTTCTTTTAAAAAGTATTATGATTAGAACTGGTTTCTTGTCAATATGTTTATATGAGGAGCTTTTTTAATATCATTAACATAATGAGTGACCCTATTGTTATTTATTCTTTTTAAAAATGATATAAACTTTTTTTCGACATTACTATGTTTTTCAAATTATCTCATATGTCATTATTTATTATTAATGAATCCACACTTTTATATCATTTTTATTGAGATTAGAAAAACCACATTCAATGATTCAATACAATGAATATTTGACTGATTTGGTATGATTATTTTTTGTTGCGATCATGTTATTTACACAAAATGAATCACTTATTATTAATTATGATTAGTAATTTATATATAATATGTTTACTGTTACTACGAATATTATCTCAAAATTTATTATGTATAATTTCCTCAATATATAGTGAAATATTTTATGTATGATGTTTCTAATAAGGGTTATAGTTTTAAATAACTATGATATGTTATTATTGAGTTATTTATCTATCCACATTTCTAATCTAAATAATAATTCATGGTTATGTAATTTTTCATAATATTGTGTGTTGAGGATTCATATAATAAGATTTATTATTTAATTATAATATGTATGGGTCATGATAGTTTTTATCATAGTATGGTTTGGTTATATTTAGAAACAAGGATGTGAAATACTTAGAAATAAGTATTAGGATAAACCTATGTACAGGGGAACAACCTATGTTATATTAAAGAAAGGAATTTTGTATTCCTAGAAAATGATTCTCTTCTTGGATAATAGAAAGTGAATATGGCTATGGAATAAATAAACCTAAGTTTAATAACTCTAAGATGAGTGGATTGAGTGTTAACATGATCATCACCAATGATTTATGAGTGAGTCTAAGATTGCACAATTTTTTAAACACTTAAGGGATATGTTTAAGTAAATTATCATTTTCTTTATGAACCATTATGAACAATTTGAATAGAAAATGGAAATGAAATTACCTGATTAAACATATGGTTTAATATATTGAAATAAATTTGTATTGTTTTAGATATAATATGTATGATTTATAATGTTACATAGTCACTATTTATGATTATTGTTCACCACACTATGCTTTTTGGTTTTAGTTGATCCATAAAACTAAGAGGATTAATTTTAATACGGAATGTGATGGATAATGGAAAGTCATTATTTTAGAGAAATCAAATGAAATAGGGGATGTAGTGAAAAAGGTTTAGATTATTTCTGATCATCTCTATTGTTAGATCATTAACGACCTCAACAAATGTGATTTTCATAACACACCAAAAAAATAAGAAAATAGGGTTTTAGGGTTTTCCAATTGATGAAGGACATAGTGGGATATATATTTGGCATCACACATGTCATGTATATATTAAAATAGACCTAGTGAAATGTGTCAATGGAATGATAATACGTTTTTTCTTAGGTAAAGAACATTAAAAAGTACGTAATTTCCGTCTAAAAATTAATATATTTGTGGTAGAAATAGAGTTCATCCATCGGTAAAATTTATAGATAAATTTATAAAATGAAAGGATCTTTGGAATTCTTGTATGTTAATGATATGTATTATAAATATTTTTATTGTTATATTAATTATAAAACCCTTCTGGATTTATTTGTAATAGATTTTATTTTTGTATTTATATGAATATTTTGAGTGGAACTACTATGATATAAAATTTATCTAGTGGTAAGGTTATATTTTTGGAGAATTCATCATTGAGGGAAAGATATCCCCTAATACATTATAAATTTTGAGATACTAATGTTTAGTTGGGATTATGAAATTTTTGAAATTTAAAAAGGAAATTGGTTAGTATTGGTAACATTGAAACTAATTAGTGATTTAATGATAAATTGGTGGAAAAGTTGGTTTAGTAATTTTTGTATTTATAGAATATATTGCATATTTTATTATTTAATTTAATGAATTATGATAGATTTAATTTTTTGGAATCTTATATGTTTTCATTCAGGTTATATGGTGATTCTTGTTATTATCATGTATTTGAAAAATATATGACTAAGGTATTCATTTGTTTGTTAAGATACATTAAGATCATCATTATATTAAAATAGATTAGTGTTATGTTTATTTGGGAACTTTTTTATATTTTTATAATTATGTTGGTTTTCAAATTGTTCAGATGTATTTTGGATCATTCATTGGGTTTACTACTAATAGAATGTCTAATGATATTTTTTGGGTGTTATTGTAATGTCTTATTATATTAATGTATTATTTCATTATATGAAGACTTATTCATATTAGGTAACCAATTCTTATCTAATTGACTTTAGTAAATATCATGATATAGGAAAAATTAATTTTCATTATTTTATTGATCATATGATAAATTATAATTATAATTTAGTATTCCGGGCATTATAAATTAATCCTGAATATTCATTTCATGAAGTAATAGGTAATTTTGAAATTGATTGAAAAAAAAAGAAAAATTTTAAATTTTGGAAATGAAATGGAAAGAAATAAATTAATTATATTTTATATTATCGTCTATCTTTATAGAAAATAATCACTCAACATTTAAAAAAATTTCTTGATGTAAAAATTTTATTATTTTACCTATATTTCTAAGGAGTTGATATTATTTTCAACTATACCGAACCATTCATGGTCTCCATGCGACACGGTGGCCGACCCGGTCCATGGAAAGTCACAAGGGGCATTCCCAATCCCCACGGGCAGGCACAAGTTCCCAAGTAACAAAAAGTGAAAAGGAAGGGTTAACCAAAAATGTGAAACATAAGAACAATTGTCACAAACCAGCCTGCATACCCTGGTAACCTGATAACCAAGTCTGCCCCAATATATCCTGAAGGGAGATCCCGATCCCCATGAGTCGGTGACTAGCACCCTGCATTGTACAACATACAAGTGGGGATTATTTTTTCCACAACAATGCCAAAGAAAAACGATACAAAGCAGTATGCATAATAAAAAAAATCCACTAGGAGTGATTTACCAGAATACAACATGGAATGAAAGCTCAATGTAATACAAACCAAGAAAAAAATGGGGAAATAAGCCATGGTACCTAAGGACACGACACACCAAGATGAAAACTCAACAGGTGGATCCGCCTCCAAGAGATCTCTTCCCTTTACTCGAACCTGGAAGAAGAATTTCTACAAACACACGACGGTAAAAGTAGGGTGTGAGCCTAAGCCCAGTATGATACCACCAAAGGTTCTATAACAGATTCCAAACCTATATTATCCAAATAAAATATTTCAATTTTAATGTAAACATGTTTGGTAATCCAAAATCATATTTAAACAAAACATGATATACATTTTAAAATGATGGAAATAAATATATTAAGCAATGATTTTAAAAATTATTGGATATTTATAAAACAATGGATTAAATAAAACAATTATATAAAATAGTTTATATAAATTTATCTGGCATTTAAAGGATTTTAAAAGAATTGGAATAAATTTTTATCTCAAATATAAATAAACAAGCGAGTAATAGGGTCATCTGCCAAAAGGTACAATAGTATTTACTAGCTATAGGATTCCACACTCTCTATGTGAACTCAGAAAAATGTGTATACACATGTCCCTATGATACTGTCCAAAGGTGACTCGTCACAAACCCATCGGGGATGTGACCCGCCACAATTATGTTATAGAACATTGTTGTAGCGTATAGTGTATCCAAATAACTCACCAACAACTTATGGTTTTCATGTTCTCTTACACGATGAGCGATCTATTTTAGGATATCTTAAAATATGATCAATCGCCTTCTTCCATTTAAAAAATATCAATTCCATTCTTTTTAAAACCAAAACAGGTTTTATTCAAATATATTCCTTTCTATAATATAAAACCATTGGGTTTCCATCAAATCATTTTAAGCCATTTTCATGAGTTTGAAATCCATTCAAAATCAATTCCACCATTACATAATTTAACTCCACAATTAAATTCAAAAAATTAATTGAAATCATTTCCATAAAATACACAATTTAAATTATACAATTTAATTCACCCAATTTCCATAAACACACCCAATTCAATAAAATTGAGGGTTTTCCAAATTTTCATGTCAAAACCATTTCAAATATCTTGATTCACTAGAATATTTTTTTCATCAATTTAATTGAAGTGAAATTTGAGAAGTTGAATTTAAATCACTATTGAAATAAATCAAGCAATTCATGGATTATAAACTTGGAATGACGGGATGAAACCACCTTACTCATGTTCTTCAATGTCAGTGGCAACGATAATCTACCCAATGTTGTTCAAAACACCTCCTCATGACATTTTTATCATAATCATCGACATAACAATGATCGATTCTCATCAAGGGATACTAGAACCAAAACATCGATTTTATTTGACAAGTAAGTAAAATATTACATGTGATTATATTTTCTCTCTTCTATATAATATATGGATTATATTTTTATGTTAAAGAATGAAATTTCATTAAATATCCATAATAATAATGATAAACCTCGTCGATAATGATATCTTTCTATTCTATTATTCAAGAAAATAAAATATATCATGCGTTTACAATTTCTCATTCCTAGATAACATCTGTATTATCATTTTATGATAATGCAGGAAATCCTATTATTTTCCTCTGAATATTATAAAAAAAAATCGATATTATAATATCATTATATTAAAATGATAATACATATTGTAACCCATTATAATTACTCATTGATAATTTAAATAAATATCTGTTGATAAATTCATTTAATTGTTATCATTTGGAAAACTCACGACTATCAATTGATTATTCGTCGTAATTATAATTTGATAATTATCCTTTTATTACTTATTTCAATTATCGTTTGATAGTCTAAATAAAATTTCATTTGTTAAATTTATAAATTAACCCTTCATAATTAAATGCAACTAAAAAATGATAATTCAAAGTGATTAAAAAAATTATATAACTCAATGAAATTACAATTTTGTAACAAAATATAATTGTATTTAATAACTACATAGAAACGAATAATGATGATTATCATATGATAATTTTTACAACTCATCCTTTGATAAACACATAAAAAATGTCATTTCATAATTTTCTTGAAAATTATCCTTTGATAATTTCGCACAATTAACCTTTTATAATTTAATTAAAAATTATTCATAATAAATCTAGGTTTTATTATTGATTTTAAATTCCACCATTGTTTCGTGATTTAAATATGGAAGATTAAAATTTTAAAAAATAATTAACAAGTAAAACCTGCTTATGTGCACTACGCATGGAAGGGGTAGAGGCCATCATCACCTCGATCATGTGGGTAAACCAAAATCAATTCAACTAGGATCTGGATGAGGATCTGAGGTAACTCGAACCCAGTGGAAACAACATACATGGGTCCAAAATTATTCAGGTATTTAAAGATCTGAGAGATGCATGAATTCATAAACCCATTTAATGATTAGTTATAAACTGTCAATCAACCTGAGAATAAATGTGGATTCATTTATTTATCACATTTATGGAATTTACAGATTTTAATCGGTCAAAAAATGGATGATTAAAAGCTTTTGGTTTCATCCGAGAGTTAAAAATGGATGAAATAGAATTTTAGGAGATGATTGAATAGTACACACATTTTTTTAAATCTGTTAATGTATTTAATAATTTAAAAAATTAAATGATTCCAATATCACGTTGCGAATGAATGTGATACCCCGTCTAGGTTAGACACCCCGTTCCAGACCCAACAATGGTATCAGATTTCTCAAATAATCTATGTTTTGAGAGATATTAATTATTTTTTAATTGAAACCTAGAGTAATAAATTAATTAATATAAAAAGTGGTATAACTGTGAGAGAGGCATCCAAACACCCGATGTGAACAAATGTTATACATTTTCTAGGGTAAACCCCTCATTCTGGACCCCTTGGTGGACTCAAATTTTCTAAATGCTTCACCATTTGGGAGATATTTAATTTTTAATAATTAATATATTAAATATTATTTAAAAACATTATCTTACTAGCAAGTCATCTACATGCCCTTCTCCTTTGAATGTTAAAACACTCATATGGTAAACACTATATTTCAAACATAACCATGGCCTCAAATTTCTCATAAAATAGACCATTTTGAGTTATTCAATTATTTGGAATAAATTGCTCTTTCTTAAAATAATAAATTTAATATTTTTATTCCGCCCTCTTCGAGACTTTGCAGACCTAAAGAAATTCATACTTAAATTGTGTTTAACATATAAGTAATATTTAATTGAATATTCTAGAGCATTAATTGGGAATTTTACCAATATACGACGTGTTTTAACAAAAAACTCAAATTTTTTCTAATAAACCATTTTTATCCAATTAACATAAAAAAAATTAACATAAAAAGGGTTATGGAATACCTAAAACAGTAACGTGATGTTACAACCTCCCCACTATAGGATATTTATGTCCCCAATTATCCTATAAAGAATCCTCTGCATCAAAAAGATAAGGCCATTACTCTCTCATCAATGCCTTGCATTCCCACATTTCATAAGAATCAGAACCACGTTTCCATAGTACACGGACCAGAGGTATCATCCTACCATGAAGTACCTTGGTCACATTATCAACAGCCCTGATTATTCGTTCAGTCACAGATAAATCTGGTTCAATCTCAAGATTAGTCCAACTCAAAATGTGAGATGGATCAGAGATATAATTTCATAGTTGCGATACATTGAACATTTTATGTATCGACGTCGGTGGTTGTGGTAGAGATAGACAGTAAGAAACTTTCTCTACCTGACCAACAATCTCAAAAGGTCCCTCAAAACGAGGAGCAATCTTCCCTTTCCTCCCAAGCCATCGATGACCTAATCTGGGTGAAACATTCAAGAACACTTGGTCACCAACTGAGAACTCTAAAGGTATATGGTAAAGATCAACACAAGACTTGTACTGACTCTGTGCTATCAACAATTCTCTGATGAATCAACTGTATCTTAGTTTTCATCTCTTGGACTAAACTCAGTCTTACAAAGGAAATTTCACCAATCTATGAAAAAAATAAATGGGATTTTCTAGGAAGGCCATACAATGCCTCAAAAGGAGCCCTTTTTATCACACACTGATAACTATTGTTATTAGAAAACTTAACTACCCCCAGATGATCATCCCAAGACCCACTAATGTAGAGAACACAGGCGCGGAGCATATTCTCCGAGATCTGTATAGTTATCTTTGTATGGCCATCTGATTGTTGATGGTAGTCCGTGCTCAAATGGACATGAGATCCTAGTGCATCATGAAGGCATATCTAAAAGAGAGTAGTAAACCAAGGATCTCTATGTGAGACTATAGAAGATGTAACTCCATTCAAACGAAAAATTTCATTCGCATAGATATTTAATAACCCTTAAACATAGGTTGTATCTCAAATTGGTATAAAGTGATATGACTTGGTCATCCTGTCAATTACAACCCATATCACGTTCATTCTTTTTTGGGTTAGTGGTAACCCAACCACAATGTCCATAAATATTTCATCCCACTTCCATTTAGGGACTGGAAGTGGTTGAAGAAAACCCCAATATTTCTGGTGCTCGACATTCACCTAGTGGCATGCATAGAAATGGGATACAAACTCAAAATGTTTCATCTCATACCTAGAAACCAGAACTGTCTCCACATATCATTGAAAATATTCGTGGTTCAATGGGTGCACAACCCACTGAGAGTTATGGAAATCCCCCATCACATCCTTACATGCCGATGAAGACACATCGTAATGGTTCAATAACATAAAATGCCATCTTTGAAGAACGACCACTAGGTATCGGTGTCCCCACCATAAAGAGAGTCCTTAATTCCCTGGAACTTTTCATCAAGCTGCTCTGAAGAATCATCTCAAGAAGATCTGATGTCAACTGGACACTAGATAAAGATACTTCACCCCCTTCCACTGAACTCAAATATGCAACTGATCAAAAAGATCCACCAAACTCCACTCTTCGGAATATTCATTCATAGCCTATGATGGATGTTTCTGGTTTAGCGCATCTGAAACTACATTCCCTTTCCAAGAGTTATAGGAAATGTCAAAGTAAAAGTATTGCGGTTACTCTACCAAATGCCTTTGGTGAAGATTAAAATCTTTTAGAGAGAAGATATAACTCAAGATCTTGGGGTCTGAAAATAGAGTAAACCTTTCTCCATAAATGTAATGTCTCCAAAACCTAAGTGTGTGCATTAATACTTCATGTTAAAGTTCATATGTAGGATAGTTCTTCTTATGAGGCTTAAGATGACAACATCCATAGGGAACAACATGATTACCTTGCATAAGGACACATCCCAAACCTGAACTCGACGCATCACAGAAGAAGATGTAACCTATCCCAGCCTCAGGAAGAGTTAACACTGGTGCAGTAGTCAAAATACACATTATCTCAATAAAAGAACTTTGACATATATCATTCCTGGAAAACATCACTCTTATTCGAGTTAGAGCAGTCATTGGAGAAGCTAACATTGAGAAGTCTTTAACAAAACAGCGATAATATCCTGCTAATCCCAAGAATCTCTGAATCTCAAAAACATTTTATGGTTGTTCCCAAGTCATAAAAGCCTTCACCTTCTCAGTATCAACTGATATTCATTGTTCTGACATCACATGTCCCAATAATTTCACTTCCTGAATCTAGAAATCACACTTTTAATGCATGGAATAAAGGTGATGATTCCGTAGAAGACTCATAATTGTTCTCAGATGATGCACATGATCCTCCTTAGACTTTGAGTAGACAAGAATGTCATCCTCAAAGACTACCACAAATTTATATAAATACTCATGGAAAACCTTGTTCATCAAAGCCATGAAAATGGTAGCAGTATTCTTTAGGCCAAAGGTCATAAAAAGGTACTCATAATGGAAATACCTACTTTGAAAAGCTGTCTTCTCAATGTCAGATTCATTATTCCTCAACTGATGGTATCTAGATTGAAGATTGATTTTTGAAAACCACATTTCCCCATTTTATTTACTAACCAAATCATTAATTTGTTGTAAAGGATTTTTGTTCTTTATCAAAACTTGATTGAGCTTCCGATAATCAAAAAATAATAGAAGAGACCCATCAGCCTTCTTGGTGAAGTTAATTGGTGCTGCCCAAGGTGAGACACTCGAGCGTATAAATCCTTTCTCAAGAAGATCATATAACTAAGACTTTAGTTCTTTTAGTTCAGCTGGATCATTTCGGTATGAGGGAATAGAAAATGGTATATTATATGGAATTAAGTCAATAGAAAAAATAACCTCCCTTACTGGTGGAAAACCATAGATGTCAGAATGAAATACATCAGGAAACTCAGCGAGCACTGAAGGAAGATCACCACACATTGAATCTCTCACTAGATCAAAAGAAAACACCGATATAACTTTTCCCAACTCTAGATAAGAGGGTCTGGCTCTGCTTAACCTTGGGTCCCATTCTCCTTGAAAAATAAGAGGCACACCATTGGGTGTTGACATTTTGACCCGTCAAAGATAACAATCGATCTTGGATTTGTTGGCAATGATCCAATCCATCCCTAATATGACGTCAAAATATTTCATGTCAAGAATCAAAAAACACCAATCATGATCAACATATGATAGAGAGAAGACACAATTAGCAATATGATGACCCTTATCTCTCTGTACCAAGAGGTGTAGTAATATCCATCACACAAGACAAAACCTCCATAGGTAGATTAAGCAGATTAACAATATGGTTTGAAATAAATGAGTGGAATGTACCAGTATAAAAAAACAGTAACTAAAGTTAAAGATATAGTAATGGTACCTCTCAGAGTTGTAGGACCTGTATCAGCTACATCTAGAGACTCTTCCACTACATGAAGAAGTTTCGTTCTAGATGCCTGTGGGTGGAACCCTTTTTTAAAATGATGAATTTGATTGTCCTAATGTTTTTGGAGGTGATGATGATCCGGTTCCACTACGTGGAGTAGAGGAGTGATGGTAGATTCTCTATAAGTTCCCTAAATGTCCGCATGAGCTACAGTTATTTGGTGCCTCTGTGTATACCCTCTTAGAATTTCCTTGCTTTCCACATTGATATCAAGTCAAAGCATCCCATCTTGGTGCTACAGGAGATCTAGAATGACATTTTTGTCGATATCTACCATGAGAAATGTCACACTTCTGTTTCCCTTAAAAGGAACCAACACATCCACTAGGAGAAAAAAACTCCCTTCAACCCTAACATTCCCTCCAGGTCAATCTCAAACATCATCAACCTATCTAGAACATCATCATAAGTGGGTAGCTTTAATAAGACAATCTATGAATGAATATCTGAATGAATTCCCAACTTGAATCGTCAAGACTTCATCTTCTCATTAGAGACAATCTCAGGAGAAAACTATACCAACACAACAATGAAATTTGATAACTCAATCACGATTTTGTGGGTTTCTCAATCTTGAAAAACTACATATCCTTGGCCAATAGCATTGATTTTGGATAGAACTGATTAGTGAAAAAAATCATAAAGTCATTCCACTAAAAACCCTCATGTTTCCCAACTGTCACCATCGTGTCCCACCATCTCCTGCATGATCCCTCCAACCCGAAGGTGGAACAATTCACCTTGATCACATCATGTGTCTACAGGAACCCAAACAGACATTAAATCATACTCAACCATTTCTCATCATGTTGAGGGTCAGTTGAGCCTTTGAAAACTGGTGGATTCTGGTGTATCAAATCATGAGAATGATTTCGGTGAATATCACTATAAGGATCCATAGCTAGATCCTAAACCGAAAATAGAGGTGGACCCTGTCCCGGAGCATGGACAGTGCGAACAATCACCTCAACTAGACTCGGATCCACAATAGGACTCACTTGCTAAGATTCAGCAGCATCATCTTTTTGCATCTGATTCCAATGTCTTCTCGGAGGCATGATGCTACACAACAATAGAAAATAAAAAGACATTAGATTAACACTAAAACTATGTAACAGGTAAAACTATTCTTAATGAAAGGGATAAAAAATATTTGGATTCCACTCAATCCAAAACAAAATAGTGACAGTAATATTGAGTGCAGAATCCTATAGCTCGTAAATAATATCTTACCTTTTGGCAGATGGCCATGTTTCTCACTTGTTTATTTATATTTGAGATATAAATTTATTCCAATGCTTTTGAACTACATTACATGACTACTAAATATATATGAACTATTTTATATAAATTTTTTATGTAAGCCATTGTTTTATTAATATTCCATCATTTGTAAAATAAGTAATTAAATAATTTATTTCCATCATTTGAAAATGTATATGATGTTTTGTTTAAATATGATTTTGGATATCCAAACCTGTTTACATTAAAATTGAATACTTTTCATTAGATAATCTATGTTTGGAATCTGTTATCGAATCATTGGTGGTATCCTACTGGGCTTAGGCTCACACGCTAGTTTTGCCTTCGGGTGTTTGTAGACTTTCATCGTCCAGGTTCGAGGAAAGGGAAGGGATCTCTTGGAGGTGGATCCACCTGTTGAGTTTTGGTCTTGGTGTGTTGTGTCCCTAGGGACCTGGGGGTTTTTTCCCATTTTATTACTTTTTGGGTGTTACATGGAGTTTTTATTCCATGTAGTATTTTAGTACATCACTCTCAATGGAGTTTCTTTTGTTATGCATACATCTTTGTTTCCTTTTGCTTCAGTATTTTTGTGGCCCAAATTGTTCCTACTTGTATGGTGTACGATGTCAGGTGATAGTCACCGACTCGTGGGGATCGGGAATGCCTTTCGGGCTATGTTATGGTCAGCTCGGTTATCTGGTTACCGGGGTACCCGGGCTGGTTCATGACAAATTGTATTAGAGGTGATACCTAGCAGGAAGTGCTTAGGCACTGCCTGGGTTTGAGGATTGGGGTCCACAACGAGTGCATTGTGATTTAAATTGGTGGATAATGTAAAACCCCTAGAAAAGTGAGACATAAAAGGATAAATGTTACTACCCATGTCAATAAGGTTCACCTTTCCTTTTAGGAGCCTATTTGCTTAGAACTCCTAAGTTAAGCATGCTTGGCCTGAATTAGTAATCAGGATGGCTGACCTTTTAGGATGTTTCCTAGGGTGTGTGTGAGTGAGGACAAAATACACTAAAAGAACATGTGTTGGCTATGGGGAAAGTCATTAGTTTAATAAGCGACCCTAGTGAGTAATAGCCTATGGTGTGCTGGCAAGGCAACAAAGGTATTAAAATAGAACCATGGGGTCAAATGACAAGGTTCATGGCCCAGGTAGATAGGTTGTGACAATAATCAACAAGATAGATATATAGAAACTAAAAAACAATCAATCAAACTGGACCTTAAACTAAAAAAAACAAAACATTCTACAACCCTGACTAATAACTAAAATGAAATGACAACAATGAAAACTAAAACTCTGACTCAGACCTCCCAACAAAAAGAGATGTCACATCAACACCACCCTACATTAAAATACCAACTGCAACCTGAACCTCCATCACTGAGCTTGATTTCACAACCTGGAATACCTAATAAATCATATCATCATACACCCAAATGTGTATACAGGGTGTGAGATAAATTCACAGTAGTGGGTCACCCAATAAAAATATTCCATTCCACAACACCAAGGAGATAATATATTATTCTTATTTAGAACCATACTTTTAAAAGGTTTTGATTTTAAAGAAATCATTTTACAATTTAAAACTAAAGGAAGGGAAAAAAATATGAAAAGCGATTTCACAAAAATTATTTCAATGAGGAAAAGAAAATTTACAATGAACACACATATACACAAGTGTCCCTCTGTAAGCTGATGGAGGGCACCATGACATGAATAGTAGAGAAATACGGGTAAATCCTCTAAGGTCAATCTAGTTCAATTGGGACCCCAAAACCTCATTTATCGGTGAAAAAGTAACAATAAAAAATAATTTATCATGCACACGATCCACTAGTAGGGAGAATACCCGTAACTTAGTTCCCACATCATCATAATTATCATAATTTAGATAGTGTTGTCATCGTCAAGCTTTCTACGTGAAACAGGGGCCAAACCCAATGAGATCACTAGCATGCTAGTTGTAGTCTTCCAACCTAGATATGCAGGGTTTCCCTTGTGCTCAATCAAGATACACATTTAGAGAGTATATCACATTCACATATCACAAACCACACAAGAAATTACACAAAACATCCAACCTTTTCATACCCAATACATTTTAAGAATGCAAGCTCACCAAAAAACTGTTCCAAAATACACTTTTCACTACTTACTGAATTCACTAATCCCCATTTGGAAACTCTCAAAGAATAAAATAATCATTTTTCAAAACATAGAAAACATTAGTAAATAGAACAACAAGGCTTTTCAAAATAAACACACCTAATTTCGAAAATGAAGGCCATTTCAAATCACTTTCTTAACACATTTTCCTTAAAAATAATTTTTCACCACTTGCACAATTTAATTAACCACTTGTACCACTTATAAAACACGACCAAGTAACGCAAAGAGGGTTTACACCTAAAACATGTCTCATTTTATATAAACATAATAATTAGAAAAAATTACATGCCCTACTCTTTCAAAAACACTTACTTCACACCATCCAAATAAATCAATACATCTTTTAACAAATTTTTAAATCATTTCATGAAAACCGAAGACTATTTTACAAAAAAATCACTTTTTTCAATTTATTGACTCTGCATTAAAACAAAATACCCAAGGTAACCACATTAAAATAGGTTTTCCATTGTTCAAAAAATTTAGGTCAATTTCAAAAGTGAAAAACTATGAAAAGACACCCACAGTAACTCGTTTTACATTTAAAAATCTCCATTTTAGTCTACACTCACGTCAATGACCTTGTAAATGCACTTTGCGGCATGCAAACAGCCCATATATCACTTTTAAGGACATTGCATCAAAAGACACATTAAAACACAACTAAATCCTTAAATTAATATCCACTCCCAACCATTAAAACTCAATCCCTTTTTAAAACGTTATATGCTCCAAATAATTTAGGTAATAAACCATTTTAATAATTTAAAAATCATCAACATGTGGGTCAACCAAGTTTTACATTAAATGTATAGAGTTTCACATAAAAATAAAGTCACTTTAAAATTAACGCCCAATAATATCACACTACAACATGAGTCACACATTACAACAAATGCATGACATATTTGTTAAAAAAACATGCCAATTTGTATGCAAGAAGAACACCCGCCTTCATTTTATATCATTTTCTCAAAATTTAAACGTGTAAAGCACTGTAAAATTATTTTTTTCACCAAAAAAAAATTGTTCAACACACCCACAATATTAAGAAAGCATAATAAAATTATCAAAGGGTTTTAAGGCATGAAACCACCTACCTTAGGTAATGAAATTTCCCAAAAACTGTGTGAAACTATAACCGGACCTCAATCGCACCATCGAGAGGTAAGAAAGAACACTAAACAAGATTTAAAACCAAAAAATTCAATAACCAACCCTCAAAAGAACCCCATACCTAATGAAAGGAATAAAACTCAAAGGACAACTAAACCAGATGGGGATGCGTGCAGGGACTAAGGGAGAGGCAACAGTGGGCAAGCTTGAGCCAGTGAGGCTGCTGGATAGGAGCAGGGGTGCGACGCCTGAATGGAAGGTGATCATCTGGTGTGGTTTACAGTGAACGCTATTAGCCGGTCGAGAGGATGGCACGACCCGAATTCGTTTATGGGGGGAGACTGAGAGAAGCTTTATGTAGATTTTCCAGACTTGAGGGTGGCACGGCACGACAACGTGATGGAGATGCTGTGATGGGGCTGGCAAGAATGGCAGGGTAGCAACTTGTTGTGAAGATAGGCATGGAGTCTGGCAGACGACACATGCATGGAGGCTGCTCAGAAGGTCTTGCAAAGGAGGAGGATAGGGGGTGCGACATGAACTAGGTGGGGAGAAGGGGGGTTTCTTCATGGAGAAGATAAAGAAAGGGGGCGAGATAGGAAACTCTAACACAAGGGGATGAAAAAAAAATAAACAAAAAATAGAAAAATAAAAAAGAACCTATAATTAAAATAATATTAATAAAAATAATAATATCCTCATATAATAATAATATAATAAATATCATAAAAAAGTTAATTAAATTATTAAAAAATCAATCTCATTTTATTTTCATTTTTATTCATCCTTATATTTAATTTGATTTCATTATTATTAATTAATTTTATTTATTTAATTGAACAATAGGCAGGTTGTATGGTGGCGCTGGCGAAACCACACGACTTTGAAATTTTTCTTCACCATTGCATCACATGCCATATTGCCTTAAAAACCAATTTATAAACAAAAACAACAAATTCAACCAGAACCCAGCCCATACCTCGATGGAAAATTTAGAATGCAAATAAAATAAAAATGGTATTAACATAATTTAATATTAATAATAATTATAATTATTAAAATATTAATATCAACATAATTAATTTTTATATTATTAAAATTATTATTAATAATAATATTGTAAAATTATATTATTATAATTAATAAAGTCCCTTAAATATTATTACAATTCTCATTTTTATTTTATTTTCATTGTATTATTCATTACATATTATTAATCATCCTGCAACATCAAGAGGGTCGTGTGGTGATCCATGCGAGGTCACACGACATCGACCACGATGCACTAAATGTTGACCAGGCCAAAACAAGTGTTTTTAAGTACGAAATGAAATGTTTTATGTCAAGCATCAAACTGAACTACCATATGCCCCAAAAATTAATAAAATAAATGATTTAGAAATGAAAGGTTTGAAATGTCTCCACGCAATATCACTTTCTATCCTTAGAAATCCACAACTAATATTGACCCCCAATGTATAATGAAGCCCCACATAAGGATCAAAAAGGATCCATAGGAAAAACAAGTAAAACGAAGAAAACACACAGTGATCAGAGAAAGTTTCTTAAATAAAAACCTCAAGAAAGCCTTAAAATTATTTTCACTATATATCAACTTTGCCAAAATGTTGGAACACCTCCATTTTATTGATCATGGTAGGGACCTATCACACCCAAAGAAACCAACTTCACTAACCAAAACTGGATTGGGGAAACCGAGACGAGATTAAGAAACTCCCATGGGGTGAATGAAAAGGGGAGGCCCAAGCGGAATCCCCACCATAGAAATAGTCCACCATTGACTTACTCTAGAAACATTTGTGTGAGAAACATCATGGATCTCTCCACTATTAGAACATTCATAAGGTTCAAAACATTGAATAAAAATTGACGGTCACCAAAAACCCCACAAAAACGGTGGGGAGGAAAGGGCCCAACTACCAGGGTGACAAAACCACAGCTGAAAACTAACCAATATCTCCACATCCTTGTTTGGACACTATTCAAATTTGAGTCCAATTCCCCCAAAAAGACCCCATAAATACCGATAAAATCAGTTTCATTGGGTGGGACACAACCCCCTAAACATTAAGGTAATGACATGACCACACCTCCTCATAGACACAGAAAACCTGACACACCCAGATGGGTCGTTCAGAATATAAAAACTAGATAAAATTATTTAAAATGATCAGACCTTAAACAACGATGATTGAAATAATGTTGGGGTCCCATATATTCTCTGGTGTCTTGACCACCTGCCAGCTTCACTCCAAATCCTATGGTTGGAGCCCAAATGTGTGAATAATCTCCTACCTCGAAATCAGTTATTTAAGACTCCCTAATGGAGCTTCACCCTTTAGTGTCACGTGAAACCATAGCGCACCCAAGATAGAACCAGAAAACACAACACACCACACAACCACCGAATATTTAAAACACAAAATCAATTTTACTTGAAAACCATATTTCCATGAATTAAAAACAAGGAGATAAGGAACTATGAAACAGCAGACTAGTCTCATCGGGTGACTAGGACATATGTCTAGCGGACATACACCAATCACGCCACTACCAAAAGATTATTCTAGGATATCTTCCCTGACTCCACATGGCTAGCCATCCCTGTGAGCTCACTCAGACCACTGAACGTACTACCTTTTCATTTCACCTTAACATGATTAACCATAATGTCCAATGATTTAAAAAAACCATTATATATACTGGTAACTTGAGTCCCACCACGAGGTGTGCTAGTCAGGAACCTTACTCGTAGCCAGAACATCATGTTTTGACACCCTTAACTCAGGTATACCATAAATCTTCATAAAAGAAAACTACCCAAGAGAGAAACCTTCAATGATACCATTTTGTCACGAACCAATCCATGTTCCCATCTAGCACGGTGCCCAACCCGGTCCTTGGCTAGACCTGAGGGGCATTTCTTACCCCCATGGGCGTGCACAAGATCCTAAGTACGAAAAAAGTTCAAGGGAACGATTTACCCGAAATAAGAGGCATAAGAACAATAAATAAGATAGATAAACTAAAACTAAATAAATAGCTATAAAACATTTCTCTAAACTAAAAACAAACATAATGATCTATAACTCAAACAAATAACTATAAATAAACTACAAAAACAAAAAATAAAACTCTAACTCAAACCTCTTGGAAATAAGAGAGGTCGCATCAACACCACCATGCATGAGAAGACTATATGCCACCTGAACCACTATCGTTGAGCACGATGTCACAGCCTGAAATACACAAGATAAAAGGTCTACATACACCCAATGGTGTATGAAGGGTGTAAGAGAAAATCCCAATAGGGATTCACCCAATAAAAAGATTCCATGACAGAACACCTAAGAGATAATTTAACACGCTTATTTGAAACCATACTTTTAAGACTCTTTGTTTTTAAGGAAAGTATACTAAAAGTTAAAACTAATTGAAAAGACAACACTACAAAAATATATCTCACAAACATTATTTTAAAGCGGAAAAGAAAATTTACAAAGAACACACATATACAAATGTGTTCCTCTGTATACCAACAGAGGCTATGCGAAAGTGACTCATACACATGTGGTCCTCTGTATGCCGACGGAAGGAACCACATCATGAATAGTATAGCACTGCAGCTGAATCCCCTTTGGTCTATCCAACTCATGTGGGACCGTAAAACCACATATCTCAATGAAAAAGGAACCATAACATATTTGTTATCGTGCACAAGAGACACTTGTAGAGAGAATACCCATAACCTAGTTGTCCCCCATCATCATCATAATAGTTTAATTATTGTTGTCATCATCAAGCTCGCTACGTGGAATAGGGGCCAAACCCGACAGAATTCGTAGCATACTAGTTCTCGTACTCCTACCAAGATATCTGGGGTTTCCCTTTAGCTCAATCATGTTCCACTTTCATATAGTATATCTCATTCACATATCACAAACCACACAAGACATTGCACACAATGACCACCCATTGCATACCCAAACCATTTTAGGAACACACACACCAGAATACCTTTCCAAAATACACTTGTTGTTACTCACTAATTTCACAAATCCCCATTTTGAAATAGTCAAAGAATAACACTATCAATTAGATCAACATATAAAACATTTGTAAATAGCACAAAAAGGGCATACACATTAAACATACCTAATTTTAAAAAGGATTTCCATTTAAAATAACTTGTTAACACATTCACCTTAAAACTTGTTTCACACGACGTTCAAAATTTAATTAACATCTTTCACCACTTATTAAACACCACCATGTGACCCTAATAGGGTTTACAACATAAACATGTCTAATTTTATATAAACACACTACTTAATAAAAACAAAACCATACTCAAATATTAAAAAAAACTACTTTCACACCATCCAAATAAATCACTACATCATTTAACTAATTATTAAATAATTTATAGAAATAACAATAAGAATTTACACCAAAACCACATGATTCGATTTAGTGATGCTACTTTAAAACCAAATACCCAAGGTAACCATATCAAAATATGTTTTTATTGTTCAAAAAATTGATGTTTAATTTCAGAAGTGAATATCAATGAAAATACAACCAAATTGACTCATTTTCCTTTTTAAAATCTCCACTTTAATATATACACATGTCAAAGAACATGGAAATTCACTTTGAACCATCCAAACAACACTTATAACACTTATTAAGGACATGACATTAAAACAGACATTAAAACATAGCCAACACGCTATATTAAATTCCACTCCCGACCTATAAAAACTCAAACTATTTTGAATACATTATACACACCCCATAATTTTGGTAATAAACCATTTTAATAATTTATAAATGATCAAAAACTGGTGCATCCAAGGATTACATCAATCTTAACCAGTTTCACATAAAAAGTAATTCACTTTAATATTAATGCCCAAAAATATCACACTCAGATATTCACTGCACCTAACAACCAACACATAAAATATATTTGTAAAAAACACACCAATTTTCACGAAAAAAGAACAACCTCCTTCAATTTAAATCATATTCCCATCATTTAATCATATAAAAAACCTGGAAATTGTTATTCTCACAAAGAAACGAAATTGTAAAACACACCCACAATTTTATGCAAGCATATTAAAATTTTCAAAGGGTACAAATTCATGGAACATCCTACCTTAGTTGAATAAATATGTTGGGAAATAGTGAGAAACTACAACTGCACCTCAATCGCACCATTGGGTGGTAAGATAATACACAAAACAAGAATTTGAAAAAAAAATTAAATAAGCAACCTTCAAAATAACCCCATACTCACTGGAAGGAAAAAAATTAAAATAAAGACTCAACCAGATGGGGTTTCATGCACAGACAAAGGGTGAGGAAGTATAGGGGATTCCTGAGCCAGTGAGGATGTTGGCTGGGAGTAGGGGTGCGATGACGGAATGGAATGTGGTCAACTTGTGTGTTTCATGGTGCACATGATAAGTAGGACGGGAGGGTGGAATAGCGTGAATCCATTCACGAGGGAGGTAGAGAGTGGTGGTAAGGGAAGTGGCTAGACTAGAGGGTGGAGTGGCACGATTAT
Source organism: Viscum album (assembly GCA_963277665.1). Taxonomy (NCBI): domain Eukaryota; kingdom Viridiplantae; phylum Streptophyta; class Magnoliopsida; order Santalales; family Viscaceae; genus Viscum; species Viscum album. The sequence goes on along the minus strand of OY728159.1, from coordinate 2,097,815,047 downwards.
GTGTGGGAGTCGTTGTGATGGTACTGGCTGGATGGTCGGGGCAGCGAGTCATCATTACGGAAGGCGGGGAGGCCGAAAAATGGCGTAGTTGAGAAGGCTAGTCAGGAGGCTTAATGAAGGAGGGGCAAGGGGTGATAAATGATCTAGTTGGAGAGAATGGGGGTTTAGATAGGGAGATGAGAATGAAAAGTGAGGGGGATGACCAATCGTAAACCAAGGGGAAGGGGTAAATTTATAAGAAAAATATGAAACTAAAATAAAACTAAAATAAATATAAAATATAACAAATGATAATAATAATATTAATAATAATAATATCCCCAAATAATAATAATATTATTATTATCATTACAACAAAAGTTTATTCTATTATTAAAAAATCATTCACATATATTTTTTTATTCATCCACACATTTAATTGTATTTCATTATTATTAATTCATTGTTTTTAGTTATTTGAAAAATGGGCCAGTCACACGGCGGCACTGGAGAAGCTTCACAACTCTGCAATTTTGCCTCACCGATGCATCGTATGCCATCATGCCCTGAATAAAAACTCATTTATAAAAAAACAACAAATTCTAACGGAACTTGACCTGCACCTCGATGGAATATTATGATTCCAAATAAAATAAAAAAGGGTATTAACATAATTAAATAACAACAACAATAATAATAATTACAATATTAATAACAACTTAATTAGTTATTTATATTTTATAAACTATTAATAATAATAATATTCTCAGACAATATTATTATAATTAAAATAGTCCTATAAATATTATCACACTTTTAATATTTATTTTATTTTCATTTTATTATTCAATCAATTTTATTTATCTACCTTAAACATCAAGAGGGTCGAGCGGTGAGCCAGTTGAGGTCACACGGGATCGACCAAGGTGTTTTGAACGTTCTCTAGGACCAAACACATTTCTTTAAATAAGAAGTAAAAAATATTTTTTCGGGCTTCAACCTGAATTATCTGATGCCAAGAAAATGAATAAAATAAATGATTTATAAACGACGGGTGTCAAATAAACCATTAGGATTTATTGTATTTTTATTATTATGTTTCTTATGAACACATTATATAAAACTCTCTTATTTTCATTGAATTTATTTTCCCCCTCATTGTCGAGATTTTCACTTCCAAACAATGTTATCCTTATATTGGAACTTTGTTATATATTATTATAGGTATTATCTGAGTATACCACTCACCATTTTTTAATGAGAGTTTAGTTATTACATTATACGTGGTAGGTTCGTAGAAAATTTATTTTCATGTATTAATCCCATTATAAAATGTTGAAATTATAAGGATGTAATAATTTAAGGCAGTAAAATGTAACAGTTCATGAATTTGAATTATATTTTTCAATTTGAAATAAATTTAAATTTCTATAAAACATTCTTTGCAAGAAACCACGTGTCTAGATGAAATCATGAAATATTATAAACTAAAATTTAAAAACAGATTATGATTAGGATCAAATATATTACGAAAAATAAGTAATTTTTTCTCTAATATTAATATAATTATTAATGCATGTCACACAAGTCTAAAAATTATATAATGATTAAAATTCTTATTTTCCAAAAAAATTTATTTGTTAACATATAATGTATTTTGATCCAAATAAAATATACTGATTAATGAATTTTTCGAAATATATTTATACATTATGTGAATTTATTAATTATAATTCATAAATTAATTATCAAATGGTAATTATTGATGAAAAGTCATTTAATGTTAAAATAATTATTATATAGAAACTCATTTTTATTTTATTATTTTTTATTTGTATTAATAAATTAAATGAATATATATTAATGAATGATTTTATATAATATGTATTCAATATGTATTCAATAAAATAAATGCACATTCATAAAATTGATATTATTTAGCAAGGAATATATGTAAATATATTTTGTGACTCAAAGATACATATTTTTGAAAATTAGTTTTTATAGTATTTTTCGGTACTGAGATTACCATTTTTCCCATGTTTAGAAGAGGTATTTGGTAGAAATAATATATTTTTTAATTCTATAAGTCAAAATTATCTTATGGTGAATTATTTTTATTTTTTTGATGATTTTTTTGAATAAATATTGAAACTACCAATTTCATAAAAATGTTTTCATTTTCAGTAAAATATTTTCAAATCCAATTTTTAAAAAAAAAATCATATTAATTATATTTGATTTATTAAAATAATTAAATTTATATCGTTTATATCATTATTATACTAAATCTTTTTAGAGAAGTACATTTCGACATAATAATAAATTTTTCTGGAAAACATTTTGTTCTCATCATAGTTTGAAAATTTATTTATAATATTAATTTCAACCACTTATAAATACAGAATTTTGTAAAATTATCTTCATATTTAGAATAATTATTAAAGATAATATGTAAAAAATTTCCACATGTATTTGGATCGTAATAAATACTAAATACAATAAAAATCTTTATGATGGTAGAAGCCAAAATTTGGAATGTATGTGTTAAAACTAATTAATAAGGCCATATTTTTTCAAATTAACTAATATTTTATGAATTTATTTCAACACATTTCAACATAGTCAAGACATTAAAATTTTCAATGGTCACTTTTCCATGATAATGATTTAATATGTTTTTTATGTTTTTTTAAATAATTAAGGGGTTTCTCTCCTACGCATTATAAAATGTCTCCCACCCTCTCATTTTATTGTGGAACATTAAATTAGATAGTTTTAAAAAACATATTCAACTAAATTATAAAGTTCCATATCCATTTATTAGAGTTTATTTTCATATTATTGCATCAAATCAAGGTTACCCAAGAGGCGATTTAAATGACGTATACCGAATAATAGTTAACTGTATTACCTAACTCATTGAGTTTATTTCATGTAATAGCTCAATTAAATCTGTTATATTCATCATAAAATAATAATTTATTTTTAAAAAATATAATTAAATATTATTATGATTATTGAACCCCCATTAAAATCCCTTATTTTCATGAATTGGTATTTGAATTTATTGTTCATGTGTATTTGTGGACTACAACCTCAACAATGAATGATGATTTATTGCATGGCACCATAACTTATTATTTGGTTATGATGATGTATTTAATTGATTTTATATGATAACTATAAGAGAAATTAACTATAATATTTATAATATATCATCAATCTTATTAACTTTTCATTTGTTGGAAAAATATAAGGGTGCTCATGTGTATATGTGGACTACCGCCATGATGGAGCGATACTGTTATTTTTTCCTTTCCAGCAACAATAGATAGTAACAAGTATATAGTTTATGAATATAAATTATATTTATGAGATTATAAAACTTTTTAAATGTGAATAATTTTTTATCTTTCTATCATCATAAATATCTAAATGTTGAAACATCAGTCATGTGTACATTTATATAATTATCTCCACGAAGTGATGTAATTCAATTTTCATCGCTAATTGGTATGAATAATTAAAAAAATTCATATAATTAATAAATATTTGCCTTATTTCTTGACTATGATCCTAGATAATTTATAACCATTACTAGGGTATACGAATCGTAACCATAAAAAATGGATCATTCATGGAAAATTGAAAAGTTTTCAAGTAGATTTTCATCTCAATGAATAATTTATTGAAAAAGGATAATAAAAATGTATAAATGGATGTTAAATTTTGAGTTATGTCTAAATATTGAATTGTAAAATATTTTTAGTAAGTATATATGTTTATAATAAATTTTATTAAAATTCTATTAATGTAATACAAGACTTGTATTAAGTGATTAACATCTCAAATTGTATTCATTAGGGCATATGTTATATTATACATCTATCTACTTTTATGAGGTGTATATACTAATAATTTATTTTTTAGGATGAATATCCATATTCCCATGGTATTTAAAATATTCATTTAGTTTTATTTGATTCATGTGGGTTTTAAATAAAATGTTACTAAATAGGTATGGGATTTACATTTAATATTAATTTCAATTGGTAATGATTATGCATAAATTTACATAATGAAAATAATTTGATAATGATTTCAAAAACCCATCTATTATTTCTAGTCATCAGTTTATTTATGTTATATTTATTTTTATTACTTTTTTACTATCTTCTATACTGAATATGATATAAAATATATTTTTATAAAAAGATGAACTTTTTGTCTTATTTTGATCATAAAACCTTTCACTGTCATATGCATGATTTCTAAAATGTTATTAATAATTTTTTTAGTACATCAGAATGATATTATGAATTCAATTTTATCCATGTATTAATCTTTTTACAAAATAGTTTAAGTTAATCATCTATTTATTTTTTGAAAAATGCACTTTTTATCAAATTTGTGAAAGAATATATTTCTTATAATTATTTTGGATTGAAAAAAAATTCCAACCATATTTAATGGTTAATGGTTTCAATTGTAATTTACATATTCATGTGGTTTTTTTATATATAACATTTAAATTATTAATTAAGAAATTTTTGGATCTCAAATAATTAATTTCAAATTTAAATTTTTATTTTCCCCATGATAAATTCCAATATTATATTAATTAAATATTTTATAATTGATAAAATCCTTTTGATGAAGTATGAGGTTTTACTTGAAATATAATCCAATGATATAATACTTATTATTTTTCATAATGGTTTAAAATTATGATGATGATATGTTTACAAAATCCTTTTATTTACCCTATGTTCTATTATGATGATATATTTATGAAACCTATTTTCATTCCATTAGATATGATATGACAACATGATGAATATTTTTTGGATAATATTGAGCAAATTTGGTTTAAATTTTTTTGATCGATAGTTTAGTTTTATCCCTCCAATGCGCTAGGTAAATATAAATAAGTCATGAGATACATATGTTATCATGAACATGTTTTCATTTTGAAATCATTTTGAAGGGACCTTGTTGCATGTCTTTAATCGTATGTATAGAAATTAGTTCATTTCTAGGGGATTATTCATTGAACTAGTTTCATGTTCGTATATTTATCTGAGGATGTTATTTTTATTCCCTTAATATAATGAGTGAACAGTTTATAATTTGTACCTATTCACAATGTAAAAAACTATAGTTTTTTTCACATTCTTATTTCTCTTATTTTCTCTCAAAATTCAAAATTGATCATTGATAATTCCAGATAGTTATATCTTATGTATTTCGAATGAAAATAATGTATGAATCATTTCATGATTATAGATATTTGACTAATCATGTTTAGTTATTGTATGTTTTTATCATCATCACATACACTTATTTTTATCTTATTTTGACTTATGTACATAGATTGATATGTCCTACATTTACCCTTATCAAGCATATGATATCGCCATTAATTATTATTTCAATTCCACTTGATAAAAACAAGGGTTTTATTTATGATGTATCTATGATGGGTGGAATTTTTCACTATCTTAGTGAGATATGTTTGAGATAATCTAAATATGAGTTATTTATTAATTCAAGATTCCAAAGACAATACTTATTCTTGGTTATAGCGTAGATCATAATATTGGGTACTGAATATTTTTCTATTAATATGTATAATATATGTATGAAATTTTGGGATGTATTTTATAAGTATTGATTCTCTAAGTGAATCTAATGAAATCATTATTAAGGGTAAAAATCAACATAGTACTTAATTTGAAAGTTTATTACAAATTAATTTAAATAAAAAATGAATATTAGTTTTTTTGAAATATTGTTGGATCAATTGGATTGGGATTTTTGAATTGAATTGTTGGTAAAATCTATTCATTTTAGAATCATAAAGGGAGTCGAATTCTTGGGGGAGTCTGGTAGAGACGATGTTATATTAACAGATGATGAATAATTTTTCATAATCAAATATAGAAAATGAAATTAATAAGGATTTTAATTTTTTCAAATCTATTTCCATCAAATTGATTAATAATCAACTCAATATGTATCTTATGGAATTAAAAAAGAAAATATTAAATGACAACAATGAAGAAGCATCATTTGGATACGTCAATAAATAAATTTAATAGTGTTTTCCCAAGAAGATATTAACTATTTTTAATAAGATATCCATGGAAAGAATGATGAATAAAAATAAAATTATAATAAGGTCAAAGATGTATAAGAGGAGTAAAATATCATGTGGTAATTTTGTGAAGAAAAAAATCACTAGAATAATCCACATGGTATCCATATAAGGGTTTCCAATGATGCGAATACCAATTTACTTATTTTGATAGGATATTTGGAAAAATATATGATGATAGAAGAAGAAAAGTAATATTATAGTTATAATGGTGAAAATAAGGATCTATATGAATAATTATAATTTCTTAAGTGGTTGTGAACTGAAAACAACTCTTGTGTTAGAGAAGTTCTTTGTGAGAGATACAAGATGATATGACATAAGTACAACGATGTTCTAACCAACATTAATACAAAATATTAAAAATGTAAAATAATTCAATATAAAATAGGGATGAATTATAATATATGATAATTGGAATAAGAGGGAAGGGAGAGAGCCACACTACTAAAGTATAAATAAAACATGAGTTGTAGGTGTGTATGTATGATGATTATAGTATCATAGTTAAAAACCCCTCTCAAAATTGATATCCACATTAATGAATACTATGATATACCTTATTCTATTATCATGTTCCTATTATATGTATACTTAAAATTATTTTAATAGAATGAGAGTCTTGTCCATAAGGGGCGTGCCTTGAAAAAGTAAATATGATGTCAATTTTTGGGAATTAAAGGGAAAGAATTCACCATTCTTTAATGATTTCTCAGTTACTTATCAAATGAAAATCTAGCATATAAATGACAATAATAAAGCCTAATGTGATGTTTCCAATATCAAATAATAATAAAAAGAATATCCCTTAGAGTATTGATCTCAAAAACTGATATTCTAAAGAGGGTATGTTGAAGTGATCAATCATGACTAATATGTAAAAGTTGTCAAATATAGATTACAAAATTAATAATTACATTTTTCAGAACTCTCATCATAGAAATTATAAATCATATATATTAATGATATTAATAAATGTGTAGATAATATAGAGTGTCTCCTTGATGGGTATAGAGATGATTAATGTTAAATAAGCTACTAAAATTAGTATATATTGAAAATTTTAATATTTTGAAAGGTAATTATTAAAAAATTGTCTATAATTCATCCTTCATATTTGGTAAATAAAAATTTTATCATAACACAAATGGTGTAAAATTAAATTTATCATTGACATGAATGTGAATGGTTGGAGTGAGAATGTTGTTGTATCATTCCATTTTACATGGGTGTTTTAAACTTGTGTATTAAAGTGAGTGAATGAAACACTAGTAGTTAATCAGTATAATATAATTTATAAATTTGGAATTTATCTTCTTTAATACACTATGTAAATTTTTATATTCTTTATATACAATCTTGTGAGTTATTTAATTTCATTTGATATCATTTCAATTATAAGAGACATCTTAATCTCTAAATAAAAAATAATTTTTTTCTACATCAGGCGTTTCTCATTAGAATTATATTTTAATAGTTAATGATACTTTCCTAAATATATTTTGATAACCTTTAAAGAAACCTTTTATTTCTTGTAAATAGGGATAATGGAATTAAAACTTAAAATATTTCTGAGAAAAGGGAAGATAATGAGAAAATGTGGAGATAATGAAATTATTGTTGAAAATATATGTGGAAAAAATTGTACCAATATTTTTGTAACTTATTAATAATAGAAAATAATTTTATATGGGTATTGACATAAAATAAAAAGGGCGTATTGTTTAGACCACATTGTCTATGTAATAATCAGTATCAATATTTTTCAATAAAAATGTTATTATTTATGTCAATTTTTTGGAGATACAGCAAATAAGAAGTGTATAGTAAATTTATTTGAAGAATCTAAGATTTTTTAATAAGTGAAGAAGTTATGGTGATTTATTCTATAAATATTGATTCCTTTCAAGATTGTATGACATGTATTTTATTTTTTGGAAGATTGTTTATGTCTCTTCTTAGAAATCCTATAGATATTACCTTAATATTGATAAGGAAAAATTTTGGATGATTGATCATCTATATAGGATTTAATTATTGAGATTTTATTTCATTATGATTAAATTAAATTGATGTTTCTCTCCACATTTTTTGGATGATTTATGGATACAAACATTGATAGAAGTTGATATCATGATGAATATAATGAAATAGTATATCAATTTTTTTTTAAATTATTATTTAAGAGCTTAAATTGTTCAAGATTATAATGTAATATAGTGTGAGAAATATTTTATTAAAGAAAAATAATACCGGATTTGGATGGATTTGATTTTATTCGTTATTCTAAAATATATAGTGAATATAAAAATCATGTTCCAACTAACATTTTAAGAGACATGAATTATTTTATTAATTGAATTAGGAGATTCATATACTAGTTCAATATCATTAAATACAATGAATGGATTCCATGATTCTATTAGATTCATGGAATTAGTTGAATGTGTTCCCTGACATAAAATCATGTTATTTAAAAATGGTTGTTTTTAAGTAATAAGGCCTATATTGTAATTGATGTTCCATCCATATCCTATAGACATCATATTGGGATACACTGTTGTAGATTTTTTCCATTACATAGATATTTAAAAATTGTATTTTGAATGAGAAATGGTCTAAAGGACATCATATCACCGAGTGAGTGTTGACAACATAGAGGAAACTCAAATAGATCCAACAACAATGCATTGAAAGTTAATGTTAGAACACATGACTACATAGACTATAATAACTCAAGAGAATTTGGAACCTCCACACTCTAGATGTTGTTTCTTGATTGAAATCAGTTGAAAATATGGGTGACTACACCTTATTGTATTATATATGTAGATAAAGATATTAGGATAGTTTTTAATTGATGTGGAAAATTTGAGACCACCATTTCTTATCTATTACTCCAAAATCTAGTCATGTGTGTATGATGAGTGAAAATAATTGAGCACCAAGATGCTACTCTATAATGATCGAGACCATTATATATATTTTTTATAGGTCTAATTTTTAATGTTTGATGCAGACTGATGATTTGGATTATAATTATTCATTTGATTGTTCTTCAATATAAAAACAACTACTATTTTTAAGTATATGATAACATTTAATTATATTAAGTTTCCAAAGCCTACGTTTATAGAATTATTCTATAGAAATTTGGTGGTTTTATTTTTAAATTAAAATTGAAATTCAATATAGTATAATTGTATACTTATTGTGAATGATATATTGATATATATATATACATGAATGAATAAATTAAGGGTACAAATATATATAAAATGAATCCCTACAATATTGAATCTCATATAAGAAATCAATTGATTATCTAATACCATATCAACTACCAAATACCACATTAAATAAATTGTTGTGTGTTGAATATGGAGAGATTTGATGTTTCTATTGTACACTAAATAAGAATAATATAAGGAATAATGAAGTTCAATATTATGGTTCACTAAATTCATAAGAAGAAATAAAATGAAATTATAAGAAGAGTTGTCTTGAAATTTTACCATGAAAGGTACACTTCTGTTACTATTATGAATAGAAAGAGTGTGACAGAGATTAATGGGATTCTGTACAGTACCACTTCAAATCAAAATATTAGTACATTTCTAGGAATTGTGTATGTAATATTATAAAAAAAGTAAATTGGTAGAATGTTTATAATAATAAAACAATATACAATAGTATCAGAATAACTTATTATTCTCTAAAATTGAATATAATTTTAAGTTGGAGGATGATTCTATGTAGAAGATTTATTGAAATGTATTCAAGATATATGAAAATATTTTCCTCAAGATAAAACCATTCACTTTTTAGCTCATAGGATTAATTTAGTTGGTTTTGTGGTTAGGGAGGAATCAATTGCACAAAAAGGAAAATACATATCTCATTTAGTGGTGTAACTTTCTTATTTCATTATTACATTTATGATGGAGATTGGTTGTGTTATATTAAATTAATATGAAAATGTGAAAATATAATTACCCATTCACAATAAAAAATGGTATAGGTTTATTGAAAGGGGATAAAATATAAGGATTCAATTATATTTTGACTGATAATCCCTAATTCCCCCCACTCTCAGTGAGGTTCATAATGTAATTGGTCCAATCAGTTCATATCAAAAGGATGTTCAACCTCTAAAACATTCATAAATTTTAAAATGTTTTTTTATATTTTTTGTAAATTTTCTAAAATTTAATTCATGTATAGTTTTTTTAAATTAATTATATTCTAGATAAAAAAATTGTTTATACAATGAAATTATTTTAAAAAATATATTTGAAAATAAGATGGGGAATATTAACCTTGTCTCAAATGTGCAGGATGTTTGAAGTACCCCAAAATAATAACAAATATCTATCATGGAAGTAGAAGAATGGGTGGTTCTATACACCATAAATTAATGGAGAAAAAAATAATATCTTAGTGGGATCAGGTTATTCATTTATTCCTATGGTATGTGGTGATTCTTTTTTATCTTTTATTATAGAATTAGAATCATATGGGTGAGGTCATATGTCAAAATATTAATCTATGAATTTTTAAAATGATATGATGCATGGAATAGCCAATGAATTTGATTAAATATTTTTCTATTTTTGAAAAATGTTATTAATTTATGATCTACCTTTATGGTGAGGAAAATTACATATAGGAACATACTCATGAATGATATATTACTTGTTATAATCTCTCAAAATAAGTTTCCATCAAACATTATGAGAATGAGGAGCTTATGTAGAGTAAATTAATATTTGAGGTTTAATGGATCATAAAAATATTATATATGTATGATTATACTAAAATGGGTGAGAATAATATCCCTACATTTGATCAAAATTTGGAAAACCAGGTTGATTGCATGAATTTACAACTGGTTATTAAATACCAGAGGATCAAGGATATTAAATCATTGCATCAAATAAATAGTACAATTGATTAATAAGATTTGAAGAAAAAGAGGATGGATTATGTATATAGATTCATTGTTTGAAGATCATAAGAATTCCATCAATATGATCTGTCTAAAATAGGAAATCAAAATTTCCATTTAGAAATTAGAATACATACAGCCTTTGTTATCATTGAATTTTGAAATTTAATTCATAGAAAATTCAAAGGGTGAATTTAATTTTAAGTGAAATATATTATCTATTAATAATATCATTACATAATTTGATTATCTTTCACAAGAAAATGTTTCGAAAGAGGTTCCAACCATATCTCATAATATTTATTTTTCAAAATATATCAATATAAAAAGTTCATGTTAAAATTAAATTCATTATAAATATGGATTAAAATAAATGGTGAATAGAAAAACAATTTATTTGTGGTTGATAGAATAATATTTCTTGTGTTTGGTTACCCATCTGATGAAAAATCAATAATGAAGTAGTCATAAAATAGTTTTTCTATTGTATTTGGAAAATATTAATAACACATACTAAAAATTTTAAGAACATTGTTTCCTGTGAAATTATTGAGATTATATAGGTTTGTACCTTTATTATTTATTTTTTGTATAATTAACACATTTTATTTTGCATTATAAATGTACAATTCTTGTATGGTAATTTTTGAGTTTAAGAAACATCCATAGGTGATAATGATTTTTTCCTTGTCAAATATATTGAACGAAATTCAAATTTTCAATTATGAATGGAGTTTTATTGGTTGAAAATGTGTTTTATAACCAAATAAACATGTATCTTATGTATTTAAGTTAAAACTAATATATGAAAAAAATTGAAGAAGTCTCATTGGGAAGATATATGAAAGATGTTGAAAATAATTTTTTTTTCCAATTATCATATCAACGAATGTTGGTAAGATATCCTTGTAAAATAAGTTATACACATATAAAATGTGAATCGTTTAAATGAAGGATAAGAGGAGTGAAATATCAATAGTTAATGGTGTGATGAAAAATACTACCGTGAAGTAGTAATTTGGAAACTCATAGAAGACTGATAATATTTCCAGTGATATTTTAGTAAATTGGACCGTAGATATGGAAAGATATAATAAGGTCATGAAACAAAAAGAAAAGTCTTCTGTTAAAGGTTATTAAAAGTATCCACATGAATATGCTAACTTCTATTAGAGGTTTTCAACAAACAAAGTAACCTTTTTAGGGATGTTTGGGGGGGTGGAAAATGATTTGACAAAATGCCAATGGTTTTTGGACTATCAGTCAATCATAAGTATTTTACATGAACGAAATTCACACTATAATTAGATTGAAGTATGATATATCATTCAAGGAATAATATTATATTAATAGATCTATGGTTCCTTGGAAAAATATGGTCTAAGAACAAAACGTGGAAGCATGAATACTTGAGAAATATGATTGAGAAAACCTAGTGAACCTTTCTATTAAAAATGAAGATCTTGAGGATAAACCATATTTAATTATCATTTTTGTGTTTTATTGTTTAAATAAAATAAAATTAATTGAAGGTGAACCATGTACATAGGGGGATAACCAGACACATTAAATATTATATCAACCCTAGAAAGAAATGTATAAAAAACTATCATCATTGAATAATTGATCAATTATTATTTAAATAAAAATATAATATAAAATCATCATTGATGAAGTTGATGATGGTTATAACCATACTGAAAAATTAATATGATAATGATCCTACACTACATTTATCCCCCAAATATTTATTATAAAAAAAGTGATCTTCCTTAGTGAAAAATTTGACGTTTTTAAATATTGACTACCACATGAAGAATTCCACTTCTAATGAACTATAATTAATGGATTTATAATTCCTATCAATTTAAGATATTATTCATTATGAAATTTAAAAGTAGTGTCACATTTTGGTGGTAGAAAATATTGAATGTGGAAAAAGCTTCCAGAATTATTATCTCATGTAAATTTGAATATTTTTGAGGTTCTTGATAAAGATGACATAGAAGAGGTTTGAATTCTCTATAGACAATATATTATTATTAGAAATTAGGCTCTAAAATTAATGGGGACAAATTTAATCTATTAATGACTTGAATGTGAATGTTTGAAAAAGTTACAAGGCAATATTTCCCTTACTAATTTTACATAAATTTTTAATCCTATGTGATGATGCATGTATAAGAAACTTATGATGATATTAATGAAAAATGAATCACCCAATTAGTATGTATAATTTATGACAGAATGATTCAATTTTGATTACAAGTAATTTTAAGAATTACTTTTATTTCTTATCATTTGGAATAATTTCAATTTTTTTGGGGATTCATAGTTGTATAAATGTATCCCTCTTGTTTTCTACATTGAATGTTTCTTTGTATATTAAGAGTATAATGGTTAGCGAAACATTACTATGTATTATTTGATAACCTTTCCATATATCATTTTATTTTTTGTTTATAATAAACAGAGAAACCAAAATGAAAATACTAATGATTAAAAGAGAGATAATTAGAATGTGAGGAGAGTGTGAAATGAAATTTGAAAATTCTATGGGAGAAAATAATTTCGAAATAATTCTGAAAATGTTTTGATATAACAATTTTATTTTATATGGGTTTTCCAAAAAATACCAATGGGTAGATTATTTATTACACTTTATTTGAGTTTTATATGTTATCAATTATTATCAATGACTAATTATTTCATTAATTTTAATATGATGTAGATAAAACTAAGACAGATTAAATTGGATTTTTAATTAAATAATCCATGATTATTGATGAATATTATACGTTCCCATTATGGATATGAATTGTAATTATGTATTTTAATATTTTAAGAAATATAATGGAATACTAATTATTAATTTTTTGAATTTATTATCTATATTTCATTGAGATATTTCCATATTATTGCAGAGAAAAGTGGTTCGAAAGTTTAGGATCCATTGATAATTTACTTTTGAGAATTCTACATCTATATAATGAATGGTAATTTATGATACCACTATATTTTTTGGATTAAGTTAAATGAAAACAAAATCTACAAGCTGATCTCATGTAGCATATCTAATCCAAGGAAATTTAATAGTTTGGTATTATTCAGAAATCCCATCATATGAACATGATGGTAATGTTTTTAATTTTTTTTGATATTTTTTACCGCATATGTATAATAGGATATGGATGAATAATTTTATATAAATAATTATTTTGTCTTTTGTTTTGAATAAATAAATCATATTAAGTCTTAACATCCATTTGAGGTGAATAATATTTGAATCTAATTCTGATGATGATTAATCTGGATCAAAGTGTTTATTTATCTTGATTATAGTTTATGATGTTAGAATATTATATTGGATAATTATATGGAGTTATATAAAAATTCATAAAATTCAACTATATATCTCTTTTAGGAATGAAATGTTTTTCCAGTATTGACATCAAATATGTATTCATGTGTTGTAAATTTGGGATATGGGCCAATGGAGGTTCCATGCCTTATAGGTGATAAAATGTGTGTGGGATAAAAAATTTATTTCATGGAAACATTCCACAGTGTGACTGTGTATGCTGTATAGGAGACTCAATTAGAGTCCACCACCCCCTAGTTAGTGCCCACAACATAATAAATAAACATCTGGAATTCTTTGGATATTGAGAATTTTAGACATTCATGACAAATTTTATTTTTTTGAGCCATAATGAGAAGACAATATAGAGGAATTCAAAAAATTATATAAACCATTTCATATAGGATATTTGAAAAAAAACATCAAGAAAATCTTTTTCATCCATGATGTATCTCTTATTCCAAAGCATTGACTAGTGTGAGAGCTGAGTGGAAACCACTGCAAACCCAATGGCCACATCATAAATCCTTAGACCACATTGTAGATGTTTTTCTCACGTAAGGTCAAGAAAATTAAATCATGGTTGTTGAATATAATTCATATGATTTATTTATGAATATTATAATTCAAAATAACTAAAATATTTATTGGATTTTCAATATGTATTTGGGAAAAGATCCAAATTCTATTCTTGAAATATAATATTACGGTTGTTAGTGTTTTAAATTTGAATTTTAAATTCATATTCTGTCTAGATGAATTATATGTATTTTATTAAATATTTATTAACTTATTACTGCCTATATAATTTTATTATAAAAAAATATTGAAAATAAAAGTGTTCAGATATAGATTCCCATTGATGAAATCTATTTAGTATCATTGAACAAATCCTATATCTATTAAAAATTGAAAAAATAATTGGTTAATAAAGAAAAATATTTTTATTGTCGTTATAGTGCACTAAATAATATGATTGGAGGGGTGAATGTGGGGAAATATTTTTTTACTAAATTTCAATGAATCAAGAAGGTTAAGGGAGAAAAAAAAGTGAATTGTACTTTTTGTAAAAAAAGGAAATCATCAATTTATGTTATGCTGATAATGAGATTGAAAATGAAGGAGGAGAGAATTTGTATTATTAAATTGAATAAAATAATAATATGTTGATACATTATTTAGTGAATTTGAATATAGAATAATAAAGAGGAAATATAAACGAATAAAGAGGAAAAATATATTAAAAAATATGATTTATGCACTGGTATCATAATCGCTTATTGTTATCAATAATTGATTGTCATTGTAGTGTGAAAGCTTTAATTGTATGTTGGATGTATTGAATAATAGTCTGATGACATGTAAATATGAGTCTCAATGTTATAACATTATAATTTTTTGTAACTAGACAATTTTTGTGGATTGTGTCATCGTAGAGTAATCCAATTAAAATCAAGGTCTTGTTATGTCACAGTGAGTGGCGAACCTTGTAAATATCTTGATTCATTACGTGTGTGTGTGTTTAGTTTTTTTATTAATGAAATAATTAACGGGATAATAACAATGATCATTCACCTTATAATGTGATGGAGGTAAATTAAAATAGATCAAAACATAATATTTCAGTTTGATCAAGACATATATTCAAGGATTCACCCCCCTCAATGTAGTTCATATCCCAACTGACCCCTGAAAATAATATCATTAATAATTCATAACATTTTTCCATAAATATTTATTTGATCAATTAAATTTATATTATTTTATTATATAATGATAATGTAAGGAGATGATTTCATAAGGGTCACTCCAGGCTAGGTTTCCCCCTTGTCATCGCCACCTTCTTGGCTCGAGTCGGTACGAATTCTCTATCGTGTTTGGTGGACTGTGGCAGAGGATCCCCTACTATAGGGGAATTCAAGGGCTCGGCCATCTATTTTCCTTGCATCATTGTCAACCTGCTCCTTGACTAAATTCTTTTCACTGGATAGGGCTTCCATGGCGGCACAGTGTTGATCCACGGCTAAGCTCCATCTTCAGCGGTTTCTACACATCTCCCTGCTTCCAGTGGGTACGCATGTTTGTTCGTTGTTCCTCTGGGAGACCGAGCTGGCAACGACGGGTTATAGCTATGACGATTCTTCCTTCAGGCATCTGATGATATTCTTTTTTTATAGTTTTTGCGCATAATATGGCTCTTCAAATTGTTTAGCTTTTAGATTAGTCACATTTAACTCACATGAATACCGAGGGTTTTCATTCTGGTTATAACAATTTTTGTTGATGGTCCTCCTATTTCAGGGGATGAAGATTGCATCAGGGGTATTCTAAAGAAATACGGAACTCTTGAAAATCATTTTGCTGTCAAGAAATTGGAAACTGTGAATACCTCACTTAAATTTTTGTTTGGTTTATGGCTGATTCTACATTGTTGTTTTTCTGGATCGAATTTTGGATTTGATCATGGTGGGTTGTGGCTCAAGGGATTCTACAATCATTCTCTTATAAAAGATGCTCTAGATGTGATTCGATCATATAATGGAAACTGGATTTTATGGTTTTAGTTGCTGGGAGGAGGTTCTCTTTTGTAGTGAATGTTGTTTTTGAACTTGAGGTTTGGTCTATCATTGGCTAGTTTTTTGTCATTCTGTCTCTATGCCCGGATGGTTTCCTACTATGCCTTTAAAAGGGGGTCTATTTCAATAAAAAATAATTTTCAGTCAGATAATGTAAAATGTTAATCATTTTTGAAAACACCATTCTTTTTCAACTTATAAAAATATAAATAATTTATGAAAATTAAAAATTTACTAATAAAGTAATCTTTAATGAATAATTAAAATTAAATATCATTTAATAAAACTCATATAAATAAGTTTTATAATTCATCTTTTTTAAGATAACATAATCATATAATGAAAATCAAGGATCATTAGAAAATAACATTTTGATAAAATACTAACTAATTTTATTCATATTTCTTATCAATTACTAATAAAAGTTTCATTAATATTTTATTCACATAAAAAATATATATTTTACCTATAATATTATTATAATCGTTCAAATACATATAAAAAGTAGATTTTTAGTGAGGATAAATTTTAATGAATAAATAAATTTTATTTGAAATTTATCTACACTAATTTAATTTCTCAATAACCATCGTTGATAAAGATATTTATTTTCATTTATCTATATATATTATAGTCTATTTGTATCTATTTTTATACTAAAAATCTATGTATTCATTTTAACCATCATATATTGTTCCACGGATCATTTTTGGGTTCATTTTTTACGCGTTAAAAGCTATCACATATATTTAATTTTAAAGGAAATAAAATATAAAATATTTAATCACATGGTTTTAAAATATTAATTATGTTTCATGATATCAACAAATATTTATATGTGTCGAAACAAGCACCTAAATAATGTAACATGATTTTTTATTATTTAACATAGAATGATAGAAAATCTTTTACAATTTGGATCATTTCTATTATAAAAATATATTAAATGATGGGATTTTTATATTAATTATATTTTGTTTGGATAATATAATTTTGGATGATTTAGATATTGAACTAATTTATGATATAAGGGTTTGGTTATAGAGATGTTTTTTTATAAAGGATATGAATGAAGGTAAATATATTTTGTTGATGGGGATCATGAGGGACTAGAAACACAAAATTTAAAGACACTGAATTTCCGTGTAATTTTTTTTAAATAAATGGGAATTTTATGAGTCCGTGAAAATTGACAGCGTCTGATTCCGAGTCCCGGTGTGACTTCAATTAATTTCTGATATTTTGTTTCTGGTATGTTCCGTAAATGTACGAGTGAGTTTTTATAACTTTTTAACCGGTGCTCGGAATTGAAATTTGAGGGCATCATTGAACTATCGGTGCCGGTAATCACTTAATGAGGCTTTCACCACAATGGACGTGGGTCGAGAATAAAAGGTAGTTTTAGGGGGTTTTTTGGGATAATATTAAAATAAAATGAACTACACATTATTTTATTTTTTGAGCCACCATGTGGAATTTAGAGGTGGGTTCCACCCGAACTAAACCTCCTTGTGTGAGTAGAAGTGTGGAGACCACCCAACCATAACCTCCCAAGAGAGGTTATGGTGGTGGGGCCCACCCGAACCCAACCTTATGCCAGAGGATACGGTGGTGGGGACCACCCGGGACTGAACCCACATTTTTAATTGTGGAAAACATCTCAACTACCCTCATTAATGAGGTGGAGCCTCTTGACCTCCTCTAATCAGTTAATTCTACTTATGCACATTCCATTAATGTGCCAAATTCTCCCCATTAATTAATTGAGCACATCAATTAATTATTTTTAATCCTTTTTGCATTTTTTACCAACAATTAAATAATAGATAAACTTGATCAATTATTTTTTTCTTGGAATATTCATCTTGGTGGAACTTGGAAGAGGAGGACATATGGAGAAAGCTCTCCAACGAAGAACTTCCTCGACAAATAATACTGACAAGGAGTGTCTTCGGCTTCTTCCTCAAAATCACCTTACATAGGTAACCGACATGGGATATCTTCAACGACCGACCTTCCCTCCTCATCGTCTTCAATGAAGTGACGTACGATCATGGATTGGAAGTGTGTGGCGGACACGATGAACGACGACAACTATGTCTTCTTCCCCACGACTCCGTCGACGAACAATGATCAAGGTAGGGGTGTGTTTTACTTGACCAATGTTATTCATTTTCCTCACATGTAGAATTATTCCTCTTAAACAGCTTGATATCAAACTAATGCAGAGGGACGAGTCCAAAAAAAGAAGGCCTAATTTCTCTACTATACTTCTTGTGGTGTGTTATTTTTGTTATTCATGTGTGATGAGAAATGGATCATTTCAGTTTCGTTGTGTGATACAAAGATCAAAAATTTAAGACACAACAACACGATGACCTAGTGGAGATGCAACGACAATAGCGGGCGACGGATCAGACCGGACCGAGAAGACCGTTCATTGATCGTTCTTCGAGCATGTAAATAAAAAAAATTCAGAGCTGATTGGACTCCCTAAAACATTCGTGATGACTTAGAAACATAAGGTATAACTAGAGTCTATAGTTTCATGGATATCAGACTATCATAATGAATAACGGGCATCGGGGTAGGTGCACTGGCGAGAAGGGTTGTTTCTAGAAAATTACAGAAAACACGGTGTGTACATCCGAAGAACACGCCATCTAGTACGGGCACACTACGGCTCAGGTTTTGTTCATCAGACCCATATTACATGTCATGTGGCCCCGATCACATAGTGTGTACTCTCTACACAGCATGGGAGAAGAGGATTCATGAGACCCGGTGTGTATCTCGGGGATACACGGATAGGGTGGAGTACACGGGCATGTACTCCACCCCATGTCTAGGCAAGGCCAGTGACATGGGATACCCCATGTACCAGTTACACTGGTTAGAAAAAATAGGTTGATGCTATGTACGGGCACATGGCCAGCATACACGGAGCCGGCCCTCGTTGCTTGTACATAGCGTGTAACCATATACACGATGTGTACTTACATTTCTATACAACCAGTCATATGACACAGGCTATCGCACACAGATAGTACCTGAGGTCTGTAGAAATGATGTGTATCTATACCAAACATCATGTACATACTTTTTTACATGACCATCCTTACGACACGGGTCATTGTACACTAGTAGTACATGAGTTCTGATGACAGGGTGTGTGCCTCATTCCAACACACTGTTTACTTTTTGGAAAATGGATTGGTCATCTCGTACTTTGTATCATGGAAACTTATTGTTTGAATTTTATACCCTAAGATGTGGTGGACCTACATGATAATTATTCGTGGGTCCTCATAGAAGTGGATCATTTACCATTATATTGTGGAGCAGATCTTCCTGAGATGAGCGAGAATTTGTGCGGGAACCTAGTAGTTGGATTAGACATGACGAATGCTGACCTATCGACTCAAAGTGACTCGTATGGCCTAGTGGGGAGTGCTTGGTTTTTGTGGTAGATTCATGATGGAGGAGCACCTATTTGTAGTGGTAGACCCACTGTACTTGACCGGTGGAGTACTTTTGTAGGCTATTAGGGGGAGTTCTTGGTTATGGTGGCAGAACTATGGTGGGGAGTGCCCCTGTGTGACGCATCAGATGCATAGTACTCGATTAGAGGAGTACCTCTGCAGTTCAAGGTTAGTTTGAAGCGACTGGTTGTGGTATTATGCCCACTGTACTCGATAAAGTAAGAGTTCTCCAGTAGCTGAGGGTTTTAAATGTTTCCCCTAGATTAAATCCTAGTTTGAGCTGAGTCAGAAACATTTTTGTTTTCCTCGAGATTGAGATAGATTACCTGATAAATTATGTATATGAATGGGAATATATTTAAGTGGGGTTATCTGTTGATTTCATGCTTAGTGTATTATCCTCGTTGGTTTTTGAGAGACCTTGAGATTCTCTAGGGGGAATGACTCGATTTGGGTGATCATTGAATGAATCACCAAGTCAGACGACTTCCTACTGATCAGAGAGCAGGGTTCAGTAGAGACCTTGTGACGCCTCTACATGCTGGAGATTATGCAGCTAAATGGAGTAACTTGGACTATTTTCTTTGATCATTATGCATGATTTACTTATCGGAAATGGAAGGGGTTGTAGGAATCATTCGATATGTAGCTTCGTTAGAGCACCACCTTCAATCCTTATATGAATGGTCAGACTGAGCAGACCATTCAGACCCTTGAGGACCTGCTACGTGCTTGTGTCCTCGACTTCGGTCGCAACTGGGAGGACACCTTACCATTGGTAGAGTTCCCATACAACAACAGATATCACTCCACCATAGGGATGTCACCTTTTTATGTGTTGTATGGGCGACCTTGCAGATCACTTTGTGCTAGACTGACCCAGGGGAGTCAGCACTGGTGGGACAAGAGGTGGTGCGGGCTACCACAGAGAAGGTGCATATCATGGAGGAGCGGAAGAATATTTCACAGAGTAGGAAGAAGTCATATGCTGACAGGAGACAGAGACCTCTAGAGTTCAAGGATGGAGACAACTTCATTCTATGGGTCTCACCCCGATGAGGTCTACAGAGTATTGGACGAGGTGAAAGTTATCTCATAGATTCATTGGTCCTTTTCAGGTCCTCCATAGAGTTGGTGAGGTGGTATACCGCTTAACACTTCCACCTTAGTTTATCTGGGTGCATGATGTCTTCCATGAATTAATGCTAAGGAGATACGTGCATGACCCTTTTCACATCATCGACAATGGAGAACTGGACGTTGATGATGGTGAGAATTTTTCCGAGGTTCCATTTGAGATTGAGGATCGACAGTAGCAGGTCCATTGTGGACGGTTGATACCTCCGGTACACGATTTCTGACATCACAGGAACCTCCAAAAAAGCACATGGGATCGTGGGGCTCAGATGAATGCTCAGTACCCCCCACATGTTCCCTTAGTAAGGTTTTGTGGCTTACTGGGAC
The DNA here is from genome assembly GCA_963277665.1 of Viscum album. Taxonomy (NCBI): domain Eukaryota; kingdom Viridiplantae; phylum Streptophyta; class Magnoliopsida; order Santalales; family Viscaceae; genus Viscum; species Viscum album. The sequence goes on along the minus strand of OY728159.1, from coordinate 2,097,793,077 downwards.
GTAGATCCCTGAGGTTGAGAGAATGTAAAGACCTGAAATTTGAATGTAATTTTTTTAAATAAATGGGAATTTAACGAGTCTTCAAAAATTGACGGTGCGTGATTCCGTGTCCCGGTGTTCCTAGAATCAATTTATGATGTTTTGTTCCGGTACGTTAAGTAAACGTATGAGCGAGTTTTTATAACATTTGAACCGGTGCTCAGAATTGAAATCTGAGGGCATCGTTGAACTCGCACTTCAGGTAATCACTTATGTAGACTTTCACCTCGACAATTGTGCATTTGGAATAAATGGTAGTGTTTTGGTTTTCATGGAAAATAATAAAATAAAATGAACTACACTTTATTTTATATTTTGAGCCACCATGTGGATGTTGGAGGTGGTGTCCACCAGAAGAAAACTTCCTTGTATGAGTTGATGTTTAGAGACCACCCAACCATTACCTCTAATCAAATGTTTCGGTGGTGGGGCCTACCCAAACATAACCTCCCGTGAGAGGTTACGATGGTGGGGACTGCCTAGGACTAAACCCCAAATTTTAATTGTGGAAAACCTCTCAACTCCACTCATTAATGAGGGGGAGTTTTGACCTAATCTACCCAATCAATTCTGCCAACACACTTTCTATTAATGTGTCAAATACAACCCATTAATTAATTGATCAAATCAATTATTTATTTTTAAACCATTTTTTTGTGCCAACAATTAAATAATATATAAACTTGATATGTTATTTTGTCTTGGAATATTCATCATGGGGGAACTTGGGAGAGGAGGAAATTGTTAGAAAGCTCCCCAACGAAGAACTTCATCCACGAAGAATGCTGGCGAGGAGAGTCTTCGACTTCTTCCTCAGAAGCACCTTACAGAAGCAATTGACTTGGGATGTCTTTGACTACCGACCTTCCCTCCTCATCGTCATGAACAAACTGACATATGAGCATGGATTGGAAGTGTGTGGAAAACGTGATGAATGGTGACAAAGCTGTCTTCTTCCCCATGACTCTGTCTATGAACAAAGATCAAGGTAGGGGTGTGTTTGACTTGATCAATGTTATTATTTTTCTTCACATTTTGATTTATTCCTCTTGAACCTCATGCTATCAAACTAATGCTGAGGGACCGGGCCAAACTAACACGGCCCGATTTGTCTACCATACTTCTTGTGTCTTGATATTCATGTTCTTCATGGGTGATGAAAAATGGAATTGTTGAGGGTTCTTTTTGTGACTCAACAATCCAAAATTGATGACCCAAAAACACGACGATCTAGAGGATGTGTGACGACGATAGTGGGCAACAGATCAGACCAGACTGGGAAGACTGTTCTTTGACCGTTCTTCAAGCGGGTAAATCAAAACGTGTTTTTAGACCCAATTGGAGGCCCAAATACACCAGTGATGACATCGAAACATCGGGGTGACCTAGATTCTACAGTTTCATAGCGATCAGACTGTGAAGACAAAGAACGATAATCATGGCAGGCATATTGGAGAGAAGCGTCGTTTCCAAAAAATTCTAGAATACACAGCGTATTCTTCCGAAGAACACTCTGTGTAGTACGGGCGTACTGCGACTAGGGATTCGGGTGTCAGATGCATATCACATGGCTTGTGACCCCATTAACATGATTTGTACTCTCTACACAGCATGGAAGAGGCGGCTTCATGAGACTCGGCGTGTATCTTAGGGTTACACAGACACAGGGTGGAGTACACATGCATGTAATCCACCACATGTACAGGCAAGGCCAGTGACACGGGATACCCCATGTAAAAATTACACGGTTTGTTGAATATATGTTGAGGCCATGTATGGGCACATGGTCAGCGTACATAGAGCCGACCCTAGTTGATTGGACACAGCTTGTAACTATACTACATTTTGTGTACTTACTTTTCTATACGACCAATCTTATGACACATTCCATTTCACACTGATAGTACCCAAGTATTGTTGACACGACGTGTAACCATACCACATGTTGTGTACTTACTTGTTTACATGACCATCCCTACGACAATGGATATTGTACATGGGCAGTACCAGAGGTCTGAAGACACGGTGTGTGCCTCATTCCAACACACCGTGTACTTTTTGGAAAATGTCTTGTTCATCACATCCTCTATATCTTAGACACATATTGTATGGATTTTCCCCCTAAGATGTGACGGACCTTCAGGATAATTCTTCTTGGGTCTTCGTGGAAGTGGATCCTCAACTAAAATCTTGTGGAGCAGATCTTCCAGAGATGAGTGAACATTTTTGAAGGAACCTAGTAGCTGGCTTAGACATTATGGCTACTGACTGATCGACTCTGAGTGACTCGTTTGGCCCAGTGGAGAGTAGTTGGTTGTTGCGGCAAGCCCATAGTGGAGGAGCACCTGGTTGTGGCAGTAGACTAGTGATACTCAGAAGGAGGAGTACCTCTGTAGGCTTTGAGGGGGAGCGCCTAGTTATGGGGGCAGACCTATGGTGGGGAGCACCTCTCTGCAACACATCAGACCCACATTACACGACAGGAGGTGTACCTAAGCAGTCCAAGCTTAGTATGAAGTTCTTAGTTGTGGCTGAAGGCCCACTATACTCGATAGAGGAGGTGTTCTCCAGTAGCCGAGGGTTCAAAACGTTTCCCCCTAGATTAAATCATGGTTTGAGCTGAGTCAGTAACTTTTCTGTTTTCCTCATGATTGAAATGTATTACATAATAACATAGGTATATTTATGGGTATATACCAATGTGGGTTTATCTTTTGATATCATACTTTGTGGTTTATCCTTTTTTATTTTTGTGAGACCTTGAGGGTCTTGGGGTCCCTACTATGTATCGTTATACTCACCCCTACACAGGCTATGCCCGAAACTCGTTTTTTTGGATGCAGACGACAGACATCACTGACTGAGGCTGAGAGTACCAGGACTGGATGGTACCTAGAGGTGGACCAATGACTTTTTGTGCACAGAGGAGGTGAATGGAACTAAAGTGCTGAAGAGGCAATCTATACCAACCCTTCAGGTAGGAACCTCAGAGGATGACCTAGTGGTAGTTTTTTCTTTTCATCAATTGTACTTTTAGTTTCTTGTACATTACAATTGGCATTTTATTTATGGACCCTATTACTTTTCATCACACTTTTTTATATAGTTTACTTAGTGTTTTCTATCCAGTTGTGTGCTCTGTTTTGTGAATTTACAGGTTATAAAGGCATTGCCTTCCCATTTTTAGGGAATTACACCTTTGGTACTAGTCACTAACCCTTGTCCAATGAAAGGTGGGATTTGGGCAGTCACTGCACAGGCCCTGGGGGACAGGATTTGAAACAGAAAATTATTTATATATCTATCAGAGTAAATCTAGATGATAGTGGAAATATTTAGACTGTCTTTAGAAAAACCTCTATCAACCACATTGAACATTCATATCAAATTATTAAATGTGAATTAACCATAAATTGAATATAAATCCTTTTATAAATAAAATTTTCCTATAAAAACCCATATCTTTATAGTCATTTCATAAGTTTTTTTTTATCATAAACATCCATTAAAGACAAACAATGTATTTAGTTGTCTAGTTTATTAAGAATATTATATAAATAAATACAATTAGTATAAATAAAATAAAATAATATTTATTTAAACTCGTCAAATTGATCATATATCCCATTGAGCATTAAATACTATATAGAATATTATATTGAATTAGTAAGGAAAATGTTTTAGCTACAAATCCTAGAAGTAGAATAATCAGAGTAACCGTGATATAAATGTGAGACAAAAAAAAATATAACATAAAATAGAATATTTACAGAGAATTATTTTATAAAAATAATTATATCATAATATCATGGAATAAATTTAATATTCAAACAATTTAAAATAGTAATACATAATCATATGTCAATGTTTGGTTTTAAGACAATATAACACCGAATAATTAGCTAACGGTTGGTGCGCTATACATGGTATCCCATGAAATTATAGCATTTCCCATTGAATTTGAGCACCATAAAGTTGATCAATTCAAATTTATAAGTTAATTTTTTCATTATTGATAAAATATCATAATAAATTATTTGATCAATAACTAGATGGGAATGAGAATGGTTCTAATATTAAAATTTTTGAGTTTATAAGAGTGTGAAACATGGTCCTATGAAAAATATAAACCCATGAGAATAGAGTGTGATTTTCCTACCTAAAAATGAAAGATAAATTATGTACAATAAAATTAAAAACCACATTAATGAAAATAGTATTGTTAGTTAGGAATTAATGATAGAGGCATGGAACGGTGAATAATGATTTTAGAAACATAATGAGTATAAAAAATTTTCAATTTATTTGGGTAATTTAGATATTAAAGAAGTCTCTAATTGATAGAACATGATTTGGATAATAATTGGATGAATATATGTATATTACATCGATAGAAATTGAACCTTAAATATTATAATAAAATGGAAATATTTGAATGATAAGGAAGAGGAAAAAAATATACTACTCAGAAAGTTTCATCCCAAACCTTGAGAAGGGACTCATATAAACTAAAAATAACAAAAAAAGGATCTATAGAAGGAAAATGATGTAAAATTCATGTTAAAAAGATTTTGTGTATAGAGTAATGGGATAAGTGGTGGGAATTTATAACCAATGTAGGGGGATTGTTTTTATATTTCAAACATTTGATTTAGACTCTCAGTTATAAAAATAAAAACCATCGATGATCCCATGAGTGTGTCCCATGGGTTTTTCCATGGGGGTTGGTTTTTATTATTTTCATCATTTATGAAAAAATAGTATTTATATTTTTAAATTATTCTCATATGTACGGAATTATTTTTAAATAGTTAAAATATATTTTATGCTTTGGTGATTTTTTTTATTTTGGAAAAAGAATCTTATTACGTTAAATTTATTATTTTAATATGAATATTTTTAAACTGATAATTTTTCATCTATTTATTAATTTATTGACAATATTTTTATATCATAATACTTATAATATATTTATAATATATTAAACGTTTTACCCAAAAATGAAAATGAATGGAAAATGATGATATTTTTTTATTTCAATATTTTTAAATGTTGATTTAAAATGTAAAACACATTATATAATATTAATTTTATAAATACAAGAACATTATATTTTAAAATAAATTACTAATTTATTAAAAAATACCATTTTTATTATCAAATTAAATTTCCATCCCTTTGAAAAAAATTATATGATAGTATACATTTTTATTAAAATTGACACCAATATGAATAATTTTCGAATTGAAATTTTAATGAAAATAAATTATTATTTCAAATATTGATATTTAACATAAAATTTTATTTTAATGAAAATATGAAATATATATTTTCCCCAAACATAATTAATGTTTATTTCAATAAAAATTATTATTATTTTAATATTCATTCTTTAATCATGTAGATTGTAATGTTTATATAAGGCTGATATATTGAATAAAAGATCATGATAATTTTAACTAATATTTTATTTCTAAAACAGTTTTCAACATAATATTACATATGGTCTAGGTAAATCATCCATTATCACTCTAGTTTAATCCCTAAGGGTATGGTGTGTGATAGTGTTACATTAATTAGGTTTTTTACACTAACAATTATTTGGGGGTGATGTCCACTAACATGAACTTCTCCTATAATGGATTTCAATCAGGACTCACTTATTGATGTTTTGCATCGTCTTGGTCGACTGTGATCACCAGTGATGGTAGATACCTCCCAATACCAAAAAACAATTATTCTTATGTAATTATTCTAATTGTTGAGGAATTATAACTCTATCCTATATCAATTGGATCTCCTAAAAACCCTTAATATACAATAAGATTAATTGTGAAATTATAATTTTTGTATTATCAATCGTCACAATTCCAAATGGCCATGAAGACCCATTGTCAAAATACCTACTGATCATGATAAATAATAAATAATTATTCCCAATGGTAAAATTATAGTCACCACATTACTCAATAAACACTTTATAAACCCAATAAATATAATAATTTATCATTCTATACATTAGTTAAAAAGTTTCTTCAATTCCCATTATAATTTTTCTCATATTTTTAAAACATATTTATTTTTTTTCTTTTTATAGTAGTTAACATATTTACTGGAGACCATGATCCTATGGATTTTACATTTCTAAAATTTGATCTTATGTTTTTCTTCAAATATTATTCCTATCAGTTATAATAATAAATAAAACATAATATGTAATATTATATTGAAATTTAATATTTTTTATCAACGAAAAAATTTTAATGTATACTAAAATATCCATTGTGAAATAGTAGTTTTTTATAAATTGTATAATGAAATTTAGAGTCATAAATGATATATATGCATTAGTAGTTTGATGTTTGACGCATTCCGTGAATTTTACAATGACAAACATCAATCAGGTTTTGGGTGTTTCCAATATGTTTATTGAAACTTTTAAAAATGATCATTGTGAATTAGTAATGTAGATACTTGTATATCTCAATTGTTAACATGCACAAGTCATATAATTTTAAATTTAGGATCCATTTCATGGTTATTTTATGATAAAAATTTATAGTATGTTGATAAATGATGAGGTACCATTGGAATCAGGACAACCAATATAGGAACTACTATTAGTTTGAAATTAATAATATATATTATAATTTAATTATATAACACATAAGATGGTTATGTTTCTATAATGGAAGATGGAAATTATTTAATATAGGTGATTGTTTTATTATAGGTAATCTGATGGAATAATGTGTGTTAAGTTATATTCAATGATAGTCACACTTTGATATATATTGAATAGATTGTAATGTTTCCCTAAAAGAGAAAAGCACTTTCACAATACGTATTATTTTATTTTTATGGATGGGGAAGATATTTTTTTAGATCTATAAATGATGGGTGAAAGGTTTAGATTGGATAATATAATAATAATCGTTACAATTTGATAAATTTTATGTTATAATTGTTCGTTATATGGAATAGGGAGACAAGGAAGAATGAAAATGAGATTAACTAGATGTTTTTTGGGAAAAAGGATAGAATGATGATATTTAAAAAGTTACCAAATGATATATGGCGAATGGAAAATCAATTTTGGAGTAGATATTGTTAGGTTATGCAATGATTTTTTTTAAATTGATGGCACATCCAACAATAATTATTCTTGATGATTTATATTAGAATTAGATTGAATGACATACTTCGAAAAAAATGAAGAATGTAAACATTAGATGTAAACAGTGGAATTTGAAAACCATATAAATATTTTGGAATTGGGAAAGAAGGTAATGAATTTTTTGGGAGTAACAGTGTTGAATATAAAAAAATAAATAGGATTTCTCATAGTGATATTTATGATATTAAATGTGGATTTTAAAGAGTAATTAGATTTCACTGAAAACATTCTCATGAATAAATGTTATTGATCTATGAGTGTTGGAAGAATTCACTATGTGGTGGGATGCCCATGAATATTATAATTTGGTCTAACGGGTACTTAAATTTTTCATTGATTTGGGATATGTGGGGTCATTTTTTTCATAGAACAAATTTATAACCATTCTCATCCATCATTTATAAATAAATAGTCTAGCTCAAGTGATGATGGACTAATTTAGAATAACATTTATAAATTTTTCATTACATGTGGTTTTAGTCATTTTATTATTATTCTTATACCTTTACTGTAGATGTTCTATAGGATATAATTGAAATTTGGTGGCATATATTTCAATATAGTTCCATCATTTAGATTGTGGAATTTTTTGATTATTGTTCAGGAACATTGGAATGTTGTTTAATAAGTCGGGTTCATATAGGGAGTTCAATAACACCAAGACCCAACCCATCGAGGCCATCTTAGCTAGAAGAAATCCAAATGAGAAACCCTAATCCAACCAATAATATGACAGTGTCTAGAGATAATTCATGGGAAGGAATGAACTAAAATTGGATTCCATATCCAAATGTACATATATACATGGGAAAAACAATATCCATGAAAAGGGGCTAAGGAATAACAAAATACTACAATATCTAGAGTATTAATATGAATACAGCAACCTCTATGGAATATATCAAGGTAAGAAAATACATAACAAATTAATAATGGGGAAAAATTACCATATAAAAGTGATTTCACAACCTAACATCAACTCAAATTAAGGAAATATAGACGGATCCTGAAGGCTCGTATTTATATGTCCAACCATAGTACATGGTCAATATACCCTAGTATTGTTGTACTCCAACAAATTAATTTACCATCAGCATTTCATATTGATATAAAATTCCAGGAGGGGTAAAACACCATTCATTAGAGAGTGTATATATTCCCAACATGTTTTCTCAGGAACCTTTGAGGGAGAGATAAAATTATATAATTGATGTGAGATCATTCAAATACACATATATGTTCTTAAAGAAAACCACGAGTGAGAGAAATTGGATCTATAAATAAACATAATATATAATGACGATTCATTTTCTTATAGATCAATGGGTCTATCTTTGAAGCATAACATCACACAAATCCATACAGTAACCATGTGGAGGACCTAAACCTTGAAACAACACTCAATAGTAGAAGAGGAATAATATAAAATAGCAGATCTAGACCCCAGTGCATTGAGGGGTTCCATATTGTATGTATAGAACCCACTAACTATATAAATAGTGGTGTTATAATTTATTTTTAGTGGTATTTTTTGAATTAGGGGGACTACTTGTCCTCTTAAAAGAGTATATTATAACGACACCCTAGTGTGACAATGGGGTTCCCAGCCCTGATGTATCTTTGATAAAAAGGATTCATTACTACACCCACAAAAGAATTTCTGGAAAAATATTAATGTTCTTTACACCTTATGTTATATACCCAATTTCCAAATGAAGTACAACATTATGTTATAGGAAGAAAAATACATAGGATATTCTATATGTGGTCCAAAATAAGAGTCCATAAAATGGAGATACATAGACAGAATGTTCTTCCATGTATCCTCTCAGCCCATGCCCATGTACCATGGATTGTACCCATGTAAATAGGTTGTGTCTAAGAATCAATGACATGTCCATGTACATATTGATACTCATGTAGATTTTCTATGTATGTTTTCCTTGTCATGTTTTTCGTTGTGTAATTCTGGAGTACACGATGAGCTAACATCACTATGTTATAAGGCTTGTCTGATTCATACACAATGTTTGATATTTATATCTACAGAAAACCATAGTGTCCACAACCATCAGAAAATAAAAAATGTGTAATTTAGGCAACATTCCATGTATTTAGTCTTTTTACATTAATTAATTCTTGGTCTTCATGTAGTGTCCAGACCATCCATTCCCAGGTAAAATCATGCTATAATACTCTAAAGACCTTAACCACAGTATCTCGTGGCTCTTTCCTTACATAAATAAATTAGTATAAGAAGAAATAATTCACATTATGATAGACTAAATAGTTTATTAGAATTATAAAACCAGATGAAAACATAATTTTGACATTACAACTTCAATGAAAAACAACAAACCACATCCTTAGAAAACACCAATAAACTCCTTGATCATCCATTCATGTCATTCATAATAAAACTTTTCTCAATCATGGGAAAAATAAAAAATAAGAAAGGGGTGATATAAAATGGTCATTAAGGGTAATAAATAAAATATAACATTATATAAATGAAAAGGCATAGTGAATGACTAAGAAAACATTATTATATAACATAATCATAAGAATAATATGTTAGTAATAAATATGGAAAGAAAATTACATATAAAATAATAAAGTATTAAAGAAACATAACCATGTATATTGTAAAAATTGAATAATAATATGGATTATAAACTAATTACATAATAATGTGTTAATTCATATTTTCATACAATATAAACATTCCATCAATGCCTTGACGAAGACATCTGAAAAATAAATTGTTAAGGACTCAGCCAAATCCACATCAGTTTTGTCTTATGAGATATATTGATGAATTGAGGGGCTAATGCAGGACCCAACCATCACATAATATGTCCAAATAATTACTCATATAAATGGGGGGGAACATTAAAACATATATATATATATGTAATGTAAATATCTTTCCACAAACAATAAACATAACCTGTAACCATTCTGAGTAATATGATGAATTGTATTACTATACCATATCCACATATCATCAAATATTTAATAAAATATAGTAGATGATATAATAAAATATAAATAAAAATTAATCATATTTTTCAATAGAAGGTTTTTAAATGGATGATAATGCAGTAACAAAATTATATACCAATTATTGAGAGAAATTCACATATTTACTTTATAAAGAATAGTTCTTTTGAAAAATTAATTTTTAATTTTCATAAAATCATATTGTAATAATGTATATAACAAAAAATAAATGTATTGGAAAATGAAATTATTATTGTAGAATAAATTATATCCAACTAAAGTAAAAACTTGTAAAAAGCGTTTTAATGGACATTTATAAATGGGACACATTAGTGTGATTTGAGGGAAAATAAAAAATAGTCATTAAAGAGGATAAATGAGAAATTGTTAATATAAAAAACAATGTGGTATGATATTTTTCAATTTAAAAATAGTAATTTTAGAAAAAAATCAGTTGATAAAAATATATTGTTGTTTGATCCTAATAATGGGTTTGAAATTGGAATGTTCCCATTAATCGGGCGAATTTTTCGTGAGGAATTGAGAATGGATCCTTATAAAATAAGTAACTCCCCAGAAAAGAATGGTGAAATGTTTAAGATACCTTATTTTGGTATATATAAAAAAATATAGATGAATTATATAAAAATAACAAATAATTTTGTTCTAGTAAAGAGAGATAAAGCAAGACCCAGATGAAAAAACAATGATTGGGGAGAATCCTTTCGTTATATACAAAAGAGTTCTTCTCTTGTCAATAAAATCTAATATAATTAAGTTAGAATAATTATTAAATACATTATTTACTCATTGAACATGTATTTTATTTATTATAATTATATAAAATTCATCTATGACCTTTTTATATGTTACTAGATTCAACTTTTTCATTAGGGAGTGTTCGTATCATTGGTTGTCATGATTGGTTTACTTGTATAAATGTATGGAAGTTCTAGTAATATAGTATTAATTCAATAGAATTAAAATTTTATGTTTTTAATAATCATAAAAGATATTAAGTGGTTTTATATATCATTTTTTTCTAGATATAAGGTTTAATCTTTAGATAAAATGTTAATAATGAACATTGGTTTATTTTTGTGAAATTTCAATTATCATGAACTAGTTATTTTATTGATTACTATTATTTATATATACAAGTTATAGATCTTTATATGAATTATAAAATGTTATGTAAATTATTATTTAATCATAATAATGTTTTTATATCCTTCCATGATCTGGGTAATGGAAAATGAAAAAGCATCATCCATGATTGACATAAATCAGCACATCAATGATGGTATTATAATTTTTGAAATAAAAAAAGATGAGAAGATGATTTATTATGTAGTATACATTAAAAAAAATTAATTTTCTAGTATATAAAATATACTGGAGTTTTCATTCATTATTGCATAGTAGAGGTGACAAAAGGAATAGGAAAAAATAAATTGAAATGAAAATAAAGGAAAACGAAAGTGTATTTTACAAAAAAAACGTTCATCTCCTTGAGAACCTCATTATATGGCATGAGATTGGAAATATTTTAAGAAAATTTGATCATAGAGGTAGGATAGAGTCTTGGACAAATGATTGGGATGAAATTGGACAATCAGTAAGGATTACGAGGAGTGAGGAGACGATGTGGTGAAGAGTTCTATTTACATTGGAGGAGATGGGTATTTTTTTATTAATTTTTTCACTAGATTATTATTTTTCTCAAGAAAATAAATATAGATGAATCCATGAATAAATAAATTAAATAGGTAATTATAGTTAGATATAATGGTTATATAATTAGTAATTAATCAAGGAATACTATTTTTAACTCATACGGTATATATACCCTAAATTAATGTATTTTACTATTGATTTTTTTTAACTATTTAGAAAAATCCCAAAAAATAACCTTATCCATTTTTCAATGTGAAGAACTAAAAAATGAACTCTATTTTATTAAAGTAATTTTTTTAATATGATTGATTAAAATTTTAATTAAATTAATCCTTTTTTCAAAAATACATATTTTAAAATTATAACTGTTTTTATTACACATTAAAAAATTAACTATAGTCTCATAAAATTATAATTTAATCATAAGAAAACAAAATAATAATTTATGATTATATTTTATGAAAATATATTTCATATTAAATAATTTTATAAATCATAAAATTTTAATTAAATATTTATTACATACAATAATACAAATGTATAATTTATCATTTTTAAAAAATTATTTACTTATTAAATTATATAAATATAATATATTTTCATTTAAATGACTCCTAAATATTATTTATTCATTCATAGGTTAAGTTACTATTATTTGGGACATATTGGAATTCCTGATAGAGGAATTACTATTCAAAGTGTAGTATTTAATATTACACTACGGGTTTAAACTCGGGGTTTCATGAAACATAAATTATCAATGATGAAAAATTTAATGAGAGACAAACCATAAGATCATGTGGTGTTACATTATCCCCATTTAGAAAAATTTTGTCACAGAAATTTCTAGAATGTTACCCCATAAAATTATTTGGGTAGTTCATCATCATAAATTCCTATAATTCCAATATCCTGCTTCAATTTTATGCTAATTACAAAGTCCTAATACCAACCAAGTTATCTGATTTTTCAACACCAGCACTCTAGTGCCCTAAATCCAGATTATCACTTCACTATAAGATAAATAACGTTTGATTTCTAATCCTTCATATGGTAGTAAACATGTCATGTCTAACATTTACTTCCATAACAACGATATGTGGAACACACCATGTAATTAAGAATGTATATGTCCAATTTTAAAATGATAATCCACAAATCTAATTATCTCTAGGTTTTGAAAAGGACCAACGTACTTGGGTCTTTGTTTCCCTTTCTTACAAATCATATAACACCCATCTATGGAGATACCTTCAAGAAGACATTATCTCCCACTTGAAGTTCTGAATCCTCTATTTGATTATCAGTGTATCTCTTTTTTTCTACATTTAGCTGCATTAATATGGGTTTGAATATTATTTTCCTTTTCTATTTTTTCCATAACATGTTCTTGTCCTACAAGCTTACTTTTACAAACTTCATAACAAAAAGTTGTTGTAAAAAATATATTTGCATATAATTCATTATATTGATCCATTTCAATAATTGAATAGAAATTATTATTGTTAGAAAACTCTACCATATGTAAATATTCATCACAAATACGTCAAATATTAAGTGGGAATGATCTCAACATGTTTTCAAATGTATGAAATTTCCTTTAAGAGTACAATTCAATTTGAGGGTGGTATTATGTACTCAAGTAATGTTGAGTGTCTAAATAAGTTTGATGAATTTTCGATAATTTCGATGTATATCGTGGAACACAATAAAAAAAGATAAATTGGTGCTCCATGAAATCTTAAAAAGTCATTAATGTAGAGTCATAGAAGGAACTCCAATGGAAAATACTCTCTTATATTGAGGTAATGTGAATATTTTTCAAGTTGATCAATAATTACGCATATTTCCTCATTATTTCATGGAGTAATTAGTAATCTAGTAAAAAATATATACTAATTGCATCCCATTTACATGTAGGAATTGGCTGAGGTTGCAAGTATCCAATATAATGTTGTCATTCAGCCTTCACTAATTAATAGATTTAACATATTGATACATAATGATAATTTTACCACATCATATTATCCGTCCAGAAATTTTCCTCCAAGTCTCTATACATTTTAGTGACACTGTGGTGTACAATGGAATTTATTCTAGGTAAATAATCAAATAATTCACCTTTTAAGTCTATTATAGAGGGAACACAAAACCACATCTCAAATTTTAGAATTCCATCCTCATACACTATGTCTATCAACATCCCATCATTCATAGATTTAATTTTCCTTTGAAAATTATCTTCATCAAAATAAGACACTTTATTACAATGAAATTAATATGGCGAAATACCAATTTAATAATTAATGTTAATTCACCTTCTAGGATTATTCAATATCCTTCTTTCATATATTTATTTACACTAGGTGCTTTTCAATACTCAAATTTTTCAAAAATCTATGATCATTCCTTCTCAATTCATATGCTACCTTATTTTCCTTCCATGGGTAGCATTATATTGAACAATCATAAACATTAATTACATCCAATAATCAACTTTTATTCATGTTGAGTTCTTTTAGTGATAAGATGTATTTAAAATTTTAATGATATGTATATATCTAACATGCATCACTATTGAGATAATATCACAAAATCATTAGGGAAAATATTACAATTTCTAACTCAATATAAGAGTTAGATAGTTCTATTCCTAAGGTTATAATTGCCTTGATCCCTATGAAATAACTCTATCATTATGTATAAGAAAAAAACTAAGTTCTCTCATTGATGCAACAATATAAATAAAAAACTCCACATTTTCCCAAAGGTATATTCAGGATTAGATAATCTAATAATATCATATTCAATTCTTAAAAACTGTCTTCACATTCTTTTGACGATAGGATCTTAACCCCTTTTTTATTTTTATTGGTTAACAAGTTAATTAATTGGGAAAAATATGAAATAAATACCAATAGTAACCTATTAATCCAACAAATCTATGTACCATTGTTATGTATGTTTGTGTTGTACATTCTTATACTATATTTTTCATCACATAATGGACTAATATTTAATCCTCAGTAAAAATATAGAAAATTGAAGACACTATTTGAAGCCATAATTCACACTTTATAAACATCCCATATAACAATTTTTATGTTATTCCTTATAAAATACATCTTTTGGTTGTCATGGACCTTAGATATTTCGTAAAATATTAGTATATCATCAACAGATACAACAAAAAAGTAATCTATATATTCCGTAAACACCCTATTAATTAGATATATTAAAATATAGGGTGCGCTAGTCAGTCCAAATGGAATTAATTTAAACCCGTAAGGTCCATACATGGTTCAAAATATTGTCTTTGTAATATATTACTTCTTCACATGCAATTTATGATATCTCGATTGATGGAAAATGTTTGAAATATATTGAGCTCCCTGAATATATTCATATAAATCATCAATGAATGTCAATGGATACTTTTTCAATATTTTAATAGAATTTATTTATCTATATTATTTTTATAGCCTCATGGATCCATCTTTCATTATGGAATAGAGATCAATGGATCTCCATAGAGAAACCCTAGGGAAAATAAATACATTATCACTCAATTCCACTAGTTTTTTATTAGTATCTACTAATTAAATAGTTTACATTCTATAAGTAGTATTTGATATAGGTATTTTAGTATGAATTAAATTAATAGGGAATTAAACTTTCCACTCTGTAGGATTTCTAGGACAATCCTCTGGAAATTCGTTAATGTATTGTTGCACAATATGTATATCTTCAATTTGAAGAGTTATTTCCATATCCATAGATGATTTTTTATCTTACTCCCCAATAATTTCATTTTTATGTGCTATTATGGGAGGATCCATATATGAATTAGATGATGAGGTAACCCCTATTAAAATATGAAATTCCATATCTTCATTACGAATCATAATCTCCATATGTTTTAGATAAATATTTTTGTTATGTTTCAAAATTCTGTCAATAAATTTTTTTATCAAAAACAACAATATGTATGATGATAAAATCATCAAATTTTCAACATTTTTTGATATAATAAGAACATATCAACTTATCTTCTTTGGAATATAGAATACATTAATAGTTTTGTTTGGAAAACACACTTTTAAGGATAATTTATTATATATAATTAATAAATAAAACATAGATGATATTATCGAATTTGATGATCCAAAATCAAATAAATATTTATCAAAATTTGATAAGTTATTAAAGTACCAATCAGTATAATATTATGAATTTCAACCTCCATATTTTTTACCATATAATCTTGGCCTTGACCAGTTGGCTTTTTTTAGAAAAATATTCCTTGTTACTTAAGAAAATCATTTGGAATATTTCCTATCTCATTAAAAATGTATCAATGATCATTGGTATCTTCATTCATTACCAAGTAAGGATAGTATTTGTGGACTTTTTTCCCATATTTTAAAAAATTCATTTTACTTTAAAGATGGTAGTAGGGTGTTTCCTTCAAAAAAATATCACACATTGGAAAATTCAATTTTTTATCATTCCCATTATCTGTTATTTTCTCTACCATCCTCTTCATCTATTACATTCCATTAAATTAATATGAATTATTGAATGATTTATAGGTTTTGAAAGAACATGAGAATAAATCTATATTTTATAAGAACTTTTTAGAGACCAATTCCCATAGGAGGAATGGTTTTAAACCACTAATGAATCGATCAATCTATCTTCATGGATTACATGTGGGGTCAATGTCATGGCTTTCTATCCTTGTAATGTTGGATTCTTATTTAGAAATGTTTTAATCCTATTTTTTGTTTTACACTCATGAATTTCCAATCCAAAATCATGTTTTTGTTCATGAGGGAAATACGTTTTTAAGAAAATTTCATTAAAATTTTTCCATTTCGTATCATAGATTTTTTCATCCTTCTTTGGGTTTGGAATATATAGACACCATGGATTGGAATATCATGAGAGAATATAAACATCCATGATTACCATATCACATTCACTACTTCCTAATGTGAGAAAAATATAATATATGGAACATATCCACTATCCTGCTACAAATTTGTTTGTGGTCCCATTGAATTATGGGGGATTTTGATGAAAATCAAGTTTTCTAATATTTCTCCTATATTTTTTTTATCCAGATTCTCTATAAAAGAAAGCTTATTGTTCATAAACTGATTTAGATATCCCTGTATATTTTTAAGTTTCTCACCTCTAGTTGAAGATCCATATCCTACATTATTATCTAGCATAAGAGAGAAATACCTACATCGGATATGTACATTGATAGAAATTAAATT
The DNA here is from genome assembly GCA_963277665.1 of Viscum album. NCBI lineage: Eukaryota > Viridiplantae > Streptophyta > Magnoliopsida > Santalales > Viscaceae > Viscum > Viscum album. The sequence goes on along the minus strand of OY728159.1, from coordinate 2,097,775,896 downwards.
CAATACCCAAGGATCCATTTATAATAAAATGGAATAAACTAAATTAAATTATTAATCATAATGGATAATTTCTGACTAGTAACAATAAATATAAACTGAAATTTTTTTTCATAGATGGTCTCATAATCATAAACATGTTATCAAGGGGAACATATTTAATTTTAAATCCATCAACATGGTTTGTAAAATAAATGTGATTTATCCTAAGAATATACCTATGGTGTGTAAAACAAGGAGCATTGTAAGTCCCATTGTGATTTACTAGGTGAAACAGAGTCAGGACCAACACAACATATTAGAGATGTTACGCCTAGGTACATTTGTTCCTAAAACCACATCGACTTATAGTATCGATACAATGATGAATTTATTGGAAGGAACACAAAATACATGCCTTACCATAATTCTGGTATGTTCTTAGATGATTATATTCAATGTATATCACAAGGTTATGTTCAATAATCTATATTTTACTATTTCCAAGGTTTCTACAAAACATCATCTGATACAATCCATAAATACCCCAACCCAGAATCCCAGAATATATTCCTAACATAATTACATTGGTATAATAAAAAATGATGTCATGTAAGAAAGGACCATATTGTTTAGTAGCAATTTAAATAGTGATACAAACAATATTGTTACATTTTAATTTTAATGACAACCCACAAAGAAACTCTATAATGAAAAATAGTAAAGTCTATGAAGATCCCTGCAAGTCATTGATAATTCACATATTCACATCCTAAGGAATAAAAAAACATAGTAATGGCTAGATATAATTTTATTAGTAAAGGTAATAAATATATTTGAAGATTACATAAATGGTAAGGCATTGTGAATTTCATAAAACCAATGTCTTAACTACATAATCTTGACAATAATATGGAAGGAGTAAAATAAGAATAAATAAATCTTTATAAAATAATCACATGATAATGAAACATTAGAATAAATATTATAGTGGTAAAATAATCAAATGGATTATCAATTACTGACATCATACTAAGGGAATGAATGTTTTCGAACATCATAAAAATACATTTGAGGCATTGGATATTATATTTTAATAAAATTGTTATGGCTTCGGCCAAATTCATATTTGATGTTTCTCATTAGACTTACTGACACATAAATGGGATATAGAGGGCTAAAACCATCATCTAATAAGTCTAATTAATTCCACATATTAGTGGGTTTAATGATAAAAAATATATACATATTTAATTTAAATAAAATTCCCCAAATAGTAAAAATACTCACTTACCTTTCTATGTAATATTGTGAATAGTATGAAGATAGAACATCTATAGACATAAATGTAATAAATAAATAAATAAATAATGGTAGATTATATCATAAAATATCAATAAAATTTAAGAATATGATTTAATATAATATCATTAATTATATGGAAATACTCTAATAAAATAATTGTCAAATTCTGGAGAGAAATATCATTTTTTAAATTGCAAAGAAGAGTTTTTCTGTAAAAATCAATTATATTTTCAGAAAATTATATTGTAAAACTGAATATCGAGGAAAATAAAAGTTACGAAATATAAAATTATATTTTAGGAAAAAATTATATCCAAATGGAGTGAAAACATCTAAAAATAGATTTCAATAAACATTAGAAATGGGCCACTTTAGTAAGGTTTGAGGGATAATATAAAAGTGTCTCTAAAGTTGGGAAAGGAATAATTAGTTACATAAAACCACAAATTATATAAGATATTTTTTTAGGATAATAATTGTTTTTAAAAAAAATATTGGTTTCATAAAACAGATTTTGGAGTATTCTAAAAAATCGATATGAAGTTTGGAAGTTCCCTTTAATCGAGTTTCCTTTTCAGGATGAATAGATAATGGATCCTTATATAACATATACTTCCCCATAGAAGAAAGATGGTCTAATCTGGATTCATGTATTTGGGAAAAATAATAGAATTTAGTGGATGTATATTAAAAAATAAATAATCACATTTTTTTAATGTGGTAGAAATCATAACCCTAATGAAAATGTAGGTTTGGGGAGAATAACATACCTTTTGTCTAAAAGCATGTTACACTTATACATAATGTCTTATATAACAAAATTAGATTCTTTAATAAATTAATTCATAGCTTATTAATCATTTATTTTATATTTTATATTTTTATTACATTCATTTTTAGTCTTTTTGAGGAGTTATAAGATTCGACTTTGTCATTTCAGGGTGTTCATTTAGTTGGTTTTCATAACTGGGTCAATTGTGTAGATGAAGGGAATTTCATATAAAATGGGATTTTTTTTTAGAATTTAAATTATATGTTATTAAAGAAAATTATTGATAGTAAATGGTATTATATTTCATTTTCATTCTTGAAATAAGGATGATTTATTAGATAAAATGTAAATAATTAAAAAAAATTATAATGGGGAATTATTAGTTATCACAATGTAGTTTTCTATTATTAATGAATATTATTAATATATACTAGTTAGATATTATTATATTTATTATAATATATATAATATAACTTATTTAACCATATTAAATTTTTATGAAAATCCTTGAATGAAATAATCGATAATGAAAATGCATCATCTATGATGGTGGTAAATCGACACATTACATAAGTTATTTTCCTTTTTACAATAAAAGTTAGAGGATAAAAAGATTAGTGATGGATTATCACCTAAAAATTAAATTAAATTATATAAAAGATAATTATAGTATAATGAATATTTTTATAGAGGATGTGAGGTAAGGAAAATAATAGAATGGAAATTGAAAACAAAATAAATGAAAAAATGTAGATTTTAAATCCAGAATTTATTCTCCATGAGAACCTCTGAAAATGGCTTGGTTTTGGTATTTTTTTATATTAAAGGATCCCTGATATAGGGAAGATACATAGAAATATTATTGGGTATAAATCGTAAAGTATTCATTTCTTAAGAGGTGTATAGGGAAGAGTTGGTGACGAGTGGTATTTATAGTGGATGAGAGGGCCTTTTTTATTATTTTATTCATTAGTTAATTATTTTGGATTAAGAAAAATATATTGATGATTACATGGATAATTATAGTAAATATATAAATATATATCTAGACTATCGTTCTAATACTAATGATGACTCAAGGAATAGTTTTTTTACATTATAATATATATATATATAAAGTAACTTATCGAGTTTTCTATTCATAAAAATTCAACTATTTTAGAAAATCTAAAAAACATCAACCCAATCATTTTTTTATCTATAAAATTCATAAAATTAAAGAAATTTTATGAAATTATTTTTATAAATATGAAAAATTAAATTTTTAATTGAAATCATCACCTATTCTCAAAATACCTATTTTAAAATTATGTCTCGTTTTATGAAAATTTATAAAGTTAATTAATGTCTCATCAATTTATGTGATAGTAATAGGAAAAAAATGTTAATTTATAATTCTATTTTATGATTATAAATCTTATATTAAATAAATTCATAATAAGAATAAAATGGATTCAATAATTCAATTCATATTTGGGATCATGTGAAGAATGGAAATTTCTAAAATCATGAAAGAACATAATATAATAAATGCATAACTATTAATAAAAGGGTTTAAACACAAATAATTATAACTATATTGATTATGGATCAATATATTATTCTGTTTTAATTCTATATCAAATTAGAATAATATCTAATTTTGTTCTCTTTCTGCAACACAATCTTGTGATCACTAATCGTCGATCCACGATCCTTGTTTCCAAAAAATCTATCATCCTATCACTATGATAGATTCTACAAACCATTAATAATTTTATCCCCAAAAAAAAAAATTTTTTAAAAACATTATTGGTAATGATTGTGAATCTGACCCATAACACTCCTAAGAGATCACAAAAATGATACCATTCTACCAAAGAAAATGAACAAAAGGACAGTCTCCCCACACATGATCCTCTCATGTAGATCATAATTTACAACATGATACTCTAAAATGTAGATTTATCTTTAATTTCCAAATCATCCATGTCAATTATATGTATAGGTTCATTCATGTATATAATAAAATACAACATATGTAAGATGTCGTGATGTCCGTCCAACTATAGGATAATGTTCATGTGGTACAAAACCAAACCATCCGTCCATAGGATCTCTAACAACCACATAAACCTCAAGAATAGGATTCCTCCCATTTCAAACCACAACACCCTCATTTTAAGGGTGATCATAAAAAAATATGGTCTCCCTCCATAAACTCTAATGGAATATAACATCAAAATACATGTGATTTCTATTTACTTGGGCTATCCACCTATTCCAACTTTTCGACTATAAATTATGCATCGGTTCTTGTAGAATCTTCGATCTAAAAATAGATTTCACACAAATATTATTTAAACACATGGGTAATCTATAGTGTCTATCATACATGGCATCTAAAGGAGCCTTGCAGATAGTAGTCTGGTCTCAGTAATTATAAGAAAACACTACAAATGAAATTTTATTACTCTATATCAAGTCGAATAGCAACATGAACTCTCTCAGTACATCTCTAACACCTGGATAGTCTTCTTAGTCTACCATTCCATCTGGTGGTGAAACATCATTCCCATGAAAAACTGGGATCCAAGGCCTCGTACAATCCTCTCGAAAACTATGACATATAATTGGCATCACAATTGGATATGATCATTGTGGGTACCCTAGGAAGATGAATGATCTCTTAAATGTACAATATCCCTAGAATCTCAACCAAACAATACTAAATCATGGAATGGAAGTTTTTCTACTTGATAATATGGTCAATAATAAACATTATATAATCAATAACTCCCTATTTTTGTGGAATCCCAATCAAAAAATTACATGGATATGTTTTCTAACATCCACTCAAGGATCTCAAGAGGATTTTCCAAACATGATGGAACCCGATTCTCATCATTTACCTAAAAACGCATGAGAATCGACGAGACCAACACATTGACTCTCTAACTCACAATAGACAAAAAATAGTAAAATTTACTCTTACTGTAAATCTTTTCCACACCGGTATATACATCCAAATGGAATCTATGAAACCTCTTCATCAACTACTCTCATAACATGAATGGATCCACTTTCCATCTACAGGAATGGGTTATAATCCCCTCTATTTCATACAATTCATTTGTTGAATCTCATAAGGATATTTGGTCATGCATAACCACATATTTGATGTATCTTGATTGAGCCTCAATCTCATTATGAAGAAGCGGTAGGGTCACAACCATCGATATAAAAAAATCCACTCTCCTCTATAGTGGTTATTTTCAAAGTTACTGACTATTTAGAAATCACTTACACCAAGAAAAAATAATAATTCATGTAATGGGGATGTGAAACTATAATTCCATTCCCACGATTGTAGACTATCATGATGTATATCCCAAAAATAACTCCAACTTGAAACATTATATTATGTTTTGATATCTATGATTGAACATGTACCAGAGACTCTAGTGTTATGTTTAAATAGAGAAACACTCTCCTAGTAGTTAATCCCTCCCCATATCTAGAGTAAATATGACTATTTCTAACTCTATGTCATGAGTCACATAGTTCAACTACTGGGGTATCACCTGCCTCTACCGATAAAAAATATATTCCAAGCACTGTGTGAACATGTAACTGAGCCAAGAATCATCTGATTCAGAAAAAATTATATTCTCCACATTTTACTCTGATAATTTCAAAAAAAATAATCATTTTTAAAATAGTGCCTCAGCTCCCCAAAGGATCTCTTACACTACACATTCCATGTAAATGGATTCCCTGTGTGAATCAAGGTGGTAAATGGGGATGTAATCTGGCAGATGTATATTATGAACCGTTTATTGTACCCAACCAATCCAAGGCATCTATGCACCATAGTCATGTTATTTGATGGATCCCATGAATTTACCTCATCAATCATCACCAGGTACATAACATAACCATGTGCATAGGTTACAAAACCTAATAATTGAACCTCCTAGAAACATATCATGAAATTCATGATATTAACATAAAATTTGTGCTCCCAAATTAAGTCTTGGACCATATTAAAATTCACTAAATACTAATTCTATAACACATAGTAAGTGAGTACATCGGCAATGAATATGATTATGAATTAGTTCATGTATGGATAGAAGATCTTGTTTATAAAATCCATGAACAAATGTGGGTATTCATCACACTGATGGTCATCATATGGAACTCATGGTGTCCATATATACATTTTAATTTAGTCTTCATAATATTATCCTCATGAACCCTAATGTGGCTATATGTTGTTCTGAATTTGTTTTTTGAGAACCAACTCACACCTATCAACTTGTTGAAGATATCATCAATCCTCACAAATCTATATTAATTATTTAAAAAATAATAATTCTAGTGATTCTAATAAATAAAAATCCTCATTCTCTCATTCTCATTTTCATTGACCAAATTGGATTTCCTAGGGGTCCCATTGGGTCTGATAAATCATTTCTCTCAAAGGACCCCCGAATATTACCTCTACTATTGGAGCTTAATTGGGTACATCCTATATTAAAAAATATGTATTAGTGAAATCAGACAGTGAAATTAGATGAATAATCTCATATCCATTCTCAATGGTATGCCCAAAACATCTATTGGGAAGATGTACATATATTCATCCCCTACTAATGGAAATGGGATTTTGGAGGATCCCTCTGAAGAAAAGTTACAAAATCTTTAAATGATCTGTGATGGGTCGAAGCCTCCTTTTTGGAAACCACTCTTGATCATCCATGAGATATCTTTTATCCATAGTGGATAAATCGTCTAATATTTATAGAGTAATATAAATCAATGGTTATGAAAATTAATGTTGGCCCAAACAATAAAAAAATATTCGTTACCCAATTTTATTTCATTGGGTATAATCTTTATAAAAAAGAAGTCCCGCGAAAAACTCATTCCCTAGAATGAAATATCACATATTTAGTAGAAATGTGATATAGAATAGAACCTCCGAATAAAAAACACTAGCCATAGATGTAGAGATGAAGCCTCTTCTAGAAGATCCACCTATCATATGAGTCATAATGAAATAATGGAATAACTCAAAAAATTATCCACATGTATATGATCATGATTATAAATTAACAAGATCGTTCATAAAGTCATATCGTGAAATGCTTTATCATTACCTACCATATCCTACAACATGCTACAACCTCTTTTCATAGCTCAATGAGCAAGGTGTGGTCCATCTATTTGATGTGGGATTTTCTCAATGTGCCTTCCTCTACAAGAAGATCCTCCATGAAGAGATCCACATACTCATCTACCAAAACCACCCCTTAGATACCTCTCTGACCATGCTAAGGATATCCGTGATCATAAACCATCTTCTATTTTGGTGATTCCTTCAATATCTGCATTCACTCATTAGTACTTCAGGATAGGGAATCATTAGATTTCGACCTCTCCCATAAGAGGAATAACATTTAACCTCTCCAAGATAACAAAACCCCGTACGCAATCCATGGGAAATAGATCCATCTGCATCAGTTAATGAATTATAAGGTCTCATACATAAAAAACATGATAACTGATGTTTTCTATCTACTATAGAGGACTCATCCCAATGGTATCTGCTTACTACTCTAGCCACAAAACATCCCTCAGCTTGGAAAATGTCTATATTCATATCCCACTCTCGAACCCTGGCTTAATTATGAATGTTATTGGAGAATATATTGGGACTGATGTATCAATTAAGGCTCTTTTGAAAATTATGTTTCATAAGAAACAATATCAAAGAATGTTGAGGTAGTAACATGGGACACCATTGAACCTATTAGTGTACTCATAAGTCATCATATCAATATATTAAAACTAAAAAATATCAAGAATACAAATGGTGTGCATTGATGATGGGTAACACTCATAATGAAACTGTTATTTGATATATGAACATGTTGGTTGTCACTGCATCATCTAATTGGGTAATCTGACACTGTCGGAACCTTTTTTTGAAAAAGAAAACTAGAAAGAAGTCAAAAAATTTGATCATTCACGGTCCAAAAATCGTTAATAATTGGACTTGAATCTAAGTCCAATCTTCTGATTCATGATAATTTGGATCACCATTGTTTTTTACGCTTTCGTCGGGGTGCACATCCATCTTTGAGGACACGTTGGTTGTTTCCCATCATTCCATCTTTACAATGGAGGGTATAATATATCACTTATTCAAGGAATTTTTCACCTTGATAGAAATGGTATGATGATATTTCTGTTCCTCAAACCTTGGATCCGTCTTTGGAATTCGTCACCTAGTCTGGGAATCCCATAATGATAAAGATGAGGTCTGTGAAACTCTTACCTGAATACATATCTTCATGGATGATGGTTAATTACTCTTCTGCTATGGGGAAATTCTAAGGGATCAATTCAGGGAATAAACATTTGATCGAAAGAGTAGTTACGTTGAACATCACTAGCATGTTTGGTTGTGGAAACAATGATTCATCTGTGTTTCATCCCTTATGATAGGGGTTCTCGAAGGTGAGGATGCCAAAGGAATCCCATGTCAAGTTCAAGGAATTATATTAAAAAGTCATGTCTATGAGTATTTCCTTAGATTCACATGCTTACACAGGGTATGACTCAAGTTTTACATATAGTGGAGACTAATCGTACTGATCAAAACACTGATAGGAGTGTGTCAGAAGGGTATGTTCACCCAAGGGAGTGCTTGAGGGTTTTACTGGATGGTTGAATCAGATCGTCCAATGAATATAAATCCGAAGATTCTTGGGTCTCTATTAATTGTATGTGAGGGTTTACAGTTAGGTAGGATTGAGCCTAAAGTAGGTTTCTTACATACTATGTATTGAAAATAGGGATCAAACCCCTAATAGTTTGAATGAGTGATGAATCTGGGTGTACACAGAGAATAACGACCCATAGAAATACTAGGGATTACAAATGGATGGCAGACCAATGTAATATGGACACTTTTTGTGGGATGGTTATGGATTCTGTTTGGATTATACTTGGTTTGCTATGAAAGGTAATGACATGGTCTCACTAGGATGTGGCAGCCCAAGTAAGAAATATGATGGATGATGTAGAGTTGAATGAAGTGGGTGTAGAATGATATGGAGTCATTTTGAAGCTGATGGTAGTGTTGGTATTGAACCTTATATGGTCTTCCTATGTATCCCTATTGCTTGGAATAAAATTATACGTAGTTCGGTGGGGTGATGGGACACCAGAGGAGGCAGTCCATTAGGCTGGACATATGGCTGGGACCCAAATGATGTGAAACCTTCAGGAATGTTGATGGAATTCTTGAAACAGAAAGGATCAATAGAAGGCTAGGATTTCAGATGAGTTATGGTATTGAACCATGGGGAGGCTTCTTATGTATCCCCTTGGAAGGGAATAAATGTTCACATAGTTCAGATGGGGTCATATAACTGCGGTGTATGCATATGAATGTGACTCAACAATATGTTGGGGTCACACATGGTTATCGACTCAATGATTTGGAATTACACCATTGGGATAGACTAAGAATGTGGGCCCCAATAAAGGGGACCCCAAGGATTACCAATGGCTGGGGTTGAACCTCATGGAGAGATCTTACGTACACTTACTAGGAGACAGGGATCAAAACCCACATAGAATGAAGGGGTTTACCGGTGTGTCGTGTTGAACCTCAAGGAGACTTCCTACGTACATTGTTTAGGAGATAGGGATAAAAACCCATGTAGTTAATGTACATATAGTTATTGTCATGCGGTATGAAAAGGGGGCATACAGTTTAACATTGTGTGGGATGAGGGTAATTAAATGCGAAGAGGTTATGTCTGATGGGTGATGGGCATAAACCTCAAGGAGTCTACCTATAAACCTTTCCTATAGAGAGAAAAGATCAATGTCCATGTAGTTTTGTGCGGGGTTGGGATGTAACACCCCGATCTTCCACGATATGCTTCTCTTTCAATAATGCAATAGCTTGCATTGTAGGCAAGTTTGAGATTCTAACACACGGCGACCAATCAAAATAGCCATAATGAATAGTAATACCCACTTTTTGAAATTATATATATTTTATATTTCAAAATGGACTTCATTTTTGGATTCGAAATATCTAAATTATCCTAATTTGAATTTTTTGTATTTTTCTGAGAACTTCCATTTTTTATGAATAGTGAAAAATACTTAAAAACAACTTTTTTAATATAAACAATTTATAGTGATAAATTATACTATAGAGTGGTTATAAATTATAATAAGAATATATTTTTACCATTTTATCCAATGGTGGTCATTAGAATTAATTTCACTTTGAAATTGGACATAAACAATTGTTAATCTTTTGATATATAATGTTTCTTAAAAACACGCTATTTGTTGTGACAACGGGAATTAATTATAAAATTATTTAATGAAACTTACATGTTTTTAATTTTGTAAAATAGACATCATTTTTGAATTCGGAATATCAATTATAGCTTAGGGTGAAATTTTGGCATTGTTCTAAAAACATCAATTTTTGATGAATAGTGAAACCCCTAAGTGATAGTTAAAAAACAGATTTTTTGTTTAAATGAAACATTTCCACTTCTGTGATTTTATTTTCAAAAATCCAACATACATGATTGTCATTAGGAAGTAAAATTTGATTCAATGGGATCAAAATAATTTTTTTGGTGAATAGTAACGTTTAAGTTTAATTAATTGTGATTAAAGATAATTTGTGAAACTTAAGGTAAAAATGATATTATAAAAATATGAAAATACCTTTACACTTGTCCTACACTTATTGTATGAGTCCTGGAAGACCATGTAAATCAATGGGTCATCTTGGGGACCCCATGGAGCCACTTGGGTAAAAAAATGACATTAATAACTTTTTATTTAAAGTAAAAGAAAATTTGTCACAAACATGTGTTTTTTTTACAAAAACAATTATTACATGGGGTTTTATAAGTTACATTTTAGACTATAAATATTCACTGGAAATCTAAAAATATTTCCTACATCATGATATTTTTTTTATAATTTTTAGACATTAAATAAATTAAATTTTTTCTGACACCATGATGATGCAACGATTACCTCATTAATTAACGATTTGAATAAAATGGATAGAAAATGTAAAATCTAAGGCTTAAACTTGTCCAACCCTATTGGATGTTAATATTTCGAACCCTTATCACCATAGACTAGAACTATGTCATTTTGGGACCTTTAGAATCCGAAATGTATTTCATAATAAAGTAACATTTCAATCATTCCAAGAGTGCCCCTCCTCTCCTCTTATAAAAGGCCCCCACCAAAACCACCTTATTCACACATTCAAAGCCATTTGGCATGGAAATTCTCTGCCAAAATACTCTCCCAACTTCTCTCTATTACTTTTTGAAGCCTCAATTTGGACAGATGTCTTCCCAAGTAAGCCTTTGGCTCAAATCAAAAAGAGTTACCCGATTTAAAGGTAATGTCTTCACTTATTCTCCTTTGTTTTATTATGCTTTTCCAACCCCCTAAACTCTTTTTATTCCTTTATTTTGTAACTACTCCAGTATATTAAATATACTAGGATGTTGTTATGAGATGTATAATATTTACACGTACACACACCTTCATCTAATTTTTAAAGAACATATTGTTTCTGTGGTTGGTGAATCTCTGCCTCACGAAATAATGATTGTTCATTCTTCTTTTTTAACACCTCTCATGGTGGCCATTATGATGACAAAATTTTTATATATGATGTACATAATGTTTTTGTTTTCCTTATGATTCTTTATTTTTCATTTATGGAACACCTTTATGATTTCCATTATGGGTAAACGCGATGATTTTTTTAGGAAGTGCGGTCTACCGCCCCCTCAAAGTGATTTGAATCGTTAATGCCATATGTGGGATGTATAAAGGATGGAGTAAATGGTATTATACAATATATTATACTAGAATTATAGTATACCTTTATATATTTATAATTTCATTCCATTAAATACGAAATAGAAATGAAAGTAGCGTTCATGCGTATGTACAGCTTACCATCTCCATGAACGGTGCATTTCATTTATTACCTCTGAATGTTATGTAATATTATAAATGCATGTATATAATGGATATATATGATATATATGATATCTAAATCATGAATATAATTCTGGATATAATGGATATTTTACCACATGAACAAATTGTAATTATAAGATGTTTATTTTTGACTTAAGTACCAAAGATCGACAAAATGACCATTATTAACTTAAATAATTATATAATGTTTATAACATGGTAATAAGTGATATAAAAGGAATAATGAACATGAAAAATTTTCTTAAGAAAATATAAATTTACTCTAGTTTATTATTCAGGAGATTAAAGAATGATCGAGACAAGTCGGACACGAGGTAAGGGAACTTCTTAACCCAATTTCTGTTCTTTGGGTTAATCTCCTACTTTAAAATTATGTCATTATATTATTATTTCCTATACTGTATTTTTAAATTATTTATGTGTACTTATAGTGAATACAATTAATATATCTATTTTATTTAAAAAATGATCTTTGTAAGAGACTTCGTCTCAATCTCCTTTCATTGAGACATATTTTGTTTTATACACATCATTCCATTATACGGTGTATGAACCCCTTTGACATTTACTTTTATTCAAGTGGAATCTTTTAAAAGAATCATTTTACTAAATGAAAAAAAGGAATGTTTTTTTGTCGTACGTATGCGGCGACAATGACTTCTTCGCTGCCATGAACATTATTTGAGTTTTGTCTTCCACTGCAAGCCATAATGTTTTTTATATGATTTAAAAAAAAGAGATATTTATCTCAAATGTATGAAAATCTAGTGAAAATGTATACGTATTTAACACAATCTTAAAAATGTTTTCAAAAAACCCGACTCTTGAGTGTGGTAGACAGGAAGGGATTGGGTGTGGACCCATCATGGCCTGTAATTAGTCGAGCAGTCTCGGAATTAGTTATTTTGTTTTTAGAAGCTGGCATAATGTTTTCATAAAAACACTGGAGTATATTTGAGAAATTTTAAACGTAATTATATTCTAAAAAAATATTGCATCGGTAGGTCTCATTAGACAAACTAGTGTCTTGGAACGAGGTCTTTACAAAATATTATTTGTAGTCTTGGAACGTGGCCTTGGCTACGTGGTTATGATAGTCTGGCATTATGCACTCCATCATTATGAAAGCGGTTATTGATATTTCATGTGATTATTCGACCAACAGAATATCCATGTGAATAAGTAAATGGCATTATTTCATTTTACTTTTTCCATATTATATTGAAGTTCATGTTTAAAAGGCTATAGTTTTAGTCATACATTGCATTAAAAGATTATGTTTATTTATGAAAGATTCTGCTATATTGTTATCCTTACTGAGAATCTTAGCTCACCACATTCAAGGTTTTATTTTTCCCAGGATGTGAAGAAATATTTTATGACTGACCAGCAGGGATAGTATGAAAGGGATATGGGAGTGGACTATGGAGACTATGTTATTATAGTTTTTCACTTTATGATGTAATGTACCATTTATGAATTTATCCAGTGTTTCCAAGGCTACTAAACTAATCGGTCTTTCGAGACTTGATCTTTTGTGATCATGCCAATGTTACGCAATAATGCACCGACTCTGGGTATCTGGGGTCGGGGCGTTATAGTAGGTATCAGAGGCAGTTTAATACTCACCTTGGAAGATAGATTTAGATAATCTGTGATTAGAGCACATATCCCTAAGATATACTTTGAGGATTAGTATATAAGAACTTCCTAGAATTTTGGTATTATAGAGATTTTGTGAGTTTTCGGAGCAATACATCCCTGTCTGGATACGAGCAGGTAGAGGCGGCTCTAGAATAGATGTACCTAGGGGTAAAACTCGAAAACACCGCTTTGAGCTAGACTCGAAGGGGAACTGGTGCACAAAAATGGGCCTTGCTGCACTCTTGGTTACGACACTCCAGGGGTATATACTTAGGATAATTCTCATTTTCATTACAAACCATTATGAAGGGTTTATGAGTATATACTTCCTCAAAGAAAACATTTTTATGATTATGGATTACATCCACAAATAGTTCAATTTATGTTAAGTGTTTTACAAGTATGGAATTTTGTATTTTGATTCATAAACTAATCTAGTTTATGATATTTTTTAGAAAAGGCCCCTAGTGGGAGAAATGGAAACCGTATTAATGCATGCACTCCATGTAGGGATTTATCTCCTGCTCAAGATATTTATAGTGGAGATGGTGATACAACTGGTGCTGAACAACTTGTCACCAAACTGGGACAACTCACTCAGGTTATGAATAATAACCTTACTCATATGGAGCACCCTGATCTGCAATGTGGAGCATCCATGTTTGATCGTTTCATGAGGCAAAAACCGCAAACATTTAATGGGGGTAAAAATCCATTAGTAGCTGAGCAATGGATAAAATCCTTAGAGAAAATATTCCACGTCTTGGGGAGTAGAAAAAGGGAGAAGGTTTTCATGGCAGTTTACCTCCTCACAGGAGATGTTGATCAATGGTGGTCGCTGATTCAAAACACAAAGGAATATGAAGAAGTATCAAGTATGGAATAGAGGGATTTCAAAGATCTTTTCTTAGAAAAATACTTTCCTCGTGACCATCGAGCATATATGGAAAGGAAATTTATGAGTCTGAGACAAAAGGAGGATGAGAATGTCGCAAAGTATGTGGCTAACTTTACAAGGTTAGCAAGGCATGTAGTAGATTATATACGTAACCTAAGAAGTAAGATTGATCATTTCTTTGATGGGTTAAAACCGTTTCTCCATCGAACATTAGTCTCACAATCCTTCTCGTCTTACGAAGATATTGTCTCATGTGCTATTAAGACGGAAAAGGAATTCTCTAAATCTTATTACATTAAATTAAAGAATGAGAAGTTGAGAATGGTGGAACAAGAGACAAATAAAGGGAAAAAAGGGTCGAAGGATTTTCCATTATGCGATAATTGTGGGAAGAATCACCCTGGTACTTGCCTAAAAGGAATTGAAGTTTGTTATAAATGTGGAGAAAAAGGTCACCAGGCTCGTGAGTGTAAGGGAATGAAAGAGGCTCTCAATGTTGAATACTACAATTGTAGGTAAATGGGGCATTATGCAAATGAATGTCCTAAGCGTTAGGGAAACATACCTCAGAAAAGGCCAAGGGATCAAGGACAATCTTATGCTATTACTACAGTTGAAGTGGAATAATTAATGAATTGGTGCTTTTGGACTCAAGGATTATATTCTGGTTATAAAGATAATTCGATATATATATATATAAGGATTGTACTGTAGTACTTGTTGTTTTTTTAAAGATTTTATATAATGAAGGTAATCATATTTTTAGTATGTGACAATAAGAGAAACATTACTTTGTTTGGGGAATCTGATGTTACAATTGATTTTGGAATTTAGAGACCTTTTAGGGAATGTCTGGATAAAGGTATTTTGAATAACTATAAAGGTTGGAATGAATTAAGTTGAACTTTGGATAGTATTGTTTAAGGTTAAAACATTTCTAAAGATTATTTTTTGGAATATTATAATACTATACTTTTAGGAAAAGGACAACCTGCAGGTTGGGGGATAACCCGTCGCGTCAGACAAAGATGCAGGAATCGAACCCACAACCGTAGTGTGACAGGCCTTTATTACCTACCACTAGCCTATAAGAAGTCCCTGGTTATTACAAAATAGTTTTCCTATTCTAAATGGTATTTGTTAATATTTGGAACCTTATAAGATTAGGATAAATATAATATTTTTGAGTTTTATTATCTTTATGAGTGAAATATGGTTTGTGGTAACATTAAAGAATGAAAGTATACATGACAAGTAAGTATATTTTCTTAAGTTCTTAGTAAATCTCTTAAATAAATTCCTTAAATTTTTGAAAGGAAACATAAAACAAAAACATTGTCAGTTAACATTTCCAACTGGGGATTCAATGACCGTTTTACCAATCACAAGTTTGTGATTTTCTTGTGGTTAACTTTCTCCTAATCATGTTTTCTATAACTCTCCATCAGACCTTTATGGTTTTTTCCTCCACATCTATATTTTCATAGAATCCTAGAATGGGATATCTCGGGTGACCTTTGTAGATCTCATTCTTTCTTTTAATGTTATATTTTTATTAACCATATTTCCGATGTGGGTTTTCCACAATGGTATTTCTATTTTCAACCGTTAATTTTCAAAGAAAAATTTCAAATTGAGAGGACGCAATTTATCGAATAAGGGGAGAATGTAACACCTCGATCTTCCACAATACGCTTCTCTTTCAATAATGCAATAGCTTTCATTGTACGCAAGTTTGAGATTCTGACACACCGCGACTAATAAAAATAGCCATTATGTATAGTAATACCCAGTTTTTGAAATTATATATGTTTTATATTTCAAAATTGACTTCATTTTTTGATTCTTAATATCGAAATTATCCTATGTTGAATTTTTGGTATTTTTCTGAGAATATCCAATTTTTTATGAATAGTGAAAAATACATAAAAACATCTTTTTTAATAAAAATAATTTATAGTGATAATTTATAATATAGAGTGGTTTTAAAGTATAATTAGAAAATATTTTTACCATTTTATCCAACGATGGTCATTATAATTAATTTCACATTGAAATTGGACATAAACAATTGTCAATCTTTTGATATATATTGTTTCTTAAAAACACGCTATTTGTTGTGACAGCGGGAATTAATTATAAAATTAATTAATGAAACTTAAATGTTTGGAATTTTGTAAAATAGACATCATTTTTTGAATTTGGAATATCAATTATAGATTAGGGTGAAATTTTAGCATTGTTTTGAAAAACATCAATTTTTTATGAATAGTGAAACCCCTAAGTGATAGTTAAAAAAACTAATTTTTCGTTTAAATGAACATTACCACTTCTATGATTTGATTTTCAAAAATCTGACATACATGGTTGTCATTATAAAGTAAAATGTGGTTCAATGGGATTAAAATAATTTTTTGGTGAATAGTAACTTTTAAGTTTAATTAATCACGATTAAAGGTAATTAGTGAAATTTAAGGTAAAAATGACATTATAAAAATACGAAAATACCTTGACACTTATCCTACCATTATTGGATGAGTCATTTACGACCAATAAAATCCATGGGTCAACTTGGGGACCCCATGGAGCCACTTGGGTAAGAAAATGACATCAATAACTTTTTATTTAAAGTAAAAGTAAAATTGTCACAAACATGTGTGGTTTTAAAAAAAACAATTATTACATGGGGTTATATAGGTTAACATTTAGACTATAAATATTCATTGTAAATATAAAAAGATTTCCTACGTCATGATATTTTTTTCATAATTTTTAGACATTAAATAAATTAAATTTTTTATAACACCATGATGATGCAGCGATTACCTCATTAATTAACGAATTAAATAAAATGGAAAGATAATGTAAAATCTAAGGCATAAACTTGTCTAAAACCTATTTTATTGGAATATATAGAACCCTTATCACCTTAGCCTCTATATATATCATTGTGGGACCTTTAAATCTTAAATTCATTTCATAATAAAGTAACATTTCAATCCTTCCAAGAGTGCCCCTCCTCTCCTCTTATAAAAGGCCCCCACCACTACCACCTTATTCACACATTCAAAACCATTTGTCTCGGCCATCCTCTGCCCAAATACTCTCCCAACTTTCCTATCATAGTCCTAGAAGCCTCAATTTGGGAATAAGTCTTCCCAAGGAAGCCTTTGTCTCAAATCAAAAAGAGTTACCCGATTTTACAGTAATGTCTTCACTTATTCTCCTTTGTTTTATTCTGATTCTCCAACCCCCTAAACTATTTTTATTCCTTTCTTTTGTAACTACAACAGTATTTTAAATATAATAGGATGTTGTTATGATAAGTATTTTATTTACACTTACACACACCTTCGTCTAATGGTTAAAGAACATACAGTTTCTGTGGTTGGCGAATTTCTACCTCACGAAACAATGATTGTTCAATCTTCTTTTAACACCTCTCATGGTGGCCATTATGATTACGCTATTTTTATATATGATATATATTATGTTTTTTTTCTTATTATTCTGTATTTTTTATTTATGGCACACCTTTATGATTTCCATTATGGGTAAACGCGATGATTACATTTTAGGAAGTGTGGACTACCGCCCCCTCAAAGTGATTTGAATCGTTAATGCCATATGTGGGATGTATATAAAGGATGGATTAAATGGTATTATACATTATATTACAAGATAATTATAGTATACCTTTATATATTTATAATTTCATTCCATTAAATACGATATATAAATGAAAGTAGCGTTCATGCATACGTACGGCTTACCGTCTCCATGAATCGTGCATTTCATTTCTTACCACTAAATGTTATGTAATATTATAAATTCATGTATATACTAGATATATATGATATATATGATATCTACATCATGAATAAAATTCTGGATATAAGGGATATTTCACCACATGAACAAATTGTAATTATAAGAAGTTTATTTTTGACTCAAGTACCAATGATCGACAAAATGACCACTATTAACTTAAATAATTAAATAATGTTCATAACATGGTAATAAGGGATATAAAAGGAATAATGAACATGGAAAAGGTTCTTACGAAAATATAAATTAAATCTAGTTTATTATTCAGGATATTAAAGAATGATCGAGTCAAGTCGGACACAAGGTAAGGGAACTTCTTAACCCAACTTCCGATCTTTGGGTTAATCTCCTACATTCAAATTATGTGATGATATTATTATGTCATTTCTTGTATTTTTACTTTATTTATGTGTAATTATAGTGAATAAACATAATATATCTATTTTATTTAAAAAATGATCTTTGTAAGGGACTTCGTCTCAATCTCCTTTCATTGAGGCATATTTTGTTTTATACACAACTTTCCATTATACGGTGTATAAACCCATTTGACTTTGACTTTTATTTTCAAAAGGAATCTTTTTATACGAAGAATTTTACTAAACGCCAAAATGGATTTTTTTTTGTCGTACATATGCGGCGACAATGACTTCTTCACCGCCATGACCATTATTTGAGTTTCGGCTTCCTCTGCAAGCCATATCTTTTTTATAAATGATTTTAAAAAAAGAGAGAGATATTTCTCTCAAATGTATGAAAATCCAATGAAAATGTATATGTATTTAACACAAACTTAAAAATGTTTTCAAAAAACCTGACTCTCGAGTGTGGTAGACAGGAAGGGATTGGGTGTGGACCCATCATGGCATGTAATTAGTCGAGTAGTCTCAGAATTAGTTATTTGTTTTTAGAAGCTTGAATAATGTTTTAAGAAAAACACTGGAGTATATTTGAGAAATTTTAAACGTAATTATATTCAAAAAAATATTGCATCGGCAGGTCACAGGAGACAAACTAGTGTCTTGGCACGAGTCCTTGAAAAAATATTATTTATAGTCTTGGCACGAGGCCTTGGCTATGTGGTTATGACAGTCTGGCATTATGCACTCCATCATTATGAAAGTGGTTATTGATATTGCATGTGATTATTCGACCAGTAGAATATCCATGTGAATAAGTAAATTGCATTATTTAATTTTACTTATTCCTTATTATGTTGAAGTTCAAGTTTAAAACGATTTTTTTATTCATACATTTCCTTAAATGTTTATGTTTATTTATGAAGGCTTCCACTATATTGTTATCCTTACTGAGCATTTGAGCTCACCCCTTTCAATGTTTTATTTTTCCCAGGATGTGAGGAAATATTTTATGACTGACCTGTAGGGATAGTATGAAGGAGTTATGGGAGTGGACTATGAAGACTATGTTATTCTAGTTTTTCACTTTATGATGTAATTTACCATTAATGAATGTATCTAGTGTTTCCAAGGATACTAAACTAATCAGTCTTTCGAGACTTGATCTTTTATGATCATGCCAATGTTACGCAATAATGCACCGACTCTGGGTATCTGGGGTCGGGGCGTTACATGGGGATTAATCTCTAAGGAAGACCTAGGAGGATTCCATGGTTGGTTCTTACTCTTTACCAACATGTGTAATGTCCGGTTTGAGAACAAAGAGGTAGCAAAGACATGATGATCACGTCGCGAAAGGTGCCTCCGTGAGGAAGAGAGTGGGGCTAGGCATGGTTGGAGGTCCAGGGAGATGGATATTGGCAATTAATCAAGGATGGAGTACTGACGGTGATAAATACCAAAGGTAGAGGGATGAGGTAACGAAGTATCCTCTTCCCATCTCTCCTATAGTCATTGTTCCCGAAAGAGGAAAGGGGGAGAAAGGATGATTCCTCCTGCATGAATGTTTACGGGTATACATGAGGACGGTTTCCCTTCTCCATGGACATATGTGGTTCCAGAAAAAAGGATCTTATTCCTTTTGAGGAATGATCCAACTCTTTTGGAGACCAGTGGGCATGGTAAATGTACAATACAGGGCACACCATGTATATTTTATGGGGAGATGCTACAGTTTAACATCATGTGCTGAGGATGATGGTTATTGGAAGTTTAACATCCACTATCTCAGATTGTGAGGATTCACTACTCACCCATACGACATACATTACCCATACTCACACACTCGTGGGGAAGTGAAGGCATCATAAATTCCTTACTGAGATGGGGTTGTGGAGTGACCCATTGAGGGGATCACATTATCATGGCTATTTTATGTATAAATAGTCATTATCACCTCTATGAGATGATGCATGAGGCTAATAAATTTAATTTAATGCACTACCCAAGGGACCTTGAAATCACATCGTACAAACATGGAAGGTCCTATAGGGATTTCCTTTGTGAAGAAATTGGATTCATAGGAAAGGACATTGTGATGCTCTGGTTCCCACAGAGTGGAAGGACATCGCAAATGGATATTCTTCACGAAGTTAAGTGGTGTATCCTAGGATGGGTGTATAGATGCATTAGAAGGGTGATTTGTGAAAATAAAAATAATTCATGGAGTACAAGACTATGAATCATGGATTCCATACAATGCACGGCACTATAAAGTGATGTTCTTTGTGAAGCATATTGATACTACCTTACCATGGCTTTCACATTTTCATTGAAGGAACATATAAAAGCATGAGTGCTTTGTGAAAACCCTATTTCCCTTAAGTATTTCCATCCATTGCGATGTTATGTGGTCTTTGTGATGTCCATCACTTCATGGAGAGGGTTTCTATTTTAGAAAAGAGAATGGTATTTCCCAATGCTCAAGTACCTTAAAGATCACTTTTTCTCAATGTATTCGCAGTTCAAAATGTTCTTCATGATATGAGAGTTGAGAAGGAAAAACATTCTATTTATCCTTCATTTGTGTCCGATGGAATCCTAATATTTATAGGAAAGAGGTGGAGAGAATCTCTGATAGCTCGTCACAAAGCCATGTGGCAATATGCCATCATAAGCTTATTATGTCATGTTTTTCTTAACTGTAGAGTCCTCCTCCATCCACTGCTTCGTGCAGAGGCCACCTTAATTCCCTTCGAGGTTCTTGTAGAGGATTCTTTCAATTTTCAATGAATTGTAGAGGCGATCTGGTTCCCTCAATGGTGCGAAGCTCCCTGTCAATTCCGTCGTAACATAAGTTCCTTATTCCACTTTTACTCTTCATAGAATACATAGGGGCATCAAAATTGCCCCACTCGTTGTACTTATGGGCTCCACGAAGCCCGTGGTTCTGAAGGGATTTGCAAATGTGCTTCGTGAAGTAGGACTTTTGGCATTGGTGGAATCTTTGAGAAATGATTCCACTACATAATTTTTTGGTACCAACTAACACCCCCACCCACATAGATTGATCCAAGGGGAAAATGAGGTTCAATGTCTGATAAATGATCACTAAAATTTTTAGGCCAATCACAAAGAAATATTGAGAAGCAGGGTCACAACATTGAGAGGTGATGCACGGGTTGAGAATGATGTGCAACTAGTCAAAACCAGGTGCACTGCAAAGATCATAGGTAGTTGCTTATAAATAGGGAAGGACAACCCTTCTTTTCTCTTAACATATCTTACTGTTTCTGTGATTGTTCTCTTGATTCAAAAATCTCTACAATCTCTACGATTGATCTTTGCGAATCAGACACCCTTTTCTCTATGGTTCATAGTGATTCGTCTAACTCAACGATTGTGCACTCCGCGGCATGGGTCTGCAAGGTTTGTGTAAGGGCTCTATGACCTATCTCCATTATAGGGCTCCGCGATCGACCTCTACGATCAAAAATAAAAACCTAATTTTTTTTGAGAAGTAATGGCACATCAAGAAGAATCAAGTGGGGACTTGTAGATGTTGTCCAGAGAGTAGATATGGATGATAACATGGGGATTGGGGAATGTGTGTGAAATCATTTGGATTGTAAATCACTTTTGGAGATATCGTTGGACACCATAAGAACTACCCCAATGAAAAATACTACCTGTATACATATTTGGACTGAGATATGATTTTCAAATTACCAAAGCAAGCTTGGACAATCCAACATACTGGTTCAAAATTACCTCAATACAATTCCAATGGTTTAGGGTAGTCGACAGTCATACTTGGGAGGATTATACACCCGTCAATCTTAAATTCTTGTATAATCATGAAAACAACGTAGATGGGAAGGCTTTGTAGTGAACGGAATCTCCCCCGCAATACTAAACATTTATGAAGGCGGTCTTGGGGAACCTGAAGAATGGGGGGAGATGAGTGCAATCTTCGCGAGGGAGAAAGTTTCACAGATGACTGGGCATGGGATTATTGGGTCTATGCCTCCAAAAAGGAGTTTGGGGCAGATCTGAGGTGAGTGGACCTTTATGAGGTGGCATGAGCCTCCCAATTCAAAATATACCTAACGAAGAAACTAATGCCACAGTCAATGAAAAGGTTGTCATCATGTACTAACACATTCCATCTTCACATTGGGGAGGCTATTGTCAACCTATCAGATGTGAAAAAAAAATCCTAAGAATTATGATATTTGGAGATATGTATGATGAATTTATCCCCTCTATGAATACAAGTGTGGTACAGTAGAAGAGGTCGCCATTGGCGATGGCATTGATAGATAAGGTTCTAGGATAAGATAAGTATTCGGTGAGGGATGTCCTCTTTAAGTAGTGGTTCAGGTGGTTCCTAACTTCCCTTGTAGATGGGAAGCTTTTTGTGAGGCCCCCCACATACCTGAAGGAGGTCCATCACAGCAAAGAACACTATTACTAGTAACTCTTAGAGTACATATATTGGAAGACATGGGGGTTCAGTGTTATCACTGAGTAGCAACTCGTGGTTAGGTTGGTTTCATTCATCTCGGTGCTCATTTGCGACTAGATTTTTTTAGTAAGGGACACTAACATGGGATTATAGACGTGCACGTTAATCATGGTTTCAATGTTGGCGAAGGGGGAGTGGATCAATCTTGGGATCCTAATCCTCGTTAGGATGTATAAAGTGTTCTAGAATATCAGTGAAGAAAAGAGGCCACATAGGGTGTGCCAACTACTCCATCTTCTGTATGGGTGGATAATGGAAAATATGGGCCACTACGTATACCCAAAACCCATTTCCCCTATAGTGTTTGATTACATACTAGATATTTTGAATTCACTAGAGATTTTCCCACCCATGCTTACCCCATCGCTGGTGCTGAATCATGTTTAAAAGGTGGACTAGTTAGTCTTCCATTTGTTCATAACAGAAATAGGTGTTTTGACTAATAATATCTTGTGGAAGGTTTAACATCGGTCATACCTCCTAGCCTTTCATGATGGATTTCTAGTGATGCGTGTTGACCACAAGCCACTTTGTGGGCCATACTCTCTACATCGTTTCGCAAGGCAGTTCTGATATAGGGAGACTCTGACCCCACAGGTCTAGTTAGGATTGCGACATGAGGACCATACATGTATTGAGGAAGATGTGGCTCATGTTCATATAAGAGGATGGGAAGATGCATAATTTTCTACCTCCTCCCACAATTTTTTTATGAGTTGGTGAAGGAATATTCCAAGAGTTGGAAGGATTCCTACACATGGGAAATGTTGAAGCATTAGACCGTTTGTGATAGTGATGGGGAACACCCTGAATATTTGGGTGTGGACTGGATGGAAACATGAACATCTTGTGGTGGAGGGGCTGCAGCAGTGGTGAATCCTACATTGGTCAAGAGTCAAGCAGAAGAGGTGGACTCGGTGGTCCTAGTGTAGAAAAGTTTGTCAGAAGGGAGTCCATATAGGGGCTTCTGTAGGATTCCCACTCAGGATCTGGGAAAACATCTATGCCACATTGACCTGCCTGACGATGTTGTTTTCTCAGAGGACTACAAAAAATGGGATTTCAAAAGGAAATTCCTAAATCCTTCCTAGATGTGTCCCCATCGGAACCATCTTGGGATTAATTTTTCTGGGATTGTCCATGATAGAGTAGTCTTTTCAGTGTCCTCGGTGGAAGGGGAGTAGTAAATTGTCGATCTAGAAGACTTTGTGCACTATCGGAATGATCATCATAAAATGAAGGATCTAGTGAAGGTTATTCTCAATCAAACAACCCCTCCATAGTATTTAGTTGTCTAATTGAGTGAGTTCTTCCCTTTACTAGAAGAATCATAAGGGTCCTCCAAGGGGAGTGTCTTATAGAGGGGGAGCTCTGGAGGAGGGTGAGGATGCAATCTCAGAACTGGAAGAGTTTTCATAGGATCATGAGGTAAACCTTATTGAATTTTCATGTAGTACTTATTCGGGTCATTTATGAATTCTCAACTAATATTTGACCTATCTAGGAGAAACTCATACAAAAAACTCACACTCTCACAATAGTAGATTCACCTGTGGGTGCTTCGGGTTTTTTACTCGTGAAAATGGTGATTACCTCACTTAGCGGGGATGCGACAAAAATGGTGGTTACCTTGGAGTCTTCTAATTTCCAAACCATATATAGAGGTCCACTCCTCAGGGTTCTAGAAAAAACAGCTCAGGGGAGAGACCATCTATTTGATCTCTGAAAGTCTTCTTCAAATAATTTGAAACAGTCATCTGTTGAATCATTACAACTGATGTCTGTGTCTTCTTACATTAACAGTTCATAAAATGGAATGGGCCACATTGGATATGATGGGCGGGGCTCTTGGTATTTTCCATCCAATGGGAATTCTTTGGGTCAAAGAAGTGGACAACCAAACTTACCAAACTGCATTTCTCCCAACCATAGGTGGGAGAGTCAGTAGAACTGAACTTGAAATAATCGAGGTTGAATACATCAATTGGGATCAGTCGGATGACATGGGACCTGGTCTACCTAACTAGAAACTATATAAGGATACTGTTGATGAGTTCCTAGAGTCATTCCCCACACATCAACATGCAGACCCTGAGGACCAGGATGAGAATGGTTCCAATGAATAGAACGACAATGTAGTGTGTTTTCGGTCATGGAATTTGATCAAGAACATACTCAGGGAGAATCCTAATAAATAATGGATATAATAGATCAGAATTATTCATTATTTTCTACATGAAATATGCGCTAGAGGGTTGGATGTGTAGCATCGGAATATTTTCATCTGAGATTTCATGGAATAGAAGATACGAGAGCATGATCGTGGCCTCAGTTGGGAGGGAAGTGGATGATGTCAGTTACCATAAAGAGACTCCAAGATTCCAAAAATTAGATCCAATGGTTGAGGGTGCATGTAGAGACCCAAAGCATATTGTGCATGGACATTACATTACTTTTGTGGAATACTTAGTACATAACAGAAACACACACACAAGGACCGTAATAGTTTAGTGTCTTTGGAAAATCATAATATAAACTTCTAATCATGGTGAAAGATCTTCAGCATCTCCCATAAAGATCTTCCCTTTTTTTACCTAAAATCTTTCTTTATATCCCGGGGAAAAGAAAACATAAAAGGGTGAGCTCAAATTCTCAGTATGGGTAAATAATATAAATATCAATCACATCATATTCATAAGAACATAACATTTTGGAAATCATAACCTACAAAAGAGATCATAATATCATAACATGGGATAAATCATAGTAGTGAAATGAAATCCCAATAATCATAACATAAAACATGGAACTTTGTGGCATACACATATAATCATATAGAATCACTTATTATTAGTCAAGACTCATTTCCAAGACTATCTTAGTGGACAAAGTCCATTTCTGCACCGAGTTCACTCCTCGTTTCAGTCCTGTTTCACTGAACAGGTTTAACATGCCGTTCCAGCCATATATATCTCATGATATATAAAATCTTTACCCAATGCATTGGAAGGAGATATTGGTCCCACACATCTCATAATGATACCATTCTTATGTGTGCCACAAAATCATAAACCATACATCATAGCATAACTCATGTAATAAAAATGGGAATCTTAAACATCGTGACATCATAAAACAATTTATATAAGATAAAGGAATTCATAAAAATATTTCCATCACAACATAATCAAATCCATGTAATAATAGGGATAAAAACAGAACCCTATATTATCTTAGATGGAAAATAATTTTGATAAAACTCTTGAAACTCCATTCTTGAGGAAAATATCCTTTCTACTTCAAAAACATTTTTCCTTTCTTAACATGTCATACAATTTTAAACTAAAAAAAGTTGATTAAAAATAGACTTGAAAACTTGTAAAGGATGCTTCTTGGAAATAATGTTTTAAAAATCCATTCATGCCGTATATGTTAAAAATAACATTCTCCTCATACTTTTGTCGGAAAAGTCAAAAAGTACCTTATAGGGTAACCAAAGGAAAGATTCCATTCATACAATGTGGTAAAAAGTCAATAAAGGGTAAAAATGACTTAAAACATTCATGGAAGAATGGTAAATATTATATGAAAACATTTTTAGAAAACATGGTCATGGATGGTATATGTAACCCCAGTAAATACTTACGTATAAGCAATCTCAGATAAAAATGAGATTGAAAATTTATCCTTTACCTTAGGTCCGATTTTCATCGTAAGTGTTCGAACCTCCTATATAATGATTTAAATAATGTCATTGACTTATTCCAGAATCATACTCATTGTTATGATATCATATATGGTTCACTTATGACTTTATATTATCCGTTCTTTTGTAAATTCCATGTTAAAGAGCGTTTTGGGTAAAATCGTTTCATTTGTCATCCGTGTTTTGACTTGTCATTATTCATATTATTACTTAGATCATGATTACTTAATTCCAGAATATAAAACATAATTTATATATAATATATATTCAGAATATACATATATATAATAGATCATTAAATGGAAAGAAATACAATGTTCATGGAGACGGTAGGTCGTACGTATGCATGAACGTTGTTTTCATTTTCTTATTGAGTTGAATGGAATTAAGTATATGACATACATATATATACACATAAATCCAATATCATTATTATGTCATATATTTCATGATTACTTATTATATATACTTTATAATCATTCATTAATGGTTAACGTGGAGAATGAATCTCATCGCGTCGTGGAGACGGTAGTCCGTACGTACGCACGAGCTATGATATCATTCTCATGATCGTGGAATTGTATTGGAGTGTATGTATACTATTTCAGAATCAAAATCACTTTACAATAATCATATATAGTTATTATGTAAACCATTATACCCATCCTAGTAAGGTGGTGGTAGAAAATATATTACACCACAGCGTGGAGACAGTATTCCGTACGTACGCACGCGCGGTGATTTCGTTTTCAGTAGGATGGATAGATGGTGAAATAGGGTTTTTTCATACTTATAATAACATATCAGTATATGAGTGATACTGATGTTATTACTTCATAATGAAACAACCTATGAATAAGAAGTGGAAGAAGAAATAAAGTTGAAAGAATCGGTAACGGACATTACCTCTTCTTTGAAGCGCCTCTTTGGGTCCTCATCATAGGGCTCTAAAATTGGTCTTTAAGGAAGACCAGGACCTATAGGATGTTTCTAGGGAAGTGGAGAAGAAAATTTGGCAGGGGTTTAACGAGATTGAATGATCAAAGTGGTGTGAGGAATAGAGGGAGGAGGTTCCCTTTTATAAGGGAGGAGAGGGGCACCTTTGGAAGAACTAAAAATATTATTTCATTATAAAGACATATTCGGTTTTAAATAGCTACAAATTGATTTATTTCTAAGATAAGGTGGGTATGGTTCTAAAGCCTCTCATTAAATATAATTTGGACATGTTTAGTTTACTATATTAACCTTATCATTTAGATTTAACTTTTAGTTAGATAATTTTACTTTTACCGTGTCTTTTTGTGTTCTTACACTATAAGGTTAATAAACTTACTATAACAAGACAAATGAACCCCAAGTTGTTTATTATTAATATATATAACCTTATATAAGTCATTTGGCCGAACCATAGATTTTTAGGAATAAAATACTAATTAATAATATAATATTTCTTTTAAAAACTTTTTTATGTCAATTTTGACACTATTTAGTAATTGATTTTTTTGAGAATCATAACAGAATTATTAGTTCGAAAAAAGTTAATTAAATTAATAATAACATGTCATGTTAACTTAGAAAATTATTGGAATTCATAAAAAGTCTCAAATTAAATTTATTTGGGTATTTATAACATCAATTATGTCAATATTTCATTAATAAGATAATTACTACATCATCTTTGTGTCATAAATAAATTACATTATTTAATGTCTAAAAATTACAAATAAAATACCATTATGTAGGAAATCTTTTTATATTTCTAATGAATATTTATAGTCGAATTTACATTATGTATAACCCTATATTAAAAATTATTTACTTATTAAACTTTGATTTTAACTATTTTAACCCTTCTTTAAATAAATTAATAATAAATGTTCTAATCTAATCCAAGTGGACCTAAATGGTCATATTTTATTCCTAAGGTTGTTTTTGGTCGAATTACAGTTATCCAGTATAATTAGGACATGTGTTAGGGTAATAATAATATCATTTTTACCCTTAATTACCCTATTTACTTTTAACCGTGGTAAAAAAAATTAACAAGTTACTATTCGCCAAAAATTATTTTCATCTCATTGAACCACATTTTACTTACTGACATCAACCGTGTCTCTCAGATTTTTGAAATTCCAATCACAAAAGCGGTGAAATTAACTTTTATGAAAAATTCATTTTTTTAACTACCACTTAGTGGTTTCACTATTCCTCAAAAAATGAAAGTTTCCATAAAAATAACAAAAATTAGGCCTAAGCTATATTTGATATTATGAACTAAAAAATGATGTCTATTTTACCAAATTCAAAACATATCAGTTTTATTAATTAATTTAAAAATTAATTCTCGTCGTCAAAACAAATAGCGTGTTCTTAAGAGATAATAACTACCAAAATATTGACACTTGTTTTTGTCTGGTTTAAATGAGAAATTACATCCAATGACCAACATTGTATTAAATTGTAAAAATATATTCTAAATATACTTTAAAGCCACTCATATTAATAATTTATCACTATTAATTATTTCTATTAAACAGGTTGTTTTTAATTAAAATTTAGTAATTTTCACTATTCATTGGTAAATGAAAGTTATCCGAAAAGTACCAAAATTTCACGCTAATCTAATTTAGATATTCCGAATCCAAAAATGAAGTCCATTATGAAAAATAAAATTTACAAAATTTCAAAAAGTGGTTATTACTATTCATAACGGCTAGTTTTAATAATATTTTAATAGCATATTGTTGTTTAGTGAAACTCGGTATTGCGTACTACACACGCTATCGAGGAAGGTCGTGATTGCGTGTAATGCAAGGCAAGTCAAGGATGTGTGTTGTGCAAGCTCCTTTTGGTGTAGCGTACAACACAAGACATTAATGAAATTAAAAAAAATATTTTTCATAAAATCTCAGGGTGTTACATTCTACCCCCCTTAAAATGAATTTCGCCCTCGAAATTTTTCAGGGTTATAAATGGTTTACTACTCGAAAGTTTCTTTAATATAAACCCACATTGTAAAAAGGAATACCAAAACCATTCTTTAAAAACAAAAGTATGAAACGTAACGGTTACCCAAATAAATTAATCACTGGGTTTCCACATAGGTGAAAATATGGATACGGAAGAGAAATCTAACCATCATGTTCTGATGGAGAGTGGTAGAGAACATGGATATAGAAAATCCAGCAATCAAAAAGCCATAATTTTTTGACGATCTAAGGTACCATCTGATTCATCAGATATAAGAGCACTAGGACAACATTTTTGGTTTTTAAGATCATTTCCCTAAAGTTGATTAAATTGGAATTAGAAGAAATACTTTCGTGATTTTGGTATAGTCTCACCGTTGGTCATTCTTTGGACATTTTACACTTCATCTCTTAAATAAATGAAGTTGAATTTGTTATTCGTGATGTGTTAGCAGATCATGTGATAGAATGATGGGTCATTCCATCTGTCTCAAACAAAAGGTTAGAAAAGTTATAAAAAAATACATAAGTCCATCTATAGTGAGATTAATCATATATGGTTCCTAAAATGGACTTATACTTCATATATAATAAAACTTTTTTCTACTAAATATGGACTTCCTGTAGGCCAGTGGTAGGCGATAAAGGCTAGTCGCACTTTGGTTGTGGGTTTGATTCTGACAGCCTTGTCCGACGCGATGGGATGTCGCTCGTCCTACAGGTTGTCCTTTTTCTATAACTACATTACTAAAACATCAAAAAAAAGTTCTATCCTTAAACAATACTAACGTATGTCCAACATAATCCATTCCAATCATTAGGCTTATCTAAAATACTTTGTTCCGTGCTCATAGTATAAAGAAAACGATTACTTGAAATGTCATCAACCAATCATGTGAATACCATCATTTATCCCACATATATCTGGTTGGTCCCATTCCAATCATGTGAATATATTAATCATGTATTCTCTTGAAAAATAAATACCCATTAACCCTTATTGAAAACATGAATGCTGTCAAAAGTTAACTTTTTCCACATACCAAAATCCAAAAATTATATTTACTCAAACCATGATATAACCTTCTCCTTATATCAGTCATGAGCTCATGAATACTATCAAACATTTAATTTTCCCCTTATCCCTTCATTATTTTCATATCATCTATATTCCAAAAATATCTAAATAACTTTTAATGGATACTGGTACCATTAATCATACACATTCAAAACTTAAGGAAAGACAATAGTGTAACAATCCTTCGAAGTCTCTTTATTCCGTAGTACCATGAGATTACTTATACAACATTACACTTGATAAACATGTAATCATTCCACTACCTTGTTAAACCATTGAACGAGATTCCACAATTCGTTCATCTCACATATCATTTGTAGTCTCTTCATCATCATCAACATAAATACTACCCATACGGCCATACTGATTCTCTTCATGAGACTTTCCCTTAGGTCATTGGTTTTCATAATGCCCGTACATTCCACATTTAAAAAATTTAACCATTGTTGATGTCGTAGAAATACCATTATCCTCATCCATGGTGTTAACTAAACCTTTTCATTTGCACTTACTGGCTTTGTGTCCTTATTTTACACACCCAAAGAATCCTCTAGTTCCCTTGTAACAATCTACTCGATGCCTCTTCCCACATGATTTACATGAGGGAAATTGAACTTTCTTTCCTATATGATCATCATGAAAGTCCATCTTTCTCTTATTATCTAAGTCGGGAAACTTACCAATGTTGAGATTATTGATCATATTATGAGATTGGTGATTAGGAATAATAAAGATGTTTGGAATACAAAATCCTGTTTCATTTGGTTTCTCAGGAAGAATATCATTCCATTGTCCGTCATATCCTCCATTATCATAAATCTTCCTGTTTCCAGCTATTTTCTAAAACCCAAAAAGAATAGTGTGAGAGGAAAAAATCATGCTAGGGAAAACAACATAATAAAAGGGGGAGTACCATCAATATCTAACATCTTAGGTTAAATTCTAATATAATTACCGTAGTTCTAGGACTATATCCTATACGTATACTTATCCTTAGGGACATCCCTAGACATACCTTAGAAATATCTCTAGGGATCTCACTAACGTTTTCACATCCTAGTTTCCAAAGGTTGACTAAACCTTTTCTCTGATACCAACTGTAGAGACCCAAAGCTTAACGTACATGGACATTACATTACTTTTTCAGAATACTTAGTACATAACAGAAACACACACACAAGGACTGTAATAGTTTAGTGTCTTTGGAAACTCGGAATATAATCTTCTAATCATGGTGAATGATATTCAGCATATCCCATAAAGATCTTCCATTTTTTTCCGAAAATCTATCTTTATATCCTAGGGAAAAGAAAACATAAAATGGTGATCTCAAATTCTCAGTAAGGTTAAACAATAGAAATATCAATCACATCATATTCATAAGAACATAACATTTTGGAAATCTTAACCTACAAAAGAGATCATAATATAATAACATGAAATAAATCATAATAGTGAAATGTAATCCCAATAATCATAACATAAAACATGGACATTTATGGAATACACACATAATCATAGAGAATCATTTCTTAGTAGTCAAGACCCATTTCCAAGACAATCTTAGTTGACAAATTCCGTTTTTGAACCGAGTTCACTCCTCGTTTCAGTCCTGTTTCACTGAACCGGTTTAACCTTCCGTTCTAGCCATTTCTATCTCATGAGATATAAAATCTATACCAAATTCATTGGAGGGAGATATAGGTCCCACCCATCTCATAATGATACCATTCTTATGTGTGCCACAAAATCATAAACCATACATCATAACATAACCCATGTAAAAAAAATGGGAATCTTAAACATCGTCACATCATAAAACAATTCATATGAGATAAAGGAATTCGTAAAAATATTTCCATCACAACATAATCAAATACATGTAATAATAGAGATAAAAACAGAACCCTAAATTATATTAGATCAAAAATAATTTTGATAAAACTCTTGAAACTCCATTCTTGAGAAAAATATCCTTTCTACTTCAAAAACATTTTTCCTTTCATAACATGTCATACAATTTTAAACTAAATTAAGTTGATTAAAAATAGACTTGAAAACTTGTAA
This sequence comes from Viscum album, assembly GCA_963277665.1. NCBI lineage: Eukaryota > Viridiplantae > Streptophyta > Magnoliopsida > Santalales > Viscaceae > Viscum > Viscum album. The sequence goes on along the minus strand of OY728159.1, from coordinate 2,097,742,698 downwards.
AGTATGCTTCTTGGAAATAATGTTTTAAAAATCCATTCATGTCGTATAAGTTAAAAATAACATTCTCCTCTTACTTTTTTCATAAAAGTCAAAAAGTGCCTTATATGGTAACCAAAGGAAAGATTCCATTCATACAATGTGGTAAAAATTCAATAAAGGGTAAAAATGACTTTAAACATTCATGGAAGAATGGTAAAAATTTTATGAAAACATTTTTAGAAAACATGGTCATGGATGATATACGTAACCCCAGTAAATACTTACGTATAAGAAATCTCATATAAAAATGAGATTGAAAATTTATCCCTTACCTTAGGTCCAATTTTCTTTGTAAGTGTCTGCACCTCCTGTATAATGATTTAAATAATGTCATTGACTTATTACAGAATCATACTCATTGTTATGATATCATATATGGTTCACTTATGACTTTATATTACCCGTTCTTTTGTAAATTCCATGTTAAAGAGCGTTTTGGGTAAAATCGTTTCATTTGTCATCCGTGTTTTGACTTGTAATTATTCATATGATTACAAAGATCATGATTACTTAATTCCATAATATAAAACATAATTTATATATAATATATATTCAGAATATACATATATATAATAGATCATTAAATGGAAAGAAATACACTGTTCATGGAGATGGTAGGTCGTACGTACGCATGAACGCTGTTTTCGTTTCTTTATTGAGTTGAATGGAATTAAGTAGATGACATAAATATATATAAACATAAATCCAGTTTCATTATTATTTCATATATTTCATTATTACTTATTATATATACTTTATAATCATTCATGAATGGTAAACGTGGAGAATAAATCTCATCGCGTCGTGGAGACGGTAGTCCGTACGTACGCACGAGCGATGATATCATTCTCATGATCATGGAATTGTATTAGATTGCATGTATAATATTTCAGAATAAATATCACTTTTAAATAATCATATATAGTTATTATGTACACCATTATACCCATCCAAGTAAGGTGGTGTTGGAAAATAGATTAACCACGGCGTGGAGACAGTATTCCGTACGTACGCACGCACGATGATTTCGTTTTCCGTAGGATGGACAGATGGTGAAATAGGGTTGTTTCATACTTATAATAACATATAATTATATTAGTGATACTGATGTTATTACCTCATAATGAAAAAACCTATGAAGAAGAATTGGAAGAAGAAATAAAGTTGAAAGAATCGGTAACGGACATTACCTCTTCTTTGAAGCGCCTCTTTGAGTCCTCTTCTAAGGGAAAAAAAATTGGTCTTTGAAGAAGACCAGGACCTCTAGGATGTTTCTAGGGAAGTTTAGAATATAATTTTGCAGGGTTTGGCCGAGCTTGAATGCTCAAAGTGGTGTGAGGAAGAGAGGGAGGAGGTGCCCTTTTATAAGGGAGGAGAGGGGCACCTTTCGAAAAACTAAAAATTTTATTTTATTATAAAGCCATATTCTGTTTTAAATAGCTCCAAATTGATTTATATCTAAGATAATGTGGGTATGGGTCGAAATACTCTCATACAATAGAATTTGGACAAGTTTACATTACTATTTTAACCTTATCATTTAGATTTAACTTTAAGTTAGATAATTTTACTTTTACTGTGTCGTTTTGTGTTCATACACTATAAGGTTAATAAACATACTATAACAAGCCAAAAGAACCCCAAGATGTTTATTATTAATATATATAACCTTATATAAGTCATTTGGCCGAACCTTAGATTTTTAGGAATAAAATAACAATTAATAATATAATATTTGTTTAAAAACTATTTTATGTCAATTTTGACACTATTTAGTAATTGATTTTTGGGAAATTCATAACAGAATGATTAGTTCTAAAAAAGCTAATTAAATTAATACTAACATGTAATATTAACCTATAAAATTAGATTAATTCATAAAAAGTCTCAAATTACATTTATTATGGTATTTATAACATCAATTATGTCAATATTTCATTAATAATATAATTACTGCATCATCTTTGTGTCATAAATAAATTAAACTATTTAATGTATAAAAATTACAAATAAAATACCATTATGTATGAAATCGTTTTATATTTCTAGTTAATATTTATAGTAGAATTTATCTTATGTATAACACTATATTAAAAATTATTTACTTATTAAACATTGATTTTAACTATTTTAACCCTTCATTAAATAAATTAATAAAAAATGTCCTAATCTAATCCAAGTGGGCCTAAATGGTCATATTTTATTCCTAAGGTTGTTTTTGGTCTAATTAAACTTATCCAATAGAATTAGGACATGTGTTATGGTAATAATAATATCAATTTTACCCTTAATTACCCTATATACTTTTAACCGTGGTAAAAAAAATTAAAAAGTTACTATTCACCAAAAATTATTTTCATCTCATTGAACCACATTTTACTTACTAAAATCAACCGTGTCTCTAGGATTTTTGAAATTCCACTCACAGAAATGGTAAAATTAACTTTTATGAAAAATTCATTTTTTTTAACTATCACTTAGTGGTTTCACTATTTATCAAAAAATGAAAGTTTCCTAAAAAATAAAAAAAAATTAGGCCTAAGCTATATTTGATATTATGAACTAAAAAATGATGTCTATTTTACCAAATTAAAAACATATCAGTTGTATTAATTAATTTAAAAATTAATTCTCGTCGTCAAAACAAATAGCGTGTTCTTAAGAGATAATAACTACCAAAAGATTGCCACTTGTTTATGTCTGGTTTAAATGTGAAATTACATCCAATGAACAAAATTGTATTAAATTGTAAAAATATATTCTAAATATACTTTAAAACCACTCAAATTAATAATTTATCACTATTAATTAATTATATTAAAAAGGTTTTTTTTAATTAAAATTTAGTAATTTTCACTATTCATCATAAAATGAAAGTTATCTAAAAAGTACCAAAATTTCACCCTAAGCTAATTTCGATATTCTGAATCCAAAAATGAAGAACATTTTGAAAAATAAAATTTACAAAATTTCAAAAAGTGGTTATTACTATTCATAACGACTAGTTTTAATAATATTTTAATAGCATATTGTTGTTTAGTGAAACTCGGTATTGCGTACTACACATGCTATCAAGGAAGGTCGTGATTGTGTGTAATGCAAGGCAAGTCAAGGATGTGTGTTGTGAAGGCTCCTTTTGGTGTAGCATACAACACAAGACATTAACGAAATTAAAAAGAATATTTTTCATAAAATCTTGGGGTGTTACAGTGCATGTGAATGAGTACTCTTATTTATGTGAGACAAAATCAGGTCTTGTTCCTGGATGAAGGCCCAGTTGGAAAAGGTCGAAGAACAAATTAAGCGAGCCTCTGAGGGGATGGCTATAATTCGATCCAACAGGGATTGGTCCCAGATTGAGGCTAATGATGTATTCCCCATTTTCATTTTGGAGGAGGAGGAGCATAACTAGTTATAGAATATCCTAGACAACACAAGCCAACAAGTGGCAGAGCTTGGAATCTCCATTGTAGAGGTCAACCTATCCATTGGAGGGACCAATCCTTGGGCATTCTAAGGTGTGTAAACACATAAAAGTACATTCATGATTTTATTTTTTATGTTGGTTGTGTTTATGAGTTCTATTATTTGTTTTGTATTATTGCATTTCCATTATATTCTTGATGTATCAAGCGATTAATCCCTAATATATCGTGGGTCGTGCTCGATGTGATAAACAAGGGATGACTGCATCGTCTTTCCATTTGAATATGAGAGTGCCAACCGGTCTTTAAGAATCCAGGGTCCAAACAACTGATCCTGATTTCCTGAATGAAAGAGTGAGGCCTTCATAGAGAAGGAAAATCTTAGAATTTTCAATTTTCTACATTCCCAATGTTCTCTAGTGCACAAGAGGGGTAATGATATGGGTGTTAGAATCAATCCGAGAAGAGGGTAGCAGAAATTGTGAATCATGATACCAAGTATTATGAATGCTATTGGAATGGAATTGAAATGAAGGGTTAACAATTGACCATGTTTGAAAAATAGTATCCCTATTAGGTTATCGTAAAATTGGGATAATAAATGTGGGCTGACCGTGAACCATGATTGAAACAAGGGGCCTGACTCCGAGTGTCATCCATTAGTCTTTTGAAATGTAATCCTAGGATAGTTGGCAAGCCATAGACCATGAATTCATAATATATGGGGATTTTCGAAGGCCTTCAATAGGAAGAGGATCGAAATAAAGGTCACAGAAATCAGAGAGGGTGGATTGATGGGTAGTTCAAATGGATTCCAACACTCTTGAAATTATTCCATTGTGAAGAAAAAACAGTAGTTGTGTGCATCGGTCTTATCAGGGATCATACCTAATTCTAGACAGGGCCACTCTAGTGAGGACCTAGAATTTCTTGTAGCTTTACATCATACCAATGAAGATGATATACACATAGTCTAATGCCATACGGTGAGGATAGTGCACATAGCATTAATATCATACTGACTGGACTGAGGATAATAGTTTAAAGTCATGTCGCACGGACTACAGTCTCCGAGTTTATAGTCATATATATTGGACAATGATCGGGGTTGAGGGGCCAGAAGGGTTAATGACCATATAGCTAGACCCAAGGTGATATTCATAGGCATCTCTACGTATCCCAAAAGGATGAGAATAATTTAAAACATAGTTCATGAGCACATGGAGGGTAGCGACAAATGATGGCTGGGGAAATCCTCTTTTGCGAAGAAGCTAACGTTTCTCAAAATTATCATGGGTCATCCTGAACTTCTTCAGGGTAGAACCGTAGCTTAAATTCATTTGTTGGGGACATGGTTACCTTGAATGTAAAAGCGTAGTGTGGTACATATCCTAAATTGAATTAATACTTTGAGAGTGCATACTACACGACATGTTCTGGATGGGATATTTTATACCATAGAACAGAGGTGTTCTAACATGGGGATAGACCCAAAGGAAAGTTCTCAGACGTTCCAACGTACACCATGAACATGGGAATAAATCTATACATAGTTTTGGATGAGCCATGTAGATTATCATCATACGGTATGATTGAGAGTTGATTGGGTGACCCCAAATGTGGGAGTACACGGTGAAACCATTATAGACCTGACATGAATTAGGACCAAGGAAATCCATTCCACACCATTAATTCATGGGGGAAATCTTAGGTTTAGATACCGAACATAGATAAATTTGGGTTGTGCCCAAGGAAAATTGTCGGGGCCTTCCTAGGGATCCCATGTGGATGGGAATAAATCCATACTTACATCTCATATTGTATTTTAACATCCTGCAGGATGAAAGGCATGTGAGGTTTCGCTTCATCAGTACATATCTTTCCAAAACCACTACGCCCACGTGAGTCATACTCGATGTGGAAAACAAGGATTAGTGATGAGAATTTTTTGGTATAGGTAGGAACACATGAGGGGAAATGGAACACTAAGGGAATGAAGTCCAAATATTGCTGACCCACCTGCTTAATGTACATATATGCACAATGGTGTAAAAAAGAGTGTGATGGAATACCACTTGATCATAAGGGAGTGGAAAGATGTGAATCATGCTGCCCGAGATCTGGATTTCAATGATGGTGGAATGACGATATAGGATAACTTTTATCCATGTTCGAAAAACATCATAAATATCACATTATCATGGCATATTGACATACAAGTGAGGGTCGACTGTTGATCATGTTCAAAACATGGTACCTATTGGAAAATGTCTTATGGGGTCTTCTGGGTTGTTGGAACAACATGGTAGGTAAGCCAATGTGTCATTAGACCAAGCCATGAAGGGGGTCCCTTCAGATGTGGAAGCAGATGGAGGTCCAAATAAATGACTAATGAAGCATGAGCAAAAATTGAGGGAATGTCCATGTAAAAATTCCACACATTGTTCTCTTCGCCATGATGTATTTGAGTACATGAATGAGATGTATCAGATAGAAGGATTTTAATCCATATCAAAGGAAAAGGGTAATTGGGATACAAACTCATAGTTTAAGGTTGTATAGTTGACTATTAAGAGGGAACATAGTTTAATGGAATGTGCGTAGATTGGAGATGTATAAAAACATGACGCGTAGTTATTGTATGAAGATCTTAGTTTATGGTCCTAGAACTCAGACTATATAATGATGAGATAAAGGAGACATATCGTGCCATTGTTGCAAAACCTGATAGGATTTAGGACCAAATAGGTACTCCCACACCAAATTCTCACAACAGAGTTCAATCCAACGGTCTAGAAAGAAGGCATGATTTGAGATACAAGTTGATGGACCTGAAGACAAAACATTCGGGTGTTCCTATGTATCCCATAATGAATCAAATCATTTCGTACATAGTTCTTGTGGGATGATCTTAGTTTATGGTCATATAAATCATACTAAAATGTAATGGAGTAAGTGATACACATGGGGTAGCAATTGAAAAACCTTATGTGAATTAGTATAGTATGATTCTGTATCACACAATGTGCTCCAAGGGGAAATTTTAGGTAGAGGGACAAAAAATGAAAGTTGGGCTGGGCCTAAGGAAAACTGCTTGGTAAATATTACATATACCATTATGATGGGAACAAATCATTACATAGTTCTGGAAGTTGGTGTGGGACGGTTCCAATCCCATGGACAACACTGTCGTGCAGCTCTACTCCACACAACAAAAGAAGCGACATTTCATGGATCTTGTTTGATCATTATGGTTTAATGGAATGTGTGTGTGTTTTTTATGAAATGAACCTAGTTCAAATAATATTGGTGTCGCTGTAGTTATCAAGCCCTATGTAGGCCTTAAAAAATAGCATGGGGAATGACTGATACCAAACGTGATGTCCCCTAGAGTGAGGACATCACAATGCGGAGTAGTTTTTCATCGTGTGGCGATAATGGTAGTGTCACAGTGTAGGGTTGAATGATAGGACCATCCCATGAATTTTAAAGTCATGTGACAAATATGAAAGAGTTTAAAGTAATGTGGGTCTAGGAATAAAATTTTACATTCATATAGATTGGATGGTATGAGAAGAATGTGGTTTTAGAAGGAATTCTCTTGATTTGATAATGCATACCCAATGTGAATGAGGAGAAGGTCCACACCACACCGTGTGAAATTCCAGAGGATAAACCTTAGGCTAATGGGACGGATAAGATTAGAGAATATGTGGATGGACCTGAAGATGAATCTTCCTGGTATTCCTACATATCCCATGAGTTTTGGAGTCAGCCATTTGTAGTTCTAGAAGTGCATTTTAACGTCTTGATGGATGAGAGACAAGAGAGACTAGATCCTAAAAGGGGAGTACATGGTGAGTCTATTTCAAACCTAATGTGAATGTGGACATAATCCTACATACTCCACACCACAAAGTCCTATATATTTCTGGTCCAAATATCCAAAAATAAAGATAATTAGTGGCACCTAATCTTGACCCGAAGACGAAATGTATGGGCATTCCTACATAGTCCATAAATATGGAAATCAACCCATACATAGTTATGGATGTGCCATGCATTTAAATGTCATACGACAAGGATGTAGATAGATATTAGTTTAATTTCATAGATCTCATACCATATAAAGTGGTACACTTCCAAAAAGGCATAAACATTGAAAAAATTATGAATCCCACATGAGCAAAGCCCAATGTAGAAAACAAGGGTGGATAAGATTGTCGCAACAAGTGGAATACATACTGTAACTTCCCGGTTCCAGAAGCCACCCAGAGGCTCTATGTATATAGTTGGTCACATGGCCTCAAACACATTTACCCTAATGCCAGAGGCTACCAACTAGTAGCGAGGGCCTTGGGTGTGAGAGTGGAGAAACTATTCTCTCATTGGGAAAGTAACACAGCAGAAGTAAAACAGATTTACAAATGTGGAAGTAGTAAAAATACCCTACCATAGTGAACATTAAAAGACTAAAATGAAGAAGAAATAAGATCACATATATAATGATGCGAGATACATATATCTAGGAAAGTAGCCAAACAAGTCAAAATGTTGGAATATAGAAGTAATCCTAGTACAAAGTAAAGTAGTTAAACTCCTGCAGTATTACAAGACTCAGCTTGGTCCCATGCCCTCCAGCTCCTCAGCAATCAAGTACATAAATTAGATGGGTGCTTACATTTATATATACCTCCAGTAATATAATATGTTTGGGCCCAAAAGAATGACCCAAATAGTGTGTGCGACTAATCCCAGTACACAACCACCATAAGATTTGTGCCTAATAGTCAGTGAATATATATGACAATCAATAAGTAAAATAAGCAGTAAATAAGGAAGTAATCAGCAGAAAGTAAACCTTTTTATAGTTCAATTGAATTTAATTCCATATATCAAGTAAGAAGAGAGAAAATGCAGGTAACCCTCCGGGAATTACTCTCCTCCTAACACCTCTGGTTCAACCAAACCAACACAAGCAACCATCTGGGATGTACACATAGTCTAACCCATCCTGTTCACCTTAAACATAGACTATTTGATGAAGCATTCACTATCAATTCCCACTATATTCACATATAGGTAACTAAAATGTGCTCTAGGAGATCACATACTTCTCATTCCCCTTGTGGCCCCCGTTGAGGAACTATATACACTCTGAGGAAAAACGTACATCAATTCCCCCTATGATATCACATCACAAAAGTAAAAACAAACACTTTAGGGAAGCCCTCCGCATCCATTCACCCTATGGTCTACTACACCAGGTTCCCATTTCCATGTGTAAGTCAAAAATGTACAGATAAGCATAAAGGACAAATCGAACCCCAAGAACTACCTGGATAAATAGTTTACAACATAACAGTATGTTACATAAACAATCACTCCATCCTATAATACTAGGCACATGAGACCAAAAATGCAGCCTCACAGGCTAAGCCTGACCAAACGTTCATAAATAAAACATTCATGGGAAAACACTTCCAAAGAATAGAAATTAACTTTATTTACATTCAACTAATCTCTACTGAAGTATACAAGCATAGTAGGCAATTAACAGCGCTAAAACTATAAACACGCAATACCCCATTCATTGGTATTGGACACTTTGGAATATATAACTCAAATAATTTCTATGGAATGGAACAAACAATCTACCTCTACGTGGGGAGATCGATATACTTGAGTCTCAAGCCTTGAATATCCCTAGATCATTGTAGATCTACAAAAATGTCTAAAACATTCAACAAATGATAACTTGAGAAAGAAGAGGAATCATGAAACTATGCTCAAGAAGGAGGAAGATCTTACCGTGGAGATCCCAATGCAATTGACAATGGACGATTTGGAGAATGTAAGCGTGATCAGGGTCTTAGGAAACGATTACTGCCATACGGATGCTCTCGGACGAACTAGGTCGAGAGGAGTGTTGTTATGTCCGTCAGACGTGACCCCACTCTGTTTAATGAAAAAATGTACATGACGTGTAATTTTGAATTACAAGATGTGTACCTACCCTTACCATTCCCCACATTAGAAGGCCTACAGGTCCCCACACTCGACGGTGTGCACGCACTAGTGCAGATAACATTTTTTACATCACCATTTTTTACGTAGGTTATATATAACTGACGTAAAAATGCGGCGAGTAGATTTTTAACGTCGGTTATTAAAATAACCGACGTTACAAATCGCGCCTGTTGGGTTTTTACGTCGGTTATCTTATAACGGACATAAAAAACCAATGCGCGGGTGGGTTTTTACGTCGGTTATTTGGTAACCGACGTCAAAAACGCGTAGATATCGGGTTTTTTTACGTCAGTTATTTGGAAACCGACGGAAAAAACCCCCCGTGCATTGCTTTTTTACGTCGGTTATCTTATAACCGACGTAAAAAACCAAAGCACGGGGGGGGGGGTGGTTTACGTCTTTTATAAAATAACCGACGTAAAAAAACTGTAGATATCTCGTTTTTTACATCGGTTATAAAATAACCGACGTAAAAAACCAAAGCGCGGGAGCTTTTTTACGTCGGTTTTAAGATAACCGACATTATAAAGTTAAAAAATAGTTTATAATGTCGGTTATATAATAACTGATATTATAAAACATTTAAAAAAATTAAAGCCCGTGGACTGTCATTTACGATTTTTCGATTGACAGTCCGCCGGCTCGTCTCTCTCTCGCACGGTAAACCCTAATCGGCTCGTCGATCGACCTGCGTTAAACTCATTTTGGCTTCATTTTTTATCTTCTTCACTCCTCTCGGATCTATCATCTCAACTCGCAACATTCAAGTAAGCCTTCCTCGAATTTATTTCGTTCGTTTTTTGTTTCGATTCGTGATGTGCTTTTCATTCGTTTTTGAATCTCGTGGAATTTTTCGTTATTGCAAATGGTTATTATGTCCATTCAACTCGCAACATTCAACTCGCAACATTCAAGAAGGTGTATTTTGGATAAGACTATTTTTAACTCTTATTCTAGATTTTCATTCTGATATACGCTTTACGATTCTATAGTACAATGAAAAAGTAGATTCATTAAAGCTTATTAAACCACTTATACTTAATCTTTTCTTCTGAAATACGAATCAGTAACAACTCCAATATGATCGCTATATTGATCTATCTGAATACCAGCAACTTCATTACGAGCAACCTCTTAAGTATCTAAATAAATCAATATCTGATAAAAATATTACTATGACCATGAGAACATAGATATTTGACTTCACAACCATTCAAATTATTCAATCATTTAGAAAGAATAATTAATTTTAAAAAATTGAGGATTATCTTTAGCAAAATCTGAAAAATAATGGGTGGTATTGTAACGTTCCATTCTTCCAGCAACATTATTATTTCCTACTTAGCTGGAATGTGTCTTTATGGATGATGATTGGTAGTACTTATTTTCTTAAAATCATATTTTCAATATGATTGTCCAGAAAATGATTTTCATGAATGAAATTGGACCAGGTACAATCGGTAATACCTATCCTTAAAATTTCATTCAACATTCTTACATCATAATTTTTTTTCAAAGAATTATGATTTTTAGAACTCCTAGATCAGAAAACCATCATCTGTTTTCATCTGCATTCATAAAAATATCAATTCATACCTATTACAATCAAATATTTCATTCTGGATTCATGGTGAGTCTAATAATACATTTCTTCTTTCAGTCATCTCCTAAAAATGATGGACCTTTTCATGCAAAGTGTATCTGATTTCTTGAATACGATGGTATGTCCGATTTTCAACAAAACCAAGTGAGGTGATTTCTTTTATTATTAATAATTCATAAAAAAATTATAATACCTAAATATTATTGTCATCCTTTTTAGATTTTTCATTATAAAAAAGGTAAAGGGTACTTTCTTTTCATTCTCAAGTTAAATTATATTTTTTATAAAGGTATTTTCTATCTTGGTAGAAATAATTTAATGATAATTAGATTGAATTAGGTATATTATCTTATCTTACCATCCAAACACATTTTTATGTATTAATAATTATTATGTTTTGTAAAAACAATTATGACCCCCATTTAATTTTTGTTAGTTAATTGATCTACGAAACTATTATAAATGATTTGATGATCACGATTCACCCATATATATGGTTAGTCATTATGTGACATTTGGGTCCATAATATCCTTCTAATACATTCGACAATGCATTATATATCATAGATCAATATGGGACACAGATGTTTATACCATGTCCAATGTGTTATGTGATGTGTCTCGTAAGAAATATTATAATAAATTATAGGAAAGGTGATTAACATATCCCAATATGAGGTGAATGAAACTATGTTTTCCCTTGACATATGTTATGACTTATATGATTATGTTTGTGCCACACTCTTATGTTATTCCACATACCAATATTGTGATATTGTGAATAAGGTTTTTTAAATCATGTTCCCACTATCATATAAATCATGTCTTATGTTATGCTAAAATTGTTATACTTGGACTCAGGTTTTATGATCAATGATTATATAGAACTGTTTCACTTATCTTTTTGATCATGTGCTTTGTGTATGCTCTTATACCCCCATGGATATCTTTTTATGAGATTAGATATTATATTTATATATACCATGTTTACCCATAATGAGTATCGTAAATCAAAATTTTTATTATTTTCATTCCCTAAGTTATAAAAATAAGTATTATGTAGGATGATTCAAAAATTTAATCTGTGAGATGAGTTGTTTTATGTGTGATACCCAGACCAAACACATATGTATTTTTTTATTGGTATTACATATATATAGTTCGACATATACTTTTTTTTACATTACCATGATATTAACATTACTTTTTCTAAAGAAATATTAATGTCCTTAGATTATATATCGGATCAAAAGGATATAGTAATTCTAATATATAATCAGAATGATCAGATAATATGAAAATATTATTAAACATAAAAAAAATGGTCTATATTCATATTTCTAACATGACACTTATGATGTATAGCGATTTGGTGTTGGGTACTTGTGAAAACTACTACTACTTTCAAGATTTTAGCACTTGAAAGTGTTGAGTACTTTCGATCATAATGATTGAACAACAAGCATGAATAACACATGTTATATGCTCCATTAGGTATTCCTATATTTTAACATGTTTATTAGTATATTGGCATGAGATTATTATAAATGTGTATCATATGATCATATTCACTTATTCCAGATAAAAATCATTTTGTTTATGTTTTATTGATGTATATTTTATTTGGAGAATCATTAGGCGTCATGGTTTTCTTTGATTCAATGAAATTTAAAACTGTTATATCTAACTATATTTTGTTTTAAAAATAATATTCAAGAATATTTTTTTAAATACCTATAGATTTGTTTTATATTTTAAATTTTTTTACATTCAAATTATGATTTTTTTCGTATAAACATGTATTTGTCTTATCTTAAAAATATATATTTTTGGTTGATATTTGTCATAGGTAATAATGAGTCGAAGTTGGATTACGGCACATCGAATGAGAAATGAATTTGAGGAAGGTGTTGATGCCTTTTTGGAATTTTCAAAACGAAATGTTCCAAGTAGTGACAATTTTTTCTTTCCATGCCTGAAATGTTTGAATATGAAGAAGTTGAAAAGTAGAGAGATAAAAGATCATCTGATATGTCATGGTTTTAAACCAAGTTACAGCCCTTGGATTTGGCATGGTGAAACTAGACGGAATGTCACTGATGATGATGATTTTCAAGATGGTAACTCTGATGGAATTGAAGAAATGATTCGCGATATTGTAGCAGAACAAATTGAGATAGAACCAACAGTTTCACGTCTATATGGTGATGCTAGAAAACCATTATATCCCGGTTGTACAGATTTTACAGTTTTGTCAGCGGTGTTAAGATTGATTAACCTGAAGGCGAAGCATGGATGGAGTGACAGAAGTTTTACAGAGCTGCTACAATTGATGAAAGACATTCTTGCAAAAGATAACGATATTCCAGATTCATATTACAAAGCCAAGAAAATATTATGCCCGATGGGATTGGGATACAAGAAAATACATGCCTGCCCGAATGACTGCATTATATATAGGAAGGAATATGAATTTCTGTTAGAGTGTCCAAAATGTGGGACATCATGATATAAGGTGAAAGCAAAATCACAGGGTGATGTAGAGATTACAAAGCTCCCTTCAAAGGTATTTTGGTATCATCCTATAATTAATCGTTTCAAACATTTATTTTCTTATTCACATGATGAAAAAAGGTTAAGATGGCATGTTGAAGAGAGGGTATGTGATGGAAAAATACGTCATCCAGCTGATTGTCCACAATGGAAGAAAATTGATGCGCAGTATTCTACAATTGGAAATAAAATAAGAAATCTCAGACTAGGGTTGTGCACAGATGGAATGAATCCATACCGAACACTCAGTAACACACATAGTTCATGGATTGTTTTATTGGTAATTTACAACCTCTCTCCTGAAGTTAGTATGAAGCGCAAATATGTCATGTTGAGTACAATGATCTCTGGTCCAAAGCAACCTCGTAATGATATTTATGTTACTTGTCACTGTTGATTGATGATTTGAAACTGTTATGGGCTAATGGTATTAGGGTGTATGATTCTTATAAAATGGAATATTTTCAACTACATGCAGTGCTTCTGCTCACTATAAATGACTTCCCAGCATATGGAAATTGGTCTGGATACAGTGTTAAAGGGCATAAAGCATGTCCAATTTGCGAACAACAGACTTTCTATTGTCAATTGTATCATGGGAGGAAAATAGTGTACATGGGTCATCAAAAGTTTTTTCCTATGGAACACCCTTATAGAAGACTAAAAAAGGCATTTAATGGATCACAAGAATTTGATACTGCTCCAAAAACTTTATCCCCTGATCTGTATTTTGAGAGGGTGAAAAACCTTGACGTGACATTGGGAAAGACACAGAAATCTGGTAATGATAGACATATTTGGAAGAAAATGTCATTTTTTTTGAGCTACCATATTGGAGGTATCATGAAGTTAAACATAATATTGATGTCATGCATGTGGATAAGAATATCTGTGATTCTTTGATTAAAAAATTATTAGATATTAAAGGAAAGACTAAAGATGGGTTGAATGAAAGATTAGACTTACTATCAATGGGAATACGTTTGGAGTTAGATCCCACTCCTAAAGGAAGACGAACATTTATTCCCCCGGCTTGTCATACATTATCGAAGAGGGAGAAAATTAGCTTATGTCAGTGTCTTCATGATACCAAAGTGCCTCAAGGTTATTCTTCTAATGTAAAATTTTTTGTCTCATTGAAGGACTTGAAGTTGATAGGTATGAAATAACATGATTGTCATGTCATGATGCAACAAATTCTACCAGTTTCATTGCGTGGAATATTGCCCATTCGTGTCAGAAAGACTATAATGAAGTTGTGTTATTTTTTCAATTCAATTTGTAACAAGGCGATTGATGTGAATTCTTTGAACATTTTGGAAAAGGATGAAATTTTTATACTTTTTCAATTGGAAATGTATTTTCCTCCAACTTTTTTTGATATAATGGTGCATTTAATGATTCATCTGGTTCGAGAAATAAAGCTTTGTGGACCTGTATATCTTCGTTGGATGTTTCCTTTTGAAAGGTATATGAAAATATTAAACGGGTATGTTAAAAATCTATATCGACTTGAAGCCTCCATTATTGAAAAGTATATTTCTGAGGAGGTATCAGAGTTTTGTACGAGCTACTTGGCTGCGGCGCAACACATAGGTTTGCCTCCATTTCGCCATAAACGAGTTAATAATGAGGGAAAGGGGATTCGCGGCTTGAAAGTCAAATCATTGCCAGCTGAACAGATGAAGAAGTTAGAATCATACATCTTGAATAACATAGCTGATGCTCAACCATATATCACATTACATATTAATGAGTTGAAACAATGTCATACAAAGAAGAAAGAAATGTGGATTTTGAATGAGCACAACAAAACTTTTTTGTCATGGATTAAAAAGAATTTGCTTGGTAGATCAGATGTATCAGAGACATTAAAATGGATAGTGGGTGGTCCATGTTTAAATGTGATAACATGGTCTGGTTATGACATTAATGGTTATACATTTCATAAAAAAGCTCAGGACAACAGAAGTGCAGTTCAGAATAGTGGTTTATTGGTGTTTGCAGAAGCAATGTATTTTTCGAGTGCTAAGGAAAAAAACCCAATTTCTGCATCAAATGCATATTATGGAGTGATTGAAGACATATGAGAGGTTGATTACTTTAAAATTAAAGTTCCCGTTTTTAACTATAAATGGTTTAACGGTAACAACAGTGTCAGACACGATGAATTTGGAATGACACTTGTTAATCTGAATAGATTGGAAGACACAGCTGATTCTTTTATAATGGCAATACATGCAAAAAAAAATTTATGTAGTAGATCAATAAGATATGCAGTGGGCTGTTGTTTTACAAGGGAAAAAACAATATGTTGGTGAGGATGAACATGATGAATATGCTGATTTATGTGAGATCCCTACTTCCATGGAAATACTAACAGAACATAATGACGATCATGTTGAAGACATAGTTTGTGCCATAAGGAACGATCACGATGAAGGAATTTGGGAAAACAATCCATCTGTACATTCCTAAAATTATAGTTAACATATGTTCATTTCTTTTTTACATTTATTTTTTCCATAAATGTTAGATATTGTAAGTTTTTTATTTATTAAAACATGTTTTAAAATAAAATAAGTATATGTTTTTGTTTGTTTTAAGTTTGTTTAGTTTACATTATCATGTTTATAACCATTACATGAATTTTAAAATGCTTATTTTTGTTCACTGACAATTACTTTACCATGTTTACAATGTTTACCAGGTTTACCATTTTTACCAATTTTTACCATCTTGACCGTCTTGACCATCTTTGCCATCTTTACCATTGTTTGACATTCTTACCATATTACCAATGTTTACTATTATGTAACTTAGTACACTTTTCAATTTTCTGATTACAGTAGTATTAAAATATTTAAATTTGTATATTTGTTCACTGATAATTACTTTACCATGTTTACAATGTTTACCAGGTTTACCATTTTTTCTATTTTTTACCATCTTGACCATCTTGACCATCTTGACCATCTTTTCCATCTTTACCATTGTTTATCATGCTTACCATATTACCAATGTTTACTATTATGTAACCTAGTACACTTTTCTATTTTCTGATTATAGTAGTATTAAAATATTTGAATTTGTATATTTGTGAACTGACGTTTGTTTTTTTGATTTGAAGGATAATGACAGATAATTCAGATGATCAACCACATGATTCTGGAGAGGAGCATATTGCTGGTCATACCTCTGGGGATGAACATTCACATGCTCCTATTACGACAAAGAGTTCAAAGGTTGGTAAACGTGGGTGCACACGTTTACCAAAATTATCACTTGCCCGTACGCAGGATCAGAGGATTGTAGTTGAGTTTGATGATGATGATGATATTCCTAGAGGTCCGAATGCCAAAGATTTTAAGAGTTTTGTTGCAACTCAGGCTAAGACCACAGTAAGCATTCTGTATGATGATTAGAGAGGTGTGGATAAAGCGATTATCTCTCAGTTGTGGGAGACGATTTTGGTAAGATCTTTTGTCATTGTTTGACCATTCTTTTAATGTTTCTAGTATATATAATATGTTTAACCTCTTCTTTATCAGATGACATTTGATATTCCTGACACTAGAGGAGTCAGGAAGAAATGATTACCATTGGCTGCCAGGAGTTGGAGGGATTTCAAATCAACCCTCTCATCTGATTTCATTTATGGTCATAGGATTCATGACAATCCATGTCGTATATATCCTTTTATAGATGAAGACACATGGAGACCGTTATTTGAAAGTAGAAAAAAAGAGTCATTTCTGGTAAGGGAAATGTAATATTTTATAAACATTCTTATATAAATGATTTTATTAATGTTTTTTTAATGATTTCTTATTCTTAAATTACAGAAAACAAGGAAAGCTCATCAGGAGATCCAATCTAAAAATGTATACCCTCATAGTTTATCTCGGGGAGGGTATACATTATTGGAAGAAAAAATGATAGCGGAAAAATTTCAATAACTAAGAGATGAGTCTTCAAGCTCTGGAGAGGTGGCCCCTCCATCCCCTCCATCTAGACATGAAAAATGGAAGAGAGATCGGATGGGAAAAAAGGGCAATATCTTTCGGAAGAATCAAGAATCGTAGCTGAGAAGATTGTAAGATATCTATTTAATTTATTTAAGTTAACTTTTTTCTTCATATAAGTTTCAATCATTACAGAAATGTTCAATTAATTAATACAGGACTCTCTTGAGGAGAAGAGTTCAGAGGGGACATTTACAGCTACTAGGAGGGAAGATATTTTATTTGCAGCATTGGGAAGGCCCGAACATCCTGGTCGTGTAAGAGGATATCCGGCAGGTGTATCGGTAAGAAAAGTGTTTCCACGTTCTTCAACTTCTAACATTGTGGGGGTTTATAAAAAAATAGAATCCTTGGAGGCTGAAGTTCAAAATATTAATGCGACGATGGAAGACAAGATTAGAGATTCGGTGCAGTCTATGTTTGCAGAAATGCAAAGACAATTTCAGACTGCAGCTCCCACTCCTCCACCTCCGCCTGCAAACCCCATTATTTACCCTCCACCTCCGCCACTAGCTCCCACTCCCCCACCTCATCCTGCGGACCCCATTTTTTATCCTACGCCTCGGCTGCAGCTTCCTACATATTGCGAGTTGTATGTTGATGATTCTCAACATCATATAGTAGCATACGGTTTGGTATATTGTATAGGAGATACAGTTCATCATCAACAATTAGAGGTAGAGAATCAAAGGGTCACTATACAGGATATTATAGATAGATCAGCTAGGGTACCAATACCTACAGATGAGGTGGCGATAGTTGGACAGAGTATCGGCCATTTTTTAGTTTGGCCATCCAGACTTCTTCGACTCATTACCATAGAGGTATGAATGTTATATCTTTTATTTTATCTTTTTATTAAAGTTGTTTTATCATTTGAAAACTACTATAATTATCAATTTTTTTCACAGGAATACTTCAAAGGTAAAGAAATACTGTATAGACAACAACAAAGACAACAGACTATGACATCAGATACAGATTCCTGTGGTCTTGACAGATTGTCAAGATATTCACATTGGTTGTTGGGTTTTTAGGAGTTTCCAATGGAATCCCATGTTTGTGGACATCAAATAAGTGTGGGGATTACAAAATCTGATATCATGGAGCTTGTTACTGGAGATAAGTTGGGCATCAATGTGGTGAAAATTGTTTCCATGTAAGTCTTAACACCTTTTCCCTGCTTTATATTTATTAAAAATGTATAATTATATATGTTTTGTATTAGGTATCTTTATAAAATTTTTGAGAGGAATGAACTGACAGAAGTATATGGATTCATGGACCCGTAATTTATTTCCCCTGAAGCATCTGCATTGACTGAGGAACAAAGAATGGTTTATATTGCTGAAAGATTTGAAAAGAATATAATCCAACAATGTTGGATGATGCCTTTTTGTGAGAGGTGTGAAACACATTTCTCTCAAAGAGTTAATTATCTTTTAACATAAAAAACCATTAACATTAAATTTCCTTTTATCATTAATCATTGGATGTTAGGGATTTTTTGCCCAAGGTAGAAAGCTCTTTATTGGATATGATCTGTTCATGGTGTTGTGCAGGCACGTTTTAAGAATATATTGGAAAAGTAAGTTTCAATTTCTCAATAGTTTTATATATTATAATTAATTTTAAATTTACCCCATTCGTATTATTTTCTAACAGTGCATGGGTCTACTTTTGAAAAAACACAAAGAAAAGAATTGCAAAGATCAAATATGTAAATGAGAAGGTAAATTTCCATTTATAATTTGTACTTTTTGATTTATTACATAAAAATAATATATTGAATTTACATGCATTCAAAACAGAATTGTCATGAACAACAAGGCCTCATCGAATGCGGATATTATATGATAAGATTTATGTATGAAATAATAACAACAGGGGAATTTGTGAATTTTGACCTGGTACGATTTCCTCTTAAACTTTGCCATAATATTTCAATTTGATTTATTCATTATACATGTTAACTATATTCATTTTCATTTCTAGCTTTTTGATGACCCTTAACCCTATACCGCTGAAGACATCAAACATGTACAAGTGGAGTGGTCAAATTATTTTACAGGTTTGATTGAATTTTAGTTGTTTGTAATGTAAAAAGTAATTTTGAATATTGTCGTTTTAATTGTGTATTTGGTAGTTGTTTAGGTTTGATTTAGTTTTTTTTGAAGTTGACAGTGTAAGTTTTGAATGTTATATAAGTGAATGTGTAATTTTGCTCTACTTATTGTTTTTTTCTACTTTTGATGGTTCTTCTGGTATGGATTTGGGTCTATGGGGGAGGGGTTCCAAGGGTGTGGGGGTGTGTTCAGTGGGGTTGGGGGTGTCTAGCGGTCTGGGAGGGCTGTCCGGTGGGGTGGGGGGAAAGTCCTGGGGGGTGGCAGGGATGTCCAGGGGTGTGGGAAGCCGGTCCAGGGGTGTGGGAGTGCTGTCCAGGGGTGGGGGTTGTCCAGGGGTGTGGTGGGGGCTGTCAAGTGGGGTGAGGGGGTGAGGAGGGGCTCTTCAGGCGGGTGGGGGGTTGTTGAGGGGTGTTTGGGGGTGTCCGGGGGTCGGGGGGCAGTCCAGGAGTGTGGTGGGGGATCCAATGGGGTGGGGGAGGGTTGTCCAAGGGGTATACATGAGGGTGGGAGCTCCATTGGGGTGGGGGAGGGCTATCCAGGGGGTATACATGAGGGTGAGGGCTCCAACGGGGTGGGGGAGGGCTGTACATAGGGTATAAATGAGGGTGAATGCTGTCTAGTGGGTAAGTTTTATATGTTATCTATGTACATGTTTAATTTTGATGTACTTCTGTTTTTGTGGTACGATTTATTGATTTGTTTTCTGGTTGATTCTGGTGGAGAGAAGATCACTGCATTCTGTTTGAAAAAAAAATTGGGTTTATCACGTCGGTTATTTAATAACCGATGTGATAAAATGCCTGGAAAATAGTTGATCAGGTCGGTTATTTAATAACTGACGTGAAAAAAGGTCTGCAGAATGGTTTATCACGTCGGATATTTAATAACCAACGTGATAAAAGGCATGGAGACTGGTTTATTACGTCGGTTATTTAATAACCGACGTGATAAAGGGCCTGGAGAATGGTTTAGCACGTCGGTTATTCAATAACCGACGTGATAAACGGCCTGGAAAATGGTTTATCACGTCGGTTATTGAATAACTGGCGTGATAAACCGCCTCCCTCCAGTTTATCATGGCGGTTATACAATAATCGACGTGATAAACCCACCTCCCCTGGTTTTTCACGTCGGTTTTATATGAACCGACGTGATAAACCACGCTCAGCCCGGTTTATCACGTCGGTTCTTATAGAACAGACGTGATAAACCACCCTCACCCCAGTTTATCACATCGGTTCTATATGAACCGACGTGATAAACCCCCTCGCCCCTGTTTATCACGTCGGTTGTTTAAGAACAGACGTGATAAACCATTATCCAGGCCGTTTATCACGTCGGTTCTTCAATAACCGACTTGATAAACCATTCTCCAGGTCCTTTATCACGTCGGTTCTAAAATAACTGATATGATAAACCATTCTCCAGGCACTTTATCACGTCGGTTCTAAAATAACCGACGTGATAAACATTGCGATTTTATGTTTTTGACGTCGGTTTTTAAATAACCGACTTCAAAAACCTTATTTATAACGTCGCACATATTAACGTCGGCTAGAAACCAACGTAAAAAATTAAAAATAACCGACGTAAAAAACGTTTTCTGTACTAGTGACGGCTGTTACATGGCCAGCACCCAGCTACCTGCATTCTCCGAGTACATGACGTGTAC
Organism: Viscum album; assembly: GCA_963277665.1. Classification (NCBI taxonomy): domain Eukaryota; kingdom Viridiplantae; phylum Streptophyta; class Magnoliopsida; order Santalales; family Viscaceae; genus Viscum; species Viscum album. Next base: position 2,097,721,225 of record OY728159.1, on the reverse strand, counting down.
ATTAGAAAAATTCCAAAAACACCACTTTTCCTAAAAACACCAGATAAAGGGAAAAATACCTGAAATGAAGATTTAGGTTCTTAAAAACTTCCCCCCTTAAATAAATTCATCCCCAAATTTCCCAAGAAAGGAAGTGTAGAAGATGAAACCCTAAACTACTCTGGCCCCAACGATCGTACATCAGCCTCCCTCTCCCATGTTTCTTAATGTACTCGCCCATGCTACCATAACACTCATACAAGTGGAACAAACAGGCCACATAGATCCTTCATACATTGATCAAAAATACTGATATAAAGCTCCTCAAAAGAATCATCCACCTCTAGCTGAAAATCCTAGTGTTCAAAAGCATGACACATTTCTATGAAGTAAAATCGATGTTGGGAAACATGGAAGACATTGTGCACAGACCGATACCTTTGAGGTAAATGTAACCGATAGAAAACTGGCCCTACTCTCTCCAAAACCTCAAATGGCACGACATGCCACAGTGAAAGATTACCCTGCCTACTAATCCTCATGTGTCCCAACCTCGGTGTGACACTCAAAAAAACATGATCCCCACCTTGAAATCCAGAGGTCGTCTCTGTCGATCAACATAAGACTTTTATTGTGACTCTGCAGTATCCATACTCTTCTGAATCAACTAGATCTGCTCTATGGTCTCATAGACAAGAATAGGTCCCATCATAGAAGCCACTCCTGCATCCATTCAACATAAGGGTGATTGGCATGGACTATCGTACAAATCCTCATAAGTTTCCATCTGAATAGTTACTTGAAAAATATTTTTTTAGGAAAACTACATAAGTGGTATGTGCTTCTCCCATGAACCTCCAAAATCCAAGATGCATGCTCGAAGTATGTCCTCATATACCTGAATCATACGCTTGGACTGGCCATCTTCTTGGGGATGGTAGGTTGTACTCAAATGTACTTGTGTACCCAAAGCATTCTGAATACCATACCATACCCAAGAAGTAAAACGTGAATCCTTGTATGATAAAATGGAGTGGGGTACCCCCTATAGTTGTAAAATCTCTCAGATGTACAACCTTCCCAGCTCCTCAACACTGAAGGTATCCTTGTTCGGTAAGAAGTGAGAAAACTTCGTGAGTCTGTCAATGACAACACATACCACATCATTCCCTCGAGGTGACCTCAGAAAACGTGTCATGAAATCCTTCACGTCATCATTCCACTTCCTCTTAGGAATGGGTAACTGCTAAAAAATCCATGTTGGTCACTGATGCTCATCCTTCAACAGCTGACAGGTGGAACACCTCATGATTAAACAAGCAACATCTATCTTCATACCTGGCCACCAATACTGGCGATGTATATCACGATACATCTTGGTGACACCTGGATGAAATGCAAAAATAGAGTAATGAATGTCCAGCATCAGCTCCTCGCGTATTTTTGCTGACACCCATATACGCCCACGAAAATGCAAGATTTCAACCTCACCTATGGTCCATCGAGAAATATGGTCCTCTCATGGCCCACTTTCCTATAGGACTATTTCTTCTAAATCTGATAGATGCCTCATTCGCAATCGATCAAGAACAGTAGAGGTAATAGGTACAGAAGAAATAAAAGCCTTCCCATGTCTATCGCTCACCTCTAAATGCATCTCAAAAAACATAGCCATCAGTTTCCGCTCACCATTGGCCTCCTGAAATTCCAGTATCTGAGTCCTCCTGCTCAACACATTAGCCACTATGATGCCTTTCCCAAGTATATAGGCAAGATCAAAGTCAAAAGACTGAAAGTACTCAACCCACCTTCACTGTCCCAAATTTAGATTTCACTGAGTAAAGATATACTTGAGACTTTTTTGGTCGGTGAAGAACACAAGATGATCTCCTAGAAGATAATGTCTCAAACAGCGTAAGGCATGAACAACTATAGCTAACTCGAGATCATGTGTCGGGTAGTTTCTCTCATGTGGAATCAACTTCTGAGACCTGTAAACAATGAATCTTTCCCCCTTCATAAGAACAGATCCAAGACAAATACCTGACACGTCACAGTACACATTATATATATTGAATGGCTCTGGAAATACTAGTATCTGTGCTGAATTAATCCACCCTTTCTTCTCATTAAAGGATGACTCACAAGAATATTACCACATGAACTTCACACCCTTTTTAGTCAAACCTGTCTGTTGTGCCGCTAAATGTGAAAATTCATATAAGAAATGTCTTTAGTATCCAGTCTATCTTAGAAAACATCATATCTCAAAAAATTTCTTCGGCCGCTCACAGGAAACTAATTCTATCACATTCTCTAGGTCTACTGATACTCTTGTATATGAGATAACATAACCCACGAAGTGAATTCAATCCATCAAAAAGTGGAATTTAAAGAGCATAGCATATAACTGATACTCTGCCCATGTACTCCAAATGATCTCAAGATGGGTAGAATGGTCGTGTAAATTGTGAGAGTACACCAAGATATCATCCATGCAGACTACCATGAAATAATCCATGTATGGATGGAACACATGGTTCATTAGTTCAATAAAAGCTACAATTGTGTTCGTGAGATTGAACAACATAACCACATACTCATAGAGACGATACCTGCTCCGGAAGGATATAAGAGGTATATCTTATGGCCTAACATAGAACTGATGGTAACCACATCTAAATTCAGTCTTTGAGAACTCCTAGGCTCCATGAAGTTGATCAATGAGATCATCAATCCATGGCATTGGATATCGGTTCTTGAACGTCAGCTGGATCAACATCCGATAATCGACATAATTCTGATGGTACGGTCTGCCTTCTTTGCAATAAGGATAGGGGAACCCCAATAAGATATACTAGGTCAGATGAAACCCTTTCCCTGAAGATCCTCTAACTACTTCTTGAGATACTTTAACTCTGGTTTATCCATCCTATAAGGAGGAGTGGACGTTGGTGCCGCTCCTGGAACAAGCTCAATAGAAAAGTCTAACTCACACTCCTGAGCAAAACCTAAAAAGTACTATTGAAAGATATCTCTAAATCGATCCAAAAATGGAGGAAAGTTTAACAATTATGTCCCCTAGTCGTCCAGGTATAGACTAGTGATCTGCGTTGTAACTCATCCCAAACCGGTTTGCTCGGGTCCTACTTTGCTCACCTGGACATCCCATTCTCCTTTATGAAGAAATGATCCACCCTCTGGTGACGTGTAACTCACCCTATGGCGATATCAATCGACAATATCCTGGAATGGAACAAACCAGTCCATTCTAAGAATAACATCATAGTATTTCATCTCTATGACATAGAGATCCCATAATAAGTGACACCAACCATCCTCTAGAAGGCAATTCTTGTACTGACGTACACTAGTCGTTGTAGTCCCTAGCGGAGTGTATAGCATCAAGATATGAATAGAAGAAATGATATAGAGCCCAAGGCTCTCCACAAAAGAAACATATATAAAGTAATGGGAAGCCTCAATATCAAAAATAGAAGAAACTAATATTGAGACAACTAATATTGTACCTCGAACTGTAGAGGGTCTGGGATCTTGCTCCTACTGGGTCTACTCCACTACAATTGTCTGTCCTACACCACAAACATGTGACCCTGCCTGACCACTCTGAGTTGATCCACCCTAAGGTTTCTGAATGTATAATGACTGTCTACCACGACCATGACCTCCACCTCGGCCGGAATGTCCAAAAGAACTCCAATTCCCTGACTGATGAGAAACTGGTGGCACTGCTCCCAAACATGGTGTCATAGAAGAATCTCTGTCACCAGCTGCTAGTGACAAGATCTGACAGAAGAATTGATGGTGACCCATCTTGCAGCAAGATCGGTACTCAATTAGGTCTCTCGGGAAATGTGGCCTCATGTTCCCTCTTTTTCAGCATTGGTAGAACACCTACAAGATACCTTATGAAGTGTCTCGCCTCCTTGGATTACCATGTGAATACCCCCCGAGGTTCTTCCTGCTATTAGTAGAAAGGATACTAACTCCAGATGTCAAGATTCTCTGGCTCAAAACTCTATAAACCCTCATATTTCACTATGTGATCAGGGCCTAATTTACTAGAGAATTGATGGAAGTCATCCTGAAGATGTTCACCTGCGATCAGATGTCTTTCCTGAGACCAACCTCTAACTTCCTTTCCAGGAATAACTCATCAACTCCTCGAATGGGCGTGAAGCACTTCATCTCTATAATGTGAGAAGAATAATCCATGATAGAAAGAGTACCCGGATCTAGACTTATGAACTCTTGGTCTCGAACAGCCTTCAAATACTCTAGGTAAAAGTAGACATAGAAGGAATGCTAGAACCCATCCCAAGCCATAACCTTCTAGCATGCCACCTGTGAGATCACATCCCACCATCTCTTTGAGGAATCATGAATCATATACCTAGTTATATTCACCCTCCACTCTGAAGGTGTATTTCGATGATCAAAGATAGATAGCATGCCTTCTAACCATGACTCTGTATCCTGAGGTCCTACTTCCCCTAAGAAAGTGGTAGGATGCTTCTACTGGAATACCCGCATCAGCTCTCCCATAGAAGGGGCATGATGCAGTACTCCGTAGAAGGTCTGCATGAACCTCATAAATCCCTCTAGAAACTATGAAATAGAACCTGTGTTCAGAATGATGTTTGGTGCCAAGAATGGCACTACTAAAGGATTTGATGGTTGTCCCTGATCATCATTGTTCGTTGTCTTATCAATGCCCCGTAACTGACGAACAACCTGAGGATGTCTGTAACAACCAAGATTTTTATGAGAATTTTTTTTATTTAATCATCAAAGTAATCATTCACTACACACAACACTAGCTTGTCTTGTTTTACACGCAATCACGACCTTCCTCGATGGCTTGCACAATAACGAGTTTCACTAAACAACGATATGCTATTAAAAAATTATTATAAGTAGCGTTTATGAATAGTAATACCGAAATTTTAAAATTTTATAAATTTAACATTCAAAATGGAATTCATTTTTTGATTCGGAATATCGAAATTAGCCTAGGGTGAAATTTTTGTATTTTTCTGAAAACTTTCAATTTTTGATGAATAGTGAAAACACAGGGTTACTATTTAAAAACTGACATTTTATTTAATTATTTATTTATATTATTTAAATTTATTTTACGTCAAAAATTGATACATAATACCTATATGAGTTCAATTTAGTTCATTGGAGTCATTTTATAATATATATAAATTTTATTGAACTTTTCACTGTCTTTTACCCTCCTCCTAATAGAATTTTGTAATGTACATAAAACATAATTTTACAACTTCTATGAGTGGAATTTTGAAAATACAAGGGACATGGTTAATATCAAGGACTAAAATGTGGTTCAATGAGATGAAAATAATTTTTGGTGAATAGTAACCTTTTACTTTTATTTACCACGGTTAAAAGTAAATTGGGTAATTAAGGGTAAAAATGATATTATCATTACCCAAACACATGTTCTAATTCTATTGGATAAGTGTAATTCGACCAAAAACAACCTTAGGAATAAAATATGACCATTTATGTCCACTTGGATTAGATTAGGACATTTATTATTATTTTATTTAAAGAAGAGGTAAAAAGGATAAAATCAAAGTTTAATAACTAAAACATTTTTACTAGAGGGTTATAAATAAGATAAATTCGACTATAAATTTTAATTAGAAATATAAAAAGATTTCCTATATAATGGTTTTTTATTTTTTATTTTCAGAGTTTAAATAATTTAAATTATTTATGACACAATGATGATGCAGTAATTACCTTATCAAAGAAATACTAATATAATAGATATTATAAATACCCAAATAAATGTAATTTGAGACTTTTTATAAATTAAATTAATTTTATAGGATAATATGACGTATTAGTATAGATTTAATTAACATTTACTGAACTAATCATGCTGTTATGATTTTAAAAAAAATCAATTACCAAATAGTGTCAAAATTGACATAAAATTGTTTTTAAAAAAAATATTATATTATTAATTGTTATTTTATTCCTAAAAATATAAGGTTCGGAAAAATGACTCAGATAATGATATATATATTAATAATGAACCACGTGGGGTTCTTCTGGCTTGTTATATTAAGTTTATTAACCACATAGTGTAAGAAAACAAGAAGACACGGTAAAAGTTAAATTATTTAACATAGAGTTAAATCTAAATGATAAGTTTAAAATAGTGACCTAAACATGTCTAAAAAATATTGGTTTAGAGGATTTCGACCCATCCCTACCTTAGCTTCTAAATAAATCAATTTGGAGCTATTAAAACCCAAATATGACTTTATAATAAAATAATATTTTATGTTTTTTCTAGAGTGCCACTCTCCTCCCTTATAAAAGGGCACCTCCTCCCTCTCCTCCTCACACCACATTAAGAATTCATGCTCGGTCAAAACCTGCCAAATTTTCTTCTCCAATTCCCTAGAAACATTCTATAGGTTTTTGTCCTTTTAAAATACAATTTTTATTGCCCTAAGAGGAGGATAAGAAGAGGCGCTTCAAAGAAGTGGTAATGTCCATTACCGATTCTTTAAGCTTTATTTTTTCTTCTAATTATTATTATTTAGTTGTTTCATTATGATGTAATAACATCAGTATCACTCATATACTGATATGTTATTATAAATATTAAACAACCCTATTTCACCTTCTATCCATCCTACGCAAAACGAAATCACCGTGCGTGCGTATGTATAGAATACCATCTCCACGTCGTGGTGTAATCTGTTTTCCACTGCCACCTTACTTGGATGGATATAATGGTGTAAATAATACCTAAATAAGATTATTGTAACGTGATATTGATTATTAAATAGTATAAATACACTTAAATACAATTCCACAATCATGGGAACAATATCATCGCTCGTGCGTACGTACGGCCTACCGTCTCCACGATGTGATGCGACTCGTTCTACATGATCTTCATTACGTAATGATTATATAAATGAATTGAATTAATAAATATGATATATATTACACTAATAAAATTATTTAAATGAGTTATCTATAACCTAAATATAATTATAAGAATTTATTCAACAAAACACGCATAAGAACAAAAAGCAATAAACACCCGAATAACAAGTAGCAATGAAATATTACTAATAAGAAGATAAGAATATAAGAATATGACCATATATGATATAGTAACAATGGTTATTATTATGGAATATGGTAATAACATTATTTAAATCATTATACAGGAAGTTCAGACACGTGCAACGAAAATCGGACCTAAGGTAAGGGAAAATCTCACAATCTCATTTTTATCCGATATTTTTTAGACTTCAGAATTTACTGGGGAATAATTATCATCCAAATCCATGTTTCCTCAATATGTAATATTATTTCTATCCTCCTAAAATTTTTATATCCAATTTTACCCATCGGTGAGTTTTTAGTAAATGATATGAAAGGAATCTTTTGTCGTTTTTAGTACGAGGTACTTTTTTTTGACTTTTCTGGCCAAACTACGAGAAGAATGTTTTTTTACTTATACGGACTGAATGGAATTTTAGAGCATTATTTCCATGAAGATTCCTTTACAATTTTTCATGTTTATTTTTAATCAACTTCTTTTAGTTTAAAATTGTATGAGATTTTATGAAAGGAAAAATGTTTTTGAAGTAGAAAGGATATTTTCCTCAAAATGGAGTTCAAGGGTTTTATCAAAAGTATTTTCCATCTAAGATAATATAGGGTTCTATTTTTATACTTATTTTTACATTGATTTTATTATTTTATGATGTAATTATTTTTATGATGTCCTTTTATCTTATATGGATTATGTTATGATGGAATGATGTTTAAGAAACCCATTTTTATTACATAGGTTATGCTATGATGTATGATTTATGACCTTGTGAAACACATAATAATGGTATCATTATGAGTTGTGTGGGACCTATATCTCCCTAAAATTCATTGGGTAATCATTTATATATCATGAGATAGACATGGCTGGAAAGACAGGTTAATCCGGTTCCGTGAAACAGGACTGAAATGAGGAGTGAACTCGGTTCAGAAATGGACTTTGTCTGCTAAGATAGTCCAAGCAATGAATATTGACTAATAAGAAATGATTATCTATGATTATTTGTGTATTCCACAAAGTTTAATGTTTTATGTTATGATTATTAGGATTATATTTCTCAATTATGATTGATCCCATGTCATGATATTAAGATCTCTTTTGTAGGATAATATTTTCAAAATGATATGTTCTTAAGAGTATAATATGATTGATATTTCTTTTGTTTAGCCTTACTGAGAATTGAGATCACCCTTCTGTATTTTTTCTTTTCCCCAGGTCTGGAAGAGGGGCATTAAGTAGAATATTCCAAAGGGGACTCTACATATGATGAAATAAATGGGATACAATGTAGATGATTTATGAACTAGTTGTTTTTGTTTCCCAGTTTCTAATGACACTATACCTATACAATCCTTTCATGGGTTTGCTATATATTGAAATAAGTGTACATCAATTTTGAAGTATTAACAATGAATGTAAAGTATGGTTCATTATAGTTGGTTTCAGAGGAAAGGTATAGTCGACCTTTGGAATCTAGGATGTGAAATCCTTAGTAAGAACCCTAAGTATATATATTTTCATAGAACACAATATTAGTGTTTTAGAAATGTCCCTAAATAACCTATGATAAGACCTAAAGAGTTAAATTTTATTCTTGATTATGTGGTTTTCCTTTTATAATTAATATTTCTCACACTATTCTTCTTGGTTTTAGTCAATTTCTAGAACCCGAAAGAACCGTGTTAATGCGGAATGCGACGGGCAATGCAATGATAGTCCCCCTGAGAAACCAACCGTTATGGGAGCTGGAATGAAAAATCTTTTAGCCATGCTCACACAACTTTCTCAAACTATGAATCAAGCAGGACATCCAAACGTGCAAAGGAGGAGCAACAGACTATTGAATCCTTCATAAGGCAGCGTCGACCCTCATTTAGCGGGTCTACTGATCCATTAGTTGCTGAACAATGGATCGGTACCACTAAAAAGATATTTTTAGTTCTTAAATGATCGGAACATGATAAAGTCATCTTAGCAGTTTATCGTTTGGAAGGTGAAGCTGATAAATGGTGGAATCTTATTATGAATACGAGGAAAAGGGATGAAATTGAGTCCATGGAATGAGATGAGTTCAATACCTTAATTTTCATTGAGTACTTCCCTCGTATTCTTCGAAAAAATATAGAGAATGAGTTTCTTGGACTGATGCAAATGGATGATAAATCTGTTGGTACCTACGAAGAAAATTATACAAGACTTGCAAGGTACGCTTCTGGGATTATTATCCAACCTGAGAGTAAGATCGATCGATTCTTTAGTGGATTAAAACCAATTCTTTGAAGGGCGTTAGCCATAAGCGACTTCCATAGCTACTAGGAAATTGTTCTATGTTCTCTCAAGGTTGAGATGGAGATTGGAGTAACGCATCTGTCATATGCGTTTGATAAGAAGAGGAAAATGGAATTTAAAGGGAAATCTAAAGAGCACACTGAAAAGAAGATGAGTTTTCCCTTCTGCTCAAAGTGTGGAAAGAAGTATGGAGGTAGTTGTCTTAAAGGGAGAATTAAATGTTTCTAATGTAGAAAAGAAGGTCACCGGGTATTTGAATGCTGCAATGATGGGAAGATAATGGCTAATGATGCGAACAAAGAAAAGACTACATAGAGTGAACCTCCTACACTTCAATGTTACAAGTGCAAGGAAATGGGGCATTATGCAAATCAATGCCCTAATCGAAGGGCTGTTAATGATGATCGTCATCAACAAACTCTTAAGTCTAAAGAAAAAGGAAAGCACATGCAATTTCTATCAGCGATGTGGAGTACGGTAGGGAAGTGGTGAATGGTACATTTACCTTCCACTCTAAAGTAGAAAATGTTTTATTTGATTCTGGATCCACCCACTGTTTTATTTCTGAATAATTTTCTAAGGGTTCTGCAGTATTACTTCAACAATTAGATGTTGAGTTAGCTATGACAACCCATAATGGCACAACAGTCGCATCAAAAGTTTATAATTCCTATCTGATTGATGTTTTGGGAATGTGCATCTTGAAAATCATGTGATCCTTCCTTTAGTGGAAATTTATGTGATTCTTGGCAGGGATTATATTTCTTTATATGGAGCTCATATCAATTTCCAAATAAGGGAAGTCACATTTCATATTCTAGATCAATCTATGATCATATATCAATGCAAGGATGAACATTACAATCTAGTGGAAATTTCATCCATAGTATGGGTCTTCATTCCACTAAATGAAATTTATTTATCTCAAATTGTTGGAGATAAACTCAAGATAAAGAATACACTCGTTGTACGGGAGTTTGATGAAGTCTTTCCGGAGGAATTTCCTAGTCTTCCACCAAATCGTGAAGTTGAGTTATCAATAAAACTCGTACTGGGAGGTTTAACTATTTCAAAGACACCTTATGAAATGGCCCCAATTGAGTTGTAGGAATTGAAGAAGCAACTCCAAGTGAATCTTGATAAGGGATTCATATGCCCTAGTGTGTCACCTTGGGGAGCACCTGTTCTGTTTGTTAAGAAGAAAGATGGATCAATGAGACTCTTCATTGATTATCGAGAACTTAACAAAATCACTATCAAGAAAAAATATCCTCTCCCATGCATTGATGACTTATTTGACCAACTACATGGAGATAAATACTTTCCCAAGACTGATCTTCGTTCAGGGTATCATCAATTAAGTGTCAAAAGGGAGGATATACCAAAGACGGCTTTCCGTACAAGGTATAGACACTATGAATTTATAGTGATTCCATTTGGTCTTACCACTACTAGAAAAACAGGTATTTGCGACGGGATCCCGTCGCAAACGGCTTTTTGCGACGGGCCCCCGTCGCAAATGACCCGTTGCTGAAAACGGTGTCGCAACAACAATTTTTTGCGACGGGCCCGTCGCTAAAGCCTTTTTTCGCGACGGGGAGAATCCCCATCGCAACTAGTACTCCGTATATTTGTAAAAAACTTTTCAAAAACTATTTGCGACGGGGCCCGTCGCAAATACCTATTGCGACGGGCCCATCGCAAATAGTTTTTGCGACGAGTCTCGTCGCAAAAACTATTTAAAAAATAAAAATAAAAAAACTATTAATAAATTATTTTAATGCATATAATAATAATACTATTTGCGACGAGCATAGTATCCCGTCGCAAATACTATAAAAAAAATAAAAAAAATAAATTATTAATAAATTATTTTAATTAATATAATAATAATCCAATTATAATTCAAAAATAAAAAATAATAAAATATTAATAAATTATTTTAATTAATATAATAATAGAATTATAATTCAAAAATAAAAATAATAAATTATTTTATTTAATATAATAATAATAGAATTATAATTAAAAAATAAAAAATAATAGAATATTAATAAATGATTTAATTAATATAATAATATTAGAATTATAAATCATTAATAAAAAATATTAATAAGTTATTTTAATTAATATAAAAATAATAGAATTATTTTTATTCAAATATTAAAATAATTCAAGTATTACAAAAAAATATAATTAAATTATAATATTATAAAATTTTAATATATATATAAATTATAATATTATAAAATTTTAATATATATATATAATTTAATATTATAAAATATAAATAATATTATTATTCATATTAATATTGTTATTTAAAAATATAATATTATTAATATTTTATAATGAGACAGAAACTACACAAATAGAAAAAAAATCATGTTTTGATTTCACAAATATTATAACATAAATACAAACTCTAATCTGAAGGAGGGGGGAGGGGGGATCTGCAGATGGTGGTGGAGGAAACTCCATCCCTAAAGCATGAGTGAGTCGGCGCATGTACTCCATCTGCTCCTGATGCTGCTGCTGCCACCAACTCGTCTGCTCCTCGTACAACTGTTGCTGGCGTCGACGCTCCTCCTCATGCTGCTGACGCATCTGCTCCTGCTCCTGTTGGAGACTCACTATCAGTGCAGTCTGAGATCGCAACTGATCCTCATACTGTGTAGAAGAAGAAGATGCACGAGCTCCTCTCGAGCTGGACGCCGACATTGCAGCACTGCCATAATAATCTCCGAGAGTCAGTCGAGAGCCGATACCAACTACCCGGCCCTTCTCGAAGGCATACTGGGTGGCCTGCATCCATGCCGCCTCATCAAACTGACGGCCAATGGTCTGATCTGATGACTCGGCCTGACTCTCAGGCCGGGCCTGTGACGCTGCGGCCTCATATGACTCCTGTATTTGCAATTTAAAATTAAAATTGTGAATATATTATATGCAGTTAATTTTTAAACTTGAAAAAAAAATAATACTGACCACGATGTGATGCTGACGATCACCTCTGAGCTCCTCAGTAGCAGGATCACTATACATCCTCCGATATATGTCGTACTCCGTAATATCGGGGTGCTCGACAGCCTATAAAAATAAAAAATAAACTGTTAATATTTATAGTTATATAAAATATTTATAAATAATGTACGTACCAGATGCTGTCTATGAGTACTGAAAAACGACTCCCAGCTCGATGAGTCGCCTCCTGTCTCCCCCAATTCTGCCTCCCCACCAATGATCTCCTCTGAAAGGCACCACTCAACCATTGCGCACATATTCCATCCCATACATGGGATGAAATGTACTCTGGTCGGTGTGCTCTACATGACTCGTCAAAATCTGACACTCCTGCTTTCTTCATCGCAGCTTTTCTTAAATTGTGCAAAAACTGACGAAGGCGATCACGCATGGCCACCTCCCATGCCTCATGGATGGCGTCACGCATGGTATCCTCGATTGGATACCATAAACCCTACAAATAAATCAAAATATCAAGTTAGAAATGAAATAATTTTCAAAATAAAAATTATTTATTTACGTATGTACCAACCAATGGCCGAACATGGCCTGCTGCACATCAATGGGAATCTGCTCCCATGTGGTCCACGGCTGAGAGAAATAGTTGCGCAAAATAGCGCTGCCCTGTCTGACTGCTATATGCGGAAAACTGTAAAAATAATAAACATTTATTATGTGAATAGATTAATGAAATCTTAGTCAAATCCACAGGTTATCACACAGGTTATCACACCTCCGTGTGCGTGGATCAAACCCAAGACGTGGACGTCGCTCGGGGACGGGGTCAGGAATCATCAATCGTGCAAGACAGTGCCCCCTCCGCGTACTCCCTGGAGCGCCTTCAGGCTAAGGGTCATCTGTCAGCAACTCATCCGCATCGAAAGTCAGGTCAACATCCGCCAACTCACGAAATGTGGCTTCGTCCATCTGAAACAGAAAATGATAATGTTGTTAGCAAATAATTGATAATTACTATTATATATACATATATACATATTATGATTGTATATAAATACCATTGAATTCTATCAGTGTTCATCTTCATCATCATCTTCATATATGTCAATGTCATCTTCATATTCCTCCTCAACATAATCGATATCCATTCGAGTTACAGTTGCTTCATCTCTTACCATTTCAAATTCATATGTGACATCATTAACATCATCGTCATCACTGACTCTTAAATGTGGGGTGTCGTCATCGATACTCATGTCTCTTTGTAAAAAAGATTGATTTTGAGTACTCTCTTGAAAAACTTAAATTCTTTGCACATCAGTGAAAGCACATTCACTTTGACTAAACTGATTGTCTCGAATTTTTATTTTTATTACACTCCACCAATCAGTCAAGTCTCTTGATGTAGCACATTACTTTTCATAATAAACGTGATATGCATGTTGAGCCAATAAGAATGGTTCATTTACTGCGAGAACACTTTTACATTTAATATCGATGATTCCATGAGTCGGATGAACACGCACGCCTCTCTCTGTATCCAACCACCGACATTTGAACATGGTTATGTAATGTTGTCTAAGATAACAGAGTTCAATGATTTCATCAAGTATGCCATAAAAGTCAACTTCATTTTCTCGATGATGAGATCATCTCAAGCTAACTCCACTTTTCATTGTTTTTTTCTATTCCCCATATGCATGTGTGTGGAATCGAAATCCATTCACAACATATGCATTATAAGTTTTAACAAGTTTGGAAGGTGGGTTACTCAATACACACAGCCGTTTGTCAATTTTATCAGCATGTTGAGACACCTGAAAATTTCTGAAATAATTATCAATATAGTAAAATATACATTGAATGAGTTGCTAAAAAATAATGAATTTATGTTACCAGTTTTTGAAACCACTGAGAGAAATTTTTCAGTCGACGTTCTTCGAGAGCAGCTGCTGTAATTTGTGGAATTTGTTTCTTGATATGATTATCATACAACCTATAAAAACCAAAGTTATTTACTTTAACATAAATGATAGAATAAGTGATATAAACACTTACAGTACAACTGATGTCATCTCTTCACAGTTGAGCAGAACATACGTATGAGCTCTATGATGTTCATCATCTGAAAGCCAGCGTTCATAAACTCCACCAAAACCAAGCTCTGACTGGTTGAAAACAGATAATTTATTGTCGATTTCATCAATATTCCTCTCGTTCCTTCCCATTCGGTTGTGTTTTGAAGGATACTCAGATTCAAAATAATGGGAGCAGAAAAAAGATATTTCCTCTTGCAAATAATCTTCTGCAATAGATCCTTCAACAGATTCTTTGTTACGTACTTTTCTTTTCAATTTTTACATGCATCTTTCAAATGGGTACATCCATCGAAACTGTACTGGACCTCCACATTTGGCTTTATATGGCAAATGTAACATCAAATGTTCCATTGAGTCGAAGAAAGACGGCGGAAATATTTTTTCCAGTTTACATATAATTACAACAACATCTTTTTCAAGTTTTCCTAGAGCATCATAATCTGTTGTAGCCGCACAAATTTCCCGAAAAAAATGAGATATGTCTGTTATGGAATCCCAAATCACAGAATTCAACAGACCTCTTAATCCAATGGGTAGCAGTCTTTCCATTATAACATGACAATCATGACTTTTAATCCAGTAATATGACCATTCTTTACACATCTACCCAAATTGGAAGCACAACCATCTGGAAGTCTCAAATCTGCAATCCACTAACAAAATAATGAATGATTTTCTTTAGACAGTGTATAAGCTGCTTTTGGTTTCAGTAACCTTTCTGTTCTGACATTTCTCAAACAGTTCCAATTCTGGACGCCTGCAAATTTGGGCAAGATCTAAACGTGCATTTACATTGTCTTTTCTCTTTCCTGGTGTATCCAAAACTGTATGAAACAAATTATAAAAACATTTCTTCCCAATATGTATGACATCTAACACGTGTCGTACCAAAAAATCAGACCAATATGGCAAATCCCAAAATATGCTACGTTTAATCCAATTGTGTTCTTTCCCAGAACCAGAAAATTTCTGTTGGTTTATTGTGGGACGAAAAGTGATGGGAGGTAATGAAAATACAACTGATTTTAACTCCGAACCAGATAGAATTTTTGGAGGTCCTTCCCTTTCAATTGTTCCTTTTCTGAAATGAGATCTGTTTCTGCGAAAATGGTGATCAGCTGGAAGAAATCTACGATGACAGTCAAAATAACAAGGTTTCTTTCCATGAATGAGCATAAATTCTTTGTTCTCTCCCATACAGTAAGGACATGATTTCTGACCATGTGTACTCCAGCCAGATAACATCCCATAAGCCAGGAAGTCACTTATTGTCCACATCAATGCTGCTCTCAGTATGAAATTCTTGTTTCGTTGCAACATCATATGTACTGACACCAGTACTCCACAATAAATTTAATTCATCAATCAATGGTTTCAAATAAACATCAATATTTTTCTTCGGATGTCCTGGAATTAGTAAAGTCAAAAAGATATATGGCTCCTTCATCAATATCCATGGAGGTAAATTGTACGGAGTTAAAAAAATAGGCCAACATGAATATTGACTACCATAAGATCCAAATGGACAGAAACCATCAGTGGAAAGGCCCAGTCGAACATTTCTAGCTTCTAAAGAAAAGGATGGATGCACTCTATCAAAATGTTTCCATGAATCACCATCGGCTGGATGATTCAAGCTTTTATCGGTTGAAATATTCTCTTTATGCCATGACATCATTGTCTCTATATTCTTAGACATGAATAAACGCTGAAGTCTGGATGTAAGCGGAAAATATCTCAACTGTTTTACAGGAATCAAATCAGACTTCCCGTGTTGTCCTTCTTTATATCTCAGTTGCCCACATGTGGGACAACTATCCAACGACTCATTTTCCCCAGAATATAAAATGCAGTCATTTGAGCATGCATGAATCTTCTGACAAGTAAGTCCCAAATTTCGAACCAACCTCTTACTCTCATAGTAATTTGCAGGTAAAACATTTCCTTCGGGTAACAGTGTTTTAAGAAAAGAAAGTATCTGGTCAAAACAGGTGTTTGACATTCCGTTATCTGATTTGATAGCCATAAATTTTGCAACTGCTTCTAATTTTCTCATCTTGCAGCCAGGATATAATGCATCCTCAGCAGACTTCAACAACTCATAAAATTCAGACGGTGCCAACTCAGGATTTGAAGCTATATCAGCCTGAGTTTCTGTATGTTGAACAGATGAACCTGCAACATCGTGTACTAAATCTTGAAACCGGGATGGATCCGGAATCAAGTTGGTATCACCTGCTCTGGAACTGCGTTCACCGTGTTGATACCAGAAAACATAATCTGGTTGAAAACCAAAACGCAAGAGATGTTCTCCCACTTTGTCAAACGTGTCAAACGTTCTCAATCCACATTTTCTGCAAGGAAATTTTATTTTGCCTTCTGAAACAAATTCTGGATTTGATTCCGCAAATGATAAAAAAGTCTCCACACCCTCTACATATACTAGATTTAAACCAGAACTGTTTGGATTTCTACGTTGATTTATCCATATGCGGTCACCTAATAATGATTGTTGACGTCCTCGTTGTTCCATATTTCTCTATAAAATATAAAATCATTACTTGTTTTGAATAATTTGTTAGAAAAAACACTCAAGCTAGGATAATTATAGAGTTTAGTTCATACACGACTGACGCAAACTTTTTATTGAGATAGAACTAAAAATTGACCCTTTAAGAATTAAATATGTTGAGAATAAAGCAAAACATGTTACAAATATTGATAATTTTAATATTATATAAATTTTTTATTATTTTCATAGTACTATTATTATTGGTAATTATTCCTAATTATTGTTAATTATTTCTAATTATTACTAGTTATTACTAATTATTACTAATTATTACTAATTATTACTAACTATTACTAATTATTACTAATTATTACTAATTATTACTAATTATTGGTAATTATTACTAATTATTGGTAATTGTTACTAATTATTACTAATTATTACTAATTATTGGTAATTATTACAAATTATTACCAATTATTGGTAATTATTACTAATTAATACTAATCATTGGTAATTATTACTAATTATTGGTAATTATTAGTAATTATTGGTAATTATCAGTAATTATTACTAATTATCGGTAATTATTACTAATTATTGGTAATTATTACTAATTATTGGTAATTATTACTAATTACTACTAATTATTACTAATTATTACTAATTATTACTAATTATTACTAATTATTACTAATTATTACTAATTATTGGTAATTATTACTAATTATTGGTAATTATTATTAATTGTTGGTAATTATTATTAATTATTACTAATTATTATTAATTATTGGTAATTATTACTAATTATTACTAATTATTACTAATTATTGGTAATTATTACTAATTATTGTTAATTATTACTAATTATTGGTAATTAATACAAATTATTACAAATTATTACTAATTATGACTAATTATTGGTAATTATTACTAATTATTTCTAATTATTACTAATTATTAGTCATTATTACTAATTATTACTAATTATTGGTAATTATTACTAAATATTACATATATTACTAATTATTGCTAATTATTACTAGTTATTGTTAATTATTACCAATTATTGTTAATTATTACTAATTATTGGTAATTATTACTAATTATTACTAATTATTACTAATTATTACTAATTATTACTAATTATTGGTAATTATTATTAATTATTACTAATTATTACTAATTATTGGTAATTATTACTAATTATTACTAATTATAAGTAATTATTACTAATTATTACTAATTATTGGTAATTATTACTAATTATTACAAATTATTACTAATTATTTCTAATTATTACTAATTATTACTAATTATTGGTAATTAATACTAATTATTGGTAATTATTGGTAATTATTACTAATTATTGGTAATTATTACTAATTATTGGTAATTATTATTAATTATTACTAATTATTACTAATTATTGTTAATTATTACTAATTATTGGTAATTATTACTAATTATTACTAATTATTACTAATTATTACTAATTATTGGTAATTATTTCTAATTATTACTAATTATTACTATTTACCGGTAATTATTGGTAATTATTGGTAATTATTCCTAATTATTGGCAATTATTACTAATTATTGTTAAGTATTACTAATTATTAGTAATTATTACTAATTATTACTAATTATTGGTAATTATTACTAATTATTACTAATTATTGGTAATTATTACTAATTATTACTAATTATTACTAATTATTACTAATTATTATTAATTATTACTAATTATTACTAATTATTGGTAATTATTGGTAATTATTACTAATTATTACTAATTATTACTAATTATTGGTAATTATTACTAATTATTACTAATTATTGGTAATTATTACTAATTATTACTAATTATTACTAATTATTGGTAATTATTACTAATTATTACTAATTATTACTAATTATTACTAATTATTGGTAATTATTACTAATTATTACTAATTATTGGTAATTATTACTAATTATTACTAATTATTATTAATTATTGGTAATTATTACTAATTATTACTAATTATTACTAATTATTGGTAATTATTACTAATTATTGGTAATTATTACTAATTATTGGTAATTATTACTAATTATTACTAATTATTACTAATTATTACTAATTATTGGTAATTATTACTAATTATTGCTAATTATTACTAATTATTAGTCATTATTACTAATTATTACTAATTATTGGTAATTATTACTAATTATTACTAATTATTACTAATTATTGGTAATTATTACTAATTATTACTAATTATTGGTAATTATTACTAATTATTAATAATTATTGGTAATTATTACTAATTATTACTAATTATTGCTAATTATTACTAATTATTACTAATTATTACTAATTATTACAAATTATTGGTAATTATTACTAATTATTGGTAATTATTACTAATTATTGGTAATTATTACTAATTATTGGTAATTATTACTAAATATTACTAATTATTACTAATTACTACTAATTATTGGTAATTATTACTAATTGTTACTAATTATTGTTAATTGTTACTAATTATTGGTAATTATTACTAATTATTGGTAATTATTACTAATTATTGGTAATTATTACTAATTATTGGTAATTATTACTAATTATTGCTAATTATTACTAATTATTGCTAATTATTACTAATTATTGTTAATTATTATTAATTATTACTAATTATTACTAATTATTGGTAATTATTACTAGTTATTGGTAATTATTATTAATTATTGGTAATTATTACTAATTATTACTAATTATTCCTAATTATTGATAATTATTGGTAATTGTTCCTAATTATTAGTAATTAAATGAATAATTATCAATAATTAGGAATAATAACCAATAATTAGGAATAATAACATTATTAGTATATTTTATTATTAATATTAAAATAATATAATTTTTTAATTTATATACAATTCTCCTTTCATCTGTGTGTTTTCTATCTCCACATACAAATAATACATGTGGAGACAGCAAACACACAGATGAAAAGAGAATTGTATATATATAAAAAATTATATTATTTTAATATTAATAATAAAATATACTAATAATGTAATAATGTTATTTTTCCTAATTATTGTTATTTATTACTAATTATTAATATTTATTCTTAATTAATAAAAATTATTACTAATTATTCCTAATTACCATTAACTATGAATAATACTAATAATTTAAATTTATTAACAAAACAATGTAAACATAATTAAATTACAACTAATTAAGAATAATTGAAACAAATAACAAATTAAAAATAAATATTAAATTAAAATGAACATAAATACCTTGAAAATTGATCTGAGGTTGATCTCTGATCGTTCTTCAAAACTTCAATATCAACTCCGGAGAAAAAAATTAAACTTGAGAAAAACTGAACTTTAGAAATAAAATTTTGAGAGAAGAAGAAGATGGAGTTTGAGAATGATTTGAAAAAAACGGATTGGGGTATTTATAGGTTAGATTATTTGCGTCGGGTGCATTTGCGACGGGATACCCGTCGCAAAAAATATTATTTGCGACGGTACCCGTCGCAAATACCTTAGTCATCATTTATTACGGTCAACGGTTAAATAGTTATTTGCGACGGGTCTCGTCGCAAATAACCACCTGCCGACATACCATTTGCGATGGGGGAATATTCTCGTCGCAAATACCTTTTACCGCCGCCAGTTATTTGCGACGGGAATATTCCCCCGTCGCAAATATGTTTCCCGCGATTTGGCACGCAAAGCGCGCCAGTCCTTTTGCGACGGGGAAAGCTATCCCGTCGCAAAAGGCTACTTATTTGCGACGGGCAAATACCCCCGTCGCAAATAAGTTTTTAACGGAGCTATTTGCGACGGGATTTATTCCCGTCGCAAATAACCCGTCGCAAATACCCATTTTTCCCGTAGTGTACTAATGACCCCACTATCTTCATGGATCTAATGAATAGAGTCTTTAGAGACTACGTTGATCAGTTTGTGGTGGTATTTATAGACGATATTCTTGTATATTCAAAGAGCAAGGAAGAACATGAATATCACTTGAGAATTTTATTGAAGACCCGGAGAAAGGAGAAGATTTATGCGAAATTTACCAAGTGTGATGTTTGGCTTCAAAAAGTTGCATTTTTGGGTCACATAATCTCAAAAGAGGGGATATCTGTGGATCCAGCAAAAATATAGGTTATTGAAATATGGTCGAGACCAACAACAGTAACTGAGATCTGGTGTTTTCTTGGTTTGGCTGGATATTATCGACGTTTTTTGAAATATTTTTCACGATAATCTAATCTACTCACCAGGTTGACTCGAACAGGAGTTAAGTTCGTTTGGACGGTGGAGTGTGAAGAGAATTTCAAGGAGTTAAAAATAAGGTTATCCAGTGCACCTTTGCTCACACTGCCTTGTAGTGGAGAAAGGTTTGTGATCTACAGTGATGCATCAAAGAAAGGATTGGGGTGTGTTCTCATGAAAAACGATATGGAGATAGATTATGCGTCACGACAGTTGAAAATCCATGAGCAAAATTACCCAACTCATGATTTCCAGTTAGCTGCGGTAATCTTTGAATTAATGATTTGGAGGCATTATCTTAATGGATAAAGATGTGATATTTATACTGATCATAAAAGTTTAAAGTATATTTTCACACAAAAGGAGATGAATATGTGTCAAAGAAGATGGTTGGAGCTGATTAAGGATTACGACTGCTCAATACATTACCACCATGGGAATGAAAACAAGGTGGCAGACACATTAAGTCGACAAGACCATGCTAGATTATCCATGATGAAGATCATAAAAGATCCAATATTTATGGATTTACAAAGGATGGATCTTGGAATTATAATGGAAGGGGAATGATATTATCATTCTCAAATGAATGTTCCACCAACTATACATGTGAAGATTAAAGAGGCACAAAAAGAAGATGTATAGATACAAAAGAAGGTGAGAAATGTTCCTGAATTCAACCTTCCTTGTGATTGGATAATAATGTTCTGAAATCAGGATTCTGTTCCTCCCATCCCATAATTAATGAAGGAGCTGCTGGATGAGGCTCATAGTTCTTCATTCTCTATTCATCCTAGAAGCACGAAGATGTATAGGGACCTAAACGAGTACTTCTGGTGGGATGGCCTGAAAATGTATGTTGCCGTATATGTCTCTCGATGCTTGGTTTGTCAGCAAGTTAATGCTAAGAAACATAAGTCTAAGTGGATGTTACAACCATTACCTATACCTGAATAGAAATGGGAAACATCACTATGGAATTTTTCATCGGACTTCCTAAAACTTCCAAAGGAAATAATTCTTTCTGGGTCATAGTTGATCATCTTAAAAATCCAGCACACTTCATTTCTATTAGAAAAGATTTCTCTCTGGATCAGTTTTCCAGGATATATGTAAAGGAAGTTGTACGATTGCATGGAGTCCCACTTTACATTATATCTGATCGGGATCCAAGGTTTACCTCAATGTTTTGGCAAAGTCTTCAGCATACTCTGGATATAGAGTTGAGTTTCAGCACTACTTATCATCCTCAGACAGACTGTCAGTCTGAGAGGACAATTCAAACTCTAGAAGATATGTTGAGAGATTTCTCTATTGATTTAAATGGAGTTTGGGATCAACACCTACCTTTGATGGAATTTTATTCTAATAATAGCTTTCAGTCCAGTATTCAGATGGCTCTTTATAAAGCTCTCTATGGAAAGAAATGTAGGACTACCACTTGCAGGGATGAAGTTGGGGAAAGAAAGCTATTAGGACCAGATCTTGTTGATGAGATGGAAGAAAAGGTTCGATCTATTCAACAACACATAAGAGAAGCTCAAAATAGACAAAAAATTTATGCTGATAACCTAAGAGAAGACCTAGAAATTGATATGGGTGATAAAGTGTTCTTACTAATATCTCCTTGGAAGAGAGTAATGAGATTTGGAAAGAAGCGCAAGCTGGGGCCTAGGTATATTGGTCCTTTCGAAATACTAGATCGTGTTGGGAAAGTAGCTTACCGATTGGCGCTTCCACTAAATATCTCTCAAGTTCACGATGTGTTCCTTGTATCTCTCATGAGAATGTACATACCCGATCCTTCACATGTACTCGGATCAAAAGTTGTACCGCTGGAGCAAGATCTTTCTTTTGATGAACAGCCGATAGAGATTCTGGATTGTAGCAAAAATGTTCTATGGAACAAGACCATTATCTTGGTGAACGTTTTATAGAGGAACCACCAATTAGAAGAAGCTCTATAGAAGCTTGAGGATATGATGAGGGAGATGTATACTCATCTTTTTGTTACAAAGTGACGAATTTCGAGGGTGAAATTCATTTAAAGGGGGGTAGAATGTAACACCCGAGATTTTTATGAGAAATATTTTGTTTTTGTGTAATCATCAAAGTAATCTTTCATTACACACATCACTAGCCTGACTTTCTTTACACGCAGTCGCAACCTTTCTCGATATCTTGCACAATACCGTGCTTCACTAAACGACGATATGTTATTAAAATAATATTATAACTAGCCATTATGAATAGTAATACCCCTTTTTTGAATTTTTTTAAATTTTATCATTCAAAATGGACTTCATTTTTGGATTCGGAATATTGAAATTAGCCTCGGATGAAATTTTGGTATTTTTCTGAAAACATTCAATTTTTGATGAATAGTGAAAACACTAGGTTACAATTTAAAAACCGACATTTTAATTAAATAATTATTTATTTTATTTATATTTATATTAGGTCAAAAATTGATACATAATACATATATAAGATCAATATAATTCATTTCAGTCATTTTATAAATATAAAAATTTTATTGAACTTTTCACCGTCTTTTACCCACCTCCTAGGAGAATTCGGAAATTCACATAAAACATAATTTTACAGCTTCTGTGAGTGGAATTTCAAAAATCTGAGAGACACGGTTATTATCAAGGACTAAAATGTGGTTCAATGAGATGAAATAATTTTTGATGAATAGTAACTTTTTACTTTTATTTACCACTGTTAAAAGTAAATAGGGTAATTAAGGGTAAAAATGATATTATTATTACCCTAACACATGTCCTAATTCTATTTCATAAGTGTAATTCGGCCAAAAACAATCTTAGGAATAAAATTTGACCATTTAGGTACATATTCATTAGATTAGGACATTTATTATTATTTTATTTAAGGAAAAGTAAAAAAGGATAAAATCAATGATTAATAACTAAAACATTTTTAATATAGGGTTATAGATAAGATAAATTCGACTATATGATTCATTAGAAAGATAAAAATATTTCCTATATAATGGTATTTTATTTATAAATTTTAGACTTTAAATAATTTTATTTATTTATGACATATTGATGACGCAATAATTTCATTATTAAGGTAATATTGACATAATTTATATTATAAATACCCAAATAAATGTAATTTGAGACTTTTTATGAATTAAATTAATTTTATTGGTTAATATTACATATTAGTATTGATCTAATTAACTTTTTTCGAACTAATCATGATGTTATGATTTTCACAAAAATCAATTACCAAATAGTGTCAGAATTGTCGAAAAATAGTTTTTAAAACATATATTATATTATTAATTGTTATTTTATTCAAAAAAATCTATGTTTTGGCCAAATGACTTAGATAAGGATATATATATATATTAATAATGAACCACTTGGGGCTCATTTGGCTTGTTATAGTATGTTTATTAACCATATAGTGTAAGAAAACATGAAGACAAATGATACAGTTAAAATAGTGACCTAAACTTGTCTAAAATCTATTGTTTGAGAGGATTTCGACCCATCCCCACCTTAGCTTGGAAATTAATCAATTTGGAACTATTAAAAACCGAATATAACTTTAAAATAAAATAATATTTTATGTTCTTTCAAAAGTGCCCATCTCATCCCTTATAAAAGGGCACCTCCTCCCTCTCCTCCTCACACCACTTTAAGCCTTCAAGCTCGGCTAAACCCTACCAAATTCACTTATCCATTTCCCCAGAAACATCCTAGATGTCCTGGTATTTTTCAATGGCCATTTTTAGTGCCCTAGGAGGAGGTTAAGAAGAGGCATTTCAAAGAAGAGGTAATGTCTGTTTCTGATTCATTCAACTTTATTTCATCTTCTACTTCTTCTTCATTAGTTGTTTCATTATGAATAAATGGAATCAGTATCACTAATATACTGATTTTTTATTATAAATATGAAACAACCCTATTTCACCTTCTATATATCCTACGGAAAACGAAATCACCGCGCATACATACGTACGGAATACCGTCTCCACGCCATGGTGTAATCTGTTTTCCACCACCACCGTACATAGATGGGTATAATGGTGTAAATAATAACTATATATAATTATTGTAAAGTGATATTGATTCTGAAATATTATACATACAATTCAATACAATTCCACAATCATGGGACCGATATCATCGATCGTGCGTACGTACGGTCTACCGTCTCCACGATGTGATGCGACTCGTTCTACATGATATTCATTGCTTAATGATTATATAAATGATTTTAATGAATAAATATGATATATATTAAACTAATAACATTCTATAAATGAGGTATCTATAACCTAAAAAAAAGAATAAGAATTTATTCGGAAAAACACGCATAAGAACAAAAAGCAATAAACACCCGAATAACAAGTAGTAAAAAAATATTACTAATAAGAAGCTAAGAATATAATAATATGAACATATATGATATCATAAAAATGGGAATGATTCTAGAATAAGTCAATAACATTATTTAAATCATTATATATTAGTTTCAGACACGTGCGAAGAAAATCGGACCTATAGTATGGGAAAATCTCACAATCTCATTTTTATCCGAGATTGTTTATACTTCAAAATTTACGGGGAAATATTTATCATCCACATCCATGTTTCCTCAATATTTAGTATTTTTACTATCTTCCTAAAATTTTCTAAATCCAATTTTACCCTTGGGTGAGTTTTTAGTAAAAAATATGAAAGGAATATTTTCTCGTTTTTAGTAATAGATATTTTTTTGACTTTTCCGGCCAAAGTAAGAGAAGAATGTTTTTTTTAACATATACGTCCTGAATGGACTTTTAGAACATTATTTCCATGAAGCATCCTTTACGAGATTTCATGTTTATTTTTAATCAACTTCTTTTAGTTTTAAATTTTATGAGATTTTAAAAAAGGAAAAATGTTTTTGAAGTATAAAGGATATTTTCCTCAAGAATGGATTTCAAGCATTTTATCAAAATTATTTTCCATCTATGATAATATAGGGTTCTGTTTATATCCCTATTTTTACATCGATTTGATTATGTTACGATGTAATTATTTTTATGATGTCCTTTTAGCTTATATGGATTATGTTATGATGGAATGAGGTTTTAGAATCCCATTTTTATTACATGGGTTATGCTATGATATAGGATTTATGATCTTGTAGAACACATAAGAGTGGTATCATTATGAGATGGGTGGGACCTATATCTCCCTCCAATGCATTGGGTAACGATTTATATCTGATGAGATAGACATGGATGGAATGGTAGGTCAATCCGGTTCAGTGAAACTAGACTGAAACGAGGAGTGAAATCGGTTCAGAAATGGACTTTGTCCACTAAGAAAGTCTTGGAAATGAGTCTTGACTAATAAGAAATTATTCTCTATGATTATGTGTGTAAGCCACAATGTTTCATGTTTTATGTTAAACTTATTTGGATTACATTTCACTATTATGATTGATCCCATGTCATGATATTATGATATATTATGTAGGATAAGATTTTCAAAATGTTATGTTCTTAAGAGTATGATATGATTGATATTTCTTTTGTTTACCCTTACTTAGCATTTCAGCTCACCCTCTTGTAGGTTTTCTTTTCCCTAGGTCTGGAAGAAGGGTATGGAGTAGAATATTCCCAAAGGGACTCTAGATATTTAGAAATAAATGGGAGAAAACGTAGATGATTTATGAACTAGTTGTTTATGTTTCCCGGTTTCTAAAGACAGTATACCTATACGGTCCATTCATGGTTTTGTTATATTTTGAAATAAGTGTACTTCAATTTTGAAGTATTAACAATGTATGTAATGAATGGGTGGTTATAATGTCTCAGTGGCATGACTCTGTAAAGTCAAGAGCACACCTTAGATCAAGATTAACAGGGACCAAAACATATAATTAACAGAAGGTAATAGGAGAAATAAAGAATTCAGTTATTCAAAACATGGATACACGACATGCATATTTCTAACATGACATGTTCCATTAATCCTTTCAAATGGGAGTGTACTCCTACCAAAAATGTTCATGTAAAAACCCATACACAACGTGTTGTCCAAACAAATGGTGTGAACTTGAATTCTCTTTTCATTCCCGAGTTCTTCTATACAGTTAACACACACTATTATCAAAGAACAAGGCTACATGGCGTGTTCTTGATAGGCATGGCGTGTACTAGAAAAGGTTCATTGACCTGTGTTGTTAGTGACACAGCCGGATACGCGGCTCACACTACACGGAGTGTTCCAGTTTGACGTGGCGTGTATTACTTAGGGTTCGACTGCCTGAGTTATTAGTTACACGAGTTGTCACATGAAATAAACTAAACTCCACGTTTGTACCAGACATGACATGTACATGAAGATTTCACCGACCCGTTTTGTTTGCTACGCGGAAGGATACTCAGGATACACTATACGACGTGTTCCATACAGACATAACATGTTTTAGAAATGACATAATGAACCCTTGGTGTTAGTGACATGGCTGGTTACACAGTTCTACAACACGGCGTGTACATCCAGTACATGGCATGTCCTACCAATGATTCCAAATCCCATGTCCCCACCCACACAGTCTGAGAGAAGTTTAACGAATACAGAGCGTGAATATACAGTACCTTTCATGTACTTAAGAAAAATAGTTTTTTTCTGAATAGAAGAACAGATGTAATATATTTAACATCACACGCCATGTATTCTGGGTTTTTCTAGAGAGAATGCCTCAAAAACTACTCTAAAACATGGAAAAACAATGAAATGAACATTAAAGTGCCAAATTCCAATCTGTGAGGGCCTATACACCTCAATAATCAAAGATTCACATATAATACATGTTATAACAAGGAGGACAAGTCAATGATCCACCAAATTCAGGTCCATGAGGGCCTATAACACCTCAAGAACCAATGTTTGGTGGTCTTGCGAACAAACCTTACACAATCCAATACACCTATAAAAAAGGTATTTTATCAAGGCGTTTATCAGAACAACCAACATATATAACACAACTTCTATCACAACAACATAAAATCACTAATGCACCCTAAATGGAAAGTCATGAATGTATTACATCTGATTTCTTTCAAGTGCTTATATGATACATGAGATGGAATATTCTCATCTCATTGTGTTGAAAAATAAATAGAACCTCAATAACATCAATGATAACATCCCAAAACATGTTAGTCACTCAACGGTGAAATCAAATCAACATTAAAATTTCTAAAATGAAAAATTTCTTTAAACAAGTTAGGATGGGTATTCCCTGTATATGTGTTAGCTAATCCCGGGAACATATTTTCACCAAGAACCTATTTTTTCTTATCCCTAGATATTGTCCCCATACAATAAGTCATGAAGAAAAGAATTCATCAGATACCACTTTGTAACATCCTAGTTCCGGATTCCACCGAGAGGCGCCCCATACCCGATTGGTCACAGGGCCTCAAGTGCATTTCCCTGAATGCTAGAGGCTGCCGACTAACATTGTGGGACATAGGAGTGATAGTGGGGAAACTATGCCCTCATTGGCAGAGTAACACAACAGACATAAACAAGATATACAAAAGTGGAAGAAGAAAAAATACCATACTATAGTGAATAGCGGAAGACTGAAAGTAAGAAGCAACAAGAGAACATATATAATGATGCATGATACAAATGTCTAGGAAACCAGACAAACATTTCACAATTCTGTAATAATGAAATAATCTATGTAAAAATGGAAAAAAAATATAAACTCTACCAGCATCGTAATCCTTAGCATAGTCTCAGGATCTCGATCTCCTCACCAATCTAGTACCTGATGTAGAAGGGCACTTGACCTTATCTATATCTACAACAATATAATCTATTTGGGCCCAAAATCATGACCCAAATATGGTGTCAGACTAATCCAAATAGGCAGCCACCAAAGGATCTATGCCTAATATTCAATGAATATATATGGTAGGAAATATGTAAATGAAGCAGTAAATAATGAAGTACTCACCAGGCAGTAAAAAATCATATAGTTCAATTTCATTCAACTTCATATATAATGTAAGAAGCTAATCAAATAAGGTAACCCTTTGGGAAGTACACTCACTATAACCCCTATGGTTCAACCAAAACAACACAAGAAACCCTCTAGGATGTAGACACAGTCTTACCCCCCCGGTTCAGCTTAAGAAAAGACTCTATGAGGAAGAACTCATCTAAAATTTCCCCAAAAGTCACGTATCAGTAACTAACATGTGCTCTGGGGAAGCAATTACATCTCATTCCACATGTGGCCCATTTCGAGGAACTAAAGTCACTCTGAAGAAGTACTTAAGTCAAATCCCCCTATGGTCTCGAATCGTAATAGTAAAAACAGACACTCTGGGGAAGCCCTCAACGTCCATTCCCCCTTATGGTCTACTAGACCATGTTACCACAACCCTGTGTATGTCAAACATGCACCACAAAGAATATATTCCAATGAAAACATCAAGAAATACATGGCTAAACAACCTATAACATAACAGCATGTCAGATAAACAATCACGCCATCCTACAATACTAAGCATGGGAAACAAACAAGGCAGCCTAACATGCTATGTCGGATAAAACATTCATAAAAAACATGCGTGGTAAAACACTTCCAAGGCATAAAAATTAACCCAATTAACAGTCAATTAAACTTTACTCAATCATACAAGCATAGTATGCAATTAACAGGGCTAAAATCGTAAGCACACAATTCCATGTTCAAGGGTATTGGCAAATATTTCACATATAACTCAAGTGAATTCTATGGAGAGGCACAAACCACCTACCTTGGTGTGGGGAGATCGATATACATGAGTCTCAAGCCTTCAATCACCCTAGAATTCCATTGATATATAAAAACATCTAAAATGTTCAACAGAGGAAAACATGAGAATGATGAGGAATCAAGAAACGAAGATCTAGATGAAGGAAGAGCATACATTAGTGATCCCAACCAAATTTAAGACTGATGATTCGGAGAAAAGATGCTCGATTGGGGGATTGGGGAAAAATTGTGGCCTTACGAAAGCTCTAGGAAGAACTAGGTCAGCGAGAGGGGTGTTATGTCCGTCACACGTGCCGCTAGTCCATTTAAAGAAAAAAATATAAATTACACGGTGTGTACTTTTGATGTACATGGTGTGTACATTCCCTTACCAAACCCCTCTTGAGGCGGCCTCTAGGTCACCACATATGGCTATGTGCACAGCCGTTACATGGCCAGCACCCAGCTACCAGGGGTAAACGAGTACAGGACATGTACATTTAAAGTACATTGTGTGTACTTAAATTTTTTTCCATAAAATCCACTTTTCCTAAAAAACAACAGAAAAAGGAAAACATACCGAAATAGAAGATAAGGTTACTTAATCATATAAAGGGGGAAATTATGTAGAGCCTCAAATGACACCTCACTATGGCTTCGTTCTCTTAATGAGAAAACATGTACTGAGGGATAACACCTAGAGTGTCAAAATTACACATGAAAAGATGAAGTGGAAAATTTGAATTATGAAACCAATATTTAATGATTAATGGAGGTGGTGTAATGATATAGGATGTATTTTGACAATTTTTGAAACACAATTATATATCATGTGACCAGAAATGGGAACAACAAATGATCATCAACTGCAGAACAAATTCTAAATGCAGGACCTGTATCAAATTGGCATCCAAAAATCCTTGGGGATGTTTTCCTGAAATGGCAGGATATCCCAGGGGCCTTTCATAAATGTCTTTCGACACTCAATTTGGAAGTGAAAGTTGATTAAATCAGAAATAAATGGGATCATTAAGCATGAAAATTCGATAAAACATTTCTACGTAGGATCCAACACTCTAGGTCCTGAACCAGAGTTCTCATAGAAAGGTTTATGAAAATCCAATGAGTGTCATGGGGACCAATTTGAGAGGATACAAATCTAAAATACTACTGTAGGAAAGGGGAATGAAGAGCTATAAATAGAGAGCTACAAGAAGTGGCTATTGCAAACCCGACATGAATGAGTACATTTGAACATACCCCACAACATAACCCCTCCCGGAGGACATAGGCCATGGTCGAGATAGATGAAAATGATTCTATGAAATAGGGAAGGACCTGACCAAAAAATGTCTTGGAATTCTTATGTATTTAATGAGAATGAGAATCAATCCACATGTAGTTCTAGAAAATGTCGTGGCATTTAATGTCATGTGACAAGGGCGAAGATAATAGGGGGGGCTCAACTATGAATGTGAATGGCGTGGAAAAAAACCCGACATGAATGAGGGATTATGCCCACATACACAATACTATTCATAATTCCTATAGAGAACTCATTCCAGGAGACCGAGAGAAAGGTTATATGAATTTGGGCTAGACCCGAAGAGAAAATGTATAGGTTTTCTTATGGATCCCATGATGATGGGAATCAAGTTAAGCATAGTACTCAAGATGTCGTGAAGTTTCACATCATGTGACAAGGATGTGGTACATCTTATTTTATGGTCATAAATCTTGGACAATGACATTACCAGTTTAATGTCATGTGCATGTGACAGATGGGTGGAAATGGTGAATTATTGTGACTCTTATCTGGGAGACCACAGAATGAAAAAAATTATTGCGGAAAATAGTTGGCCATGTTTTCTACACATAATCCTTATCATGAAACCTGAAATGGGAATAATAAATGAGTGTCAACTGCTAACCAAATTCGCAACGTGAGAGTTGTATCAAATTTTTGTTCAAAACATCATGGGTACAATGGCCTGATACTGTAGGAGATCCTTATGGCCTAGAATCCATGTCATTCGTGGGGTCATTTCATATGTGAACTGTGATGGAAAGAAAAATTATGGGACTCATAATGAATGGTAGTTCTCCTGAAATTTAACATCTTGAAGCAAGGATGATAATGTGGGACGGTTTCTCAAGGTGATGTGTGTGGCATTGCATAAACAACCTGACTTGAATGATGAAATGGAGTCCATACCATACCACAAATCCCTAAGCACGAACATGGGTTAGGGGGAGGAAATGGTTGAGTTACTTGAGGCTGGGACACATATGAGAAATCCTATCTAGTTTTCGATTTATCATCATGTTGGATGAGTGATGAATATTTTTATGTCCATCAACCCAGATACATCATCCATTTTAACAGTGTGGTGAGTATGGTGGTGATCTTAGTTTAAGGACATAGAGCTCAGACCGTGATTACAAGACCCTTTTTGAGGGTATTTCCTTACCAAAGCTCATAAGTCCACATGAGAAATCATTGGTGTTTGAAACAACGAATGGGATCATGTTCTCCCCATCTTATAAGGGCACAACAATAAGAAAGAGATCAGGTGGGGTCAATCCCAACAAGACCAACGTCCATGATCTAGTCCTGATGACATTCGAAGAGATAGAATCAAAAAATGAATCACTACACCCAATATTTGGGACAAATGGTGGTGGTGAAAATTGTGGAGGATGACTTTTGACCATTTTCAAAACACATCATCCATGTCGTGTAACCAAACATGGGAACAAAAAATGATTATTGACCATTGAATATATTTGAAATTCCATTTCATATGTGAAAGATAATTGAAACCAAAAAGATGGGATGCATAAAGCATTGTGGTATCCATGAAATTTAACATCTTTTGGTAAGCATGATAATGTAGAAATCTACAAAGAGAGGAATACGTGGTGTGGTCAGGATAAACCTGATGTAAATGGAGGAAAACAAAGAATTCAACACTTGAGAAGCATATCGGCCAAAGGACTGAACCAAAAGGGAGATCTTGATGTTTGGGTATGGGCCTATAGATGAAATTTCAGGGTGTTCCTATGTATCATTTGGGTGGGGTGGGGGAATAAAGCCATACATAGTTTTAAATGTTCTATGCAGTTTAATGTCATGCGGTGAGGACATGGGAGAATATACAAACGAGAGGGGAATGTGGTGAGATCATCATAAATCCCGCATAAATGGGGGCCAAATAAATTTACACTAAACTGTGTGCGATATTCCAAGAAAACTATACTCAGGGGAAGTAAAATAGAAGAATATGGGGGCTATACTCTAAGATTATGTGTCTCGGCGTTCCTATGTACCCCATGATGATGGGAATCAATAGATACATTGCTATTGAGATACATTACATATTAATGTCATGTGGAGAGGATGTGTGGAGATCATAGTTCCAATTCATAGAGTTCAAACCATTTTCCAGTTTATCATTATGGGGGATGAGTGGTGTGTGGTTTTAAGTCCTCCATCCTGGACACGTCAGGCATTTTAACATCATGCAGTGAAGATAAAACATTTTAAATTTATGTGGGACTATTATAGATTGGTATGTCATAGATCATAGTTTGTGGTCATAACTATTTAATGGTAAAAGTATATTTTTCGCTCGCAGTTTAATTTCATGCATGAAGACAATGTAGTTTAACATCATAAAGTATGAGTGATGAGTTGTTTACGTACTTTTGATTGGACGGATCATGCGGATTAACATCTTGTAGTAAAGTCGGGAAATTTTTTATATAGGATAGAAGAGCATACATAGTGAATGTACTACTATGATGAATTTGGTGTTGGTGGGAGGATTTATATAGTCACTATCCATGGTGACTAGGGAGTACGCTCCTTTAGGATAAACCTTATAAATTTTGTAAGGACCTTCCCATTTGAGATCTAGTTTGGGTGGTTCCCAACCAGGTATCATTGGCGTTCATAGGTCCCAAACCATATAACCCTGTAAGAATGAATGGAGGTGAGATTTTTATTGAAGGATTTGGATATCTTATTTTGATGCCTCTCCAGATTGAACATGGAACAAAGCCTATTCAGTCATATGCGTTTGATAAGAAGAGGAAAATGGAATTCAAAGGGAAATCTAAAGAGCACACTGAAAAGAAGATGAGTTTTCCCTTATGCTCATAGTGTGGAAATAAGTATGGAGGTAGTTGTCTTAAAGGGACAATTAAATGTTTCAAATGTGGAAAAGAAGGTCACTAGGTATTTGAATGCCGCAATGATGGGAAGATAATGGCTAATGATGCGAACAAAGAAAATACTACATAGAGTGCACCTCCTATAATTCAATGTTACAAGTGAAAGGAAATGGGGCATTATGCAAATCAATGCCATAATCCAAGGGTTGTTGATGATGATCGGCATCAAAAAACTCTTAAGTCTAAAGAAAAAGGAAAGAACATGCAATTTCTATCAGCGATGTGGAGTACGATAGGGAAGTGGTGAAAGGTACATTTACCATCCACTCTAAAGTAGAAAATGTTTTATTTGATTCTGGATCCACCCACTCTTTTATTTCTGAATAATTTTCTAAGGGTTTTGTAGTATTACTTCAACAATTAGATTTTGAGTTAGCTATGACAACCCCTAATGGCACAACAGTCGCATCAAAAGTTTATAATTCCTCTCTAATTGATGTTTGTGGGAATGTGAATCCTGAAAATCATGTGATCCTTCCTATAGTGGAATTTTATGTGATTCTTGGCATGGATTATATTTCTTTATATGGAGCTCATATCAATTTCCAAATAAGGGAAGTCACATTTCATATTCCAGATCAATCTATGATCATATATCGATGCAAGGATGAACATTACCTTCTAGTGGAAATTTTATCCATATTATGGGTCTTGATTCCAATAAATGAAATTTATTTATCTCAAATTGTTGGAGAGAAACTCACGATAAAGAATACACCCGTTTTACAGGAGTTTGATGAAGTATTTCTGGAGAAATTTTCTAGTCTTCCACCAAATCGTGAAGTTGAGTTTTCAATAAAACTCGTACCGGGTGCTTTACCTATTTCAAATACACCTTATAAAATGGCCCCAATTGAGTTGTAAGAATTGAAGAAGAAACTCCATGTGAATCTTGATAAGGGATTCATATGCCCTAGTGTGTCTCCTTGGGGAGCACCTGTTCTGTTTGTTATGAAGAAAGATGAATCAATGAGGCTCTGCATTGATTATCGAGAACTTAACAAAATCACTATCAAGAAAAAATATCCTCTCCCATGCATTGATGACGTATTTGACCAACTACGTGGAGATCAATACTTTTCCAAGATTGATCTTCCTTCAGGGTATCATTAATTAAATGTCAAAAGGGAGGATTTACCAAAGACGGCTTTCCGTACAAGGTATGGACACTATGAATTTATAGTGATGCCATTTGGTCTTACTAATGACCCCACTATCTTCATGGATCTAATGAATAGAGTCTTTAGAGACTACATTGATCAGTTTGTGGTAGTATTTATAGACGATATTCTTGTATATTCAAAGAGAAAGGAATACCATGAATATCCCTTGAGAATTTTATTGAAGTCTCAGAGAAAGGAGAAGATTTATGCGAAATTTACCAAGTGTGACGTTTGGCTTCAAAAGATGCTTTTTTGGGTCACATAATCTCAAAAGAGGGGATATCTGTGGATCCAGCAAAAATAGAGGTTATTGAAATATGGTCGAGACCAACAACATCAACTGAGATCTAGTGTTTTCTTGGTTTGGATGGATATTATCGACGTTTTGTGAAATATTTTTCACGATTATCTAATCTACTCACCAGGTTGACTCGAAAAGGAGTTACGTTCGTTTGGACGGTGGAGTGTGAAGAGAATTTCAAGGAGTTAAAAATAAGGTTATCCAGTGCACCTGTGCTCACACTGCCTTGTAGTGGAGAAAGGTTTGTGATCTTCAGTGTTGCATCCAAGAAAGGATTGGGGTGTGTTCTCATGAAAAACGATATGGCGATAGATTATGCCTCACGACAGTTAAAAATCCATGAGAAAAATTACCCAACTCATGATTTCCAGTTAGCCACGGTAATCTTTGAATTAATGATTTGGAGGCATTATCTTAATGGAGAAAGATGTGATAATTGTACTGATCATAAAAGTTTAAAGTATATATTCACACAAAAGGAGATGAATATGTGTCAAAGAATATGGTTGGAGCTGATTATGGATTACGACTGCTCAATTCATTACCACCATGGGAAAGAAAACAAGGTGGCAGACGCATTATGTCGACAAGACCATGCTAGCTTATCCATGATGAGGATCATAAAAGATCCAATATTTATAGATTTACAAAGGATGGATCTTGGAATTATAATGGAAGGGGAATGATATTATCATTCTCAAATGAATGTTCAACCAACTATACATGTGAAGATTAAAGAGGAACAAAAAGAAGATGTAGAGTTACAAAAGAAGGTGAGAAATGTTCCTGAATTCAACCTTCGTTGTGATGAGATAATAATGTTCTGAAATCAGGATTCTATTCCTCCCATCCCAGAATTAATGAAGGAGCTGCTGGATGAGTCTCATAGTTCTTCATTCTCTATTCATCCTAGAAGCACGAAGATGAAAAGGGACCTAAAAAAGTACTTATGATGGGATGGCATGAAAAGGTATGTTACTGAATATGTCTCTCGATGCTTGGTTTGTCAGCACGTTAATGCTAAGAAACATAAGTCTATGGGGTTGTTACAACCATTACTTATACCTGAATAGAAATGGGAAACATCACTATGGAATTTTTCATCGGACTTCCTAAAACTTCCAAAGGAAATAATGCTTTCTGGGTCATAGTTGATCATCTTAAAAAGTCGGCACACTTCATTTCTATTAGAGAAAATTTCTCTCTGGATCAGTTTGCCAGGATATATGTAAAGGAAGTTGTATGATTGCAAGGAGTCCCACTTTCCATTATATCTAATCGGGATCTGAGGTTTACCTCAATGTTTTGGAAAAGTCTTCAGCATACTCTGGATATAGAGTTGAGTTTCAGCACTACTTATCATCCTCAGACAGACTGTCAGTCTGAGAGGACAATTCAAACTCTAGAAGATATGTTGAGAGCTTGCTCTATTGATTTCAATGGAGGTTGGGATCAACACTTACCTTTGATGGAATTTTCTTATAATAATAGCTTTCAGTCCAGTATTCAGATGGCTCTTTATGAAGCTCTCTATGGAAATAAATGCAGGACTCCCACTTGCTGGGATGAAGTTGGGGAAAGAAAGCTATTAGGACCAGATCATGTTGATGAGATGGAAGAAAATGTTCGATCTATTAAACAACACATAAGAGAAGCTCAAAATAGACAAAACAATTATGCTGATAACCTAAGAAAAGACCTATAGATTGATGTGGGTGATAAACTGTTCTTACTAATATCTCCTTGGAAGAGAGTAATGAGATTTGGAAAGAAGCGCAAGCTGGGGCCTAAGTATATTGGTCCTTTCGAAATACTAGATCATGTTGGGAAGGTATCTTACCGATTGGCGCTTCCACTAAATATCTCTCATGTTCAGGATTTGTTCCATGTATCTCTCCTGAGAATGTACATACCCGATCTTTCACATGTACTCGGCTCAAAAGTTGTACCACTGGAGCAAGATCTTTCTTTTGAAGAACAACCGATAGAGATTCTGGATCGTAGAAAAAATGTTCTATGGAACAAGACCATTATCTTGGTGAACGTTTTATAGAGGAACCACCAATTAGAAGAAGCTATATAACAGCTTGAGGATATGATGAGG
This sequence comes from Viscum album, assembly GCA_963277665.1. Lineage (NCBI taxonomy): Eukaryota > Viridiplantae > Streptophyta > Magnoliopsida > Santalales > Viscaceae > Viscum > Viscum album. Next base: position 2,097,683,333 of record OY728159.1, on the reverse strand, counting down.
GAGATGTATACTCATCTTTTTGTTACAAAGTGACGAATTTCGAGGGTGAAATTCATTTTAAGGGGGGTAGAATGTAACACCTGAGATTTTTATGATAAATATTTTGTTTTTATGTAATCATCAAAGGAATCTTTCACTACACACATCACTAGCCTGACTTTCTTTACACGCAATCGCAACCATTCTCGATAGCTTGCGCAATACCGTGTTTCACTAAACAGCGATATGTTATTAAAATATTATTATAACTAGCCATTATGAATAGTAATACCCCCTTTTTGAATTTTTTTTAAATTTTATCTTTCAAAATGGACTTCATTTTTGGATTTGGAATATCGAAATTATCCTCAGATGAAATTTTGGTATTTTTCTGAAAACATTCAATTTTTGATGAATGGTGAAAACACTAGGTTACGATTTAAAAACTGACATTTTATTTAAATAATTATTTATTTTATTTATATTTATATTAGGTCAAAAATTGGTACATAATACATATATAAGATCAATATAATTCATTTGAGTCATTTTATTAATATAAAAATTTTATTGAACTTTTCACCGTCTTCTACCCACCTCCTAGGAGAATTTGGAAATTCACATAAAACATAATTTTACAACTTCTGTGAGTGGAATTTCAAAAATCCGAGAGACACGGTTATTATCAAGAACTAAAATGTGGTTCAGTGAGATGAAATAATTTTTGATGAATAGTAACTTTTTACTTTTATTTACCACTGTTAAAAGTAAATAGGGTAATTAAGGGTAAAAATGATATTATTATTACCCTAAAACATGTCCTAATTCTATTTCATAAGTGTAATTCGACCAAAAACAACGTTAGGAATAATATTTGACTATTTAGGTACATCTGGATTAGATTAGGACATTTATTATTATTTTATTTAAGGAAGAGTAAAAAAGGATAAAATCAAAGTTTAATAACTAAAACATTTTTAATATAGGGTTATAGATAATATAAATTCGACTATACAATTCATTAGAAAGATAAAAATATTTCCTACATAATGGTATTTTATTTATAATTTTTAGAATTTAAATAATTTTATTTATTTATGACATAATGATGACGTAGTAATTTACTTATTAAGGAAATATTAACATAATTTATATTATAAATACCCAAATAAATGTAATTTGAGACTTTTTAGGAATTAAATTAATTTAATTGGTTAATATCACATATTAGTATTGATTTAATTAACTTTTTTCGAACTAATCATGATGTTATGATTTTCACAAAAATCAATTACCTAATAGTGTCAAAATTGTCGAAAAATAGTTTTTAAAATGAATATTATATTATTAATTGTTATTTTATTCATAAAAATCTAAGGTTCGGCCAAATGAATTAGATAAGTATATATATATATATTAATAATGAACCACTTGGGGCTCGTTTGGCTTGTTATAGTATGTTTATTAACCATATAGTGTAAGAAAACAAGAAGACAAATGATAAGGTTAAAATAGTGACCTAAACTTGTCTAAAATCTATTGTTTGAGAGGATTTCGACCCATCCCCACCTTATCTTGGAAATTAATCAATTTGGAACTATTAAAAACCGAATATAACTTTAAAATAAAATAATATTTTATTTTTTTCCAAAAGTGCCCCTCTCATCCCTTATAAAAGGGAACCTCCTCCCTCTCCTCCTCACACCACTTTAAGCCTTAAAGCTCGGCTAAACCCTACCAAATTATCTTATCCATTTCACCAGAAACATCCTAGATGTCCTGGTATTTTTCAAAGACCATTTTTAGTGCCCTAGGAGGAGGTTAAGAAGAGGCGCTTCAAAGAAGAGGTAGTGTCTGTTACTGATTCATTCAACTTTAGTTCTTCTTTTACTTCTTCTTCATTAGTTGTTTCATTATGAAGATATGGAATCAGTATCACTAATATACTGATTTTTTTTATAAATATTAAAAAACCCTATTTCACCTTCTATATATCCTACGGAAAACGAAATCACCGTGCATGCATACGTACGGAATACCGTCTCAACGCCATGGTGTAATCTGTTTTCCACCACCACCTTTCTTGAATGGGTATAATGGTGTAAATAATAACTATATATGATTATTGTAAAGTGATATTGATTCTGAAATTGTTTACATACACTTCAATACAATTCCACAATCATGGGACCGATATCATCGCTCGTGCGTACGTACGACCTACCGTCTCCACGATGTGATGTGACTCGTTCTACATGATCTTCATTGCATAATGATTATATAAATTATTTTAATTAATAAATATGATATATATTACACTAATAAAATTCTATAAATGAGGTCTCTATAAGGTAAAAATAAGAATAAGAATTTATTCAGCAAAACACGCATAAGAACAAAAAGCAATAAACACCTGAATAACAGGTAGTAAAGAAATATTACTAATAAGAAGCTAATAATATAAGAATATGACCATATATGATATCATAACAATGAGAATGATTCTGTAATAAGTCAATAACATTATTTAAATCATTATACAAGAGTTTCAGACACGTGCGAAGAAAATTGGACCTATGGTATGGGAAAATCTCACAATCTCATTTTTATCCGAGATTGTTTACACTTCAGAATTTACTGGGAAATATTTATCATCCACATCCATATTTCCTCAATATTTAATATTTTTTCTATCCTCCTATAGTTTTTTAAATCCAATTTTACCCTTGGGGATTTTTTAGTAAAAAATATGAAAGGAATATTTTGTCGTTTTTAGTAATAGGTATTTTTTTGACTTTTCTGGCCAAAGTACGAGAAGAATGTTTTTGTTAACATACTCTTCCTGAATGGACTTTTAGAACATTATTTCCATGAAGCATACTTTACAAGATTTCATGTTTATTTTTAATCAACTTCTTTTAGTTTTAAATTTTATGAGATTTTAAAAAAGGAAAAATGTTTTTGAAGTATAAAGGATATTTTCCTCAAGAATGGAGTTCAAGCATTTTATCAAAATTATTTTCCATCTATGATAATACAGGGTTCTGTTTATATCCCTATTTTTACATAAATTTTATTATGTTACGATGTAATTATTTTTATGATGTCCTTTTAGCTTATATGGATTATGTTATGATGGAATGAGGTTTTAGAATCCTATTTTTATTACATGGGTTATGCTATGATATAGGATTTATGATCATGTAGAACACATAAGAGTGATATCATTATGAGATGGGTGGGACCTATATCTCCCTCCAATGTATTGGGTAACGATTTATATCTGATGAGATAGACATGGATGGAACGGTAGGTCAATCCGGTTCAGTGAAACTAGACTGAAACGAGGAGTGAAATCGGTTCAGAAATGGACCTTGTCCACTAAGAAAGTCTTGGAAATGAGTCTTGACTAATAAGAAATGATTCTCTATGATTATGTGTGTATGCCACAAAGTTTCATGTTTTATGTTAAAATTATTTGGATTACATTTCACTATTATGATTGATCCCATGTCATGATATTATGATCTATTATGTAGGATATGATTTTCAAAATGTTATGTTCTTAAGAGTATTATATGATTGATATTTCTTTTGTTTACCCTTACTTATCATTTCAGCTCACCCTTTTGTATGTTTTCTTTTCCCCAGGTCTGGAAGAAGGGTATAGAGTAGAATATGCCCAAAGGGACTGTAGATATTATGAAATAAATGGGAGACAACGTAGATGATTTATGAACTAGTTGTTTATGTTTCCCGGTTTCTAAAGAGAGTATACCTATACGATCCATTCATGGTTTTGTTATATGTTGAAATAAGTGTACTTCAATTTTGAAGTATTAACAATGTATGTAATGAAAGGGTCATTATAATGTCTCAGTGGCATGACTCTGCAAAGTCAAGTCACACCATAGATCACGATTAACAAGGACTAAAACATATAATTAATAGAAGGTAATACGAGAAAGAAAGCATTCAGTTATTCAAAACATGGATACACGACATGCATATTTCTGACATGACATGTTCCGTTAAGCCTTTCAAATGGGAGTGTACTCCTACCAAAAATTTTCATGTAAAAACCCATACACAACGTGTTGTCCTAACAAATGGTGTGAACTTGAATTCTCTTTTCATTCCTGAGTACTTCTATACAGTTAACACACACTATTATCAAAGAACAAGGCTACATGGCGTGTTCTTGATAGGCATGGCGTGTACTAGAAAAGGTTCATAGGCCCGTGTTGTTAGTGACACGGCCGGATACACGGTTCACACTACACGGAGTGTTCCAGTTCGATGTGACGTGTACTACTTAGGTTTCGACTGCCTGAGTTATTAGTTACATGAGGTGTCACATGAAATAAACTAAACGCCATGTTTGTACCAGACAAGACATGTACATGAAGATTTCACCGACCCGTTTTGTTTGCTACGTGGAAGTATACTCGGGATACACTACACGACGTGTTCCATACAGACACAACATGTTTTAGAAAAGACATAATGAACCCTTGGTGTTAGTGACATGGCTGGTTACACAGTTCTACTACACGGCGTGTACATCCAGTACATGGCATGTCCTCCCAATGATTCCAAATCCCATTTCCCCACCCACACAGTCTGAGACAAGTTTAATGAATATAGAGTGTGAACATACAGTACACGTCGTGTACTTAAGAAAAATAGTTTTTTTCTGAATAGAAGAACACATGTAATGTATTTAACATCACATGCCATGTATTCTGGGTTTTTCTAGATAGAATGCCTCAAAAACTACTCTAAAACATATAAAAACAATGAAATGAACATTAAAGTGCAAAATTCCAATCCGTGAGGGCCTATACACCTCGATAATCAAATATTCACATCTAATACATGTTATAACAAGGATGACAAGTCAATGATCCACCAAATTTAGGTCCATGAGGGCCTATAACACCTCAAGAACCAATGTTTGGTGTTCTTGAGAGAGAAACTTACACAATCCAATACCCCTATAAAAAAAGGTATTCTATCAAGGCATTTTTCAGAATATCCAACATATATAACACAACTTCTATCACAACAACATGCAATCACTAATGCACCCTAAATGGAAAGTCATGAATGTATTACATTTGATTTCTTGCAAGTTCTTATATGATGCATGAGATGGAATATTCTCATCTCGTCGTGTTGAAAAATAAATTGAACCTCAATAACATCAATGATAACATGCCAGAACATGTTAGTCACTCAACGGTGAAATCAAATCAACTTTAAAATTGCTAAAATGAAAAATTTCATTAAACGAGGTAGGATGTGTATTCCCTGTATATGGGTTAGCTACTCCCGGAAACATATTTTCACCAAGAACCTATTTTTTCTTATCCCTAGATATTGTCCCCATACAGTAATTCAGGATGAAAAGAATTCATCAGATACCACTTTGTAACGTCCTAGTTCCGGATTCCACCGAGAGGCACCCCATACCCGATTGGTCACAGGGCCTCAAGTGCATTTCCCCGAATGCTAGAGGCTGCCGACTAACATTGTGGGACATAGGAGTGATAGTGGGGAAACTATTCCCTTATTGGCAGAGTAACACAACATACATAAACATGATATACAAAAGTGGAAGAAGTAAAAATACCATACCATAGTGAATAGCGGAAGACTGAATGTAAAAAGCAACAAGAGAACATATATAATGATGCATGATACAATTGTCTAGGAAACCAGACAAACATTTCACAATTCTGTAATAATGAAATAATCTATGTAAAAAAGGAAAAAAATATAAACTCTACCAGCATCGTAAGCCTTAGCATAGTCTCAGGATCTCGATCTCCTCACCAATCAAGTACCTGATGTAGAAGGGCACTTGACCTTATCTATATCTACAATAATATAATCTATTTGGGACCAAAATCATGACCCAAATAGGGTGTCAGACTAATCCAAATAGGCAACCACCAAAGGATCTATTCCTAATATTCAATGAATATATATGGTAGGAAATATGTAAATGAAGAAGTAAACAATGAAGTACTCACCAGGCAGTAAACATTCCTATAGTTCAATTTCATTCAATTTCATATATAATGTAAGCAGATAATCAAAGAAGGTAACCCTTTGGAAAGTACACTCACCATAACCCCTATGGTTCAACCAAAACAACACAAGAAACCCTCTGGGATGTAGACACAGTCTTACCCCCCCGGTTCAGCTTAAGAAAAGACTCTCTGAGGAAGCACTCATCTAAAATATCCCCAATAGTCTCGTATCGGTAACTAACATGTGCTCTGGGGAAGCAATTACATCACATTCCACATGTGTCCCATTTCGAGGAACTAAAGTCACTCTGAAAAAGTACTTATTTCAATTCCCCATATGGTCTCAAATTGTAACAGTAAAAACAGACACTCTGGGGAAGCCCTCAACGTCCATTCCCCCTTATGTTCTACTAGACAATGTTCCCACAACCCTGTGTATGTCAAACATGCACCACAAAGAATATATTCCAATGAAAACATCATGAACTATATGGCTAAACAACCTATAACATAACAGCATGTCAGATAAACAATCACGCCATCCTACAATACTAAGCATGGGAAACAAACAAGGCATCCTAACATGCTATGTAGGATAAAACATTCATAAAAAAACATGCGTGATAAAACACTTCCAAAGCATAACAATTAACCCAATTAACTACCAATTAAACTTTACTCAATCATACAAGCATAGTAGGCAATTAACAGGGCTAAAACCGTAAGCACACAATTCCATGTTCAAGGGTATTTGGAAATATTTCACATATAACTCAAGTACATTCTATGGAGAGGCACAAAACACCTACCTTGGTGTGGGGAGATCGATATACATGAGTTTCATGCCTTCAATCACCCTATAATTCCATTGATCTATAAAAACATATAAAATGTTCAATGGAGGAAATCATGAGAATGATGAGGAATCAAGAAACGAAGCTCTAGATGAAGGAAGAGCATACATTAGTGATCCCAACCAAATTGAAGACTGATGATTCGGAGAACAGATGCTTGATTGGGGGGTTGAGGAAAATTGTGGCCTTACGAAAGCTCTCGGACAAACTAGGTCAGGGAGAGGGGTGTTATGTCCGTCTGACGTGCCCCCAGTTTATTTAAAGAAAAAAAAAGAAATTACATGGTGTGTACTTTTGATGTACATGGTGTGTACATTCCCTTACCGAACCCCTCTTGAGGCGGCCTCTAGGTCACCATAGATGGTTATGTGCACAGCCGTTACACGGCTAGCACCCAGCTACCAGTGGTAAACGAGTACAAGACATGTACATTTAATGTACATTTTGTGTACTTAAATAAATTTCCAGAAAATCCACTTTTCCTAAAAAACAACAAAAAAAGGAAAACATACCTAAATAGAAGATAAGGTTTCTTAATCATATAAAGGGTGAAATTATGTAGAGCCTCAAATGACACCTCACCATGGCTTCGACCTCTTAATGAGAAAACATGTACTGAGGGATAACACCTAGAGTGTTAAAATTACACATGAAAAAGATGTAGTGGAAAATTTGAATTATGAATCCAATATTTAATGATTAATGGAGGTGGTGTGATGATATAGGATGTCTTTTGATACTTTTTGAAACACAATTATATATCATGTGACCAAAAATGGGAATAACAAATGAGCATCAACCCCTGAGAAAATTCTAAATGAAGTACATGTATCAAATTGGCATCCAAAAATCCTTGGGGATGTTTTCCTAAAATGGTAGGATATCCCAGTGGCCTTTCATAAATGTCTTTAGGCACTTAATTTGGATGTGAAAGTTGATTAAATCAGAAACAAATGGGATCATGAAGCATGAAAATTCGATTAAACATTTCTACGTAGGATCCAACACTCTAGGTCCTGAACCAGAGTTCTCATAGGAAGGTTGTTGAATAGCCAATGAGTGTCATGGGGACCAATTTGAGAGGATACATATCTAAAATATTACTGTAGGAAAGGGGAATGAAGAGCTATAAAGAGGGAGCTACAAGGAGTGTCTATTGCAAACCCGACTTGAATGAGTACATTTGAACATAACCCACAACATAACCCCTCCCAGAGGACATAGGCCACGGTCCAGATAGATGAAAATGATTCTATGAAATAGGGAAGGACCTGACAAAAAAATGCCTTGTCATTCTTATGTATTTCATGAGAATGAGAATCAATCCACATGTAGTTCTAGAAAATGTTGTGCCATTTAATTTCATGTGACAAGGGAGAAGATAAGAGGGGGGGCTCTACTATGAATGTGAATGGCATGGAAAAAACCTGACATGAATGAGGGATTATGGCCACATACAAAATACTATTCATAATTCCAATAGGGAACTCATTCCAGGAGACCGAGAGAAAGGTTATATGAATTTGGGCTGGACTGGAAGAGAAAATGTATAGGTTTTCTTATGGATCCCATGATGATGGGAATCAAGTTAAGCGTAGTTCTCAAGATGTCGTGCAGTTTCACATCATGTGACAAGGATGTGGTACATCTTATTTTATGGCCATAAATCTTGGACAATGACATTCCCAGTTTAATGTCATGTGCATGTGACAGATGGGTGGAAATGGCGAATTATTATGACTCTTATCTGGGAGACCATAGAATGACAAAAATTATTGAGGAAAATAGTTGGCCATGTTTTATACACATAATCCTTATCATGAAACCTGAAATGGGAATAATAGATGAGTGTCAAATGCTAACCAAATTCGCAACGTGAGAGTTGTATCAAATTTTTGTTCAAAACATCATGGGTACAACGGCCTGATACTGTTGGTGATCCTTACGGCCTAGAATCCATGTCATTCATGGGTTCATTTCATCTGTGAACTGTGATGGAATGAAAAATTATGGGACTCATAATGAATGGTAGTTCTCATGAAATTTAACATCTTGAAGCATGGACAATAATGTGGGACGGTGTCTCAAGGTGATGTGTGTGGCATTGCATAAACAACCCGACTTGAATGATGAAATGGAGTCCATACCATACCACAAATCCCTAAGCATGAACATGGGTTAGGGGGATGAAATGTTTGAGTGACTTGAGGCTAGGACACTGATGAGAAATCCTATCTAGTTTTTGATTTATCATCATGTTGGATGCGTGATGAGTATTTTTATGTCCTTCAACCCAGATACATCATCCATTTTAACAGTGTGGTGAGTACGGTGGTGATCTTAGTTTAAGGACATAGAGCTCAGACCATGATTACAAGACCCTTTTTGAGGGTATTGCCTTACCAATGCTCATAAGTCCACATGAGCAATGATTGGTGTTTGAAACAACGAATGGGATCACGTTCTCCCCATCTTATAAGGGCACAACAATTAGAAAGAGATCGGGTGGGGTCAATCCCAACAAGACCAACATCCATGATCTAGTCCTGATGACATTCGAAGGGATAGAATCAAAAAATGAATCACTACACCCAATATTTGGGACAAATGGTGGTGGTGAAAATTGTGGAGGATGACTTTTGACCATTTTCGAAACACATCATCCATGTCGTGTAACCAAACATGGGAACAAAAAATGATTATTGACCATTGAATATATTTGAAATTCCCTTTCGTATGTGAAAGATAATTGAAACCAAAATTATGGGAGGCGTAAAGAATTGTGGTATCCATGCAATTTAACGTCTTTTGGTAAGCATGATAATGTAGAAATCTACAAAGAGGGGAATACATGGTGTGGTTAGGATAAACCTGATGTAAATTGAGGAAAACAAAGAATTCAACACTTGAGAAGCATATCGGCCAAGGGACTGAACCAAAAGGGATATCTTGATGTTTGGGTATGGGCATATGGATGAAATGTCAGGGTGTTCCTACATATCATTTGGGTGGGGTGGGGGAATAAAGCCATACATAGTTTTAAATGTTCTATGAATTTTAATGTCATGCGATGAGGACATGTGAGAATATACAAACGAGAGGGGAATGTGGTGAGATAATCATAAATCCATCATAAATGGGGGACAAATTAATTTACACTAAAGTGTGTGCGATATTCCAAGAAAACTAGACTCAGGGGAAGTAAAATAGAAGAATAGGTGGGGCTATACTCTAAGATTATGTGTCTCGACGTTCCTATGTACCCCATGATGGTGGGAATCAATAGATACGTTGCTATTGAGATACAATACATATTAATGTCATGTGGAGAGGATTTGTGGAGATCTTAGTTCTAGATCATAGAGTTCAAACAATTTTCCAGTTTATCATTATGGGGGATGAGTCGTGTGTGGTTTTTAGTCCTCTATCCTGGACACGCTAGGTATTTTAACATCATGCAGTGAAGATAAAACATTTTAAATTTATGTGGGACTATTATAGATTGGTATGTCATAGATTATAGTTTGTGGTCATAACTATTTAATGGTAAAAGTATATTTGTCTCTCGCAGATTAATTTCATGCATGAAGATAATGTAGTTTAACGTCATAAAGTATGAGTGATGAGTTGTTTACGTCCTTTTGATTGGACGTATCATGTGGATTAACATCTTGCAGTAAAGTCAGGAAAGTTTTTATATAGGATAGATGAGCATACATAGTGAATGTACTACTGTGATGAATTTGGTGTTGGTGGGAGGATTTATACAGTCACTATCCATGGTGACTAGGGAGTACGCTCCTTTGGGATAAACCTTATAAATTTTGTAAGGACCTTCCCATTTGGGATCTAGTTTGGGTGGTTCCCAACCAGGTATCATTGGCGTTCTTAGGTCCCAAACCATGTAACCCTGTAAGAATGAGTGGAGGTGAGATTATTATTGAAGGATTTGGATATCTTATTTTGATGCCTCTCCAGATTGAACATGGAACAAAGCCTATTCACATAAAGTGCATCCAGTTCAGCCATAATAATTTCAGCAACTCTATCTGGCATCTGCTGATCATAAACAATTGTGCGTAATGAAGGAAATTGAATCTTGATAGATAGGACCACCTATGTTCCATACAATAGAGAAAATAAGGTAACCTATGTTTAAATTAAGAATCATTATCCGATAAGCCTATATAATATTGGGGAGTTTTTTTTCCATGTTTTCTTATTCTGACCATCCATATTTTGAGGAATGTTAGTGAGGTATTTCTTGAGTGCCACAATCTACCCAATTTAATGTGCATGATAGAGGGAGTTATGGTTAGAATGGATGAAGTACATGACATAAAACTTATTCAGTTTGTCTTCCCGGAAGATGTTACTATTATCGGTGAGGATGACATGAGGGATTCTGAATCTGTAGATGATATTTGAAATCACACATTCAATTATAGAAAGGGACCTGGCCTCCTAGAGTGAAACATATTCTGCCCAAATCAAAGATAAATCTGTCGTGGTCAGGATGATCGTACACTGTAATGCTGCCACGAGTGGATATTGTCCTAGGACATTGAGTCCCTAGACCGAAAATAGACAAGGATAATTTTTATCTTAAAGGGGTTCTGTAGAATGATGCATTAAATTAGCATGGAATTTTCACACATGGAACATCTTCGAAAACTCGATAATATCATGGATCATGGAGGGCCTAAAATTCCCCAAACACCAGATCTAGTGAGAATGTTTTAGCCTTATATGGAGAGCCCCTAATGAATCGAAATGAACCACTTGCATGACCAGAGAATCCTCAAATCCTTGAATGCAATGGGGATGACCCACTTAAACTCGTGACTATAGAGGATCTGCTCAAGACTGGTACCAGTTTTGAGGGTGAACTGTAATGCACTCAATAAGATTCTCTCACGCTCGACTCGATCTTCATGGAGATCAGTTTTCTAGAGATACTTGATATGGGGAGCCCTCTAGTTTGAAATCACCTCAAACACTATGTCATGGGGACATGGGGGTCCTGATGAGGTGGCAACAATAGTAAGCTTTCTTACCTACGGGATATCATTGTTGTGTAGAGTAATGGGAGTGATGACTCTCTGATGCACCACATGGATAATCAAATCACCCTTAACATGATCTAAAATAGATTCATCAAGGATGGATAAGGTGTTTCAATGAATGTTCTGTAAATGATGGAAATTAGTAACATTTGGCAGAGATTGGAACTAATCCATCACCTTGATGGTACGTTCTAACAGTGGAACGAGCTCTGGATTCCTGATTACGTAGTCACCATTGATTTGTTGGGTGACTTTATCGGAGTCCCATTTCACATGTAAGTTGGTAATTTCAATCTTGAGGGCCAGCTCAAGACTAGAAATGGGATCCCAATACTCTACCTCATTGTTGGTACAACCTTCTGATAAAAAATAATGAATATGACATGACATCTTGTGCTAGTGTGATGAAGATGAAACTCAGACCCACTTTACTGAGTCTGGTCCATTGAGTATTGTTATGGTAGGGCTTCAGGAAGTACCATCAAAATCAATTTTCCAACACAGAATGACATGATCTACCAAGAGTATTTCTTCATATTGAAAATCAAGATCCAAAGACTGCTTCATTGGAGCTAGATGGGTGGAAAGGAAGTCTGGAAATGCATGTCCCATGATTGACTTTTGGGAGACAAACATGACATCAAAATATTTGAGAATCACTACCCACAAAGTTAGATGACCTTTCAACATGGGGATATTCATAATGTACTTTAGGGGATCTAATTGGAACACTAAATGTTTCTCATGGTTCAATAGGTTGTGTCTCAATTTCTACATTGAGAATACTAGTGCAAGGAAGATGTTCTCTATATAGGAGTATATGGTCCGCGTATCGAGGAGCATGTTGCTGAGATAGTATGAACAATTCATTGTTCCCTCAATGTTCTTTTTAGAAGGAAATTCACCGAGAGATCATTCTAGATCAATCACATAAACGGCCAGTGCCTTTCCAAAAAGAAGTAGCATCCTAAACAGAGGCTATAATAGGTACTTTTTTATTTCTCAAAAGTAGTCTGAAGGTCCTCATTCCACTAATAATCGACACCTTTCTTCATGATCTGAGAAAATGTCATACACATGCCATCTATATTTGAAATAAATCCATTTATATAGGATATGTATCCTTTAAGGCCACGAAACTCCAAGATGATTCTCAGAGGATACATCTGACTAATGTGCTTGATCATCCCCATATTGATCTAGATGCCTTTTTTTACAACAATGCATTCAAACTTTCTAGAGGTGACCCTGAAGGAATATTTCATTAGGTTCTTATTTAGGTAAAATGAACAGAGGAAGTAGAACACATTCTCATGATCATTGAGATGGTCCTAGTGCTAAAAAAATTTGAACACTAGATCATCCATGTAGCATTCTGCCAATTTTCCAAGGATCAGCTTAAATATGTGATGCATGGAACATAGATAGGTGGAACCTAAATATTTTAGAATAAAGGGAATCACTTGTAGAAGAAACTACATTGTTTTTTCATGAAGGTTTCAAACTCTTCATCATAGGGGGCCATTTGATTTTGGTTATACCTTAAATACCCATCCATAAAATAGATATCTGAGAACCTAGTAGAGGCATCGATCAACATTTTTGCCGTAGGTATGGGAAAATAATCCTTCTAATAGTGATGGTTGAGATCTAGAAAGTTGATGTCGAATCAGATCTGTCTGGTCTTCTTCCTGACAAGCACAAGGTTGGCTATCCATCTCGGGTACTAATCTTCATTGATGAAATAGGTTCTGATGATCTTATCATCCTAATCATTGACAATGGCACAATGAGAAGGGTGTGTCTTTATGGGAATATATTTGAACCCACAGTGATTTTCTAGTAGATTGAGGCGATGTATGGAGACATGAGGATATAGTCCTAGCATCTAAACATAACACCAAGAAAATGCATCATGATGCTATTTTAGGAAGTCCACATATCACTATTTCTCTTCGAAAGGCATATCAGCACCGATCAATGTGGGTTTTGGATCCGTCTCGTTACTGATGTTCACATATACCAACTAATCAAACATGGTGGAGACAACCTCTTTGAATGTGGGAGGAGCATCTTCAAAATCACCATCTTTATTCTCGGTGTAGGGATCCATGAAGGAGGAAATTCTTTCGAGTCGATATATCCTGATAGGACAAAGTTTCTAGCCTGAGCGGCACTGAATACTACATCTAGAAACTAAATTACTATTGAGACCATAGCAATTAAAGGTTTCGATCTAATCTTATATAGCCTTCAACCAATGGGTCATAATTTACTATATCAAATAAATGTTGGTGTGTTGGCTTGAGATAGTTTATCCCTGCATAGAGAAAAAAATCATGTATTATGTATTATCATTTCCATGGTGATGACATCCCAATACCTTATGGGGGTTAGGGCACTGTGATCACCCGAGCCTAATTTTTATATGAATATGAGGTGATCTTCCAACATCCCTTAGACATGGGAATGTGTATTCCCCTCATTCTAGAAACAATATAGAATTTCCTCAAAACTAGGGTCATGGGATCAAATCAATGGATCTAGAAAATGTAGGCATCATCCATTTTTATCCACGGGTCGGTCATAGTCGTAGTATGGTCCACATCGTTAGGATGAATCTTCTTGTCTTTCATCTTATAATAGTCAACATCCATGTAGTGGGATTCACAATAGGCAACGGGAGAAGAATAACCTTGATGTATTCCTACTCTTCCATTAAGGGTGTACTTCAGTAATTGATGATATGAATAAGGGATTTTTGCATGTAGGTGGAGCTATGGACTACCCATCAACATGTTGGAGGTGGTGTCCTACAGGACAACCTTGAACTATGTTCTAGCTACCAGGCTGCCGAACTGCGTCCTCCGGTGGATCTTTAATAGCAGTGTCTATTTTGTCTTGTCCTAACCTTGAATTTATTTGTCAACCGGACTGTGATCATCCTCATACAACCCCATCATTCATTGTGTTTGGGTTGGGATGATGTTCATCCATGATCATGTGTCAACAAGATATTGGAAAACTACAACACCATTGAAATGAATGGTGATGTACACTATGAGGAGATTAAGATGTTTGGTGGGGCTTCATCTTCTCCATAGAAAGTGATAATGGTCTGGAATTCCGCATGCTCGACTTTCTGAGCATGTAAGGATTATGCAGCTGATACCTCAGTCTCAAACAGAATAGGGATTCTTAAATCCTGGGTAAGGCCTCAATCATTTCCGCTGACAAGAGAAGAGCCTGTAGGATATATAGCCTCACATGGATGCTGGTGAGACTCTTAATAAATATTATACTTGCATTCCATGTGTGAAATTTTGTAGACATGAGGTCATTCCATGGTGAGAGGTAAAATAGGCCCTTCTGGCTGACCTAGCAATCGACTAGTGTTGGGAATGTCCCACTTCTCACTATTTGAAATGCATGACGAGGCTACCATATAAGGGATAGATGAATTAAGCTTATACACAAACAAACACGTCCGATCATAGAAAATTTGTGGTGGTTCCTCTAGATCATGTAGGACAAATGATGGTGGAGGTGGGTTTGCTGAGGTAAGATGAGAAGTTTTCTCATCCTCTACTTTGCACTATGCATGTTGTCTGGTTTTGGTGGAATGCCTAGCTTCGATGTGGTAATAACTGATTCATCCTAGTGTTTCATATAATTGTGAATCCATCAATGATGGTCTCATATGGGGATATTTGGAGGATTCATCTTGCGCTCTTCGTCGTTGAGAACCATATAGGCGTTTACCAGCACCACAATATTAACCGAAGTGTACCCTTGATCGTAACTTGAAGAATACTCCATATCTGAGAGGACTCTTGGAGAATTTTTCAACTCACGGGGAATAAAATCACCAAGATTATTATATGACGATGGAATCATTCGAGGAATTTTTTTTTCCTTACACTGCTGATGCTTCCCATTTTGAAAGGAGGAAGGCTGAGAGGATGATGCCGAAGTAGTGGTTGTGGGTGATGCGAAAATTTGGAAGGCTTCAATAAATTGTAACATGCATGGATAATACCTTGAGTAAAATGGACTAGCATAATAGCCATTCAGTCATCCTATTATTGAGACCTGTAATTAAAAAACCATTTCCACCCACCTTCGATGTAATTTTTGAGGTGAGATTGTATTAATACAGAAGCCACCAATGAAGGGGCCAGACCTAACATGACTATGTTGTTATCATCATATAATTTGAGGAAGTTTTTAAAACATAACACTGTTTGAGGGTGTTCCCTAGAATCTAGTGATATGGGTTGTAATTGGGTCGATCAGTGAGATAAGCCTCTTTGGGACTCTTACATTTTGGAAACCGTATAATTCCCTACTCCCAGGAACTTCAGAAATAACTGGGGATCTAATCCTCGTCAAATGAATAATTCTGGTTCAATATATCTAGAAATGGGGCAATAGGATATTGTCTTTGACGAGGGGATAAATGATTATATCAAAGAGGTGGACCCTGGTTATCTTGAATAGGTGGTAATGGCCCATTACGCTAATGTTTATGAGGATTCTAGGTTGGAAACTACTAGGCTGGAGGTTATACATGAGGTGGTGGGCCTCTACAAGGCTTTGGAGGTGGCTCCACAGGTAATAACTCCCGCTGCCTTGGGGCCTCTACCTAGGCTACCACAATGGGCTCGACCTTGGAGGCTCATCTTGAAGGAACTACATGTGGAAACAGACCGGCTTATTTGAAATGATGCTAGACTTTATCCAGATGATGGGAATTGTCATTGAAATCTCAAAATATACCTAGGTATTTCTGAATGATGAATGATGGGTTCTATTTGGTGTTGAAATTCCCCACACACATTGTCAGTAGATGTCCCTCTATCTGCGTTATATCAAGGGAGTAGATGAGGCATTTCCACAGGGCGACAAAGTCAGCAGCACAATCATAAATCCCCTATTTTCACATGAAGATGTCTAAAAAACTCTTCATTCGAGTGGTAGAGATGAACTGATAAAGAAAATACTTATGAATTTCCCCCAGATGACTACTCTCCCAATCTGTAGCAAGCTGTACCGGACATACCTGGTACCTTATAATATGTGTTTGAATCAAAATTTCATGGCGTCCTCCTGCTGTAATGGAGTTCCCATCATGGATCCAAAACATGAGATGAAGTGGGTGATATGATACAATAGATTTATCATCCCATTAATGTGTGAAAAGTTAATGATTTTTAAACTAGTTGGTACTTGAATTTCATCCACCCATGATGGAAATGTCTTTCTATCAAGCAGAATTACCACCTGTCAAGTTTTCAAAGCCTTGAGATTGGATATGAGGACTTACATTGGAACATCCAAGTGGGAATTCTTGTCTTAACATGGATCACTACCTTCCAGTGCATTTGAAGGTTCCTCAACATGATAGTCATGACCAGAGGCTCGTGGAGTGGCATTTGGGATGAAATGTAGGATTGATTGGGAAGAGACCTACGAAGCTGCTAGGGGAACCTGATCTGGGTCCCGATGAAGGTTATCATTCAATTTAGGTGGATTTTTCAATGTATATCATTCCCTCATTCCATATAAACTGGCATATACCCTATCTACATGTGCAAGATATTCATTTTCACTAGGAGGAAACTCACTAAGGGGAGTGTGTACTTGTCACCACTGCCTTAGTAGAGGATTATCATAGTTTGGTCTCCGTTCAACAACATGTTCAGCAAGATGGTAATCGATAATTTTTTTATGATTCACGATATATTGATGTAAAACTACCATTTTAGGTTTATATCTTACCTTCTATACTGATCCATATGGATTAGATGGTTTGACAGGCCCCATGATTCTTTTTTATCTCTTTTGGATTCTGACCAAGGGCTAATGACATAGTATGTACAAGAAGACCTAGTAAATTTCCCTACAGGATAGTAAACCTTACCTATGGATCCAATTGGTTTTTCACTCCCCATTGGGAATGTTTTCTTCAAGGATATCTAACTCATTCTCCCCCTCTAATAGTTTGGACATGTTAATCGCGACTGCACATGATGTAAAATCCTCAATATCACCTAGAATGTCTGGCTAGATAACTCTGTAATGAAGGTCCCCATACTGCCCCCAACCAGGGATCTGAACATGGGAGGAAGCCTCCTTGATAATTGTGTGGGGAACATTAATGATCATAAAACATATTTTTTTGAGGTTTTGATGGTGACCAGGCGACTCATGGTGCTAAGACATAGAGAGAATATCCTTGTGGACCATATGGCATTGCTAGATAATATATTTAATGTGATCCGGGATATTGGGATATTCTAATCACTAATAACATAGATAATAGTGTGTCTCTAGAGGGTTTGGAGAATGCACAAGAATTCCTCCATTGTTAATGATTTTGGGGAACTGTAGTTGATGGTTGGAACTGGCCAGAACATCTATGGAAAATTGTCAGCTGCGTGTATTTCCCACATGCTCCTCAGCTCAGACTCGAGATTCGTACATTGGGATCCACATTCATTCAATGGTGGTGGCTGAGGTAACAGTAATTTCATTGAAGCATACCATTGGTGGGTAGTCTGGCCAGTGGACAATACATAAAGTTAGATTATAAGCCATCATATCATGGGTTGTCCGCCATAGAATGAAATGTCTTCACCACTAAATCTCAAAAGGACAGAATAGTGGCCATTGTTTTCCATGCATGAGATGCAGTTATTGATGGTGGGTAGTTCTATTTCTCATCCTCCATCAGTCCCCAGAATAATTCTCCTTGGTATATGGTTGTGGTAGATAATGAACCTCTTGAAGATTCGGAGGATTTCATGGACAGGCCCTGGAAAAATTCCAACTCTTCCCCCACCATGATGTATCTTAGGAGGGAGGCAGGAATTTGGTGGACCTCACATTCAATAAGGATAATGAATATATGCCTTGTTAGTGGACTGGCCCTTGACACAAAAGATCAGGGTGAGGGTTCCCTTACCATATCACATTCTGTCTCGGAATATGAGAAGCAGACGTGTTTCAACAAGTTTTGAAACATATCGGTATTCATCAAATGACATTAGAGACCCACCCTGCTACCCTAGGAAGGCTCTTCAATACATGGTAATATTTTTACATGGGGAGGAACATTGGCTGAGTTGATGCTGTGAAGAGTGACCTTCGGCCGAGAGAAGCAGGGTTGTGATGATCAACCAGAAAAATGTTAATGGGAACATGGGAAGATACTCTATGTTCAATGGCAAGAATGTGGTGGGAATCTCCACAGGGTGTGTTGGAAAGGGTCAGACCTCTACTCTAGGTAGTGGTAATTTGCTAAGTACTTCCATGTTTTTCCCCTAGTAGTGAAAGTATCTGTGGTCTATCATATTAGTAAAATTTAACATTGGTATGACCTCTCTGTTGATGACAACGACGTGAGGAAGACCTCCTCTTATCTTATATTTACTAGGAGGAGGACCTTTGCTGGTTGCAGTTATAACATGGGGATGACCCCCCATGCTGGTGGTTGAATGGATTAGGAGGATCTTCACATCAGAGATATGAAATCAGAGGAATAGATCCATACCTTGGATTAAAGGTGCGGGAGAAACCACCATGATAGATGTTAGTGTGGCCAAGAGGGCCTTCTCTAAGACTAATTGTGGCATGGGGAGGACCTCCATGCTGAGTTTGGGAACAAGGAAGACATGTTCTTAGATTGACTGTGGCATGGGTAAGACCACCAGGCTGATCTTGGGAGCGGGGAGGACCTGCCCTCTCATTGGGGGTGACACTGGGAGGACATCTATACTGGATGACATTTCCACTGGTTGGCTCACGATGGGCACTAAAAATGTTGGAGACCCAGGTATCCATTCTAAAATACATGTGGGAATGTTTCGGTATCGATCGAAGTTAGGCATATGAGTGCCAATGTTCAGTATAAAAGGGTCATTGGCAGTATACATCAGCGATGGCATAGGCCACTACAGCCATTGATGATGATGCCCTCAGGCCTGTGTCCTCCCCTGCTTTAATCTGACATTGACATTGGGTTAACTAGACCGGGGATAGGGGTGAAGGTCCATAACACAACTACACCTCAGCCTGTGGGGATGGGTGGCGGTGTTGATGCGGCCTGGTGGGAGTTCTATTTGGTGGCCTGTATGATGGGATTACATCATGGATGGCCCATAAATCATTCACCACATCGGCATTGGGGAGAGATTCATCAAAAGATTATAGAGAGAGGCTCCCAAAATTGCTGTAGGATGGAGTGTGGAGTAGTGGATCCCTTCGTGACCCTTAGGGGAGGCAATGAAGG
Organism: Viscum album; assembly: GCA_963277665.1. Classification (NCBI taxonomy): domain Eukaryota; kingdom Viridiplantae; phylum Streptophyta; class Magnoliopsida; order Santalales; family Viscaceae; genus Viscum; species Viscum album. The sequence continues at coordinate 2,097,663,103 of OY728159.1, read as the reverse complement.
TGAGGTGCAGAAGCCTCGAGGTCATGTTGGGACATATCCTAAGTAGGGATAATCCCTTACTCCTCAGGTCATAAGAATATGTCATTAATAAACCTCCACTAAACAAGTTCAGATGGTGAGATGGCAAGTGGGTGACCAATATCCATGGATGTGGAGGCTGTCACAGAAGGGATGGGGTTGTGTGGGATTTCTACGTTGGTGTTTCTCCGGCCACTACATCGGTCGGTTGATTCACCCATTAGTGCTGAATGAAGTAAATCGACGTCCTGTTCTCTAGTGCCATTTTATCATCCATGAGTGATAAGAAGGATCTACGTTGAAAACATCATAGACCGATATGATCAACATTCAATTACCCATATATTTGGTGAGTTTCATGCCATGCCCACTAATTTCATTCCATGATCTGGTGCCAAATTGCTGGATCTGATGACACACTTATACACTGATGTCTCGAATTCTTATAATCTCCACATTTTGGAGAAGAACATCATATATGGATCAACATTTATGTTACTAATTCTTTCATTGTGGTGGGTATCTCTCTTAGAGGCTGCACTAATTGTTTCCCTACACTCCCACTTACCAAATGAATGTGGTATCTGTTAGTTATTCAGGGACATTATATCTTTGATCAAAATGGGATAATAGGGGTTCATTCATCCTTCCATTAATTCCTCAGTATAATTCATTTCTTAGTCTTGTTCTCCCATAAATATTAAGACATTGTTCATGAAACACTTATCTAGTTCTATATCTTCCTCGATTCTAGTTAATTACACTCCTACTATATGAACATTCCATGGGGTCAAGTCAGGGAAGCAAACATTGATGTGTGATTAGTTACGTAGGAAATTGCTGGGATGTCTAGATGCTGAAAAACTAATGCATCTGGGTTTCTTCCACTTATGAAAAGGATTATCGAGGGTGTGAATGGCCAAGGCATCCCATATAGAGTTCAGGGAATTATATTCCATAGGAATGTCACTGATGTTTCCCTCATCTTCCCATGTTTGAAAAAGGCAATGATGTGAGATTAACATCAGGCTTAGATGTATCATACTTATTAGAACACTGGTAGGAGTGGATTAGATGGGTATATTTCAAAGAGGTTGAACCTGAGGGGTTTACTGGATGATTGGATCAGAACTTCCAATGATGATGGATCTGAATATTCTTGGTTCATTATTTAGGAGACGTGAGTTCTTACCATTAGATTGGATTGAACCTTAGGGAGGGTTTCATATGTACATTGTATAGAAAACATGGATCAAAATCCACATAGTTCGAAAGGGAGATGAATCCGGGTGTACATAAGGGATAAAGACCTAGAGACATACTAGGGCTTATGCATGGATGGAATCCCATCGCTAAAGGGACACTCTTAGTTTGATGTTTATGGACTATGCGAGGGATTATGCATGGTTAGATTTCTGATGGAATATAATGATATCACTAGGATGAGCTGGCCTATGTAATAATCAGTATGGATGATGGAGGGTTGATGGAAGTGGGTTGATAATTACATGGATTCAACTTGAATGTAATGGTAGTGTTGGGATTGAACCTCATAGAGACTTCCTACGTATCCATGTGGATGATAATCAAAGTATGCATAGTTAGGTGGGGTGAATGGACACTAGAGGAGGCATCCTCTAAGGATGGACACATGGATGAGACCTATAGAAAGTAGAACAAACAGGTTGGGCGATGACCTTCACAAAAAAAATGTTGAATTGAAATTTTAGGATGGGACATGAGTGATGGTCTTGAACCTCATAGAGGCTTCGTATGTATCCCCGTGGAAGGGAATCAAAGTCCATGTAGTTTATATGGGGGATAGAATTAGTGTGTATGTATAATATAGAAACCTGACAAAATTTTGGGGGGCACGCATGGTTAATAGCCCCATCGTTTGGTCTGACGCCACTAGGACGAACCATGAATGTGGCCCCCAACAAAGGGGACACCGAGGTTAACCAGTGATTGGGTTTGAACCTTAGGGAGGCTTCCTACATACCCTATCAAAGAGACAGTGACCAAAAACCACATAGATCGAATGCGTTTACGAATTTTTGGGGTGAACCTCATGGAGACTTCTTACGTACCATGTATAGGAGATATGGATAAAAACCCACGTAGTTCAAGAACATATAGTTTATCATCGTGCGGGATGAAAATGGGGAATATTGTTAAATTTCTTGTAGTATGAGGGTAAACCAATTTGAACTCATCGAAACTGATGTGTTTTGGTCTTGAACCACACGGAGGATTCCTACATACCTTCCAATGTGGGGGAAAATATAAAAGTCCACGTAGTTTAATGGGGGGAATTGGGGATTACATTATTTGGCGGCCCTGGGATGACTCCATGGTCGATGATTACTCTAAGAAAAAATTAACCATGAACTATATGTGAAACAAGAGACATCAATAAACTGATGATCACGCCATGAAAGGTGCGTCCGAGAGGAATACAATAGGGCATATGTGTGGTTGGAAGCCCTTGGAGATGGATATTAGGACATAATCCAATATAAGGAACTGATGGAGATAAATCTCCAATGGAGGGGGATGGTGTAATAGAGGTCACTATGTGCATCTCTTCTATAGTCATTTAACACTGCATACAAAAGGAGGATCTTGGATGATACCTCCTGCAAGAATGCCCAGGGGATTACACCAGGATTGTTTCCCTTCCCCATGGAAAAATTTCATTCAATAAAAGAGTAACTCATTCCATGTGGGGAATTATCTCACTCCCTTGGAGGCTAGTGGGTGTCGAAAATGTCTGAGATGGTTCACCCTCTTTATTTTGCATGGGGTGAGACTATAGTTTAACGTCATGTTTTGAGGACAATGGTTCTTGGATTATTAACGTCATGTCACTCAGATGATAAGATTTCACTCCTCACCCCTAGTACATACATAACTAATACCCACCCATCCTTGTAGAAGGGAATGAATCAACAATTCCATGTGGATATGGGGTTTTGGAGTGATCCATTAAGGTGCACACGTTAGAATGGCTATGATAAGAAGTTATAGACATTAGCATGCCTATGTAAAGAATCATTATGATGAGAAACGTAATATGATGAACCATCCAAAGGACTATAAAATAAATTCATTCAAATGTAGATTCCCATATGGGAAAGGATTTATAAAGAAAAAGCATTCAAATGAAAGGACCTTGCAAAGATCTTGTGCTCCTCAGACTGTAAGGACTTTGCGAATGGTTATGCTTTGTGAAGGAAAGTGGTGTATCTTAGGTGTGGATTATATATTCATATGAAGAGTTACTCATGGAGTGAAAAATATTTCACAGAGTAGGATACCGTAAAGCATGGATTCCATGAAAATCACGACACTGTGAAGTGATGTACTTCATGAATTACAATGACCATTCCTTAGCATGGGGTACACATGTTCACAGAAGGTACATCACGAAGCATGAGTACTTGGAGGAGACTCAAGTAACCTTAGGGATCTCCTTCCATTGAGATGGAATGTGGGATCTGTGAAAGACATCCCTATTTGAAGATGGGTTGTATTCATGCTGAAGGAAAGGTATTTTGCAATGCTCAAGTATATTGAAGAGCTCATTTTCTCAATGTGTTTGCAGAGAAGAATCTAATTCCCAATTTGAGAGATGATAAGGGGAATGGTCGGGGTATCAATCTTTTAGGTCCAAGGGAATCCCAATATTTATATTCAAGAGGTGGTATGTGTTGTACCCCACACTCTTTGATTTTCATGATCACAATCACTTTAATATGTGTTTAACATTGTGTTTAAGTGTTGTGGATGATAGGCACAAGGTTGCCAAGAAGTTGGCCCAAGAATGGACTTCAAGTGGACTGAAATTCAGTCCACCGGTCAGCCGGTGGCTTGACCACCGGCCAGCCGGTGGCACCCTGACTCAAGGCTGAGCCACTGCCTCCCCACCGGTCGACCGGTGGCTCTGCCACCGGTCGACCTGTGGCATCCAGCCCAAATAGTGCAATCTACTGTCTTGCCACCGGCCAGCCGGTGGATCCTCCACCGGTCGACCGGTGGCACCCAGATGAATAGTGAGACCTACTGTCTCACCACCGGCCATCCGGTGGCTCCTCCACCGGTCGACCGGTGGAGCCTGGACCAGAATTCTCTCCACATTCCAAGGCACCGGCCAGCCGGTGGCCCTGCACCGGCCAGCCGGTGGCCCAGTCAAACTAGCCGTTGGAGCTTTGACCAGGCTGCTCCACTTGCCTCCCAACGGCTCCGAAGACCTCTCCAACGGCTCCGAAGCCTCCCCAAGGGTTCCTAGCCTATAAATAAAGGCCAAGGAAGCCCCGGACATCTACCGGATCATATACGAAGCCAACGGACATATTTTGGATCAATTGGCCAACCTCCGGCGGACTTCCTCAAAGGAACCCACCTAGCTCCAACAACTTCCACATCCAAGGAGCTCCTTCAAAGAAGCTTGGAAGCGGCCTTCAACATCTCCATCCAATCAAAGGCGCCCAAGTCTTCCCAAATACGGGTTTTATTGTTTTATTTACTTTGAGCTTAAAATTGGGTTTGTGCCTACAAACCCCAACCCTTTTCTCAACCTCCCTTTCTTTGGGTTCTCACACCACCACTAAGGTGTGAAGAGGTTGTCAAGCCTTACCTTGTAAAAAGGCTTGAGATCGGTGAGCTAGTCTTCACCCGTAAAAAGACTAGTGGGTTATTGCTTAACCATTAAAAGCATTGGGTTCTTGCTCAACCAATAAAAGCAAGCTGTAATAGGTCCTAGTGCTACCTCAAAGCCTAGTGGGTTTCTTGCTAAAACCATTGAAAAGCAAGCGGTAGGAATCTCTCAACGGTTGAGTTGGGAGCGGAGACGTAGGCCGGGTTTTGGCCGAACTCCGTTATCAATTTGCGTGTCTTGCCTCTTTATTTCCGCTGCATTTTTACTTTGATTTTTAATTTGTGAATCAATTTTTTAAAAGGCAATTCACCCCCCCTCTTGCCATCTTTTCCCTCCTCGGGTGTTTCTTCCGACCCAACAATTGGTATCAAAGGAAGTATTTGAATAATTCCTTAACCGGTTTCAAATTAAAGATCCTTTTTGATGGCTTCTACCGCTTCAACCTCTTACGCCCCCGAAGGCTTTTCTTTGGGTCGGGCTCCATTTTTTGATGGGACCGACTATAATTTTTGGAAAACCCGCATGTCAACTTTTCTTAAAAGCATTAGCTATCCAATTTATAGAATTGTTATGCATGGTTTTACGCTTTCTTCTCTAGATGAATCTCAATGGACCCCCGCTGACATTGCAAATTTTGAGCTTGATGGCAAAGCCATGAACGCTCTTCATTGTGGTCTTGACCGAAATGTTTTTGATTGTATTTCTTCTTGCACATCTTCTCATGATATTTGGAAGCTTTTAGAACTAACCTATGAAGGTACTAGTGAGGCTCCAAAGCAAGAATCCGCTCAAAAGCTAGAACCCGCTCAAAAGCAGGAACCCGATGAAAAATCCGTACCCGCTTGCCCACTTCACAAGAAAAGGGCCAAGAAAAAGGAAAAGAAGAAGGCTTCAAAGGCAACATGGAGTGATAGCTCCACCTCTTCATTTTCCTCCTTCTCCTCGAGCGACCAAGGTAAAAAATGCCTAATGGCAAAACATGAGGTACCATCATCCTCTTCCTCTTCTTCCTCCTCTTGTTCTTCAAATTCAAATTCATTTAATCATTTGTCTTATGAGGATCTCCAATTTGCTAGAGACCAACTTGAAAATGGTTTTCACGAACTTTCTTCAAAATTTGTTTCTTTAAAAAAGTCTTTCAAAAAACTCTCTTCCGAAAAAGAACAACTTCTCAAAGAGAAGGAAGAGTTGACCCTTAAAATCCAAAATTTTCCAAATGTTGATTCCATGGAATCAACCATCAAAGACCTTAGAGAGACCCTAGCCAAGTTCACCCAAGGTGAACAAAATTTGAAAAATATACTTGGTTCCCAACGTATATCCCGAACCACCAATGGACTTGGCTATACCAACCGAGCCTCCTCCTCCCATGCTCAAACTGTTTTTGTAAGGGGGAGCTCCGATTATAAATTTTGTAATTATTGCAAGAAAACCGGGCACCTAATTTATGAATGTAATTGTAAAAACGCCCGGTATGGTCAACCCAAAAGTATTTTCTTTTCCGATGAGTTTTATAGGAGAAGACCCGCCATGAAACAAATTTGGATTGAAAAATCCCTTTTGGCGAGTCTCACGGGACCAAAATTTGTCACGGTTTCAAAAACCGCTCCCCGGTGATTAGTTGTTTTTATTTAGGGGGAGTTAGGTTCTTTTAAGCTTTTTTGTGTATTCAAAATTTTTCATTTCAAACTCAACTCTTGGTTTCAATTTTTTTTTTTTTGAATTCAAAATTTTCTATTAAATTTTCATTTCTAAATTTCCAACAGTTGGTATCGAACTTTCTTTTTTTGATTCAAAACTCTCAAAAATTTCATTTGGTTTCAAATTTCGAATTTCAATTGGTTTTTGATTCAAAACTTTCAATTCAAACTGTTATTCAAATTTTTCAATGCATTTTTTCTTTTCAAAATTTTCAAACAACTAGTATCAATTTTCAATTGATTTTCAAATCTCAATCTTGTTTTTCAACTCATTCCCTCAATCAAGTTTTATGCCCCGTGCTATTTTGATAATCACAAAGGGGGAGAAATTTCTTGATTGATTGGGGGAGAATCTTTTTTATCACGCTTAGTATTTATTTTCAATTTATCATTTAGGCATGCATTTCATTTAAGTTTTTACATTGCTTGATAAGTGATTGTGATCATCAAAATAGGGGGAGATTGTTGTACCCCACACTCTTTGATTTTCATGATCACAATCACTTTAATATGTGTTTAACATTGTGTTTAAGTGTTGTGGATGATAGGCACAAGGTTGCCAAGAAGTTGGCCCAAGAATGGACTTCAAGTGGACTGAAATTCAGTCCACCGGTCAGCCGGTGGCTTGACCACCGGCCAGCCGGTGGCACCCTGACTCAAGGCTGAGCCACTGCCTCCCCACCGGTCGACCGGTGGCTCTGCCACCGGTCGACCTGTGGCATCCAGCCCAAATAGTGCAATCTACTGTCTTGCCACCGGCCAGCCGGTGGATCCTCCACCGGTCGACCGGTGGCACCCAGATGAATAGTGAGACCTACTGTCTCACCACCGGCCATCCGGTGGCTCCTCCACCGGTCGACCGGTGGAGCCTGGACCAGAATTCTCTCCACATTCCAAGGCACCGGCCAGCCGGTGGCCCTGCACCGGCCAGCCGGTGGCCCAGTCAAACTAGCCGTTGGAGCTTTGACCAGGCTGCTCCACTTGCCTCCCAACGGCTCCGAAGACCTCTCCAACGGCTCCGAAGCCTCCCCAAGGGTTCCTAGCCTATAAATAAAGGCCAAGGAAGCCCCGGACATCTACCGGATCATATACGAAGCCAACGGACATATTTTGGATCAATTGGCCAACCTCCGGCGGACTTCCTCAAAGGAACCCACCTAGCTCCAACAACTTCCACATCCAAGGAGCTCCTTCAAAGAAGCTTGGAAGCGGCCTTCAACATCTCCATCCAATCAAAGGCGCCCAAGTCTTCCCAAATACGGGTTTTATTGTTTTATTTACTTTGAGCTTAAAATTGGGTTTGTGCCTACAAACCCCAACCCTTTTCTCAACCTCCCTTTCTTTGGGTTCTCACACCACCACTAAGGTGTGAAGAGGTTGTCAAGCCTTACCTTGTAAAAAGGCTTGAGATCGGTGAGCTAGTCTTCACCCGTAAAAAGACTAGTGGGTTATTGCTTAACCATTAAAAGCATTGGGTTCTTGCTCAACCAATAAAAGCAAGCTGTAATAGGTCCTAGTGCTACCTCAAAGCCTAGTGGGTTTCTTGCTAAAACCATTGAAAAGCAAGCGGTAGGAATCTCTCAACGGTTGAGTTGGGAGCGGAGACGTAGGCCGGGTTTTGGCCGAACTCCGTTATCAATTTGCGTGTCTTGCCTCTTTATTTCCGCTGCATTTTTACTTTGATTTTTAATTTGTGAATCAATTTTTTAAAAGGCAATTCACCCCCCCTCTTGCCATCTTTTCCCTCCTCGGGTGTTTCTTCCGACCCAACAGTATGAAGCTCTAACATCTCGTTGAATATCCGTGTGGTGTTGTGTGATTAGAAGTGGATTGAATCGATTTTTTTGCAACTGTTGAGTTGACTGTCATCCCCTCCTCAGCAGAGAGGCCTCCTTAATTCCCATTATGGTGATCGTGGAGGCTTTCGTAAATTTCCAAGTGATTGCAGAGGTGTTCCGCTTCTATCTACGACATGAAGCTTCCATTTAATTATGTTTTAACTGAAGAGCCATCACATCATGAAATATGTAGTGTTCATAGAGGGGGTCTCTCCATTGCACCGACTACGGTACTGAGAGGCTATGTGAAGGCCACAGTGATGATGGGATTCACGAAGGAGTTTTCAATGCAGTACTTTTGGAATTGAGGGACTCTTTGAAATTTTTTTACTCTAATTTTTTTTTGGAGCCAACAACCTTGTAATATCAGTAGAATCTATCAATAGAGATATCATATCTTTAAAATCCTACATGCATTTTTATCTTGTCATGTAGGGAAAATATGCTACTTGAATGGTGGTATCAATAATATATTACATTATAGGGGAAACACTTCCATAGAAGGTCCCAAAAAATTGGCCTCATCACACAACTAATAATAATCACAATCCCACATTATCATTCCATCTAGCTATCTTAATGGAGGAATCCTAAATGTAATAGTACATAACTTAGTTAGATGAGAATATATGGGGATATGACACAAGATGGAAAATTAAGTGAACCAATCCAATGTGATTCTTCTACCATAGTTTCCCTGTAACTGATGTCTTGGTATGCCCTGTAAAATATTTGGTATTCAATTTTATAGTGAATGGATACTTTAGATACTGTAGAAACACTATGTTCCCTACCATGAAATCTAGACAAGAGAAACTATTACATTCATTACCTATGTTCAAAACCAATCCCCACTATGGGGATCACTCAAACAATGACCAGTGGATTAAATGCCCTAATACCACTACATATTTAACTAATATACTGGGACCCTCATGGATAGACACAAGACGAGTGGGATACCCCATTCCCACCACTAATAGGAAAAGGGAAAAAGTGTCAATAATGAATAAACTAACATGGGTTCCATTAAATAATGTACTTATATGCACCTATGCAACAATATCCATGAAAATGTTAAGAGGACTAAAAAAATTATGTAATACCTATAGTATAGACATAAATAAATAACCATTATAGAATATGTTAGAGTATCATAGTATATATCCAAAAAAATGGAAAAAAATACACAAACAACCAAAATATAATTCCAAACCTAAAAAAACTAGAATTAAGAAAACCTACAGAGTTCCCAAGTATTGAGATCTATGATCGACAACTATACATAGTAAATATAACCAATTAGTACTATTCTCCATTAAAGTCAGATATTATCCACCTATCATTTGTATATGACATGAAATGTGAGGAAAAATCACATGTTGGTGTTAGTATATTCATGCCCGGTAGTTCAACAAAAATACCTAAACAGAGAGATAGAAATATGCCACAAAATTCAGCTCATCCCAATATATATATATATATAAAGTAACTAGATCTAGAGTGTAATGGGGTCATTATCATCACATAAGAATATTGATGATGAGTGTACCAGTACCTACATGTGTCCATCTAAGATTCCCAGCAACATATGAAATTATACAAGGAACAATGTGGAGGATCTTCACCGCGCCACTGGGCTCCATAGTAAAGGAAGCACAATCTGAAGTAGAGGACCGACACCCTAGTGCATCAATGGGGGGTTCCACTTTGTAGAGAGAGTACCCATGCACTGGTTTGTTAGGGGGTTCTACTCTATTATTAGAGGACCCATTACCTTGTGCATTAGGGGGTGCCAATTTGAATGTGGAGGACCCACACCATCTATTTCATGAAAGGGGAACCTGTCATGTTGTGAATGGAGTATAAGGTACCCATTACCATGTGTAATAGGTGGTCTACCATTCCCAACAACTCCGGGATAAACTCTCTTGATTACTACCATAATCTTTGCATCATTTGAATAATTGGAATGCCCACAACACCTCTTTTTTGCATCCCAAATGAAAATAATAAGGACCCTATCACATTATATGAAGCAAAATACTCAGGATAGGCTACAAATTATCCATCATATAAGTATTGAATAAGGATATATGTAATTTGGATGTTATATAATAGTGGTACATGAAATGTCACACCCAATTTTTTTAAGTCATTTAATTTATTTTATTTCTGTTGGCATTGGGGGATTTTACGTAAGTGCGGGTGAGTCACATTTTAAAATTTTAATGTTAGGATGAGTTGATGGTTTGGGTTAGTGCACCAACATCGTACGTTTAAGACGCAATGTCCTCTTGGACACATGATTTCTGCTTGGGTACATGTAGCCCACTTACAGTTCGCTTGGGTACCGTACGTTGCACAAATAACACACTGTCATCTAGTTTTAACGTTATGTGTGTCGATATATGTATATATATGTTTATATGTTTATATATGTTTATATATATATGTGTATCTAAGTTTCTATATGTTTATGTTTTAATGTTATGTGTGTATATATATATGTATGTGTATATATGTTTATATGTGTATATATATATACACATATGTTTATAAATAAATATGTTATAACGTTATATGCTTATGTTTATATATGTTTATATATATATGTTCATATATGTTTATATGTTTATATTTGTTATATATATGTTTATATATATATATATGTATATATGTATCTATGTTTATAAAAGTAGGTTTATATATTATTATATATATTTTTATATGTATATATGTTTATAATAACTATTATTATTATTATTAGATTAAAAAAAGAGGAAATGGTTGGGGTTGCGCGCAGCCCCCCCCCCCCCTTCTCCCTCATTCTTCCCCGCACAAGCCCCCCTCCCCGTATGGCCTCCTGGCCGACTCCCCGACGCGCGCTGTCGTCAGCCTTTTGGTCACCCAGGACGCGCGACCCCGCCTCCGCCAGCATACCCCCCCCCCTCGGCGCTGCTCACGGACACTGCGTCGGCCCTCCTCCAGCTCCCCAGCTCCAGCCCACCATCCATCTCTCTATCCCGCTGCCCAGAAACCGTTGTCGCCAGCCCTATCCCGGCACCGTCCTGCCGGCCCTGTCTCGGTGCCTTCCCCTTCTCCTTGCTCTGCGACTCCAGATTCTCAGACATCCGGATCTCTTGGGCAGATTTTGTATGGTGTGTTTCACCTTTTCTTATCTTCCTCCCATGGTCAATTTCTCCTCTTTTATTACTATGTTGTGTTTTATTTGCCAAGGTATGAATTCCCTTAATGTTGTAGGTCATCACAACCGCGATTTAGGTTTTGTTTCCTCATCCGATTTGGTTTGGTCGAAGCACGTGACTCTGGTTTAATGTAGTGACGTGTTTATATGTTCAAGGTTGTGGGAGTAGCATGTCAGGACCATTGGACCATGCTCAATAAACCATGGGTGAGTGCGACTATGTTTATTGCCGATATTTGGGTAAGGATATATTTATATATTCTTATATATTCTTATGCCAATTTAAATGTGAAATTGAATTGCGAACCCTTGAGGTCTTTATTTGGTCCAGATTCGGCTTTACCTGAATTATTAATTTAGCAATGTCTTACTATTTCTATTGCAGGATATATATACCTATGGTATATAGGTGTATGTTGTATATATGTATGTATATATATGTATATGTATATGTATATATGCACATCAAAGACACGTGTGCACGATTGTGTGACCTGTGAAGATGGATACTGCTGGAAGAGCGTGCGTTTTGGACATGGGTTAACCGAGGTAGGTGTTTCCAACAATTTTCACTTTTTGATTCAAACCTTGACCACAGGAATGTTTTCTATTAATTCTTTTATATTTTTTAATTTCTGTTGTGTTTATGAAAAGAATCTGACATAGTTATATTGTTGTTTTAAAAAACTGAAAGAGGCTTTTGATGTTGGTTTATATGAAATGCCTAGGTTCTTGGTAAAATTAAATTTAGTTCCTTGGGATGTTTTTGATAGTAATTGATAGTGATTGTGTTTTGGAAATTTAATATTTGGTTTGGTGTGTCTGTTTGACAAATTGATGAATAAATAGGTTGTTTTAGAAATGTTTTGGAAATGGGGGTTTGTTTGAAATATGCAATTTGCTTTTAAAAATTGTCGTGTAAGAATTGGGTTTGGTTTCAATGCTATGTGTTTTATGAAAATGATTTCTAAGGATATTATTCTAAAAACTAGATGTGTTTTTGGGTGTTGGCACATCCATCAGAGCACTAGGTGCTCACATGGATGTTTCTCTAAATGAAAATGACACATAAAAAATATATTTTCTTAATAATAGGTTTTTGATGGAATGGTTTGGTATTCCAAAGAGGGATGAAAAGAAGTTGGCACGGTTGGCCTTTGGTGTGAGTTGAATGGTTGTTCGGTTTGAAGGCCCATTTTTATTGGGTTTTTAATGGGGTGTCTGTACTGACCTTTTCGAAAAATCTATGTGTTCCCAATTGGAAACTTAACTCATTTACGGAGTGTTTTAAAAATGCACATGCTGTGAAGGCCGAGTTGGAACCATGTTGGATTTTAAAGAATTTCTATATACATATTTGTGGTCACCTCTACAGGGGGACTTACCTTCATGGGTTTTCGTGTAGTGGTGTCCGTGTAAGGGGTTGGTAAGTGCAGTGATATGAGTCACACGTGCGAGGGCCTCCTACTTAAATAGTATTATGGAAATAACCATGTGTTCCTATGCATCTTATAGATTATCGATTGATGGTTTCTTGCTAGCCCTGATTAGACGGGTTAGTACCCCCTGGAGTCATGGACTGGCCAGGAGGTATGTGCCACTGGTTGGCAATTAGGGCGGTCAGTTGGTTATTGACTATGGAGTACCATGCCGGTTGGTTTTCTGATACTGAGTATGTCAATGGGTTTTCTAGGGATGTTTTGGATCACCCATGGTGATTTCTTATATCTGCTTGTTTACTTTTACTTGCACTTTGTTTCCATCATTTACTTACTAACTGTTCTTCTTTTGCAAAAATTTTATAAACATGGATTTGAAATTTAGTTTTCAAGATATGCATTGTTTTGTGGAAAATGGGTTGTGGCGTGTGTTGGTTTGGGAAATGGTAAATCACGATCCTTTTTCCTTTAAAATATGAAAACCCAATTTTCTATATTTGTATGTGAAAACTACTGTTTTTGGTCTTGTTTCTGGAAATTCGTCTTGTTTGGATTTTGTAGTTTACTTTGACATTCCTACTGATCATTTTTAATGCTCACGCATATTTTATCTTTTCAGTCACAGGTTTCCCTTGTTCATGATTTCTTGAAAGAGTTGCTCATTTTGGGTTCAATGTTGGCCATGGTTGGGAGGCTACTGATGGTTCACATGGAGGCACGTCTACTGTTTGGTTTTATTTCATTACACTTCCAGAGTTTAGTTCTTTTGTTCTGTTTATTCTTATTTACTTATTTATCTTTTATGGGCCAAATTGATCCCAATGTTTTAACTTTGATGTCTGACACTGGTTGCCAGCCCGTGGGCATTAGGAACGCCCTTCGGGACTTTCCGCGAGCCAGCTCAGATGACCGGTTCAGGTTTGCCCTGGGCTGGTTCGTGACAAAATGGTATCAGAGGTAGGTTCTTGATATTTTGGGATTTCAGGTAGAAGGAGATTCGGATTTTTCGGGACTCATGAGGTAGGTTAGTGTTGGTGCTTGATCACCAATTCCCTTGACGAGGCCTGAGTTATCAGGGGTAGTCTGGGTTTTTGAGTCTTTTTCCATTGATTGTTATGGTTTGTGGGATGATAATGAAGGAGAACTGGTTCATGTTGTGGCCTCACATGGGGTGGTGACCCATGTCGAGTCCAAGTGCCCAGTTCAAGGTCCATTTAGTGATATACCTTAATTGGGATATGGCTCACCATCATGTCATCGAGTTAGGCATACACACTAGTTCCTCGTTCTGGTGGTATTTTGTTGACTACTTTTCATTTTGATCTCGGTCGATGTGAGCGTATGTTAAAAATGGAAGTTGTTTTAAAATGGAAAATTTTTTCTTTTAAAATTGTTTTGAAATTGGTGAATTGGGGTTTTAAAGTGGGAGTGTTTTAATATGGAATTTTTTATTGCTTGTTTGGATTTGATGAGGGAAAGAAGTGTCCGAACCTTGGTATTCTTATGGAGGATCACACATGCAATGATATGTGCAGAGAGTGAGTGGGATCACTTGATTGCGAGCGATTTAGCTGAGATTTGGTGAACTCACATGTGATAGTCCATAAGGGACCATAGGTGAGTTTTAAAATTTAAATGATATGGCGGTTTTTGGAAATGAAATTTTTTACACATGTTTGTAGGTTTTTAGATTATTAGTTTTTTTCTCTTGGATCAGGTTGTTGCATTGATTGAGTTTTGGCTACATGCCCATTTCAATTGTATATTTCATGTTTTTCTGAGCATGCCGACCAGAAAGGTTGCTAATGATTCATGCCGAGTTTTCAATTATTATTGCATGCTGCCTATTGATCATAGTAATCAAAGCCCATTAGAGGCAGTTTTGTGGTTGTGAAATTAGAGTGTGTCTTCAGGCTTTTAGGAACTCCCAGGGTTGTTAGGGTTAGTACAGTGTCATGTCTATTTGAGGGTCTAGTTCTGGACTAGTAAAGATGGATGTCTCACTAGCATTGAAAATTAGGTTGTGTTTGATGGTAATTTTCTCTAGTGAGGGTTCCCCATCTGGTAAGGAGTGTATACCGGAGGAACCTATCACCGAGACACCATCTTCCTCGGGGCGGACTTCCTGTTGTCTATCTTTTCTCTTATGTGTCACCAGTATGGCCAGTTTGGGCATTCTAATCCACTATCTTGCATCCCTTTGAAAATGTTCCACCATTGTGGTCGTTTGAATCGTCGAGAAGAGAAAGAAGTTGGGGACTGGAGAATGAAAATTTCTGACTGTGAGGCAGAGGATGCTTGAGCCATCAGATCCCCAACCACTGGTCTCGAGGAGAAGCTCACGCACAGTCAGGAGATTTCAAGAGTGTGTGGAACCTTGGTCTGGTCCATGTTTTCAGCCTTCTGAAGGGAAATATTCAATGTTTTCTTGTCCTATTCTTGTTGTCGTTGTATGCTCATCCTTGTTGTGGTTGCAGGATGATCTTGTTCTGCCGCAATCCAAGTGGCCTCATTTTCTCTTGGTATAGATACTAAATCGTTCAGATTCTATAAAAGGTGTCGGGTCTGTGACTAAAAGAACCTTTTTTGAGCTTGAGGATGGTCTTAGCTGCGTACAATAGGGGGATGTATGGTTCTGTGAAATTAAGGGTGATGTTTATGAAATTTTTATTAATCCGGAATCCACATTGTGAGTTTTCATTTAGTGTGTTTGATTTTTGTATGGGATTCCTCCTTCCCAATGTCTTAGTGTGCTGGTTTCTTCCCAGAATACTTTTAATCCCAGTGGTGGAGTTATTATGTTATCTTTGAGAAGGTAGGATGAGTTCAGTTGGGGAGTTCCCTCATTGACCCCCCCTGGGGTGGTGTGTTCGAGTTTCAAGGATTCTGTGTACTAAATTTCCTTGATGGAGGGAACCCTCCCATGTTCTCCCCTCAACCTCAGACAATGATTGTACTCATGTTGGTCGGGTGTGACTTGTGTTGGTAGTGGTCACCCTGAACCTCTCAGTTTCTTCTAGGTTTGCCTGGGCACGGAACCCAGTTATGCTAACTATTAGATGGGTGACTTTCTTGGGGCATAAAGTGTTTGTGGTGGGGAGAATTGTCACAACCACTTTTTTAGTCAATTTATTTATTTTATTTCTCTTAGCGTTGGGTGATTTTGTGTAACTGTGGGTGAGTCATAGTTTAAAATTTTAATGTTAGGATGAGATGATGGTTTGGGTTAGTGTGCGAACACCGTACGTTTAAGATTCGTTGTCCTCTTGGGCAGGTGCTTTCTGCTTGGGTAGGTGTAGCCCACTTGCAGTCTTCTTGGGTACCGTACAGTGTGAAAATACAACACGTTCATCATGTTTTAACATTATGTGTGTAGATATAGGTATATGTATGTTTATATATTTATATATGTGTATATATATGTGTATCTACATTTGTATATGTTTATGTTTTAACGTTATCTATATATATATATATATATATGTATGTGTATATATGTTTATATGTGTATATATATATACAAATATGTTTATAAATAAATATGTTTTAATGTTATATGCTTATGTGTATATATGTTCATATATGTTTATATGTTTATATATGTTATATATATGTTTATATATATATATGTATCTATGTATCTATGTTTATATAAGAAGGTTTATATATGTTTATATATATATATATATGAATATGTTAATAATAATAATAATAATTATTATTATTATTAGATTAAAAAATGAGGAATGGGTTAGGGTTGCGCGCAGCCCCCCCTCTTTCTCCCCCCTTCTTCCCCGTATGAGCCCCCCTCCCCGTCTGGCCTCCGGGCCGACTCCACAACGCACGCCGTCGTCAGCCTCCCGGTCGGCCAGGCCGCGCGACCCCGCTTCCACCGGCCTACCGTGCCGCACCCCCCCCCCCCTCGGCACTGCTCCCGGACACCGCGTCGGCCCACCTCCAGCTCCCCGGCTCTGGCTCCCCGTCCATCTCCCTATCCCGCTGCCCGAATTCCGCCTCCGCCGGCCCTGTCCCGGCTCCACCCCACCAGCCCTATCCCGATGCCTTCTCCTTCTCCTTGCACTGCGACTCCGGATTCTCAGACAACCAGATCTCTAGGGGAGATGTTGTCCGGTGTGTTCCCCTTTTCAGATCTTCCACGTGTGAGAAAATTTCTCCAATTTTCTTACTCAGTTGGGTTAGATTTGTCAAGGTATGAATTTCGTTGATGTTGTTAATCATTGCAACCACGATTTAGGTTTTGTTTCCTTGTCTGATTTGGTTTGGTCGAAGCTCGCGACTCGGGTTTAATACGGTGACATGTTTATATGTTCAAGGTTGTGCGAGTAGCTTATCAAGACCATTGGACCACGCTTCGAAAACCATGGGTGTGCGCGACTACGTTTATCGTTGATATTTGGGTAATGATATATTTGTACATTGTTATATATTCTTATGACAATTTAAAAATGAAATTGATTTGCGGACCCTTGAGGTCTTTATCTGGTCCAGATTCTGCATTACCTAAATTATTAATTTAGAAATATCTCACTATTTGCATTGTAGGATATACATACCTATGGTATATAGGTGCATGGTGTATATATGTATATATATATGTATATATGCACATCAAAGAAATGAGCGCATGACTGTGTGATGTGTAAAGATGGTTACTGTTGGAAGAGCATGTGTTTTTGACATGGGTTAACTGAGTTAGGTGTTTCCAACCATTTCCCCTTTTTTATTAAAACCTTGAGAACTTGAATGTTTTCGATTAATTCTTTTATATCACTTCATTTCTGCTGGGTTTTGAAAAGGCATCTGACATAGTTATATTGTTGTTTTAAATATCTCAATGTGTCTTTTGATGTTGGTGTATATGAAATGCATAGGTTCTTAGTAAAGTTAAATTGAGTGCCTTGTGATGTGTTTGGTTATAATTGATAGTGATTTTGTTTTGGAAATGTAAGATTGGGTTTGGTGTGTTTGTTTGACAAAATTATTAATCAATAGGTTGTTTTAGAAAATTTCTACAAATGGTGGTTGGTTTGAAAAATGCAATTTGCTTTTATGAAGTGTTGTGAAAGAATTGGGTTTGGTTTCAATGCTATGTGTGTTATGAAAATGGATTCTAAGGTGATTCTTCTAAAAACTAGATGTGTCGTTGGGTGTTGGCACATCCATGGGAGCACTAGGTGCTCACATGAATGTGCCTCCAAATGAAAATGACACATAAAAACTATATTTTCTGAAAACTAGTTTTTTGATGGAATGGTTTTGTAACACCCCGAGCTTCCACGATACGCTTCTCATTCAATAATGCAATAGCTTGCATTGTACGCAACTTCGAGTTCTAAAACACCGCGACTAATCAAAGTAGCCGTTATGAATAGTAATAACCACTTTTTAAAATTATAGAAATTTTATATTTCAAAATGGAATTCATTTTTGTATTCGTAATATCGAAATTAGCCTATGTTGAATTTTTGGTATTTTTCTGAGAACTTCTATTTTTTATGAATAGTGAAAAATACTTAAAAACAACTTTTTTAATCAAAATAATTTATAGTGATAAATTATACTATTTAGTGGTTTTAAAGTATAATTAGAATATATTTTTACCATTTTGTCCAATGGTGGTCATTATAATTAATTTAACATTGAAATTGGACATAAACAATTGCCAATCTTTTGATATAAATTGTTTCTTAAAAACACGCTATTTGTCGTAACAGCGGGAAATAAATATAAAATTAATTAATTCAACTTATATGTTTGGAATTTTGTAAAATAGACATCATTTTTTAATTCGGAATATCAATTATAGCTTAGGGTGAAATTTTGGCCTTGTTCTGAAAAACATCAATTTTTGATGAATAGTGAAACCACTAAGTGGTAGTTAAATAACTGATTTTTCGTTTAAATGAAATATTACCACTTCTGTGATTTGATTTTCAAAAATCCGACATACATGGTTGTCATTAAGAATTAAAATGTGGTTCAATGAGATTAAAATAATTTTTTGGTGAATAGTAACTTTTAAGTTCTTAATCGCGATTAGAGGTAATTAGTGTAGTTTAAGGTACAAATAATGTTTTAATAAAATGAGATGAGCATGACACTTGTCCTACTCCTACTGGATGAGTCATGGACGACCAAGACAACCCTTGGGTCAACTTGGGGACCCCATGGGGCCACTTTAGTTGGAAAATGACATTAATATATATTTATTTAATGTTAAAATTAAATTGACACAAACATTAGTTGTTTTACTAAAACAATTTTTAAGTGGGGTTACACAAGTCGAAATTTTTATTATAAATATTAATTAGAAATATAAAAATATTTCCTACATCATAGTATTTTTTTATAATTTTTAGACATTAAATAAATTAAATTATTTATGACATCATGATGATGCAGCGATGACCTCATTATTTAACGATTTAAATAAAATGAGAAGATAATGTAAAATCCAAGGCATACACTTGTCCAAAGCCTATTGGATGAGGAGATTTCGAACCCTTATCACCTTATCCTCGAATTATACAAGTGTGGGACCTTTAGAATCCGAAAAGCATTGTATAATAGAATAACATTTCATTACTTTCCAAAAGTGCCCCTCCTCTCCACTTATAAAAGGCCCCCACCACTCCCACCTTATTCACACATTCAAGCCATTTGGATCGGCCAACCTCTGCCCAAATAATCTCAGAAAATCTATCCCTTACTCCTAGAAGCCTCACTTTGGTCATAATTCTTCCCAAGGAATCCTTTGGCTCAAATCAAAAAGAGCTACCCTATTTTTAAGGTAATGTCTTCTCTAATGTTGTTTTGTTTCATTTTGCTTATCCAACCCCTTAAACTCATTTCATTCCTTTATTTTGTAACAACAACAGTATCTACAATATACTAGGATGTTGTTATGATAAGGATTTGGTTTACACTTATACACACATTCGTCTAATGGTTAAAGAACATACTGTTTCTGTGGGTGGCGAAATACTGCCTCATGAAACGATGATTGTTCAAATTCTTTTAACACCTATAATGGTGGCCATTTTGATGACATTATTTTCATATATGATATATATATTATGTTTATGTTTTCCTTATGCTTCTGTATTTCTCATTTATGGCATACTTTATGATTTCCATTTTGGGTAAACGCGATAATTTCATTTTAGAAAGTGCGGACTACCGCCCCCTCAAAGTGATTTGAATCGTTAATGCCATATGTGGGATGTATAAAGGATGGAGTAAATGGTATTATACAATATATTATACTGGAATTATATTATACATTTATATCATTATGATTTCATTCCATTAGATACGAAATAGAAATGAAAGTAGCGTTCATGCGTACGTACGGCTTACCGTCTCCATGAACGGTGCATTTCATTTCTTACCTCTAAATGTTACGTAATATTATGAATGAATGTATATACTGGATATATATGATATATATGACATCTAAATCATGAATATAATTCTGGAGATAATGGATATTCTACCACATAAACAACTTGAAATTATAAGAAGTTTATTGTTGACTCAAGTACCAAAGATCGACAAAACGACCGTTATTAACTTAAATAATTACATAATGTTCATAACATTGTCATAAGTGATATAAAAAGGATAATGAAATTAAAAAAAGGTTCTTAATAAGGTATATATTAACTCTAGTTTATTATTCAGGAGTTTAAAGAACGGTTGAGTCAAGTCAGACACGAGGTAAGGGAATTTCTTACCCCAATTTTCATTCTTTGGGTTAATCTCCTACTTTCAAATTATGTCATTATATTATTATGTCATATATTGTATTTGTATTTTATTTATGTGCACTTATGGTGAATACACATAATATATCTATTTTATTTTAAAAATGATCTTTGTAAGGGAATTTCTTAACCCAACTTCCATTCTTTGGGTTAATCTCCTACTTTCAAATTATGTCATGATATTATTATGTCCTATTTTGTATTTTTACGTTCTTTATGTGTACCTATAGTGAATACACATAACAGATCTATTTTATTTTAAAAATTATCTTTTTAAGGACTTCGTCTCAATCTCCTTTCATTGAGGCATATTTGGTTTTATACACAATTTTCTTTTATACAGTGTATAAACCCCATTGACTTTTACGTTTATTAAAAAGGAATCTTTTTATACGAAGCGTTTTGCTAAACGACAAAAGGGAATGTTTTTCTTTTCGTACTTATGCGGCGAAAACGACTTCTCCACCGCCGTGACCATTATTTGAGTTTCGGCTTCCTCTACAAGCCATAATTTTTGTAATGAAAAATAAATACAATGTTTTAACTTTCTTTTATTTTGGTATTGAAAATGGTTTTGAAAGCGTTTTTATCAATGTGTTGTATTGATATCTTGTGATTGAAATGTGGAAATGTTATGTTTCCTTTATGCATGTTTTATGTGATATAATTTTGTTATGGTTTATAATATGTTTAAACCTATTCATATGAGGAATGTATTGGACTTAATAAGTGACGGGAGGAGCCCGCTATAGCTCCTCGATGTATCGGTAGGTCTCATGAGACAACTAGACGTGGAATTGGCCGAGGCCCTTTCCCAATTTGATTTATGGTTTTGGCCGAGGCCTTAATCATTTTAGATGTCTTGGCCGAGGCCTTGACAAAATGTTTCAGAATGTCCGGCATTATACATTCCTTCATTATGAAAGTGGTTATTGATATTTCATGTGATTATTCGACCAGTAGAATATCCATGTGAAGAAGTGAATGGAATTATCTCATTTTACTTTTTCCATATTATGTTGATGTTCAAGTTTAAAAGGCTTTTGTTTTAGTTATACATTGCCTTAAATTTTTATGTTTATTTATGAAAGCTTCTGCAATATAGTTATCCTTACTGAGCATCTGAGCTCACCCCTTTCAATGTTTTAATATTTTCCAGGATGTGAAGAAGTATTTTATGAATGACCTGTAGGGATTGTGAGAAGAGGACATGAATGTGGACTATGGAGAATTTGTTATTGTAGTTTTTCACTTTATGATGTAATGTAACGTTTACGAATGTATCTAGTGTTTCCAAGGCTACTAAACTAATAGGTCTTTCGAGACTTGATCTTTTGTGATCATGCCAATGTTACGAAGTAACGCACCGGCTCTGGGTAGCTGGGGTCCGGGCGCTACAGTTGGTATCAGAGGAAGTTTAGTACTAACCTTGGATGTTAGATTTAGATAAAATCTGATTAGAGCACATAGCCCAAAGATAGACTTTGGAGATTAGTATAGAAGAACTTCCTAGAATTTTGTTATTGTAGAGATTTTGTGAGTTTTCCGAGTAATACATCCCTGTCTGGATACGAGCAGGTAGAGGCGGCTCTAGCACAGATGTACCTAGGGGTAAAACCTGAAAACACCGCTTTGAGCTAGACTCGAACGGGAACTGGTGCACAACAACGGGCCTTGCTGCACTCTTGGTTACGACACTCCCGGGGGATATGCTTAGGATAATTCTTGTTTTCTTTACAAACCACTATGAACGGTTATGAGTATATACTTCCTCAAAGAAAACCTTTTTATGATTATGGATTATATCCATAAATAGTTCAATTTATGTTAAGTAAGTATGGAATTATGTATTTCGATTCATAAACTAACCTAGTTTATGGCATTGTATAGAAATGGCGCCCAGTAGAAGGAATGTGAACTCAATCAATACGTATGATCCAAAGAGTAAGAAGGATCATATCTTTCATGGTATTAAGCCAACATTTAGAAGGGAAATATTCTCCCATGTGTTATCAACATATGAAGAAATAGTATCATGTGTTAGTAAGATAAGTGGAGAATTCTCTGAGTCTTATGGATTTGAAGGGATGAAAGAGAAGAAAAGGATGGAAGAGAGAATGATGGATAAAGGGACGAGGGAAAAGAAGAATTTTCCAATATGTGATAACTGTGGGAAGAAACACCTTGGAATTTGCCTGAAGGGAATGGGAGTTTGTTATAAGTGTGGAGAAAAAGGACACCGAGTGCGTGACTGCAAGGGTAAGAAAAAGGTTTAAAATGTACAATGCTTCATCTGCAAGGAGTGGGGACACTACGCAAACCAATGTTCAAATCATCAGAGTATTCCCCAAATGATGTTATTGGATAATAATCAAGTTATGATACTACCACAGATGAGGAGGAATGATTAGAGTTCTTATGTTGTTATTAAAGAATTTTGTAATTTGAGTGTTGTATCAATGATGTACTTGTTATAATAATTATGGAGTATATAAGGATTGTACTGCAGTACTATTTCATCTAGGACTTGAGATTGTGTGGAACCAAGAAAAGTGACTCCATAGTAGGTTAAATTTTTGGAAAATATATGGTTGAGAGAATGATAAACCATAATATGGTTCTGATACGGAGATAGTGATTTTGGAATAAGACATGATTGATTCGGATAAATTATGTTGGATATTCTTAACATCCTTGAAACTGATTAATGATTTGTATACATTTTCGGATAGAAGGAGTATATCTAGTTTTCTATAAGGAATAAGGGATGATGAATGTAATCAATAAGGATTTATGGTAATTCAGTATGTTGCAGTGTTTTAAAAGAATACATGATGAAGGTTTTCACATGTTGTAACGCAGAAAAAAAGGGAGCTTCATTATGTTTACCTTCCTCATAAAATATGGACTGTGAGTTGGACAGAATTATTTTGGATAACTATAAAGGTTGGAATGGATTATATTTTACATTGGATACTATTGTTAAGGTTATTTTTGGATATTTATAAAAAGGACAACATGCAGGCCGAGTGAAAACCCATCGAGTCGGACAAAGCTGTGGGAATTGAACCCACAAACATAGTGCGATTAGGATTAATCACCTACCACTAGACTACGTGAAGTCCCTGGTTTTTACAAAATAGTTTTACTAATCTAAATGGTATGTGTTAAAATTTGGAACCTTATACAATTAGGATAAATAGAATATTTTTGAGTTCCGTTACCATCTGGAGTAAAAGTTGGGTTTGTGGTAAAAATTTATTAATGAATGAAAGTATACATAACAAGTATGTATATTCCCTTACGTTCTTAGTAAATCTCCTAAATAAATTCCTCAACATTATAAAAGGTAAATTAAAACAAAAATGTTGTCGGTTAACTTTTCCAACTGGGGATTCAATGACCGTTTAACCAATCATAAGTTTGTGATTTTCTTGTGGTTAAACTTTCTCCTAATCATGTTTTCTATAACTCTCCATCAGACCTTGATGGTTTGTTTCTCCTCCATATCCATATTTTCATAGAATCCTAGAATGGGCTATATCGGGTGACCTTTGTACTTATCTTGCTTTCTTTTAATGTTATATATTTATTAACCTTATTTCCGATGTGGGTTTTCCTCAAAGGTATTTTCTCTTTTCAACCTTTTATTTTCAAAGAAAAATTTCAAATTGCGAGGAAGCAATTTATTGAAGGAGGGGAGAATGTAACACCCTGAGATTCCATGATACGCTTCTCATTCAATAATGCAATAGCTTGCATTGTACGCAACTTCGAGTTCTAAAACACCGCGACTAATCAAAGTAGCCATTATGAATAGTAATAACCACTTTTTAAAATTATAGAAATTTTATATTTCAAAATGGAATTCATTTTTGTATTCGTAATATCAAAATTAGCCTATGTTGAATTTTTGGTATTTTTCTGAGAACTTCTATTTTTTATAAATAGTGAAAAATATTTAAAAACAACTTTTTTAATCAAAATAATTTATAGTGATACATTATACTATTTAGTGGTTTTAAAGTATAATTAGAATATATTTTTACCATTTTTTCCAATTGTGGTCATTAGAATTAATTTAACATTGAAATTGGACATAAACAATTGCCAATCTTTTGATATAAATTGTTTCTTAAAAACACGCAATTTGTCATAACAGCGGGAAATAATTATAAAATTAATTAATGCAACTTATATGTTTGGAATTTTGTAAAATATACATCATTTTTGAATTTGGAATATCAATTATAGCTTAGGGTGAAATTTTGGCCTTGTTCTGAAAAACATCAATTTTTGATGAATAGTGAAACCACTAAGTGGTAGTTAAATAACTGATTTTTCGTTTAAATGAAATATTACCAATTCTGTGATTTGATTTTCAAAAATCCTACATACATGGTTGTCATTAAGAAGTAAAATGTGGTTCAATGAGATTAAAATAATTTTTTGGTGAATAGTAACTTTTAAGTTCTTAATCGCGATTAGAGGTAATTAGTGTAGTTTAAGGTACAAATAATGTTTTAATAATATGAGATGAGCATGAAACTTCTCCTACTCCTATTGGATGAGTCATGGCCGACCAAGACAACCCTTGGGTCAACTTGGGGACCCCATGGGGCCACTTTAGTTGGAAAATGACATTAATATATATTTATTTAATGTTAAAATTAAATTGACACAAACTTGAGTTGTTTTACTAAATAAAATTTTTAAGTGGGGTTACACAAGTCCAAATTTTGATTATAAATATTAATTAGAAAGCTAAAAAGCTTTACTAAATCATAGTATTTTTTTATAATTTTTAGACATTAAATAAATTAAATTATTTATGACATCATGATGATGCAGCGATGAACTCATTATTTAACGATTTAAATAAAATGAGAAGATAATGTACAATCCAAGGCTTACACATGTCCAAAGCCTATTGGATGAGGATATTTCGAACCCTTATCACCTTAGCCTCGAATTATACAAGTGTGGGACCTTTATAATCCGAAAAGCATTGTATAATAGAATAACATTTCATTACTTTCCAAAAGTGCCCCTCCTCTCCACTTATAAAAGGCCCCCACCACTCCCACCTTATTCACACCATCAAGCCATTTGGATCGGCCAACCTCTTCCCAAATACTCTCAAAAAATCCCTCCCTTACTCCTAGAAGCCTCACTTTGGGCAGAATTCTTCCCAAGGAATCCTTTGGCTGAAATCAAAAAGAGCTACCCTATTTTTAAGGTAATGTCTTCTCTAATGTTGTTTTGTTTCATTTTTCTTCTCCAACCCCTTAAACTCTTTTCATTCCTTTATTTTGTAACAACAACAGTATATACAATATACTAGGATGTTGTTATGATATGGATTTGGTTTACACTTATACACACATTCGTCTAATGGTTAAAGAACATACTGTTTCTCTTGGTGGCGAAATACTGCCTCACAAAACGATGATTGTTCAAATTCTTTTAACTCCTATAATGGTGGCCATTTTGATGACACTATTTTCATATATTATATATATATTATGTTTATGTTTTCCTTATGGTTCTGTATTTCTCATTTATGGCATACTTTATGATTTCCATTATGGGTAAACGCGATAATTTCATTTTAGGAAGTGCGGACTACCGCCCCCTCAAAGTGATTTGAATCGTTAATGCCATATGTGGGATGTATAAAGGATGGAGTAAATGGTATTATACAATATATTATACTGGAATTATATTATACATTTATATCATTATGATTTCATTCCATTAGATACGAAATAGAAATGAAAGTAGCGTTCATGCGTACATACGGCTTACCGTCTCCATGAACGGTGCATTTCATTTCTTACCTCTAAATGTTACGTAATATTATGAATTAATGTATATACTGGATATATATGATATATATGACATCTAAATCATGAATATAATTCTGGAGATAATGGATATTCTACCACATAAACAACTTGTAATTATAAGAAGTTTATTGTTGACTCAAGTACCAAAGATCGACAAAACGACCGTTATTAACTTAAATAATTACCTAATGTTCATAACATTGTAATAAGTGATATAAAAAGGATAATGAAAATAAAAAAAGGTTCTTAATAAAGTATATATTAACTCTAGTTTATTATTCAGGAGGTTAAAGAACGGTTGAGTCAAGTCAGACACGAGGTTAGGGAATTTCTTACCCCAATTTTCATTCTTTGGGTTAATCTCCTACTTTCAAATTATGTCATTATATTATTATGTAATATCTTTTATTTTTATTTTATTTATGTGTAATTATGGTGAATACACATAATATATCTATTTTATTTAAAAAATGATCTTTGTAAGGGAATTCCTTAACCCAACTTCCATTCTTTGGGTTAATCTCCTACTTTCAAATTATGTCATGATATTATTATGTCCTATTTTGTATTTTTACGTTCTTTATGTGTACCTATAGTGAATACACATAACAGATCTATTTTATTTTAAAAATTATCTTTTTAAGGACTTCGTCTCAATCTCCTTTCATTGAGGCATATTTGGTTTTATACACAATTTTCTTTTATACGGTGTATAAACCCCTTTGACCTTTACGTTTATTAAAAAGGAATCTTTTTATATGAAGTGTTTTGCTAAACGACAAAAGGGATTGTTTTTCTTTTCGTACTTATGCGGCGACAACGAATTCTCCACCATCGTGACCATTATTTGAGTTTCGGCTTCCTCTACAAGCCATCATTTTTTTAATGAAAAATAAATACAAAGCTTTAACTTTCTTTTATTTTGGTATTGAAAATGGTTTTAAAAGCGTTTTTATCAATATGTTGTATTGATATCTTGTGATTGAAATGTGGAAATTTTATGTTTCCTTTATGCATGTTTTATGTGATATAATTATGTTATGGTTTATAATATGTTTAAACCTATTCATATGAGGAATGTATTGGGCTTAATAAGTGACGGGTGGAGCCCGCTATAGCTCCTCGATGTATCGGTAGGTCTAATGAGACAACTAGACGTGGAATTAGCCGAGGCCCTTCCCCAATTTGATTTATGTTTTTGGCCAAGGCCTTAATCATTTTAGACGTCTTGGCCGAGGCCTTGACAAAATGTTTCAGAATGTCCGGCATTATACATTCCTTCATTATGAAAGTGGTTATTGATATTTCATGTGATTATTCGACTAGTAGAATATCCATGTGAAGAAGTGAATGGAATTATCTCATTTTACTTTTTCCATATTATGTTGATGTTCAAGTTTAAAAGGCTTTTGTTTTAGTTATACATTGCCTTAAATTTTTATATTTATTTATGAAAGCTTCCGCAATATTGTTATCCTTACTGAGCATCTGAGCTCTCCCCTTTCAATGTTTTAATATTTTCCAGGATGTGAAGAAGTATTTTATGAATGACCTGTAGGGATTGTGAGAAGAGGATATGAATGTGGACTATGGAGAATTTGTTATTGTAGTTTTTCACTTTATGATGTAATGTAACGTTTACGAATGTATCTAGTGTTTCCAAGGCTACTAAACTAATAGATCTTTCGAGACTTGATCTTTTGTGATCATGCCAATGTTACGAAGTAACGCACCGGCTCTGGGTAGCTGGGGTCCGGGCGCTACAGTTGGTATCAGAGGAAGTTTAGTACTAACCTTGGATGTTAGATTTAGATAAAATCTGATTAGAGCACATAGCCCAAAGATAGACTTTGGGGATTAGTATAGAAGAACTTCCTAGAATTTTGTTATTGTAGAGATTTTGTGAGTTTTCCGAGTAATACATCCCTGTCTGGATACGAGCAGGTAGAGGCGGCTCTAGCACAGATGTACCTAGGGGTAAAACCTAAAAACACCGCTTTGAGCTAGACTCGAACGGGAACTGGTGCACAACAACGGGCCTTGCTGTACTCTTGGTTACGACACTCCCGGGGGATATGCTTAGGATAATTCTTGTTTTCTTTACAAACCACTATGAACGGTTATGAGTATATACTTCCTCAAAGAAAACCTTTTTATGATTATGGATTATATCCATAAATAGTTCAATTTATGTTAAGTAAGTATGGAATTATGTATTTCGATTCATAAACTAACCTAGTTTATGGCATTGTATAGAAATGGCGCCCAGTAGAAGGAATGTGAACTCAATCAATACGTATGATCCAAAGAATAAGAAGGATCATATCTTTCATGGTAATAAGCCAACATTTAGAAGGGAAATATTCTCCCATGTGTTATCAACATATGAAGAAATAGTATCATGTGTTAGTAAGATAAGTGGAGAATTCTCCGAGTCTTATGGATTTGAAGGGATGAAAGAGAAGAAAAGGATAGAAGAGAGAATGATGGATAAAGGGATGAGGGAAAAGAAGAATTTTCCAATATGTGATAACTGTGGGAAGAAACACCTTGTAATTTGCCTGAAGGGAATGGGAGTTTGTTATAAGTGTGGAGAAAAAG
The DNA here is from genome assembly GCA_963277665.1 of Viscum album. Taxonomy (NCBI): domain Eukaryota; kingdom Viridiplantae; phylum Streptophyta; class Magnoliopsida; order Santalales; family Viscaceae; genus Viscum; species Viscum album. The sequence continues at coordinate 2,097,634,003 of OY728159.1, read as the reverse complement.
GACATCGAGTGCGTGACTGCAAGGGTAAGAAAAAGGTTTCAAATGTACAATGCTTCATCTGCAAGGAGTGGGGACACTACGCAAACCAATGTTCAAATCATCAGAGTATTCCCCAAATGATGTTATTGGATAATAATCAAGTTATGATACTACAACAGATGAGGAGGAATGATTAGAGTTCTTATGTTGTTATTAAAGAATTTTGTAATTTGAGTGTTGTATCAATGATGTACTTGTTATAATAATTATGGAGTATATAAGGATTGTACTGCAGTACTATTTCATCTAGGACTTGAGATTGTGTGGAACCAAGAAAAGTGACTCCATAGTAGGTTAAATTTTTGGAAAATATATGGTTGAGAGAATGATAAACCATAATATGGTTCTGATACAGAGATAGTGATTTTGGAATAAGACATGATTGATTCGGATAAATTATGTTGGATATTCTTAACATCCTTGAAACTGATTAATGATTTGTATACATTTTGGATAGAAGGAGTATATCTAGTTTTCTATAAGGAATAAGGGATCATGAATGTAATCAATAAGGATTTATGGTAATTCAGTATGTTGCAGTGTTTTAAAAGAATACATGATGAAGGTGTTCACATGTTGTAACGCAGAAAAAAAGGGAGCTTCATTATGTTTACCTTCCTCATAAAATATGGACTGTGAGTTGGACAGAATTATTTTGGATAACTATAAAGGTTGGAATGGATTATATTTTACATTGGATACTATTGTTAAGGTTATTTTTGGATATTTATAAAAAGGACAACATGCAGGCCGAGTGACAACTCATCGAGTCGGACAAAGCTGTGGGAATTGAACCCACAACCATAGTGCGATTAGGATTAATCGCCTACCACTAGACTTCGTGAAGTCCCTGGTTTTTACAAAATAGTTTTACTAATCTAAATGGTATGTGTTAAAATTTGGAACCTTATACAATTAGGATAAATAGAATATTTTTGAGTTCCGTTACCATCTGGAGTAAAATTTGGGTTTGTGGAAAAAATTTATTAATGAATGAAAGTATACATAACAAGTATGTATATTCCCTTACATTCATAGTAAATCTCCTAAATAAATTCTTCAACATTATAAAATGTAAATTAAAACAAAAATGTTGTCGGTTAACTTTTCCAACTGGGGATTCAATGACCGTTTAACCAATCATAAGTTTGTGATTTTCTTGTGGTTAAACTTTCTCCTAATCATGTTTTCTATAACTCTCCATCAGACCTTGATGGTTTGTTTCTCCTCCATATCCATATTTTCATAGAATCCTAGAATGGGCTATATCGGGTGACCTTTGTACTTATATTGCTTTCTTTTAATGTTATATATTTATTAACCTTATTTCCGATGTGGGTTTTCCTCAAAGGTATTTTCTCTTTTCAACCTTTTATTTTCAAAGAAAAATTTCAAATTGCGAGGACGCAATTTATTGAAGGAGGGGAGAATGTAACACCCTGAGCTTCCATGATACGCTTCTCATTCAATAATGCAATAGCTTGCATTGTACGCAACTTCGAGTTCTAAAACACCGCGACTAATCAAAGTAGCCATTATGAATAGTAATAACCACTTTTTAAAATTATAGAAATTTTATATTTCAAAATTTAATTCATTTTTGTATTCGTAATATCAAAATTAGCCTATGTTGAATTTTTGGTATTTTTCTGAGAACTTCTATTTTTTATAAATAGTGAAAAATATTTAAAAACAACTTTTTTAATCAAAATAATTTATAGTGATAAATTATACTATTTAGTGGTTTTAAAGTATAATTAGAATATATTTTTAACCTTTTTTCCAATTGTGGTCATTAGAATTAATTTAACATTGAAATTGGACATAAACAATTGCCAATCTTTTGATATAAATTGTTTCTTAAAAACACGCAATTTGTCATAACAGCGGGAAATAATTATAAAATTAATTAATGCAACTTATATGTTTGGAATTTTGTAAAATAGACATCATTTTTTAATTCGGAATATCAATTATAGCTTAGGGTGAAATTTTGGCCTTGTTCTGAAAAACATCAATTTTTGATGAATAGTGAAACCACTAAGTGGTAGTTAAATAACTGATTTTTCGTTTAAATGAAATATTACCACTTCTGTGATTTGATTTTCAAAAATCCAACATACATGGTTGTAATTAAGAAGTAAAATGTGGTTCAATGAGATTAAAATAATTTTTTGGTGAATAGTAACTTTTAAGTTCTTAATCGCGATTAGAGATAATTAGTGTAGTTTAAGGTACAAATAATGTTTTAATAATATGAGTTGAGCATGACACTTCTCCTACTCCTATTGGATGATTCATGGCCGACCAAGACAACCCTTGGGCCAACTTGGGGACCCCATGGGGCCACTTTAGTTGGAAAATGACATTAATATATATTTATTTAATGTTAAAATTAAATTGACACAAACATGAGTTGTTTTACTAAATAAAATTTTTAAGTGGGGTTACACAAGTCCAAATTTTGATTATAAATATTCATTAGAAATCTAAAAAGCTTTACTAAATCATAGTATTTTTTTATAATTTTTAGACATTAAATAAATTAAATTATTTATGACATCATGATGATGCAGCGATGACCTCATTATTTAACGATTTAAATAAAATGAGAAGATAATGTACAATCCAAGGCTTACACATGTCCAAAGCCTATTGGATGAGGATATTTCGAACCCTTATCACCTTAGCCTCAAATTATACAAGTGTGGGACCTTTAGAATCCGAAAAGCATTGTATAATAGAATAACATTTCATTACTTTCCAAAAGTGCCCCTCCTCTCCACTTATAAAAGGCCCCCACCACTCCCACATTATTAACACCATAAAGCCATTTGGCTCGGCCAACCTCTTCCCAAATACTCTCACAAAATCCCTCCCTTACTCCTAGAAGCATCACTTTGGGCATAATTCTTCCCAAGGAATCCTTTGGCTCAAATCAAAAAGAGCTACCCTATTTTTAAGGTAATGTCTTCTCTAATGTTGTTTTGTTTCATTTTTCTTCTCCAACCCCTTAAACTCTTTTCATTCCTTTATTTTGTAACAACAACAGTATCTAAAATATACTAGGATGTTGTTATGATAAGGATTTGGTTTACACTTATACACACATTCGTCTAATGGTTAAAGAACATACTGTTTCTGTGGGTGGCGAAATACTCCCTCACGAAACGATGATTGTTCAAATTCTTTTAACTCCTATAATGGTGGCCATTTTGATGACACTATTTTCATATATTATATATATATTATGTTTATGTTTTCCTTATGCTTCTGTATTTCTCATTTATGGCATACTTTATGATTTCCATTATGGGTAAACGCGATAATTTCATTTTAGGAAGTGCGGACTACCGCCCCCTCAAAGTGATTTGAATCGTTAATGCCATATGTGGGATGTATAAAGGATGGAGTAAATGGTATTATACAATATATTATACTGGAATTATATTATACATTTATATCATTATGATTTCATTCCATTAGATACGAAATAGAAATGAAAGTAGTGTTCATGCGTACATACGGCTTACCGTCTCCATGAACGGTGCATTTCATTTCTAACCTCTAAATGTTACGTAATATTATGAATTAATGTATATACTGGATATATATGATATATATGACATCTAAATCATGAATATAATTCTGGAGATAATGGATATTCTACCACATAAACAACTTGTAATTATAAGAAGTTTATTGTTGACTCAAGTACCAAAGATCGACAAAACGACCGTTATTAACTTAAATAATTACATAATGTTCATAACTTTGTAATAAGTGATATAAAAAGGATAATGAAAATAAAAAAAGGTTCTTAATAAAGTATATATTAACTCTAGTTTATTATTCAGGAGGTTAAAGAACGGTTGAGTCAAGTCAGACACGAGGTAAAGGGAATTTCTTACCCCAATTTTCATTCTTTGGGTTAATCTCCTACTTTCAAATTATGTCATTATATTATTATGTCATATCTTTTATTTTTATTTTATTTATGTGTACTTATGGTGAATACACATAATATATCTATTTTATTTCAAAAATGATCTTTGTAAGGGAATTTCTTAACCCAACTTCCATTCTTTGGGTTAATCTCCTACTTTCAAATTATGTCATGATATTATTATGTCCTATTTTGTATTTTTACGTTCTTTATGTGTACCTATAGTGAATACACATAACAGATCTATTTTATTTTAAAAATTATCTTTTTAAGGACTTCGTCTCAATCTCCTTTCATTGAGGCATATTTGGTTTTATATATAATTTTCTTTTATACGGTGTATAAACCCCTTTGACTTTTACGTTTATTAAAAAGGAATCATTTTATACGAAGTGTTTTGCTAAACGAAAAAAGGGAATGTTTTTATTTTCGTACTTATGCATCGACAACGACTTCTCCACCGCCGTGACCATTATTTGAGTTTCGGCTTCCTCTACAAGCCACCATTTTTTTAATGAAAAATAAATACAAAGTTTTAACTTTCTTTTATTTTGGTATTGAAAATGGTTTTGAAATCGTTTTTATCAATGTGTTGTATTGATATCTTGTGATTGAAATGTGGAAATTTTATGTTTCCTTTATGCATGTTTTATGTGATATAATTATGTTATGGTTTATAATATGTTTAAACCTATTCATATGAGGAATGTATTGGACTTAATAAGTGACGGGTGGAGCCCGCTATAGCTCCTCGATGCATCGGTAGGTCTCATGAGACAACTAGACGTGGAATTGGCCGAGGCCCTTTCCCAATTTGATTTATGGTTTTGGCCGAGGCCTTAATCATTTTAGACGTCTTGGCCGAGGCCTTGACAAAATGTTTCAGAATGTCCGGCATTATACATTCCTTCATTATGAAATTGGTTATTGATATTTCATGTGATTATTCGACCAGTAGAATATCCATGTGAAGAAGTGAATGGAATTATCTCACTTTACTTTTTCCATATTATGTTGATGTTCAAGTTTAAAAGGATTTTGTTTTAGTTATACATTGCTTTAAATTTTTATGTTTATTTATGAAAGCTTCCGCAATATTGTTATCCTTAATGAGCATCTGAGCTCACCCCTTTCAATGTTTTAATATTTTCAAGGATGTGAAGAAGTATTTTATGAATGACCTGTAGGGATTGTGAGAAGAGGATATTAATGTGGACTATGGAGAATTTGTTATTCTAGTTTTTCACTTTATGATGTAATGTAACGTTTACGAATGTATCTAGTGTTTCCAAGGCTACTAAACTAATAGGTCTTTCGAGACTTGATCTTTTGTGATCATGCCAATGTTACGAAGTAACGCACCGGCTCTGGGTAGCTGGGGTCGGGGCGCTACAGTTGGTATCAGAGGCAGTTTAGTACTAACCTTGGAAGTTAGATTTAGATAAAATCTGATTAGAGAACATAGCCCAAAGATAGTCTTTGAGGATTAGTATAGAAGAACTTCCTAGAATTTTGTTATTGTAGAGATTTTGTGAGTTTTCCGAGCAATACATCCCTGTCTGGATACGAGCCGGTAGAGGTGGCTCTAGCAAAGATGTACCTAGGGGTAAAACCTGAAAACACCGCTTTGAGCTAGACTCGAACGGGAACTGGTGCACAACAACGGGTCTTGCTGCACTCTTGGTTACGACACTTCCGGGGGATATGCTTAGGATAATTCTCGTTTTCTTTACAAACCACTATGAACGGTTATGAGTATATACTTCCTCAAAGAAAACATTTTTATGATTATGGATTATATCCATAAATAGTTCAATTTATGTTAAGTAAGTATGGAATTATGTATTTTGATTCATAAACTAACCTAGTTTATGGCATTGTATAGAAATGGTGCCCAGTAGAAGGAATGTGAACTCCATCAATACGTATGATCCAAAGAGTAAGAAGGATCATATCTTTCATGGTATTAAGCCAACATTTAGAAGGGAAATATTCTCCCATGTGTTATCAACATATGAAGAAATAGTATCATGTGTTAGTAAGATAAGTAGAGAATTCCTTGAGTCTTATGGATTTGAAGGGATGAAAGAGAAGAAAAGGATGGAATAGAGAATGATGGATAAAGGGACGAGGGAAAAGAAGAATTTTCCAATATGTGATAACTGTGGGAAGAAACACCTTGGAATTTTCCTGAAGGTAATGGGAGTTTGTTATAAGTGTGGAGAAAAAGGACACCGAGTGCGTGACTGCAAGGGTAAGAAAAAGGTTTCAAATGTACAATGCTTCATCTGCAAGGAGTGGGGACACTACGCAAACCAATGTTCAAATCATCAGAGTATTCCCCAAATGATGTTATTGGATAATAATCAAGTTATGATACTACCACAGATAAGGAGGAATGATTAGAGTTCTTATGTTGTTATTAAAGAATTTTGTAATTTGAGTGTTGTATCAATGATGTACTTGTTATAATAATTATGGAGTATATAAGGATTGTACTGCAGTACTATTTCATCTAGGACTTGAGATTATGTGGAACCAAGAAAAGTGACTCCATAGTAGGTTAAATTTTTGGAAAATATATGGTTGAGAGAAAGATAAACCATAATATGGTTCTGATACGGAGATAGTGATTTTGGAATAAGACATGATTGATTCGGATAAATTATGTTGGATATTCTTAACATCCTTGAAACTGATTAATGATTTGTATACATTTTTGGATAGAAGAAGTATATCTAGTTTTCTATAAGGAATAAGGGATCATGAATGTAATCAATAATGATTTATGGTAATTCAGTATGTTGCAGTGTTTTAAAATAATACATGATGAAGGTGTTCACATGTTGTAACGCAGAAAAAAAAAGGGAGCTTCATTATGTTTACCTTCCTCATAAAATATGGACTGTGAGTTGGACAGAATTATTTTGGATAACTATAAAGGTTGGAATGGATTATATTTTACATTGGATACTATTGTTAAGGTTATTTTTGGATATTTATAAAAAGGACAACATGCAGACCGAGTGACAACCCATCGCGTCGGAAAAAACTGTGGGAATTGAACCCACAACCATAGTGCGATTAGGATTAATCGCCTACCACTAGACTAAGTGAAGTCCCTGGTTTTTACAAAATAGTTTTACTAATCTAAATGGTATGTGTTAAAATTTGGAACCTTATACAATTAGGATAAATAGAATATTTTTGAGTTCCGTTACCATCTGGAGTAAAAGTTGGGTTTGTGGTAAAAATTTATTAATGAATGAAAGTATACATAACAAGTATGTATATTCCCTTACGTTCTTAGTAAATCTCCTAAATAAATTCCTCAACATTATAAAAGATAAATTAAAACAAAAATGTTGTCGGTTAACTTTTCCAACTGGGGATTCAATGACCGTTTAACCAATCATAAGTTTGTGATTTTCTTGTGGTTAAACATTCTCTTAATCCTGTTTTCTATAACTCTCCATCAGACCTTGATGGTTTGTTTCTCCTCCATATCCATATTTTCATAGAATCCTAGAATGGTCTATATCGGGTGACCTTTGTACTTATCTTGCTTTCTTTTAATGTTATATATTTATTAACCTTATTTCCGATGTGGGTTTTCCTCAAAGGTATTTTCTCTTTTCAACCTTTTATTTTCAAAGAAAAAATTCAAATTGCAAGGACGCAATTTATTGAAGGAGGGGAGAATGTAACACCCTGAGCTTCCACGATACGCTTCTCATTCAATAATGCAATAGCTTCCATTGTACGCAACTTTGAGTTCTAAAACACTGCGACTAATCAAAGTAGCCGTTATGAATATTAATAACCACTTTTTAAAATTATAGAAATTTTATATTTCAAAATGGAATTCATTTTTGTATTCGTAATATCGAAATTAGCCTATGTTGAATTTTTGGTATTTTTCTGAGAACTTCTATTTTTTATAAATAGTGAAAAATACTTAAAAACAACTTTTTTAATCAAAATAATTTATAGTGATAAATTATACTATTTAGTGGTTTTAAAGTATAATTAGAATATATTTTTACCATTTTTTCCAATTGTGGTCATTAGAATTAATTTAACATTGAAATTGGACATAAACAATTGTCAATCTTTTGATATAAATTGTTTCATAAAAACACGCTATTTTTCGTAACAACGGGAAATAATTATAAAATTAATTAATGAAACTTATATGTTTGGAATTTTGTAAAATAGACATCATTTTTTAATTCGGAATATCAATTATAGCTTAGGGTGAAATTTTGGCCTTGTTCTGAAAAACATCAATTTTTGATGAATAGTGAAACCACTAAGTGGTAGTTAAATAACTGATATTTTGTTTAAATGAAATATTACCACTTCTGTGATTTGATTTTCAAAAATCCGACATACATGGTTTTCATTAAGAAGTAAAATGTGGTTCAATGAGATTAAAATAATTTTTTGGCGAATAGTAACTTTTAAGTTCTTAATCGCGATTAGAGGTAATTAGTGTAGTTTAAGGTACAAATAATGTTTTAATAATATGAGATGAGCATGACACTTCTCCTACTCCTATTGGATGAGTCATGGCCGACCAAGACAACCCTTGGGTCAACTTGGGGACCCCAGGGGGCCACTTTAGTTCGAAAATGACATTAATATATATTTATTTAATGTTAAAATTAAATTGACACAAACATGAGTTGTTTTACTAAAACAATTTTTAAGTGGGGTTACACAAGTCCAAATTTTGATTATAAATATTCATTAGAAAGCTAAAAAGCTTTACTAAATCATAGTATTTTTTATAATTTTTAGACATTAAATAAATTAAATCATTTATGACATCATGATGATGCAGCGATGACCTCATTATTTAACGATTTAAATAAAATGAGAAGATAATGTAAAATCCAAGGCTTACACTTGTCCAAAGCCTATTTGATGAGGATATTTCGAACCCTTATCACCTTAGCCTAGAATTATACAAGTTTGGGACCTTTAGAATCCGAAAATCATTGTATAATAGAATAACATTTCATTACTTTCCAAAAGTGCCCCTCCTCTCCACTTATAAAAGGTCCCCATCACTCCCACCTTATTCACACCTTCAAGCCATTTGGCTCGGCCAACCTCTGCCCAAATACTCTCAAAAAATCCCTCCCTTACTCCTAGAATCCTCACTTTGGGCAGAATTCTTCCCAAGGAATCCTTTGGCTCAAATCAAAAAGAGCTACCCTATTTTTAAGGTAATGTCTTCTCTAATGTTGTTTTGTTTCATTTTGCTTCTCCAACCCCTTAAACTCTTTTCATTCCTTTATTTTGTAACAACAACAGTATCTAAAATATACTAGGATTTTGTTATGATAAGTATTTGGTTTACACTTATACACACATTCGTCTAATGGTTAAAGAACATACTGTTTCTGTGGGTGGCGAAATACTGGCTCACGAAACGATGATTGTTCAAATTCTTTTAACACCTATAATGGTGGCCATTTTGATGACACTATTTTCATATATGATATATATATTATTTTTATGTTTTCATTATGCTTCTGAATTTATCATTTATGGCATACTTTATGATTTCCATTATGGGTAAACGCGATAATTTCATTTTAGGAAGTGCGGACTACCGCCCCCTCAAAGTGATTTGAATCGTTAATGCCATATGTGGGATGTATAAAGGATGGAGTAAATGGTATTATACAATATATTATACTGGAATTATATTATACATTTATATCATTATGATTTCATTCCATTAGATACGAAATAGAAATGAAAGTAGTGTTCATGCGTACGTACGGCTTACCGTCTCCATGAACGGTGCATTTCATTTCTTACCTCTAAATGTTACGTAATATTATGAATGAATGTATATACTGGATATATATGATATATATGACATCTAAATCATGAATATAATTCTGGAGATAATGGATATTCTACCACATAAACAACTTGTAATTATAAGAAGTTTATTGTTGACTCAAGTACCAAAGATCGACAAAACGACCGTTATTAACTTAAATAATTACATAATGTTCATAACATTGTAATAAGTGATATAAAAAGGATAATGAAATTAAGAAAATGTTCTTAATAAGGTATATATTAACTCTAGTTTATTATTCAGGAGGTTAAAGAACGGTTGAGTCAAGTCAGACACGAGGTAAGGGAATTTCATACCCCAATTTTCATTCTTTGGGTTAATCTCCTACTTTCAAATTATGTCATTATATTATTATGTAATATCTTGTATTTGTATTTTATTTATGTGTACTTATGGTGAATACACATAATATATCTATTTTATTTAAAAAATGATCTTTGTAAGGGAATTTCTTAACCCAACTTCCATTCTTTGGGTTAATCTCCTACTTTCAAATTATGTCATGATATTATTATGTCCTATTTTGTATTTTTACGTTCTTTATGTGTACCTATAGTGAATACACATAACAGATCTATTTTATTTTAAAAATTATCTTTTTAAGGACTTCGTCTCAATCTCCTTTCATTGAGGCATATTTGGTTTTATACACAATTTTCTTTTATACGGTGTATAAACCCCTTTTACTTTTACGTTTATTAAAAAGGAATATTTTTATACGAAGCGTTTTCCTAAATGACAAAAGGGAATGTTTTTCTTTTCGTACTTATGAGGAGACAACGACTTCTCCACCGCCGTGACCATTATTTGAGTTTCGTCTTCCTCTACAAGCCATCATTTTTTTAATGAAAAATAAATACAAAGTTTTAACTTTCTTTTATTTTGGTATTGAAAATGGTTTTGAAAGCGTTTTTATCAATGTGTTGTATTGATATCTTGTGATTGAAATGTGGAAATGTTATGTTTCCTTTATGCATGTTTTATGTGATACAATTATGTTATGGTTTATAATATGTTTAAACCTATTCATATGAGGAATGTATTGGACATAATAAGTGACGGGTGGAGCCCGCTATAGCTCCTCGATGCATCGGTAGGTCTCATGAGACAACTAGACGTGGAATTGGACAAGGCCCTTTTCCAATTTGATTTATGGTTTTGGCCGAGGCCTTAATCATTTTAGACGTCTTGGCCGAGTCCTTGACAAAATGTTTCAGAATGTCCGACATTATACATTCCTTCATTATGAAAGTGGTTATTGATATTTCATGTGACTATTCGACCAGTAGAATATCCATGTGAAGAAGTGAATGGCATTATCTCATTTTACTTTTTCCATATTATGTTGATGTTCAAGTTTAAAAGGTTTTTGTTTTAGTTATACATTGCCTTAAATTTTTATGTTTATTTATGAAAGCTTCCGCAATATTGTTATCCTTACTGAGCATCTGAGCTCACCCCTTTCAATGTTTTAATATTTTCCAGGATGTGAAGAAGTATTTTATGAATGACCTGTAGGGATTGTGAGAAGAGGATATGAATGTGGACTATGGAGAATTTGTTATTGTAGTTTTTCACTTTATGATGTAATGTAACGTTTACGAATGTATCTAGTGTTTCCAAGGCTACTAAACTAATCGGTCTTTCGAGACTTGATCTTTTGTGATCATGCCAATGTTACGAAGTAACGCACCAGCTCTGGGTAGCTGGGGTCGGGGCGCTACAGGTTTGGTATTTCAATGAGGGATGAAAAGAAGCTGGCCCGGTAGGCCTTTGGTGTGAGTTGAATGGTTGGTTGGTTTGAAGGCCCGTTTGGTATTGGGTTTTGAATGGGGTGTTTGTACTGCCTTTTGGGAAATGTGTGTGTGTTCTTGATTGGAAACTTAACACATTTACAAAATGTTTTGAAACTGCACATGCTTTGAAGGACTGGTTGGCACCTTATTGAATGTGAAAGTATTTCATATATACATATTTGTGGGAATCTCTACAGGGGAACTTCCCTTCGCGGGTTGTTTTGTAGTGGTGTCTATGTAAGGGGTTTGCAAGTGTGGTGAGATGAGTCACGCATGTGAGGGCCTCCAACTTACACGGTATTATCAAAATCGTCATGGGTTCATGGGCGTCTTATAGTTTATCGAGTTACGGTTTCTTGCTAGAATTGATTAGATGGGTTAGTACCCCCAAGAGATGTGGATAGGCTAGGAGGGATGTGCCACTAGTTGGCTATTAGTGTGGAAAGTTGGTTATTGACTATGGAGTACCATGCCAACAGGTAGTCTGAAACCGAGTAGGTCTATGGGTTTTATAGTGATGTTTAGGATCACCCATGGTTATTGCTTATATCTTCTTGTTTACTTTTACTTGCACTTGGATTACAGAATTTACTTATTACATGTTCTTCTTTTGCACAAATTTGATAAACATGGATTTGAAATTCAGTTTTCAAGAGAATCATTATTTTTAGGAAAATGGGTTGTGGCATGTGTTGGTTTATGCAATGGTAAATCAAGATCATTTTTCATTTAAAATATGAAAACCCTATTTTTTATCATTGTATATTCAAACTAATATTTTTGGGATTATTTCTGGAAAGTAGTCTTGGTTGGATTCTGTGGTTTAATTTGGCATCCCTACTGATCATTTTTAATGCTCACGCCTATTTTATCTTTTCAGTCACAGGTTTCCCTTGTTCATGTTTTCTTGGCTGAGTTGCTCATTTTATGAGCAATATTGGCCTTGGTTGGGTGGTGATCGAATGGTCACATCGAGGTACATTTTCTATTTGGTTTTATTTCATTCCACTGCCAGAGTTTAGTTCTTTTGTTATGTTTATTCTTATTTACTTATTTATATTTTATGTGCCAAATCATTCCCCATGTTTTTACTTTGATGCCGAACAATGGTTTCCAGCCTATGGGGATCGGAAACACCCTTCGGGTCTTGCCGTGAGCCAGCTCGGGTGACCGGTTCAGGTTCACCACGGGATGGTTCCTGACATGACATGAAACTATATTCACCCACCATTTGACATCACAAGGAAACCTGGTCATGACCTTACCAGAACAAAACATGTCTTTATATATTGAAAAAATGACATGTAATGTCGGTACAAAAACTTTATAGGCCACTCAGCGCCATCCCATGTCCTCCCAACTTATTCCCATGTACCCACCTCGTGATCGTGTACACTGGTCATGTTTGAGTACACATTCCATGCCCGATAATACTATTATACCCAAAACATCTAGTTGTTCCCATGTTCATTTCCATTTCCATGCCTGCATACCCCTAAAGTACACCCTAGACCTCTAACAACAAGTCACATGACATTATTGAATCATTTATGACATATGATATTTTACTTCACCTGATACCCAAGCTTCCACAACCAGGGGAATAAATGACTTATGTTCTTATAGTATACACAATGTGTATTTTTATTTTTCATAGGTAATAAATCCTTATCTTCTTATGGTTTCTCAATCATCCTTTTCCACCATAAATCATTCCATTTGAACACACAAAATTGAAGGAAAACACCTCTATTCTATGATTACAGTCCTCTAGTTGCTGGAATCAATAATTTGTTCAACCCTGAAGGATTCCATAACAATAATTCCATCACCCATTGTTTTAAAACACATTACTATAAATTTCAACTAAAATCCTTCAGGATGTATCCTAAAATTATTAATCATTCCATTATTTAGACAAACATAAAAATTCTAGTGGTTTGATTTCACTCAAACCGTCCTAAAAAAGATGGACCTCAACCACATGATCAAAATATAATTAACATGAATAATAATTATTGGAAATCTAATGAAAAATGGGGATTAGAAACCAAAAATGATGTGATCAATGAAAAATTTCACATAGAGAAGATTCGTGTGGGGAAATAAATAATTATGAAGAATAAATTTGGTTTTGAAAAATCAATTCTTAATCAGGATCATTAAATGAAATATAATTGATATAAAAATGAATATCGATAATTAAATACTTTAATAATCATTACTAAAAAAGAATAAAGCCAAAAAAATAGAAGAATAAATTGAATATGGATCAAATTTTAATTTAATAACATGTATTTCTACAATGAATAAGGTGATTTCACTACTTTCCCCATCGTCCTCACAGTCCCATGATAATTCATTTTTAAACAACACTCATTTATTCCAATGCATCTATCCTACTATTGATATCTTATCTCCCATGTTTATGTAGATGAACTTGGGGGTTTTAAATAACATGTTATTTATTTTGACTGAGATATATTTTTTATATTTAATATAATAATAATTTATTATTTTAATAATTTATTGAACGATCTACCAACAATTAACTACCACAAAACATATGATGTTAAGAAATAAAATGTCACAGTAATGGTAAACCCACACTATTGGTTCAAAAATGGTCTCATATTTTAAATTCGGGGTCCCAATCAATATGAAATCAATTTTCACTAATGTGATGTTATTTCATGATTTAATATATATATATATATTACATTAATTATGGTTCATCAAGACACCAAAACACCACATCTAATCTGATGAAAAATCCTAATATATTCATAGAGATATTTATTGTACTATTCCTGAAAAACATGATTCATTACATAGATCATGGATACTTTGAAACACCACATTAATCCATCTCAAATTTTCAAATCATACATCATCCACATTAGCTGATCTTCATGGAAAGAAGGCACACAATGCTCGAGTGAATAGTAAGGGATGAGCCTAAAAATATATTGTATCGTCATATCAAGTAGTGGGATTTTCCCACATTGATCTTAAGACTATAATAATCAATAGTAAGAGGATAAAATACATTATAAATTCACCATTAATCATCATTAGACATTGAAATAAATATAATCAATCAAAATAAATTATTAGTGGATTAAATTCATCACACTATCCAAATATCAACATTTTATTAGGAATGAATATCCATAAGATATGATGTCCCATTGTATATTTCCTATCTCATAAATCATCATTAATTCAATAATCATTATATTCAAGAGTAAATAAAAATATTCGCATATCAATAATGGATAAAAAATTCACACTTCAAATATCGTAGCTACATGAATTTTTGGAAACATGAGGAAATGTACATCTCTTGGAATATATCTGTATAAAATTTTATTATAGGAAACCCACATATCTAAGTCATCAGTTTAATATTTAGTCCAAAAACATCCTAATTGTGTTGTTAAGAGGATAAATAACATTTTCAAAATCATCTCCCATAATAATCCCAATAATTTTGGTGGGGGGAGTGTATTATTTCTCTAGGGAATAATCATCCAGCAAATTCTTATGTCAAGTATATCATGGGAATAACCTATCTACACAAACCACATACTAGTGATTCTAGAGGAATTAATCATCACCACACATATTTTATAAATATTTGACCTATATCAATAATGATATGTGGGTAAGAAGGATTATATATGTGAATATGATAACTTGTATGTATACCTACATCGGTCGAAGAGGAAGGTAATGAAATAGTGAACACACATTATCCTAAGTTATACGTTCAATGTAAAGGAGATCCACCACAATATCCCATCACCCAAAATATCCTTCTATCATATGATTAATCAGTCTCCAGGAAGGTAAGTATGAAAACAATCCACAAAAACACAATCAACGACCCCTATCAATTTCCGAAGAATTTTTATGTAGTGATATTGTGTTTTCCATTATTCGTGATGGCTTCACAGAAATAAATATCATGGATGTATAATTATAATTCAGGAATAAAATAAATTTTTGTTATTTAGTATTTCATCCAAAAACTTCATGATTTAGTTCCTATCAATTTCAAACATATATATCAATATTGTATCTTTTCATGTTATTCAACTTACATCCACTATATTCACATTTAATTACCCTAATTATCAAAATTTATATCATAAATATTCTTCTATATTTTCCATTAATGACCACAACACAGTCCCACATTATCATTCTATTAGTTAGAAAACATCCAAATGGGTACCCAAAATCCATTAACTATGGTATTTTACCATCATTTTAATTCTTCATCCCCAGGGATATAATCACATTAATTCTATTAATACCTTATAACATTATTTATAACTTCTAAATTTCACCATTTAAATTCATTATTCATATATATTGGTCAAAATAAATTTCACTACTTTATATAAATGAATTTAGTGTATAATATCGTCAACTGTAATATGTCCCTTCATAATGAATCATCATAAGTAATCAAAAACATACTATGTACTATTTTTCATTAAGTATATTTCTCAAAACAATCAATAATTTTTAACTTCTTAATGACCACCTTCCATGATTTCACTAAATCATATTCTTACTAGCTTTATCAATTATAACATATTAATTTTCAAGTTACCATTTCATAAAAAGAATTATTTTATAATAAATTTTATAAAAAATTTTACTGTTTTGAATTAATTATTGTGAGAAATGGTACTTTTTTGTTATGTGAATTGTTTACTTCACCATCTATAATGTTATATATATTTTCACCATGAATGAATTTATAATCATATATTATTTTCTAACATTCATAGATATGAATCTAAAAAAATTATTAAAACAAGCTCGAGTGTATTTTTTGTTATGTTATAGTGCATGGGTAAACATTCACAGGGTAAAAAACACTAAATTCCTTTGATATAATAGATAGATAGTGACAGAACCACATATACAATATAAAAGAATATCTGATTTACACAACCCAAATAAGGAAAATCTCTACCAGGTTCTCATAATTTTTTTGATATCCTCTTTCACCAAGCTAGTTAAAATGATGTTGGTCGGATAAACAAAGAATCACTACATAATCATCTAAAAAATTCTTCATAAAAACATTAAAAAAATGGGAGAAAATAATATGAATCAAAAAATATCCATCATCTATGTTATAAAATTTTACACATGTTTAATAATTCAGATAAACGCGTATATAAAAAAACATCACCAACTCACTTTTTTCAATATCATTGAAAACTCAATTAGAGGCTTCAAATTTTATACAATAGAATCACCGTAAAACATAAAAATAAGGTTTGGTAAAAACCTAATAAATATCGGTATCTATATAGTCAATTATATTGACTAACATTATAGATTCATGGCCAGACACATATTTACAAGGGAAACTGTTAACACACTATTGAACAATAAATGAAAACTACTAATAGATGGTAACCATGAAAAAAGGACAATTAATTTAGTCACCTCACTTACTGAACACCATCTATAACTTTGTACAATTATTTTCAACCAATTACCATAATTTTAATACATCAATGTCTCATTAATGGATTCCTTTATCAGATCATCCCCATCTGATGATCTCATCTTTTAGTATCAATCTGTTGGAATTTTATCTGATAAACCTTTTCTACCTGAACCACTCTAAATTTTATCAACTCAAAAAACATAAATCTAGTCTATCCATTGATATCATTAGAATAGTCAAGTATTTATGTAGTCCATTATGGAATAATATCGCAGGTTAAATCATGATGAAAATTCTATAAATCCAAAAAAACAATTGTAAATTGCAT
Organism: Viscum album; assembly: GCA_963277665.1. Classification (NCBI taxonomy): domain Eukaryota; kingdom Viridiplantae; phylum Streptophyta; class Magnoliopsida; order Santalales; family Viscaceae; genus Viscum; species Viscum album. The sequence goes on along the minus strand of OY728159.1, from coordinate 2,097,616,531 downwards.
TAGGACTTTAGTCGTCTTCAACATGAACCACCTATAGTCTTCCTTTGTACAATACATGCAACGTCTTCCACTCAAAATGATCAATTGAGCCTAACTAAGTCATCGTTTTGCTTTAGTGATTCTTAGGATATCACATTTCTGAACATGTCTAGAAAATTTTTCATTCAACCCACCATCTACAGCTCCCCCACATTATCTTCACTCATACATAGTAGAACATGGCACATTAGGTGGTTTTTATTTTTCTCTTTCATGAAACACTAGTTTCATTGAAAAATTAATATAATTATTATTACCATAGAATGAAATCCCTTTTTTTAATACCTTAATTTTTTCCTTCAACAAGTTAATCGAAAACATCAAATCATCCACTACGTTAGTATTAGAATCATTCATTTCATAAATTATATAATATATAAAAAATTCATGCAATTGAGACTTCCATATAGCATTTTTTATAAAAAAATTAAATAAAAAACATGTATTACATACCCCTGAGTCTACGCCCCAAAAAATATTTATTCTATATAACCTTCTAACTAATCACCATAACTGAATCATAATATTTTATACACTGAACCCATCATGCATCAAATGATTCAATTTATATATTTCTAATGTGTGATTCAATGATTTGACACATTAATACTAACAAATCCCACTATAAAATAAATATCTATCTTGTATAAACCATTTCATAGACCGAACATCTTATATATATAGAGTATTTAAACTTACCAATGTCACCATCATTACACTCCATTGATTTCACCTCAAATAATAATTTTTGATGTGTCTAATGTGGGTGGTTGATATTGGTATAAATACATTCATACAAAATCATTGTATGAACATAATAATGTATTCCTTCAAAGATAATAAAAATGAGTCATCCTTCATAGACCATCTAATTTGAATCCCCAAGATATTATTAGCTTGTGAAAGGTTTTTTAATTTATAATATTTTCATTTCATCCCATTCTATTCATCAATATGATGTAACAAAAGTCAAATAATCAATAAATATTCCATATATAACCAAAATATGAGATATATTTCATTGTTTTTTTCATATTTTTTAAAAAAATTGATTATATTCCAATCAATTGAAAAGTTCCAAAATAATGAATGTGTCTAACCTCAAATTCAAATTTATGGGACCCTGTTTTAATATATAAAGACATAATTTAAACATATAAACTAAATAATAATTATGGTGAACATTATAACCATTGGGATGAACCATGTTTATTTTCCCAAAAAAAATTCATGATGAACACCTATATTTACATCAATTAATGCTAAAAATTGATTATCAAACATGAATTTTGTAAGAATTGACGGAATGGTTGTCTTCTTCAACCTTTGTGTGGAAATTTCAGAAAAATAAATCCCATCATTTTTTCTAAAAATCATTCAATTGATCCTTTATTTATACCTATGAATTCATTCATCTTACACTTTTATATGAAAATCCATTTATTTTACTTATATCTCTTTTTGTTTGATAGTGTATCGAACACCTAAGATTTGTTGAGATTTAAAAAACCCATTTCAACATCCATGGTAGACTGCCATGATTTTAATTCATTAAGATATATTTTTTATTCAGGATAATCTAGTTTCCCTATATCTATTAGAAGTAATAAATTTAATATTAGAGACATACATGTGACCTAGTTTTATTATATTATTTGATATTATTATAGAATCTTTGTATTATCCATTTAAACCTCAATGTATTTTCTTTTTCATCCCATCACATATATATCTAAACATTCAATGTACAATGTTAGATTATCTAATCATCCTTTATCGGACAATGGTATATACAACCATTCACTATATTTGAAACCAAAATATTAGATATTTAGCATATAAATTTTCATGCGAATAATATTTTCTCAATTACTATATAATAACCTTAATTTGATCCACATAATCATCAATAGATTACATTACCTTAACGTGCTTCTTATTCATTTTTTATTAGATGTCCATTATTTAAAACAACATACCATCATTTAATGAATTGTATTTTTTTTCAAAAACCCACATTGGATAACGAATTTCATCATATCTATAACATATAAAAAATAACATTTTAGATTTATCCTACAACATATAATTATCCTTAAAATGTATATGAATATATGTGAAACAATTAGTCTTGCATCAAACTTGGGTTTACTTACTTACCTGTCATAGATATCTCTTTCAAACAAGAAAGCATTCATCTTGATTTAATCAAACTATATTGGATAAAAAGAAGTGGGATATATTTCATGAAATTGACATAAGAAATGTGCTTATAAGGTGTGTTTTCAAAAACTACTTATTAGGAAAATTTTGTTTATTTTATTTATATAAATCACTAATTGTTCAGGAAATGGTAAATTTCTTGGATGTGGTTTGACATCTCAAATATTGGAACGATACTCCTACCATAAGGCCGACTTATTCGGTCAACAAATGCAAAGATCCCACTCTCATTCCAGAGATAGGTCATTGGATTTGTTCTCTTTTGCCTACATCTGGTCTCAAAATGAATATGGACAGATCATGCAATATGAATGTGATGAAGGGTGACGATGTGGTTCATTATCCTAGTGGAAAATTCATTCTCACTTGTGTGGAAACCATCGGTAGTGAACATGTTTATAGGTTGAAGCCTTATTTATGTTAACTGAGCAAAAACTTTGTAGACAAAGGATAATTTGTCTAGCTATAGTGGAAACCGGCTCCATTATTATATTTAATGTGATACATTATTGAGGTAACACCACATTACATATCATTTATTTGATTAGACTCTATACTAACTTTATTAGAGACTATAAAAATATTCTTCATACATGTCATGAGGGAAATAGAGAAACATATCACTTAGTCTCTATTTCATCACCAGGGACAAGTATCACTTTCTTGTCTAATTATACATCTATTTATAAGGAAGGGTTGAATCATATGAGATGGTATGAACTTGGGTAACAATATTTTAGACCACCATATCCTTTTCCTTTTTGACTATTTTGTATACATATTTTATTTAATAAAATAATAATGAAGAGGTTGATCATCCTTTAGAAAATATACATATATATGTGAATTTTCCAATGAATTTCTGATGGTTCACCTATGATCACTTATATAATCAATTATCATTTTTATGTTTCTACACAAAAACAGATGGTGGACATATATAAAATAAATATATAATTGTATTTAACATCATATCCAAAATTCAATTAGTAATTCCATAGTGAATCCTATTAATATTATGTTTCTCTCTCAAATTATGATTCATGCTTTTTGTTCCCCCAATTCATTAAGTATTTTCTAGAATTGACTTCTCATACCTATTTTATTTATTCCTAAAAATTGTAAAAATGTTTTTTTCAGGGTATTCCTTTCCATTTTCTACATGGATAAATTTTAAATTATGTTTATACTCTTAGTCAGATGAAACATTCCATCAAAAAATTTCTTAAATTACATTAGATTTGTTCTTCTGGAAGTGATACCAATCCTTACATGTGGAATCATCAATGTAGGTCACAAATTAAATTAATCCTCATTTTGATTAAACATGGGATGTCCCCAAAAAATTCTAATGGATCTGATCTAACTTACAATTCCATGTAATTCTATGACTCAAAATGAAGGAAACTATTTTATGTTTTCTAAAAATAAAAACCCGGCATTTTCCATGCACTATGTTATATAATATATATATTCCCTTAAAAACTGGATAATTATGAAGTTGCTCAATATATCAAAAATCCTATAGTTTCACTTTTTCAGACCATCATATGATGTTTTTTCGAATGTTGAAACATTAACACTTCTCCTAGTAATATATAATGTTCCAGTTTTTATTACATGTGAAATCACTATGGATCCCATTCTGATCTTCTGGATCCCATTCCAAAACATCATTCTAAAATTAATATCATCATGTTTTCCCACTGATATGAGGTTTTTGAGGAAAACATGAATGTGTTTGACATATTTCATTTTAAATAAACTTATATTTTTTCATTTGAATGTAAACTCACCCTTTCCAAATTATATGCATATATTTAGTATCCACTATATGTACTATTCAAAAAAATTATGATACTTAATAAACCATGTATCCACACTATCCAGATGAATGAAATTACAAAATTTAGTTAAAAACCCTTTTATCCTCTAGAATTGTCATACTCATTATTAATCTGGAATGTCCATCCACTATACCGAATATTTTTGTTCATCCCAATGTGGAATCCTCAGTCTGATTTCTGTGATATTTCTTTATATGTTCCGTCATCCTATAAATAATACATTTAAAAAGTAAACCTATATATTTACCTGGACATCTTCTCATGTTACTATCCTCTTTTTATTTCTTCTTAAGACAGTCCAATCAATGAGGTGTAATGTCCCTATACAATAGAATTAAGAGAACTTTCAGAAAAATTATGAACATCCTTCCCCCATGAATCATAATTCAAGATCATGAATTGAATGTTATCAAACACATTATCATATTTCACACATGAATTTATAAACACGATTATCAATAAATCCCATATCTTAGGATGTGATGAAATAAAAATAAAAATAAAAACATATTATTTTGTTTTTACCATCGCTAATTCAAGATTCCATCATTTAATATTGAAGTCATTAAAATGATTGATAGGCCTTCCATGTGATAAACTCAAGATTAATATTATTCATATAATAAATTATTTATTATGAGATATTTTATCTCTTGTATGTCCTGAATATATTTCATAACCTCTTTACTAGTTTTCTTCTATCTAATATTGAAATCCATTTTCCGAGTAAGAATAATATTAATAAAGGAAAAATATATCAACTCTGAATATTTAAATTCCACATTGTCCTTTATTTTATTACATTAACTATAAAATTGGGCATTAAGATCTTTTTAATAAAAATGATATCCATTTTCATTCATTAAAATAAATGTTCCATTCCATTGAACATGTCAATATAAACATTCTCTTCTTTTAATGACATTTTCCTAATAAAATAAAAAAAAATATAAAATAAAAATTCATCCTCATTTGAGTAGTAACCTTAATTCCATTAGTGAAGTATAAATAGAATGTTAAAATCATTTTTTGGGTTAGAGATAGTGGGGGATCCAAAACTTTGGAACCAATATATAATCCTTATGATATAAAGGAACTACATGACGTGAAACATGTACACAATATATATGTTAGTCATATTTATCCAACCTTCTCCACAAAAATATCCACCATTTTAGCTGATACAGATTTTTAAAATACCCTACTCTTATAAAATAATTTCATTGAAGAAGGATGAAATCCCATATAATTACACAAATACTTCACCAAAACACTTCAGACAATCAACAAACAGTTAGAATAAAATTACATGGTTCAGATAAATTTCTTATATTAATGCGAGAAAACTACTAACATATTTTATAAATGATATATAATATAGAACATAAATCTTTCTCAATTCAAATTTTAATTAAAAATAACAATTTAATTAGTTCAGAAAATTACACTATTCATTAAAAATGACCATAATTAATAGAGTTTAGAGCCTGGATACAAGCTATATATAGAGGTCTTATTTTGACCACTAGTTTCAATGACTTATGAGATTCCTAGTTAACATATCCTTGACCTGATAAAATAGTGATACACTATTGAACCATTAATTGGAAGAAATTTTTTTTGATCAACTTGAAAACCTTCAAAAAAATGACCCACATACCATAGTCAACACCATTCTTGTGAACTCTATCCAATGATATTTTCCTTATCATCATTTTTAAATGATGTTGATGTGTGACCATATAATTCCCCTATATGATCTATTTTGTGTAATGATCATATCTATTGGTCACCACCCGACATATGATTTTATAGTGAAAACATTTTTCCTTGTCTAGTCTAAAACTGATTAACTGAGAAAAAAAATATCTCAAATATATTATAGGATTTTAGTTCGATCAATATAGTCTAATTCCCTCCATCCCTAAAACATTATTTAGTGAAAGAATTAATAAAGTTAAACAAACTGAATAATTATAATGTACTCATTATATATTATTATTAACACATAATAATAAATTTTTATATCAGATAGTTAACATAATGTTATAATACATCTTATATTCGAAAAAAAATTATATTGAGATGAAATAAAATACATTTTGATATCATATATTATCCATTCATATTAAAATGATAAAAACACACTAATTATCATAATATCTATTGAATGGTAGTAATAAAACATTGTTTATCATTTTCTCTGAAAATATTTTCTATTATTTTATGTTAAATAATAAAATTTATAATAATTTGAAAAAAAATTAATTAATTTATCCATAAACTGACTCCAAAATTAACACAAAATGTTTTAATTGGGTCTATGCTTGTGAAAAGACTCCAATACAACAAATGGTTTCTATAAATGAGTTTTCATGTTTTCCCACACTCTATATTATTACTTCTCTAAACAATGGTTTCCATTTGGAACCTTATGGAATGGAACAAACACATTGTATTGTCCTTATTTTAAAACACATCAATTGAAATTTGATCAATGTCTTGCATATTAATACTTTCTAACACCCATGAACCATAGATTTTCAACCCACTATACAAAAAATAATTGGGTATAGAAATTAAAAGGATATGATCAACAATTTTTCACAGCTCATATTAGCTATCCACAAGGAGAATGTCCTTGAAAGAAATATTTGATTGATTTAATTAAATAATTGTGCAAATTCATAACTTCCTCCACTAGCTACACTACCTAAGAATAATGGGATGGATTCTTCATTGCCTAAAAAATTGATCATAATATTTATACTCTCTAATGTTTATTCCACTCGACCCAAAGAACCACTAATACAATGCCAAAATGTGTTTAGTTTTAGGAAGATATTACCTCCTTAGTTATTAACCAAATTTATATTCCATCAGATCTAGATCACTTTGTTTTATATAACGACTCCATCTTTTTTAATTTAGAATTTTTTTGGGTCAAATTGAATAGGGAATTTCTAGTTGATTTAATGTTTCTTATAAATTATCATCAAAACTATATATATAAGCCTTATGGTTCTGATTCCATTAGATTTATTTAGTCGAATCCATTCAGTTAATATGTTATAGCATTATTGAAATATCTTTCTTGAATTTTTTAACAATAGATTATCAAAAATAGACTTATTGTATATCTATAAGTTATATTAAAATTCACATATAATATATAAATTTCTTTGAATGAACTGGATTTGAAATTTTTAATGAATATAATTCTAAATGTGGTTAGTTGTGATGAAAAAAATATTTCTATTACATGAAAGAGAAATATTATTTTCCCTAAAACACCTTTATATGATTTTATGGATTCCATGAATTAAAATTTCATTATTCTTATTCCACTTGGAATTTTATATGAAAGAAAAAAAGAAAATAATTTGTAATCATGATTATCTATTTATGCACATAAACAATAAGGAATGTAGTTGGGATGAAAATAATATGGTGTTTCAACACACCATAAATCATTTAATGGTTATCCATAGATCCATCAGAGATGATCCTATAATCCTAAATTACTTCCTAAAAAGTTTCTTCCATCCGAAATTACCCTCTATCAATCCTTATATCCTTTATTGTTGAAATATAATTGGTATTCTGGAAATGTCAAACCATATATATGTTTATTATTTATTTATATCAAATCTATAAATATTCTAACAACTAGTGGAACCTCAATGTAATGTATTTTTGATATTACTGAGATATTATTCTATAGTAAACATCCCATTCTTGACTCAATACAGATGTTCATTTCGCAATAGATTAATTAATTAATATTTAAAATAGTTTTTTTTATCTTTTTATTTCAAAAATTTGAATTTCGTATTTAAACATCCTCAGATCATAAATCAGGGTATTAATATATAAAATTTACAATGAAATGTTGTATAGTAATATTATTAATAAAAAATCAACCATCAAATTATATTCACAAAAAAATTCAACCTTAATTGAAAATTCAAAGAAGGTTCACCCACCATCGTTATCATGTATATAATCCTTGGTATGGAATAGATGTGATCATTCCACAAATGATCCAATTTTATCAAAGAAAAGAAAAAGGAATAAAGTAAGAAAATGTTATTTGGATATGAATATTGGTATGAAATATAAATCATGATAAGTTTATCAATATCGACCTTTAGACAACATGTGCAACCATAATTTGGAATATCTGTTCACCCATGCTCTTTTCCTTTATTCTAGGCAAAATATCAATTATATGGAAAACCTATTATCTCATAAAATAATTTTCATTTAAAAAAAACCATTATGATGGTGGATCATCCCATAATTTTATACTTATCATGTATCCCAATATAAAACCCTCTTTATAGTTACCAATACCTTTTACACATATTATTACATTATTTATAAGCATAAATATTCCAAAATTACAACCCCAATGCTCGGGAGTCCTAGTGTATTTAGAATAATAGGTGAATATTAATTAAAATGAAAAAAATACATTAAATCATAACTATATTATCCATTATATGATTCTAAAACCATTTTATCTCCTCAAATGATATAACAAATCCTGGGGAATACATAATGAATATTTGAGATAAAAATACTAATAATGGAAAAAACATGACCAAGAAACATAATGTGTGATTGAAAGGTATAAGATTATATAATTAAATATAGGGATCAATAGTTATTACATAGAAGCTTTACAAAAATAATATCGAATCATAAGATCATGGAAATATGAAAAATGTGGCCAGAACATATAACCTTAAATGAACATGAGTTAAGGATAATGATTCGTACAATGTCACATGGTGGACAGTGTCCCACAATGGATATAGTAAACTGTCAAATTCCATACATGATTCCTCAGAGAGTAATGAATTACACAATGAATTGGATTTCTATCTGGGGAATCCTATCATTAAAAGTCCAAGATTTATGTGATCCAAATAATATAAATTAATAATAATTATAACATAATAATTACCCATGGAATGAAAATGTGTTTCATAATATTTCACCACACTGTAATCAAATGAAATTTCAAAATGAATGAATTTGAAAAATGATTAAAAGTAATGTATTACATAATAAAAAAGTTATAAGGATATATTTATATATGTTTGATACATGTATATATAATTTACAATCATTCCATAACATTAAATATAAATACAATGTGAGTAAGATATAAAATAGTCATAACCCAACAGAATGCATGGTTTGAATAAGCCCCTAACCTCGATCCTGATTAATCACGTTTTTTCTTTATATTCATGAGTAATAAATTTATATTCATTATTTACTCTACTAAGACTCTATTTTATGTTTATTTTTAAATTTAAATTATTTATTATCATGTTTTATTCAGTTATTTAATCCGTTAGTTTCACATCTGATGTTTTGATGATGGTTGGATCATATATCAAAAATCACTTTCTTTTGTTAATTCATAATATCCAGAATAAATATAAATAATTAATTATAATTTTTATACAATAATTATTATTTTAAAATTAACCACAAAATAAGGTTATGAAAAATGGCCAAAGTTACAATCATGAAGATAGTAAGTCATACGTACGCGTGAGTAACATTTACAATTTTTAATGATCACGATGGAAATAAGTTAATTGTTATATCATATTTATACTATGTAATTATTTAATAAATTACATATTTTTTCTTCAATACCCTTACATGTACCATCTATGTGACAAGCTAATATAAACTGAATCACAAAACATTTGTTTTATTTCCCATTGGATAGAAGTGAAGAGGGATTTAGGTTATTTTATAATCAAAAAAATATTATTATAGGGTTGATATGGATTTTATTATATCATCTATATTGAGTAATATTTTATGGATGTTGATTAAGAAATAAGTCAATGATTCTTTATTATGAACAATTCCTTTTTTCAGGACACCATGTTATGGTTATTCCTAAATCCTTCCTAGATTGGATTTATGATCAAACCAAAGACTATATGACATTGATAGGGAAGTTAGTATGATATATGGATGGGTACTGAAATATAGACAATGAATATGAAGTGTGTAAAGTAGATTATTGTTGGTGACCTTATATAATTGAGGTGGAGTGGGATTTTTTTAATGCTTAATACTATTCAAGAAGGGTAAGTCAGTATCAAGAAAAATTCTTATAAAATTTTTAAATAATATTTTTTATATGAGTTATGGTCTTGAAAAACATCCACCATTCAAAAATAATCTTTTCTAAACATTTAATTATATTTACATTTTTAGTGTAACCCACTAATAAATTAGTTTTAAACATTAACTGAGGAAATATATTTTTATTGATTATACAATTCATTATGAAAAAAATTTGGTTGATCATAATATATAATATAATTTTTTATAATTAAAAATATATAATCTATATTATAAGACAAAAAACATATAATTGGAAAATTTTAAAATTAAATTAATCCTGTAACACGTGTCGAAACCCGGGTTTTCATGAAATGTACATTTCAATCATAAGATGAAATTATAATAACTATATGACAAAAAAATAATCATTATATGAATTTAGATTCATATAAAAATATGGGTAATATCTAAATTTCTTGTAAATATTATTTGATAATGAGTAATTATAATTAAATAAAATGGATAATATCCATGAACATAAATATTGTTTGAAAAATAAAACATTTTTATGCATATAAATAATCTAATACCTAACTAAAAAATATTGATCATTAAAAAGAAATTAATTATATAAATATTAATAATATTCATAATATTTATTTTAATACAAACATAAAAATTTAATAAAAATTATAAATTACGTAACTTAATGAAACGAAATGACTATATTTGAAAAAATAGTAATTTTCAATATTCAGTGAAAAATCAAACATTTTAGAAAACTATGAAAATTAAACTGTAATTTATTATGTATTTGATTATTTATAAAATTATGTTAATTTTGAAAAAATTTATCTTTAATTTTGAGAAAATAAATTATAATATTTTATCACAAAAATCAATAAAATCATTTTTGAAGAAAACATTTTTTTGATGAATAAACTTCCATCATTGAAATATTATGTTCTTATTTTATAAGAATTTATAAAAACATTTATATTGAATAATATATTTATATATATTTCATTATGTATTTAATACTATTCATAATTATCTATTTAATTTCTAGGTTATAAGGGTCAAAATAATCTTGGTTTATTTATGATCGGTGATTCATGTTACATAATTTATCTAGAATTGCTTTCCTTTTTAAAAACCCATGGTATTACATTCATACACAATTAAATAATTTATCACTATACATTATTTATTTTAATCTAATATGAAATGTATTGAGAGGAATTTTCTTTCTTGTCTTTTTCATGTTATTAGGTTTCCACAATATATTTTTCATTTCATTTTAGTTATTTGAATGATTGAGTTTTCATTTTGCATAAGACATTATCTATATAGTCCACGACCATTACTAACTATGCTTGAAAAGAGAGATCATTTTCAAACTATTCCACTGAATAATTTTTTACATATAAGGGATCGGGTATTTATATTCACTATAGGGATACTTGGGATACATCATGTTCTTGAGAAAGGGTTAGTTGGAGTTATAGTTATTAAGCTACAGCTCAAAAAAATCTAGAATCTCAGAGGTGATGATGTACATCAGAATATGATTTCCATTCATCCCAATTATAATGACTCTTTTTAATGTAGATATAAGGACCAAAAACATTATCACTTCCCCTGAACTCTAGGGCTTGTCAATGATTCTCAATATAGAGTCTCCTTCAATTTGGTGTAATCTTGATGTGTTACTATTTCCTCTCGACATTTCAATCGTATCCTAAACTATTTTAAGTCAAAATAGATTGTGTTTCTTGACATTATCCCAACATGAAAGTGTTATAAATATCTTCAAATAGATGAAATTATCTTGGGAAATATAGATTCTTCAGTGGAAACTACTATAGTATAATAAAATGATAAGAGGATGATGTTGATCACTTACCATTTCAATGTCTATATAACACGATCAAAAAATGATGCTTAGTTTTTTTAGTCCACTCAAATTGGCCATTAGTTTATGGGTCATTATAAATAAATACTTATTTCCAAATAATTATTTAGAGAATGTTGGAGGATATTCTATAACATTGTGTTAAATATCATATATTACTCAAATACAATCAATTGTTTTGATCCATATTAACTCAACACCTCTATAATGTATTGCCTTAATAGATGACCGACTGAGAAGACCAATAGAATTTAAATTTAGTGGGTAGTATTTGTAAGATAATAAAACATAACCAATATGATATATTTTCCACATTATGTATTTGTATGACTTGTGTCATTGTCTATGGTTATGTTTTCCCACATTATTGCAGTTATTGTAAATGGTTTCCTCATCAAATTATATTTTTTTATCTTTATCCTTCACTCGATGGAATACATGACATTTTTATACAAATTCATTAATATCCATCTTCATATTTTCCAAAAAATAGTAAACATGGAGATCTCAGTATATCTTCATTTTCACTAGGGTGAAGGAAAAAAGGTTGAAATATTTACATTATTCAACCACTCTATCATTAACTCTAAATTTTACTATACTCATAGTCATGAATCAAATCATTCAACTCCATCTTCATCAATTTTGATCTCTCAGAATTTCAGTTTTATAAAATCGTAAACCTTCTAAATTTCCACATCATCATTTCATGTTCTTTTATCTCCTCTAGAAGGGATGGTTGAGAAATAAATTGAGAAAGTAATTTTGATTTTCCTTCCATCAAGATTAAAATTTCCATCATTTTCAACCCTTTTAATTTTGGATCCTTCTATATTCTTAATAGTGATATGGTTTTCATTTTATTTATACTTTGCACATCTAACAATTTTTTTTCATTCCCAAGATTGTAATGGATTGAACAGTAACTGTATTTTATCATCTATAATCACTTATACTAAGGCATATTGAGCACCTTCTATTTGAATATATATATTTTTTCTTTTTATGATCAAAATAGTTTTCAAACATCTCACCTAAGATAAAATGTTATAATATTTTCAAAGATAAGATCATTGTGGGTAAATATAAATCATGTGTTGGATAGTTTAGATCATGAACTTTCAACATCCATGAAGCATAATAAATATATTTATCATTATAAATTATCCCAAATACCAATAAATTCTGGGAAGCATCACTATATTCTACATAATGTTTCCCACTTGAGTGAAATTTTAGCACTTGTGTAGTGATAAACCTAATTTTAAACTCCTTAAATCCTTATTCACATTCACTAATATAGAGAAACGATACTCACTAACATGTCAGCTTTGTTAGTGGATTTTATAATAATTATAGGCTTCACATATATTATTGAGAAAACCCAGACAGTCAAATGAAACAATATATCTTTATTAGATATTCTCATCAAATCAAGTTCTAAATTTCAATTTTCTTTGGAGTGTCTGTATAAATCTCATTGTGTGTGATAATATCACCTAATAATGATATTTCATTAATATAGAACTCATATTTATTATACTTTTAACAATGATCATCCTTTCATGAGTCCATTATAAATGTATCCAAATCCTCTATATGTTCCTCTTTTCAATTATAGTAAATTAAAATACCATTAATAAATAACAAAATGATGTTTTTTGAGGTAATATCTAATGAAAAAATTCATAATATCTATAAGTATTGTTGGAGAATTAGGGAGTCTGAAAGGAATCACAATGAACTCATAGATTCCATTCATTGTTCAAAATGATGTTTTGGGATTTTCAACCTTCTTCATCGATATTTGGTGTTATCATGATCTTATTTCAACATAAACTATATATTTCAATCCACAAAAATAATATATGATGTCATCATTACATTGAATGTGGTACTTGTACATTATCAGGATTTTTTTGGAATTCATAGTAATAAGTATAGAGGCATGTTGAATCATCATTATAATTGAATAATTAGATGGGAACACCCCATGGTGAATTCCTTGGGCATATAAATCCAATTATCAAATTGACTTATATCATCCTTTTTAGTTCTTCCATATCAATAGTGGCCATTCTATAAGGGGGAATCAATATGGATAATGGTCAAAGTATACATTTTAGTGAGAGATCAACCAATCATTCAAGATTAATAATATGATACTCAACTGTGAATGGGTCAATTTGATGGATTATAATGTTATATTCTTGAATCATGACAGTCTCCATTTTCTAAACCATTTGGGAAATATTTTCTCTATCATAAAGAAATAATATACATGCTCAAATAAAAGAGTCATAGTTGTATTAATCATCATCATTACACTTGTATAGAATCAGATGATGATATGATATATGTAGAGTGATAGCAATCAATATATTTATTATGATGCCCTTATATAAGGATACCCAATCCCGAATTAGAGGATGACATGGTATATTGGGAGAGATATCAATATATCAATAGTTTATGTCATCATTGATATGGATATCCAATTCATTCCCAATATAGAATCAAAATCCAATAATGGATGTAAGATGATATTTTTATATGATTCTATCCACAAACATTTTATGGGGTATAATAAATTATCTATTCATGAATGAATAACTATTATACTCATCACCACATCATTTTTGGGATAGAATTCTATTGTAGTTATAAAAAAAGTTCATCATTTCTTTCTTGTTTATGGTGGTTTTTATCATTGATTGTCTTTGAAAACAATTAGATTAGGTCATTGGATTTTATATTTCCCAAGTTCCTTGCAAATGAATCATTACACTATAGGTTGAGTGTTGATATGAATTATATTTTCTTCTTTGTCATTATTGTGTTTCTCCCTTTCGCATAAGCACTTAGTAGAAACATACCCCTTTTAATATTTTATTCATATATTGATTCACATCAAACGGTTTCCAGGATGTGTATTTAAATATGTTAGACTAGTTAGGTGTTGGGTTTCTATTCCACCATTGGATCTATCTATTGATAGTTTAGATGAAACTCCATTTTATGTTTTTTGTCTCATATCAAATGAGACCACAAGGAGTCACCGATCTCTTTGTCAATATTGTGGTCACAATTGAAAATATTTTCATAGCAATCAACATTTTAATTATATAATGATTTTTATTGAAACTTATTTAACCTACTGAAGAATCAATCTACATTAATTTATGCTTCATGAAAAATTTTGAGCCATATTGTGTCGGAATTGTCTGGTTTTCCTTATATTAACTAATATACACATCTTCCATTTATTTCCAGTTGAGGTACTCCCTATCCGATTTATGAAAGTGGGTTTGTAGAAAAAAATTTGGAATTTTTTTTAGGTCATCATATTCTATTTAATCAATATCCTCTTTCGACATCATGATTATGATTAATGTATATTATCAAATAGATTTAACCTTATTGTGAAAAATTACCATAATAAAATTCAATTTATTTGTACATTGAATAGAAAATTAAATTTAATCAATTTATTAAATATATTATTCCATGGTGTGGGGATCATAAAATATTATAATGGAAGAAAATAATTTTTCACATAAATTTCTCGACTACAACATTATATTTATTAGGAGGATGATTTTATTATTCCTAATTCATGTTATAATTCATAACATGATATAGTAAAACTCATTAGAAGATGATGTTATACTCTACCAATCCTATACAGTTATTAATATCATTATGAAAATCATCATATATACTATCATTTTGGTTATTGGCATGGTTTCTCATATTTCCTTCCATTTGATAAAAGAATAAAAGAACAAGATGTGGACACATTAACATACTAAATGGAAATTATAAAATTATACGGAATAATATAAAATAGATATCTATATTCTAATTCATATACCTTAATGTTTTATTCTTAATTATCCATTACAATTTCCATTTATTGATTTATATCCAAATAATTTGTTCAATTTCTCCATAATGGGATGGGTCCATCATCTCCCAAAACCCTGAGGGGCGTCCTCTCTTTCATGTCGATAGTGGCCACTATGTCGGTCCTTCCCCCACTACTAGGGTAGGTACCCTTATCAACCTTCATAGGAGATTACTCTTCATTAATAACCTTTGTGAACCCTGATTTTCATGCCATTTCCCCAAAATATCGTTCTGTTTGAATGTCTCTGAATTGCTCGATGGTTTCCCTAACATATCGTTGTCTACTGCAGAGTTCTAAGAAGCCTCGTATCTCTTGAAACACACCTTGGTGGATAGGTTTTATCGGCAACACCCTTCCATTTTCTCCATCGATAGAAATGTCTTTGACACCATGGGTTTTCAAGATAGGGTGATTGTGGGACTTCTAGATAACTACCACATTTTGATTCATTTTTCCTTAGAAGATGATCTTGTCTAGGCCTAGTCAAGCGAACCTTTTAGTTTCAATGTATTCAAGTTCTACCTATTTTTTGACCTTTGATTTGCACATGAAGCGCGATCATCCATCAATGGAGACATAGGCTAAATTTTCAAATCATTCCCTTCCATTTCAAAATCCAACATTTTTATGTATGATAGGTAACCTCATTGGTAGATACATGTGTTCTCCAGCTGCTCTGCAGCCTTTTACCATCCTGTTAATCCATGTATATGTGTTTAAATGAATGTACCAAGGGACTCATTTGATTATGTGTGGATTATGGTGGGTAAATAGTATAGTTGAAAACAAAAATTTATTTATGGATCATTGTCAGACTTCTGTACTGGATGAAAACACTTGGGGAATTCGTTGGCTTACATTCATAGGGGGTATCATTTGAATGAATTGATTTAGGGCTATGGCTGTGGTAGAGAGGCTGAGGTACATAATGAGGCATGAATTCTATAGTAGAGGACTCCTGGTTTAACTGATTCTTTGAGGAGGTGTGAGAACATGGTATTCTTCTATGGGAGGACATGCGATCTATCAGAACAGTAATGGTATGTGATGTGACAATAGAGACAAAAATGGGTCTAGAAACTTGAGTTTGATCTCCAGTGAAGAAGTTATTAGACTCTCAAGACAATCTGACAATTGAAAGTGTTTTTAGGAGGATGGGGAAGGACATGGCTAGTACCCCTTCTGGAAATGATGGAGTGAGGGAGGAAGGTAGGATTCAGTAGAATAAGGCCTTTGTGGGACACAAGGTTACATGGAGAGGAACATTTGTGGTGCATATGGATGATATAGAGGATAATGTCTCAGGTTTGGATAACAGGTGGGAAGGAATGCACGAGCCTATTCTTGAGGCAGCCTTTCCTGGAAATCCACGAGGTATTATGCCAGGAGCCACTCCATAATACATTTGAGGAAAAAAAATTGAAGGGATTGCATTGGGAGACCTGATTTATGTTCCTAATCTCCCCACAAATGTAGTTGAGGATGTGTGAATGATTTATACAAAGATAAACACATCCACTCAGGTCGTGAAGCTTCAAGTTAGATGATTAGTAGGAGTAAATAGAGGAGGAAGGGTCGGGAGGATTACTCATCTTAATCCCCCCTAGAGACCTGATCAGGAGGGATGTAAAACACTATAAAGGAATAATTCAAGTATGTGAGCCTCTAGAGGCTGGGGGATCCGAGTGATCAGTGCACGGAGATATTGTTATGCTATGAGGAAGAAGCAACCATGCTGGTATTTGTTCTTAATGCGACTGAGCAGGAGGCATCTAAAATGATGGGTAGGTCTTTATGTGTAACCCTTAATTAGGAATAATACACATAGGTTGAAAAACTAGATCTTATTCTTGTCAAGGGCCTCAACCGAGGGAAGATTAGCAATGAGGAGTACATAATGTCTTGGGACTAGATGGACATAGTAATTGATAATATGATGATGGTGCCTCTAAGAAATGTAACTTCTATCTCATGGAAATTGTTTATTGATCAGATTTTGGGTAATATTAGTTTACTATTTAATCACCCTAGATAACTTGGTGGTATGGGATACTCAGATAGAGAGTCTTTCTGGTTTATATGGAGATATCTTTTGGGCCAACCATTTGTGTGTTTTGATGTTATGTTTGTGTTTCCAACATTATACATGGTTCTGTGTCATATGGGGTTCAAATCATGTGGATTTCACTTCCTCATGACAACTAGATGGATGATTGAAGGGGTATGGATATGACATTGGTTTCATGCCCATGCATCTTTGTAAGGGAATGCTAGTGAAGGGGTCGTGCATTGGTTTGTTCATGATGATAAGATGGAATTTCTTGGGAGAGACATGACCAATATTTTTATGGTGTTGATTCTGATTTGATTGTTTGGTTGTAATGCTGGATGTGGTGGTTTCTAACTTTATCCATAAATGTTATTTGATAAAAAAATGAATTTTCAGTCTCCATAATAGTTCGTAAAAAGATTTTGATTTCCCAAATCATATCCCCAATTGTTTTGAACATGTTTTTCCATAACTACCATTCTCATGCACATAGTAATGATCAATTATACTAAATGTTCAAATTTTAGAGTTAATACCCTGAGGTACAATTATTCAGAAGCCACATCAACTAGAAATATCTAGAAATGGATTAAATTTCCTAGGAAAAAAATTCTCTATCAATCACAAAAATTCTATGAAATGTTTCTATATTTATTCATATCTTTATGGTTCTCACTAAATTTTTCTCATAATAGTTTAAAATTTTGTCTAAAACTTTACCTAATGAAATATATAGATGCTCTATACTTTCATACATATTACAATATGATTTTTAAACATAAATATCCATGATGTTCAACCCCAATGATTGTGAGGAATAGTGTATTTGAAAATATATGTTTATATTATATAAAATGAAAATTAAAAATGGAATACCCTATTTATTCTCCATAATGAGATCCTAAATCAATTTATGCTCCAAAAACATCATTGGATTACAATGTGGATACATAATGTATTGGTTAGCTAAAAGTTATAGTAAGATAATTATCATGAAAAGGAAATATATTCTTCGAGTCAATGGTACACCACAACATCATCAAATAAATGGATCATGAGTAATCACATAGAAGTATAATATAAAGAATGTTCTATCATAAGATCATGGTAACATAGGTAAATATTAAAAAAATTATATAATTTAACAAACATGGGTGAGGGCTACCATATTAGACAATACCTCATGGGGGAGTAAGTCCCATAATGGAAATGCTTTACTCCTTAATCTTATACATGATTCCTTATTAGACTAATAATTTACCCAATTCACTAGTGATCTAACACATCAAACTCATCATTACATGTTCATTATTTTTAGTGTTCCATATAAAATAAAAAAATTATACAGTATAACATAATAATTACACATGAATGGAAAATGTGTTTCATAATATTTCCTCATACTATATTCCTAATAAATTTTATAATGTAGGAAATTGAGAAATGAACATATTGAAGGTATTAACCAATAAATGGAATGTATAAAAACAAGGAACATTTGTATGACACATATTTTCATATTTTAAAATCACTCTATAACATTAAATATTGAAAAAAATGTTATTTGGAGAGATACTAGTCATAACCCAAAGAAAAGGGTGGTTCAGAGAGACCATTAACTAGATCTCGATTCATCATAAGTGTTCTTTATCCATCTCAATAATAAATGTATGTGAATTATTTACAGGACTAACACCATTTTTAATGTCTTATATTCTTGTTTACTTGTAATTATTATAATGTTTCATTCATTTACTGAATCATTTTCATTTAGGTTAGACATTTTGACGTTGTTTAACTAATATGTCCAAAATAACATTAGTAAAATGACTATGGTCAAGTATATTTTTTATTTATCCAATATTGGATAATAATAATGTCACAATTATAATTATATATATATATATATGAATTATAATTTTAAAATCAGTCATGATATAGTGTTATCAAAAATCAACTATGTAAGAATCATGTAGATGGTAGGACATACATACACATGAGAAACATTTCCATTTTTCAATGATCATGATGGAATAAAAGTAAGTGAAATTTTAACATTATAGAATTATGAAAATATCATAAATATAATATTATTTTATTAAATACACACACACACAGATATATATATATATATCATCCATGTGATATGATAATGACAATACAAATCACATCGATATGTAAGGTGGTAGTTTGCATGAATCATGAATGATATTATAATTTCTCAATGGACGTTATGGTAAGAAGGTACATAATATATTATTTTTCCGACTGAATAATATTTTATTAATATAAAACATAAAAATAAAATCCAACATCATATAAAATAATGATATGAGATATTTTAAAATGTATTACATCATCTCATGTGGAGGTAGTCTTCCATAAACACGAACGAAAGTTTAATTTCAAATTTCATTGAAATAGAAATGGATTTATATAATTAAATTAAAATAATTTAATCATTTTACAATGGAGATATTATTTATTTTAATATCATTGTTAATGATTAATTTTATTAAGTATGTGGATGAATAAATAAAATAACGATGATTAGTTAAAAATGATACATCTTCTTCGGAAAATCTCTTTAAATTTTTTTATAAATCCCTCATAGATTTGAATTCATATAAAAATAAATATTTTAGGTAATGTGTAGGTAATTAATTAATGAATATTGTATGGTTTTTTCTGATAAAAAAGTATTTTAATGTGCCTAAATGAGTGGATAAGAGGTTCACTTTTATAATTGTGAAGGATTGGTATTTTTGAAAATATCTGAAACTATACTATAAAGGGAAGTCACTCTAAGGATAAGTGCCTAAAAAATTGATAAATTATTTAATTAGAAGGGTATAAGGTTTATAAAAAAATGCACCATTATGAAATAAATATATTTTAAACATGTAATTCAATATACCCATGTATTTTCACCCTGGTAATCTCGATTGAACAATTTTAGTGGTAATAGAATTATACTATTTTTCTTATTAATTTTGAACAAAAATTATGTGGACCATATTATATATTATATATTATTCTGATTAAAAATATGGAATAAATTTTATGATATTCATATCATATTTTTTTAAAAAAAATAAATATATAAGTAAACAATTTTTTTTTGAAAAACAGGTTGTTAAGAAATATATTTATTAAGCATAAGATTATCATATAAAATTATATGAAAGATGATAATGGTTATATAAAATTAACATCATATAAATAAATTTATACCCTATTAATTTTATTTTAATATTGTTTTATTATTTGTAATTTTAAATCATTTACATGTATAAATTATTTTAACATTCAAACAGTTTGTAGAAAACCATGTTTTTAAGCATACAAATAATATTGTAGAAAAATTATAAACATTAATTGTTCAAAATAAATTAGTTATATTGTTATAAATATAATGGTTCATATTTAATCTAATACCAAATAAAAAATATAATTTTATTTTTAATTTACATGATTTAATGAAAAGAAATTATAGTATTAGAAAAATCAATAATTTTCAATATTCCCTAAAAATCAATACTTTCAAAAAAAATTCAAAAAACCCCCACCTTAATGTAACATTGATATTCTATTTCAAAAAACAATGTGAAATTTTATAAATAAAATATCTAAAATTTATAATAATTAATTATATAATTTTCTAAGAAATGAAATAATAATCATTTTGAAGAATAATACTTATTTAAAATAATAATGTTTTCTAATTTCCCAAGAACTTCTCATTAAATTTATATTGAGTAGGAAAATGATCAACATTTCAAAATTATGAAATACTATTAAATACCATCAATTTAATAGGTTGGTTATAATGGTATCACGACCCATCCCTCGGGGCCCATGATGTGACTACCCCAATCCAGCCTTCCATAGGCCATGTGCTAATGACTAGCACCAGAAAGGCATATGCCTAAAACTGGGAAGGTATTTCGTTTATAACCTGTAAAATCACACAACCTAGAACACAACTAGATATGATTACAAAGTAAACTGAATAGTAAACAGAGTAAGAACAGTAAGTAGAAATGGCCATAATACAAGCCAAATTGAAATGTACAAGTAAAATTGGATAGTACAAGAAAAAACTGAATACAACTCCTGTGAACACCTTCCAAGGATCCTACCTGGAGGGTAGGTACATCTCTCAAATTTTTACCCCTACGGATCGTCTTGTCTAATGCCCACCTCCGATCATCCCCCATTCTGGTACCCTCGACCTCAATCAGTGTTTTCCATCATCTGCACAAGACACATCAAGGTGCAGGGGTAGCTCATGCAGGGATGAGTATAACGATACTCAGTTGGGACCCCGAGATCCCCAAAGGTCTCTCAAAATACACAAAGGAAAAACCACAATGAAATCAATCAACTTATCTTACGTATATTCCCATACATATAAGTAAGTTATCAAAATATACTCATCTCACACATGAGGGAAGAATACCACAATGGTATCACGACGAATGTAGAAGTACCACACATGTAACACCATGAGGGAAACAGACTCAGATCACACTAGGTAGGAGTGAAGTATTGAAGTAAAGATGATCAGTCGTGAAACTAGATCATCTTATTCTATAATGAGGCTCTTTTTCTAACTATATGGTGTCTGACCAACACAAGACAGATAGGTACTAACCTCTGTAATGATCCACATAGGATCTAACCCTCATATTATCAGTATGCACTGATCAACACATGATCATTGAGTCCTGACCCACATAGGATTGGTATGTGCTGACCCACAGAGTATCACTGAGCACTGACACACACAGGATCGCTTGGTACTAACCTCCGTATGACCTATCTCCAACCTCCGCCTCACAACCATCCATTGGATTCTCATTCATAGCATGCATGATTTGGGAGAACCACACCTCATGCCATTGGTCGTATTTCAACCAGTAATAAGTTCCACGAAATGTATTCTAATGTTTAGTCACATCAAAAGGGACCCAAAGCGATTGACGACATGCCAACCAGATGCCAGGTCTGTAAGCTATTAGTGTTTTTGTTCCGAGGGACCAGTTGGTTTAGGGGTTCGATCAAACCCATTCATACACCAACTATATCCAACACTCAAATGGATTGTTCCAAAAGGACCACCTTGATCCAAGGATTCTGTCCCTACTGGTGGATCGTCAAACCGATGCCCAGATCACATGTTATGGCCAAAAAGGAAAAACTGGGACCTGACGGGCCCTGGTTCGATCTAACGAGGCTGGTCCGACCCGGCCCCACTCGGGTCCAGCCTGGTTGACCTGGAGCTTAGCAGGCGTGGCTCACTGGGCCGCGGTGTGGCCTAGCCCGTGAAGGGGTGGCTCAGGCCGGCCCATGCTGGGCATGGGCCCCAGGGCGAGGCACGCAGGCGAGGCCTGCTAGTGGGGCCCACAGGGTGAGTTTGGCTAGGCTCAGCTCAGGGGTATGACATGCTTGGGAGGCCTGCGGTTTGGTGGACCATTATGGCATGGTACGCCCTAGCCGATTCCCAGGAAGGAGGTTCCTCCTAGGTCACATTAATGGCCAAAGGGCCATTCCATTTTTCGATCTGGGACCCACCAGAGCGGATCCTTCTCGGTACGCAAGGGTCGGGCAGTTCGCCGGCTGGTCCTCCTCCTCCCAGTGGTGCAATGGCACCGCAGTCCTCCACGGCATACCGAGTGTCGACCCCCCATTCGGCCCCCACTGCATCCTAGTGGTCACGGCCTCCTGATGCACTGGTATCATGGGCAAACGCCCCCGCTCCACCCCGCGTCCAGCCAACATGATGGCCGCAAAACATCTCTGCCATGACCAATGGGTTGCAGCCTCTTACTCATTCGGTGGCATGGACACGTGCCCCCTCCCACCATGCGACTGTTCAAAATGTCGACCAACCTCCTCTTTAGAGGTTCACAACATCTCCATTCTTAGATTGAAAATATTAAAGACAGTATTTTTGTGATCCTAGGGTCAAGGGCTATATGCCGATACATCGCGCTGAACAAAACATTGTGTTTTCAACACTGTTAAATATTTGGTGTTGACGAATAGCTGAGGAACGCGTGATGAACAAAAAAAACGTGGCAATGTATTTGTGCGGGATTATGGCCATGTTAGTTGGCATGAGGAAGAATACATAGTCCGATGGAGGTGGCATGAGAAAGAAGACATAGTCCATAAAGATGGTGACATCGACGTTCATCACTCTTTCAAGATGCTCCAAAGTATGTTCCTCGATCTTGATCAGTAGGATGGTCTAGGTTAGAGAGGTTCTTCGTTGGAGAAAAATTTTCTCCAAAGGTTCTCCCAAGTTCCCCTTTTCTAATGATCCACCAACCTCAATAAAGTTTATGAGCCACTTAATTAAATTAAATTTATTAATTAATGAAATATGGAACTTTAATTAATTTTATGTTGGAACATTACATATAGAGGATTCCAAGGGCTTCCCCAAATTAATTGGGAGAGTGCGGGTGGTCCCGAACTTTAAATATTAAAATCAGAGGTTTCAAGCTCAGGTGGTCCCCACCTCCACAATTCACGAAGGAGGTTTTCAAAAAGAAAATAAAATGTTAATTATTTTATTTGTTCTTCTCCCCTGAAAAACTGAAAAACTTATTTCCACCCTCGACCTACAATGGTCGAGGTGAAGTTATCTTTAATAGAATATCGGTACTTAGAGTTTAACAGTGTCCTTTGATTTGAATTCTAAGCACTGGTTCAAAATTTACAAAATTTCACTCTGGTGATTAATGAACGTACCCGAAAAAAAGTTCAAAAATTTATTTTTGGCACATGAGGCCTCATAATCATGCAACGTCAGTTTTTGAGGACTCGAAATATTACCATATAATAATTTTTTTTTGGAAAAATCCATGGCTTTACATTCTCCCCACCCCAGGGATTTGCGTCCCTGAAAGCTCCAACACAAACCTGGGAAACAAGTGTCGGTTCTGAGCATGAATCTAAGCCTCTCTCTCGCATTTCCTCTCCTAGAGGTTCATGTGCTGTGAGCATACATGCACCCGAGGTATCCATCGCCCAAATATGAATCTCTCATGTCGATACTCAATCTCTACTGAAACATCTGAAAATGTCACCCCATCACTGATGTCCATCTCTCCCCGGTCAATGATGTGTGAAGGATCATGTACATATCTTCTCAGTTGGGATGTAAGGAAAACGTCGTGCACCCAGTGCAACTGAGGTGGAAGAGATAAGCGGTAAGCCACCTCGCCAACTCTACTGAGGACCTAAAAGGGTCCGATGAAACTCAGAGATATCTTGTCACCTTAGCCAAATCTCTTCAAACCTCATCGATTTGAGACCTGTAGAAAGACATGTTCACCATCCTCAAACTAAAGTGGTCTCCATCTCCTACTTGCATTACACTTATGCCTTTTTTGTGCAGTCTTCATCCACTCTTGGATGATATGTACCTTCTCTAGGGTAGCTCATACCATATTTGGTCCCACAAGTGTTGACTACCAGGACCGGCCCGGTAAATTCTGTTGCCCAAGACTGCCTATGAAATTTTTCCCTAAAATTTTTTACGAGCTACAGTGAAATGGTGAATTTTTTGCCCTTGGTTTTGTATTTTTTTTCTTTGATTGTCTGTTGCCCTAGCCCGGGGGCTCTCTGGGCTTGCCATAGGGCCGGCCCTGTTGACTACCCTGGGTCAGTCCAACATAGAGGTGATCTGCAAGGTCGACCGCACAACGCCTCGATTGGTTCCATTCCGATAGTCGATTGATAGCTATTGTTGTACCCTAAATCCACCAAAGAAAATGATCCTCCCATCTATATCCGAAGTTTAGGACGAAAGCACATATCATGTCCTCAAGGTTCTAAATGGTCCCCTTTGTCGGACTATCCGTCTGAGGATGGAAGGAGGTGCTCAACCAAATCTATGTCCTGAAGGCCTCATGAAACTTCTTCCATTACTGGGAAGTGAAACTTGCATCATGATTAGATACAATAGTGTATGGAACTCCATGAATCCGTACAATATCCTGCATGAAGTGGCGTCCCAAGCTCTCTACTGTTCCCTACTCTCTAATAGGGTGGAAGTGGGAAGACTTGGTGAGCCGATCAATGATCACCCATATAGAATCATGACCCCTAGTCATGTGTGGAATTCATGTCATGAAGTCCATTGAAATTCCATCCCACTTCCACTCTGGAAGAACATGGGGCTGAACTAAGCCCCCTGGAATCTGGTGCTCTGCCTTCACTTGCTGATAAGTGAGGCACCGACAGACAAACTATGCTACAGATTTCTTCATTCCATGCTACCAGTGATGAAATCGATGGTCCTGTTACATCTTCGCCACTCTTGGATGTACTGCTAAGGGGGATTTATGGAACTCCCTCAACACTTCCTCCTATAGAGTCACTGGTACCATAGTACGACCTCATAAGATGATGAAGTGCTCCGTACCTTCAAAAAATATATCAGGATCTTGTCATGTGGATATCTAAACTTGTCGAGCCTTCTAGTCAGTCTCCCCAAGTTGCATCTACCTGACTCACTGATGGTGTTGGGAAGTGAGTATCATAGACTGAAGATAAGATACTCTATCTCGATCCACATAGGATATCTGCAAAGAGGCTAGCTACTCTGTCGCCTCCATCAAGAACTGTAAAACATATCTCTTGCTACGTACATAGGATACTACGTTCCCCTTCCCAAGAATATAGAATATATAAAAGTCATATTCCTAGAGGAACTCAATCCAATACGGCTATCTTAGGTTCATGTCCTTCTGAGAGAAGATATACACGAGACTCTTGTGATTTTAGTAGACTGTAAAATTCTTACCCATCATTTATTGTCACCACATCATCAAGTCGATGACCACTACTGCTAACTCTTGGTCATGGTTAGCGCAATTATTATAATGTTGTCTCAGTGTTAAATAAACATATGTGATCACTGCTTTCCCTTTAGTTAGGACACATCTAATCCCGGTCCCTGATGCATTGTAGTAGACTACATACCCAACGTCTTCCTTCGGAAGCCTTAAGTTTGGGGAACTCTTAAGTCTCTACCTTAGCTCCTGAAAACTCCACTAGCATCTCTACAACAACATAAAGGGTTTCCCCTTCTTCATCAGCACTGATAAGGGTGCCAAAACTCTGGAAAAATTAGGAACAAATCTCCAGTAGTAACTGTAATAACCCCGGAAACTCCACACCTCCATCACACACCTGGGTGGATCCCAAGAAATAACAACCTCAATCGTCACTAGATCCACCGCAACTCCAGCCTTCGAGATAATGTGTCCTAGAAATTGGACCACATATTTCCAGAACTGGCACTTCAAGAGCTTACCATAAAGCCAGTTCCATTAGAGTGTGTCCAGAACTATCTGTAGATTATGGGCATGCTCATCTTCTATCACTGAGTAATTCAAGATATCATCAATGAAGACTAATAAAAAGTGATCAAGTTATGGCTGGAAGTTCCTATTCAAGATTCCCATGAACACTGTTGGGGAGTTGGTCATGCCGATTAGAATAACCAAGAACTCATAATGGCCATACAAACTTGTGATGGTTGTCTTCTACACATCCTCATTTTGTACCCTGAGCCGGCGATAGCCTGATCTAGGGTCAATCTTTGAAATCCACCGTGATCGAATCAGTTGATCAAAGAGATCATCAATCATTGGGATTGAATATTTGTTTTTCATGGTTACCTAGTTCCGGAGAGATATTCCACACAGAGTCCCAAACTACCATCTACCTTCTTGGAAAAAAATCTAGGCTGCTCAAGGAGAAACCTTGGGCCTAATGAACCGCTTTCTCTAGAAGTCCTTCAGGAATACTCGAAGCTCCGTGGGAGCCATCCGATTTGATGAGGTAGATATCGGTGTCGTCCTGGGGTATAAGTCGATGTAATTATCCACCACTCTGTGATAAGCTAGTCCCAGAACATCTTCACGGAAAACATTAGCATACTGTTACCCCAATACAGGATTGCCCAGAATCTCAACATCAACCACTCTGAGGATAAGGCTAGATAACTAATATGTGGTTGGTTGAACCCTCCTCCGGGTAAGTACATAATGTGCTGTAAAGGTTCCCTTCTCACATGTGATGGAAAACCTGGTCCCATCCAGGAGGAGACATCGCAATGTGTGCTTAATACAGTCTGAGCATGGACTATGGATAACCAATACATACCCAAGATGACATTATAGGGCCTCAGTGCTACTACTAGAAGATCATAGATGAATATCACATATCCTAGAGTATTCTCACATTGCCGACACTAGTGTGTAATCGTTCAATATTATCCAGTAGGAGTCTCTTGCCGTAAGGATTGAGCCAACTACTCCACCAGAATCTTCGAGCTCTAAACGAAGGTTGTGGCCATAAAATAAATACTCTAACCTGTGTCTATAATTATTACAACTATGGTGGATTAGACACATATCATACCTATCATGAACCAACCCGGGTCGACCCTGAATGGGTCGCCTGATCCAATCTGCGACATGGCCCGAGAGGCGTTCCTGATCCTCCCAGACTAGTGACCAGTTCAGGGTCGACCCTGGGGTGGGTCATGAAAAAATGGTATCAGAGCAGGTCGGCTCTTAATAGACCCCTCTTTTTAGATCACCCTTGGTTAATTGGGATGTCTGGTAGATAGAGATTAGGATTTTCGGGGCTTAGGACGTATGTTAAGGGTCGGTGCCTAATCACCACTACTCATGACGAGACCTGAATTACAAGGGCTAGTCCAGGATTTGAGTCTGTCGTCTATGGTTATTTTGGATTGAGGGAAGACAATGAGAGCTAATCTGTTCACATTGCATCCTAACATGGGGTGGTGACCCATGTGGAGTCCAAGTTCCTGGTTTAAGGTCCTCAGAGTGTTATGAATTACTTGGGGCATGGCTCACCCCCATGTCCCTGGGTTAGGCACATATAATAGTTCCTCATTCCAATGTTTTAGGGCTAGTTGAGTTCATTTTGAACACAGTTGATGCAAGCGTGCGTTAAACAAGAAATTCATTTTAAAATTTAAAAGTGTTTCTTTTAATTTGTTTTGAAATTGGTGATGTGAGTTTTTAAAGGTCAAGTGTATCATTTTAGAAAAATTTGGTATGTGTTGGGATTGGGTAAGGAATATATGTTCTTGAACCTTGGAACTCCTTATGGAGGGTCACATGTGCGTGGGTATGTAGGAAGAGTGCACATGGGCACTTGTTCGCAGATGATGTGAGAAAGATTGAATGAACGCACATGTGACGGTTCATAAGGCACCATAGGTGTGTTTTAAATTTTTGAAGAAATAACAGTTTTTGAAAAGTGATTTATGCTTGTATTTGTATGTGTGTGGCTTATGGGCCTGCTTCCCTTGTCTTGTATTGTTGATTTGATTGAGTTTTTGCGTTATGTCAGTTTTGATTGTGTTTTTCGTGTTGATATGAGTATGCCACCCAGGAAGCCTCTAAAAGTTGTTAATGGGTTATGGCCAGTTCCGAGTTATTTTGTGTGTTGCCTGCTTGTCGAGGTAATCAATGTCTATTAGTAGCAATTGTATAGTTCAGAAAGATAGTGTGTCTTCTGGTTGTTTGGAACTCTGAGTTTGGTTAAGGTTCGTACCATCCCAGAGTTATTTGAGGTTTCAGTTCTGGACGAGAAAAGGTGAGAAGTCTCATCATCATTAGAGTCTCAGGTGTAGTTTGATGGGGTCATCTCTTGTGAAGATTCCATGTATGAAAGGATCTTTGTCTGTACCAACTCCCAGTTTGTTCAAGCGTTCTCTCGCCTACCACTATTCGGGCCAGTTCTAGCATTCTAAGCTGTCTTGTCACATCCATCTGAATTCTTCCTACCGTGCGACTGTTCGGGCCACCGAGGAGAATTATGGAAGAAGTGTTGCTCGTGAGGAAGGATTTGGGGGCTGGAGGATGAAAATTCCTGACTGAGAGGCTGAAGATGCTTCATTCATCAGGGCCCCAGCCACAGGTCTCAAGGTGAATCTCACACATAGTCAAGAGTTTCAGAGGGTCTGTGGATCCTCGATCTGAATAATGTTTTCATCTATGGGAAGGAAATATCCGAAATTTACTTGTTCTATTCTTGTCGATGTCATAATCTCATCCTTGTTGTGGTGGTGGGATGAGACCATTCCCCCAAAATCTAAGTGGTATTAGCAACTCTCAGCATGGTTTTTAAATTGTTTGGTCTCTTTGAAGGTTGTTAGGCTCGTGAATAAACTGAACCGTTCTGATTTTGAGTTGGTCATAGTTGTACCCGTTAGAAGAATGTTTAGTATCGTGAATTTTTTGGAAAGTTTTGACTTCACTTCTCATCCACAAGGTTTTGGGATGATTAATATTGAGATTTTGTATTTGTATCAGGATTATGGTTCGGTACATGTGGAGAGATTGAATGAGCTCTGTTTGGGAGTTCCCATATTCCCCTCCACCCCTAGGGGTGGTTTGTTCAGGTTTCATGGGTTATTGTATTAGTGAATTATTGTGGTGGGGAGAACCCTCATATGTTCTCCCCTCAACTTCAGCCAGTGCTTGTTCTTGAGTTGGACGGGTGTGACGTGTGTTGGTAATTTTCACCCCAAGCCTCTCGGTTTCTTCTGGTTTGGTTTGGTCATGGACTCTAGTTGTGTCAATTGTTGGCTTGGTGACCTTCTGGGAGAAAAAAGTTTTGTGCTGGGGAGAATTTTCACACCATGACCACAGACATCAGTTATTTTATTCTTTTATCAGTATCGCGTCATTTGTATGAGGTTTAGTTTGGTCCCTATTTGAATTTTTCCAAATTTTGATATTTTGGCAGGTCTCGGGCCGTTGCACGGTCACCACACCGCTAGCTGCGACCATGCGTTCGGTCATGGAGACTGTGCGGTTGATCGATTATTATCATTATTCATAATTAAATGCAACAAATATTTCATTTTAAATACCATTTAGTTTATATTAGTACTATTTTTGTTTTTAATAATAGTATTAATATTATTATCATATTTTTGTTATGAATAATATTGTTATTATTATTGATAATGAAGCATTTTTTTTAAATTATATTATTGATTATTATTATTATTAAGAGTAGGTTATTATAATTACTAAAATATAAATGATTATTGTTATTATTATTAGCACTATTATTATGATTATAATTTTTTTCATTATTAATATTAATACAATAGTTTTTATCAAAAATTTTATTATCATTTTTTTTAAATTTTTATGATTATTTTATTTTTATTGTTTTTCTTTGGTTAAAAAACTAAAGGGGTGCCCCCTTTTTTCTCCCCCTTCTACAGCACGACCTAGAACCCCATCTCATCCCATCTCCCCTCCAGCTCGGCTCTCTCACCCCCTGCACTGGCAGACTCGCCTCTCAATCGCGCAAGCCACCACCACTCCAGCGTCCTCCCAACGTCATCCTCCTGCCATTCCGGCCCCATGTGAGCCTCCACTACTCTGCCCCATTTGTCGCGACCCCCCTCGGAATGACGTAATGGTACTTCCTTACCTCAATAAACTTGCAGTGCACGAGTACAGTCGATCTCACCAGATCTCCGCTTTTCACTGATCTCATTTAGCACAACCTCTCTCCACAGTGTGTGTGTAGCCCCACTCCTCTCACTCAACAGCTAGCCTCCCTTCTGGTGCTCCCTATTCCTGTTGACCCGCTGCCCTAGCTTGTGGACGACGGCTTCACCCTGGCTCCCTATCCTCGGGCCAACTTCCATGCCCCTTCCGCACCGTCGTCAATTGGCGCAAATTACCTCCTCTCTGGTATCCTATACCATGATTTATCTTTAACTTTTTTGTTCTTTTAATTTAGTTGGCCAAACCCTAATTGAGCGATTTTAATTTCTGTGTGTTTCTATTTTTTTAGGGTGTGAAAGGTCCAAAAAGTTCATTTCATCCTTCTGTCAATGCGCTATTGTATTGACGCACCACTGAGGTAAGTGAATTTGCATATTTTATTTCCGAAGAACTCCACTAATGTTTTCTCTATATATTTTAGTTTTAAAACCTATCTTCCAGCATTTTTATGAACATAATTATCTTACATTAGATTTCTGAAATTTTTAGAATTGGTTAAAAGTATGTTTCAAGTCGTTTCCTAGTCTATATCAGCATGGCTCTATGATGATTTGCTTATTTGTTTGATTAATCTACTATGTCCTTTAATTTATTTATTTGGTGAAAATTTGGATTTATTGGAGTTTATTGTGTGTCTGATTTGGTTAGTATCTATCCCATATGGTATGGATGTGTTTTTCTGGAAGTTTATGTTTTTTAAATTGTTTGCATTTAAATAAATCATGTGGTTGATTTTTAATCTGTGCAAGTGTTTTGATTTTCATTTTGACATTGTATATTTTGTGTTTTTAGTATTGAAGATGGCGTGTGAGATGAATAGGTAAAGATAAGTGAATTCTTTATAAACTATCATAAATTTTTTTATTTAAGATATATTGAGTTTTATGAATGGTGTTTTTGCTGTTTGTTCATTTGAATTGTTTTGAGTTCGTGTTTATCTGTTTTAGTTGTGAGGTTGCTGCAACATGTCGGTGAGGATGACCCACGATACTGCGGTCTTCAGCTTGCACGTGTTTGTGTGCATGTGTGAGGCATATTGCGCTACCACATTTTCATGTTTGAGCTGAGAGTCGAGGTAGGTTCCCATTTCACTTCTTTTTAAAATTTAAGTTACATTTATTTCATGATGTGTGCGCCCTATATATATATGTTTGTTCTAAATATTATTGTGAAACTTAATATTAATTTATTTAGTATGCAAATTTATAATTCAATTATTGTAGTGCAAAAATGTTGTTGTTTTGTTGTGTTTGCGCCTTCCAATTGTTCGATTAAATATTTTCTTAATTTTAATAAATATTTAATAGTATTAGATAATTAATTTTTAGATAATTACATGATGTAAAAAAATGGATGTTTATTTTATACACGACAGTATTTTCTTGATTAGTGGACTCTAAATAGTGAAAGAAATCAAGTTTGGATTTTAATCATAATTCATGGAATTTCAATTATAGTTCTGGTTTAAAGAAAAATGATTTCTTCTAAATCATGAACAATAATTTTTTTAAAGTGGTTATTTTGAAATGTATTTAATGCCCGTTTGGAAATTTATGGAAAACAATGAAAATATTTTGATAAAAACCCTCCTTGGATAACTCTCCTACCTTGGTTGTAATTAATTGTTTGGGAGGCTGCACTTAGAGGATCTCGGGTAATTGAGTAGTATAATGGCAAGAGGTTGTCTCATGGAGTGACTCCAGATTATTCTTGTTGTGCTTTATATATATATATGAGTGGATTATTAGTTGGCATCAGTTGGCTCACGCAATTTATAGTCACATAAGACATGGGAATCTGGCATATTGAGGGAATATTCTAAGAATGATATCTATACTGGTAAGTTATGGTACTGACTAGTGGCCCATAGTAGGATGATATATTGGGTTTATTACTAAGGGGTTTTCTCTCAGCTTGCATATGAAAGGATGGTTGAGCGTTTTGGGTGTTTTAATTTCATCGTGTGTGACATGTCAATGAGGATGATTTCTCATGTATTAGTGTATTTTGGTTTATTCTTGATCTACTAGGTTCACCCATGTCTGTTGGATTTCAGTTACTTATTGTGATGAATATGAGACTTTTATATATTTTCTTTTCATTTCCTTTACTTTGTAACTACTGTAGTGTTTTCATATGTAGTGTTTTTACTGTAATGTGATGTGTGGTTTTAAAGTGGTTTATCAAAACTGTTTTCAAATAATGGTGTTTTATACTTTTTGTGAAAATTGAAAATGTAAATATCACTTCCCCTTTGAAAAAAATGCTAATTTATCACTAAAATAATGACTTCAATTTTTGAGAAATTAATTGGGGCAATTACTCATGCTTTTTTTTGAGTAACATGTAGAAAACATTACTTTTAAAAATTGTATTTCAAACATGAAATGATGATTCTTTAATTTTAATGGTAGTTCATTGAGAATAGATATCGGGATAGCCTACTGAGTTTTAATATTCACGCCTATAGTCCTTTTTTGTTTTTAGTGTTTTTGCAGGATACATCTTGGGTGTGTTCGCCTTGGGAGACGTTTGGTCTTGAGTTGGAGAGTGACCCATGAGGTCACATGAGGTTAGTGGTTGTTTCTTTTGGTTAGTTTTATTTCCTTTTGTTCTTGATTAGTTACTTCACTCTGTTTATTTATTTTGGAGCTGCTCAATTATATTTCTATTTCTTTTTTTTTTTTGTTTTTTACTAGGAAAAATTATTCCCATAGCATCTGTTGAAACCTTGGCACTTGTCGTCAGCCCAGGAGGATCAGGAACGCCGCTCGGGCTATGTCGTAGATCGGGTTGGGTGACCGGTTCAGTGTCGACCTGTGTTGGTTCATGACAGTACCACGTAACACCTATGGAGCGTCGTGGTTGTAAGCCTCCACTTCCTGTAGCTGCGCTCGTCCTTGTCCGCATGATCCTTATGGTCAGGGTGGCCCAACTAGAGGTTACGGTGGTAGAACCTCAGATGATCACCCATCTTCCTCTACACGACCTGCTCCTCTGACACATCTGCCTCATGCCTACATACCTCCCCGATCGAATCTTCACCTCTCCATGTGTGTTCCTTCGACCATCTGTTGGTCATCCATATGGCGGTTCAGGCATTCATGAGCCATGTGACCCTGAACGACGCATGAGTATCATTGATTGTCCCTCTCCTATCCTGCTCTGTCTCGAGAGCCCCATAACACCAACATTGTATCATGAGTTCGTCCACCTATAGGTCTTGTCCTCTTGGAGCTCTGTATCAAATGTTTGATTTCAACTGTCAATGACTCTACTACGTGTCGTCTGATGGTGGGTCTCGATGCCGGTGACTGCTAAGCAAGTAATCTCTCCACTAAGAGTGCTCTCTCTAACACCCCTGTCTACGTCAAGATGCCGAGAGAAACCATCAAAGATCCATTCTCCCACCTGAACCGCTGGTAGAAGGTCTGGACCCTGAAGAATGGGTCTCACACCATGTCAGTGGAGTAGTGAGAGAGATCGGTGAACCTCACTGAATACCGAGCCACATTCATGCTACCCAACTATAAGCGGAGAAGCTTCTGTATATGCACTGAGCGTAATGTCACTGTGATAAAATCTGCCCTGAAAAGTCTCTCAATGCACACCCAGATGAGAGTGACTTCATCATGAACTTGGAGCATCAAGCCCCCGCATCTGCCTGCTTCTACCTAAAGTAGACTTGGGGTAAGGATCACCATAAGATTGGCCGGTGTCCCTACTATTAGAAAAACACTAACCACTGCCTCTATCCATTCGTCAGCCACATATATATTCATATCACATCAGAACCACAATGGCCTCTAGTGATGGAACTTGTTCAACGTGCTCAATAGATCTGCACCCTCTACTATTGGGGCTGGTGCCATCGTCTTCCCAAAGGGTAGTGGTGCTGTTGGTACACCACCCGATGGTATAACCAACGGAAGGGGTCCCTTCACCAAATACTCATCGGTCGGTGGGATATTATCACATACTCTACCCGTAACCCAGGCTGTCTGTCTATGTGGAGGCATCCTGAAATAAACAGGTGCACCATGGCTAAAAAGTTAAACCTGGTGAGCAGACTCAAAGAGATCACAAAGAAAACTTTTTTAAACCCACATGCAATCATTGTTTTCATGACCTGAGTTGGAAATCAAAATTCAGGGTCCTAGTGTATGGATAAGTTGGCTGCCGCACCACCACTGGACTCCCTGAATTGAAAACCACACTCATCACACTTAACATTATTTCCACATAGAAAAGATCAATGTTCTATCTCTTCAATAGACCTGAACTCCTCTAATACCAATTTTTCATAACTCGTCTCCCGGGACCCGTTCTGTGACTACTCCAAGCCCACCTTCCATTTGCCAGGGGCTGGCGACTTGCACCGAAAAGGCATATCCCCAAATCCAGGAAAGCATTGTGTTGGGTAAAAATCCCTCAAGGCATCGTTGAACCATTTTTTAGGTGATTGTGTTTGTTGACAAAGTGGACATCTGTCTTGTGATTGTTGAAAAAGAAAACCCTGACATACAAGTTTGTTTTCAAAGGGGATTTCATGGTGGCCTGTCGAGTTCACGAGAAGTGGTTAATGATCCATGCTTTATTCAAAAACATCGACAAATGAATGGATGATCTGGAGGTGGTAAAAAATAGAAGATTCAAGGTGGCGTCGTTTTCCAGTGTTTAGCAAATTTTTGGGCCGGAAAATCAACAATAGGAGAAAAGTGGTTTTGGAAAAGGGGCTTCCACTCTGTTGACTTGAAGGAGAGGAAACATGCATGACCTATCTTTTTCAGGATTAGAAAATCAAAATATGGCAAAGGGATAAGGGGCACCCATGTTTTTTGGGTTGGTCACACAAGTGACTTGCACGTTAGAGACATGCACTCCGAAACATGTGTATCGAATGGAGACTTGTGTGTCGTTGCGCAGGGGGTTCCAATGCCTATAAATAGAGGTCGAATCCCCCTCATTCGGTATTATTTCAATACATAGATAAAATCAAAGCTCCCATCGCGCAGGTGTGGTGGTCGTGCAAGTTGTGGTGGGTCACGCAAGTAGGAGTTGTGCGTTAGGTTATAGTTGCGCACCCAAGGTGGTTTGGGCGAGAATGGAAGTGAGTCACCCAAGTTTATAGTTGAATAAGGAGGTGTCGCGCAAGTGATTGAGGTGTAATTTAACACCAGATTTTGAATAAGCACAATAGTTGGTGGTAGCGCGCCAATATTGGTTTGGGCGTAAAATGGTGTGAGTGGATTTGGTACAGCGGCACATCTATGATGTATGCTCCTTGGACGTAGCCCAGTGAGAGTGATTCAAGTAAAATTATATGTGTTTTCCTGCTTGCTTACCTGTATTTCATTCAAAGAAGTATCATCAGATAAGGAAGAAAAAAAGTGATCATAATTAATACACAAGTGAAAACAAAGTGATGCTTTTAATAAAGAGGTCACAATCTAGTGGGACGGGCGGAATTTTGAAAAAGAATATACATACCCTTATTCACCCCCCTTTTAGGGTATATAGGCCCCTATTGGTCCTAACACATTTCCTTCGTAACTTGTAAACTCACACAAAAAAGAAAACAACATGATATGAGTTTAAAGTAAATTTTATAGTAAATAGCATAAGGATAGTAAGTAAAAAAGAGCCCGAAAAGAATCCCTACTGAATAGTACAAGTAAAACTGGAATGTACATGTAAAAAAATATCTTTTTTGAGAACCCTCCAAGGATCCTACTTGAATGGTAGGTAAAACTCTTGAATGGTCGTCCCTACAAATCGTCTGGTCTAATGTCCACCATTGATCAGTCTCCAGTCTCGTACCCTCGACCTTAATTAGTGTTGTTCATCGTCTGTACAAAACACAATAAGGTGCAGGCATAGCCCTTGTTGGGGTCAGTATAACGATACTCTGTAGGGACCCCAGGACCCCTGATAGTCTCTCAAAATCCACAAAGGATAAACCACAAAGAAAGACATCAACTCTACTTATGAATATTCCCATCCATATACCAATGTTATAAAAATTTACTCATCTCACACATGAGGGATGAATTTCAAAAAGGTAACACCGCCAAAGTAGAAGTACCACATAGATAACACCACGATGGTAATAGACTCAACTCACACCAGGTATTAGTGATGTATAAAAGCACAAAATATCATGAAGCCAGATCATATTATTCTATCAAAAGGCACTACTTCTGACCATACGGAGTCTGACCCACCCTAGATCGATATGTACTAACCACTGTAATGACCCACACATGATCTAACCCACAAAGGATCCATATGCGCTGACCCACAATGGATCGTTGAGCGCTGACCCACATAGGTTCTGTCCCACACATGATCGGTATGCGCATACTCACACAGGGTCTCTATGAACTGACCCACATAGTATAAGACCCACACAGGATGGGTGCTGACCCACACAAAATTTTTCTATACTATCCACCGTATGATCTATCTCTAACCTCCGCATCACTGACAACCATTTGATTCATGTTAATAGAACGTTTGATTCTTGGAAAACCACTGCTCAAGCAATGTGTCATATTTCAACCAGTACTAATTTCCTAAAAGACTTATCCTAATGTTCATTCATGTCAATAGGGACCCAGAACGACGGACGACACGTCAATCGGACACATGGTGTGTAAGTTATTAGCATTTCCATTTCCGTTCTGAGGACCCTGTTGGTTTCAGGGTTTGATCCCACATGGATATACTCCTACATTATCCAAAAATCATTTGGATTATACCAAAAGGACCATCTTGATCAATGTATTTTTTTAACCACTCACAGTTCATCAAACAGATGCCTAGATCACATGTTATGGACAAAACGGGGAAACTAGGTCCAGATGGGCTCAGGTCTGATCTGACCTGGTCGGACCGACCCGAAACGACCCCTATCTGGCCCAGTTGGCCTGCTCTTTGGTGGGCCCAGACCGCTGGGCTATGGTCCGGCTTGGCCCATAATGGAGGTGGCCCGGCCAGGCCTGCTAGGGCGTCCCGCGGTTGGGTGGACAACTATGGCGGGGCCCGCCCAAGCCAACACCCAAGAGGGAGGTGCCTCCCAGGTCACCTGAATGTACATGGGGATGTTAGGTTTTTGGAAGTGGGACCCATTGAACCAGGTCATTCATGGTATGCCATGACTAGTCGGTTCACTGGCCAGTCCTCCTCCTCCTAGTTGCGCGACTATGTCGCTTTCCTCCGTGTTCGGCTCGGTTTCGGCCGCCCTTCGGCCTTCTGCTGCACTAGTGGTGCGGACGCGTGGCCCCTCTCAGCTACACGGCCTACTGAAAACCTACTTCACCACGACCAATGGTCATTTTCCCCTTTTCTCATCCGGCGGCGCACACGGGCGCTGCCCTACCTCCACGCAGTCGGCCAGTGTGCTATCCTCCCTCATCTTCTGCAGTTCACAACATATCCCTTTTAATCCCGAAAAATATAACGACCGCATATTCACGATCCTCAAGTCGGGGGCTCTATGTCCATACATTGTGCTCACCAAAACATTGAGTTTCTAGCACTATTAAGTATTTGGCATTGATGAACGCATGAAGAACACGCAAAAAACAAAAGAAAAAGGGGCATGGTATATGTGCGGGACGATGGCAATGTTAGTTTGTCCATCGTCATTGTGAATCTAGAATATGAATAATTATCCAATAAATTCAATCATATTTCAAATTAAATCCCATACCTCGATTTTCCAATGGAGGTGGAACGAGGATGAATATGAAGTCGATGAAGATGGTGATGTCAGCATTCATCACTCCCGTAAGACGCTCCAAAGTTGGTACCTTAATCTTTATTAGGAGGATGCTCTTCATTTGAGAGGTTCTTTGTTGGAGAAAATGTTTCTCCGAAGGTTCTCTAAAGCTCCCCTTTAAAAAATGATCCTCCATCCTAAATAAAGGTGATGAGCCACTTCATTAAATTAAGTTTATTGTTTAATCAAATATGGAACATATATTGATTTTATGTCGGAACATTAATTTGGGAGGACTCCAAGGGTTTCCCCAAGTTAATTTGGAGATTTAGAGTGGTCCCCACCACTAAATATCCAAATGGGAGGTTTCAAACTCGAGTGTTCCCCACTTACATAATTCACAATGGAGGTTTTCATAAATAAAAATAGAATTTCAATTATTTTATTTTTTCTTCTCCCACAAAAAATTGAAAAACTAACTTCCACCCTCGACCTACCAAGATCGAGGTGAAGGTCTCCTTAAGCGAATATCGGCGCTGCGAGTTCAACGGTGTCCTCTAATTTCAATTCTGAGCACCAGGACAATATTCAAAAAACACTGCATGCGTGTTTATTAAATGCACATGAAAAAAAGTTCAGAAATTCATTTCAGGCACACAGTGCATCAAAATCACATGCCTTCAATTTATTGCGGGATGGTAATATTCCCAGATAATTAAAAAAATTACATGGAAAAATCCGGGTCTTTACAAATGGTTATAAAAAATGATGTTTCATTTAGGATTGTTTTTTCCATTGTTCATACACTATAAAGAATAGAATTCCATTTCAAAAACCCATGGTGTTACACACTATTGTGTCATGATGTTCAAATATAGAAGATACATAGCACAATATATAAAACATATATCTAATATAACTATCCATGTAGTGTGTCCTTAATGAGTGATGTATAGTCTCTTCATCTTCTATAATCAAGTAAAAGATACTATTTTTATAGAAATGATCATTGTAGTATGAGATTCTCCATTACATCAGGACTCTATTAGTTTCTGTATAACCCACTTAAACTCACCAAATATTCTTGTACTAATTTTATATGATTTATCATCATATTTCAATATTTTTTGTAAGACTACTCAAAATCTATATAAAAAAGACCCTATTATACAACATTTAGATATACCAATTCAAGAGTAAATTCTAATTATACACTAGTCTATTATGGGTAAACATGAATATTCATTCAATGTAAGGATATTCAAAAAGGTTGCATCCTATTAATCTACACTCAATTGAAATTACACCAACTCATCTGTGACCTGAAATGACATTTAATACCTTTTATCAAGTTATAATTGAAAAAAATCATATAATTCCTCTAATGTAATGATTATCCAATAATTACACTAGAGGATTGAACAATGTATCTTAGAGTTATATGACCATTAGTGTAGTGGAAAATATTATATCATCCATGTGTTAATTGATATTGACTATATTCTCCACCATTTCAATTCAATTCATCTGAATATTCTTTAATCTCTAAACTCAACAATATCCCAATTGGATATACACTACATAATTTAGATTTTTAGGAACATTATAATATATAAATGAGTTCTTCCACAATATTTAACTACCAAATAATAAGTTTCTGCTTTATTAAAATCTTCTCTTATCCTCATTTTCATCGTATTTATAATTAAATAGATTATATACCCAATTTGTAAAGTTTTTCATTATGTTCTCTATTTATTTTAATTGATGGAGTGTAATTAATGAAGGAAAATAATTAAGTGGAATGAAAATTAATTTAATAGAAAATATACCCCAACAAAACATTCAATTTATAAATAGTGTCTTTAGAAATGTCTTTATCAAGATGTCTAAAAAATTCAACATTTTAAATTATTTTCCAATGAAATGTATCCAAATTACTCCTTATCAGTAATGATTTATTACTTCAATTAAATATGATTTGATCTAAAATGTTATAATAGATCCATTAAAATTTATATTTCAATTTTGTTATAAAAAAATAACCATATGTGTATATGTGGTATCAACTCTAATATATTCATGATATATATTCATTAAAATCATTTGAGAAATTTCATGGGATACAAAAATATTATTATATTTATTTATGATAAGTATGGTAAATATATTCTTTTTATAATTACACAAAATACATATTTCCAAAATAAATATTTCACCTCTATAAGTGGACATTTAGTCACCAATATCTTTTACCAAATCCACATAGGCAGATCCATAAATCTAAAGAGAAATGAATTTTTCATACTGAAATCCATAATAATTATTCCATTTAATTTACATCATGTTCTATATGACTTAGATATGACTCATTAGGATTTTTTCTAAACATTAACAAAAAGTAACTACAAATAAGATTTCAATTATATTTGTTTTCAAGTAATATACAAGGAAATTTATCCGTTTTCACTATATTATTCACATAAACTATTATTCATCTTCAATGAAAAACATGTACACAAATTCTTATGTCATCCCGCCTTTTTAAAACATAATGTTTCATTACATTTTACATACAGAGGATCTTTAAAGTCTAGTGTCTTGGAAATCAGGAACAATAAAACTTGAATACAACATAAAAAATTATTCTAATCCACTTGTCAGGCTTCATAATAAGATCATCCTAAGTACAATTACTTCCTTTCATATCTCAGAGACACACATAAAAGGAAAATGTGTGAAGAAGGCCCTGTAAGGGTAAAAAAGGGAATCAGTGTTCTTGTGATATCAATATGAAATTGAATTTCAACATAATGATATGAGAAATGGAAGTATAAGAATATCATAATAAAATGAACTTGAAACATAACGTGAATATGTGGCTACCACATTTCAATAATACATTCATGAACATATCACCATGGTCCATCCCCAAGGTGTCCTAAAAATTACCATGGTTATTCACCAAGGTATCCTGAAACTTCTCATCTCCTAGAGATTAAATCATTACCCAACGCATTAGAGCTCTATCAGGGAGAACCATTAATATTTAATTAATTTCATGTGAGCCACATTGATCATAATCCAAAATTTCATAAATTACCAAAATGGAATCAATGAATTGGTTTTCATTTCAAAATCGCGATGTTTAAAAAGAGCATAAAAATAAGAACATTATGTCATTTATAACCCATGGAATGAATGTGAGGGTTATATGTATATCAATTAAAGATTCAAATATATCATGTTTATATATTTATGAACACCCCTAGAAACGAAATTGGTCTGGGTATTCAAATAAATTAGATAAGAGAATTTCAGGTGGGAAAGAGAGAAATTTTGATGCGATGTTTCTACAGCATAACGACTATATAGCATGGATTTACAAAACATTGGAAAGAGAGGGTACAATAGTAACCCACTCATAATTAAATTATAATAAAGTATAAATTTAGATAAACATGGAGATTAGAACATGGTATGGAAATTTGAATTAAATGCCACATGAAAAGGAAACATGAAAGAAAAGGGAAGTCACGATTCTTTTTACGGGAAATTTGGCAGTCTAAAGAAGTCACATAAAAATTCATAAAACAAATTTATCATAGAAGAAAGGGTATCTAATAATTTATAGATAAAATAGGCTATAATTATAAATTATAAGAACATACCCTCAACTA
Source organism: Viscum album (assembly GCA_963277665.1). Classification (NCBI taxonomy): domain Eukaryota; kingdom Viridiplantae; phylum Streptophyta; class Magnoliopsida; order Santalales; family Viscaceae; genus Viscum; species Viscum album. The sequence goes on along the minus strand of OY728159.1, from coordinate 2,097,573,444 downwards.
AAAGAGATGGAAACTATAATACATAACTTAAAGGATGTCAGGGCTTAAAAAGTGGAGGGTGACAGAATCCCTTACCTTGAAAGGTAACTTCAAGAGAATGAAGGTTAGGAACTTGGGAGGCTTGATTGAACCTTGGGAGGACTCCATGGGAGTTTGGGAGACCATAACTTCGTTTAAGAGGATTTGGGAATGAAATGAATGAGGGAGAGGTTTGGTATTTATAGGATAAGTGAGGGGACAAGTCATTAATGGCCATGGGACACCTCATCGGTGGTATTGGAAAAACCATGGGCTTACCCATGGTATTTTTCCAGGGTATTTTCCACTTGGAACACCTAATACATTTTCATACAATTAATAAGTCTACTAGAATGATTACATAATTATTACATCGTTAATGATGTCATTAAACACCAGAAACTAAAAACTATATTTTCATTATTCACCGAAAATTCTACATTTTCAGAAAAATTGCCAAAAATCACCATAACCTAATATCAATTATCTGAAATAAAAAATGAACTCTATTTTATAAAAACAATTTTATAAACATTTTTAATTTAATTTTTAATTAAAAACACTATTCACCCGAAAAAACTAATAATTGACAAATAATTTCTGAAATAGTTATTTACCTATTTTATTGAATCACATTACTTAATCAATGTGCGTAAATTACATTAATACGTTATTTATGTGAGATTAATAATCCATTTGATCACATTACTAATCCTAAGCATAAAATCACTATTCATAATTTACTATTCACAAAAAAATATGTTGATCTTATTAGATTCTAAATATCTTACTGAACACATTTCGAGAAGTCCATTTTTTGAAAATCATTACTCATCATTAATTACTTAAGGTTAACATAAATATTTTAAAATACCCCTTTTTCCCAAATTCAACAATATACATCCTATATTTATTCGGCATCTGAAAAAAATCACAAACTTTACCATAAGAGGAAATCACAATTTTATTTATCTCAAAGGATTACAAAAAGTAGCTACAGTCTTGTTACATAGCCCCTTATAACCCTAGCATAAATCCTAAGTGTAAGGTGTTCCATAATGAGAGAATCTGAGGGCATAACGGCCAACATTTCCCGAGTAGTGATTTATATAAGATTGAAGTTCTCCCGAAGTTGATTCTGTTCCAGCTTTAGATGATGAAGTTCGGCTTGGGTTTGGTCCAGAGAAATTCCCAGTGGTGATACCTCCTTTCCATGTTTGGTCTGATGGGCCTCGATCGGCCCTAAACTACTGGATGAGGAAATTGTATCTCCTTTCTATATTAATTAACCATGATCACTTGTATTTAGAGACAACAATTGCAATGTTTAGTTTCCAATGGTCATATTGACCAACGGTCATATAACCATCAAAACTTAACAGTCTCATTTTAATTATACTCATTTCATTAAATGAAATAGTTTTTTTGAGTATAAAATAAAATAACATAGAAGAATTAGGAAAAAAAATTATTAAAAAGTTCGGGTCATCACATTCTTCCCCCATTAAGAAAATTTCATCCGCTAAATTTTTAAATTGTACCCTCAAAGGTGAAAATGTGTGGGCACTTCGGTCTCATAGACTCCTCTAATCCCCATGTGTCTTCTTCATATTTTTTCTTCCTCCACAACACCTTAACAAGGTGGGTAGTCTTGTTGCATAGAACCTTGTCTCTACGATCCAAGATCTCCACCAGATGCTCCTCATAAGAGAGGTCATCATCCAGTTGTACCACCTTTGTGTTTAGTACATGTGAAGGGTCAGGTATGTACTTCCACAAGAGGGATACATGGAATACATCAAGAACTTGTTCTGGATTTGGAGGAAGTGCAAGCTGATAGTCCACTGCTCCCATGCCATCAAGGATTTCATATGGGCCAATGTACCTAGGGCTGAGCATCCCTTTCTTCCCAAACCCCATGAATCTTTTCCAAGGTGAAATTTGAAGAAAGACCTTGTCACCAACTTCAAACTCCATGTCCCTTCGACGGTTTTTGGCATAGCACCTTTTTCGACTCTGAGTAGCCTTAATGTGTTGTGGGATGACATGGACATTTTTTATCATCTCTTGGACAAGATCAGGCCCAAGAAGATTTATCTCATAAAATTCATCCCAAAAACTAGGAGTTCTACATTGGTTCCCATATAGAGCTTCATAGGGTTCCATTTGAATTCTCGAGTGGAAGCTGTTGTTGTAAGAGAACTCAACTAAAGGGAGATGTTGATCCCATTCACCTTTAAATTCCATTGAGTATGTTCTCAATATTTCCACAAGTGTTTGAATAGTCCTTTCATATTGACCATCAGTTTGGGGGTGATAGGCCGTAATGAATTTTAATTCATTTCTGAGAGAATGTTGATGACTACTCTCCCTAGGTCTCACAACTATTTAGGATTTTAGTCAAGTTAGGGTAATAATCGTTTATTAATTTCCCAAGTAAAACCTTATCCTTAAATGATGACTCGACCTTTACTAAAAATAATAACACATAGTATCCCAATTCTTAATCTCCAAAGGGAATTTCAAGGAATAATCTCTTCAACGACCAGTCAAACACAAATCCCTTTAAGGCTTGGGTCAGCAATTTTATTCTCCATGAATCATTGATTGTGTCCATTACTCAGGACTACATAAAATATCAATATCAAAAGACATGAGTTACTCAACCCATAGTCTCTCTTGTATATTAATATCACTACAAGTGAGAATATACTTCTTTGTTTTATGATCAAAATATATTCTAATCCTCTCCTCAAATATAATGATACTCCTCATTTTGATTCAATTCATAAACACTCCCAACTCATGATGATGGGTAGAGTTGTTCATATCATAAGGGAGAAACCAGAAATAGCCATATGCCTCCACTTGCATATACTATATTAACACACACTGCAGACCCATACCAAGAGACTCAAATAATTCCTCATAACATGAAATTTATTCCAAAAAATCATAATTGGTGGTGATTTAAACAATACCATTAGTTACTCAAAAAACTTATACCCATTTTCACCCCATTATTACTTTATACCCTTACGTGTTAATTATTTTTTCAGAAATTTTATATTATAAAATTCATAACGAAACTTCCATTAATAACATAGAAAAAAGTAGAATCATGTAATATTGAGCACATTTCTAGTCATCTCCCAAGAAATATCTTCTTTTAATCTTATTATATCCATTTTAATTTCCCATTCATATATAACATGACCCATAAATTTTAGTTAATATATCAAAAACACAGATATAAAATTCTTAGATAAAATAAATTATTCTCTCAGGATTTTGAGGAAAATATCATCTTGATCAAATTCTCCTACAATGACCTAGAGTACAAAAAATAATTATCCACAAACATCACTAGAAATGAGTCCAAAAACATATTCATGATCTAGTTCAGTAATGACATAAACACATCATGAGCAATGTTAAGGACAAATTGCATAACCCGGAAAACAAAAATCTAATATTATCTCCAAATCAAAGTTATTGGCGTATTCTATTCTATGAATATACATTTTTGGTTTTTTAACTAAAGGGAAATCTTATAATTCTAATGACCCCCTTTATGTTGATCAAAGCGATCACAAATCCTTAAAAGGTCATACTTATTATTATCAGTCAGGTAATTAATCTTTTTTATAATCCTTTAAATGTTTGAGGATATATTCATACTTCCAAGAAAAGAGGACATGAAATTACCACGGTTATTGACTATGAATAACAAAACCCTTAGCCTCATTCTTTTCAAACTGATCCTTCACCTCATTTAACATAGCAGGTTCTATGAAATTTTATGATATAGAAACAGGAATAATTCTAGGGTAAAGTCCAATAGTGAATTCAACCTCTCACTATTGTGGTCACCATATAAAATCCTCAGGAATGATCTCATGAGATGCACTCACCACTTCATGATGTGGACTGAAGAAATAAGGATCAACAACATTAAGTATCATAAATGAAAATTGTCATTAGATGACTAAAACAAAAGGAACAATTGGACCCACTCCCTTAGAGCTATAATAACACTCAACTTGAAGGAAATGTGTGAATTTATCATTTTATAGAAACTAAACACAATGATGATAACAATTTATCTATGAATTTTCACAGATCAACTGATCCATTCCAATATTTATGTCCGAGACATAATGGATAAAAACAATGAAATATCACTCTAATTCAGAGTTATATATTCTCACCCAACACATGGGACAGTTGAAACCCTCTTTAGACCTCTTCCCCAAAGGCATGGAATGTTATAACAGGAATGAAATATGATTAGAATACAACAATAACATGTCAACTAACTTTTATGATAAATAAATAATGACTATCACCAACATTAAACAATGATAGTTCTATAGTGTATGAAATAAAACCAGCACCTCTATAATTATTGGTCCTAAATGTAGATTCCTCTATAAGATACTGAATTTCATTAATATTTATAATTATTTCACCTTTATGAGCTCTCCTATCATCATTAACACCCTCTTTATCCAGAGTATAATAACCACCACCATTGGATGTATTAGAAAAAAACCCTTGTTGAGAGTGTATTCGACCTTTTACTTTGTCTCACGCTTCAAAAAAATTATTGATATGAAAAAATTTACCATAGTTATGATATTTCTAGAGTTATTAAATATATTTTGTCCTAGTTTGACCTAGTATTCCATAATGAAAAAAACCTTCTGTTGTCCTGATGATGCCCCCAAAAATGGTCCTAAAAACTAAGAACTAATGTATTTACTTTTCTATATTCATGACACACCCAAGGTAATATAATCACAAACCAAAGATCTAACCATACCGAATATCCTTAATTTTTTATACCTAAAAAATAGATAATTCCTCAACCATTTACACAAAGGTTGAATGTCACAATAGTATCATCATCAACTGAATACCATCCCTTAGACACACCTCAATGCTATAAGAGAATGTTTTTTAATTTTCAACAAAATCGAGTTATATTTGCAGTAACCCAGAAAAATAAGAGGAATAATCCAAAATCATACATTCCCCTTGAAATATCATCCAAAATTCTAGTTTATCATCCATAGAAAGCGTTTTAGGATAACCCATTTTGATAAATATTTTCTTAATGTAAGCCTTTGTATGATATTCTTTTTTATTAGCTTAAAAAAAGAGTCTCACTATATTTTTCAAATACCCCCAAAGAGTTTATGTAGTAAACCCCACCATTTAGCACTCTAGATTTTATATATTGTGGAAGATACTATTTATATTCTCAAAAAATAACTCAGATTCTCGAGGGACATTATTACAATGGAATACATGCAGATTCTTCTTATAAAATATTGAGAAATGATGCACTACATGTCCTTGATACATGAGACCAACTTAAAAAGTGTTAGAATAATATGGATTACATTTTACACCAAAAAATGGTCCACTAGGGAATTTTTAGGTGTATTTTTTCTCCCAAATTTACTCCCTCATATTCAGAAGATCTCTTATTAGAGGAATTTTCTAATAAATATAAGACAATAACATATCAACTTATGATAAACTCCCTAAATTATTTTTCTACATTTATAATCCATATCAATGACATTAAAACTAATTAATTTAATGATATTATATATTCTAACGATTCATTTAATAATATTATTAAGGGATGTGTCCATTTATAAAATTTTGTTATCCATTTTTTTCAAATATCCTTAAACACCAAGTCTCACGCATGGAAAAATACAAGACCACATTTTGTAACGCTATTTTAGACATGGAAGTGAGATGTCTAGGAATAATACAAGACATAATAGTTTATTTCCAAATATTATAAATCATCTCTAACAATTAAATGCAATAAAACATAGTTAATTTGACAATACATCATTGTGGGTATATCTATAATACAATTTTTGTAACAAAGAAGTTTTTAATAACTATAAAATCCACCCAAGATGGTCTACCTTAGTGTGATCATCCACAAAATAACCAAACATATCACTTGACTAATTGGAATAAAGAGACCTAATATTGTATATAGTGTAAGAATGTATAAATATCTATGATACATACAATGTCAATACCAATGGGATGAAAGTGAATGTGAAAAAAATAGAAAGGCTAAAGAGTCATGGACTCTCTATCACCACCAAACTAACCCATGTCGATGTTAATGGAAATGAATAGAATTTGGTGAACTACATGACAATATTACATTTACCCAAGTATTAAAAAACTAAATTTATAGAATCACAATGTAAAAAGTTATATCTGATCAAAAATCCAAAAATAATTTCACCAGTGATTCACTAAGAAGTCTATTATCAAGAATTCATTATTTCTATCATTTAAACCAAACAAGTTTATAATTCATTTCCTCAAGATAAAATATTTTATGTAACAAAAAATTAAGTAGTTTTTCATAAATTCTATATATATTCTAAAAAAGTAATATGAAAAGTATATATAATAAAACATGTGATAATAAGAAAAAAATCCATTAATACACCATAACATAAACATGTTACAATAAATCAATGAAATATTCCATAAAAAAGGACACCATTTGTTATCTAGCCTATTGAAATATGAAGTAGAGAATAAAATAAGCCCAAAAAGGAATATTGTGGATTAAATTGATATATAGTAACATAACGTCTAGTCAATATCAAAAAAAAACTAGTGGAATTACACACTGTAATGTGACATGTACATTTACTAATGTACCAAAAGATCAAAAATTTCTATGTTTGAAAGCCCATTTGAAAACCATTATCAGGTTTATGAAACATTTTCCATTCGTTTCAAATATATGTTCTATTATTGAAACCTTGTTTTAGGTCCAAAACCACCTTAATGGAATTTTTAAAAACACATAACATGAAATAAAACCATTTTTGTAGAAACATCTTACACAATATTTCTCAAAAAGATAATACTTTCTGATAACATAACATACTTTATGTAAATATAAACCTTTTAATTAAAATCTAAATTCTTGTTTTTCATGATATATGACCATTTTATAGACACACCTATCTGATCAATAGAGTTAAAATTCAAAATATTGATCTCACAAAGATAGAGGTTGAATACACTTATGAAACAATTCAAATGCCTTAAAAGATATCACATGGGTGCCTATTTATTTAGGAAGAAATATGGAATAATTTGTGGTCAAGGAGGGTTTCTAGGTATTTATTCACTGAAAAAAAACATAACACCATGCCGTAGGCCCCTAAAAATATAGTGCAAAGCCTCCATAACACTTCATAATGACCCATGTGCACATGAAATTCATGCCCAGACAAATGGCCAATTAAAATAATTCTAGATACCCCTCCCAAATAAATTTTTTAATGGGAAAAGAAAAAACACAACCATTGACACCATACCTCAATATCCTATAGCAACAATGAACCCCCAACAAAAGAATCATGATCCATGGTGTTTCCATTCTTATATTGTTAGTGGATCTAAAAATATCAATGAATGAATCATCCACCAAACCATCTGGTTTTACCAATAGGAATAACCAACCCAAACCACAATAAATACCATAAACCATATATTATCTCTTTATGATGAATAATTAATCTTCCAGAAGATTGATATTATTAAATCCCGAATCAATGATCTTGTTACCTCCAAAAAATTAACTACCACCAACAATTTTTGACATGGAGTCCACAGTGTCACTAACTATCCCCTGATGCAAATATCCATTTAACACACCAAAACCAATAAAAACACTAATTTAGTACCCTATAAGGAACTAGAAAAATTTCAAAACTCCATAAATTTCTCACAATGGATCCCTAATGATGGATGATCACAACTAGGGTTTAGTAATAATATTTTGGATTTGAAGTGATGTCACATACCACCACTCTTACAAAAAATTATTTTATATTAATTTATCTTTTATGTTATTTAGTGTACTAAGAAAGGATTAGGGTTTTATGGAATTAAAATTGGGTTTATTATTATTTTTATTTCTTTTTATTTTAAAATTTTGGGTTGATATTATATGGTATATATCGTCCCATAAAAATTATTTGGTTACCCTTGATAATAGTCAGTAATATTTTATAAATAATATTTGTATTTTTTTGTTATGATGACTCACGTTGGGAAATGTTGTAGATTTATAATATAATACATTAAAATCCCATATATAATTTCAAATATTATTTTGGAAGAGTGTAAAAATTCACTTCTAATTTAATTAATATATATTATATGAAAATAACTACATTTATTTCTTGGTTTTATAATCATAGAGAATGAAAAATATTCCATAACTCTTAAAATTTAATGTATATAAAAAAATAAAAATTAAAAAAATGATAAAAATTTACCTATGATAATGTTTCAAATTAATTTTTTGTGTTTTGTATGGGGAATCACCAGTCCAACTGAAATAAAAATGACATACTAAGGATTGTATATGAAATATATTCTTTCAATTATTTTATTCTAAAAATGAAAAAAATAAATCATATATTTTTTATAATAATATTGTATTTGGAAGACCTTCCACATGAGCTTTATATTAATTACTATGTAGTATATAATAAAGTAATTCCTCCAATGGTATCCACGAGAAATGTTAATGTTTCAATTATTCAGATTAATGAAATCAAATAAATTATCTACTATAAATTTTATTTAATGGATTTTTGACAAAAAGATAAGTGATATTTCATTTAAGGTTCATTTATAGTGATGTAATAAAAAATTATTTTTTTCTAAAATTACAATCCTTAAACCTATTTATCAAAATATTCATGGAAAATATGGGTAATTCATGAAATTATAAAATATTTATATATTAAATTAATCACATTAAACTATTATAGAAATTACTATTCTATATAACCATATGAATATAAAATTTTAATTAGTAAATAATTTTTTCTGTTCAATGTAATATACACATTATAAAATAATGATCAAACATTTTATGATATATTATAGTAGGATAAGTACATTTATTCATATAACTTTTAAACATAGACTTGATTAAAAATAACATAGTTACCCTTCATATTCCATTAATTGTTATATAATTAATCGTGAAATGTTTTATACACCAATTTGACGGTTTTATCATTAGTATATATTTCCCAAAATCTCCCAAATTCAATAATTTTTATTAGAGCATAGAAAAATTTCATCATATGTCACATTATATGTAAATGAATTGTGAAATAATATACAAAAATACATTTGGAAATATTTCAATCCTCCATTTAAAAATATATCTTTTTTTTCATTATATGTTACACCATATGTAGAAACATAATAAAACCACTCAAATAAATCTTTTGGATAACCCCTAAAACTATTTTAGTTGATCTATAAATGTGTTGTATGAAAAAATGAAATAAAATATATTCCATATTCCCACAACCAAAAACTGTTACCCAAAAAGACTGTTTAGAGTTAATAATAAATTTAAATTATTACATATATATATACAATCCAATAGAAGACACTATACAAGATCTATTTTTCAAAAGAAATAAATTAATCAGGCATGATCTCTCTCTCCCACTAGTATCTCAAAACCTATTTCCAGTGACTATATCACATACAAGATGACATAATTATATAAAAAAAATTCTATGACATGGAGATTCTACAAGAAAAAGAGTTTTTAAATCACGCATAAATAACTAAAATGTTCCTGATTCTATATGTATTGGATGAAAATCCATTTTAATTGAACATATGTGATTTTGAAAAATAGATGTGATCATCACATAAAAAATAATTTATAGAGATCCTAAAATCACATGTCTCTTATCATCGTATATAAATAATCATTATCAATCAATATTAATCGATATTTTAAATGTAATACTTGTTATAACTAATGAAAAATCATATCTTTGGAAACCTTAACTCATTACATGGTTGACAACATACTAACACCCTGATTACCTCAATATCAACAATGACCAAATAAATGTATCAATGTATGAGGGTTCAAATTCTAGGTATTTTTTAATCCTTGGGTGAGTGTATTACATATAAAAACTAATACCATATCATACATAATTCATGTTGCTAACACATTATGTTGTATACATAGTGGTTTATCTACTACCCTAATCACAATTTCTGCCCCATTATTTGATTCCAAAACATTATACAAAAACCCAACTATTCGAAATATTTAGATTCCATCAAAATATATAATATATCGTGGGAAAATTCTAAAACAATTGATTCACCACCACGATAGAGGGATGCATCATTGGTTTTAATATTTTAAAATTTTTAGAGATTTAAAATAAAAATATAATGATGGTTAAGACACAATCAGTAAATGTAATTCCCTTAGCCTTACTTAGAATAAGTTAAAGAGTAAAAATGATTTGGAATGATAACTTTTTACAATTTTTTAACTATGTTTGGGTTTCTACTACTTGTTTTTTTAACTCTTACCATGTCAATGATTTAGAAGTTTTTTTTTGATAAAATACCTTTGGGAATGTTAGTAATTGTATATCTCATTTTTTCATTTACAACCAACTAGAATCTTACAGTATCACAATTATTAAATAATCATTAGGAAAAATCGAGAATGAACTCTTGAGAAACTAGTTTCATTAGTAACTATTAATGATATTCCAATTGAGCCTTCAATAATGATAAAATGGCAAGCTCATATTATTCACCTAACTAACCAAGGTAAATTCATTAGAATAGAATGAATTCTTCAAACATATCAGAACATGTAGATATATATGTCAGAATGATCGTCACACAACTTCTCAAACATGAATTGTAACACCCCATGATTTTATGACATATTCCATTTAAAATAATTTATTTCAACAAGCTGTGACACACACAACCCCAACTCTAAATGAACTGTAATATATTTTACCATTATAACAAATCCATAAAATTTTATTAGATTAATAAGAATATTAAAATTATGAAAAGTATATTTTTTACAAATATATAAAATATATTTATTCAATATAAATTTATAATAAACAAAAATAAAAAATATTTTAAAAGTAAAAGATTGTTTTTCTGATACAAAGTTTTATGTGTTCAATATGTGTGAATCATAATAGTTAAATTAACCACTATTTATGAATTATCTTAATGAAATTTATATATAATATATCCAATATTTTTTTAAGTTCATCTAATATTTGTTAGGCATGTGATAAGAATATAACTACATTTATTACAAAAGAGTTCATTTTTATAAAAAATGGTTTCATCATTTTTTATGAAATTATTTTAAAATTAATAATTAAATAATGAAATTTTCATTTTGAAAAAATAAAATAAAAATACGAAATCAACATTTCCATAGTTTCACATAGTAAATATTAGTGAGTTTTCATGAAAATGTTAATTATTTTTTATCAATAATGAAAAAACTAATTTTTTTAAACTATTATATTTTATAATGAACTAACAAGGTTTCAATTTATTTTAATTTTTTTAATAAATAAAACATAGTTATAGTTTATTATTATTAATCATATTTCTGTTATTTTTATAGTTTTTGTGTTTAATGTGGATTTAAAAACATTTTATAACTATGAAATATTCTTCTTTGGAATACATATTTTCATCCATTTTGTGTGTTTATTTGCAAAGTATATTCTCCGAATTTTGGGAATTGAATTTCATAAAATGGAACTCCTTAATTTGATTTATATTAATTAATTTAATGTATTAATTTAAATTAATTTTTTTTCATATGTAATAATGAAATAAATTAATATTTATTACCATGGATAAAAATAAAATATGTTTATCGGGGGGTTATCGAAATCGATAACAACTAAAATGACCTAAAAACTTTTTAAAACCAATATGGTCTATCTTATTTTGACCATTACCTTACCTCATTACACTATTATCTATTTTGTATCCATTTTTCAAGAAATTGATTAGAAATTATTTTAAAACATTGAAAAACTGATATTGTGTCACTCACATAAATTATAAAATAGAACCGCATCATATAATGTATTCACACAAATTGATCCATTTTTATATACCAAATAAAACAATATCCCCAAAATCATTATGGTTATTTTAGAAATTATTTACTACCAAAAATACTATCCATGTGGCCATTAACAATAGATCCAAAGGATGTTTTTCTAAGAAAATGAATTCATCTTCCCCAATTTCATTCATTTTTTACTACTTATTTTTACACTATAAATTACTCCTCAAAAAATTCCATAAAATTATAAATGTATAAACCATATACTGTTATTTGGATTATGATATAATATTTTTCTATCTATATCTCCATTAAATGGGAATACAACCATCATTTTTTTGTACAACTCACTACTATCTCACTAATTAATTTCATTTTTTCCATCACTGACCCACACAGATAGTAATAATTTTTAAACATAAGAATTTTTATGATAAATATGAAAAAATTGAATTTTTTAAAATTATAATATCACCCAATTCCTTACCCTATCACCCAATAAGAAATGATAACATTTCTCATGTGTTTTTAAAATCTACCGTCACCAGGATGAAATGTGATTAATTTTCCATTACTTTATTTCATGCATGATAATGAAAAATGTATCTAATTAATAATTATTACATTTTTAACATTAATAAAATTAAGGGTATGATTGAACTATGAATATTTTACAAGGGACAAAACTAATGAACCAAAACTTATATAAAAAATGAAACAATTATCAACATAAAAATGGTGAATTTACAAAATATTTATTAATAAATAGGTATTAAAATTTAATAATGGGATAAAATATTATATTATAAGTATATATATATCATTTCTAAATAATTATGATAAATATTATCTTATTATTCATGAGGCAAAAATAATTTAAAACATTAGTCAGACCATAGGTAAGGGTTTATTTCCCAATCTCATAATTTTTCGAGATTATTTATTATTAATTATATTATGGTGTAATAATTTTATATTTATAACATAAAAATATATATTATGTTCTAAAATATTTTTTTATATAAATGAAAGTATTTTCATTAATTTAATTTCCTCTATTCTCTCAAGACACCAAATTGTTTTAATAGAAATTGACATTGTTTTTCGACTCAATCAAGAATTATTTTCTAATATGTTTATATTTTCATTAAAATTTATAAAAATAAATTTTAAATTTTTTTAAATTTATATAATATAAAAAATTTAACCCAAGTGTATATTTTTACAAAAATAATTAAAACGAATATTATTTTTCTTTTCAGAATGAGGTACTTTTGATGTTTTTAAAAGAGTCTGAAATAGGTTTTTTATCATATAATCCATCAGGATAATTTCATACTATAATGATTAATAATTTTTTGAAATACTCCCTTAAATATTTATTACAATTTTTTAAATTATAAAAAATTCATAATATGTAGGAAAATTATATATTTTTTACAATATATCTACAAAAAGAGTGTGTATTTCCATGGAGATATATTCCAGTGATATTATCAATGTATATTAATCTATGTAAAAATTATTTATTGGATATTATTATATCATGGGGATGTACTATTGTCATAAAACTATCCCAATTTATTTGTATCATTATTTTTATTGATTGGCGAACTATAAAATGTTTTTATTCTAGTTTTTTAATATGAATGTTTCTATTGGTTATGATTCACCCCTTTCACATGATGAATTAATTTAACATAAAAATTTAACTATGGGGGAACTATTACACCCTGATTAATTAGTATGTTTCATGAGAAAAACATGTTTTTTTATTTTATGTACACCTTAAAATTTTACATATGTTTTATCGACATATGGGATAGAAGGTAACATTATAATGTCATTAATCATGTATTAAATCAATATATGTTATATAATCATTAACTTTGTGATTATTTATACTACTATATTATCAAAGGATTTAGTGAGATTTTTATGTTAGTAGTTATATCTAATATTTTATTATTGTTTATATCATCCATATAATACATGTTTTATTATCTTTTTCCAAGATTATATTTTATTATTTCTCTTACATTGAAATTTTTCTGACCCCTTATAATGTTCAATTTCCATAGGGTAAAAAAGAAGTTATATATGAATGAATTATATGATTTACTATAATTAATAAACATTCTCATAGAATAATTATTATATTATATTTAACTTATTATAATGTAATTTCTGAATTATGTATAACTTAACTCCACTCACTATTACACAATTTGGTCTTTTATGATGTGATATCATGTTCTTATTCCAATTCAGTAAAATAACCACTCAGTCAAGGAAATTGTAGTTTTGGTGTTATTGTTGGTATCAAAGAACGTTTAATGTAAACCCTGGGACCTAGATGTCAGAAAAATAGATTAGGGTTGATAACCATATGTATGACATTGAGGGTAGTCTTATGCATAGGATATCATACTCAAGTCTTGTTAAGTTAGATGTTATTTGGTTTTCCTAGAAATACATTTCTTTTGATAAGCTACATGTGGATATGGATTTGACACGAATGAGTCTAGGGTTAATAACTCAGAAAAAAGATTTTTTGTGTATATGTCGATATTAATGATGGAGCAAAGTCACTATTCTCAAATTAAGAACCTAGATTAACACTTATAGGGGATATTTTATCGTAAATTCAAATTATTTAATAAACCATTGTATATGATTTCAAAATTTGTATGTTTTTAGAATATTCCAAATGAAACCAATTTTATGAATCATAAATTAGTTATTCCTAATACTATAAATATATTTAGAGTATTTCACTAGTTTGGAAATAATAAATAATGATTAATAATGTTACGATATAATATAGGGAATGAAATTTTCCAGAAATGGTTCCATGAATATTGAATAGAAATTATATTGTCGTTTTAATCCATATTGGGATTTCCATTTTTTGGAATGTTATTTTGGATTGGGATTGAGTTGTACCTATTGAATAACATATTATTACAATATTAGGGAAGTTGAATTAGCATATGAATAATAACCTTTCCAATATAGGTAAAACTATTGATCCAAAACATCATGTAATAATGTATTTCTACATTTTCTTCACCATCCTCAGTCATTCAATGATACTAAGAATACATTTTACATTGAATAATAGAGGTGTATGAAAGAGAATATATTTCATCTATTGGGATGTAATGAATGTGAGATGTTTTTAAAATATATTTATCATCTATAAGGATGTTATGATTAGTTGAGGTGATTGATTCAGAACACTATGTATGTGGGGGGGGGAATAGAATGGAATGGAAGTATCTTTAGGAACATAAATAGGAAATATAAATTCATCTAGAATAATTATAAGATATATAAGAAAACTTCATGAGTCTCTTATAGAGGGATGTGAAGAAAAAAAATTATGTACAAAGACAACATTGTATGGTTATCGAGGCATGATATGAACTATGTACACAATATTAAGAGTAAGATATATCATTTCTTTTTTTGAAGAATGCAATCCATAAATGGAAGATAGAATGTAAAACCATCCGATTATATGCGGAGAAAAAATAATTTGAAATATAGATATAAATAAATTTCATTAAGTCATTCCACATAAAAGTAATTAATGTTAACAAAATGAACACAAATAACTCCATAAAAAAATAAGATAAAAAGGAATGAGGGAGGGTGGGATTTTAAATGTCCAATAAATGTTGAAAGAGACACCATTAAACATGATTTCTAGGAATGAGTGTTTTATTTATATGTTCAAGTAAATCCCACTGGGCTCTTGATTGGAAGGGAATGAAATAAGCTTCTAATGTTCAATGATTCAACAATAAGGATAAATAGATATATAAAAATAATTATTTATTGTGTTAAGGAAATTTTCACAAGAAAATCCCAAGAGAGTATGGTAGGGTGTAGGAAATCAAAATATATGAATATGATAAACTTAAACAAGTGGTTTCATTTACATTAATTTTTCCTCAAATTTAGAAAAATGTTTATTAGATTTATTATTATTGAGCTCTTTTATATCTTTTATGTTTTCCATTAAAATTATATATTTACCTAAAACCAAAAAGTGGAGTTATTATTTTAAAAAAACAAGTGGATATCATACCTTAAGAATGATGATAAAATAAATTCCAATTATGAAAAATTAATATTCACTATTTATTTAATTTATTATTATACATATACATGATTTTTATTTAACACTTAGTAAGAAGTATCTTTAAAAATATGTTGAAAAATATTTATTAAAAATTGAATAAAATTATAAATAATTTTGAAGATGTGGAATTCCATATATTGATATGGGAGACTTCATTCTCTGAGTCATGTCCTGATCCACACCCAATATCTCTTCTGAAGGAGTTTTTTGGGGATAAAGTGGTCACATGATGTATTAATGGAAAATATAATCATTAAATTGAGGTTGGTGAAATATTAAAAGAATATATTGATGTATTTCTTGAGAAATTACATGGACATTAACTAGTCTATGAGGTTGAGCTTCCATTTGTTTACTCCTAAAAAAACCAATATCAAAGGCTTCTTAATGGACGAGCACTTTTGAAGTAGCTTAATTGATGAAAAAACAATTGGAGTTTAGTAATAAGTGATTTATACACTATATTAATTCCCCTTTTTGATTTCTAGTTCCTTTCAACATGAATAAAGATAGATATTTGACAATATTCATTGATTATTACGAAATCAATGGTACTATGATAAAGGAAATGTATATGTGGCTTGTATAGATGACTTACCTGATAAATATTAGAGATCTCAATATTTTTTAATGATTTAACATTATTGATTGTGTCATAAATTTTGAGTATTGAAGGAATATTTTATGAATACATCATTTTGAATAAGGTATGTACATTAAGAGTTCACAGTAATGAAATTTAGATTTTCTATTGAACTCACTACTTTTATCGACCATTTGAAAAATGTTTTCAAGTAGTATCATGATGTTTTATGGTATTTATTGGTTAAATATTATGTATTATAAAATCAATTATTACCATGAAAATAAATTTAGGATCATTCGTAATACTTAAATAATAAAATAATAATTTGTACAATTTAGCATGTGTGAATTCTAAATTCGAATAGTTTCCATTCATGGCCATATCATCTAAAAATATGGAATCTCATTTGATACTATTAAAACAATGGAAATCAAAGAATTTTATACACCAATAAACATAACAAATTTACATAGTTTCCTTCATTTGGTCGGTTATTATTACTGATTTGTTAAAAAAATTACTTCAATGGCTAATATTAAAAATAATGTAAGTCATACTTGTTAAGTTCATTTAGAAAGATGAATGTGAAGAATGTTTTTATGAATTGATTAATATATTAGAGAATTAAAGGATATTTAATATACCATCCCAAAAATATAGATATGATATATATAGTGATGCATCGAATAAGGGACATGGTAGTCGACTTATTAAAAATAATTAATATAATACTTATCTATAAACGTTGTTAAATAATCATGAACAAAACTCTTGAAACTCATGATCTTGAGTTAGATGTTGTAAAATATTCCCTGAATATATGGAAAAATTACCCCCATGGTGAAAATAATTAAATATTCATAGATCATATGTTTTTGAAATTTATGGTTTCACAACAACATCTCAACTAGAGGCAAAGATGATGGAAAAATACTTATTCATTATTATTTCGCGTTACAGTACCATCCATGAATGTATAATATGGATGTGTGTGAATTGAGTAAGATTGATAATGAAATTATGAAATAAATGAGTATTGAAATGATTCCTATGCTCATGTATTTGGTAAATTTGTATCTATAAATTCTTATGGAAGTTAAAACATCACTGCTTAATAAATGATTTACAAATTATATTTTTAGAAAATATAAATTTTATATTCCTGATCATGAGATATGACAATAGAAAATTAAATATATGGATGATAGTTATTTTAAAGACATCAAATTTGAAGATGTTGTTCTGAAATTTTGATAAAGTATATGTGTACCATCAACACCTTATTTCAAAAGATAATTGTTAGATGATTTTCATATCTCAAATTTTCCATCAAACCCTAGTACAACTAATATGTAGAAATATTTGATGGAAAAAATTTAGTTCCGTAAAAAAAGTTTCAAATTATTGATAATGTGTAATGATGTTAGGTTTATATGTAGGTTATTTTTAAGATATAACATTCAGTGGGATTAATGAAACCTCAACATATTCCTTCATGGAAATGGTATGACATTACTTTGGAATTTATCATTGGAATAACAAATCCTCCTAGAAAGAACAATTCAATATGGGTTATTTCTTAAAATCTAACAAAATCCACACATTTTCTCAATATAATAGATGATTTGCATCTATAGTACTATTCATGAGACATTATTCACTAGTTTATATGAATTAGTGGAACAAATATTTAAATCATTCCATTTCGTGATCCATGGTTTATGTTGAATCTATGGGAAATTCCTTAGATACCCTTGATACTAAGTTTATCTTAGAGAAACATATCATAATTAAATATATGGGAAGTCCCAAAGGATTATATAAACATTATAATAAGTGTTGATTTCTTCCACACATGACTTTCATGATATGTGGGATTAGAATTTGATATTGATAGAGTTATCTAATAACAATAGATAACAATCAAATATTCTAGTGGTATCTTATGAAGCGTTAAATAGAAATAGTAGTTGTACTCTAACATGTTGGGATGAATTTTTTGGAATGAATATTGTAGTCCTAGACCATATTGATGATTAAATAACAAAAACAAAGACTATTCATAATTATATGAGTGCATCTAAAACCAAGAAAAAGAGTTATGAAGTTATCCATTGGAAATATTTGGAATCTCAACTACAAGACCAAATTGTATTTAAAGTATATCCATTGAAGGGTGTTATAATTTTTAGTATGAAAGTGAAAAGGAATCCCTTAAAAACAAAACCTTTTGAAATCCTAGAATAAATTGGAGTGGTGGCTTACTATTCCAAAATTTCACAGAGTCGATCTAAGGTACATTATGTGTTTCATATATCATTGTTAAAGAGTTACATACTAGACTCGATGCATGTTCCCACATCTAGATAACTTTAATGGAAACCCGATCTATTTCTCATGAAGAACATATTTAGACATTGGATTGTTTAGAACATGTTCTTGGAGAACAAGATGAAAGAGACGATAAATATAATATAGATAAATAATATTATAGAATAGGGGATGTTGAACCTAAAGAAATTATTATAAAGAACTACCCAAATCTATTCATGAAGTAATATCCTACAAATTTCTAGGTTGGATGTTTTTCAAGGAATAAATGTAGCTCCATTATATTTTAAAATTTATTTATTTTTAAAAATTATCATTGATATATTGTTATAAAAAGTCCCCAACTATAAATGAAGTTTAATATAATATATAATTATATACTAGAATTTAAATTGGAGTGTAAAAAAATGGGCTAAAAAAATATAAAACATATTAATTTTTCAAATGGATAAAATAAATTTATTAGTTAAAAAATCAAAAGAACTAAAAAAATTCATTTGATAGTAAAATAAATTCAATTCATGAAATTTTTTACTTACAGTCTAAATGAGTTTTTATTTCAATAAAATAATATATTCTCTACTATGTAATGAATTTATAGAAATTTATAAATTTTTATCTATCTTATATTTTATAATCTATCAAACATTTTGTATTAATAAGATATAAATCAATCTAGTTTTATGCTTCAAACTGCAATTTTATAAAAAAACAAAATTTGTGCACTAATTCTAAAATTAATTATTAAAAAATTTAGAATATAAACATGAAAACAAGTTTTTATTTTTTAATAATTATTTAAAAATTACCTTAGAGTGTGTTTGTTTCTAAATAAATAAAAATATTAATTTTTTAAATTAATTATGAAGAACAAAGATTCCATATTTATGTTTAATGAATTTAAAACATTTAATATCATTTCAAAATTGATTCAATACAAAAAATACTTTTGTTTTTCATTTATTGGTCCAATTTATATCATTGGAATCATTTTTATATTTATTTTTTACAAAAAAAAAATTTTATACTGAACATATATTTTTCTTGGGAAAATAACTTTCCAATACATTTGTGGGATTATTTTTAAAATAAAATTTTTCTGCTTAGGGAATTTGAATTTCATAAAATTTAATAAATATTTATAATCATAAAAATTAAAATTATGCAACATGTTCAACATAATTTTTTGTCAAAAGGAATTGAAAAAATACTAAAAATATATTACCATAGATATGGTTAAAATAGTTTCAGATGGGGATAACTTTAATAGATTATGATAAAAAATTTCTCAATTATACCACCATTAGACATTAAAATAAATATTCATTTTAAATAAATTCAATCCCTTTGATAGATTACGATGCATACAAAACTAGTTTAAAATGAAATGAGATAATATATTAAAATATTATTTAAACATTTCCATTATAACTTAGCCGACAAAATGTTGGGTATGAATAGTGATAAATAAATTAAGAAAATTATATATTTTAAATTTTTTAAAATATATTCAATGGTAATATTTGGATCCGAACTAAAATAAATATCATCTAAAAGAAAAAAAGAAATTTTTTCTGAAAAACATTAATTTTCCAAAAGTTGGTTTATTCCACATTTCTCATATGAAATAGAAATTAATTTCTTCCACTTTTATAAAAATTATTTGAAAAAAAAATTATAATTGAAATCTATATCTCAAGATTATCTTTCGGTGATTTTTTAAAAAAAGTTTAATTTTTTTTATCAATTTCCATGAATACATATTATTATTAAAAAAATAATTTTTTTTTTTACATAGTTTAAATAATAAATTTTAATTTTAGACTAGTTTTAAGTAATATTTTTATATGTTATATTATAATACAATAAAATAGCTCATTTGAATAAATTTTGTATTAAATTTTTTTATTAATGGATTTTAAACTTATGAGAATTTTATCTTCTCAAAATCGCCATTTCATCACGTTTATAGTGAAATTATAAATAGAAATTTTATAACTCATTGATTAGGATGTATAAAATTGTTATCTATATTTGGAATTGAATGATTCAAATATTGATCCACAGTTTAATTTTAACTAAAGATGAGGTAAATATTGTGAAGTGGTAATGGATTTTAGAACCCCACCTAATCCATTTTTGATGTCCCTATAAAAGGAGATCTAAGTTCATTTGTTAATTTTACAAAAAATTTAGAATTTTATGAGCTTTGAATTTTTTGGAACAAGTATTTAATATCTATCCAAATATAGTTTGTTATGCTCAAGATGTCGAAGATTAATCTATGGAAATTCATCAGTCAAAGTTCCATCAAATTCAAGAATTCAGAGCTATTGATTGAGTTTGTACTAAATTGAATAAAGAATAATATAAGAAGAATCAGACTAGAAGGACCACCATTGGACTAATGATCTATGCTGGGATGATCAGAATGGTATTTGATGAGAATGTTTATTAGAGTGAGGTTTTGGAAAACTATTCAAGAATCACATATTCCCCAAGTGATTTTTGATGTTCTTGATGAATGTATACAAGTAATTGTGATTCAGCATATATGTCGGCGAAGTGATGAATTTATGATGTGAATCAGAAAAGAAGAATTAAGTGAATCTTGTACCTATGAGTACTTACTATTTACTGATATTGATTGTTTTAAGAATATGATATGGAATAGGGTATGGGGGGGGGGGGGGGGTTATAACCAACAATAGTAGTAAATATTCTACTAGGATTGTATAATTGTTATTTTATTGGGACTTTGTATTCTATAATGAATATAGTGAATGAATCCTTGTTTGTGAGACTATACAACATGGAAAGGTGAAGGTGTCATGACCCCTTCCCCACAATGTGTAACCCTCCTGGGCCGGAAATGTGAGAAGGGAGATAATGACCCCCCGAGCCCTGCCTCCAGTTGGCCCCGAGTTGGCGACTAGCACCGAGGGTATAGAAAACACACAAATGGGAGGCATTACCCTCTAAGAAAACATAGGCAGAAAAGAGGGATAAGATAGACAACAATAAAACTCCATCTCAGATAAAAATAAAAATTAAATCCAATGTACCCATATATAATGACATGCAAACAACTACCACTGAATGTGGAAAAACTGAGAGTACCAAAGAAAGTAAAAACACCAGTAAGAACAACCCCAAAAAGCTCATGCAACCCCAAGCACGTAGAAAACAGCTTGATCTCTATCCTGCTTCATGTGACCTAATTAATAGTTTATATAGACATAGGGAGAGTATAATAGTATACTGAGTAGGATCCTCCACGAAGCCTCTTGTGGAAATGTAAAGAAAACATGCTAAAGCACAGTGAACAACAAGTGAAACTAACTTATCACCTAAACAGGTATACTATGTTCCCAACCTCACCATGGATACTCTCAGCAAGTAATGTATACAAGATTATATAATATAATAAATAATGTCAAAGGTAACTCCCTACTAATTCCCCACTGGTTTTCCACATTGCCCCAACGTCACACGTCCTAAGCATCTCTCTCCAAAATGGCTTGCCTACAGACACTTGGGAGAAGCACCAAGACATGGACCTCATGTAACAAAACCACCAATTCCATAGAAGAAACCAACCATGTAGTTTATAGGATCCACTACAGCTCGCATAACATGTATCACACATTGGGTATTATATTTCAAGCCATTACATCCCATGCACTGAGTACAGATCCTCAAGTCATCATAACCTATACACGTTACACCTATAGTAGTCCATAAGATACTGTATCAAGAATATATGTGTGTGAATAAACACAAGCCATTACAGCCCTCTACACACATATATGGGTAAAACTAACCATTGTGCCTACCCGCACATGTATCTACCTAGAGAAGAGAGTGGTGCCAATGGGGGTAATCATCTATTCATCCTCACACTGTAATGTTCGGGGAATCACCCCCAAGGGCTCAGAATCCCCAGGGTGTCAATTTCCCTTTCTGACAGGGTATATTAGCATATAGAAACCCAAAAAGTTCAAAATATACTATACCTCACAACCAAACTATGGGAAAAATATAGTCTTAGACTGAACTACAGCTAACGTCTCTTGAGCTCTGGGCTACCACTTCTAATACTATGTATCATATAAGAAAAAAAACCTTTAATGAGATTTAATACATTATTTTGTTACCTTTTTATCAGTTTCACTTTATGTTAATTATTTATTTAATAATTAATTAACAAATAACAATTCCACATTTAATTTCATTAGCATCACACCCAAAGACTACAGTCCCTTTAAAATTATGACCTCATCATTATGTTCCAGTAAACTCCAACCCCATGGGTTAGCAACATTTATTCAATTATTCATTACAGAATTACATTCCCATATTCCAAGGCATTCTAGAAAAAAAATCTATGCTACAAACACAAGAGGGTCAACAAGATGAGTAGATGTACTACCCGTTGAGTCTTTTCGGCTTATTTCAAGAGCATAGGCCCATCCTCCCTTGATAAGCAAGACACAGAAGGCACATAGAATACCCCACACATTATCACCTCTTTCAGAAGATGAGTAACTAAGACCAGCTACTTTGAGTAGTTTGGAAATGTAATGAAGATAATCAACCAATATAATGAGTAAGCATCTAACAACCACGTCCATCTCGTTCCATCATTCTGGGTTTCCTCCCCGACAACCACATGCATAAACTGATGAATCTCACCACTCTAGGCGTCATCTGCTTCCACAACCATAAGGCCTCTATGCCCTCACATATTACAACACCCATCCATGATCACATTACAACACAAGCTGTAGGAAGACAAGCATCTTAACAATTGTCTCTTGGACCTTTAACAAGCAATAGGTAAACTCAAAATCCTTCAAGGGTTTATCAAACAAATAATGTATTTTGAATTAACCGATATATTATAAGTAGGATCCACATTCGGGAAACCTAAATAGTAATCTATCACAAAAAAATTAATCATTCTTACTGCACCATGATGATTAACATAAAAATTTCAACAAGATCAACCAGATTCATTTACATGGATCTTTATCTTTAGACAAACAATTATCAATTAATTATCCTTTACGTTCTTTACCAATTTACCTCAACAACAGACAAATATATGAAGCAAGCATATATATCACACTATCTAGAAAAACAAGAGGCAATAACATACAATCGATATTTATTTGTCCAGTTCAAATATTTATTATATCAATTCAATTTTCATCTAGTGGGATAAAACATGCTAACAATAATATTTCACATAAAAGAAAATAGAAGCAATGAGCCCCCAACCTCAAACAGTTCTTGACGTTCTTTATCCACACTCAGGGTCACAATTATCCTTTTGCGACAACTGCATCCACCCAAAGATGCCATGGTACGACCACACCAACTATACCCTAAGATAACTCCATTAAAAGCATGGAGATTATGTGTTATAAAATGGAAAGGAGAAATAAGAGAAGATGAACACCAAAAGAATGATGATAAAACATACGTTATATAGAACATTGATGGATACTACTTGGTTGCATAAAAAAAAGAGTAGAAATAATCCTAGGAGTATGTTTGATTATAAAACTCCTATGTAATAGAATGAGAGGTTCTAGAGTCACATAGCCGATATCAAGGAGAAAGTATTAGGGAGGAAGATATCTCATCCCTTTAGAATATTAAACGTAGTAGAGGTTTAAGATATGCTAGGTTTTCCATTAAAAGAGGATCGCATTAAACCCTGTGGTTTGTCCAAGTAAAAACATCTTGAGAATTAGGAATAATTAATATAGGATTTATGGCCTTTGAATCAGCCTTAGAGTCCTTAAAACAAGGCATTAAATGCATTTTACGTCAATGAAAAACGCTAAAGGGGAGAAATTGTAGGATGTTGGAAACATTATTCATGAACTAAAAAATTGACAAAGGAAAAACAATGTTCATGAATCTCACCATTATAACCTCATCGATAGAAAAATGTTCATGATACTCACCAATAGAACACTATCCATAAAACTCACCATTATAACCTCTCCGATAGAACACTGTTCATGATCCTCACTGATAGAACACTGTTCATGGAAATCACCGATAGAACCTCACCGATAGAACAATGTTCATGAACCTCCCCATTAGAACCCCACTGATAGAACACTGTTCATGAACTAAAAATTTGGCTATGAAAATAGAGGTTACCAATAGACCTCAATATTCATGAAAAACTGTTCAATAACAAAAAAATTTGAAAAGTAAATAGGGGTTAAAGATAGAACTGTTCACTAATAGAATTGTTCATACAATTCGAAATTTGGTAATGGAAAGAGAAGTTACCATTAGAGGTTACCGATAGAACTTTTCACTGATGGAACTGTTCATAGAATTGGAAATTTGGAAAATGAAAGAGAGGTTACTTTTAGAGGTTACCGATAGAACTGTTCCCCATTGGAAGTATTCATAGAATTGGAAATTTGGTAATGGAAAGATATGTTATAGTTTGAGGTTACTGATTAAACAGTTAATCGGTGGAACTATTCATTGAATTGGAAAGTTGGTAAATGAAAGAGACGTTACTCTTTGAGGTTACCTATAGAACGATTCACCGTGGGTCACTGATGAAACTATTAACAGAAGGTTACCGATGACAATGTTCACCTAAGGTCATCGATGCACTGTTCCCAGAAGATTACTGTTTCACTTTTCACAACTGTCTACCATTAGAACTGTTCACCGAACTGGAAAATTGGCATAGTGTTGTGGATAAGTCCCATTGACCTCCCGAATCACCTCAAACACCATATTTTCACAAAGTAATGTGTCATAGATGTCTGATCCATTACATTAGATACCTCTCAAAACATTCTCATCCTCGAGAATTAAAAACCCACATAAAGTTAAAACAAAACGAGGTCTGAACATGCACCCATTAAGATACCTCTCAAAAGAGAGTAAGACACAAAAAAATAAAATGAAGCATGCTTATAAACATGAACAGTTTATTTCCAAAAAATCAACATTGATACATGAAAAGGGTTTACCATCAAACAACTCTAGGTAATGAGAACATATATATATGAATCACATTCCTAGGTACTTTCCTTTATGCCATTGTGTCTCCACAAGACATAAACCAAGGGGATAGAATGTTGGTGAAACACCTTCTCCTTGCAGTCTTGAATCTCCACAGGTCACTCCTCAAAGGTTGCATCATCATAAACATTGATCAATCCCCAATTGATGACATGAGATTTACCATGATGATAATAATGGAGCTGTGATAAATGGAAAACATCATGTATCTGACTCATCTGCGGGGGATGTGCTACTCGATACGCCACTACTCCAACATGAGCTGACACCTCGAAAGGCCCAACAAATAGGGGAGAAAGCTCACTCCCATGACCAAACCTTGGCTACCCAGGGTGGGGAGTCACTTTCATAAACACATGATCCCAAAAATTAAACTCTAATGGTCTCTTCCTTTCATCAGCATATGATTTCTGACGACCTTGTGCAGTATTCATCCTCTCAAGAATCATCTGAATCATCTTTGTTGTATTCTTTACTAGTTCTAGTCTGAGAATTGCGGTCTCTCCAACTCCAGTCCAGCACAACGGAGAACGGAAATGTTGGCCACATAAGACATAAAATGGAGACATATCTATGGTGGAGTGAAAACTATTATTTTAAGTGAACTCTACCAAGGGTAAGTGCCTCATCCACAAACCTCCAAAATCAAGGACACAAGAGAATAAGATGTCTTCAAAATTCTGGATGGTTCACTCTGTCTAACCAACCTTTTGAGGATGAAAAAAAGTGATAAGGCATAACTGAGAACTGAAAGCATGCTTGAGACCACTCCAAACCATAGATGCAAAAAGAGGATCTCGGTCAGAAATGATCTTCCATGGGACTCCATGATATCTAACCTCCTCCTCCAGATACTGCATCGACAAAACATACACATAGCTTGACTCCTTGATCGGTATGAAGTGGGTGAGTTTTGGTAAATGATCTACTACCACACAAATGGAATCATGTCCTCATGGAGCACGAGGTAAACCAGTATCAAAGTCCATTGAGATATCATCCCACTTCCACTGAGGAATCTGTAATTGATGGAGAAGACCACCATGTACATGGTGTTCAGTTTTCACCTTCTGGTAGACCAAAAATCGAGACCCAAACTCCACAACTGAACGCTTTAGCCAAGGCCCCCAAAACAGGCTCTTCAAGGCTCGTTACATCTTCTTCACGCCAGGATGGACAGCCAAAGGCAAGCTATGAATCTCTCTGAGAACCATCTCACACATCATCAAAGGAACAAAAATCATTCTATGATACAACACTCGGTGTTGGGAATCCTCCGACCAACCATCATTGGCCTCACTACAAACAACTCATTCAATCCAGATTTCCAACTCAAGATCCTCAAATTGGGACTCTTCCACCTGCTACACAAGATATGTTTGAACTGTAATCTGAAAAAGACAACCTCTTCCCCCACCTTCTCCCACATCAAGATACAATGCTGATAGTTCTTCCATTACTCTCCAAGATTCACCAGATTAATGCACTGCATCACTATGCGACATCTGACTCTTTTCATTAGCTACAAGATTCCCCTTTCCAGGTGTACACGTTATTTTGAATTCGTATTACTGTAAGAACTCCATCCACCCAGGCTATTGTAAGTTCAATTCATGGTGGGATAAAACATTCCTCAAACTCTTATGATTAGTGAAAACCACAAACTACTTTCCAATGAGGTAATGTCTCCACAACATCAGAGAAAACACCATAGATACCAACTCAAGATTGTGAGTGGCATAGTTATGTTAATTGGGATGTAACTGCTGAGACTCATAAGAAACAATTTATATTTTATACATAATAACAAAACCGATCCCCAAATGTGAAGCATCACATAAAACATAAAATTGAACCCTCTCAGCAGGAAGGAAAAGAACTGGAGAACTTTCACACTTCACCTTTAGATACTCAAAAGCATACTGACACTGATCAGTCCAAATGAATGTCTGATCCTTCCTGATCAAAGTTTCCAGAGGAGTCGCAACTCATGACAAATCAGCTATGAACCTCCTTTAGTAGCCTGCGAGACCAAGGAAACTTTGTATCTCCGACACCGTCTTGGGGGATTTCCAAGACACGCCTACTTCTATATTCAATGGATCCACAACTAATCCCTGCTGGGATAGAACATTCCCCATGAAAAAAAATTCTCATTCCCAAATATCACACTTAAAAAACATCCCAAACAGCTAATATTGACGAACAACTCTCAAAATGGCGTTTAGATTCTCTTCATGCTCCTCCTCTAAAAGGGATTACACTAGGATGTCATCAATGAAAACCACCATGAACTTGTCTATGAACTCACAGACACAACATTCATCAATCCCATGAACACATATGGACCATTCATCATCTCGATCAACATTACAGCGAACCCGTAATGCTAATGACGACAATGAAAAGCATACTTTGGGATATCCTCACCCATTACACACATCTGATGATATCATGACCACAAGTCGATCATTCAAAACCAACTTGAACCCTTATGTTGACTGAATAAATCATTAATACACGGAAGAGGATAGTGTTTCTTTATTTTCACTTTGTCTAAGAGACAATAATTTCCACACAACCACAAACTACCATCATCCTTATTCACAATCAAAACTGGTGCACCCAAAGGCGACACACTTGGCTGAACAAAACTGCACTGTAATAGGACATAAAGCGTTAAACGTAACTCTCATAACTCATAAAGGGCAATCCTATATGGAGACATAAAGTTAATAGATTCACCTGGTTGTAGTTTAATCCAAAACGGAATCTCCCATTGAGGAGGTAATTCTGCAACCTCTTCTAGAAAGACATCAATGTACTCTTCTACTCCCATAGGAAACGCCAACTGATGAACCTCAAAAAGACTCATCATCGTCTCATCCATCATGGTTGATAGGGAAAAACACGCCTATATCCCATCTGAGGATCTCGATCACCAAAAAAACCATCGTATCTCCATCCACACCTAGAAAAACGACCTTCTTCCTGAAGAAATCCACGATATCATGCACTAAATACAACCAATCCATGCTGAAGATGAAATGATATGGTTGTATTCATAAACAATGTAAATCTCCCCAAGAGTTGTGCTGCCCCAACACTAGCTCACAATCTCTACATACTTCAAAAAAGTCATCTCAACATCTAGCTGGCGTAGTAAATTCCAAGGGCACTGGTAGCCTCTCTACATCAAGTCACATAGAGTGTAAAAGGGTAGGTGATATGAAAGTGTTTGTCACTCTTGAATCAAACAAGGCATCCACCAAGGTAGAAAACAAGAAAATGGTACCTTGTACGATGTTTGGCTCACAAGGGCTGGAAACTCTAAAGCATGAAGCTAACCATGACATCCTTCATGGCCTCTCTGACCCTGATGAAGACCACCACCACGTCCGCACTCTGCTCTCTGAGGACGGGGAGCTTTATGGGGATGTCCTCCGACTGACCCATCTACCCTCTACTGATCTAAATCTGGTGCAAACTAGTACTGCTGCCTTGGGTGGAACTACCTCAACGGAGGAACCTAAAGCGTAATACCTAGTTTACGATGACTACTCTAAATGGTCGGGCACTCCCACTGCTGATGACCATGATAACCACATTAATAACAAGCGTGTGATCTCTTGGAATAGTCCCAAGAGTTGATGCCTATAGATAAAGAAGATGTGAAGGGGTGAGATCTACCATCGGCTAAACGAAAACTCTTCTACCTGGAAAATAAGGAACCCTAGAACACAGCTCTACTTTGTGTGGAATCACGATGACTCCCCTCTCATTACAATCCAGTTCTGGCCAAAGTCCTCTCAACAACCTCTTCCCTCACCAGAACCTCAAGATATATCTTCAACATAATTTGGGTGACTTGGTTCTAGATCTCTGGATTCAATGCATCCATGAAATGCTTCTCTCTTACATCCTCATCTCGAAAAAGGTTCAAAGCATATCATAAAAGTTTCCTGAAACGGATTCCAAAATCTATCACACTAGAGCTCCTTGTCGAAGTGTAAGAAGCTCTTGGCAACTAGATGCCTTGATGGTCGATGAAAGAAACTCGACTCTAAACATGTCTCAAAACTCCTCCCATGAGATCTATAACTCCCCATGATCCCCGAGGAACAAGAACCACCATGGCCCCACTGCTCCACACAACATCTTCACAACCATGGACACCTAGTGCTCCTTCCGAGCAAGGATCAAACTGAATCCTATACCGACCTCCTCTAACTAGTCCTCTGTGACTGCATCTGAAATAGATCCTTCATACTTCTGGAGACTCTAGCACTAAAACTCTCGGAGTGTGTTCCTCCAAGTGTCATCGTCATGAACCTCTACCCTGTTTCGATTTGATGGAACATCCTTCTCGACATTTTTGGCGCAAACCTGACGAGGATGTTGACCTGGAGCTATACCTGTAAAATAAAAAATAGTTAGATCTCCTAAACAAGGAATATGGAAGACCCAAAATTAATTAATTAACGGTTTTCTTTCATTGATTTTAGGTTAACCTATCCCAAGGTCCACCCATTCCAACACATGCATAATGAATAATGGTGGATGATCCATTCCTAGGTCTCTACCCTGTAACTAGTATCACCTTATTTAGTAGAAATTATAAACATAATGGTTCGTACATCAGATCATAGGAGGACCTAAAAACCTATGTATTAGAGGGTATCTAGTGTTTACATGACATAATAAACCTGAATGACAACATTTCCCTACCAAACCATGAAAACTCACATGTTTGAAACTCCATACTCTATCATATACATCAACAAGACATCTGATACCAATATGTCATGACCCCCTCCCCACAAAGTGTACCCCTCCTAGGCCATCAATGTGAGATGGGAGATAATGACCCCCCCGAGTCCCGCCTCCTATAGGCACGGGTTAGGGACTAGCACTATGGGTATAGAAAACACCCAAATGGGAGGCGTTACCCGCTAATAGAAAAAAATAACAAAGAGAAAGATAATAAGAACACCAACCAAATCCATATCAGATAGAAAGAAAAATTAAATTCAATGTATCATATGTAATGTAACTCAAAACAACTACAAATGAATGGGGAAAAACTAAGAGTACCCAAAAGAATGTAAAAATTGTAGAAACCACAATCCTGAACAACTCCTGTAACCCCAAGATAGTTGAAACTAGCTTGATCTCCAACCTACTCCATGTGACCAGAAAAATAGTTTATATAGGCCTAGGGTGAGTATTACAATATACTCAGTAGTATCCTCCTCAAATCCTCATGAGAAAATGTAAAGAAAACATGCTAAAGAACAATGAACAACAAGTAAAACTATCTCATCACCTAAACAGGTATACTATGTTCCCAACCTCACTATGGATACTCTCACCATGTAATGAATTGAGGAGTATATAATATAATAATGGATATCAAGGGTACCCTGCTACTACTTCCCCACTAGTTTGTCGGTTTTCCTCAACGCCGCTGGTCCTAAGCATCTCTCTCCAAAAAGGATTTCCCACAGACACCTGGGAGTAGCACCACAACATACACATCATGCAACAAAACCACCATGTCCATGCAAGAATGTAACCAGGTAGTTTCTGGTAATGACCACTGATCACATAATGTGTATCATACGTCAGGTATTATATCTCAAGCCATTACAGCCCATACACCGAGTATGGATCCTCAATCCATCACAGCCTATTCACGTTACACCTAGAGTCATCCATAGGATACTATATCCAGAATATATGTGTGTGAATAACCACAATAAATTACAACCCTATAAACACATATATGGGACAAACTAACCATTGAGCCTACCAGCACAACTATCTACAAAGAGAATAGAGCGGGGCCAAAAGGGGTAGTCATCCATTCATCCACCCACCAAAATTTTGGTAAAAACACTCCCCAGGTCTCAAAATCCATGGGTTGTCTGTTTCTGTTACTAACGTGTTGGAGTAGTGTATAAACACAAAAATTAGAGAATATACTATACCTCACAACCACAGAATCGACATAACCAAGTCTTAGACACAACTAAAGCTAACGTCTCTCAGACTATGGGCTACAACATTGAAGACTAGGTATCCTATTAGCACACAACCATTAACAGAGATTTAATAAATTATTTCATTCCCTTTTTATTAGTTTCACTTTACAGTAATTAATTATTTAAATATTAATTAACCATTACCAATTACACATTAAATTTCATTAGCATCACCCCCAATGTATAACTTCCCTTTAAAATTACAACATCTTCAATATGTTCCAGCAAACTCCAACCTCATGGGTTAACATAATTTATTAAATTATTCTATACAGAATTACATTCCCATATTCCCAGACATTCTTGAAAAATAAATCTATGCTACAAACACAAGGGGGGACTACATGGTGAGTAGATGCACTACCTGTCAAGTCTTTTCTTCTTATTGGAAGAGTATATGCCCATCCTTTCTTGAGAACCTAAACACTGAAGTCACGTGGCATACCCCGCATGTCATCAACACTTTCAGAAGATGGGTAACTAAGACAAAATTCCTTGATCAGTGTGGAAATGTAATGGAGATAATCATCCAATAATAATTAGTATGCATCCAACTATCACATCCATCTCGTTCCATCATCTCAGGTATCCTCCCCGACACCCACAAGCATTAACCGATGCATCTCGCCACTCTAGGCGTCATCTACTTCCACATCCAAAAGGCCTCTCTGCCCCCACATATCACATCAGTCATCCAAGATCACATCACATCACAAGCAGCAGGAAGACAAACATCATAAAAA
This sequence comes from Viscum album, assembly GCA_963277665.1. Classification (NCBI taxonomy): domain Eukaryota; kingdom Viridiplantae; phylum Streptophyta; class Magnoliopsida; order Santalales; family Viscaceae; genus Viscum; species Viscum album. The sequence goes on along the minus strand of OY728159.1, from coordinate 2,097,540,518 downwards.
ATGGCTCTTGGCCTTTAAACAAGTAAGTGGGTAACTAAGAACCCATCATGGGTTTATCAAAAAAATATTCCGTTTTGAATTAACCGATTTATTATATGTAGGTTCCACATTCGGGAAACCTAAAAAGTAAGCTATCACAAATAAATTAAACATGCTTACTGCACCATTTTTATTAACATGAAAATTTCAACAAGAAGAACCAGATTCATTTACATGCCTCATTATCTTTAGACAAAAAATTATCGATTAATTCTGTTTTACGTTCTTTACCAATTTATGTCAAGAATGAACAACTATACGAAGTAATTATATATATCACACTATCTTTAAAAACATGAGGCAATAACATACAATCGATATTTATTTATCTGGTTCAAATATTTATTCTGCCAGTTCTATTGTCATCAAGTGGGATAAAACATGCTAACAATAAAATTTCATGTAAATGAAAATAGAAGCAATGAATCCACTACCTCAAATAGTTCTTGACGTTCATTATCCACACAACGGGCCATGATCCACTTCTCTTATCAACTAAATACACCCGAGGATGCCATGGTAGGATGACACCCACTGAACCCAAAGAAAATTCCATTAGAAGAATGAATCTTATATGCTATAAAATGGAAAGGAGAAACAGGAGAAGATGAACTCCAAAAGACCGATGATAAAACATACATTATATCAAGGATTGGTCAATACTACTGGGTTGCATAAAAAACAGAGCAGAATTAATCCTAGGAGTAAGTTTGATTATGAAAATCATAAAGAATAAAATGAAAGGTTCTACCATCTCATATCCATGATCAGAGAGGAAAAATTAGGGAGGAAGATACCTTGTCCCTTTAGAAGATGTAACAGAGAAGTGGTTTAAGATACGATGGGTTTTCCATTAAAAGGGAACCACATTAAACCCAGTGGTTTGACCAAGGTAAAACATCCCGAGCCTTAGGAATAATTAATATAGGTGTTAGGGCCATTGAATCAGCCTTAGAATCATTAAAATGAGGCTTTAAATGAATTTTACATCAAAGGAAAACACCAAAGGTATGAAATCGTAGGAAGATGGAAACACTGTTCAAAAACTCATAAATTGGTAAAGAAAAAATACAGTTCATCTACCTCACAGTTAGAACCTCGCTGATAGAACACTATTCTTGAACCTCACTGATAGAACATTGTTCATGAACCTCACCTTTAGAACCTAACCGAATGAAATTTGTTCATGAACCTCACCAATAGAACAATGTCCATAAACATCATTGATAGAACACTGTTCATGAACCTCAACGTTAGAACATCACTGATAGACCACAGTTTGTGAACCTCACCGATTGAACCACACCGATAGAACATTGTTCATGAACCTTACCTTTAAAACCTCACTGATAAAACACTGTTCATGAACTCAATATTTGGCGAAGGAAATAGAGGTTACAAATAGACCTCACCATTCTGAAAACCCTATCCACGAACTCAAAATTTGAAAAAGGAATGAGAGGTTACCAGTAGAGGTTACTGATAGAACTGTTCACCGATAGAAAAGTTCATAGAATTGGAAACATGGAAATGGAAAGAGAGGTTACCGTTTAAGGTTTCCGATATAACTTTTTACTGATGGAACTATTCATAGAATTGGAAATTTGGAAAAGGAATGAGAGATTACCATTAGTGGTTGCCGACAAAACTGTTCATCAATGGAACTGTTCCCAGAATTGGAAATTTGGTAAAGGAAAGAGAGGTTACCGTTAAAGGTTACTGATAGAACTGTTCACCGAGGGTCACTGATGAAACTATTCAAAGAAGGTTACTAATGACATTGTTCACTTAAGGTCACTGATACACTATTTATAGAAGGTTACCGTTGAACTGTTCACAACTGTCAACTGTTGGAACTGTTCATCGAACAGGAAAATTGGTAAAGTGTTTGGGATAAGTCCCCTTGACTGACTGAATCACCTCAAACACAATATTTTCACAAAGTAATGGTCTGGGGAGGTCTGGTCCATTACAGTAGGTCTTTTTACTAAACCATGTAAATATCATTGGATTCCTTATCTTTATATTTTTTTCATACGAAAGGTGAGGTTGCACGTTATATTTTAGTGGATTATAACTCTATCATGTTTCAAAGGATAACTATATTTTTTTATAAGTTATGAAATATTCATATAAATGTACAAGGAACCAATGATTCCCCCCTCTCAGTGGTCTTGATCTTACAGAAGAACTATAATATGGAAGAGAAAAAAAATTAATATCAAAATTTCTTGCTCATCAATATCATGAACCAAACCATTTACTCTGAACCTCCCCATTAAAATCTCACCAACACACACCATACTCATAAGGGATTTTACGTTTTATTAAAGGGATATGTATCAAGAAAATAATAATATGAATATGTAATTTTTATTTTAAATAGAATAATGTTCATATTTTCTTCTTATTGTTACATTATTAATAGTTTTAATTTTCATACAATGAATCATAAATTGTATACTTGTGAAATATTTAATTTTTAATAAGGAATTTATTTTTAAAAATTAATCAATTTTGGAATTAAAAAATAATTTAGTAAGATATTTTCATTATTTAATTTTTATGAAATATAAATTGTCATATAATATTTATGATGTCAAATGTATTTTTTTCTATGTGTTGAAATAATTGTTGATGTCAATGAAAATGAAATTTCTATATAAATTTAGAGTGTTATTTTTAATGATATAATTAACATATATAAAATATTATTTAATTAAAAATTATATTATTTTTCAGTTATAATTTTTAAATTATCAAATGAGGAATTTTTCATAAATTTCAGAGACAAAAAAATTTGCAGGTGAAAAATTAAATACCTTATAAATATACGGTGTGTATTATGACATCATAATGCCCCAAATGTGATATAATAAATACAATCATTTATATCTAGGACCAAATCTATTATTTCCTTTAATGTAATTTTATTTTATGTGTATGTATATATTTTATAAAGCCTTTATGAATCCTCCAAAACCATTAATTAATTTTAATGTTTTGAAAGCATTTTTTAAAGAGTTTGATGAAATTACACATTATATAAGATATTTGTTATATGTTCATCCCATGAACATAAAAAAATTATAAAACACTACCATTTGGATTAAACCATCGAAAACCCATTGAATGGATTGTCATTTTGGTAATCTTGTTATACCAAGTCAAAAACCTATGATTGAGATATAATAATGTATCACCCTCACTAACCGAATATATACCCACACATTATCCGAATAATCTTAACAAAAAATACATTTATCACATCCTTAGTATAACCTCCCCTATAAATAGTCCTTTAACGGTTCCCCCAATGTCTCATGAATATCATTTATAGAATTGGGGGATAGAAACTAAAATAACAGATCTTTTACTCTCATTTTTATTCAGTCACCTACATTATTTAATGCCTCTGAATTTCCATATTTCATGTTGGGATATTCTCTTAGTTATCTCCCTTATATTCCATTTTATGTAAAAATTATGATGGACCCCTTTAACTCTCTTACTCCCTCCAATGAACCGTTATGTATAGTTGTTACCATACCGAAATCTAGTAAGAGATCCTCATCTTCACTTCTTAATTCAAGATTCTTTTTTTATCTTCTACCTTTGATTTCGAATTCCTTATGTGGCGAAGTTTCATTCCATGTAACTGTTTTTACCCAATTGATATAAGAATTATGAGATACCCATTTTTACCTCATTAAAAAAATTTATGAATTTTTTGTGACGATGTTATGCTCACAGAATTTCACTGTGATTATCCATTCAAGAAACATTGTGTAGTCAATTCCATAACCAAATACTACAAAGGGTATTCACCTATATACATTTATATTTATTATAATAAAAAAATACATGTATTTATTCTCACTCCTTGATTATGAAATAAAATAATATTATGAATGAATCCATGTGGTTTGATCTAGGTGGTACACATAATGATGAGAATGAAATTAAAGTGATCAGTTCACCTAGAATTATATAGATCCTTAATGCATTGGGTAAAGTTTAGAATCATGAGACTTCATTTTGGGATAAAGTGTGTACCTAATTTCTAAATTTATATTTCTACATTTTGTTCAATTGATGTCAGTCTCGACCCATGTTAATGATGTCATGTTGTATGTTATTTCTATATATATCATGTTTCCTTTATATCTATCACTATATATCATCTCCCATTATACATGTTTATGATTCTCACTAATTTTTTGCCCCATTGATATGACTATATTCAAACATGTATTATTTTATTCCTTTTATTCCAATTTTATTCCCTTAATAGACTTTATAACTCTCCGCTTTCTTATATGTGTCCCCATGTTATCCCAAGCTATGTTATGTACGAAGAAATATTTTGAGCATGTTAATGTATTTTTTAGTAAATATGTTGTGTCCCATATTTTAAGTTGTTTTATAATGTTCCTAATTCCCAAAGACAGTAGACATATCAATCATAAAAGTTATATTATGAGTAAATTTATTTAATAAATCATCTATTAATTTGAAATAAAGTGTTAGGTTTATATATTTGTTATCAATGTAAAAATTCATTTATTTTGGGGTTTAGAAAAATTGAACTATAATGAAATACTTGGGATAAGAATATGTTTAAGAAAACATCGCAATTTTTTTAAGTATAGATTATTTGTTTTAACAATAAAGTACATCCTTTTCTAAAACAAAATAGCTGAACGTGTCTTTGGATTATATGTATAGTGGGGTAAAACTCAGAAACAATATATTAAACTTGACATGACCCAGAACGAGGGAATGATGATGGGCCTTTACCCACACATATTTTGACACTCCTAGGGGATATTATTTTTTAAATTCATAAGATTGTTATGAACCATTATTAAGGAATAAGAAATTACCATAAGAGAATATGTCAGGAAATAGATCAAGGATAAAAACCCCTGAAAGGTAGAAATTAATAAGATGATGAAAAAATTTTAATTTATATGTTATCCCTATAATTTCATTATATTACATTTTATGTGAGTAATAGTATAAAATTTCCCATACCTAATCCTATCTTGGAAAAAGTAAATGTTTAGAACTAAAATAAATTCATGAATGGTAGTGTTATAACCCATAGTTCAACGCAATTATTTATATCATGAATTCTTAGTAGAATTAATCAAACACCACCTAATGAATAGAAGTATAGTTGTCAGTGAAAACATAAAATGGGGAAATTATTGAATCTATAGAATAAAACTCCTCCCTTGTAAAAATTTATAGGACAAATAGACCAGAAATCCATCTAATACACCCATTGGTGTAATTTTATGAAATCATTAGCTTAGATTGTCATTCCCTAAATAGTGCAAACTACAATTTCAGTGAGATGGAAATCACCCTCTATTTTGCAAATTCCCCTCCAATTACATATGAATTCGAGGAGATGGATAAATCTTAATTAGAACCATCTTCTCAATAATAGATACTATTGAACAGAAATAATAAATATATATCTGAAAAGATTTATTCTACAAAAATTATAATCTTTGAAGAAATTCACATTATAAGGGAATATAATGATTTGTTTCCTAAAGAATTTAACGGTCTTCTTCCTATCAAAGTGGTTGAATTTTATGTCGAGATTATAAATGGGGAGTTTCCATTATACCAGACTCCATATAGAATATATGTTATAGAATATTACTATATGAATAAGAAAACAAGAGAATCTAGAAAAGGGGATTCGACTCTCTACTTATTCACCTTGGGGTGAATCAGTCCTCATCATCATGGAGAAGGATATATCAATGTGCATTTTTATTGATTTTCATGATCTAAAAAAGATCCTACGAAATGAAAAGAATATTTTGAAAAGATTAATGACTTGATAGATCATATACATGAAAATAAATACTTCAACAATGTGGTTCATCAAATGGGATATTACCATGTTGGGGTGAAGATAGTGGATATCCCCATGACCACTTTTCATACAATGTACATGCACTATGAGTTCATAGTGATCCCATTCAAACTCTCTAATGCTCCTAAAATAATCCTGGTGTTGATTAATATAGAATTTACGAAATTCCTCATCATATTTTTTAGAATTCATTATAGATTATATTCTATTACACATCACGAGAAATGAGGTGCATGAGTTGAATCCGAGAACTATTGAAAAGTATTTATGAAAGGAGAATCATTGTGACTAGTTCATAAAAAGTGAGTTCTGGTTGAAGAATGTATTATTATTAAGATACATAATTATAAGAAATGAAATATTTGTGAACCCTAAAAAGTCATAAGTAATTTAATGTTGGATGATTCAAACATTTGTGAAATATATACTTAGTTTAACTTGATTAGTTATACATTATCATCAAATCATTAAACCCATTACCAAGATTACTCGGATGGGAGTAATGTTTTAGTGGAATGAAGAATTTGAATTGATATTTATGGAGATGAATAAGGGGGTTATCACGGAACTTGTACTTACTTTTCCCTAAAGTGGAGAAAATTTTTATGTATTCAGTGATGCATCAAAAAATTGGCTTTGTTATGTGTTAACATATAAATAAAAAGTGATCTACTATTGAGAAATAAAATTTAGTATTCACTAATATAACTACCAAATGAATGATAATTATTTGGATGAAATGATATTCACTTTGAAAATATGGTGGAATTATATCATTATAGACTTGTGTAAATATAAATCAATTTTAAAATCATCAAGTTTATATTAAAATTGATAGACCTTAATATGCACCAAGAATGATTGTTAGAAATGATCACGGATTACGACTACTAAATTCACTACCATCCATGGAATGATATTAATGTGGAAAATGATCTATGTATAAAGGAACCATAAATTATATCATTTAGTAGAGTTGATAGGGATCCAATAATCATAGATTTTGAAATTATGAATATGGAAATCATAAAGGAAGGAACATCATTAATCCTTTAACAAAATATTTATCATCCATCCCTTCTAAAATGAATAATGTATTGTCAACCTATTAATTTGTGAATTCATAAGAAATTCGAAATTATAGTAAATATAAAATACTAATAGATCACTAATTTTGAAGGATTTTTATTATTATTCGCAACACTATATATACCGTCAAATTCTAATCTAAATAAGGATTTGTAATATGATAGAAATATGTTAACCTTATACATATCTCCATAAAGAAAAAAAAGATATATTGAGATCTATGAGAAAAATATTGGTGGGAAAATATGAACAAGTATATAATAGATTACACATCAAGAAGCCTTGTATGTTCTCATGTGATAGATGAATGAACAAAATCCATGGATATAATGAAAACAATACCCATACCTACATGGAAATGAGAAAAAATATACATGAAAATTTTAATGATTCTTATAAAGACAACAAGAGGTAATTATTCTACTTGGGATTTGGTAGATCATCATATAATTAAATTTTCTTTTAATTGTGATTTTAGAGAACTTATCACCCAATAACCTTGAAATGATATACATTAGAAAAGTGTTGAGGCCATATGGAACACCACTAACGATAATATTTGATCGAGATTAATGATTTACCCAATATTGTGGAAGAGTATTGTAAACTATATAAATAATTATTTGAACATTAGCATGAATTATCTCCCAAAAACAGATTTCCAATATGAGATGACTTTCCATACACTAGAGGATTTTTTAGCTTATTATCAATTATCTTGAAAGGAGGATGGGATCAACATCGTCCACCTATCACATTCAAAAATAATAATATTTTGATCCTTAGAATCCAAATGGATTCCCATGAAGAGCATTATTTTAAGAGGTGAAAACCAATTGAATATAGGGATGAAATTAGGGAATGAAAAATACTAGGACATGAAATAGTAATGTAAATGGTAGAAAAGGTTAAGACCATTCAACAACACATCAATGCTGCACAGAGTCGACATATGTGCTTTTTGAAAATCATCGATGAGACCTAGAGTTTGATATTGTATAAATTGTATTCCTCTATATATCCCCCATTGAGTAAAATCTTGATATTTATGAATAAAGTAATGGTTAGACCAAGATACATCATCCCCATGGAGATCATTGATCTATTTGGAGTGGTTGCATATTGAGTAGAAATCACACCTAACATATCTCATTTACATGATTTATTCCATATATCCCACTCATGGAAGTACATACAATAACCCTAACAAGTACTCAATATGGATGTTGTATCATTGGTGAATGATACCACATATGAGGAGCATTCTGTGAATATCATAGATCATAGATACAATGTTTTAGGAATAAGACAATGCTCCTCATCCATGTTCTATTGAGAAACCAAAATTTTAAAGAAGAAACTTGGGAACTAGATGATGTGATGAAAAATTATCACCCTAATCTATTTTAGTTTGAGGAATAAAAAAATTTGGATGTTGAAATTTCTAAAGGGGGAGGATTGTAATGACCCCATCTATTATAAATAAAAAAACATTATGATTTAATGAAATATTTTATTATATAATATGGTTATAAAAAAGACAAGAACTCTATTTGTTTTATTATAACCAATTGGAATTAAAATACCATTAATCATCACTACCATTGATAATATATCCATTGAACAATGATCACATTATTAGTATAAATATTAGGTTATAACTAGTCTAATTGAAATATTCAAAGGATATGATGGCCTCATATAGTAGGATTTTTTCTTTTGAATCCCATTTATAGAAGGTTCCATGGCAGATAGATTCACTTGTATTTTCCATTAACCAAGTCCAAGATGAGATTCTACAAACTGGTAAAGACCTAGAAACTTCAAAGAATTGTTTTTAATACTTTGGAATTTTATGAGTCTATGTCTTCTGATGGCACTTGATTCTGAGGCCCGGTTTTCCCAGAATCAAGTAATGAAGTTTAGCTCATGTATGTTCTGTGAACGAACGAGCTTGTTTTTCTATATTTCGAATTAGTGGTCAGAATTAAAATCTGAGGGCATCGATGAACTCGCAACACCGGTAATTTATTAACTGGATCCCTATCGTAGTTGCGTTCACACAGGAGGACAAGTAAATTTTTCGGGGTTTATTTAAGATGTAAATAAAAAAATTGTTGGAACAATTTTTATTTCATAAGGAGGCTTTTACCTCCCATGGGTAGTTAAGGGTGGGGCCCAGAACCACTTAACTACCCAAGTGTGGATGTTAGAAGGTGGGGGCGCAGACGAGCCCTACCATTTAATTTCCACTGGTCACTTTAACATCCCCTCATTAAATTGGAAAACCACATTAAATGCCAATCTCTCCACCTCAATCCATTAAATTATGTCACCCCATAATTTAATGAGGAACCTTCCTCTTTCCCCTTTTTATTTAACTGCCAATGCGTTTAATAATGGGGAACCTTCTCTCCCCCTTCTTAAATTAATTTTCATCATGTTATTAAATGTGGTGAATTAATTCTGGGAGTTTCTTTGCGTGTGTAATTAAATAATTGGAGGAACCTATTATTTAATTTGGGGAATAACTTTCATTGTGAAGGAGAACTTTGGAGATTTTGGAAGAACGCCGGTCTCCGACGAAGAATGATGAAGAACGTCGGTTCCTCGAAGATCGATGACGTGCCACCCTTAATCTTCTCTGTGACAAGAGAGGAGACAATGCTTCCTCCTCAACTTGCTCCGAGGACGCCTACGATCCTCATCCCCACGATGTCATCTACCGCGACGCCGACATCTAAATTCATCTGTTGAGGTAGGGGAAATTGTATAAATTTCTTTATGTAATTTTTATACCCTCGGCTTGGCATGTAAATCGTTTTGTGATGTTTGACTAACGAACAAGTCCGAACCAATCCCTATATATTCCATGATGTGCGGAATAATTGGTGACAACGAAGAGGGACCGAAATGGAGATTGGAGGCCTTCGCAGTTGTGTATAGGTCCCGAGACGACCGCAGGCACAAATAGAAGCAAATTTGGACATCTGGAATAACTCTGGGGGCCCGCAAAAGCCCCTGGTAGCATCGGCGGCACGCAAAAGCCCCTGGAGTCTCCCCAGCACACCACCGGAAGAAGCCGCTGTTGCGAAGGCTGGATCTCACGGTCACGCGAGATCCTAGGGAAGAGACGGTGCCACCCTGGCACTGCGTCCATGGAAAGAGGGGGGCCACATTCCCCCCCTACTCGGACCGCTGGCCGAGCCATTGCACCCCTCGGTCGGGCCGGGGCGGGTCGCGCGGACGAGGCCAGGCCGCGCCAGGCCAGGTCGGTCCATGCCCCGCCGGGCCGGGCCGTTCCATATCGGGCCGGACCTGGACTCGGGTCGGGTCCACCCAGTTCGGGCGGACCCACGGGGGGTTGGGCCGGGTCTGATCGGGCCTAGACCCCCACATCGGACTGTTTTCGGTATTTTTCTTATAACTTGAGCTACAGACCTCTGATCGATGCACCGTCACTTGAGTATGAATCCATGGATCAAGAAGGTAGTTTTGAAATATTACACTTGAGGTTCTGGCAATGTTTGGATTCAACCAAGTTGGTTCGAACCCGAAACCAATCGGGCCCTCGGAGCGGAAACACTTATAACTTAATGAACGGACGTCCGTTTGATGTGCCATCAAATTAGTTGAATTAATCTTGATGAGACTGTCCTTTTGGATTACTACACTTGAGGTTTGTATGTATTTGTAGTACGATCGGGTTGGTTTTATCTTAAAAACCAAACGGGCTCCTGGGACGGAAATGCCAATAACTCCCAAACCGGGCGTCCGATTGACACACTATCTGTCGCGTTGGGTTTCTTTTAGGAAGACAGTACTTTAGGATACATCAACTCTAGATTTCATGTTATTTGGTGTATCGACTCTCTTTCTTTATTGAGGATCAAACCCTCCCAGAATTGAGCATGTTGTGTGCGGGAACCCTATAGCTGGCTGTGACTGCGACGATGGCGACTACATTTGGATCCTCCATGGGTTCGGCAGTGAGGATGATTGTACATGGATCCTCCATGGGTTCAGCAGCGAAGATGTCCATACTGGTATCCTCTGTGGGTTAGATGACGATTACTACTATTCTTGTATCCCATGTGGGTCCGACAGTATGTCCTCTATACTTGTATCATTAGTAGGTCCAGCAGAGTAGCTGGTCTTATATCCTATGTGGGTTCGACAACATAGCTGGTCTTGTATCCTATGTGGGTCCAACAGTATAGATGAATCAGTGGCTACGCCTGATCATCTGTATCGCCTTGCGATGTGTATACCTATGTGAGCTGAGTCTTGGTTCTCAATCATTATCATCGATGTGATTGACTTGCATTCCTGTGTGGACTGGGTTGTGTTTTCATGTGTGGAATGGGTTATGATTGGTCTCCTGAGTTGGAGCGGTTTTGTAACTGATGACTTAGGTATATGTATGGACATATACCCAAGTAGAGTTGTTTGATACTTTGTGATTGTATCTTTCTTTTGCGTTTTGTCCTTCGTTTATTCTGAGAGACCTACGGGGTTCTCGAGGTCCCCACTGAGTATCGTATACTCACCCCTGCATGGGCTATGCCCACACTACATTGTGTTGTATGCAGACGACAGACAACATTGACCGAGGTGGAGGCTTGTGGAGCTGGATGGTACCCGGAGGTGGACCACTTGGCGGGACGTACACGGAGCGGACGACTGGACCCGAGGAGTTGAGGAGACTATATGTACCAACCCTTTAGGTGTTAAATCTAGAGGATGTATCAGATTTGCTGTTTTACTTACTTCTGTTGTACTTTCCTTTCAGTTGTACTGTACTTTCAGTTGGGTTTGTATATTGTCCCATTTACTTTTCAGCACCTACCGTGTACCCAATTTTACTTAGTTCTTACTTCACTTGCATACCATGTTCTGTTTTTGTTTACTTTATAAAAGGAAATGCATTCCCCTTTTTCGGGATTTACTCCTTTGGTGCTAGTCACTAGCCCCTGGCCTATGGAAGGCAGGATTGTGGTAGTCACGGCACGGGCCCTGAGGATGGGTGGTGACAAATTTGTATCGGAGGAGTCGGTTCTACCGTAGAACTCAGGATTCTGATAATTTATTCTCTCTAAAGCAATATTGTAAAGAGTATTGGGTGGGTTTTCAGTCTAGGTAGTCAATTGTTGGTGCGGCGGCCGACGTATCCATACACTAGGACCCTAACCTCTGGTTTCTGACTCAGTGCATGAAAACACTGATTGCGTGTCTCTTTCCTTTTTAAACCTTTTCTTTGTGATTACATTGTGTCAGCTCACTAGGTATACTATTTGACCGTGGTGTACCTGTTTCTTTTCAGGATGGCCCCACGAAGGCAGCCAGCTAGGGTTCCTAGTTACATGCGGGATGGAAGCCCACCGAGCAACGAGGCCTCGGTGCAAGGCCCCATTACAGCAGATGCACTAGTGGTACCACTACCAGCTGTGCCACTGTTTCTACAAGCCCCAGTTGCAGAGAGTGAACACCGCCTGAGCGCATTGCATGAGTTTCAGAGGTAGAGGCCACCCAGGTTCTATAGAGAGATGGATGCTTAGGCTGCCAAGGATTGGATAGAGGCCATCGTCAGAGTCTTCAGACTGGTAGGGACACTAGAATATCTTATGGTGGTCCTTGCCGTGATTCTCCTACATGAAACATCAGGTAGATGGTGGAGGCTGAGGCTCCAGGTGCACGATTAAGAATCTCTTCTATGGACGGACTTCGAGTGAATCTTCCACTAGGAGTTTGTTTCAGCCACCCTCCATGCGGTGCACATCCATGAGTTACTAAAGCTACGGTAAGGCAGCATGTCAGTAGCCTATTACTCGATGAGATTTACTATCCTCTCACACTACTCCACTAACATGGTACGGGACCCATTCTTCTGGGCCCAGACCCATGAGCATGGGCTGAGGCATGAGATCAGATCTTCGAAGATTCCCCTTAGCATCGCGATGGAGGCGGTGTTGCTGGAGTGATCCCTGTTAGTGGAGATCTTTCTCACCGAGTAGCCATCAGCAGCGAGACCCACCATAGGAAGACACAGAGTGAAGTCTTCTGCATCCATTAATCAATAGATGATATAGGGGTCCAAGCAGTCCAGGCCGATAGGTGGGTGACCTCAGGATTCAGGTTCAGTTGTTCGGGGAACATAGCGCATAGCCAGCCTTACGAGGAGAAAACAATGCTATCAATGTAGTAGGCAGGGCCACATGGCTCGTGACTGCCCGACCTGCTATGTAGACGAGTAATAGACCGTAGATGGACCTCCCAGGAAGAGGCAAAGGTTCGACCATGGAGGTCCTCAGGGTGCAGGCAGACAAGGTAGAGGAGTTGGCCGAGCAACGGGTAGTGGACGACACGTTGAGGCTCTACCACCACCACACCCAGAAGGTCCACCCCTACCACAAGGAGATGGCGGGTAGAGGCAGGATTAGCTCCAGGAAGTGGAGGTTTATGACCAAGGTGCACCTAAGATTATTCGAGGTACTGTATGTGTCTACTCCACCATTACTGCAGTTCTTATAGACACTGGTTCGAGTCATTCTTTTATTACCATAGCCCTTGTTTGGAGCTCGGAGATTCTGACGGAGTTGTTGCCTCGATCCTTACGGCTAGAGACTTTTATGGGAAAATAATCGACAATTACGCAATGGTACCAGAAGTGTGAGCTTACTCTAGGCGGCGACAGCTTCTGCTGGGAACTTCTTGTAGCGGCGTCGAGGCCTTACGACATCATCTTGGGTATGGACTAGTTATCTACAGTCCATGCTCAAATCGACTGTATTAGGTGCAAGGTGCGATGTGTCTGCACGGATGGGACCAGGTTCATCTTCACTGACGAGAAGGAATACATTGTAGCACAGGATGGACTCATGAAGAGGAGAGGGAATCCGATCACACCTCAGTTGGGAAGACTCATCCTCAGAGTAGTTGACGTGCGTAGTCCGAGTTTTCCTGTAGTGGTGGATCAGTATGTGGACGTTTTTCTTGACAGTGTTCCAGGACAACCTCCTCGAAAGGAGGTAGATTTCTATATAGTTCGGTACCCCTACACATCACCGATATCAACTATAACATACCGGATGGCTCCCACCATGCTTCGTGAGCTGCATGTACAGCTGGAGGACTTACTGGGGAAAGGTTTCATCCAACACAGCCTTTCACCCTGGGCTTCTCCGATTCTGTTCACCAAGAAGATGGATGGGAGCTTGAGACTGTGTGTTGACTACCGCCGCCTGAACCAGGTGACTGTGAGGAATAATTATCCGCCTCCGAGGATTGACGACCTCGTTGATCTGCTCAAGGAATCATGTTGGTTCTCGAAGATAGAACTCAGGTCAGGCTACCATCAGCTCCGAGTTCGGGATGAGGATGTGAAGAAGACGACCTTCATGTGTCGGTATGGCCACTATGAGTTCTTGTTCATGCCCTTTGGTGTAACCAATGCTCTAGCAGTGTTCATGTGTCTCATGAACAAGATCTTACAGCCCTACCTTGACCGGTTTGTCGTAGTCTTCACTGAAAACAAACTGATTTAATCGACCACCGAGGAGGAGCACACCTACAACATACAGGTTGTACTGGATACACTCTGAGAGCACCAGATTTATGGTAATCTCGTGAAGTTACAGTTCTGTATTCAAGATGTTTACATCTTGTGGCACGTCATCTCAGAGGCAGGAGATCCAGTGGATCCCACGAAGGTTGAGTCCATACTTTCTTAGGATCCACCACGGATCGTGACGGAGGTGCGGAGTTTCCTAGGTATGAATGGGTACTATCGGAGATTTGTACCAGACTTCTCCAGAGTTTCTGCACTGCTTACAGCTTTGACAAAGAAGGAAAAACCCTTCATGTGGTCAGACAGATGTTAGCAGATCTTTTAGGAGGTGAGGCATAGATTGCCCAGTGCACCCATATTGAGGCTACCAGAGGAGGGCGTAGGGTACGTAGTTTACTGCGATGCATCAGGGACCAGACTCGGGTGTGTCCTGATGTAGGAGCAAGCAGTGATCGCTTACGGTTCATGGCAGTTGAGGTCGCACGAGCCTAACTATGCTACCCATGATCTGGAGTTAGTAGCAGCGGTCTTCACCCTGAAGATGTGGCAACACTATCTAATGGGTGAGCGATTTATAGTCTACTCGGACCACCGGTTTCTCAGGTAAATTTTCTCACAGAAGGACCTGAACCTGAGACAGCAGCGATGGACGAGTTCCTCTAGGATTATGACTTTGAGATTGTCTATACTCCTAGGAAGGGGAACGTTGTGGCTGATGCTCTCAGAAGGAGATCGGGAATTCAGCTACTTGGAGAGGCGATATAGTAGTTAGCCACATTGAAGATATCCTTCGTGGATATAGATGGGGCAACCTCTATTCAGTCCCTCACAGTCACTCCTCCACTACTTCAGCTGGTCAGAGAGGCACATCATGGGGACTTTGACTATGTGGTACGACATGCTTAGATATCATCAGGGCTGGCACCTGATGGATTTTCTGAAGGGGGTACACACCATCCTTTTCATGGGATCTACCATAGTACTAGTTGCACGATAAGAGGAGGTGCTAATGGATTTCCACACTTCCCCTCTAGCGGTACATCTAGGAGTAGGGAAGATGTACCGGGACCTCAGACGATAGTACTGGTGGCCTGGTATGAAGAGGGTTGTAGCAGAGTTCGTTTTTTGATATCTCACTTGTCCGCAAGTGAAGGTATAAAACCCGGTACCAGTAGGCTTGGTACAGCCCTTAGAGGTCCTGGAGTGAAAGTGGGATAGGATATCCATGGACTTTGTGATAGGGCTCCCACGTACTTCCAGAGGGCACGAAACCATCTGGGTGATCATAGACCGACTCTCCATGTCGGCCCACTTCCATCTGATCAGAGACCAGGGCTCAGTAGGGAGCATGGGAAACCTCTACATTCAGAAGATCATACGACTTCATGGTGTCACATCTTCTATCGTCTCTGATTGAGATGCTCGATTTACTTCCCAGCATTGGAAGGGGTTGTAGGAGGCCTTTGGGACGCTGCTATGCTTGAGCACTACCTTTCACCCTCATATGGATGGACAGACATAGAGGACCATTCAGACACTCTATGACATGCTCCATGCATGTGTCCATGACTTTGGTCGCAACTGGGAGGATCACCTACTCTTGGTGGAGTTTTTTTACAACAACAGTTACCACTCCACCATCGGGATGGCACCTTAAGAGGCATTGTACGGCCGACCCTGAAGATCACCTATGTGCTGGGCTGACCATGGGGAGTCAGCACTCGTAGGATTAGAGATGGATCGGGCTGTGATGGAGAAGGTGAAGGTCATATAGGAGTGGATTAGGACTTCACAGGGCAGACAGAAGTCTTATGTCGATAGGAGGTGGAGACCACTGGAGTTCGAGGATGCATACCACGTTTTCCTACGGGTCTCACCTCGATGTGGATTGCAGAGATTTGGCCGGGGCAGGAAGTTCACTCTGCACTTGATCGGACCAATCTAGGTCCTAATCAGGGTAGGCGGGGTGGCTTACCACATGACCCTTCCACCTTAGTTGCACTGGGTGCACAACATCTTCCACGTATCACAGATGAGGAGATACCTGCATGACCTGACACATATCATCGACCACGCGGAGCTGGACATCGATGACAGGGTGAATTTTGCGGAGGTCCCAGTGCAGATCGAAGATCGACAGGAGCAGGTCCTACGTGGATGGTCGATTCCTCTGGTTCACATTTTTTGGTAGCATGGGAACCTCTAGGAGAGAACATGGGAGCGGGAGGCTAAGATGTGTGCTCAGTACCCCCATTTGTTCCCCTAATTTTTGTTGTAGCATTACTGGGAAGTAAAGACCTGAGTTAGGAGTGATGTAAAGACCCAGAAATTTCAAGGAAATTTTTTTTAAATACTTTGGAATTTTACGAGTCTGTGGCTTTTTACAGCACATGATTTTGAGGCCTAGTGTGACCGGAATCAAGTTTAGAAGTTTAGCTCGGGTACGTTCAGTGAAAGAACTAGTGGGATTTTATATCTGTTGAACCGGTGCTCGGAATTAAAATCTGAGGGCACTGATGAACTCACAATACCAGTAATTTCATAACGAGATCCTTACCGTAGTTTTGTTCGCATGGGAGGAGAAGATAATTTTTTGGGCTTTATTTATGATGTAAATAAAAGAATTGTCGGAAAAATTTTTTATTTCATAAGGAGGTTTTTCCCTCCCATGGGTAATTATGGGTGGGGCCCACAGCCACTTAACTACCCAATTGTGGATGTTAGAGAGGTGGGGTCCCACACGAGCCCTACCATTTAATTTCCTCTGATCACATTAACATCCACTCATTAAATTATCAAACCCCATTTAATTGCAATCCATCCACCTCAATCCGTTAAATTATGTCATCCCATAATTTAATGAGGAACCTTCCTCTTTCCCCTTTTTATTTAACTTCCAACACATTTAATAATGAGGATCCTTCTCTCTCCCTCCTTAAATTAATTTTCATCACATTATTAAATGTGGTGAATTAATTTTGGGAGTTTCTTTTCATGTGTAATTAAATAATAGGAGGAACCTATTATTTAATTTGGGGAAGAACTTTCATTGTGCAGGAGAACATTGGAGCTTTTGGAAGAACACAAATCTCCGATGAAGAATGATGAAGAATGCTGGTTCGTCGAATATCTGCGAAACACCACCCTTTCTCTTCTCTGTGACAAGAGTGGAGACGTCGCTTCTTCCCCGACGCTCTCCGACGACACCTATGATCCTCTTCCCCGTGACGCCATCTACCGTGACGCTGGCGTCCGACTTCAATTGTCTAGGTAAGGGAAATTGTATAAATAACTTTATGTGATTTTTATACCCTCGGCTTGGAATGTAAATCATTTGGTGATGTTTAGAATCACTAACATGGTGGGTGAGAACTAACGAACAAGTCCAAACCCACTGTTATTTTGTTCTTTGATGTGCGGAATAATTGGAGATGACGAAGTGGGACCGAATTGGTGATTCGAGGTCCTCATAGTGGTGTACTAGACCCGAGACAACCAGAGGTGCAGACGAGAGCAAAATCAGACCACCGAAATGACTCTGGGGGCCCGTAGAGGCCCCCAAAGGCGCGGGTCGCCGGCACCCCGCCGACAGAAGCCGCGGCGGCGAAGGCCATATCCCATGGCCACGCGGGATCCCGGGGTAGCCACGATGCCACCTTGTCACCGTGTTCGCGAAAATAGGGGGGCCGCGTTTCCCCCTGCTCGACTAGTTGGCCGAGCCAGCGCACCCCCTAGTGGGGTAGGGGCGAGTCGCACAGATCGGGCCCGGCCGCGCCCAGTAGGGTTGGGCCGCACCCTATCGGGTTGGACCCGGACCCGGGTTAGGTCTTTCCAGTTCGGTCCGACCCATGGGGGTTGAGCTGAGTCAGACTGGGCCCAGACCCCCACTTCAGACCGTTTTCATTCTTTTTCCCATAACATGAGCTACGGACCTCCGATCGACGCACCATCTGTCTCGTTGGTTCGAACCCAAAACCAACCGGGGCCTTTGAGCGGAAACGCTTATAACATAAGGACATAACATCTGTTTGAAGTGTAGTCAACTGGGTTGAATTCCTATTTATGAGATGATACTTTTGGCTTACTCAACCTGAGTTTTGGACACAGTTGGAGTATGGTCGGGCTAGTTTTTAGCTTAAAATCAACTGGGCTCCTAGGACGGAAAAGCCAATAACACTCAGATCGGGCATCCGATTGACGCACCGTATGTCGCGTTGGGTTTCTTTTGACAAGACAGAACATTGGGATACATCAACTCTGGACTTTGTGACAGTTGATGTATCAACTCTCTCTCTTTCTCGAGAAACAGACCCTCTCGGAATCGAGCATGCTATGAGATGGAACCCTAGAGCTGGCTGCGACTGCGACGATGATGACTTCACCTGGATCCTCTGTGGGTTCGCCAGCGAGGACGACTATACTTGGATCCTCCGTGGGTTCGGTAGTGATGATGACTGTACTGGGATCCTCTGTGGGTTCGATGAAGATTACTACTGTTCTTTTATGCTATGTAGGTCCGGAAGTAGGACCTCTGTACTTGTATCCTGAGTGGGTCCAGCAGCGTAGCTGGTCTTGAATCCTATGTGGGTGTGACAACTTAGCTGGTCTTGTATCCAATGTGGGTCTAACAACATAGATGAATCAGTGGCAACACCTGGTCATTTCTATCTCCTTGAAAAGTGTATACCTATGTGAGGTGAGTATTGATTCTCAATCATTATCATCGATGTGATTGACTTTCTTTCCTGTGTGGACTGGGTTGTGTTTTCCTGTGTGGGCTAGGTTGTGCTTGGGCTCTAGAGTTGGAGCCTTTTTTTTAACTGATGAATTAGGAATATGTATGGAAATATACCTAAGTAGAGTTGTTTTATACATTGTGATGGTATCTTTCCTTTGTGGTTTGTCCTTCGAGGATTCTAAGAGACCATTAGGGGTCTCGGGGTCCCTACTGAGTATCGTATACTCACTCCTGCATGGGCTATGCCCGCACTACGTTGTGTTGTATACAGAAGACAGACAACATTGATTGAGGTGGAGGCTTGTGGATCTGGACGATACTCGGAGGTGGAAAACTTGGCGGGATGTACACGGAGCAGACGGCCGGACCCGAGGAGCTAGTGAGACTATCTATACCCACCCTTCAGGAGGGAATTCTGTAGGACGTCTCGGTGTTGCTGTTTTACTTACTGCTGTTGTACTTTCCTTTCAATTATATTGTACTTTCAGTTGGGTTTTTATACTAGCCCATTTAAATTTTATCACCTACCTTGTACCCAGTTTTACATAGTGATTACTTCACTTGGGTACTCTATTGTGTTTTTGTTTACATTATAAAAGGAAATGCCTTCTCCTTTTTTGGGATTTATGCCTTTGGTGCTAGTCACCAGACCCTGGCCTATGGAAGGCAGGCTTGGGGTAGTCACAGAACGGCCCCCGAGGATGGATCGTGACAAAATTAAGCACGATAGAAACCATTCACATGATATGTTCATATTCCTCGAGATCATAATCCCAAACTATGTACATCAATCAACACGATGAATGTATTGATGTAATGCACATTATCCTAAGGGAGTCTATAAGAGTATTAAAGGTATATGAATCAATACCATAATAATATGAATATATATTTTCCATTTTCAATATAATAATGTTAATATTTTCTTCTTACAAAGACTTTATAAACAATTTTTATTTTTTATATAATGAAACAAGAATTTCATTTTGGGGAAATATTCAGATTCTAATAACGAATTTCTATTGATTAATTAATTTAATTTTTCAAAATATATTATTTTTGTAAAATAATATTCATAATAAATTTTTATTAAATATAATTGGTCATATAATTAGTATGAAGTCAAATTTAATCTTTATATGGATTCAGAAAACTGTTATTGTCAAAAAACACATCATATCTCCATAAATGTTAATTATTATTAAAATATAGAAAATGATAATATTTTAAATAAAATTTAGATAAAATTAATATTTGTATTCAAATAATAAAATATAAATTATCCCCTGGTTATTTTTCCATAATTTTTTGACACAGTCAAATTTTTGAGAAAATTTTTAAAACTATACAAATATACAAATTGCATTATGACATCATAATGACCCAAAAGTGATGTGATAAATAAAATAACTCGTATTAAAGTAAAAATATATGGTTTAAATCTAAAATAACACAGTATTATTTTTATTTGATTAATTTTATAATGTCATTTTATATCCTCCAGAACCATTAGTATATGATAAGGTTTTAAAATCATTAATTTATGAGTGTGACTCAATTTCACATAATAATGCATAATTTTTTAATTTTTTCAGCCCTTATAATTATAAAATAATAAAACAAACTCCAATTTTCGATAATACATGGTTATAATCCATGGTATTGTTTGTGGGTTATTGTTATTTTATTATATATAGTCCAAAACCTAAGTTTGAGATATGGTAAAAAATTCCCCTATCTTTTCACATAAAAACCTATCAAATGTACCATTTTTAATCACTAAAAACAATGGATAACATGGATAATGTTACCCAACATCTCTAGATTCCTCCAATGGATCCACAATCACTCAAAAATTTCCTCCCAATCATTTGGAGACACACACTCATGTATGGGATTTTCTACACTCATTTTTATTGAAGGACTAAATTTATATTATTTCATATAATTATTATTTTTTAAAGTTGGGTTATGTTTTTCCATATATCTATTTATTTAAATTTTATTTATGAACTATGAATTACTCCTTCCACCCTTATTTATCACTCCCATGAACCTTTTTTACACCCATTACCATTCGGAAATTTAATAAGGGATCATCGCCTTCAATTCTTTATTCATGTTTATTTATTATCTTATGACATCTATTTCAAATTCATATTGTTGGGATATACCTTTCATGTAACTATTATAGGCCTATTTATTCAAATGATGGATAACCCTTTTTTCTCGTCATCCCATTTTATATGTTTTTATGTGACACCATTATGCTGCTGAAATTTCAGCAAAATTTTCCATTCCAAAACAATTATGCAGAGAATAATATAATAATTTCATAAAAAAGTGTTGTAACCATTATAAAATTAATATTATATGACATGGGACATACTTTTATGTATTCCACACTCTTTTCTCATTGAATAAAATGTTATGATTAATGAATCAATGTTTTATGGTCGATATTGTATACTTATGAATGAAAATAAAATCAATGTGATGAGTACACCCTGAATTATATAGTGCTTTAATGCATTGGGTAATTTATACTTTCATGAAAGATCATGATAGGATAGAGAGAAAACCTGATTAATTTATGGTACATTGTGAATCATTATGTCTTGGAAGTTATCCTTGACCTATGATTATGATTTACTGTGTTCAGTTATTTCTAAATTTACCATGTTCCTTTGTTATTGTCTTAATATATCTAGTATCATTTTTCATGTTTATGATTTTCACTCCTTTTATGACCCATTGGTATCTCCATTGTCTAACATATACTATTTTATTAATGGTTTACCATGTTTATTCCTTTATTGGGCATTTTAGATCACTCCATTCTTATGTACGTCCCTAGAATATCCCATTTAGTGTTAAGTAGAACAGAATATTTTATGCATGTTAAATTAATTTTCAATAAATATGTTTTATTCCCTATTTTATGATGTTATGTAATATACCTAACTCCAATAAAAAGTAGAATTTTTTTATCATTATGATTTTATTATGAGTAATGATTTGTAATTAATCATTTATTAATGTCAACTAATGAGTATAGTTTTTATAGGATCTATTAATGAATTTATTGAATTTATAAAATAAATATTTATTTTTATAGAGGATTAATTTTATTATATTTTATGCCTTCATATAAAATGTTAGAATGTTGTCTATATCCAGTTTCAGAATACTTTCAAACTATTTATTCTTTTGGGATGTGATCCTTTTTTCTGGTGAAAATATAGTAAAATAAATATTGTCTCTATGATACGGGAGTTGGGTTTTTTTTAAAACACCATATGCCAAGATCGAAGCAGTTTTCTAACTTCTTCTATAAAATCCAAATTCATGATCATGATTCAATATAATTTTATTTTGAAACTGTGATTTATTTTTCAATTTTCCATTAATATACGTTTTTAAATATGTAATAACATATCAAATATAGACATAAAATAATTCAAAAAAATTATTTCCAAGATAAAATTTTTGTAGATATCTTCCAACCGAATTGCATAACATTATCCAATTATATTTCCTCACATGGTTAATATTGAGTTCCCATCCCACGATATCTTTCAATTGAATAATTAAAATCTAAATCCTATCAAATCCATATCCAAATATGAAAATACACAATATATTAATTAGATTTAGTATGATTTTAATTAATTCAATGATTTCTTAATGAATTCTATTTCTTGATCAAGCCATAATAGAAACACCAAACTCTATATGTTATAAAAATACTAAATCATATTATGAATATTAGTTGATTCAAATTTTATTTTTGTTTTTAGATCATAATAATAATTTTTGAAATAGTCTAGAAAATATATCTTATGATTCTCTTAAAAGTCATGATTCCTCTATAGAGAACTGTCATCAGTTATATAATAATTATGGAGTTTCTTGGATAGATATAATTTTTTATTACATCATAGTGATTAGTATGTTCTAATTAGATATAATAGGATTTAAATTTAAAGATATTTATTTTCTATATTTGATCCCAATGTTAGTATTGATTTTTATACTACTTCATTGATAATAATTTTACTGGATGAGTTTGTATTTTCTGTTTTATACTCATAGGGACTATTTTTATTTTTTAAATGAGATCGATATCAAAAACCATATGATAATAGATAATCACATCCCATAAATGATATTATTATCTAGTTCCATCATAACATATAGATTTTCAAGTATTACTAAAATACTTCCCCAAAATAATATTGGTTACCCTATTATAAAAGTGTTTAATTAGCACCATAGACATTTGACAACATCATCAAATCAATTATTTATTAACACAAATGAAAATTTTAAAAATATTTTAAATTAATTTTGTTATGAACTCAAGAATTTACTTTCATCTAAGATGTTTTATGGTATTATAGTAGAGGGGTTGGTTACAGGAAAGTGGATTCCTTTATATCCTGATGAATCAAATTAAAACCTATATAGTTTGGAACCATTTAGCATATTAATATCTACCATTTGGGGTGATTTTAAATGGAAAAGTATTATATATTTTATAATTATACAACCAGTATCATTAGTGTTCTATTTCATATCACACATATAGGACAAATTCATCTTATAGTTTATATTCTAATATATATGAATACTAGGTGATAAATTCCTACCATTAATTTGGTGTGAGAATTAATCATTATTAGTCGTTTCTAGATTAATATAATATATATTTTGGTGATGGAATGGTTTTAATTTCATAGAAAATGTTAAATATATTTACTTCTATCTGATTAATTGACCTATAGTAATTGAAAACATCTTATAGGGCATATTTATGGTTTTTAATATCCCTGATGGTTTTCTTCATGAATGAGAGATTACAAGGGTATCATCATTAAAATGGATTCTCATTATTTATGATGTATATGATTGACTATATTATAATGATCTATAGATTTTGTGTATAAATTAAATATAGATCTCTTATAGGATTATAGTTACCCATAATTAAATGAAGAAATTATTTAAATGGGCACAAGAATATGGAACCTGACCCAAAAATCAATATTAGATGGAAAATAATTGGACCTATGTGAAAATTTTAATTTGCAGGTTAATCCCCTAAAAATATTTTCTAATGCTATTGTTAATGAATATGTAGTTAAATGGTGGATCATTACCCATGTTGAAGACGAAGCAACGTAGTGCTACCAAAGAATCCAATGTTGGATGGGTATGACATCATTTTATAAAAGAAAGTAGAACAATATATATGATAACCCTTATTACATAGAGATAATATTTAGTTTGTGTTATTTTTACAAGCCTATATATAGGATTGGATGTAGTTCAATTTCATATGATATATAATTATCAAATCCTAATATGACCCAAATATCCACCTTTTTTCACTCATCTTTGTTTTCAACTCAACCAAATTCGTAAGGTAGATATTTTGAAAGATTATCCATACATATGAGGTTTCCTTAAACTCTAATTATTACAGTTTCAATTTATATTAATGATAAAGGACATGTATGGGGTATTTTTATTGTAAATATTTTCATTGGAGAATAAGTATATAATATAACCATTTTATGAATAATGTTGTACATTATTGAATTTGTGATTCCTTTGATTCTTGTATATGCATAGTCTTTAATAAGAAATATATGTTGGAATCCATCTAGGAATATTTATGGGTGGAAATCATGGTTCATGCATACATTCATCAGTTAAGACATGTGGAGGCTTATTGTTTTTCATGTTTTGGGACTTCAGGTTGTGTTATCATTATTTATTCATGCAGAGTGTGATCATAATAAATGATTTGGTAACACACATGGGTGATAAATAGGGAATCATTCCATTATCTTAGGGACTCTAAAAAATAATTTCTGAAACATCGATATGAAAATGAAAATTTTAAAACTATTATATATTTTGGCCATATAGTATATTATTGAGTATAATGCTTTGAATTTGAACCTAACAAAATGAATTATCTATATATACATGTTTTACATTCATAATAATTTTTAGGGGAAACATTCATATAAAAAAGACTAAAATTGCTTATATTGTAAATTGATGAAATTCATTACTGACTTGTAATAGAAGACTCTCACCACCACATCAAACAAATTGGAAATGTTCTTAATGATTCATTAGTTTTTATTAGTGGAGAAATTATAGGGAAATGTGAGATTCTAATAACCTCCAATGTCATGGAGTTGCATATAATTTTCGAAAATGACATGTAATGTCATATATGTTTGGATACTATAATTAAATTCAGAGAAAAGTACATAAAATTGATTTTTTGTTTCCAATGAATGTATTAACTATGAATTAGTTTCATAATAGATGATGATTTCAATTCTATATAAATCACAATAACCCTGATATATACCTTTATGTTTCTGGTAGGTTTCTGTAGTTGATTGTACTATAGGAGGCCCAGTAAAAATTGTATCTCGACATGAGCCTTTTCATCATTTCCCCAACTCATTCCATTCCCAATAGCATTGAATATGTTGAGAGTGTAACTGTAATGATATACTATCAATTTCACATATTTTAAAGAATCAATGTTCGTTTTCACACAAATATTTATTACAATTTAATGACATGAAATTGTAAAATAATATTAACATCAGAGAAATCAGATAATTTTGAACATTTAAATGGTGTTGTATTTCATAAATAACAATTTCAGAATAACTCATTCATGGAATATATGATTAAACATGTAGTTTATCATTAACAATATTTTCTTATAGATGATTATTGGACAACTATATATTAGGTAGAGGTATTAAAACAATATTCTTAAGTTAACTAATTGAAGAAAATAAATAAATTATTTTATTACATTGTGAAATTGTGATATTCTATATTTATGGGTCAGTTTTATATATTTCAAAAATTCTATCACTAAAATCCACAGTTATCTAATTTTGATATAAAATATAATTGATCAAGATAGATAAATTATTGATGGTTATTTATTAATGAATGTGTTAATATTAAAATAGTGTTTAAGTAAACTAGTATTTTGCCATTATTTATTTAAAAAATTATATTATCCAATGTAAATTTGGAACATATTGATGCTCTTTATTTATCGTATTTCTAAATTCCTAGTAAGTATAAATTGATTTTTTCAGTGTTGAAATTCATATTGCTACAATATTTGTTATTATTTAGTTCTCAACCATTTTTCTATGCCCTATAAATAAATGCATATATATATTGAAATATTTTTTTCATAGGTCATCATTTTATTTATTTTATACAGACAATTTTTTGGTATTTTTTACGTTCTATCATTTTTTAGTACTTGGAAGAATGATTTAGTGTGTGAAAAATCAATTTTTTATAAATCCATCTATTTTAGTTTTTAAACCATATTTTGTTGTCACATTATTTTGTAAGTAATATTATTTGAAATTATAAAAATTTAATGTGTTATAAGTTTATAGTAATGTTTCTTGGACACAAATGAGTTGATGTGTAAATTCACCTGGATTTAACAAGAACTAGGTTGAAAATATACATATAATTTAAATATTCTCCCAATTTTAAAATTGATCCAAATATTGTTATAGAAATCCTTATAGTGAAAAATGAAGTTCTGTAACGTTAATCTGTATGTTCTAAAGAGAGGCCATATGCTTGGTGATAAGGGAACAATTGAACCAAAATTAATGAAATATCCAACACTTGTGTAAAATAACCTATATTTGGATTGGTGAATATCCTTTTTTATGATGTAAAAAAAGACAATAATGAGGAAATAATGTCATCCATACCATTAAAATAGTTAATCAAGTGTTAATTGAATTATTTCTTGTGTGAATGACTAAATGGAGTGTGATTTCACAAATAAAATTGAGGATATATATGTGAAATCATTCATTTATTTTTTTGGAAAGTATACCATATAAAAATTATAAATTGAAGTTTTATATTTTGGATGTAGTGGAAATATAATGGATAGGGTTGGAAATTCACAAACCATATTTTTATTGATGGCTGAATTACCATATCATTGAACATATATATCAAGGATTGTTACTCACCATGTACAAATGGAAGGTTCCACTTTTATTTTTTCAGTGGAAAATTAATTGAGAGAGTATCCAACATAAAAAAATTATCTAACCTCTCCTGGGTTTATTTGGAAAATTTTATTAATAAAAATACCATCACCATGCTAAAAATTTTCTGTTTGAATCATAAATACTTGTGTAAAAATTCCATAATATATTAAAAATAATTAAAAAATAATAGTTTAAGATAAAATAAATTAAAATGTAATATTTAATGATAGATAGTATGTTATAACTCATTTACCATGATGAAAGGATAATAGTTCTATTGTATTCTTACATGAAATGATTATAATTAACATTAATGTCACAATGAAACTAAAATATCTACTAATCAATATAATATAATTAATATAAATGAATCTATCATAGATATACATCTTGTAATTTTTCACATATAGAAATTCATTGTGAAAGAATTTAAAAAATGTTTGTAAATTTCTTTTTTTTGTTAAATGATGAATATAGAGTTTTTATTATAGGAGTATTCATGTTGGTGTGGTAAAGTCATAATTAATTAAGGTTCTTATTTGGATTTTAATTTTATGTATGTATTCATTATATTTATTTTTATATTTGAAAAATTATTGATAAAATATTATACTCGTGTACTTTTATTTCTAAGGTAACAAGTTAAATGATCAAGATAAATAATATAATTTGGATAAATTATCATCAAATAATACAAATATATTTCTGAATAAATGAATATGAGAAAGGAATGATGATATATAAATATTGTGATGATGGCAGAATTAAAATATTTAAATAATAAAATATTGACATTCCTTAAAGATATAACTTCAACCAATTTAGAAATAAAATTGATGGATGTGGTGATAAATTGTAATGGCTTAACAGTCATGGGGGGGGGGGGGGTTATGAACAAAGATATTTTCTACCCAAGTAAAAAATTATCTATGATACTTTAGTGTATAATGAAAATGAATAGTTTGTTGGATGAAATTGGAATACAACTGACATCCATGAAATATCCTTGTAAATGTTTTATTATAATTTATAAATGATGTTCTAATGTAAACAAGTGTCTATTTTTTGGGGAAATATATTTGATTGACACTATATAAAACACTATAAACATCATACCTGATAGAAATGGTCATTCACCTTTCTATGAAACTATGGAGAACCGCATCAATGCCATAATTATAGAGTGCTAACTAGGAATATTAACCATGATAGGGGATATAAATTTTCCCCATTTAAAATATTATTATATCATGAATGAATCCAATGGAATAAGTCATTTATTATGATTTTTAATGATATTTATAGATTATTTTACAATCATATTAGATTATATTTGTGTGGATATTAAATGATACAATGTGGAATAGATTCCATCCACTATCTTAAATTACTTTATAATTTTTTGGAATACCACTCTATGGCTTTCCACATTAATAAAAATTTATTTTTGATTAATATTATTAAAGGTTGTTCCAAAATTGATGAATGTATCATGTGAATCATATTATAAATGAAGAATGTGAAATATCACTGGTTTTGAATTGGAAAAATCCATGTATTACATGACATTGTAAATAATGAGTATTTTTTCCATTTATTTGGAAAAATATCTAAGGTGGCCTTGTATTGTTTTTGGGTTGATTCAGTTTGTTAAAAAAATAGGTTTATAAGGTATGTGGTGGAGTTCTTAAATTTTGTTGGTATAGGTATATTAGAAAATGATTCATGATAGAGTTATGAAAACTCTATAAGTTTTATATATGATTGGGATTACAGTGTTTGGATATTTTTGAAAGAATGTTTCATGAATGATAAATGAGTCATGAAAGAAAGATAGTATGTTTTTTTGATTAGGAATACATTCAGAAATATATATTTTTCTTTATTCCTCATGAATAATTGTAATTTACCATATATGCATGCAACGTTTTGTGAAATATAGGGGCGATTTATTAATTTTCAATAAGTAGATGAGACATATGAAAAAGGTACCTATCCCCTCCAGTTATGGAGAGAAATCCATAAAGAATACCAAAAGTCTGTGAATTCATTAATGTATTTTTTGAATGAATTTTTATGTATAGTAGTTTTCATAAAAACATAAATTTTATAATGAAATAATGATTCATGAATGTTTTGAGGTTTGATAAATTATAGTTTTTCACAAAACCAGAATGTTTCATGTGGAATTGTGATGATTCTTGAATGTGAGGTTAGAGTTTCAATGACGTGAATTGTACATGAATTGGAAGGATTTTTCCAAAACAATTATGTATTGGGGTATTTATCATATGGGATAATGTGTCACATAGTGATAAAATAAATTTGGTGTAAAATATATTGATTCATGTGATCAAAATTGTATTATTTTATAGGAGAAGTGATCCTAATTCATTTGATAGATGTGTGATCTTAAAATTTTAATTTTTTGAAAAATAAGAGGGATAATGAGTATTCTTCGAATCATGTAACAACATTTTAGTATAGTTAATTTCGAACACTATCTCATTTTCATTATATACTCCTTGAATGTAACCTAGTGTGTCTAAACCCAGTAAAATTTATGTTCCTCCTGAATTAATTCAGATCTTCTCATAAATTTATATATTAAATGGAGGGAATACTATTTGGTTTAATGAAAAAATAATATCGAAATGGGAGGTTTTTTTAATCTATTATACCCTGATTCACCCCCTCTAAGAATATTTTACCTAGTGGGGTTAACATATTTATTAATAAAATAATAAATATAAGTTTTTATTACTAACATAGGTTAAAATTGGAAAATCAATTAGATAAATATTACATATCAAGAAAACACTTATCCTTTGACGGTGGAATAACATTACACCTATTTATCAGTGAATCCATATACCAGAACAAATGTGAATTGTAAATTATTGTGAACTAGAAAAATAAAAATGATCCTTTAAATGAATTTATTGAGTTTTTAGTTCACCATCCAATTTATGAGTAGAATTTTAAAATAAACATGAAATTAAATATACCATGTTATGATGGATTTATAAGTAGATGGGTGTTTTTTTGTTTTGAGGATCCATACCATAGAAATATTTCATCTAGGTAGGTTGTACTTCTATAAAATCGTCTAAAAAATATTCATAATTTTAATTTCGACAAAAATATATTGAAATAATATATAATAATAACCAGTATTTCTAATCATACATTCAATATTGGTTGAATTTAATAGATCATTATAGATTATAATTTAATGTAAATTTTGAGTAAATAATGATGAATATTATAATAAATAAATATCAATTACAAACAATTCATTTCAATTATAGTATATTTTTTCATATATTATTATATAGTTGGAATTATGTAGAAAATTTTCTTTTCTTTTCTCTTATTATTAATTAGTTTGGAATTCACCATCAGATTATGATGACATGTTAAAAATATTATGTGTAATTCTATCATTAGTGGTAATTAATAATAGGTTAATATAATCAATTCTATTTAATGATATTGGAATCAAGTTGGAAATATTCATTAAATCACAATATTACAAAACTTATCACAAGATGCATCATGGTAAAAACATTCCATCATGGTTTGGGATGGAATGAATGACATATTAAATGTACACATAAATTCCACTAAAGTATTGAATTTTTTTATGAGGGTGAAATATATGTATTTTATTAGAGTTATCAGGATCAGATTTATTATTATTGTAATATAAAATAGCCTTATTAATCATTCATAACATCAACTGAAATTGAAACATCAATGTTTTATTCATACATTTACTGACACATAATGTTATGAAAATAATACATTGTGATTAGTGGATTGTTCAAAATATTGATTTTATTTAATGAAAAGATAATTAATGTTATATTATTTTTTCATTCAAATGATATATTTTATGATATAGGGAATATCCCTTTAGTATTTACCCCAAATTATAAGGGACCCAATGAAATAAAATTGTATAAATATATTCCTAGGGGTGCTATGAAGGTATTGGAATCTTTAATTTTTATGTTCAATTTAAATTGGGATATGGAAAGAATTCCCTTCTATGAATGATACATTTTAAAATCAATTTGTTGTATGGATAAGTAGTTATGTGATTAATATAGTGAATTATTCCTTTGTAAAATAATTATTATTATCCTAAAAGTTTATAATGTCCAATATTTGTCCACTAGTTTTTATGTTAATAAAATATTAATCTATATTTTATTGTATTGGACCATATAAATTAATTTTTTTTATCATATTGTAAACCAAGGCCTCTATATTGAAACCTTGAGTCAGATGAATACTACAATAATCTTATTTTTAACCAAGGCGTTTAGTTTGTGGGAATACATAATGAAAAACTACCTAAGGATTATTCTATTTATTCTCTATGTAATTCAATTAAAAAACATCATTGTTGTGTCTATAAAAATAATACATATGAATATTACTATAAAATAATAATGGATTCAAAAAATAGTGTAGGTATCCATTCTTTTTTAGTAGCAAGATTTAATATGTTTACCACATTGATAGTGGTAGAGACAACATCCAGGATGGAATGAAGTTAATACCTTAGTATTTTTTCATCGTATCTATCAATTTTTGAGGATGGGTTGAACATATATGAAATTGGATGTTATCTAAAACCGTCATATTCCTTTTTATGAATGAATTTACTAGATGTAGATATAGAATCATTGGAACAATCACATTCTATATCAATAGAGTCGAAATACCCAATTCCATGTGTAATATATAGGATTAAAAATTTATTTTATAATATTTTATCATATGTTTTAAAAGTTTGTTGTTTAGTACTACTCTATAACATGGCTTTTCAATTTCTTGAAAAATATGAAAATAATTTTGAATAGATTTTTTCATATAGAGGTAGTATATCAAATGTAACTACATTTCCATCATAATTGGATAAGGTGATCTGAGATCATCCTATATTAGTTAGTAGAACCATGATATTTTCCATAACCAACATTATAAATTCAATATTATTTATTAAAAGAAATATTATAACATAAATTTAAAATCGATTAAGTATATAGACATGTATTATAACATATAATAGTGTCTATTTACTATACCATTTGTAAAATATATTATCAATTGGTTTATCTTCAAAGGAGTGTAAAGGGGAGTTATCACCACAATGTACTTCAATGTTTATATCAATGGAATACATGAAATATTGTTAGTATGAAAAGGTAAACTCAACTTTCATGTGAATCTATAGTCTGCCAAAGAATTAATTGATATAAATATCACAATGAGCCACTATAAACTCAATGTCAGTGTTGCAATCCACAAAATGGGATTTTAATTTAATACACCCAAAAGATTTCTATTTATTCTTATAATATATTTGAATAATAATATCAAAAATAGTTACGTCTATTTTCTAATATTAAGAATTAAAAAAAATCAATTATCTACCAAATTAAAATGAATATTTAGGCCACTATTCTATTTTATATATATACAAGTGTCTAATGTAACAATGTATAGTTTTTTTCCAATCACATTCTATAATAGAGATTCTTATATAATACTAAGAGGACTCTAAATATAGAGGGTATGTTTCATTGGATAACATTATTTACAAAATTAGTGATTATTTTAAAATGTTTTTTTAATTGCATCTTGGAGATATTTTTGGTGATTAATGTGATTTAAAATTTTGTGTTTTATATTGAAATTTTTGAGGTTCTTTAAGAAATTATACTATTGATCAAGAGGATGAATTTTTCAATCATGTAATTGATCTTATGAATATGGTAAAAAATATTGAATATTAAAAATTTTCATATACAAATATTACAATTAAAATAAATTATTGTAATCTATGACACATTTTGAATTTAAAGCAATATACTTTAAAAGATTCTAGGTAACAATTCATTGGACAATAAATTCAGCAATATAACTACATTGTAATAATTTTAAAATGGTTCACGATCACATATATTCTTCTATTTTGATCATTGAAGTGTGTTCTTTATTGTTTTGGAAATATGTGTTATTTTAATGAGGATGAGACCTAAACAATATGTCCTTCCTCGATTCTATATTCATATACAATGAAATCATTCTATATGATTATAAATGAGAAACATTATTTTATAATAATATTATAAATTTGTGAAAAAATTTATTAGATAGATGGAAATGATAAAAAAATATCGAGTCTACAAATTAGAGTTAATATCCTTCTTGGTGAAGTTATAATTCTTTTCGTGATGTTATAATGATGTTTATATGATGTTGGGCTTGTATAGGTACCCATTTTGATTTGTCTATCGAATATTGTATTTATAAAAATTGATTTAATTTCTTCATGGATGGTTACTGAGAATAAATTTTTTCCCCAGATTTTTTAATGAACAGGGTCCAAAGTTGATTACTTATGCATTCACAAATGGTTTTATGAATATGGTTTTGTAAATATTAAGTAATAAATTTTTTAAACCTTTATACAATTATATTTTTAACTTTTTATCAATATGATTATTCTTCTAGTCAAGTGGATGATAAAAATTAAACTTATTTCTTATAGAGTTAATTGTAACCATGCCATCATTTATAAAATTATAGAGAAAATATTTCAGTATTAAATAGTATGGATGGAAAAACCTATCATCTTTAATATTGGACAATAAATGGGGGAATCATCCACCATAAATAGTCTATTTTTTAAATGTCTGGTATGTAAAACAAATTACATTCTAGACTGAACTCAATATTCATTGCGACTTATTTACTATTGGTGAAACAAATTCTATTTTTATAGTCCCATAATTAAGAATCCTATATTCCTTTACGACATGTTGTGCATTTATGTTTAAAGAGAACTCATTTCTTCAGCTACTAATAAGGAGAAAATATATTATATATACAATATTTTGGTCATGGTAATAATTGATTAGTTTTTAAAGAGTCTCAATAGTTTTTTAGTTATTAATACTTCTTTTCTTATGATTATAGTATTTTTTTGGTTTTTCTCTTCTTTTATTAAAAGACATATTCCAAAAAAGAATTTTTTTAGAAAACTCTCTAGGAACCCATCAAGGTACATTGGTGGACTGAGTAGTATAAGTAGACTATTTTTAAGGATGTATATAAACCATTATAAAAACTATTAGTTTGAAATATATATTCCTATAATTTGCAGATCAATACACCAAACAATGAAATATACAAAACACTGATTATAATTATACATGTAATTAATGTGATTAGAAATGTTGGTTTTATATAGTTTAGTACAAAAGTGGTAATAGAAATTATGATTTTTATCTTATATATTTTCAATGGATTCAAAAACTACATTGTTATATCATGATAATATTGGACCATCAAGACTCTACATGAATATGATTATGTTCACTATATCTTTAATTTATTTTTTTCTAGCACCAACCACACATTGATTTATAGAGGGTAAGGTGTTTAAATGGATCTCATATTTTATAGAATACCAAGAGGATGGGATTATCATTGATTTTAGGGGATTTGAAATCCACTAGAAAATGGTATGTATTTTTCAATAAATACTGAAGTGAATTTTTATGTTCAATATTTTCTCAAATAGAAGTTGTGGATTCTATTTCTTCCACTTATGGAACCACTATTTTTGTTAAATTTTCTTCTAAGTGACTCATCTGGAATTGATATTGTTGGATGGTATCATTTTGAATTATATAAAATTCATGATTATGTAGATAATTGATTTCCTAATCTAATGGATAATGTATCCTCGATTGGTAATGTCCTAATATCACAGTATGAAATTAATTAATTGAATTTTTTGATATAGACTCATAATAATGGACTTTATAGGATTTACATTCATTAATTTTCTAACGAAACTAATATAATGGATACAACAATAATTCATCTTGAGAATCATGGTGAATGAATATATTTCTCCAGAGTAATCCAATCTTGATTCACTTCAGCATTTTTATTCTATTCTCATATTAATCATACCATTTTTTATTGAGATAGTGCCAACCCCATTAGGTGGTGGGTTTTATGTGGATGAAAACACACCTTTTCTGTTCCCCTTGGAACTATCTCATTGAATAGTTTACAATGGGATGTTTTTTGGAGAACCTATATCATAGTTTAGTTTCTAATGTTGGGTAGAAACTCTTTCATTTTAAATCTCTGTGTGAATAAAATTTTCTATGTATTTTTCCTTATTTTTTTTACCATTTTCTAATTCATGTTATATGGAATTATTGGTGTTGAATTAAGTGAAAATTGATAATGACAATATTACATTACAAACAATTTATATATGTCACTTAGATAATATGAATTCTTATTTATTTTATAATAATATTCAAATATCATGTTATAATATTTTATGTAGGTGGTTTTTAGATGATATATCGGTTTTATGGTCTTTACTATGATTATATTATACCTTTTAGTGACATTATTAATGTGCGTTGAGAGGATACTCATGAAAAATTACATTGAGAGAATATTTTAAAACAGCACCTGAATTGGATCATAGTGGAGGGAATAATTCAGAATTATCAAAATAATTAACTATGTAATTTTATGTGTAGTTTCCCCCAGCCATTAAAATATCGATTGACACAAAGGATGTATCCAATAAATTTATGAATTTATCAATCTAATTGATGATTCAATGTCAGGTTTTGGGGGTAAAAATGTCCCTAGATCAGTAGGATTGTATTTCATATTGTTAATGTAACTACATCTATATTATCATTATGATATTTTACTCTAATGTATTCAAGAAGAATGATATTTTTCAATGGGTTTTTAATTAATTAAAATAATATAATAGATACCTCAACATGTAGTGTATGATAAGCTTGTATTTCATACATATTTTATATTCCATATTTCATATTATGAGAGTTATTTAATTTCTTTTCACACTGAATATATCCTTTCTTCAATATATAGAGAATGTTATTCCGTTGAAGTGATCAATTGGAATATCAAAATCATGGATCCGGATCATGATTGATATATAGGTAATTACAACCTCAATAAAAAAATTATCTTATTTACTAATGTGTGGTGGGAAGTGAAATATCTAGAATTCACCCTGTCATCTAATATGGACATATATGGAAGATTTATAAATGAATTATTAATGTAAAATGAGTCTATTGATAAATTACTGATGTATTTTTTAATATTGTTTATTGTTCTTATTTATATAAGTTATCATGAGGTTTGATAGAATGACTTGAGGATTTTTCTTTTCTAACACCATGGAATTATTTTTTCCCCCTCATATGATTTAAATTTCACCATAAGCAGTTGATTGTATCCCGTTGATTTTATAATTTACATGGTCTGAATTCCACTTCAAGGGTCTTGGAAATAACATATAAATATATAATGATATTTGAAATCATAACATTTATTTTTTCAATTATAAAATCATGCTATATGATTCAAATATATTCTTCAATATCAATGAAGGGTTAGTTACATTTTATGAAAAAGAGATATTTTTTTTGTTTCATTATCTAGCTAATAAAAATAAATTTTTTTATATGAAACAATTTTGAAACAAACTCATTTTTAAATTGTATTTATAATGGACTACATATGGAATGACTCATAATTTGAGAAGGAACAACATTGGATAACAAAAATGTATCTGGAGTAAATAGATTTTGTTTTGATAGAATGTATATAATGACCCAAGCCAATCCACCTTTGTCCTATGGTTACATTATTACATTGTAAATTAATGCATATAATCATATCCTAATGGTATGAATAGATTAGTAGTATTGGTAATATGTATATATATATATATATATATTTGTATGGAAAAAAATTCAAATACACATGATATGAAATAGTATTTTATTTTGGATTATATTTATTCTATTAAGTATATCCTTTCATTATGATCATAAAAGATCACTTAACATATTGTGGAAAGGAATCATATAAAAGATATTACCACAGAATCTTATAAACTGAATTCAAAAATTGAAATCTAAATAAACCATGAATAATATTTTTGGAATAAATGATGATCAAATAAATCCAGATAAATAATCATATAAAATTGACTAATATACCAGGATATAAAATATATCCAAAATAAACACATGTCCATGCATAACTAATTTCACAATTATGGAATTCATAATACTGTACATCTTAAATTTAATGTTGAGGTAATGTGGAAAGATATCCAAAATCTCCATCAATGCCTCGTTCCATGACAACAACAAAAATGGGTATGTTATTGACAAAAAATATAATATATTTTTTCTTACGATATTTACTGATGCCTAAAGTGGATATATAATTTTTTCACCCACACATCACAAAATATTTCCTATACACTCATCATATGAAAAATATAAAAAAGTCAACATTGTTTAAAAATAAAAAATTACCCATATTTGATGAATTGTTATATAAAATATCAACAGTTTCCATAATAAAGCTAATCATAAAACATCCATAAATGTATTGAGGGTATTATAAGAGTTAAAATCTGTAAATATTAATACATTTCAATGTATATTAGAATATATGAAAATACATTCTGAATATCAAGGGAATAATTCATCAGTAAAATAACCCATTTCATGTTCAGGAAATTCATTAAAAATATAAAATAGTCTACAATATTTTGGAAAAAAATATTTGAAAATAACATTTTAATATTAATAATTAGTCATAAAATTAATTATCAATAATGAAGGATGGTAAATCTATTATTTTTTATATTTTAATCAAATCCCCTTCACAATTTTATAAAATTGAATAATATACCATGTTTAGAAAATGGAAACAATATAACATCTAAAAAAATAACTCAACAGTAAAACATGGAGAATATTTCCTTTAATAAATTAATTTTTACAATAAAAAACATTATTTTTGAAAATGTATGGAAAATATGGACCTTAAAGTGAAATATTCCCAAATGAAAAAAATTTCAAGTTATCATTCCTTAAAAAAATAATTCTCTTATATTTATTTCATAAATAATTAAAAATAAATGGAAATATATAATTAATATTGATAATAACATAAAAATAAAAAATATTGGTAATATGATTAAAGTAAAAAATTATTTCCCCAGTGGATTCTTAATTATAAATATTCTCTAGTGATCATGAGATTATGAAAAAAACCATTACCTCATGTTTAAATATCTCATATGTTTCTAAATATCCAATATAATAAATTTAAATTTATTTTAAATATATTAAATAAAAATTATCATTTATATCATATCATATATTATTTACTTATAATCAATAATCTTCTTTTTATTAAGAATTCCTTGGTAAAATCAATAGTTTGTGTAATAATTACATCGTTTTTCATGTAGGTTTTGGTTAGATATTTATTTTCCTTATACGCTGATTATGGTAAAATGATTTTTATAATTTAATTAATAATATAAATTTCATGTACATTTATTTTATATTTATTTAAATTAATCCATCAAATATATTGGTGAAAAAATAAACTAAACAATTCATTTAGATGGTACAGACGCATAAATGATGTTTTTACATTTCAACAAATGGAATGGAAAATAGATAAATAAAATTTTACCATTAAATATAATTATTATATAATTTATATAATTTATATTAATTAATTATATACTTATTATAGTCATTGTAAAATGTAAATGTAATATAATGAATGTGACATCATGGAAGTGGTAGTCCACACGTATGCATGAGCAATGTTATTTCTTACAAAAAAATCAGAAGGTAAAAAGGTAGATATGATATTATTATCCCATAGTTTTTTTAATAAATAACATGTATAATAATTTATTAAATTATAAAAAACATTCATAAAATATGGTGATGAAAAATGAATTGTAACTCTGTGTAGAAATGGTAAGATGTATATACATATGAGGGAAACATTCATTTCACGTTTAAGAGAAGATAAGTTTGATAAAGTTAGCTTAATAATTATTATAAAATTTAAAAATATTGAAGATACATAGGTTCTTATTTTTTAAAAAATAAAAAATATTTTGACGAGGTAGAATTAGAAATAAATTAGAGGATGTTGGGTAAAAAATAATATCTTCTTTAAGAGGCCTCCTTTAGATCATTTCATAAGAAACATAGGGTTTCTATTTTATTGTTACCAATACCTATAGAACATAGATATGGATTTTTATATGAGTAATGAGATTTAATTAGTCGATCTATGGTTCTAAATGTGATATAAATATGTGGAGGAATGGGATTCCTTTCATAGTAGATGGAAATGACACAATTATAAGTATAAAAATTATTAAAAATATAACTAATTCATTCTCATCAAAATTTCTTCCAGATTGAAATAGATTCAATGGTAAGGTATGAAATGGTTTACATATCCCCATCCAATAATTTATGTGCTTTATTATGTTTTCTTTTCAACCTTATCATTTCTTTTAACCCATTAATGAACATATTTTTACCATAACCACAATAACATATTATAACATTTTAAAGGGTTATAATTTTTCATTATATGACAGAATTGGCTCATAAATAGAAAATTGAATAAAATTTTGACAAAATTTTACCCATTTTATTCTTTTATAAGATCCATGATTTTACTCTAATATAATAAAAATATTATTTTATTAAAATGTAATTATTGTCTTACAAATACTAATCATTTAATTTTACTCCAAATATGACATGAAAATTAGGAAATTTTAATGTAAACCATTAAAATATACCTTATATATTAAATTTATATAGATATTTCAAATATTATTTCATCTCACTAAAATTTTAGGATCATAAATATTTTTTAAATGATTTTTTATGTTTTTTATTAATTGAGTAAATATTGTATTAGTGAATAGGTATTAATGTAGATTATATTATTACTAAAAATCATAATTAAATTTCCATCAGGAAAATAAATTCGTTATTATCAAAATATAAACTTATAACCACTTATAAATTTTTTG
Organism: Viscum album; assembly: GCA_963277665.1. Lineage (NCBI taxonomy): Eukaryota > Viridiplantae > Streptophyta > Magnoliopsida > Santalales > Viscaceae > Viscum > Viscum album. Next base: position 2,097,500,120 of record OY728159.1, on the reverse strand, counting down.
TATCTCGGTGTGAAAACATTATAAAAATTTAAAATTATGAGATAAATAATTTTTATTTTTTTGTATTTTAATATTAAAATTTTATTTTTGGTAGAAATTATTCCCTTAAAAATAGAAATTTAAATTTCACATAGATAACAGAAAAAATTACTCCATAAAATAATAAATATGATTAAAAATTATGTTCTTTTTGCATCCTTTTAACTAAGATTATCTCAATTTACTCTTTATTGATGGTTTAAATTTTACCATGGTAATTATTCATAATGCCTAAAAATGGGCCATTTTAATAAATTTGAACCTCTTGATTAAAAATATGGAATAAATTTCATAATTCTCAATACCTATATGTGACATGAATTAATTTTTTCAAAAGTGTACCACACATCATGAAAACTGGAATTGTAAAAAATAGTATTCAAGCATACAACTAGATTTATCCATTTCCCATGTATACTAAAAATTTAATATGAATGATAATGAAATTGTTTTAATAATATATATATATATATTTCATTTAAATTATTCAATAATAGTGATTAATTATTTTGTTAATAAAAAACATTGAGTACTAAAAAATAATTTTTCATAAAAACACATAATTTACATTCAAATGATTATTATTTAGATTTATTTGATTTCAAAATGAATGAATTTATTGTATATGTTTTTTATAAATATTATTTTCAAAATCATTGTATTCCTATTTATACCCAAAATTTTATTGACTATTTTATAACAATATATTATATTATGGATTATATAGACTTTGGATTTCAATCATTGAAATCTATAGAAGAGATTTAATTTATTTTAAAACAATTATTCCATAAAATTTTGAGGTCATTAATTATCTCGTGCATTCAAAACTCCATGCTCTAAATATTTAAATTTTAATTTATGAAAAAAAATTCTAGCAATTTATCATTATTTATTCTAGTTCCCATGTCGCCTCTTCGGTATTGTGATTTCTACAAAGTACCTCTGCTAGACGAGTATTAAGATTCATCAATACATATTCTCTAGGGTCAAAAATTTATATAAGACATTCATTGTATGATAAATCACATTCACATTATAATTATTTATAAAATAAAACATGAATTGTGAATGACATATAGTTTCTTAATAATGATATATGGAACACATCGCATACACTAGAGAGTATTGGTGGAATTTCTAGTAGGTAATCCATTCATCTAATTCATTCTAGGATTTATAAATGTATAATTTTTCCAAGGTATAGTTTCCCTTTCCTACGACACATTATAGCACACTTCTATAGGGATAATTTTTAGAAATCAGGACATCCCACTTGAAATTCAAAATCATTCCTTTGCTTATTAGTATGAATCCATTTCTTATATTGAGCTACTCAAATATGAGTCTCAATTATAATTACCTTCCCTTTTTATCCTCATCATGTTTTGGGAATTTCAGTGTTCCTTTCAAAAAATTTATCCCAAAAAATTGGATTATTACATTTCATATATTATAATACAAGATGAAAATCCATTTGAAAACTTGAATGAAATATACTATTATAGGAAAACCATAACAAATGAAAATAAAGACCCCACATACAATAGATGTCAATTGATAATGTCCACTATATGCTCTATAAAATTTCAACAGTCCTTTAGGGTATCCTATTGGTTTGAGGATGTTAGTAATTTCGTAAATGAAGCTTGATATTAAAAGAGTTTTGACAACATTTCTACAATTTTGATGTCAATTGTGGATCATGATCTGGAACTATTCAAACCGGTTCACCAAGAAGTATGATGCCTTCATTAATATTGAGTCACTAATGGTCATTAATGAAAAATATATCCTATAGAAAATAAATGTGTAAATTTGGAAATGAGATCAACAGTTACAAATTTTACCTCATTATTTGTAGGATTCAATGGAATTATAGTGACAATTCCCTTGGTAGTGTAATCCTATTTCAACATTCGAATTGGTGGAGGTTTCATGAATACCCTACGATTGATTCACTCAGACTTCACTTATTAAAAATAAAATCTCCTTGAGACACAAAACAATTACCCACATCATATTTACCCACAAAAAATATTCATTCAAGTTACTATACAGTTTGGTGCTACCAAGATATATAAAAAATTTGAGCTGTGAGATTAATTTAATAATCCATTTATTATAATATTTACAGACTGAACACAGATCCTCTTTAAACCACCATCAAATATGATGGATTATAATTAATAATCATATATGTATTTAATTTTATTTTTTAAATTATCATCATTTGGGAAAAAAATTATCTTTTCCAAAAATGTTTTTTTTAAAATAATTTGAAAATTTAGTGATGGTTCTACTTCGATGATAATTCCCAGATCAATCATTACTAAATATATAAAAATAGGTTTCAATTCTATTCTCACATTGTTCAAGGATCTATTTTATTTTAAAATTAATTTTTCTTATTCCTTATAATACTTATTTTGGAAACAAGATGTTGAGAAATCATAATCCGTGAGTAGCTTTCACCATCATCTTCACCTCTTGATGAGCTATTTTAGTGAATATACAAATTTTAAAATGATGGGATCCGAATATATCTCATATTTTCCACCATAGAAATAATTATTCCATATATTCGAGAAATCATTTAATCATTTAACCCACGAATGTGGGTTGGATAATATTTTTCTTGAGTCATTTACAGCCTTGAGACAATGGAAACACATTTAATATTGTGGATAAGGACACAAAAAAATCCCATTTTCGATGCATGAATATATATTAAAAATAGATCCATTTTTTATAGAAGAGTCAATACAATATAATACACCAATATCTTCCTCAGTATTCAAAAAATTATTCACATTGCATTTTCCATATGAATATAACCCCTCTTTGAGTAATCATGATTAATAATTTATCCAATCAAAAATCATTTTTAACCTGTTAGTGATAGTAATATTACAAACATATTAAACCATGTACCAAAGACATGTTAACTAGTGTGGGTGATTCTTGGACTACATTTTTTCATTGTAGGATGGTCTGAGAGTCCATCCTTAAAGATAATATGTCCTATCAAAGAAACTATTTAATTCTAGAAATAACACTTTCTAAATTTACCATATAACATCATTATTTTATGAATCTCTTTAATTTTTTCCATGTGATTCTCATTGACATCATAAATATTAGACTACATTAAAAATCATAAATAAGTATGAAAAAATAATCATGATATTCCATGAATACTATATTCATTAAATATTATAAATAGAGGGTTCATTAGTCAATGAAAATGGAATACTATAAATATATAATTTTCAATCCACATGGGAAATATTCTCTCCATTATATATTCCTCATCTACTCATAATATATTATTCCCAAAATAATGGTAAATATTCGAAAAATGGTTTACTCTATGAAATTGATAAAATATGTTTTCAATGCAAAGATGATTCTACTTGTTCTTTATCATAATAATTATTATTTTTTGATAATATATTCAAACCCTTTCTGATTCATCAGAAATATTAACCAAATGAAAAGTTAATTCCCTTGAAAAAACAATAGGTTGTATAAATCCATTCATACAAAATATCCTCTAGACATTTCCTCAAAGACACCAATTTAGTAATAGTAATTCTATATGGAGACTTTTAAAAACATATTTTATTAAATATTACATTAATAGAAAACAAAATCTCATGATCTTGTGTTCGTCTAGGTAATTCCTTATTAAATACATCTATGAATTCATGAATACTATTTAAATCCTAAATTTTATGATTAAAAATTCCATCCATGTGTTGTGTTTGTTATTTTTCAAATGAATATCATTCAAAAGGGATGTTGGTGGTGGACTGAGACCTAACATGAATGAATCCTACCAGGCAAGGGTAAATAATTTTACATCAATATCTTGAATCATAATTTCCTTATTTTTTAGATAATTTTTTTTCATTATGTTTTAAAGTTTAGTATATACAAGGGATTATATAGAAATCAACCATATGTGTGATAATAATGTTAACAATATGGAATATTTAATTATCATAATGGTTTACCATATGAGACATCCTTATTGTGACGAGACTTTCATTTGATGTTTTGACTGATAACTCCCTTATTATGGTGTCATGGAAACATCTTTTATTGTTAGAAAGAAATTATAGATATAATATAGTGTGAATATATAGAATAATATAACGTATTATTTATATTTGAGGACGTGTTTAATTGACATGAAACCATATCTTTAGAAACTTAAATAGCATCTTTCATGATTCCATAATATTAACATAAACACATGTCCATTTGTTGGGTAATTTCCATTGATGTTCGGTGTATTGGTTGAAGTATCGACTAATCTTAATATATTCATATAGCATTATATTAATGGATTATACATCAACCATTCATTGATGATATTGAAAAAAAATATCTAAACAATAAGATACCTTATATTCGTTTTAGTAATCTATGATTGAATTTCCTTCCATGAGTATAACATGTTAAAAAAATTCTTTATCCTATTCAATTTATTTATTCTTTATATATTTTAATCTTTTTTTATGTGTAACCTTCAAATACATAGGATAATGATAGTTATTTATCCATAAACCAAAAAAATAATTCTTTATACACTTATGATAACAACATTGATGATTCTAGTGCTCTTTGATGGTTTGTTTTTAACCCATCACTGAAATTGTTAATAATAATCATTGGATTTTGTACATAGTATGAATCGTGATTTCCTATCCTTTTAAATATATATTGATACATAGATGTAGTTTCTATTCTTTATTTTTTATTCTAATGAATTAACTCTCCAAACCCACTCATTGTTTGTGATGAAAATACTTTTCAAATAAAAGTATCTTAAAATCCTTTCGTTCCACAATATTTATTTCAGAATCATTATTACAATTTTGAACTAATTACCAATACTAATCAGTTTTTCTAGGGAGATGAAAAACCACACTGATATCCTTCCCCTTTCATGATTTCCAAAATAATAAAATATTATATCATTTGAACTTATCAATTTTTCAAATACAAATAGATTATTTGTTAGAGTAAAAGATATATGATAATGATTCAGGTAGTGGTCTACAATTATTACACTATGTGGATAATATATAGTATATTCCATATGATCATGCGTATTGGTCATAGACTGATTCATCAATCCAAAAATAGTTATTATTTTTTAGTGTTATAGGTCTAGCTATAGTGTTATAAACATCCATAGATTGTATCAAAACATTATTAATAATAATGTATAATTTTTTAAAAAGTGAAGCACAATACATAATTTGTAAATATAGATATAAATAATCAAAGAATGATAATCCTTATTTATTTGTTAATATTCAAAATTTTCTATAAAGGGATATGTTATCTAATATATATTTTCCTAAAACTAATTACCATGGGGTCTACTATAAATTATATGATACCATCTTTAAAGACCCATACAGTAGTAGCCAAAAAAAATTTGTTACTTGAGTAAATTGTATTAAATATATACAATTCCATCTGAAAGGACAAAATATTTAGTATTTTAGGTAAACTTGATACGTATTTGAATCCCAAATTAATGTTCAAAACATAATATACATCATTTTATTTCCATTGGGATTATCATCATTACCACTAGAATATCCTTTAATTTCATTCATAAAGGATTTTATAGAACCATGTAGAATGAAAACATAAGGAAAAAGTGATATTTTATTATTAGTAATTAAACTAATACCAGAGAAAAAATAAGGGTAAAGAAACATGGTATGAATAAATGATGATTAAATAATGACACATTTATATTCACATGAGATTGAAACATATATGAGGATATAAAAAAAATAAAATAATTTTTTGGGCATCAATAATTAATTTCATAATGATGGATTTTATAATATATGACAACTAAAACATATCATCAAATCTTTATACCAATATTTTATAAAATACCATTAAGGCCTTCTTCCATGACATCTACATAAATGGGTTGTTCACTAACAAAAATACCCAATCTAGTATTCCTCATGAAACATATATTTTCATTATAGGGATATGTATTTAAATACATATCGATCACTTAAGAAGTCGAATTCATTCATCACATTAATAAACAACATATCATAACTATGATTCCTTAAATATAAAAAACTATCCATATTTTCAGAAATAACATATGATATATCAATAATATACCTAGTCAATTTTATAAAACAAATACAAGATAAATAGGTTGATTAAATTATAATATTATAACTTCTTTAAATTTTTTTATTTATTTAATGAATTTTACATAGGTGAAAATAAATTCAAAACCTCACTGATTTTTTTCAGGATAATACCATTTTTACCATTGAAAATTTTTTAACATCCAAAAATTTCAAAATATTAAAGATAAAATAGTCATTAAATATAAAATTTTATACATACCAATAACTCATGAAATCAATGAGTGTTCATGATGGAATGAAATTCTATTCATGATGTATAAAATAAAAATCATTCCTTTGATACTTACAAAAAATGCCAAAAAGTAAATTATTCGAAAAACAAAATGGGTATTGTTTTTAAAATTTTATGTAAAATTTAAAACAAGCATAAAAATATCACGAATAAATATTTTAAAGAGAATAAAAATACAATTTTTTAAATTTTACTAAAAAAATGTACATTGAAGGGAAATATTTCTAACCGAGTATAGAAATAAAAATGGTTTTCTGTAAAAATTATTTTTTTATCATGAGTCCTAAAAGGGGAGAAAATTAATATAAAACAATATATTTGTCAAGATAAATATATTATAAGAAATTATTATTGATTAAATATAGAAATTTCAAATACTTTTCCCAGTGGAGGATTAAACATAAACAATCCCGAATAATGAAGAGAATTTTTAACAATGCCTTACCTTATGTCCGACATACACAACATGTTTTTGAAACACCTATATAATTAATTTATATTTAATATAAAACTATTCCAATAAATATACTCAAATAAATAATACCATATATGATATACTTATAATCTATTTTCACACTTTTATAATAATTCTTTATTGAAATCCATATTCCTAGTAATAACTTCATTTTTTTTCAGGTATTTGATGGTCCAATAGTTTTAATCATTTTTCATAGATTAAGGTTGCACACAATAAAAAAATTAATAATCATGTGAATATATTACATAATATATTTATTTATTTATTTAGAGTTATCCACACTATATTGAGATACATAAATGAATTAGATCATTCTTTTAGATGGTTTTTCATACATACGTATAATTTTTTTAACATTTATAAACAATTAATGAAAAAAATTTAAATAATAATTCACCACTAAAAAAAATTATTATATCATATAATAAATTTATATTAATTAAAAATAACCATATTACCATCCAAGTAAAACATAATTTAAAAAAATGCATCTCTTTATGGAGGTGGTAGTCCAAACAAACACATGAGCGACATTATTATTTTCTAATAGATAGAATGTAAAGAATGTAGGTATTTTACTATTATAAAATAAGTATATCTATCTCATTACTATTATATATTATCTCTAAAACCATCATAACAGTCATCCATATTAGATTTTGTTAAATAATGATTAATTTCTACATGTGGATAGAGAATTTCATAAATATACATTAGCAATTTATTTACTTCTCATTTGAATGAAAACAAGGTTGTTAATTTTTTTTAAAAATCTTAATTAAATTTATTAATATTATTGATACTTTAGTTATTATTTTATGATATATTCCCTATATCTGGATCGGGTAGAAGAAAAAATAAATTAAATGATTTGGGGTAATAAAATTTTCTCTTCTCCTAGAGACCTCACTTAGATCCTTTTATAAGGAAAACATGGTTATTATTTTGGGGATAAATTCTCCACAATAAAATGAATAATTATTTCTAAAAAAATTAATTTCAGTTAAGGAACAATCTAGGGTTCTCAATGTGGTGTAAAGAATTGAATGAAGTGGAGTCCTTTGATATAGGAGGAAAATGAATAACATAGTACTATAAAAACACTAAAATATAACTAATGCATTTTCAAGAAACAATTTTCATAACATCAATATATTCAAATATAATGTGGGATTTTATTGAACCATCATAAACTGATAATATTTTTATTGAATTACGTTCTATTTTATACCATATCTTTTGGCATAACCCCTAAGTTAATATGTATTATCCTTAACCATTGTTATTTTTTTTCAAACATAAGAGTTTAAAATTTATTTTTAAGGTACATATTTTTTTATAAATAGAAAATGGGTGAAATTTTAGTCCATATATAGTATAAATTTTCATATTTGATGAAATTAATAATTTACAAACAAATGAAAAAATATTATTTTTTCAAATCATTATTGTTATTTTGACAATTTTCATTTAATTTGTCTTCATATGTATCGTGAAAATGTTCTAATTATAATTTTATCCCTTAAAATAAATCTAATATTAGATATTTATCTATAAAATTCAAGTAATATTAAATAACATAAATTTTATTACATTTACTATTTTTAATATAATTTATTTCATTTTTTAGTAATTTTATAAATAAAATATTAGTGTTTCACAAGAAATTAATGTAATTACATATTTAATAAGTATTATAAATAAATATGCATCATTGAAGAGTATTCATTATTAAAAAAATATAAGATTTTACTAATTCGTCACATTCTTTTGGCCATATATGGTCACTTAATTGAAATTTAAAATTAAGAGTGTGCCATTATATATTTTTATGTGTATTAAATATAATATTGATCATTTTCTTGGAAATGATTCATATTTAAAAATATATTTAGACAACAATATGATAAATGTGAATTTAAAAAATTCAAATAATTATTATTATGAAAAATTATGGTTGTATCAATTAGTTTTAATCATGATTAACAAGATTTTATCTTTACCATGGTGATAAATTGTTGGACGATTACTATTCATAAAACATGAAATTAAATGTGTCTTATTTTATGAATTTGAACTTCTTGATTCAAAATATAGAACAAATTTTATCAAACTCATCACAAATTAGTAGAATATTACGTTTTTACAATATGTTCACAACATATGATGAAAAGAATTTTTAAATAAATATTGTTTTTAAGAATTAATGTATTTTTATTTATGTATTTTGAATTATAGAAGTACTAGATGAATGTTAACAAATTTGATTTATTATATAATTTGTAAATTTTATTGAAATTGTTCATTGATGTTTATAACTATAATTTGTTATTATAAAAAAAATTATCTACAAAAATTGTTTTCATAAAAAAACTTAATTTACAATAAAATTATACTTACTTTTAGTTATAATCAGTTGATAATGAATGGAATTTATGTTAATAGTGTTTAAAACATTTAATCTTCCAATATAAGTTAGTCATATTAATACCAATGAATTTTAAGGCTAGGTTAGAAAAGTATAACATATTTAAATTAATTGAGACTCGGTTCTACGTGTCTCTCATGATATTGAAGAGATTAAATATTTTTAAAATGGATTATTTCATAAGTATTTATTTTTGTTAAAATACATAATAATATAGAATTTTTTTAATGATTATTAAATAATGAGTACTATAGGTAATTCCCAAAGAATATTTTTTTCTTATCCTTAGTGGATATGTGGTGGATAGGTTATTAGTCATATTGGTTTGACCACTATATTAGTAGCCTTATTTATTATAAAAATGGTGTGCACATCAATGGTTGTTAGTTTCTTTAATTTTGGGAGAAAATTTTTATATAATTACTTATGCTAGACCTCCATGATTATAACTTATTTATTTTTTAGTAACAGAATGAAATCTATGTCGGTTAAATATTCTTTCAGGTGGAGAACTCTGTAACTACTATTAATGGGAGAACCTCCATTGTATTCCTTTTTGATTCTATGGGAAGGAACTAAATAAAGGGAATATTATGGATGAATTTCCGGATTTATAATTCTTTGATCATCAATATGTGGGGGACCTTTTTTTGAGTAACATGGGTTGGAAATCATGTGTATTGATTTACATGATCACCATCACTGTAGAGACCCAAAACATGATGTACATGGACATTACATTACTTTTGAAGAATACTTAATACATAACAAAAACAGACACACAAGGACCGTAATAGTTTAGTGTCTTTCGAAACTTGGAACGTAATCCTCTAATCGTGGTGAAAGATCTTCAACATCTCCGATATTGATCATCCCTTTTTTTTCTTACCTAAAAACTTTCTTTATATCCTGGGAAAAGAAAACTAAAAAGGGTGAGCTCAAATCCTCAGTAAGGGTAAGTATAGATAAAATAAAACATACTATATACATTTGAACTTATAAAAAACCTGATCATTAAAAATCTTGAACAACGACATAAAACATGGAAATACATAAGGCATAGACCATAATGGAACATAAATAATGATAAAATAGCATGGGAATAAAACATGTAATTGTAGAATCCATTAATCACATGTAATGATTTCCATAGTAGCCAAGGCATTGCTGCCAAGACCATCTTACTGGACAAAGTCCCTTTCTGAATCGAGTTCACTCCTCGTTTCAGTCCTGTTTTACTGAACCGGTTTAACCTACCGTTCCATCCATGTCTATCTCATGAGATATAAATCTTTACCGAATGCATTGGAGGGAGATATTAGTCCCACCCATCTCATAATGAAATCATTCTTACTTGTGCCACAAAATAAACTTAAAACATTCAATATAACCCAAAGAATAAAATTGGTTTCATAAACATCATCCCAACATCACATAATCCATATGAAATAAATGCTTATCAATTCATAATACGAAAAGTGAAACCATGTAAATCATATAGACCTTATACATGAAACATACACAAATGAAATAATGTCATCTTAGATGGAAAATAGTTTTGATAAAACACTTGAAATGAATTTTTGAGGAAAATATCCTTCCTTATTCAAAATCATTTTCTTTTCACAAAATGTCATGAAATTTTAAATGAATGTGATTTTGTTGAAAATAGTCATGAAATATTTTGGAAGAAGATTCATGAAAATAAGGCTTTATAAAACCGTAAAAATCCGTTCGTGCCGTATAAGTAAAAAAAAACATTCTTCTCGTACTTTTGCCGGAAAAGTCAAAAAAGTACCTCGTAACGTTAAAAAAAATATTCCTTACATACCATGTAGTAAAAGTCAAAAATGGGTAAAAAGGAATTTAAACATACATGAAAATACTTTTATAAAACATGGACATGGATGATAGAAATGACCCCAGTAAATACTGACGAATAAGTAATCTCGGATAAAAATGAGATTTGCAAAATTGTCCCTTACCTTATGTCCGATATGCTTCGTATGTATCCGAACCTCCTGTATAATGATTTAAATACTGTCATTGACTTATTACAGAATCATATTCATTGTTATGATATCATATATGGTTCACTTATGACTTTATATTACCCTTTCTTTTGTAAATTCCATGTTAAAGAGTGTTTTGGGTAATATCGTTTCATTTGTCGTCCGTGTTTTGACTTGTAATTATTCATATTATTACTTAGATCATGATTAATTAATTCCAGAATATAAAACATGATTTATATATAATAAATATTCAGAATATACATATATATAATAGATCGATAAATGGAATGAAATACACTGTTAATGGAGATGGTAGGCCGTACGTACGCATGAACGCTGTTTTCGTTTCCTTATTGAGTTGAGTGAAATTAAGTAGATGACATACATATATACATAAATCCAGTAGATTTATATTGTCATATATTTTATTATTATTGCTTATATATACTTTATAGTCATTCTTAAATGGTTAAATGGAGAATGAATCTCATCGCATCGTGGAGACGGTAGTCCGTACGTACGCACGAGCGATGATATCGTTTCCATAATTATTGAATTGAATTTGAGTGGATTATAAAATATATCAGAATCAGTATGATGTTATAATATCTATTTATAGTAATTCTTTACACCATTATACCCATCCATGTAAGGTGTTTGTGGAAAAACAGATTACACCACGGCGTGGAGACGGTATTCCTTACGTACGCACGCGCAGTGATTTTGTTTTCTCTAGGATGGATAGAAGGTGAAATGAGGTTGTTTCAAATTTATAATAACAAATAAGTATATTAGTGATACTGATGTTATTAATTTATAATAAAACAACTAAATAATAAGAAGTTGAAGAAGAAAGAATCTTGAAAGAATCGGGAGAAGAAATTACCTCTTCTTCGATATGCATCTTTAAAAACTTCTCTTGGGGCACTAAGATTGGTCTTTAAAGTAGACCAGAACCTCTAGGATGTTTCTAGGGAAGTGGAGAAGATAATTTGGCAGGGTTTGGTCGAGCTTGAAAGCTCAAATTGGTGTGAGGAGGAGAGGGAGGAGGTGCCCTTTTATAAGGGAGGAGAGGGGCACCTTTGGAATTCTTAAAAATATTAATTTATAATAAATCTAACCCCAGCTAAAAACCTCCAAAAATGACTCATATCCGAATATTAGATGAGATATGGTTGTAATATCATCAAAAACTTAAATTTAGACATGTTAGGTATTTATTTTAATCATTATCAACTTGATTTATCCTTATTTAGTCAATTTAATTTTATTTGTGGTAATAACATTCTAAAATTTAAATTATAACAAATAATTACTTATTTGTTGTTAATTGTCCATAAATAGATAGTTTATAACATTTTATACCATATAAATTTATATTTATAATTTTTAAATATATTTTTGATCTTTAAACAATTTTATAATATATTATTTTTATAAAATAACAATAGTGTCAATTTTGAAACTATTTATTTATTTGAATTTAAATAAAATATATACCGAAGATATGTTAAAAAAAAGCTTTAATAGAATCATAAAAGGTAATATGTATCTATAAATGTATTTTATCACATTAAATAGTTCATATAATATTTATTTTATTATTTTTAAAACCATTTATTTGGTTTATCTTTTAATAAATAAATTACTGCATCATTTTTGTATAATTATTTAATATACTTATTTTTTGCGTAAAAATTAAAATTAAAATTCTATGATGAAGCTAAATATATTTAATTTCATAATAATACTTTTACTAGAATTTATCATCTTAAAAACACAATATTTAAATTGTTATATTTATTAAATTATGAAGGTGACAACTTTGGAATCATTTAAAATAAAATAGTATAAGTGTCATAATCGATTTTATGTGGCTCCAAATTGACCAATATTCTACCATTTGATGATTATGGTTCATATGTACATGGAAAATAAATTTTGGTCATGGTTTTGGGCATTTTATGGTTACTATTAGTTTAATAAAAACTATATTCTTGATTTTTTACTAGATAAATAATTTCTGCATCACCATTGTGTTACAATTAATGATAATTATTTAATCCCTAAAAATTATAAATAAATTCATATGATGTAGATAATTTTATTATATTTCTGGAGACTATTCATGTTAGAAGTTTCATGAAGTTTATCACTAAATTAATTTTAATATACTTATAAGATTTAAGAGAGTGACATGTTGTCACTTTCCTTGGTTTTAATAATAATTAAATTATTTTCATGGTCAAAAGTACATAAAATGAATCTAATCCGAACCTTAGGTTATATGAGTCTACTTTTATCTATCCAATAGAATTTTGGCATGTGTTAGGGTAATATTATAATATTATATTTACCCTTAATTACCCGATTTACCTTTAACTATAGTAAATAAAATTTACCGTAGTTACTATTCATAATTCCCAAAAATAAAAAGTAGCTTATTAACATAATTTGGACCCACTGATTCTGAATATGGAATCCAGTTTTCCAAATTCAATACACAAAATTTTCTAAAATTAAATTAAAATTAATCCCATTGTCGAAAGAAAACGAGTTTTTCTTTAAAACATTGCAAAAGATTGAAATGATTTAACCTACGAATTTAATGTAAAATCAATGATAATTACATACATTATATTAAATGGTAAAAATATATTCTATTTATAATTTATAACCATTCAATATTATAATTTAACTATATAAATTATTGCGATGAAAAAAGTTGTTTTTAATTAAAATATAGTGTGTTTTTACTATTCATCAAAATATGAAAGTTACCAGAATAATATGAAAAAATTATCCAGATTAAATTTTAATTTCTTGATTCCAAAGAAGAATTTTATTTTGTCAAATTGAACTTATAAACATGTCAAAAACTAGATTTAATGTGGGTGTGCCATCAAAAGGAGGCAAAACTGCATTTTTTGAAAAATACTTAATTTATCCGAAAACTTTATTTTGTTCTTATACCATGTTCTAGAAAATATGTAAGATGAATAATAATGTTATAAAATTCAAATTTTAGTTAATACTATTCATAACGGATAGTTCATAATAATATTATAATAATATATCGTTGTTTAGTAAAACCCGGTATTGCGTACAACACACGCTATCGAGGAAGGTCGTGATTGCGTGTAATGCAAGCCAAGTCATGGTTGCGTGTTGTGCAAGAATCCTTCGTTGTTTTGTATAACATAATACAACCATAGTTCATTTATACATTGAATATATATATATATATATACTCAATGTTGCGTAGAATAACTATTATCAAAATTGTGTATAACACGATCCAAGAATAGTGTTGTGTATACGACAAGCTAATACGGTGTTGTGTATAGTGCAAGGTAATCTTGGTGTAGCATACAACACAAGACATTAATGAAATTAATAGAATATTTTTCATAAATCTCGTGGTGTTACATTCTACCCCCCTTAAAATGAATTTCACCCTCGAAATTCGTCGGGGTTATAAATCGTTTACTACTCGAAAGTTTGTTTAATAGAAACCCACATCGTAAAAATGTATACCAAAACATGGCTTTAAAAACTAAAGTATGAAATGTAACAGTTACCCAAATTAACTCATCACTGGGTTTCCACGTAGGAGAACATAGGTGAAAATATGGATATGGAAGAAAAATATAACCATCAAGTTCTGATGGAGAGTGGTAGAGAACATGGCTATGAAAAATCCAACAATCACAAAGCTATTGATTTGTGATGATCTAAGGTACTATCTGATTAATAGGATATATGAGAACTAGGACAACATTTTTGGTTTTCAAGATCATTTCCCTAAAGATGATGAATTAAAAGAAATAATTGCATGATTTTGGTACAATCTCATTGTTGTTCGTGAATTGAACAATTTCCACTTCATCCCTTAATGAAATTAAGTTGAATTTTTTTTCGTGATGTGTTAGCATATCATGTGATAGAATGATGGGTCATTCCAGCTCTTTCAAACAAAAGGTTAGAAAAAGTTATAAGTCTATCTTATGGTTAGATTAATCGTATATGGTTCCAAAAATTAACTTATACTTCATATATCATACCGCTTAATAAAATAAAACTAGTTTCTACTAACCAGATACTTCCTGTAGGCCAGTGGTAGGCGATAAAGGCCAGTCACACTTTGGTTGTGGGTTCGATTCCCACAGCCTTGTCCGACACGATGGGCTGTCGCCCGTCCTGCAGGTTTTCCATTTTCTAAAACTATATTACTATAACATACCATCAATAATATCAAAAAAACTTTTATCCTTAAAAAAATACAAACTTTTGTCCAACATAATCCATTCCAATCTTTTGGCTTATCCATAATACTGCAGTCCACTCTCATAATATAGTGAAAATGATTACCAGAGATTTAATACCATCGTTGATCCCCAAATATCATAATATATGTCTTGTTGGTCACATTCCGAACATTCTAAGGCCTTAATCATGGATTCTCTTGAAAAATTAATACCCATTGAACCTTAGTGAAAACACGAATGAAGTTAAAAGTTAACACTTTCCACATGCCAAAATCCTTAAAATTCTATACACTCAAACAATGACATCACTTAGTCCTTACATCAATCATGAGCTCATCAATACAATCAAACATCTCATTCTCTTTTTATTCCTTCATTATGCGCATATCATATACTTTACAAAAATATCTGAATAACCTTACATGGTTACTGGTACCATTCAACATATACTTTCAAATAATTTTAGGAAAAAAATAGTGTAACTATCCTTAGATGAATCTTTATTCCATAGTACCATTAAATATACAACATAACTCTCGATAAACATACAATCATTCCACTACCTTCTAAAACAACCGACTGAGCTTCAACACTTCTTTCAGCTCATATATCATTTGTAGTCTCTTCATCATCATCATCATAAATATTAACCATATGACCATATTGATTCTCTACATGATACATTACCTTAGGGCATTGGTTTTCATAATTCCCGTACATTCCACATTTAAAGCATTTAACCATTGTTGATTTCGTAGAAATACCATTATCCTCATCCATGGTGTTAACTGATCCATTTCCTTTGCACTTACTGGCTTTATGTCCTTTTTTTACACACCCATAGCATCTTCCAGTTCCTTTGAAACATTCTCCTTGATGCCTCTTCCCACATGATTTACAAAGGGGAAATTGAACTTTCTTTCCTCTAGGATCATCATGAAACTCAATCTTTCTTTTATTAGCCGAGTTAGGAAACTTACCAAATTTTAGTTTATTGATCATATTATGAGATTGCTGAATCAGCATAATAATGATGTTTGGACTTCCAAATCCAATTTCATTTGGTTTATCATGAAGAATTTCATTCCATTGTCTATTATGTCCTCCATTATCATGAATCTTCCTGTTTCCAGAAATTTTCTAAAACCCAAAAAGAATATTGTGAGAGGAAAAATTCATGCTAGGGAAAATAACATAGTAAATGGGAAGAACCCTGATTATCTAACATCTTAGGTCAAATTATATGATCATTACCATAGTTATAGGACTATATCCTATATGTATACACATCCTTAGGGAAATCCCTAGACACACCTTAGAAATATCTCTTGGGATCTCACTAACGTTTTCACATCCTAGTTTCCAAAGGTTGACTAAACCTTTACTCTGATAGCAACTGTAGAGACCCGAAACTTGACGTACATGGACATTACATTACTTTTGCGGAATACTTAATACATAACAAAAACAAACACACAAGGACCGTAATAGTTTAGTGTCTTTGGAAACATGGAACGTAATCCTCTAATCGTGGTGAAAGATCTTCCACATCTCCCATAAAGATCTTCCATTTTTTCTTACCTAAAACCTTTATTTATATCCTGGGAAAATAAAAAATAAAAAGGGTGAGCATAAATGCTCAATAAGGGTAGGTATGGAAAAAATAAAACATACCATATACATTTGAACTTAAAAAAACATGAACATTAAAAATCTTGAGCAACGACATAAAAAATGGAAATACATAAGGCATAGACCATAATGGAACATAAATCATGATAAAATAACATGGGAATAAAACATGTAATTGTGGAATACATTAAGCACATGTAATGATTTCCATAGTAGTCAAGGCATTGCTTCCAAGACCATCTTAGTGGACAAAGTCCCTTTCTGAATCGAGTTCACTCCTCGTTTCAGTCCTGTTTTACTGAACCGGTTTAACCTGCCGTTCCAGCCATGTCTATCTCATGAGATTTAAATCTTTACCCAATGCATTGGAGGGAGATATAGGTCACATCCATCTCATAATGAAATCATTATTACTTGTTCCACAAAATAAACTTAAAACATTCATCATAACCCAAAGAATAAAATGGGTTTCATAAACATCATTCCATCATCACATAATCCATATGAAATAAATGCTTATCATTTCATAATAAGAAAATTGAAACCATGTAAATCATAGAGACATTATACATGAAACATACACAAATGAAATAATGTCATCTTAGATGGAAAATGGTTTTGATAAAACACTTGAAATGAATTCTTGAGGAAAATATCCTTTATTATTCAAAATCATTTTCTTTTCACAAAATGTCATGAAATTTTAAAAGAATGGGATTTTGTTGAAAATATTCATGAAATATTTTGGAGGACAATTCATGAAAATAAGGCTTTATAAAACAGTAAAAATCCGTTCGTGCCGTATAAGTTTAAAAAACATTCATCTCGTACTTTTGCCGGAAAAGTCAAAAAAGTACCTCGAAACATAAAACAAAATAAATATTCCTTACATACCATGTAGTAAAAGTCAAAAATGGGTAAAAATGATTTTAAACATACATGAAAACACTTTTATAAAACATGGACATGGATGATAGAAATAACCCCAGTAAATAATGACGAATAAGCAATCTCGGATAAAAATGAGATTTGCAAAATTATCCCTTACCTTATGTCCAATATGCTTCGTATGTATCCGAACCTCCTGTATAATGATTTAAATAATGTCATTGACTTATTAAAGAATCATATTCATTGTTATGATATCATATATGGTTCACTAATGACTTTATATTACCCTTTCTTTTGTAAATTGCATGTTAAATAGTGTTTTGGGTAATATCGTTTCATTTGTCGTCCGTGTTTTGACTTGTAATTATTCATATGTTTACATAGATCATGATTATTTAATTCCAGAATATAAAACATGATTTATATATAATATATATTCAGAATATACATATATATAATAGATCAATAAATGGAAAGAAATACACCGTTCATGGAGACGGTAGGCCGTACGTACGCATGAACGCTGATTTCGTTTCCTTATTGAGTTGAATGGAATTAAGTAGATGACATACATATATACATAAATACAGTAGCTTTATAATGTCATATAATTCATTATTATTGCTTATATATACTTTATAATTATTCTTTTGTGGTTAACATGGAGAATGAATTTCATTGTGTCGTGGAGACGGTAGTCCGTACGTACGCACGAGCGATGATATCATTTCCATAATTATTGAATTGAATTGGAGTGGATGATATACTATATAAGAATACAAATAATTTTATAATATCTATGTATATTTATTCTTTACACCATTATACCCATCCATGTAAGGTGTTGTTGGAAAAACATATTACACCACGGCGTGGAGACGGTATTCCGTACGTACGCACGTGCGGTGATTTTGTTTTCTGTAGGATGGATAGAAAGTGAAATGGGGTTGTTTCATATTTATAATAACAAATCAGTATATTAGTGATACTGATGTTATTACATTATAATGAAACAACTAAAGAAGAAGAAGTTGAAGAAGAAAGAATCTTGAAAGAATCGGGAGAAGAAATTACCTCTTCTTCGATACGCCTCTTTGAAACCTCCTCTTGGGGCACTAAGATTGGTCTTTAAAGTATACCAGAACCTCTAGGATGTTTCTAGGGAAGTGGAGAAGATAATTTTTCAGGGTTTGTCTGAGCTTGAAGGCACAAATTGGTGTGAGTAGGAGAGGGAGGAGGTGCTCTTTTATAAGGGAGGAGAGGGACACCTTTGGAATTCGTAAAAATATTAATTTATATTAAATCTAACCCCACTAAAAAACCACCAAAAATGACTCATATCTGATGATTAGATGAGATATGGTCGTAATATCATCAACCAATCAAATTTATACATGTAAGGTATTTATTTTAAACATTATCAACTTGATTTATCCTTATTTAGTCAATTTAATTTTATTTGTGGTAATAACATTTTAAAATTTAAATTATAACAAATAATTACTTATTTGTTGTGAATTGTCCATAATTGGATACTTTATAACATTTTCTACCATATAAATTTATATTTATATTTTTTAAATATATTTTTGATCATTAAACAATTTTATAATATATTATTTTTCTAAAATAACAATAGTGTCAATTTTGACACTATTCATTTATTTGAATTTAAATAAAATACATAAAGAAGATATGTTCGAAAAAAAAGCTTTAATAGAATCATAAAATGTCATATATATCTATAAAATTAGTGTAGCACATTAAATAGTTCATATAGTATTTATTTTATTATTTTTAAAACCATTTATTTGGTTTATCTCTTAATAAATAAATTACTGCAACATTTTTGTATAATACTTTAATATACTTATTTTTTGCATAAAAATTAAAAATAAAATCCAATGATGAAGCTAAGTCAATTTAATTTCATAATAATACTTTTACTAGAATTTATCATCTTAAAATCACAATATTTAAATTGTTATATTTATTAAATTATGAAGGTGACAACTTTGGCATCATTTAAAATAAAATAGTATAAGTGTCATAATCACTTTTATAAGGCTCCAAATGGTCCAATATTCGACCATTGTATGATTATGGTTTATATGTACATGAAAAATAAATTTTGGTCATGGTTTTGGGCATTTTATGGTTACTATTAGTTTAATAAAAACTATATTCTCGATTTTTCACTAGATATACAATTTCTGCATCACTATTGTGTTACAATTAATGATAATTATTTAATCCCTAAAAATTATAAATAAATTCATATGATGTAGATAATTTTATTAGATTTCTGGAGACTATTCATGTTCGAAGTTTCATGAAGTTTATCACTAAATTAAAATTAATATACTTATAATATTTAAGAGAGTGACATGTTGTCACTTTCTTTGGTTTTAATAATAATTAAATTATTTTCATGGTCAAAAGTCCATAAAATGAATCTAATCCGACCCTTAGGTTATATGAGTCTACTTTTATCCATACAATAGAATTTTTTCATGTGTTAGTGAAAT
This sequence comes from Viscum album, assembly GCA_963277665.1. Taxonomy (NCBI): domain Eukaryota; kingdom Viridiplantae; phylum Streptophyta; class Magnoliopsida; order Santalales; family Viscaceae; genus Viscum; species Viscum album. The sequence goes on along the minus strand of OY728159.1, from coordinate 2,097,479,400 downwards.
TTTATAAAATTATATTTACCCTTAATTACCTGATTTACCTTTAACAATGGTAAATAAAATTTACCGTAGTTAATATTCATAATTCCAAAAAATAAAAAGTAGCTTATTAACATAATTTGGACCCACTGATTCCAAATATGGAATCCATTTTTCTAAATTCAATACACAAAAGTTTCTGAAATTAAATTAAAATTAGTCCCGTTGTCGAAAGAAAACGAGTTTTTCTTTAAAACATTGCAAAAGATTGAATTGATTTAACCTACGAATTTAATGTAAAATAAATGCTAATGACATACATTATATTAAATGGTAAAAATATATTCTATTTATACTTTAAAACCATTCAATATTATAATTTAACCATATAAATTATTGCGATGAAAAAAGTTGTTTTTAATTAAAATATAGTGTGTTTTTACTATTCAACAAAATATGAAAGTTACCAGAATAATATGAAAAATTTATCCAAAGTAAATTTTTATTTCATGATTCTGAATAAGAATTTTATTTTGTCAAATTTAACTTATAAACATGTCAAAAACAGTATTTAATGTTGATGCGCCATCAAAAGGCGGCAAAACTACATATTTTGAAAAATACTTATTTTACCCGAAAAATTTATTTTGTTCTTATACCATTTTCTAGAAAATGCGTAAGATGAATAATAATGTTAAAAAATTCAAAATTTATTTAATACTATTCATAACGGATAGTTCATAATAATATTATAATAATATATCGTTGTTTAGTAAAACCCGGTATTGCGTACAACACACGCTATCGAAGAAGGTCGTGATTGCGTGTAATGCAAGCCAAGTCAGGGTTGCGTGTTGTGCAAGAATCCTTCGTTGTTTTGTATAAAAGAATCCAAACATATTTAATTTATAAATTGAATATATATATATATATACACAATGTTGAGTAGAATAACAATTATCAAAATTGTGTATAACACGATCCAAGAATAGTGTTGCATATACTGTAAGCTAATACGGTGTTGCGTATAGCGCAAGGTAATCCTGGTGTAGCATACAACACAAGACATTAATGAAATTAAAAGAATATTTTTCATATAATCTCGGGGTGTTACAATCACGGGTAGAACATACACTCTTGTATGCATTTCTTCCATGGAGAGGAAAATTTGAATGAGTACCCTAAGAAGTAACACCAATGTTATGGATTAGAATTATCCATGATAAGAAACTATATGGTTACTAACATGAAATTATTTAAATAGAATAAATTTATGGTTGTTCATTATTTTATTATGGGGATGTACTCTATAATCAATAGTCTTAGGAGATCCTCTAGCATTCCTTGTTTTAACTTAACAATGTTGTCTGAATTCATGGTTAGTATATTATTGAGAATTACCATAGGGATTAATTTATGGTTAATAATCAAATTTTAGTGAGTATGACCTCAAAATATTCTAAAAATGTCACTATTGTGGCATTTATTACAAGAATACTGAATCTTTACCATGAATCAACCACCAGAACACCTCTAAGAACGATAATATTAAAAGGGTTTTGAATGAATTCAAGATGATATATAATGTGATAGTGGTATATATTTTCTAAATTTATGTATTATAATAATTGAAAAAAACCCATATCATATGTGATTTGAAATCTGAATGAAGCAGTTACACTCAATTTGTAAAAAACTATAAATAAAATTGGATGGATCATCAAATATTTATAAGATGAATGACATGAATTGAGAATAAATAAAAATATAATAATGGTCCATGGATATCCAAAAATTATATAATATGAATAATACTAAAAGAAATAACTATATTTAAATGTGGGGTACACCAATCATCACTTAATATCCAAAGAGTAATTATCCTTATGTGAAACCTTTATAAAAAATAGAATGTAAAATTCCCACAAATTCGACTTATATAGTCATGGAAATCCCAAAAAGAATCTCATCAATCTCAAATACCTTTGGTGACTATCTCCAGTGTTCAGGGGACTTTACATTACATAGATCATGAATAAGAATCTACTAACACATCCTACTAGGGGGATATACAGTTATTTTGTATAAAAATAACCAATATAGATTCACAAAACCGCCCACAATTTCATTTCCCAAATACAATTGCATCTGGACACAGTAGATAACATTATTATAATATAAAAAACTAACGTTATTATTTTTTCTGTAAGACATAGAATTCATAATAGGAATATATCTATCCCGATATTAAGAGTGTCCTAACATGAAATCACATAATTAAAGCTTATCTAATTTCAATCATGGGATATATATTATTAAATATCTCAATCATTCCCATATATTCATATCTATATTTTTACGTATTATACAATGGGTTGGAGTAATTATTTTATAATTTTAATAATATTTTTTATAGTCTATAAAATGTCTATCCTGGATGTTTTATGTTCCAAAAATATTAGATACACAAAGAAATAAATACAATATAAAATAAACTACTTATAACATTAATTTGACAAATTATAGGTTTGATAAGAAAATGATATTATCATATAGTATAATGATTCATTGAGGTTCTAGAAAATAATCGACATACATATAATAATAATATTTATGTAATTTTTAGTTTGAATAATTTGAAGTTGTTTCCATTAATATAATATTATAGGAGTGTGAATAAAAATATTTAATGTATTCATGTTTTAAAACCCTGATCTTAATTGATATAAGATATTAGAATCTGATTTTCTATCACAAAAATTCATTAAAAAAGTTCTACAACTACAAGCTGTTCCACTAGATCACATCTTCAATAGAGTGACTAGAAATATAAAATTCCTCATCCCATGGACATCATATAACGCAACATTAAACAATATTAATTTCTATCAATATAATTCATAGATATTTTAGGATTGAAATAAAATGATTATAAATAAAAACATAGATCTTTTATGATGGAAAAATCACATAAATGGATGATTTAAGATCACACTTAATACCACAATAATGACAATCTCTTGAGACATTGAGGTAGGGAATAACATATGAAAATTAAAAGTTTTGTGTAATCCAGTGTAACAAATAATGATTAACAAAGCCTCAATATTCTATTTATAGGGAATGATAATATTAATATTATAAGTAGAAACTCCATGGACATCGAGAGAAACTATCACATATATAAATTTATAATGAGAAATACAATATTTATTTCAAAAAAATGGTAGTACATCATATTTGTTTAGAATTTATTAGGAATATTCTTTAATGAAACCTGAAATTCAAATATCATATCATCAAAAAAGTATAAAAATTATATTATGTTATCTAAATTAATGTATGGTGTATTTTTTGGGTTTATAAAAAAGGGATTACAAAACATGCCATTTAGGAAAATAATTTTACATTATCCTCCTTGGTGAAAATTAAAACAAATATATGGAAAGGTATGATTAAATATGGTAAAAGTAAAATTAAATTCTTTATCTTCTAAAAATCCCCCCCAAAAAATAATGTTCCTTAAATAAATTCTCTCTCTTTCTAAAATAATTATAAAACACAATATTTAGTGACATTTTTTATTTAAAATTTGAAAAAATGGAAAGTTATAAATGAATATAATATTGGATTTTAAATTAAAAATATATTTAATTCATCCAATAATATATTAAGATGAAATAAAAAAATTTATTTATTCATATGGTTGAGAATTTTCAATCTGTTATTCGAGATTATTTAAGATCTACTCATGATCTATCTATCTTTGATCACAATTACTAGTTTTCATCCACTGATAATTATATTCCTTATTAATAGATTAATTCTCTTATTTAAATTTCCTTTCGTCAATTTCATACTCTATAATATACATCACCTTGATTATGATGGTATATTAATCTCATAGTTAATTATTATTAAACTTTTTTGGTCATTCTAAATACAAAATTTATAATCAATTATTATCTTTTGTGACCTAGATACATCTATATCTATACTTTTATCATGAATTATAATAGATTCGCAATTAATTTTTATAATTATTGAATATATTTTATGAAAATTATCATTATGGTTTATCAATATAGATATTATATCTTGAAATACATACTCCTATGAGATAGTTCCATGATGTATTTATTCCATTGAATATTTTTCATTTTTAAATATGGATACTCTATCTTCTATCCAATATTTCGAATGTTCCTTCTTCTATGGTGTAATATTCTATAATTTAATATAATTTTTCGGATTACTCTTTTTTATCCACTTAATTATAGTTATCATTCAAAAAATACATAACTTTCACAAATTCTAACAACTTATAAGATTATTTTAAATTATAATTATTAACATATTTGCATCATTAAGAGTATATATTATCTTTTTGTTTATTATTTTCATTGAACATATGGATTTTAAATATTTTCATGTTGCAGAATTTTTGGATTATGGTGAAATTAAAACTTCATTGAAAATTAATTTAGTAAAAGAACCTTTATTCTCAATTAGTTGTTCTGGTTATCCTATTTTCCATCCTTCCTCTATAGGTGGTGGGAAAAGAATTTTGATGACTGTAATCTATCAACCTCCATGAGTTTACTATTTATTTTTACAATTATATGTTTTGAGAAGACCAAACTGTTCTTATGTGTTTGAAAATCATTGTGGAAATATTATCTTATATAATCATGTGGTTGAACAATTCTGTACTAATTTAACATCAGTGAAAAGTTATTTTTCAATGATTTATTCAATTTCTCCTCCCTAAATCAAATGTTGTTTACCTATTATTTTGAAAAATAAATTTAATATTATATTTTGTTAATCTATAAAATATTTTATCATACTTAATCACATTTATTTTTTTCTGTTCTCTCTAATTTTATAATAATTTTGTACCATTCTCTTAATGGTATTTTGAGTAAAAACATTTGTTTTTGTGCATTATTTGTAAATTCCACTTCTATCATCTTATTTTTCAATTTATCTCATTTTAAATGTTTATATATAGATAATACATTGATTATATTCCTTAATAAAAAATTTTATAAATAAAATCATAGACCAAAACCATTAATTCAAATGTTTAAATATTCAGCACCTTATCCTTATCCTTTTCTACTATTCTTAAATCATTTATGCACACATAATCTATGGTGTTAATCAAAATATGTTTTCAGGATACTTAAATATAATATATTATTTAACTTATAAAATCCTATATCAATATATTCAATGTGGGAATACATAAATATGATAATTTTGAACTCCCTTATCAAAATAATTATACCATGTATATAAAAATCATTTATTTTCCAAATTCCTGTAGCAGCATTCCAAAATTATTAGAATATCTTAACCCTATAAAACAAAAAACCAGATTTTGAATCTAGTTATTATATCTTATAAAAATTATATTGAAAAAAAATAATATATCAACAAATATAAATTATAAAAGGATCTAAAAACTAATAAAATAATATAAAATATTGAAAATTATACACATTCATAAAATATACCAATAAAACAATATCCACTCTCTTGATTCCCAAATATCCTTCAATAAAAAATAACTTTTTATGACAATCTATTTGACGAAAGGATGAAGTATAATAAATCTATCATATAGTAAATGAATATAAAAAACAAAACAACATACTCATCTATGAAAAATAATCTTTTCTTTGAAACTAAATAACTCCCATTAGCAATGATTCATTCTTAATCAACCAATAAAAATTAAAAAATATTCAATGTAATATATTCCTTGAATAAATACCAATGCAATATTCCATGAATAAAAATGCCCAAAAACGATTTAGATAACCAATAATAAAAACTATAGTGATTTAGACGAAAATAAAATAATGTGAATTACAGTTCCACTATCCATTAAATAAGAATCCATGTTGCTACTTATTCATTGATCATAAAACTAAATAATTGTAATATGTTTTTTTCTCTAGAATAGTGATTTCAAATCTCATTAAAATAATAAATCTCAATATTTTTGAATCTCATTCACATTTCCTCTAATTCAAGAGATACTTTGAAAAATAAAAAATTTATTATAATTTGATATTACTAGATTACCATCATTCCAAAAAAATAATCAATATATAAATTATCTTATAGAAGTTGTATTCAGATACACATTTAATGATATTTATTTAATGAAGGTGGTGATAGAAGATTAAGTGAAATTGTATTATCATCTATATAAAAATTTCTATTACATATTGACTTTTTAGTAAATTTTTTGGTCCCATCAAACTCCACCATTTTCAAGGAGTATAAGAATGTATTTAGTCTTACATAGGAAAATGTAAAAAACAAATTTAATCTCACATGTCACTTTTAGAACATAATTTAATTTTACATATAAATTACATATTAATACCACATGTAAATGTAGTAATTTTTATCCTTCTGGTACTAACACTTCATTCTAGAAAAGTGATTAAATGGTTGGAATCGAATCATGTTTGGGTCAATAAATATTGGAAAATAATTCATTTGTAACCCATAAATTCAATAATATACGATTTGGAATAGTTTCATATTGGTTTAAAAAATATATTTATGTCAATAATGGTTTAAAAAATATTTATAAAATAAAAATTTATATTGTGACTTCCCCACAAAAAAATATTACAAAGGGATTCAATTTTTTGGAATAAAATAGATAGAATTAAAATGTGACAATTTTATATAGAATTTCCATTTCTACATTGATATTTTTTTTATTTTATGAACATTAGTAAATTTATATATTGTACAAGTTGTATTATATAATATCATCTTAAGAATTTATATTTAAAATATAACTTTAAAAACCATATACAGATCTTCATATAATTAAATTGATATTGGTTTAGCTTCAATTAAGAATTAATATTTGATATATCACCTTTATGAATAGAAATAGTTATCTTAGCTTAACTATTTTAGTTAATAAGAATTTTATCATTATTCCCCACTCATGTCACCTAATGATACATGTCACCGTATTATAGTGACATCTTATATTAATTATTGACGAAATAAGGAAAAATAGAAAATAAAGGCCTATAATAAATTGACATTGGTGTTTCCTTAGACAGATAACATTATTTATTTCAATAAATTATAGAATAAAGAAGAATTTTGTTCCTGATATCAAAAATATATAAGGAACTAATATCCGAACATAGATCTCAAATCACACTCCATGTATCAATTATATTCATGCCATTCATTTATTTAAATTTAGTTGATTTTTTTACTCCTTCCCTTTCTATTAATCTGTCAATGAATTCATAATGATATTTAAAGGCACCGTAGATTCAAAAAAATATCATCCATTAAAATATTATTAGTATAAAATCTTCGGGAAATATCATATTTTTCACTTTTGTACATCTTTTAATCATTCCATAAAATATTCTTCAAAAAAATCACCCTTATAGTTTTGAAAATTTTAATCCTTAAGCTCCATATTCAAATCATTCAGATAATTCAAATAGTGTTATTTGATAATTCTTAGTTGAGGTAGTATATCCAGAATTGTTTGTGGAAATAGGGAGCAAATTATTTATTTTTTCTTTACCAACATTACAGTTTAATATATTCGAGTACTATTTTAGTCTTTAGATAATGTCATCCGGACATAGATTTGGAATATATATTTTTTTCATCATTCATTTTCCAGTTAGATTTGAACTCATTTATAACTATATCAATGATTCTTTCCACTATTTAGTAAATATTAATCTCCTTATCGTGATGATATTTCATGATATTTATAACAGTTCTAATTATGAAATTCATAGGAAAAACTAACTCTAATAAAAGGAAATATAATTTATAATGGATTAATAATATAATATATCTATTGTATCATAGAAATATTTATATTTTGAAATGGGTAACATAAAATTCATTAAAAAACATGGTAATGGTTTTATAAGTAGAAAACTAACAGTATATATTTCCACATAAAAATAATAAGAGTATGTTTCTAAACATTTAACGGAACAAATATTCAACCATGTCATTGAGATTTATGTTCATAATCAACATATATATAATCTTATTGTCTATTATAAGCATATTAATGTTAAAATATATATTTTTAAAAATAATATTTCCCTATTTCAACAATATTCATAATCCACATAGAAAAAATTGTAGTCAACTCAGATTCAAATTCACTAATGAAGTAAATAGTCAAGTTCTTATAACAGAAAGTCATTTATCTATTTATATTATTGTTAAAGATAACTATTATGATAATTCCACTAATACAAAATGGTATCCAATTCTGAAAACATAAAGAAGGTTGTAGTGAATTGAGGTTTTTAAAAAAATGAAAAAATTTCCATCATTTGGTTAATATTATTTTTAAATATGAATATTCTAAACTAATCAAAGTGAAATGAATTAATAAATAATATAGAAAAATTAAATACTTATAAGATAATTATTTAAATATAAAATTAAATTTACCCAAGCTCCAATATCATATAATGGAATATTGGAGTGAGGTTGTGGAAACAATATATATACCAATCATCTATATTTTTAATGAATATATCTACTCTAATAGCTGAAACTCTTCAATTTTAATCTAATGTTATTATAGGTTCAATAAAAAATAAAATTTAAAAATTTTCTTAAAACCCAAAACATCATCAAGAAGAATGTTTAGAATCATAAGTATTATACCAAAAAAATCAATAAATGTTATCAGTATATGTTTTTTATCATAACAGTCCACTTAAATATAATTAATAGAATAAATGAAGTCCTTGTCCATAGTAATTCATAAAATTTAAATGTATAACGTAGTTGAACCTATCCCTACAAATCATTGACAACATTAGATTAAAATAAAATGGTTACAAAGGTAAAAATTAATTAATTATAATGAAAAAACACACATACTATCAATCTATAATATCAAATAAAATATTAAACATATTGTAATATGTTATTCTAATTTGGTAAAGAATAATTATAAAAAATAATATTATCATGATCCTGTTCTAGCATGAAATGATCATAAGGACTTATTAACCTATTAATTTGTGTTTAGAAAAAAAATAATTCAATGGTAAACAATATGGACAAAAAAATACATTTCATTTGTAAAAAATCCGAATTTTAAACATGATCATCCTTCAGAAGTGGCTTTATTTAAATTTGGATGTTCCAGAAGTGAATATTCTAGAATCTCTTTATCCAAAACCTGTTATTTGGATGATAAATATTCAAAATAATAAATAAAGTAAAACATCAATATGCCTAATTAATGTTTTAGGTGTATTTTGTTTTAAAAAAATTAGAATAAGGTATAATTCATTTATAAAAATTATTTCAATTGTATATATATTTAAAAATTTTATAGAATAAATCTATTAATTGGGAAATGGTAATTTCTAATACATGACTCATGGATTTCATTAATTTTATTCATTTGGATGGGGGAAATGTCTGTAAAAATTATAGGTGTTTTGAGATAATCCCATATATCAAACTGTAGTTCATGCTATATATATATATATCAATTTCTATGGATGTAAAATTTGTGTTCTAGGGAACTAATAATTCCACCAGAATCATTTAAAATATTTAATTACCCTATAAAAATATTTCATGATAGAATTGTTTTAATTACTCTAATAAAAAATATTAAAAATACTTTGGTAACCCATTTTATATTTTAGATATTTGATTTTTATTTATAATATTATTTTCATGGACCATTAAAATTAATTTTAATGACTATAACATATCCCATGATGTTAACACAATTAAAGGAATCGTAATAGTGATATAATGAATTCATATAATCATAAACGTGTCAAAGAAAAACCAAATCATCCCTCAATAGAATAAATATATGATAATTGTTTACTCACATTTTGAAAAATTAATTTTCATTAAATCAGTAATCGTAATGTTGTTTATTTCCCAACCATAATTTTGAAAAAATGTGAATATAAGTTCACATAAAAAATTAGTTACAAAAAATAACCTCAAGGTCTAGGGATTGGAAGGATTCCACAAAAAAGAAAACATAAAAAAACCAGAACATAGATGATTTTGGTCTCCAAAAGATGTAATTAAAGAAGAAGTATTTTTGAAATATTGAGAAGTTATTTACCTCAAATTCACATGGCTCAGGATCCTTCAATATATCAACAAGAATTAATCTAGGATATTTAGTGAATTCACGTAACATAAGTGAATGTAGATAATGAATATTATACACTTATAAAATTAAATAGAATAAAAATGTTGATTATTGAAGATATATTGATTTACCTCGTCAAATAATATATTTCAAGACCTACAGAGGCACCTCCATCTAATGATTTGACAGTGATCAAATAAGGTGGGAGGAGGGTGATGAAGAGCTCAAGAGGGAATCTACTATAGATGAGGAAATGTTAAATCCAATATTGAGGGCCAATGTTAAATGTTTGTAGGTTTAAATGAAGAATAATTTAAATTTATCATGATCATAATAAATAAATAAAAGTAGTAGAGATATAGTGTAATATGATGATTTTTAAGTATTGGTCATAATGAGTTTGGTGCCTCCCAGAAGATGTTCTATGGAATTGTGCTATGTAGTATATTCACACTACTCAGCACTATCACATAAAATGTTACCCTTGAGTTCTTGAACTCCACAAATTATAAAATTTAAAAGATTACTATAAAAATTATACATAAAATATTATAATTAATTAAAATTCTTATCCCATAGAAATTATAATATTTATAACACCCCTACAATGTGGATTTTTATTCATAAGATAGATCATCCATAATCTAGTTGAAGAATTATGTACCTCAGATCAATAAAAAAAATCGTTTTATCATATGTTTCATATTGGAGCTTACCATTATTTAACATAACTATAACAAGGGTAATTTCATGACCTTATTGATATTTATCACTCTAATAGATGTTATATAAGGAATACTTCACATAGGATACTTCAAAATTTTCACAACATTATCACATTGAATAACATGATATGGGTTAGTTATATTTATAAATAATTGAAAAATGGAAAAGGTTCCTTTATGGTAATGAAATATTTTGTGCCTTGTGTAATTAATAGGTAACTTCTTTAACATTGACTAGGTTTTCAAAATTCCTGAAAATTCCCAGGTCAACATCTACTATGTTTACAAGAATCAATAACCAACAAATATTGGAACACAATTTAATACATGGATTCTAATAATAAAATTATAAGGGATTCATTAAAACATCTACACAATACTTTTACCAACATTTTATAGTTGTTATTTTTTACATGTCAATTTCCAATTTTTTTTAATTTCCTAGATGATATGTGGTTTCTTCACTAGTGATTCAATAATTTCCATCTAGAAAATAGAATAATAAAAAGGTATCCTATAAATATATAAAAATATTATATTTTAAATATTTAACTGATAGTTTTTCTAATATAATAATACTACAAAGAATTTCTGGTCCTCCAATATGCCACTAAAATCATGAATGATTTATTAGATCATAAAATCTATTATTTGGATGGTTTTTGAAATCTATAATTAAGACTCACGGTGTAATTTTTTGTTTATAATTATCTATGATCCAAAATAATGTTGTATACTTTTGGAGATATAAGATGTAAAACACAATCCTAGGTTAATGATGGTTCTTAGGGGTTTTCCATAAATCATCCCAATTGTAATAAAATACCATTTCCTGATATTATCAACCATGGAGTACCCTTTGATAAAAGAATATTTTTTTTTATTTTTAAATTATCTACATTTAGAAACTTCATCCATTCCCTCAATAAACATTAGATGAGTAGCGATAAAATCTACTCTAGTCACCTTACAATTAAATATGATTATGACAAGTATATCTATTCTCTTCCTCTACCTATTAAATACTAAAAAATCTAGAAATAAATCTCATAGTACCTTTATTCATGATTTCCCTCAAAATTAGGGGTGAATTTCATGGTACATATTAATTACTGAAGAGTGAATAAACCATATGGAAGAGTGAAAATACTTCTTCACCTCTTAACTCACTCCAATGGAGACCACTATACTTACATTGACATAAAATTATTATTCAGAATCATAGAAGAAGACATAAATGATCTCCCCCACAATTTATTTACTCCTAATTAATTATATAATCAGAATAAGATATTTTGTGGTCCTTAGCATTTTATTCCCTAGATTACTCAATATTAATGAGGGGTAGTGCACATAGTTCCATTTATCAACAATTTTAAGGTGGATATCATCAATAATTGACATGAGAAACCATTATTCCTAGTTTAATTCTCTTCATATGGATGAACATTCTTCATGATTATACCAGAAACCATTTTTTCTATATTATGGACATTTTGGATGCTAAAATTAAAAGGATAGACATTTTCTACAAAATTGTGTTTCATAAGATTTAATTATAATTATTTTGAAAAATATTTAGAATTAATTTTCCTATAAAAAATCCTTCCACTAAATATATAGTTCATCTATCATATTAAATCATAGAAAAAATAACGAGATGTCTCTACCCATAATCCACAACCATATGATTTTGTATATGGGAACAAAACAGTCCCTTAGAATATATATCATAATATACTTAAAAATCATCACAAAGTTATTATAAAATCCAAATGTTTGATAATTATCATGATTTGAAATACATTTTTTTCCCTCCAAGACAAAAAAATTATAGTTTCTTGGGAACATCAAAATTATTAGCCTAAAAAAGTTCATGATTGATGAATATCAATTATCTGATCTAGAAGGGTCACAATGATGATGTGGAGTAAAAATTGTTTTATCATAATCTTTCTTGAATAATTTAATGATATATTACAGGAATATCATGATATATTTAGTAAAAAATAATTTCATCCAAAAATAAAATAATAAATGAGTGTAAATATGGTTAAAAAAATTTATTCATTGGATTAATAACCGGAATGGGGTATTAGTTAAGCTAAAAGACATCCAATGATATAAAAATTTTCTATACTAACTGTAGAGACCCTAATATTTACGTACATGGACATTACATTACTTTTTTGGAATACTTAGTACATTACAAAAACACACAGACAAGGACCGTAATAGTTTAGTGTCTTTGGAAACTCGGAATATAATCTTCTATTTGTGGTGAAAGATCTTCAACATCTCCCATAAATTTATTCCCTTTTTTTCATACCTAAAACCATTCTTTATATCCTGGGGAAAAGAAAACATAAAAGGGTGAGCTCAAATGCTCAGTACAGGTAAACAAAAGAAATATCAATCACATCATATTCATAAGAACATAACAATTTGGAAATCTTACCCTGCAAAAGAGATCATAATTTCATAACATGGGATAAATCATGGTAGTGAAATGTATTCACAATAATCATAACATAAAACATGAATCTTTTTGGAATACACACATAATCATATTGAATCATTTCTTATTAGTCAAGACTCATGTCCAATACTATCTTAGTGGACAAAGTCCATTTTTGTACCGAGTTCATTCCTCGTTTCAATCCTGTTTCACTGAACCAGTTTAACCTACCGTTCCATCCATGTATATCTCATGAGATATAAAATCTTTACCTAATGCATTAGAGGGAGATATAGGTCCCACCCATCTCATAATGATAGCATTCTTATGTGTGCCACAAAATCATAAACCATACATCATTGCATAACCCATGTAATAAAAATGGGATTCTTAAACATCGTGACATCATAAAAAAATTCATATAAGTTAAAGTAATTCATAAAAATAATTCCATCACAACATAATCAAATCAATGTAATAATAGGGATAGAAACATAACCTTATATTATCTTATATGGAAAATAATTTCGATAAAACACTTGAACTCCATTCTTGAGGAAAATATCCTTTCTACATCAAAAACATTTTTCTTTTCTTAATATGTCATACAATTTTAAACTAAAAGGATTTGATTAAAAATAAACTTGAAAACATTTAAAGGAAGCTTCTTGGAAATAATGTTTTAAAAATCTATTCATGCCATATAAGTTAAAAAAACATTCTTCTCGTACTTTTGTCGGAAAAGTCAAAAAGTACCTCATACGAAAAAGGATAAAAGATTCCTTTCATATCTTTTACTAAAAACTCACCGAAGGGTAAAATTGGATATAAACAATTGTAGAAGGATATAAATATTAAATATTGAGGAAACATGGATGTGGATGATAAATATTCCCCAGTAAATTCTGATGTATAAACAATCATGGATAAAAATGAGATTGCGAGATTTTCCCTTACCTTAGGTCTGATTTTATTTGTAAGTGTCTGAACCTCCTTTAAAATGACTTAAATAATGTCATTTACTTATTCAAGAATCATACTCATTGTTATGATATCATATATGGTCATATTTTTAGCTTCTTATTAGTAATATTTCATTGTTACTTGTTATTCGGGTGGTTATTGCTTTTTGTTCTTATGCGTGTTTTGTTGAACAAATTCTTATTCTCCTTTTAGGTTATAGATACCTCATTTACAGAATGGTATTAGTGTAATATATATCATATTCATTCACTCAACTCATTTATGTAATAATTATGTAATGAAAATCATGTAGAACGAGTCGCATCACATCGTGGAGACAGTATTCCATACGTACGCACGAGCAATGATATCATTCCCATGATCGTGGAATTGTATTGGAGTGTATGTATACTATTTTAGAATCAATATCACTTTACAATAATCATATATATTAATTTTTACACCATTATACACATCCAAGTAAGGTGGTGGTGGAAAATAGATTACACCACGGCGTGGAGACGGTATTCTGTACGTACACACGTGCGGTAATTTTGTTTTCCGTAGGATGGATAGATGGTGAAATAGGGTTGTTTCATACTTATAATAATATATAAGTATATGATTCATACTGATGTTATTACTTCATAATGAAACAAATAAAGAAGAAGAAGTGGAAGAAGAAATAAAGTTGAAAGAATCCGTAACGGACATTACCACTTCTTTGAAGTGCTTCTTCGAGACCTCCTTTTAGGGCACTAAAATTGGTCTTTGAAGAAGACCCAGACCTATAGGATGTCTCAAGGTAAGTGGAGAGAAGAAATTTGTAACACCTCGAGCATCCACGATACGCTTCTAATTCAATAATTCAATAGCTTGCATTGTACGGAACTTCGAGTTCTAACACACCGCAACCAATCAAAGTAGCCGTTATGAATAGTAATACCAACATTTTGAATTTATATATATTTTTATATTTCAAAATGGACTTCATTTTTGGATATGGAATATCGAAATTAGCCTATGTTGATTTTCTGTTATTTTTCTGAGAACTTCCAATTTTTTATGAATAGAGAATAATACAAAAAACAACTTTTTTAATAAAAATAATTTATTGTGATTAATTATACTATTGAGTGGTTTTAATGTATAATTAGAATATATTTTTACCATTTTATCCAATGGTGTTCATTAGAATTAATTTCATTTTGAAATTGAACATAAACAATTGTCAATCTTTTGATATATATTGTTTCGTAAAAACACGCTCTTTGTTGTGACAACGGGAATTAATTATAAAATTAATTAATGAAACTTATATGTTTGGAATTTTTTAAAATATTCATCATTTTTGAATTTAGAATATCAATTATAGCTTAGGGTGAAATTTTGGCATTGTTCTGAAAAACTTCAATTTTTGATGAATAGTGAAACCACTAAGGGGTAGTTAAAAAACTGATTTTTCGTTTAAATGAAACATTACCACTTCTATGATTTGATTTTCAAATGTCCGACATACATGGTTTTCATTAGGAAGTAAAATTTAGTTCAATGGGATTAAAATAATTTTTTGGTGAATAGTACCTTTTAAGTTTAATTAATTGCGATTAATGGTAATTAGTGAAATTTAAGGTAAAAATGGTATTATAAAAAAATGAAATGGCCATTAAACTTGTCCTATACCTATTGGATGAGTCATGGATGACCAAGAAAATCCATAGGTCAACTTGGGGACCCCATGGATCCACCTTGGTAGGAAAATGACATTAAAAACTTTTTATTTAATGTTAAAATAAAAATGTCACAAACATGAGTTGTTTTACTAAACCAATTTTTAAATGGGGTTATACAAGTCATATTTTTGATTATAAATATTCATTAGAAAGATAAAAATATTTCCTACGCTGTGATAGTTTTTTTATAATTTTTAGACATTAAATAAATTAAATTATTTATGACACCATGATGATGCACTGATTACCTCATTAATTAACGATTTAAATAAAATAAAAAGATAATGTAAAATACAAGGATTACAATTGTAAAAAAACCTATTGTATTAGTAGATTTCGAACCATTATCACCTTTTCCTCGAACTATATCATTGTGGGACCTTTATAATCCGAAAATCATTTCATAATAAAGTATCATTTCTATCTTTCCAAGAGTGCCCCTTCTCTCCTCTTATAAAAGGCCCCCACCACTACCACCTTATTCACACATTCAAGACATTTGTCTCGGCCAACCTCTGCCAAAATACTCTCCCAACTTCCCTCTCTTACTCCTAGAAGCCTAAATTTGGGCATAATTCTTCCCAATGAATCCTTTGGATCAAATCAAAAAAGTGTTATCCGATTTTAAGGTAATGTCTTCTCTTATGTTATTTTGTTTTATTTTTCTTCTCCAACCCCCTAAACACATTTTATCCATTTATTATGTAACAACACCAGTATACTCAATATACTAGGATGTTGTTATAAGAAGTATTCGATCCACACTTACACACACTACATCTAATGGTTGAAGAACATACTATTTCTGTGGATGGCGAATTTCTACCTCACGAAAAGATGATTGTTTAACACTCATATAACACCATGAAAGGTGGACATTAAGATGTCGATATATTTATATATGATATATAATATTTTTATGTTTTACTTAAGCTTCTGTATTTTTCATTTATGGCATACCTTTATGGTTTCCATTATGGGTAAACATGATATTTTCATTTTAGGAAGTGCGGACTACCGCCCCCTCAAAGTGATTTGAATCGTTAATACCATATGAGGGATGTATAATGGATGGAGTAAATGGTACTATAAATTATACTGGAATTATATTATACCTTTATATAATTATAACTTCATCCCATTAAATACGAAATAGAAATGAAAGTAGCGTTCATACGTACGTACGACTTACTGTGTCCATGAACGGTGCATTTCATTTCTTACCTCTAAATGTTATGTAATATTATAAATGAATTTATATACTGGATATATATGATGTATATGATTTCTACATCATGAATATAGTTATGGATATTTTTACACAAGAAGAAAGTGTAATTTTAAGAATTTTATTTTTGACTCAAGTACCTAGGATCGGGAAAACGACCGTTATTACATAATGTTCATAACATGGTAATAAGTGATATAAAAGGAATAATGAACTTTAAAAATGGTCTTAAGAAGGTAGAGAATAACTCTAGTTTATTATTCAGGAGGTTAAAGAGTGGTCGAGTCAAGTCAGACATGAGGTAAGGAAACTTCTTAATCAAATTTCCATTCTTTGGGTTAATCTCGAACTTTCAAATTATATCAGGATATTATTATATCATATCTTGTATTTTTACTTTCTATATGTGTACTTTTAGTGAATACACATAATAGATCTATTTTATAAAAAAATTGATCTTTTTAAGAAACATTGTCTCAATCACCATTCATTGAGGCATATTTTGTTTTATACACAAATTTATTTTATACTGCGTATAAACCCCTTTGACTTTTACGTTTATTCAAAAGGAATTTTTCATATGAAGCATTTTACTAAAAGAAAAAAAGGAATGTTTTTCTTATTGTACGTATGCGGCGACAAAGAATTATCCGCCACCGTGACCATTATTTGAGTTTCGGCTTCCTCTACAAGCCATAAGATTTTTTAAATGAAAAATAAATACAATGTTTTAATTTTCTTTTATTATGGTATTGAAAATGGTTTTGAAAGTGTTTTTATTATATAAATGTGTTGTATTGATATATTGTGATTGAAATGTGGACATTTTATGTTTCCTTTATGCATGTTTTATGTGATACGATTATGTTATGGTTTATGATATGTTTAGACCTATTCATATGAGGAATGCATTAGACTTAATAACTGATGGGTGGAGCCCGCTATAGCTCCTCGATGCATCGGAAGGTCTCAAGAGACAAACTAGTGTCTTGGCACGAGGCCTTGACAAAGTATTATTTGTGGTCTTGGCACGAGGCCTTGGCTACGTGGTTATGATAGTCTGGAATTATGCATTCCATCATTATGAAAGTGGTTGTTGATATTGCATGTGATTATTCGAACAGTAGAATATCCATGTGAATAAGTAAATGGCATTGTCTCATTTTACGTTTTCCATATTATGTTGAAGTTCAAGTTTAAAAGGCTTCTGTTTTAGTTATACATTGACTAAAATGTATAAGTTTATTTATGAATGCTTCTGCTATATTTTTATCCTTACTGAGCATCTGAGCTCACCCCTTTCAATGTTTTAATTATTCCAGGAGGTGATGAAGTATATTATGAATGACCTTCAGGGATAGTATGAGGGGATATGAAGACATGATGTTTTTTTAGTTTTGTTTTACTTTACGATGTAATGTAAGACTTATGAATGTATCTAGTGTTTTCAAGGATACTAAACTAATCGGTCTTTAGAGACATGATCTTTTGGGATCATGCCAATGTTAAGAATTAATGCACTGTCTCTGTGTAACTAGGGTCAGGGCGTTACAGTTGGTATCAGAGGCAGTTTAGTACTAACCTTGGAAGCTAGATTTAGATAAACTCTAATTAGAGAAAATATCCCAAATATAGACTTTGAGGATTAGTATAGAAGAACTTCCTAGAATTTTGTTGTTGTAGAGATTTTGTGAGAATTCCGAGAAATAAATCCATTTCTAGATACGAGAAGGTAGAGGTGGCTCTGGAAAATATGTACCTAGGGGTAAAACCCGAAAATAACGCTTTGAGCTAGACTCGAACGGGAACTGGTGCACGAAAACAGGCCTTGCTGCACTCTTGGTTACAACACTCCTGGGGGATATGCTTAGGGTAATTCTCATTTTATTTACAAACCATTATGAAGGGTTTATGATTATATAATTCCTTAAAGAAAACATTTCTTTTTATGATTATGGATTATATCCATAAATAGTTCAATTTATGTTAAGTGTTTTACAAGTATGGAATTATGTATTTTAATTCATAAACTAATCTTGTTTATGCCATTGTTTTTGAAATGGAACCTAGTGGGTGGAATTGAAACTGTATAAATGCATTCACTCCGTGTAGGGATTTCCCTCATGCTCAGGATAATTATTGTGGAGCTAGAGATACAACTGGTACTGATCAACTTATTACCATACTGGGAAAACTCACTCAGGTTATGAATAATAACCTTACTCGTTTGGAGCACCCTGATCCGCAACGTGGAGAATCAATGTTAGACCGCTTCATGAGGAAACAACCACCAACATTTAATGGGGGTACAAATCCATTAGTAGCTGAGCAATGTATAATCTCCTTAGAGAAAATATTCCACGCCTTGGGGAGTAACGAAAGGGAGAAGGTTGTCATGGAAGTCTATCACCTCACTGGAGATGCCGATTAATGGTGGTCGCTGATTCAAAACAAAAAGGAAGATGAAGAAATATCAAGTATAGAATGGAGGGAGTTTAAATAAATTTTCTTAGAAAAATACATTCTACATGACTATCGAGCAGATATGGAAAGAAAATTTTGAATTCTGAGGTAGAAGGAGGATGAGAATGTCGCAAAGTATGAGGCTAACTTTACAAGGTTAGTGAGGCATGCAGCAGATTATATACATAACCCAAGAAGTAATATTGATCGTTTCATTGATGGGTTAAAACCGTTTCTCCATCAAGCACTAGTATCACAATCTTTCTCAACGTACGAAGATATAGTCGCGTGTTCTATCAAGACAGAAAAGGAATTCTTTATATCTTATGATAATAAAGTAAAGCAAGATAAGAAGATAATGGTGGAACAAGAGACAGATAAAGGGAAAAATGGAAAGAAGGATTTTCATTTATGCAATTATTGTGGGATGAATCACCCTGGTACATGCCTAAAAGGAATGGGAGTTTGTTATAAATGTGGAGAAAAAGACCACCAGGATCGTGATTGCAAGGGAAAGAAAGAGGCTAGCAATGTTGAATGCTACAATTGTAGGGAAATGGGGAATTATGCAAATGAATTTCCTAAGCATCAGGGAAACTTACCTCATAAAGGCTAAGGGATCAAGGACAATCTTATGCTATTACTACAGTTGAAGTGGAATAATTAATGTATTGGTGCTTTTGGACTCAAGGATTATATTCTGGTTATAAGAATAATGTGATATATATAAGTATTGTACTGAAGTACTTGTTGATTCAGTATGGTTTTAATATGATGAAGGTAATCATATTTTTAGTATGTGACAAAAAGGAAAACATTAATTTGTTTAGGGAATCTGATGTTACAATTTATTTTTGAATTTAGAGACCTTTTAGAGAAAGTTCGGACATAGATATTTTGGATAACTATAATGGTTGGAATGGATTAAGTTGATCTTTGGATAGTATTGTTTAAGGTTAAAACATTTCTGAATATTATTTTTGAAATATTATAATACTATAGTTTTAGGAAAAGGACAACCTGCAGGGTGGGGCATAACCCATCGTGTTGGACAAATCTGCAGGAATCGAACCCACAACCATAGTGCGACAGGCCTTTATTACCTACCACTATCCTACAAGAAGTCCCTAGTTATTACAAAATAGTTGTCCTAATCTAAATTTTATGTGGTAATATTTAGAACCTTATACAATTAGGATAAATAGAATATTTTTGAGTTCTGTTACCATTTTGAGTGAAAGATGGGTTTGTGGTAAAAATTTATGAAAGTCTACACGACAAGTAAGTATATTTCCTTACATTCTTAGAAAATCTCTTAAGTAAATTTAACAACTTTATAAAAGTTAACTTAAAACAAAAATGTTGTCGGTTAACTTTTACAACTAGGGATTCAATGACTGTTTAACCAATCACAAGTTTGTGATTTTCTTGTTATTAACTTTATCCTAATCTTGTTTTCTACAACTCTCCATCAGACCTTGATGGTTTTTTTCTCCTCTATATCCATATTTTCATAGAATCCTAGTATGGGATATCTCGGGTGACCTTTGTACTTCTCTTTTTTTAATGTTATATTTTTATTAACATTATTTCTGATGTGGGTTTTCCACAAAGGTATTTTCTATTTTCAACCTTTTATTTTCAAAGAAAAATTTCAAATTGAGAGGATGCAATTTATTAAAGTAGGATAGAATGTAACACCCCGAGCTTCCACGATACGCTTCTCATTCAATAATCCAATAGCTTGCATTGTACACAACTTCGAGTTCTAACACACCAAAACCAATTAAAGTAGCTGTTAGGAATAGTAATACCCACTTTTTGAAATTATATATATTTTTATATTTCAAAAAGGACTTCATTTTTGGATTCGGAAGATCGAAATTAGCCTATGTTGAATTTTTGGTATTTTTCTGAGAACTTCCAATTTTTTATGAATAGTGAAAAATACTTAAAAACAACTTTTTTAATCAAAATAATTTTTAGTGATTAATTATACTATTTAGTGGTTTAAAGTATAATTAGAATATATTTTTACCATTTTATCCAATGGTGTTCATTAGAATTAATTTCACTTTGAAATTGGACATAAACAATTGTCAATCTTATGTTATATATTGTTTTTTTAAAAACACGACATTTGTTGTGACAACGGGAATTAATTATAAAATTAATTAATGAAACTTATATTTTTGGAATTTTTTAAAATATAAATCATTTTTGAATTCGGAATATCAATTATAGATTAGTGTGAAATTTTGGCATTGTTCTGAAAAACATCAAATTTTTATGAATAGTGAAACCACTAAGTGGAAGTTAAAAACTGATTTTTCATTTAAATGAAACATTACCACTTCTGTGATTTGATTTTAAAAAATCCAACATACATTTTTGTCATTAGGAAGTAAAATGTGGTTCAATGGGATTAAAATAATTTTTTGGTAAATAGTAACTCTTCAGTTTAATTAATCGTGATTAAAGATAATTTGTGAAATTTAAGATAAAAATGGTATTATAAAAATATGAAATGAACCTTACACTTGTCATACCCCTATTGGATGAGTCATGGACGACCAAAACAATCCATAGGTCAACTTGGGGACCCCATGGAGCAACTTTGGTAGGAAAATGACATTAAAAACTTTTTATTTAATGTTAAAATAAAAATGTCACAAACATGAGTTGTTTTACTAAATAAATTTTTAAATGGGGTTATACAAGTCGTATTTTGGACTATAAATATTCATTAAAAATATAAAAAGATTTACTACATCATGATATTTTTTCTATAATTTTTAGACATTAAATATATTAAATTATTTATGACACCACATGGTGTAGTGATTACCTCATTAATTAACGATTTAAATAAAATGAAAAGATAATGTAAAATCCAAGGCTTACTTATTTCAAAAACCTATTGGATGATTAGATTTAGAACCACTATCACCTTATCCTAGAAATATATCATTTTGGGACCTTTAGAATCCGAAAATCATTTCATAATAAAGTATCATTTCAATCATTCCAAGAGTGCCCCTTCTCTCCTCTTATAAAAGGCCCCAACCACTACCACCTTATTCACACCATCAAGCTATTTGGCTCGGCCAACCTCTGCACAAATACTCTCCAAAATTCCATCTATTACTCCTTGAAGCCTCACTTTGGGTAGAATTGTTCCCAAGAAATCCTTTGGCTCAAATCAAAAAAGAGTTACCCGGTTTTAAGGTAATGTTTTCTCTTATATTATTTTGTTTTATTTTGCTTATCCAACCCCCTAAAATCTTTTTATCCATTTATTTTGTAACAACACCAGTATACTCAATATACTAGGATGTTGTTATAATAAGTATTTGATCCACACTTACTCACACCTACATCTAATTGTTGAAAAACATATTGTTTCTATGGATGGCGAATTTCTGCCTCACGAAACGATGATTGTTCAACACTCATATAACACCTCCAAAGGTGGCCATTAATATGTCACTATATTTATATATGATATATAATATGTTTATGTTTTACTTAAGATTCTGTATTTTTCATTTATGGTATACCTTTATGGTTTCCATTATGGGTAAACACGATATTTTCGTTTTAGGAAGTGCAGACTACCGCCCCCTCAAAGTGATTTGAATCGTTAATACCATATGTGGGATGTATAAAGGACGAAGTAAATGGTATTATAAATTATAATGGAATTATATTATACCTTTATATAATTATTACTTCATCCCATTAAATAAAAAATAGAAATGAAAGTAGCGTTCATACGTACGTACGGCTTACCGTCTCTATGAACGGTGCATTTCATTTTTTATCTCTAAATGTTATGTAATATCATAAATGAATGTATATACTAGATATATATGATGTATATGATATATACATCATGAATATAGTTATGGATATTTTACCACATGAAGAAAGTGTAATTATAAGAAGTTTATTTTTGACTCAAGTACCTAGGATCGACAAAATGACCGTTATTACATAATGTTCATAACATGGTAATAAGTGATATAAAAGGAATAATGAACTTTAAAAAGGTTCTTAAGCATGTAGAGACTAACTCTAGTTTATTATTCAGGAGGTTAAAGAGCGGTCGAGTAATGTCGAACACGAGGTAAGGGAACTTCTTAACCCAATTTCCATACTTTGGGTTAATCTCCTACTTTCAAATTATGTCAAGATATTATTATGTCCTATCTTGTATTTTTACTTTATTTATGTGTACATATAGTGAATAGACATAATAGATCGATTTTATTAATAAAATTGATCATTTTAAGGGACTTCGTCGCAATCACCATTCATTGAGGCATATTTTGTTTTATACACAAATTTATTTTATATGGTGTATAAACCCCTTTGACATTTACGTTTATTCAAAAGTAATCTATTTATATGAAGAGTTTTACTAAACGGAAAAAAGGAATGTTTTTCTTGTTGTACGTATGCGGCGACAACGACTTCTCCGCCGCCGTGACCATTATTTGAGTTTCGGCTTCCTCTACAAGCCATAACGTTTTTAAAATGAAAAATAAATACAAAGTTTCAATATTCTTTTATTTTGGTATTGAAAATGGTTTTGAAAGTGTTTTTATTATATCAATGTGTTGTATTGATATCTTGTGATTGAAATGTGGACATTTTATGTTTTCTTTTATGCATGTTTTATGTGATACGATTATGTTATGGTTCATGATATGTTTAAACCTATTCACATGAGGAATGCATTGGACTTAATAAGTGACGGGTGGAGCCCGCTATAGCTCCTCGATGCATCGGTAGGTCTCATGAGACAAACTAGTATCTTGGCACGAGGCTTTGACAAAATCTTATTTGTGGTCTTGGCACGAGGCCATGGCGACTTGGTTATGATAGTCTGACATTATGCATTCCATCATTATGAAAGTGGTTATTGATATTTCATGTGATTATTCGACCATTAGAATATCCATGTGAATAAGTAAATGGAATTTTATCATTTTAATTTTTCTTGAAGTTTAAGTTTAAAAGGCTTTTGTTTTAGTTATACATTGCCAGAAATGTTTATGTTTATTTATGAAAGATTCCACTATATTTTTATCCTTACTGAGCATCTGAGCTCACCCCTTTCAATGTTTTAATTTTTCCAGGATTTGATGAAGTATATTATGAATTACCTGCAGGGATAGTATGAGGGGATATGAAGAACGTATGTTTTTTTAGTTTTGTTTTACTTTACGATGTAATGTAAGACTTATGAATGTATCTAGTGTCTCCAAGGATACTAAACTAATCGGTCCTTCGAGACATGATCTTTTGTGATCATGAAAATGTTACGAAGTAATGCACCGACTCTAGGTAACTGGGGTCAGGGCATTACAAAATTGGAAGGGGTTGGCCACGCTTGAAGGCTCAAAGTGGTGTGAGGAAGAGAGGGGCACCTTTGGAAAAACAAAAAATATTATTTTATTATAAAGCCATATTCGGTTTTAAATAGCTCCAAATTGATTTATTTAGAAGCTATGGTGGGGATGGGTCGAAATAATCTCATCCAATAGAATTTGGACAAGTTTAGATTACTATTTTAACCTTATCATTTAGATTTAACTTTAAGTTAGATAATTTTACTTTTACTATGTCTTTTTGTGTTCTTACACTATAAGGTTAATAAACTTACTATAACGAGACAAAATAACCCCAAGTTGTTTATTATTAATATATATAAGCTTATCTAAGTCATTTGGCCGATCCTTAGTTTTTTAGGAAGAAAATAAAAATTAATAATATAATATTTGTTTTAAAAACTATTTTATGTCAATTTTGATACTATTTAGTAATTGATTTTTGTGAAAATCATAACAGAATTATTAGTTCGAAAACATTTAATTAAATCAATACTAACATGTCATATTAACCTATAAAATTACTGGATTTCATAAAAAGTATCAAATTACATTTATATTTGTATTTATAACATCAATTATGTCAATATTTCATTAATAAGATAATTACTGCATCATCTTTGTGTCATATAAAAATTAAATTAATTAATGTCTAAAAATTAAAAATAAAATACCATTATGTAGGAAATATTTTTCCCTTTCTAATTAATATTTATAGTAGAATTTATCGTATGTATAACCCTATATTAAAAATGATTTACTTATTAAACATTGATTTTAACTATTTTAACCCTTCTTTAAATAAATTAATAATAAATGTCCTAATCTTATCCAAGTGGGCCTAAATTATCATATTTAATTCCTAATGTTGTTTTCGGTCGAATTACACTTATAAAATAGAATTATTACATGTTTTAGGGTAATAATAATATCATTTTTACCCTTAATTACCCTATTTAATTTTAAAAGACGGTGAAAAGTTCAATGAATTTTTTATATATATTAAATCAGTATAAAATTACTCCAATGAATGAAATTGAACTTATATAGGTATTATTTATCAATTTTTACCTAAAATAAATTTAAATAAAATAAATAATTATTTAAATAAAAAGTCGGTTTTTAAATAGTATCCTAGTGTTTTCACTATTCATCAAAAATTGAAAGTTTTTAGAAAAATACTAATATTTCACCCGAGGCTAATTTCAATATTCCAAATCCAAAAATGAAGTCCATTTTCAAAAATAAAATTTATAAAATTTCAAAAAGCCAGTATTACTATTCATAACGGCTAGTTTTAATAATATTTTAATAGCATAACGTTGTTTAGCGAAACTCGGTATTGCGTACAACACACGCTATCGTGGAAAGTCGCGCTTGCATGTAATGCAAGCCAATTTAGGGATGCATGTTGTGCAAGCTCCTTTTGGTGTAGTTTACAACACAAGACATTAATGAAATTAAAAAAATATTTTTTGTAAAATCTTGGGGTGTTACATTCTACCCCCCTTAAAATGAATTTCACCCTCGAAATTCGTCAGGGTTATAAATGTTTTACTACTCGAAATTTCCTTTAATAGAAACCCACATTGTAAAAATGAATACCAAAACATGGCTTTAAAAACTAAAGTACGAAACATAACAGTTACCCAAATTAACTAATCACTTGGTTTCCACATAGGAGAACATATGTGAAAATATGGATATGGAAGAGAAATCTAACCGTCATGTTCTTATGGAGAGTGGTAGAGAACATGGCTATGAAAAATCCAACACTAACAAAGCCATAAATTTGTGATGATATAGGGTACCATCTGATTCATTGGATATAAGTGCACCAGGACATCATTTTTGGTTTTCAAGATCATTTCCCTAAAGTTGAAGAATTTGAATTAGACTAAATTCTTACTTTATATTGGTACAATGTCACTGTTGTTCGTTATTTGAACAATTTCCACTTCATATATTAAAGAAATGAAGTTGAATTTGTTATTCATGAATTGTTAATAGATCATGTGATAGAATGATGGGTCATTCCATCTGTTTCAAACAAAAGGTTAGCAAAAGTTATCAAATATAAATAAGTCCATCTATAGTGAGGTTAATCGTATAGGATTCCAAGAATGAACTTATACTTCATATATCATACTGTGTAATAAAATAAAACTAGTTTCTACTAACCAGGGACTTCCTGTAGGCTAGTGGTAGGTGATAAAGGCCAGTCGCACTTCGGTTGTGGGTTCGATTCCCACAGCCTTGTTCGACGCGATGGGATGTCGCCCATCCTGCAGGTTGTCCTTTTTCTAAAGATATATTACTATAACATCCCATCAATAATATCTAAAAAAATGAAATCCTTAAACAATAATATCTTATTTCCAACATAACCCATTCCACCTTTAGGCGTATCTAAAATACTTCGGTCCAAGCTCATAGTATAAAGAAAAAGATTACTTGAAATTTCACATAACAATTACGTGAATGCCATAATTTATCCCCCATATATCATAAGATATATCTTGTTGGTCAAATTACAAACATGTAAATACCTTAATCATGTATTCTCTTAAAGAATGAATACCCATTGAACCTTAGTGAAAACATGAATGCAGTTAAAAGTTAAAACTTTCCACAAACCAAAATCCTCAAAATTCTTTATATTCAAACCATGGTATCACTTACTCCTTATATCAATCATGAGCTCATGAATACAATCAAACATCTCATTATCTTCTTATCCCTTCATTATGTGCATATCATATTCTTACAAAAAATATCTCAATCACTTTCCATGGTTACCAATACCATAAAATTATTGAAAACCACAATAGACCAATACATAAACATTCCAATATTCCACGATACTATATACAACATTATTTTGGAATCCCATTACATAAACACATAATCTTTCCACCACATCATTTTCAAATTCAACATCACCCATAGTGATTACATGTGACTTCCCTTTGTACTTTTCCTTAAGTTGTTTCTCATGTCGATCATCACTAACCCTTGGATTAGGGCATTGATTAGCATAATGCCCTATTTCATTGCACTTGAAGCATTGAAGTGTTGTTGGTGCGTTCTCTGCAGTCTTTTCTTTATTCACACCATTATAAACCCCTTTTCCATTACTTTGGCACTCAGATGCTCAATGACCTTATTTTCCACACTTAAAACATTTTCTAGTCCCTCTAAGACAATCTCCACCATGCTTCTTTCCACACATTGAGCATAAGGAAACATTCATCTTCTTTTCACGATTATACTGAGATTTCTCCTTGAACTCCATCTTTCATTTCTTGTCAAAACCATGAGATGGATACGTAACACGAACTTCCATTTCTACCTTAATAGCACAGCGCACAATTTCTTCGTAGCTAATAAAGTCTCTTATAGCTAATTACCTTCAATGATTTGGTTTTAAGCCACTTATGAATCGATCAACTTTACTTTCATGTTGGATGATAAAGCCAGATGCATACTTTGCAAGCCTTGTAAAATTCGCTTCGTATATACCAATAGATTCATCATCATTTTTCTTTAGTTCAAGAAACTCCTCTCCATCTTTGTTCAAAGAATACGAGGGAAGTACTTATTGAAAAATAAGTTCTTGAACTCGTCCCATTCCATGGACTCAATTTAATCTTTTGGCCTCGTAATCTTGATAAGATTCCACCATTGATCAACATCACCTTCCAAACGATATACTACTAAGATGACTTTATCATGTTCAGAACATTGAAGAACTAAAAAAATATTTTCAGTGGTACTGATCCATTGTTCAACAACAAGTGGATTGGAAAACCCACTGAAAGAAGGTGGGCATTTCCTCATGAAGGACTTAATAGAATATTGTTCCCTTCTCTAATATTTTGGAAGTACAGAATTATTCCTAGCTTGTGTAAGTATAACAATAAGATTTTTCACTCCATCTCTCATAACTTTGGTTTGTTCAGGAGGACAATCATTGCATCGTCCATTACATTGATCAATACGGTTCCTTCGGGTTCCGACCATCGTCTAAAACCCAAAAAGAATAGCGTGAGAGGCAAAAATCACGCTAGGGAAAACAACATAATAAAGGGGGTGTACCATCAATATCTAACATCTTAGGTTAAATTCTAATATGGTTAGCGCAATTCTAGGACTATAATGTTTACTTAACCTTAGGGACATCCCTAGTCAAACCTTAGAAATATCTCTAGGGATCACACTAAGTTTCTCGCATCCTAGTTTCCAACGGTTGACTAAACCTTTTCTCTGATGCCAAATGTAGAGACCCTAAGCTTGACGTACATGGACATTACATTACTTTTTCGAAATACTTAGTAAATTACAAAAACCCACACATAGGGACCGTAATAGTTTAATGTCTTTGGAAACTCGGAATATAATCTTCTAATCTTGGTGAAAGATATTCAACATCTCCCATAAAGATATTCCCTTTTTTTCTTACCTAAAACCTTTCTTTATATCCAGGGGAAAAGAAAACATAAAAGGGTGAGCTAAAATGCTCAGTAAGGGTAAACAAAAGAAATATCAATCACATCATATTCATAAGAACATAACAATTTAGAAATCTTACCCTACAAAAGAGATCATAATTTCATAACATGGGATAAATCATGGTAGTGAAATGTAATCACAATAATCATAACATAAAACATGAAGCTTTGTGGGATACACACATAATCATAGAGAATCATTTCTTATTAGTCACGACTCATTTCTTAGACTATTTTAGTGGACAAAGTCCATTTCTGAACCGAGTTCATTCCTCGTTGCAGTCCTGTTTCACTAAACCGGTTTAACCTACCGTTCCAGCCATGTCTATATCATGAGATTTAAAATCTTTACCCAATGCATTGGAGGGAGATATAGGTCCCACCCATCTCATAATGATATCATTCTTATGTGTGCCACAAAATCATAAACCATACATCATAGCATAACCCATGTAATAAAAATGAGATTCTTAATCATCGTGACATCATAAAACAATTCATATAAGGTAAATGAATTCATAAAAATAATTCAATCACAACATAATAAAATCTATGTAATAATAGAGATATAAACAGAACCCTATATTATCTTAGATGGAAAATAATTTTGATAAAACACTTGAACTCCATTCTTGAGGAAAATATCCTTTCTACTTCAAAAACATTTTTATTTTATTAACATGTCATACAATTTTAAACTAAAAGAAGTTGATTAAAAATAAAAATGAAAACTTGTAAAGGATTCTTCTTGGAAATAATGTTTTAAAAAACCATTCATTCCATATAAGTTAAAAAAACATTCTTCTCGTACTTTTGTTGGAAAAGTCAAAAAGTACCTCGTACGAAAAATGACAAAAGATTCCTTCCATATCTTTTACTAAAAACTAACCAAAGGGTAAAATTGGATATAAAAAATTGTTGAAAGTTATATATATTCCATATTGAGGAAACATGGATGTGGATGATAAATATTCCCCAGTAAATTCTGAAGTATAAACAATCTCGGATAAAAATGAGATTGCGAGATTTTCCCTTACCTTAGGTTTGATTTGCTTCGTAAGTGTCCGAACCTCCTATATAATGATTTAAATAATTTCATTGACTTATTCCAGAATCATAATCATTGTTATTATATCATATATGGTAATATTTATAGCTTCTTATTAGTAATATTTCATTGTTACTTGTTATTCGGGTGTTTATTGCTTTTTGTTCTTATGCGTATTTTGTCGAATAAATTCTTATTCTTCTTTTAGGTTATAGATACCTCATTTCCAGAATGTTATTAGTGTAATATATATCATATTCATTCACTCAATTAATTTATGTAATTATTATGTAATTAAAATCATGTAGAACGAGTCGCATCACATCGTGGAGATGGTATTCCGTACGTACGCACGATTGATGATATCGTTCCCATGATTGTGGAATTGTATTGGAGTGTATGTATACTATTTAAGAATAAATATAACTTTAGAATAATCATATATATTCATTCTTTACACCATTATACCTATCCAAGTATGGTGTTGGTGGAAAATAGATTACACCACGGTGTGAAGATGGTATTTCGTACGTACGCACACACGGTGATTTCGTTTCCCGTAGGATGGATAGATGGTGAAATAGGATTGTTTCATACTTATAATAAAATATCAGTATATGGGTGATACTTATGTTATTACTTCATAATGAAACAACTAAATAAAAATAAGTGGAAGAAGAAATAATGTTGAAAGAATCGGTAACGGACATTACCTCTTCTTTGAAGCGCTTCTTTGAGACCTCCTTTTAGGGCACTAAAATTGGTCTTTGAAGAAGACCAGGACCTCTAGGATGTCTCTAGGGAAGTGGAGAGAAGAAATTGTCAGGGGTTTTCCGAGATTGAAGGATCAATGTGGTGTGAGGAAGAGAGGGAGGAGGTGGCCTTTTATAAGGGAGGAGAGGGGCACCTTTGGAAAAACTAAAAAAAATTATTTTATTATAAATCAATATTCGGTTTTAAATAGCTCTATTTTGATTTATTTCTAATATAAGGTGGGGATGGGTCAAAAAACTCTCATCCAATAGAATTTTTACAAGTTTAGTTTACTATTTTAACCTTATCATTTAGATTTAACTTTACGTTAGATAATTTTACTTTTACCATGTCTTTTTGTGTTCTTACACTATAAGGTTAATAAACTTACTATAAAAAGCCAAAAAAACCCCAAGTTGTTTATAATTAATATATATAACATTTTCTAAGTCATTTGGCCGAACCTTAGATTTTTAGGAATAAAATAACAATTAATAATATAATACTTATTTTAAAAACAATTTTATGTCAATTTTGACACTATTTAGTAATTGATTTTTTTGAAAATCATAACAGAATGATTAGTTAGGAAAAAGTTAATTAAATCAATACTATCATGTCATATTAACCTAGAAAATTCTTGTAATTCATAAAAAGTATCATATTACATTTATTTGGATATTTATAACATCAATTATGTCAATATTTCATTAATAAGATAATTACTGCATCATCATTTTGTCATAAATAACTTAAATTATTTAATGTTTAAAAATTAAAAATAAATTACCAATATGTAGGAAATCTTTTTATAATTCTAATTAATATTTATAGTCGAATTTATCTTATGTATAACCCTATATTAAAAATGCTTTACTTATTAAACATTGATTTTAACTATTTTAACCCTTCTTTAAATAAATTAATAATAAATGTCCTAATCTAATCCATGTGGGCCTAAATGGTCCTATTTTATTTCTAAGGATGTTTTTGGTCGAATTACACTTATCCAATATAATTAGGACATGTGTTAGGGTAATAATAATACCATTTTTACCCTTAATTACCCCATTTACTTTTAACCGTGGTTAAAAAAAGTAAAAAGTTACTATTCACCAAAAAATATTTTCATCTCATTGAACCAAATTTTACTTAATGACATCAACCGTGTCTCTCGAATTTTTGAAATTCCATTCACAAAAGCGGTAAAATTATGTTTTATGTAAATTTCCATATTTTCCTAGGAGGTGGGTAAAAGACGGTGAAAAGTTCAATGAAATTTTTATATATATAAAATTATTATAAAATTACTCCAATGAATTAAATTGAACTTATATAGGTATTATATATCAATTTTTACCTAAAATAAATTTAAATAAAATAAATAATTAATTACATAAAAAGTCATTTTTTAAATAGTAACCTTGTGTTTTCACTATTCATCAAAAATTGAATGTTTTCAGAAAAATACCAAAATTTCACCATAGGCTAATTTCGATATTCCGAATCCAAAAATGAAGTCCATTTTCAAAAATAAATTTTTTAAAATTTCAAATAGTGTGTATTACTATTCATAATGGCTAGTTTTAATAATATTTTAATAGAATATCGTTGTTTACCGAAACTCGGTATTGCGTACAACATACGCTATCGTGGAAGGTCGCACTTGCGTGTCATTCAAGCCAAGTCTGGGATGCGTGTTGTGCAAGCTATTTTTGGTGTAGCGTACAACACAAGACATTAATGAAATTAAAAAGAATATTTTTCGTAAAATCTTGGGGTGTTACACGAACAATGGAAGGTATCCTTAGTAACATATTTAATTATTAATGAAAAATTATAATATTAACCATATAGATCAAAATTTAAAATAATATATTCTCCATTAATTATCCAATAAGGATATCAATTATAAGAAAAGGACATGGATTCATTATCATTGCCAAGTTTAATTTATGTAATTTCATTCAAATACATATGATTCAATAGATGTTTTTATAAGGAACAATCTGAGTTGGACAAAGAGATGTAATTATTATAATGAAACTTTTAACCTCTGTATCCTCTGGTTTTATTTCAATTACTTAAAAAATGATTTCCCTATGTGATATTTTTCAATAAATATGGGATTATTTTATGGAAGAAGATATATAGTGAAATATACACCCAAG
Source organism: Viscum album (assembly GCA_963277665.1). Classification (NCBI taxonomy): domain Eukaryota; kingdom Viridiplantae; phylum Streptophyta; class Magnoliopsida; order Santalales; family Viscaceae; genus Viscum; species Viscum album. Next base: position 2,097,445,795 of record OY728159.1, on the reverse strand, counting down.
AAATGTTCGATACCTAAAAAATATTTAGAAACCACAACATCATAGGGATGAAATATAGGGCATAAAAATTTACCATCTAGAGGATATAATACTCTAACCACAAGATGATCATGTTTATATCCAATTAAACCTACCAAGCCTTGGTTAGGACATGATGGAAATTTTTATAACTCCCACACCCAATGAAGAGTGTATTAATAATTACTATTAGAGAATACAAAAAAAATCAATTATTGAATTGAATATGATCTTAGATTTATGCGACACTATTTATAAAAATAATAATATTAAATGATAAAATATTCTGAACTGTGGATTGAAAAAAATTCCATATCATGAAACAACCATAGAGTAGAATGAACTCTTAATTTTTTTTGAATTTTTGTTTCAGAAATTTTGTTATGGATTAAATTAGATTTCATATCCTCTTTGTAATGTAGAAGTATAAATATCGGTTGATCATTGAAAATTAAGAGTTAAAAACATATCAATTAAGGATCATTCTAAACAAGGTCATGATAGTATAATACCTCTAATAGTATATGAATACACATTAATGTCTCTAACATATTTCTATATCTTATATTCCATACTAGATCCATCAGGAAGAGAAGAGATATATATTCAATGACTAAATTAATTCCTACTTATTAAATGGATCTAACAACCAAGTAAACCATTTATTATAATTTGTTTATTTGTTGTTAATGACAAATAGTCGTCTTTAAATATATCTTAGCATGTGATTCCTGGGTCAACTGAGGTTAATGTCTGACACTATCATATTTATGAATTTGAAAAAACCTGTGTTGGTTACTATATTGATGAAACAAATTAAATATCTCTTCATCTAACATTCAATTAGGTTTCATATTCCAGGTATAACCAAACAAATGACAATATACATGTTCACTTTATGAACTACTAGTCAGAGGTAGTACACTTCCATTGATTCTATATTATATAAAACCTCTACCAATATATTATTTTCATCACTTATGACCAATATAAAGAAGAATAACTAGTATTGAACCACCAATAGTGATAATCATGCTCCAAATACCTTCCTTAACCCAATATTTGTTCTAAAAAACTACTTAACAACATTTAATAAAATAATAAAATTGAAGACAAATACCTACGTTACTATTAGTTCCTTGATCCCTGTCTCTAATCACCCACCATAGATTATTCATCACTTCTCATAATTAGATCATTGAAATTTAGTATGATTAATATTATTGAAGAATACATAATAGACATTAAACCATGGTAATGAATTTTGTGGATATGTTCAAGGTGTTATGGTTACTCATTTATGGAATCTATTTTTGTAATTATGTTACTCATTGATTGGATATATAGTCTAATTACTTATTATTCATATATCAATAAGTTAATTTAAATTTCATCAAAGACATAAAAATAATATCGCATTTAGCGTAGTATCTTAATTGAGAAAACATGGTGAATAAATATTATTTAAATGTTAGCTATTTCGCATAAATATCACCATTTCATATTTTTATGTTTCATCATTTCATGGACATTTGGGTATTTTATCCTGGAGAAATAATTTAAATCGATAGGATGGGTTAACAACTTATACCAAATATTAGATTATGTGATACTCTAGGAATATCTTATATGACTAATAGGAAATATGAAATCCTTTGTAGTAAAAATATTGTATAGAATTTTAGTTAATTTGATTTATGAAAAATATGAACAAGAAAGAACACAATATAGGGGTTTCATTGTTTTTCAAATATATCTTTTTTATACTAATGTTTAAATCTTTATTCATAGTAAAATTTTAATTTTTCAATGTTAATAGATATACAATGTATTATAGTGATGAGGTGGCCCATCATACAAGCTTATTGTATATCCATGGCATGGGAATCAAATCAAATTTTGTTTAGTTCTATTTAATGAGGCCTTGAATTCCATTTAAGGACATTTAATGTTTTATAAAAATCTTTCATTTAATATTTTTAATCTATAACAATTATTTTTTCCATCAATGCTTCATATATAAGTCCGTAGTAGAATATTGTTTAAGTTAATCTTATAAGTTCCTCTAGGTGTAATTTTTCTTGAAATTATTTTGAATGTGACATAAAAGTGGGAAAAACAATCTAGTATAACTATTCACAAGATTTAAGTGATAGAATAGAGATATTTACACTGATTTGGTTACTAATTTATATATTTGGATCATTTATTGGACCATGAGTGGATGAATGAATTATTTTTATATATATTATTCGTTTATAATCAAATATTCTTGGTAGCTTAGGCCTCGATAGATTCTGTCGGTATCTCTAGAATAAGGTATCCTTCTTATAAAAGTAATATATGATTGATTGTTTTTTAAGGTTCTATATTTTGATTGATAAAAATGGGTATATATCCTGTAATATGAATGATTCAAACTATAAAAGATAGATATTATCCAAATAGTTTCATGAACATGGAAAATATCTCAATAATGACTATTAAGTGACCTCAGTTTAGTTTTGGCTGATATGAAACATTTAGTGATTTGATATGGGAAAAATCTTGCTAATGAAATCATTGAATCCTATCAAGAAATGTTTAAGACCTCCACCGAGGGAGAACACTTAATCAAAATTTTAATACTAGTAAACTCACAAGTAATTGGTAAAACATCTGATAATTGGAGGAAGACGAGTTCTATAACAAATTGGAATTATTACATGGAAAATATATTCAAAATGGATACATCAAGAAAAAATATATAAATGATTTTTATAATAGGTATTTTCAATGGATTTATCTAACAAACCATTAAATGAAAAGAATACACTTATTTGTCATTTATATTTTTTTATTTAAAAATAAAATGGGGGAGAGTATTGGAATAATTTTACATTTATAATAGGACTTCATGAATGGAAATACCATAGTAATTTTTATTAGTTAATGTAATAGTTGGGAGTTCCTTATATAGGAACCCATAATCTATGTTCCAAGGTGTGTGAGATAACACCATCTGTTACAAATATGTATATTTGAGTAACAATTATATCTAGGCGTTTTTATTTGAATTGGATTTAGTTTTTCCCACATACATACACAAACCAAGATGAACCTGTTAGTATTTTTTAGGGTGCATGTGAAGTATTGATATGGGTCCCCACAAGCTTGCAGTATTCTTCTCATGGATAATTTAATAAAATAATTTGAGATGGATTCGTGTAGGCAATCCATGTGAGGGTGGAATATTATAAAAAATTGAATAGGGAACACATGTGACATTTATTATAATGGTAACTAACAAGAATTTAGTAATTCAACCTTGTAAAAATGTTCACCATGAAACAAAAAATTTTTTTTATCCAAAATCCCATTTCGGTCCACAAAAATCAAACATAAATTTATACTAATTTGAGTCTAATATAATTATTTGTCTCTATCTATAGAAAAAATATATCATATTTCAATGATTATTATGATATATATATAATAACAAGTCACTTAGAAATTTAGTGAAATTTCATAAAATACATAACTATGTACATTTTATATTTATTTGTATATTATGTTTATCATATTATCATTTAATAATGAATTAATTAAAAATCCTTTAATTCTAAAATATTTCTTATCATATGTTAAAAATTTTAAACCTATAATCAATTTATAATTTATTTAAACTCTATATATTGTAAAACAGAAGAATTTTTTTTATTTAAACAATGATTAAATAAAAAACCATTTTTCAAAATATTTAAATATTTTTCCAAATTAATCACCATAATATGAAAACATCATATTATAATTTTTAAATATAAAAACATTAAAATTATTCCATATATATAAGTATATTAAAAATTTATAATGTAGCACATAAAATAATAATTAAGCATAGATTAAATATGAAAAAATATTTATTGTAGCATGATTATGCTAGTAATGGTTTTCAGTAATTGAAATAGAAAATTACATTAAAATTATTAAATTATGATTGTTTTTAGAAGACAAAAATACTTGTTTTATCTTGAATAAAAACACATGTCATGTAATCCCACCATTAAATTTTCAAAATGGGTATACATTTTGAATAAATACTTCAAAATTCATATTTCTAAAACAATGATGTGGTTTTACCTGTGTACAACATGTATCTTTAAACGGTTCCATTATTGAACAATAACAAAAATAATTATTAAATTAACCCTAAATAATAGTATTATGTAGTATAATATATTTTTAATAAAAAATTAATGGTTATTGAATCAAACTATGATGTGGTTATATGATAATTATATACCAAATAGAATTTTCTTATATACTATTCTATTTTAAAAAAAAAATATCCTAACCAATAATATTTTAAATAAATCACATTATCATTTTTAAATGTAATGATTTTATAGTTTTCTTATATATTTAAAAAATACAAATGATATGAAAGTGTATTTAATGCAATAAAAATGATTTAGTAATGATAAATATAGCGAAATAGTATGGGAAATGATTATATAATATTAATTTTTCAAATATGATCACTCCCTTTATTTATAAATAACAAAATAATTGAAGAATATGTAATTATTCTATAAGTAACAAATATTTCAATGATATTACACTAAATATTGATAAAAAACATAGAGAAGAAACTAGTGGTCTATGTCCTCCCAGGGTATCCATAGTTTATATGAATCTTCCAACACTATATAATGATATCTTCCTTCACTTATTAAAATAATTAATTTTTATGGGTGTGAATGTATAATAACTAGAAATTATTCACTTGAATGAGTTTTAAAAAAAAATGATATCATGATTTTCTATGAATCTAAATAGAAGAACATAATAATGTATATATTTCCATAAATGGAACCACTATGAAGTCCAAATGATTAAAAAAACTATTTTCAATTTATAGTTCTATTCTAAAAAAATATCTTACGTTTTAATTTCTTCAGACATTATTTATATAAATTATATATATATATATATATCAATTTCCTATTAATGCCGAATATCTTAAAATCATACTAAAATGATAATTAAAAATGATACATCATGGTTAGATGAATACATCTTATCACCCAATATTTAATATTCTATGTGATAAGCAATGATATGTTATCCCTCAAAATGTCACATTTCTTTAAATCCTAAACCATGATGTGTTTTACATAAATAGACTATTATATTTCTTTTATAATATATTTCTAACATAGTATACACATTTTTATAAGAATCCCATATATCCCCATTTGATTGATGAAATAATAAACTATCAGAATCACTGATAAATGAATAACATTCATTAATGAATTTGGAAGATAAAATAATCACAAACATTTTAGAATTCATAAAATAAGAGGGGGGGGGGGGTTAAAAATCAAATTTATAATAAATTAAATTAAATTAAATTGTTTTTCAAGTGATCAGAAAAATCAAAACCAAATTCAAAATATTTTATCACACCTTAGTCAAAAAATATATTATTTTAATTTTTTTTATATTAAATTGTTCACTCCATATTCATGAAAAATGAAATATTATTTCAACACCTTCCCATGATTCTACATTTATAAAATATATTATTTTTCAATTTTCAATTGATTTAATCATATTTGGGAAATACATCACAATATCCATCCATAATGACATTACATTTTATTAATTACATTAACATGGTGTCTTCATCTGTATCTTCAAATACCATATAACAAAATAATATACTATAGAAAAATATTTTATTATTAATGAAAATTATTAAGTAATGTCAAAATTATAATTTATCTTTATACATGATTCAAAATTAATGGCCACCTTCTCATTATTTATACAATGCATGATTCAATTAAATTGAAATTTAAACATTAATTTTAATCCAAAATTGGACTCACATTTAAATATATAAAATTCACAGTGTTTAACTCCATATTTCATTAAAAATGTTTCCAGATCAAGCTCAGCATTTTACTGTCTCTTTTTTAGGAGGGCGAAGAATTTTTTTTAAATTCATATTTTTACATAGTAATAATATCTAAAAAATAATAAAACAAATATTTTCATCGTATTATATGAAAAATAAGTTAATTAATATATATATATATATATATTTTCAAAAAAATAATATCATTTTTTATAGATATAAATATTATATCTTATATCTTTTAAAAAAATTATTACATATAATGAATATTTAATACTCTATATTTCTTATCCATTTTAATATAAAATCAAAAAATTATTATATTCCTAGATTTATAACATAACATTGTTTAACTCCTTATTTAAAAGAAAATTTTAATCAAAAATTATAAAAAAACTAATAGAACTAAATATATTAAATTTTCTAAACATCGAAATCCTGTAAAATGATAATTTCATATTTATGAAAACCATTTTCAAAATATTAAAAAAACCATTTGAATGATTCATGACTCAATTAATACCAGATCACTATAGTTAAATTTTATGTTAACCCATACCATATTCCTTATGTCAAACAAATTCCCTACACATTCATGTTGTTTTGATATGATATTATTAGATTTCATAAGAATATTTAAATTAAAATGTTAATGTGATGATATGAAATATTACCAATATATTTTTAATATTATAAATACATATACCAACCAATAATATAAACTCTATTTTTATAAAACATAACACTTTGTAACCACTCCATAATGATAGAGCCACAAGTGACTGATTTTAAACATAGAAACTAATTAACTCTAAAAACATTCTGGACCATCATATGATGATGAAAATAATCAATGGAAAATATTTATCATAGAATGATTAATATAATAAGCATTATTTATTCTAAATATAATATTTTTAAATAAAATATCACATGAATCATTCAAAAATTATTAGTTAAAAACATAAAATCATCGAATAAAATATAATAAGATATATAAGTAGGATCAAATAATTCTAGTATAATTTAATGAACATTAAAAAATGAATTAGGAAAACTAAAATTATTAAATGAACAATGTAATAAAATAATTATGTTGTAATTGAACACTAAATGAAATTAAAATGAATATTTATTTCTAACAAATCATGTATTGTAATAAATTAATAAATTATAATAATGGAGTCTCAGAAAATCATACAACATATAAAATAAGAAAATATTCCTTAATATGATCACGTGAAAACAGTATTTTCTCCATGATGTAGAAAAAATCATAGCCCTTAATATTTATACTCATACACAGTAACTAATTAATAAAATAAGGACAATATTTAGCTATGTGAAAATGGGAAACATGCAATGTGAACTAGTTGTGGGTACTACATATCCATTATATTTATCTAATGAATTTGACTACTATTATGGCGATTTATGATATAATATGAATATATAAGTTCTTTTTATGTGATATAGTTATCCAACATGATATTTATTATCAAATTGATAAATATATTCAAATATTATAATTATATATTTTTTTATATATTTTTTGGAAAATAAAAATATGATGATCATAAGAAAAATTCTAAAAATTAATTTATTAAAATAAAACTATGCTCATATATATTTAAATTCACATATATATAAAAATATGAATTTATAATTTAACCCATAGTCTCAATGGAAACAATTCCGTCATTATTAAAAAATATCATATATAGAATATATAATTACATTAAACCTACCACCACACTAGAATAAAGACATAACATACAATTCCACATGAATAATATCATATCTGATTTAAGAAGTAATTGGGAGTGATATTTCGTTTCATAATATCTTCTTTTGAACAATCATAGAGGGTGAATATTAACTAGTTTCATATCCAAGAAATGCTTTACATAAATGTAAACATATTTTATTTAATGATCTGATAACAATATAAAAACATGATAAAAAATATGGTTTCACATGAGTACACATGATCAAGTAAGTCTAGAAAATAATTTCGTTGTTTTTCAATCAGTATTTTTGGGATATAATTATCTTTGTGAGGGAAATAAATATTTATTTAAATTTAGGGGAAAATATTAATTTATTCTCAAGATACATTATAATATTCTAAACCACTAAATATATAATAAAATAGTTCCATGAGAGTGTATATATACTATATAAATTTATTAATGTAATGAAAAATTGAAATCTACCTCAATTAAAATGATAGGTAACAAAAAATTAATCGATCTATGAGTATTCAAAAATGAATCTTAGTGTGTCCATTTAATAGTGTCTCAAATGTCCCCATTATATGTTTATAGACACCATGTAACACATCAGGATTGAGGAAAAATTTTATTTCTTTGATCCATATGTATATCATTAAGTAATATGTTTTTCTATTTCATTAAAATATTTTAACTTATTTAGGTAGTATATCACATAGTTTCTGTATCAAATTTAGCAGGATATATCGCCAACAAACATATTAGCAGTTTAGAATTATCATTATATATTTGAAAAAAAATATAATTGTAATTTTTTATTTTTATTATAAATTACATATTTATAAGTAAATAAATAATTTATTAAAAATAAATAAAAAGACTTCAAAAAGTATTAAAATGATAAAATTTAATTTATGAAAAATATTAATATTAGAGAATAATTTTTTTTAAATTACGCATTTTAATAAAATTTATTACTTATAATAATTTTTTTCAATATAAATTATAAATAAATTTTATTTATTTTAAAATTAAATAAACATAATCAATGAGAAATTAAGGAATTATAATAATTCTATCATAATAAATTTTGGTCATTTATATGTGTGTTTATTTATAAGCACTATTTATTATATTTTTTAATGGTTAAACTTATATTATATTAAGATTTTGAAATAAATTATTTTCATATATATATATATATTAATGAATTTCAATTCATCTATATATTCATAAATTGCAAAAAATGAGAATAAATTAATATTATTCATATAAATAACATTTTTCTAAAAAATTGCTTTCCCACATTATGTATTTTTATATTGATATAAATTTTTATGATGGAAGTAATTTTAATTTTCAAAAATTATTTCAATTTGTTAATTCATAATATCAAAACAAGGTTAAGCTTAATTTTTTTCTTTTTAAAAAAATCCTTTATTTTTTTTAATATTAAAATTAAATTTTCATTCAAATAATATATCTTTTATACAATCACCATTAAATATGTGGAAATAGAAGTTTTATAAAATATTTTTCATGAAATATTATGTATTTAATAAGTAAAATAATACAATTAAAATTGTTATTTTAAATTAGTAAAATCATCTATGAAATTTTGGAACATGCAATATATTTCATTCTAATTTCTAAAAAACTATTTATTTTTCAATTAATTTAGTATTCACAATGTTTATTTTGGTTTCATAATGAATTTAATGATTAAAACAAGTCTATATTTATTAATCATAAACCAACATAGGTAATAGTAATTAATAATATCTCTGATTTTTTTCAAAATTCATTTTTATGTTTAAAAATGAAGTTTTCTTAAAACTGTTTTTTTGCATCAAGAATAGATTTTTTAAAATTTAACTTTTTTAAAAAATAGTAAGTGAAAATAAAAAATGGTTTCAAAAACATTTTTCATAATTTTAATTTTTTTGAATGTTATGTTTTTTTTTTAATTTTAAATAATAATTTACTAGGGTTAAGAAATTTGTTATTATTGAAAAAGTTATTGTTGGTAAAATATTATTCTGAAATGCCCTAAAATATCTCAATACCATATCCTATATTTGTGTGGAAGAGAATAGTATTAAAAAATAATTAATGTATCTTAATTATGTTTCATTATTGGATTTAATTTACTTATTATTTGATATTCCTTTAACAAAAATGAAAGAGAATATTCAAAAACACCACCGAACTTACTTATTATAGGATATCTCCACTAATCATGTTCTATAACTGTCTTCCTCACCAAAATAAAAGACTATGACTGTTCAAGGAGTCGTCTTTAGGAATATGGTAAAAAACACAATCAATAATTTTATAATTTACATTTTTTCTCCATATATTAATAATCAAATAAATAAATTTTTTTTAAAAATTAAATTAGTATCATATGACTTTGAAAATGTTATCATATATTTGTAACATTTATTATCAACCATTATCCCACATTTGAAAATTAAAATATCATTCTTGTTATGTACAGACTACCACTTATATGAGTGACATATTTCAATTTTCATCAATACATTAATGGATTGTTATGAGAATTAATTTAATATATAATAAATGTTTTTATTAATTTATCAGGAATTTGAAATAATAAACTTTTCATATTGTTAATAATATTAATAATAAATCTTCATCATCAATTTAATTACATAAAACATGCATACCCTAAGGGAAACCAACTTCTTTATTGCAACTAATTAATTAGTATCGTTTATTATTGATCCATAAACTCAAAATTATCTTTTTATGTAAAATAAAATTAATATATGATAACTATTCTTACTTAATGGTGATATTATAATCACATAATAATCAATATCATCCATTTATTAATGTATGTTATTTTTTCAATCGGTTTAACCAGCAACATGAACAATTGTATAAATTTCCATAATGGGTTCTTATAAAAATTTAATAATGAGTAATATTGAATAATTATAAGTAATTAATTAGTATTTTTTAATAATAGTTATATTTATACTTATTTGTTTTTAAGACACCATAATTCGTTCATTAAAATTATTTGAAAAAAGATCATCACCAAATTCATCTTCCAAATCTGAAGTAAAACTATCATGGGACGAAATTAGATATTATAAATTAGCATGGAACATCTAAAATAATACAGTTAATTATTTATTATGAATGAAATTGGTATCAATTAATTTGGATAGAAATCCAAATTAAGAATCATGTGAAAAACTATTTAAATTCCTTCATTAGATTATAAAAAACAATAAATAGCTCAAGAATAATTAATTAATTATTATAATTATTAGATAAAATTTGTACTAGATATGAATACGATTTTTAACAATTTATTCATATTTATTGTCTTATATACATGATTTCAAATCAATTTCTTAGAAATTGGGAGTAATTATAAGGGTATCTTTATTTGAATTTTAATTACTTGATACATTTCTCATATTACTCATCTTGTTTTGTTTTTTGAATTATTTCATCCCCATGAATTTATTTTGATGTAATATATGATGAGATTATTCTGACTTACAAAATTATATCATATTCATTATTTCAATGGATTATGATTGATGTCTTACTAATATCCTAAGGGTCCCACTTAATTCAATATCCTATATTTGAATAATAACTTTTATTCATGAAATTTATTATTTTAATATATTTTTCATCCACTAGTTGATTTTGTTATATTTGAAATTATATTCATATTTGGGAAGAATGTTTTCTAGTTGAATTATTATCCAAAAAAATTTATTCTCACAAAGGAATAATGTTTTAAAAAATAATTAACATTATTTCAAGTAAGTTCTTTTTATTATATGTATGTATTATTTATTCCTTGAATATTTTCTCCAATGTTAAAAAGAAATCATAAAATATAAAATATATTTTTATCTTTATTGATCACTCTTCCAATATTAAAATGGAACAATTATTACTCTTTTAAACAATGTGGAGTTTAATAAATGTTTTATAAAATATTAAAATGTTATTTATTTTTACATTTTTATATAACATCATTCATTCCATATTTACTTATTTAAAAGTAGTTTTTTTTCATGGTTCTATTTTTCATATTTCTTTTTAAATAATATATATAATGTGTTTTCATGTCACATTATTGAATTTAAATTTTTAAGGTGACTCATAACCTTGACCTCTAATGACAATGTCATGATTTTCTTTATAGAAAACTCTATATAAGTATTCCTCTTAATTTTACTCTATAAGCACAAATGATCTATTGATTAAATTTCATGAATATCCATCTAATATTACTTGTGAAATATTTTATTCTTTTGAGATTTTTTTATCAAATGCTTTGACTCTTGAGGTCATTTTATGGAATCCCATTTGGAAATTTTATCCACCACATTTTCATTTCCTGGGTTCTCCATGATATGAAATATTATTTTGTTTATGTGGATTAAATGAAAATAGATCATCATTATGTGATGGGTGTGGTGCAATATATCCCTTCAATGGATCAATTACAGTTTTGAAACTCTTTAGGTATTTAATTTGTGTGTGAAAATATTTTTGATTAATATATTTTAATAATATTGTGTATTGACATAAATGTAGATATTAAATGTTCACATGAATATGAATGGGCATAATTATTGTTAATATATGTTCCCTATACATTTCCTGAATATAATCATGATTTATTAATTATCATATGATTGTTCATGAATATAATTGTGATTATGATATTTTCACTAGGTTATGAATTACTATTAATATGCTCACACAATATTTATAGGTTAATTTTTATTGTTATTCTACATGGAACAATATTAATATAAAATTTTTCCATACAATTTTTGAATGATTTATTTTTGATCACTTGAGATAATATATCCTTATTATTTGTTTGTGGGTATGTCATAATTTTCCATGAAATTATTATTAATATTTTTCTCTTATGATCATGTGTTACTATATGAATATATTCTGACCCTTTGTGACACATTGATACATTTTTTAATCACAAGGTGTCTGAGGTCACTTTGTTATTATATTTTCCCTACTTAGATGTTGGATATGAGTATAACATAGGAGATAACTAAAGGTATATTTAGTATAGTACAATTATAATGAAATTTCAATAAATTCATTCATTCAAATAATGTATCATTAATGAAATCACCATTAAATATGTGGAAATTAATTTTTTATAATATATTATTCATGAAATAATATATTTTTAATACTTTATATTATAAACGTTATGTTATTTTGATAAGTATGGAAAATTATAGATGAATTTTTGGAACATGCATTATATTCCATTCTAATTTCTAGATAACTATTTGTTTTTCAATTAATTTAGTATTCACATTGTCTATTATGTTTCAATATTGAATTGAATGATGAAAAAAAGTCTATATATATTAATCATAAACCAAAGTAATTATGAATATCTCTGATTTTTTGCTAAATTCATTTTTATGATTAAAAATAAATTTTTCTTAAAACAGTTTTTTTTTGCATCAAGAATGGATTTTTAAAATTTTACATTTAAAACAAATAGGAAGAGAATATATAAAATGGTTTCAAAAACATTTTTCAAAATTTTAATTTTGTTTTAATGTTATGCGTTTATTTTTTTTAAATAATAATTTACTAAGGTAATGAAATTTTTTATTACAGTAAAAGTTATAGTTGGTAAATTATTAAGGCAAAATGCCATAAAATATCGCAATACCATATCCAATATTTGTGTCAATGAGAAGAGTATTAAAAATAATTAATGTATCTTAGTTATGTTCTATAATTAGAACCAATTTACTTAGAATTTGATATTACTTTAACGTAAAAGATTGAGAATTTTAAAAACACCAACCCAATTACTTATTAAAGGATATCATCACCAACCAACATCTCCAAACATCTAAAGCCTCAAAATATAAAGACAATATAAAAAAAATATACCAACTATATATATCATTATGTATAAGTGTTTGCCTCACCAAAAAAAATACTATGAATGTTCAAGGAGTTGTCTTAAGCAATATGGTAAAAACACAAAATCAATAATTTTATATTTTTGTTTCAAATTCTCTCCATATATTAATAATCAAGGAAATAAATTTTAATAAAAATTAATTTTGTATCATATGACTTTCAACATGTTATTTAATTTATGGAACAATTATAATCAACCATTATCCCACATTTGAAATTTAAAATATCATTCTTGTTATGTGTAGACTACCACTTATATGAGCGACATATTTCAATTTTCATCACTACATTAATGGATTGTTATTAGAATTTATTCAATATATAATAAATGTTTTTATTATATTATTATGAATTTGAAATAATAAATTAGTCGTATTTTTAATTATATTAATAATAAATGTTCGTCATCAATTTTATTACATAAAACATGCATACCCAAAGGGAATCAACTTCTTTGTTGCAACTAATTTATTAGTATCTTTTATTATTCATCCATAAAATCAAAAATATGTTTTTATATTAAATAAAATTAATATATGATAACTTTTCATATTTAATTGTGATATTATAATCACATAAAAATCAATATCATACATTTATTAACATATGTTCTTTTTTCAATCGGTTTAACCACCAATATGTACAATGGTTTAAATTTAGATCATAGATTCTTATGAAAACTTAATAATGAGTAATATTGAATAATTATAAGTAATTAATTATTATATTTTAATAAATGTTTTATTTAAACTTAATTTTTTAAGGACACCAACATTCGTTCATTAAAATTATTTGAAACAAGATCATCACCAAATTCATCTTCAAAATCAGAAGTAATAAAATTGTGGAATGAAACTAGATATTATAAATTAGCATAGAATATATAAAATAATAACATTAATTATATATTAAGGATGAAATTGGTATCAATGAATTGGGATAATCATCAATATTATGAAACATCTGTGAACATATTGAAATTACTATCATTTGATGATAAAAAACATTAAATAGCTCATTAATCTTTAATTAATTATTATAATTATAGAATAAAATTTGTAATAGATATGAATTTGTTTTTTAAGAATTTATTCATATTAATTTTCTTATATACATGATTTCAAATCAATTTTGTAACGTCCCGGTTCTGGAAGCCACACATAGGCGCCTCGTACCTGGATGGTCACATGGACTCAAGTGCATTTCCAAAAATTTCAGAGGCTGCCGAATAGCAGCAAGGGCATTGAGTGTGATAGTGGGGAATATATGCCCTCATTGGAAGAGTACACAGCAGAAATAAACAAAACATGCAATACCGGAAGCAGTGAATATCCAAGAACAATAAATAATGGAAGACTAAAAAAATAAACAGCTGGAGCACACATGTATATATGAAATTATTAACGATACATATGTCTAGGAAAGAATCCAAACAAGTCACAGTGCTAAATAGAATACTAAAAAAAGTACAAGGAAAATTAAATAGATAAGAAACTCCTCAACATCGCAAGACTTAGCCTAGTCCCATGCTCCCCTGCTCCAAAGCAATCAAGTACCAAAAGTCAAAGGGCGCTTCCATTGTCTATTCCTGCAACAACATAGTCTACTTGGGCTTAAAAGCATGACCCAAATTGGGTGTGAGATAAATCCCAGTAGGCAACCACCCGATGATCTATGCCTAACAGTCAGTGATCATATGGAAGGTAATAGTACAGTAAGCTGTAAACAGTAACAATAAACAGCAGGCAGTAAATAGTAAGCAGTAACTAGATTATATGCAACAGTAATCAATCCATAGAACAACAAGCAGTAGGGATGAAAACAACTAACCACAATAGGAACCCCTCTAGGAAGTACTCGCATCCAACCCCTCTAGTCCCATCCAAGAAGTACCCACAACCCTCTGGAAAGTGCACTCATCCTAACCTCTCTGGCTTGGTCAAACAAATTTATAAGACTCTCTGGGGAAGCTAGCTTGGTCAATTCCCCTTATAGTCTAGGGTAGTCAGGGAATCTCTAAGGAAGATCACATGGTCTAACACTCTTATAGCCTCGAGGTCTAGAAACTCTCTGAGGAAGCTCACTCAGTCAATTCCTCCTATATTCTCAGGTCTATCACAAACTCTCTCATGAAGATCACTCAGTAAATTCCTTCTCTATCCTGGAATGTCTTAAATAAAATTCAAAAAAGTAATCACTCTCTGAGGAAGCACACTCGGTCTACACTCCTGTAGTCTATAATATCCAAGACTCACTGAGAAGCTCACTCGGTATATCCCATGTAGTCTATAATGTCCAAGAATCCCTGAGGAAGCTCACTCGGTCTACTCTCTTGTAGTCTATAATATTGAAGACTCTATGAGAATCTCACTCGGTCTATCCCATATAGTCTATAGCACCAGGTTCTCACGGTCCCGTGCCGGTCAGTGCATAATAATGCTATAAGGCCAAAGTACACCTATAGAGCTACTTGGCTAACCAAAGTACACCTATAGAGATACTTGGATAATCAGTCGACAACATAACAAACATTTCAAGAATATCATTCCATCCTATGGTCACAAGGCATGGAAAACAGGTATAACGACCAAAAGCCAAACAAGACCCAAAGGGTTGTAAACAAATGAAGGCATGGGAAAAACATCCAAGAAAAACAAATTATCCTCACACATGATCAAATTACATCTACACAAACATACAATCAAGGAAAGAAAATAATAGGGGGGAAAAGGTAAACACGCAATACCCCGTTCATGGGTATTGGCAGAATTTGCACATAAAATTAAAAGACATCGAAAGGTAAGGCACAAACCATATACTGTGATGTTATGAGATCAATATACGTTGACCATGTGGCTTTATTCTCCTCAAAACGACGTAGATATACAAAAAAACACCAAACGTTCTACCCACAATATCTTGATAAAGAGGGAGAATCATGGAATGAAATTCAAGAAGAAGGATGATCTCACTGTTGCAGTTCCAACACAATCGACAACGATCGATTTGGAAAACAGATGGAGGGTCTTGGGCTAGGAGGGAGTTTGTGGATATATAGGTTTCTCTCGATCAAGGAACATGGAGAAGAAGGTTTTTTATTCGATTAGGCGTGACCCCTGCCCGTTTAACAAAAAAAAAAGAAACAACATCACATGTAATTTTAGGGAACATAGTGTATAATTTGATTTTCCATACTCCGCTTTAAGCAGCCTCCAGATCTCCCTTACATACCATGTGTGAGGCCCAGACATGGCCAAGACACGACCTAGCATGGCATCAAAGTACAAGACGTGTACTTCAAAAATTTCTAGATTTTCTTCTTTTTCTCAAAAAAGACAAGAAAAGGAAAAACATACCTGAAACAAAGATCAGGGTTCTTAAAAAATTCCCCCCTTAAAAAATTTTCCACAAATTTCCCTAGAGAGGTATAGAAGAAGATATCCCAAACAAATCTGGCCACTACAATCGTACATCGACCTCCCTCTCCCAGGTCTCATCATATACTCCCTCGTGCTACCATATCACTCATACCAGAGGAACAGATCATCTATAGAGAACATTCGTACTGCTATCAACAATCTGGATAGGATGCTCCTCAAAAATTGCATCCACTTCAAGTTCAACCTCCTCGGGTTGAAAGACATGAGATGGGTCTAAAAAGTAACGTTGGAGCTAAGAAATGTGGAAGATGTCGTGCATATCTCAATACCTCTGAGTTAACTACAACAGATAGGCAACCGAGCCAACTCTATCTAATACCTCAAACGGTCCTATGTACTGTGGTGAAAGCTTACCATGTCTCAGAATCCCCTTGTGTCCCAATCTCAGTGCGACATGTAAGAAAACATGTTCCCCGATCTCAAACTCCAGAGTTCGTCTCCACTGATCAGCATAAGACTTCTTTCGAGACTATGTTGTAGCCATCCTCTTCCGAATCAACTCTATCTGCTGTCAGGTCTCCTAAACTAGACAAGGTCCTAGCAACTCTTCCTATCTTGTCTCCATCTAACACAAATGTGATCGACATGGCCTATTGTACAATGCCTCATAAGGTTCCCTATAAATAGTCTCCTGAAAACTGTTGTTATATGAAAACTCCACCAGAGGAATATGTTTTTCTCAAGAACCACCAATGTCTAGAATACAAGCTCGGAGCATATCGTCAATCACTTGGATTGTACACTCGAATTGTCCATTTGTCTAGGGATGGTATGATGTACTCAAAAGTACCTATGTACCCAAATCCTTATGATGACCCTGCCAGAACCGTGAACTAAAACACACTTCCCTCTCTGAAACAATGGAGTGTGGAACTCCATGTAGACATACAATCTGTCATATATACAACTACCCTAGATCATCAACACTAAAGGTCTCGTTGATCAGAAAGAAGTGAGAACCCTTCGTAAGCTGGTCGACAACAACCAAAACAACATCAATCCCTCGAGGTGACCTTGGTAACCTAGTCACGAAGTCTATCACGACATCGTTCCACTTCCACTTTAGAATGGGTAACTACTTTTAAATCCCCTCTGGTCGTTGATGCTCTGCTTTCACCTGCTGACAAGTAGAACATCTCATGAAGAACCTAGTGACATATATCATCATACCTTGCCACCAATAATGGCGGTGTAGATCACGATACATCTTGGTGATTCCAGGATGAACTGCCCAAACAGAAGAATGAAAGTATCACATCAGCTCCTCATGTATGTCTACTAGAACCCATACACATCCCTGGAAACGTAATATCTAATCCTTAACCACTGTCCATCTTGGAAGAGGGTTCTCTCCTGACACACTCTCTCATAGGTTTAGGCCTTCTGAGTCTGATAGCTACCTCATCAATACCCGATCGAGAAGAGTAGAGGTAACAGCTACATAAGATAGAAAAGTTTTTCTCTATCAGTCTTGTACCGTCAAGTGAATCTCAAGGAACATAGCCATAAGATTTCAATCACTTCTGGCCTCCTGAACTACATGAACATGAGTTCCCCTACTCAACGCATCATCCACTGCGTTGCCCTTTCCCAACGTATAGGCATGCTCAAAGTCAAAGTACTAAAGATACTCGAACCACCTGTGCTATCTCAAATTCAGATCACGATGAGTGAAGATATACTTGAGTCTATTGTGGTCGGTAAAACCACAATGTGATCTCCCATAATATAGTGTCTCCAACAGTGTAAGGCATGAACAATAGCTGCCAACTCCAGATCGTGTGTCGGGTAGTTCCTCTTGTGTGGCCTCAACTGCCGAGACCCATAAGCAAAAACTCCATCTCCCTGCATAAGCACAATTCCCAACCCGACACCTAAGGAATCACAATAGACTGTATATCTCATGCTTGACTCTTGAAAGACTAGTATTGGTGCTGAAGTCAACCTCCCTTTCAGATCCTGAAAGGCTATCTCACAAGATTCTGACCATAAGAACATCGTCCCCTTCTTGGTCAGACCTATCAGCGGTGCTGCAAGGTGTGAAAAGTCCTTTATGAAACACCTGTAATATGCAGCTATTCCTAGAAAACTCTGTACCTTAATGAAATTATTAAGATGCTCCCAGTAAACTACATCTCTCACTTTCACTTGATCTACTGATACTCCTGTCTCTGAGAAGACGTGATCAAAGTAGTGAATCTGATCCACCCAAAAATGGCATTTTGAGAGCTTAGCATAAAACTGATGCTGTCTCAGTGTACTCATAACAATCTCAATATGGGCAGCATGGTTGTGTAGAGTGTGAGAGTACACCAAGATATCATCCATGAAGACCACCACGAAACAGTCCATGTAATGATGGAACACTCGGTTCATCGGTGCCATAAAAACTATTGGTGCATTTGTGAGACTGAATTCCATGAATGTATACTTGTAGAGACCCAAAGCTTGTCGTACATGGATATTAAATTACTCACTAGTGCAGAAAACGTTTTTTACGTCACCATTTTTTACGTCGGTTATATAAAACCGATGTCATAATATGTAAAACGAGGTTTTTTACGTCGGTTATTTAATAACCGACGTAAAAACCTGTGTTCGGTACACCTTTAACATCAGTTATTTTTATAACCGACGTTATTAATCGTGCGGCTTCGTTTTTTACGTCGATTATTTTTATAACCGACGTAAAAAACGCGGTTTTCGAAGGCCTTTTTACGTCGGTTATTTTATAACCGACGTAAAAAAAGAATCCGCAGATGTTTTTAACGTCGGTTACAGAATAACCGACGTAAAAAACGCGGATTTTGAGCCCTTTATAACGTCGGTTATAAAATAACCGACGTAAAAAAAGAATTGGAGGAAGGTTTTTACGTCGTTTATTGAATAACCGACGTTATAAATGTTTTTAATACAATTATAACGTTGGTTATTGAATAACCGACGTGATAACTCATTTAAAAATGTGGATTGTCAATCGCGAGTTTACCTTCGACAGTCGCAACTCGTCTCTCTCGCGCGTAAACCCGAATCGGCTCGTCCATTTCGTTGGTTTAGATTCGTTTTGCGATCATATTTTCTCATATTTAATCTCCTCGGATCAATCATCTAAACTCGCAGCACTCAGGTAATCCTCCCACTCGTTCGTTTTTTTCGCGGATAGTATATATATATGTGTTGTGATTTTTTTGTTGAAACTAGCTAAGATTCTTCGATTGCGAACCCTTTTAACTCGTTTTGGCACCATAATCTTATTTATCATCCCTAGATCTATTTTTTCGACTTGCAATATTGAGTAATTTTATGATTTCACTAATTTTTCATCGTTTTCTATAAATCCCCGAGAGGGTTGGGGCGTGTCCATTTGGATGGGTTGCCCTTTTACAGTTGTTACTACTTTATTCACACACAACCATGGCATAGGTGCATGGATTTGGGATCACATCACCATTTTCACCCCCTGCAAACAAAGTTTCACGAGGAGGACTCGCCAGATTTCCCCTCGGCATGTTAAAAATTTTAGATACCCTCTTTTCAGCAAGTAAAAAATTAACTAGTTTTTTCTTCACTACTTATCCTAAACAAATAAAACCACCATTCTTTCTAGAACCTCTACTAGATCCATTGCATCCATCAACATACATATTTGGATCTGAAAGCATCCCTTAAGCCTTATGTTCGATGCTAACATCCTTTACTGATCTATAGAAAATATCATGGTCTGCTAAGCTCTCCATTTAAAAGTCAAACCCCACCAATTATTCATCCTCATCCTGAGAAAATGGCACAACATCTGAATTTCTGATTCAATCTCTTGGGTCACTGAAAAAACATTAACTCCTTCAAATCCACACCTGGAAGGGGGTGGGTGGGTGTGGGGGGCTGTCCAAGGGTGTGGGTGGGTGTTGGGGGGTGTCCAGGGGGGTGTCCAAGGGGGTAGGGGTGGGGGGTGGTGTTTAGGAGGGGTGGGGGGGGGGGGGGGGGGCTGTCCAGAGGGTTGGGGGGTGTCCAGGGGGGTGTCCAAGCAGGTCGGGGGTGGGGGGTGGTGTCCAGGAGGGGCGGGGGGCTGTCCAGAGGGGTCGGGGGGTGTCCAGGGGGGTTTACAAGGGGGTGGGTGGGTGTGGGGGGCTGTCTAAGGGTGTGGGTGGGTGTTGGGGGGTGTCCAGGGGGTTTCCAAGGGGGTAGGGGGTGGGGGTGGTGTTTAGGAGGGGTGGGGGGGCTGTCCAGAGGGTTGGGGGGTGTCCAGGGGGGTGTCCAAGCAGGTCGGGGGTGGGGGGTTGTGTCCAGGAGGGGTGGGGGTGCATTCTAGAGGGGTGGGGGGGCTGTCCAGAGTGGTCGGGGGGTGTCCAGGGTGGTGTCCAAGGGGATGGGTGGGTGTGGGGGGCTGTCCAAGGGGGTGGCGGCCTGTCCAGAGGGGTCGGTGGGGTGTCCAGGGGGGTGTCCAAGGGGGTGGATGGGTGTGGGGGGCTGTCCAAGGGGGTGGATGGGTGTGGGGGGCTGTCCAAGTGGGTGGCGTCCTCTCCAGAGGGTATTTGGGGTTGTCCGGGTGGGTGGGGGGGCTGCCCAGAGGGTTGGGGGATGTCCAGGGGGTGTCCAAGGGGGTAGGGGGTGGGGGGTGGTGTCCAGGAGGTGTGGGGTGCAGTCCAGAGGGGTCGGGGGGGGGGGGGGGGTGTCCAGGGGGGTTTACAAGGGGGTGGGTGGGTGTGGGGGGCTGTCCAAGGGTGTGGGTGGGTGTTGGAGGGTGTCCAGGGGGGTGTCCAAGGGGGTAGGGGGTGGGGGGGTGGTGTTTAGGAGGGGTGGGGGGGGGGGCTGTCCAGAGGGTTGGGGGTGTCCAGGGGGGTGTCCAAGTAGGTCGGGGGTGGGGGGTTGTGTCCAGGAGGGGTGGGGGGCTGTCCAGAGGGGTCAGGGGGTGTCCAGGGGGGTTTACACATCGATTTGTTTTATATTTCAAAATTGTTTACATTTAAATTATGATTTTTTTCATATAAACATATATTTGTCTTATCTAAAAAATATATATATTTTTGCTATTTGTTATAGGTAATAATGAGTCGAAGTTGGATTACGGCACATCGAATGAGCAATGAATATGAGGAAGGTGTTGATGCCTTTTTGGAATTTTCTAAACAAAATGTTCCAAGTAGTGACATTTTTTTCTGTCCATGCCTGAAATGTCTGAATATGAAGAAGTTGAAAAGTAGAGAGATAAAAGATCATCTGATTTGTCATGGTTTCAATCTGAGTTACAACCCTTGGATTTGGCATGGCGAAACTGGACAGAATGTCACTGATGATAATGAATCGCAAGATGGTAACTCCGATGGAATTGAAGAAATGATTCGCGATATTGTATCAGAACAAATTGAGATAGAACCGACAGTTGCACGTCTATATGGTGATGCCGAAAAACCATTATATCCTGGTTGTACAGATTTTACGGTTTTGTCGGCGGTGTTAAGATTGATTAACCTGAAGGCGAAACATGGATGGAGTGACAGAAGTTTTACAGAGCTGCTACAATTGATGAAAGACATTCTTCCAAAAGATAACGATCTTCCAGATTCACATTATAAGGCCAAAAAAATATTATGCCCGATGGGATTGGGATACAGGAAAATACATGCCTGTCCGAATGACTGCATTATATATAGGAAGGAATATGAATTTCTGAAAGAGTGTCCTATATGTGGGACATCACGGTATAAGGTGAAAGAAAAATCACAAGCTGATGTAGAGATTACAAAGCTCCCTTCAAAGGTATTTTGGTATCTCTATATAATTCCTCATTTCAAACGTTTATTTGCGAATTCACATGATGCAAAAAGGTTAAGATGGAATGCTGATGAGCGGGTATGTGATGGAAAAATACGTCATCCAGCTGATTGTCCACAATGGAAGAAAATTGATGCCCAGTACCCTACATTTGTAAATGAAATTATAAATCTGAGACTAGGCTTGTGCACAGATGGAATGAATAAATACCAAACCCTCAGTAGCACACATAGTTCATGGCCTGTTTTATTGGTAATTTACAACCTCTCTCCTGAAGTTTGTATGAAGCGCAAATATGTCATGTTGAGTATCATGATCTCTGGTCCAAAGCAACCCGGCAATGATATTGATGTATACTTGTCACCGCTGATTGACGATTTGAAACTGTTATAGGCTGATGGTATTAGGGTGTATGGTTCTTATAAAATGGAATATTTTCATCTGCATGCAGTGCTTCTATTCACTATAAATGACTTCCCAGCATATGGAAATTTGTCTGGATACAATGTTAAAGGGAATAAAGCATGTCCAATTTGCGAACAACAGACGTCATATTGTCAATTGCATCATGGGAGGAAAACAGTGTACATGGGTCATCGAAAGTTTTTGCCTATGGATCACCCATATAGAAGACTAAAAAAGGCATTCAATGGCTCACAAGAATTTGATACTGCTCCAAAACCTTTATCCCCATATTTGTATTTTGAGAGGGTGAAAAACCTTGATGTGACATTGGGAAAGACACAGAAATCTGGTAATGATTGACATATTTGGAAGAAAAGGTCAATATTTTTCGAGCTACCATATTGGAGGTATCATGAAGTCAAACATAATATTGATGTCATGCACGTGGAGAAGAATATCTGTGATTCTTTGATCGGAACATTGCTAGATATTAAATGAAAGACAAAAGATGGGTTGAATGCAAGGTTAGACCTACTATCAATGGGAATAAGTTTGGAGTTAGCTCCCACTCCTAAAGGAAGACGAACATTTCTTCCCCCGGCTTGTCATACATTATCGAAGAGGGAGAAAAGTAGCTTCTGTCAGTGTCTTCATGATATCAAAGTGCCTCAAGGTTATTCTTCAAATGTAAAAAATTTTGTCTCATTGAAAGACTTGAAGTTGATAGGTATGAAATCACATGATTGTCACGTCATGATGCAACAAATTCTACCAGTTGCACTGCGTGGAATATTGCCCATCCGTTTCATAAAGACTATAATGAGGTTGTGTTATTTTTTCAATTCAATTTGTAACAAGGCGATTGATGTGAATGCTTTGAACATTTTGGAAAAGGATGCAATTTTTATACTTTGTCATTTGGAAATGTATTTTCCTCCAACTTTTTTTGATATGATGGTGCATTTAATGATTCATCTGGTTCGAGAAATAAAGCTTTGTGGACCTGTATATCTTCGTTGGATGTATCCTTTAGAAAGGTATATGAAAATATTAAAGGGATATGTTAAAAATCCATATCGACCTGAAGCCTCCATTATTGAAAAGTATATTTCTGAGGAGGTAGAAGAGTTTTGTACGAGCTACTTGGCTACGGCGCAACACATAGGTTTTCCTCCATCTCGCCATGAATGGGTTAATAATGAGGGAAAGGGGATTCGTGGATTGAAAGTAAAATCACTGTCAGCTGAACAGATGAAGAAGTTAGAATCATACATCTTGAATAACATAGCTGATGTTCAACCGTATATCACATTGCATATTAATGAGTTGAAACAATGTCATCCAAAGAAGAAAGAAATGTGGATTTTGAATGAGCACAACAAAACTTTTTTGCCATGGTTTAAAAAGACCTTGCTTGGTAGATCAGATGTATCAGAGACATTAAAATGGATAGTGGGTGGTCCATCTTTAAATGTGATAACATGGTCCGCTTATGACATTAATGGCTATACATTTCGTACGAAAGCTCAGGACAACAGAAGTGTAGTTCAGAATAGTGGTGTATTGGTATTTGCAGAAGCAATGCATTTTTCGAGTGCTAAGGACAGAAACCCAATTTCGGCATCAAGTGCATATTATGGAGTGATTGAAGACATATGGGAGGCTGATTACTTTAAAATTAAAGTTCCTGTTTTTAACTGTAAATGGTTTATCTGTAACAACAGTGTCAGACACGATGAATTTGGAATGACACTTGTTAATCTGAATAGATTGGAAGACACAGCTGATTCTTTTATAATGGAAACACATGCCAAACAAATTTTCTATGTAGTAGATCAATCAGATATGCAGTGGGCTGTTGTTTTACAAGGGAAAAAACAATATGTTGGTGAGGATGAATTTAATGAAGATGCTGATTTATGTGAGATCCCTACTTCCATGGAAAGATTAACAGAACATAATGATGAGTATGTTGAAGACATGGTTTGTGCCATAAGGAACGATCACGACGAAGGAATTTGGGAAAACAATCCAACTGTACATTCCTAAAATTACAGGTAACACATGTTTATTTCTTGTTTACATTTAGTTTTTTCATATAATGTTAGATATTGTAAATTTTTTACTTATTAAAACATGTATCAGACCAAAATGATAAAACAATAAAAACCGTAAAGAGGAGAAGTCCTGGGCGCACCGGCTGGCCGGTGGTGGATCACCGGTTGGCCGGTGGTCCAGACAGAGAGAAAGGCTCTCTGTCTGGTCCACCGGCCGGCCGGTGGTGAGCCAGCGGCCAGCCGGTGACACCAGGCAGTGGGCAAGTGTACTGCCTGGGTCCTCCGGCTGGCCGGTGAGCTCACACCGGCTGACCGGTGGACTCAGTGAGTCCACTTTTCAGCTTTCTTGGGCCAACTCCTTGGCAACCTTTTTCCTATCAACAAAAACACTTGAAAACAAGTTAGAACATAATAAGAGTGATTGTGATCATTAAACTCCAAGAGAGAGGTTTACAACAGACTGTGTTTACCATGTTTATCATTGTTTAACATGCTTACCATATTACCAATGTTTACTATTATGTAATTTAGTACACTTTTCTATTTTCTGATTAAGTAGTATTACAATATTTGAATTTGTATATTTTTGAACTAATGTTTGTTTTTTTCATTTGAAGGAAAATGACAGATCAATCAGTTGATCAGCCACATGATTCTGGAGATGAGCATATTGGTCATACATCTGGGGAGGAACATTCACATCCTCCTATTACGAAAAAGAGTTCAAAGGTTGGTAAGCGTGGGTGCACACGTTTACCAAAATTATCACTTGCCCGTACGAATGAGGAGAGGATAGTCGTGGAGTTTGATGATGATGATCTTCCTAGAGGTCCAAATGCTAAAGATTTTAAGGGTTTTGTAGCAACTCAGGCTAAGAGAAAAGTAAGCATTCTCTATGATGATTGGAGAAGTGTGGATAATGCGATAATTTCTCAGCTGTGGGAGACCATTTTCGTAAGATCTTTTTCTATTGTTTGACTGTTCTTTAAATGTTTCTAGTATATATAATATTTTTAACCTCTTTTTTATCAGATGACATTTGATATTCCTGACACTGGAGGAGTCAGGAAGAAATGCTTATCGTTGGCTGCTAGGAGATGGAGGGATTTCAAATCAACCCTCTCATCTGATTTCATTTATGGTCATAGGAGTCATGAGAATCCATGTCGTATATATCCTTTTATAGATGAAGACACATGGAGACAATTTTTTTAAAGTAGAAGAAAAGAATCATTTTTGGTAAGGGAAATGTAAACTTTTATAAGCTTTCTTATATAAATGATCTTATTATTGTTTTGTTAATGATTACTTATTCTTAATTTACAGCAAACAAGGAAAGCTCATCAAGAGATACAATCTAAAAATGTATACCCTCATAGTTTATCTCGGGGAGGGTATGCATTATTGGAAGAACAAATGATGGAAGAAAAATTTCAACAACTAAGAGCTGAGTCTTCAAGCTCTGGAGAGGTGGCCCCTCCATCCCCTCCATCTAGACATGAGAAATGGAAAAGAGCTCGGAAGGGAAAAAAAGGACAATATCTTTCGGAAGAATCGAGACTCGTAGTTGAGAGGATTGTAAGATATCTATTTTATTTATTTAAGTTTACTATTTTCGTCATATATTTCCAATCATTATAGAAATGTTCAATTAATTATTACAGGACTCTCTTGAGGAGCAGAGTTCACAGGGGACATTTACACCATCTGGGAGGGAAGATATTTTATCTGTGGCATTGGGAAAGCCCGAACATCCTGGCCGTGTAAGAGGATATCTGGCAGGTGTATCGGTAAGAAAAGTGTTGCCACGTTCCTCAACTTCTAACGTTGAGGGAGTTTATAAAAAAAATAGAATCCTTGGAGGCTGAAGTCCATAATATTAATGCGACAATGGAGGACAAGATTAGAGCATCAGTGCAGTTTATGTTTGCAGACTTGCAAAGACAATTTCAGGGTGCAGCTCCCACTCCACCTCTCCCAGTAGCTTCCACTCCCCCACCTCAGCCTGCGGACCCCATTTTTGATCCTCCTCCTCCGCCGCAGCTACCTACTTATTGTGAGTTGTATGTTGATGATCCTCAACATCATATAGTTGCATATGGGATGGTATATTGTATAGGAGATACAGTTCATCATCAACAGTTAGAGGTAGAGAATCAGAGGGTCACTGTACAAGATATTATAGATAGATCAGCTCGGATACCATTACCTACAGATGAGGTGACGACAGTTGGACATAGTATCGGCCATTTTTTACTTTGGCCATCCAGACTTCTTCGACTCATTACCATAGAGGTATGGATGTTATATCTTTTATTTTATATTTTTATTAATGTTTTATCATTTGAAAACTAATATATTTTTCAATTTATTTTTACAGGAATACTTCAAAGGTAAAGAAATACTGTATAGACAACAACAAAGACAGATAGCTATGACATCAGATGCAGATACTAGCAGTCTTGAAAAATTGTCAAGATATTAAAATTTGTTGGCGGATCATTATGACTTTACAATGGAAGCTCATGTCTGTGGACGTGAACTAAGTGTGGGGATTATGAAAACTGATATCATGGAGTTTGTCACTGGAGATAAGTTGGGCATCAACGTGGTGCAAATTTTTATCATGTAAGTCTTAAAACCTTTTCCTTGCGTTATATTTATTAAAAATGTATACTTATGTCTGCTTTGTATTAGGTATCTGTATAAAATTTGTGAGAGGAATGAGCTGACATATGTATATGGATTCGTGGACCCACAATTGATTTCCCCTAAAGCATGTGCATTGGATGAGGAACAAAGAATGATTTATATTGCTGATAGATTTGAAAAGAATGTAATCACACAGTGTTGGATGATGCCTTTTTGTGAGAGGTATGAAACACATCCCTCTCAAAGAGTTAATTATCTTTTAACATAAAAAACCACTAACGTTAAATTTCCTTTCATCAGGGATCATTGGATGTTAGGGGTTTTTTGCCCTAGGGAGAAAGCACTTTATTGGATATGCTCTCTCCATGATGATGTGCGAGAAAGTTTTAAGAATATATTGGAAACGTAAGTTTCAATTTAACAATAGTTTTATATATTATAATGAATTTTAAATTTACCCCATTCGTATTATTTTCTAACAGGGCATCGGTCCACTTTTGAAAAAGCGCAAAGAAAAGGAATTTCAAGATCAAATATGTACATGCGAAGGTAAATATCCATTTATAATTTGTACATTTTGATTTATTACATAAAAATAATATATTGAATTTACACTCATTCAAACAGAAATGTCATGAGCAACAAGGCATCATCGAATGCGGATATTACATGTTAAGATTTATGTATGAAATAATAACAACTGGGACAGTTCTGAGTTTTGACCTGGTAAGATTTCCTCTTTCTCATAATATTTCAATTTTATTTATTCATTATACACGTTGACTACTATCCTTTTCCTTTGTAGCTTTTTGATGACCCTCAACCCTTTACTGCTGAAGATATCAAACACTTACAAGTGGAGTGGTCAAATTAATTTACAGGTTTGATTGACTTTTAGTTGTTTGTAATGTAAAATGTAATTTTCAATATTGTCAATGTAATTGTGTATTTCGTAGTCATTTAGGTTGGATTTAGTTTTTTTTTGAAGTTGACAGTGTAAGTTTTGAATGTTATATAAGTGAATGTTTAATTTTTCTCTACTTCTTGTTTTGGTCTACTGTTGATGGTTTTTCTGGTCTGGATTTTGGTATGGGGGGAGAGGTTCCAAGGGGGTGGGTGGGTGTTTGGGGGGTGTCCAAGGGATATGGGAGGGGTGTCCAAGGTGTGTTTGGGGGCTATCCTAGGGGTCGGGGGGTGTAAATGAGGGTGGGGGTGTCCAAGGGGTGGGGGGTGTCCAAGGGATATGGGAGGGGTGTCCAAGGTGTGTTTGGGGCTGTCCAAGGGGTGGGGGTGTCCAAGTGGTGGGGGTGTCCAAGATATATAGGAGGGGTGACCAAGGGGTGTTTGGGGCTGTCCAAGGGGATGGGGGGGTTTCCAAGGGGTCGGGGGGGTTTCCAAGGGGTCGGGGGGTGTCCAAGGGGTGGGGGGTGTCCAAGGGATATGGGAGGGGTGTCCAAGGGGTGTTTGGGGCTGTCCTAGTGTTCGGGGGGTGTAAATGAGGGTGGGGGGGGGGTGTCGAAGGGGTGGGGGGGTGTCCAAGGGGTGGGGGGTGTCCAAGGGATATGGGAGTGGTGTCCAAGGTGTCTGGGAGTTCTGTCCAAGGGGCCGGTTGGGTGTAAATGAGGGTGGGGGGGCTGTCCAAGGGGTGGGGGGTGTCCAAGGGGTGGGGGGTGTCCAAGGGATATGGGACGGGTGTCCAAGGGGTGTTTGGGGCTGTCCAAGGGCTCGGGGGGGGGGGGGGGGGTCCAAGGGGTCTGGGAGGGTTGTCAAGGTGTGGGGGGGGGGGGTGTCCAATGGGTGTTTGAGGCTGTACTAGGGGTCTTGGGGGTGTAAATGAGGGTGGGGGGGCTGTCCAAGGGGTGGGGGGGGTGTCCAAGGGGTGGGGGTGTCCAAGGGATATGGGAGGGGTGTCCAATGGGTGTTTGAGGCTGTACTAGGGGTCGTGGGGGTGTAAATGAGGGTGGGGGGGTTGTCCAAGGGGTGGGGGTGTCCAAGGGTTGTGGTGGGGCTCCAATGTGGTGGGGGAGGGCTGGCCAGGTTGTTAGGTGTGTATAGATGAGGGTGGGGTTCAGTTGGGGCTTGGGGGAGGGCTGGCATGGTTATTTTTGTTGTTTGGTTTCTGGTTGCTTTTTGGTGAGAGCAGTGCAATTATTTAAAAAAAAATATATCGCTTTCACGTCGGTTATTTTATAACCGACGTGGTAAATAAATCGGTAGGGGTTTATCACGTCGGTTTTTTCCAGAACCGACGTGATAAACCGTTCCCGGGCCTTTTATCACGTCGGTTCTTAATATAACCGACGTGCTAAAAGGCCTGGGAATCGATTTACCACGTTGGTTATTGGATAACCGACGTGGTAAAACGTTTCCCAGGCCTTTTTATCACGTCGGTTATTTAAGAAACCGACGTGATAATTGGCTAGGGGAAGGGTTAATCACGTCGGTTATGTCATAACCGACGTGATAAACGATATCCCACGCGTTTTATCACGTCGGTTTCGAAAATAACCGACGTGATAAACCCCCCCCCCCCCCCGCGCATATTTATCACGTCAGTTATTATATGAACCGACGTGATAAACACCGTGATGTTAGGGATGTTACGTCGGGTTTTAAATAACCGACGTAAAAAACGTTATTTATAACGTCGTCCGTATTAACGTCGCCTAAAAACCGACATAAATAATGAAAAATAACCGACGTAAAAAATGTTTTCTGCACTAGTGACTTTAGCAGAATACTTAATACATAACAATAACAGACACATAAGGATCATAATAGTTTAGTGTCTTTGGAAACTCAGAACGTAATCTTCTAATCGTGGTGAAAGATCTTCAACATCTCCCATAAAGGTCTTCCTACTTTTGTTTCCTTACCTAAAATCTTTCTTTTAATCCTGGGTGAAAAGAAAACATAAAAAGGGTGATCTCAAATGCTCAGTAAGGGTAATAATGGATAAAATAAAACATACCATATACATTTGAACATAAAAAAAACATGAACATTAAAAATCTTGAACAACGACATAAAACATGGAAGTACATAAGGCATAGATCATAATGGAACATAAATCAAGATAAAATAGCATGGGAATTAAACATGTAATTGTGGCATCCATTAAGCACATGTAATGATTTTCATAGTAGCCATGGTATTTCTGCCAAGACCATCTTAGTGGACAAAGTCCCTTTCTGAATCAAGTTTACTCCTCGTTCCAGTCCTGAAATACTGAAACAGATTAACTTACCGTTCCATCCATGTCTATCTCATGAGATATAAATCATTACCCAATGAATTAGAGGGAGATATAGGTCCCACTCATCTCATAATGAAATCATTCTTACTTGTGCCACAACATAAACATAAATCATTCATCATAACCCAGAGAATAAAATGGGTATCATAAACATCATCCCATCATAACATAATCCATATAAAAAAATGGATATCATTTCATCATAAGAACAGTGAAACCATGTAAATTATAGAGACATTATACTTGAAACATACACATATGAAATAATGTCATCTTAGATTGAAACTGATTTTGATAAAACACTTGAAATGAATTCGTGAGGAAAATATCCTTTCTTCTTCAAAATCAATTTCTTTTCATAAAAAATCATGAAATTTTAAAAGAAAAGGATTTTTTTGAAAATATTCATGAAATATTTTCGAGTAAGCTTCATGAAAATAAGGCTTTATAAAACCGTAAAATTCCGTTCATGCCGTATAAGTTCAAAAAACATTCTTCTCGTACTTTTGCCGGAAAAGTCAAAAAGCACCTCGTAACGTAATCAAAATAAAGATTCCTTACATACCATGTAGTAAAAGTCAAGAATGGTTTAAAAGGACATTAAAAATAATGAAAACACTTTTATAAAACATGTACATGGATGATAGAAATATACCCAGTAAATACTTACGAATAAGCAATCTCAGATAATAATGAGATTTGCAGAATTATCCCTTACCTTAGGTCCGATTTGATTCGTAAGTGTCCGAACCTCATGTATAATGATTTAAATAATGTTATTAACTTATTAAAGAATCATATTAATTGTTATGATATCATATATGGTTCACTTATGACTTTATATTACCCGTTCTTTTGTAAATTCCATGTTAAAGAGCGTTTTGCGTAAAATCATTTCATTTGTCGTCCGTGTTTTGACTTGTAATTATTCATATGAGTACTTAGATCATAATAACTTACATCCAGAATGTAAAACATGATTTATATATAATATATATTCAGAATATACATATATATAATAGATTGATAAATGTAAATAAATACACCATTCATGGAGACGGTAGGCCGTACGTACGCATGAACGTTGTTTTCGTTTCCTCTTTGAATTGAATGGAATTAATTGGATGAAATACATATATATATATATATATATATATATATAAATACAGTATCATTATTATGTCATATATTTAATAATTACTTATTATATATACTTTATAATCATTTATGAATGGTTAATCATTGAGAATGAATCTCATCGCGTCGTGGAGACGGTATTCCGTACGTACGCACAAGCGATGATATCGTTCCCATGATCGTGGAATTTTATTGGAGTGTATGTATACTATTACATAATCAATATCACTTTATAATAATCATATATAGTTATTATTTACACCATTATACCCATCCAAGTAAGGTGGTGGTGGAAAATAGATTACACCACGGCGTGGAGACGGTATTCCGTACGTACGCACGCGCGGTGATTTCATTTTCCGTAGGATGGATAGATAGTAAAATAGTTTTGTTTCATAATTATAATAACATATCAGTATATTAGTGATACTGATGTTATTAATTCATGATTAAACAACTAATGAAGAAGAATTGGAAGAAGAAATAAAGATGAAAGAATCAGTAACGGGCATTACCTCTTCATTGAAGCTCTTCTTTGAGACCTCCTTTTAGGGAACTAAAATTGGTCTTTGAAGAATACCAGGACCTCTAGAATGTCTCTAGGGAAGTTTAGAGAAGAAATTTAAAGGATTTTGATGAGCTTGAAGGCTCAAAGTGGTGTGAGGAAGAGAGGGAGGAGGTTCCCTTTTATAAGGGAGGAGAGGGGCACCTTTGGAATAACTAAAAATATTATTTTATTATTAAGACAAATTCGGTTTCAAATAGCTCCAAATTGATTTATTTCGAAGCTAAGGTGTGTATGGGTCTAAATACTCTCATCCCATAGAATTTAGACAAGTTTATATTCCTATTTTAACCTTATCATTTATATTTATCATTAAGTTAAATAATTTTACTTTTACCATGTCTTCTTGTGTTCTTACACTATAAGGTTAATAAACTTACAATAAAAAGACAAACTAACCCCAAGATGTTTGTTATTAATATATATAACCTTATCTAAGTCATTTTGCCGAACCTTAGATTTTTAGGAATAAAATAACAATTAATAATATAATATTTGTTTTAAAAACTATTTTAAATCAATTTTGACACTATTTAGTAATTGATTTTTTTGAAAATCATAACAAAATGATTAGTTAGAAAAAAGTAAATTAAATAAATACTAACATTTCATATTAACATATAAAATTAGTTTAATTCATAAAAAGTCTCAAATTATATTTATTTGGGTATTTATAATATCAATTATTCTAATTTTTCACTATTTTGGTAATTACTGCATCATCATTGTGTCATAAATAAATTATTTTATTTAATGTCTAAAAATTATAAATAAACTATCATTATGTAGGAAATCTTATTATCTTTCTAATGAATATTTACAATTGAATTTATCTTATGTATAACCCTATATTACAAATGTTTTAGTAAATAAACATGGATTTTAACTCTTTTAACTCTTCTTTGAATTAAATAATAATGAAAGTCCTAATCTAATACAAGTGGCCCTAAATGGTCATATTTTATTCCTAAGGTTGTTCTTGGTCGAATTACACTTATCCAATAGAATTAGGTCATGTTTTAGGGTAATAATAATATCATTTTTACCCTTAATTGCCCAATTTACTTTTAACCGTGGTAAAAAAAAGTAAAAATTTACTATTCACCAAAAATTATTTTCATCTCATTGAACCAAATTTTACTTACTGACATCAACTGTGTCTCTTGGATTTTTGAAATTCCACTCACAGAAGCGGTAAAATTATGTTTTATGAAAAATTCATTTTTTTAAACTACCACTTAGTGGTTTCACTATTCATCAAAAATGAAAGTTACTAGAAAAATACCAAAAATTATCCCTAAGCTATATTTGATAATATGAACTCAAAAATGATGTCTATTTTACCAAATTCAAAACATATCAGTTGAATTAATTAATTTAAAAATTAATTCCTGTTGTAAAAACAAATAGCGTGTTTTTAAAAGATAATAACTATCAAAAGATTGACACTTGTTTATGTCTGGTTTAAATGTCAAATTAAATCCAATGAAAAACATTGTATTAAATTGTAAAAATATATTCTAAATATAATTTAAAACCACTCAAATTAATAATTTACCACTATTAATTATTTCTACTAAAAAAGTTGTTTTTAATTAAAATTTAGTAATTTTCACTATTCATCAGAATATGAAAGTTATCTGAAAAGTACCAAAATTTCACCTTAGGCTAAATTTGATACTCCGAATCGAAAAACGAAGTCCATTTTGAGAGATAAAATTTCTAAAAGTTTAAAAGGTTGTTATTACTATTAATAACGGCTAGTTTTAATAATATTTTAATAGCATATCTTTGTTTAGTGAAACTCGGTATTGCGTACTACACACGCTATCGAGGAAGGTCGCGATTGCATGTAATGAAAGGGAAGTCAAGGATGCGTGTTGTGCAACCTCCTTTTGGTGTATCAAACAACACAAGTCATTAATGAAATTAAAAAGAATATTTTTCATAAAATCTCGGGGTGTTACATTCTACCCCCCTTAAAATGAATTTCTCCCTCGAAATTTGTCGGGGTTATAAATCGTTTACTATTCATAGAAACCCACATCGTAAAAAGGAATACTGAAACTTAATTTTAAAAACTAAAGTATGAAACGTAATGATTACCCAATGTAACTCATCACTGGGTTTCCACGTAGGAGAATGTAGGTGAAAATATGGATATGGAAGAAAAATCTAACAATAAAGTTACGATGGAGAGTGGTAGAGAACATGGCTATGAAAAAGCCATCGATCACAAAGCCATAGATTCGTGATGATCTAAGGTACCATCTGATTTATCGGATATAAGGGCACTATAACAACATTTTTGGTTTTCAAGATCATTTCCCTAAAGTTGATGAAATTATAATTAGAAGAAATACTTTCGTGATTTTGGTATAGTCTCACCATTGGTCGTTCTTTGGACAATTTACACTTCATCTTTTAAAGAAACAAAGATGAATTTTTCATTCGTGAAGTGTTAGCAGATCATGTGATAGAATGATGGGTCATTCCATCTGTCAAAAAAAATGTTATAAAAATCATAAAAAATACATAAGTCCATCTATAGTGAGATTATTCATATATGGTTCCTAAAATGGACTTATAATTCATATATAATACTGCTTAATATAATAAAACTAGTTTCTACTAAACAGGGACATCCTGTAGGCCAGTGGTAGGCGATAAAGGCCAGTCGCACTTCAGTTGTGGGTTCGATTCCCACAGCCTTGTCTGATGTGATGGGCAGTCGCCCGTCCTGCAGGTTGTCCTTTTTCTAAAACAACATTACTATAACATCCCATAAATAATATCGAAAAAAAACTTCTATCCTTATACAATACTAACTTATGTCCAACATAATCCCTTCCAATCCTTAGTCATTTCCAAAATACTATAGTCCACTCTCATTATATAGTAAAAACGATTACCAGAGATTTCATATAACAAGCAGGTTAATACCACCGTTGATCCCCATATATCATAAGATATGTCTTATTGGTCACATTCCAAATATTCTAAGGCCTTAATCATGTATTCTCTTGAAAATGAATACCCATTGAATCTTAGTAAAAACATGAGTGCTGTCAAAAGTTACCTCATTCCTCTTACCAAAAACCCAAAATTATATATACTCAAACCATGATATAACTATTTCCTTATATCAGTCATGAGCTCATGAAAACTATCAAACATTTAATTTTCTCTTTATCCCTTCATTATGTGCATATCATCTACATTCCAAAAATATCTGAATAACCTTTCATGGATACTGGTACCATTAATCATACACTTTCAAAACTCCAGGAAAGACAACAGTGTAACAATCCTTAGATGTCTCTTTATTCCATTGTACCATGAGATTACTTATACAACATTACACATGATAAAAATGTAATCATTCCACTACATTCTTAAACCATTGACTGAGCTTCAACAATTCTTTCATCTCATATATCATTTTTAGTCTCATCATCATCATCAACATAAATACTACCCATATGAGTATACTGATTCTCTTCATGAGACTTTCCCTTGGGGCATTGGTTTGCATAATGCCCGTACATTCCACATTTAAAACATTTAACCATTGTTGATGTCGTAGCAATACCATTATCCTCATCCCTGGTGTAAACTGAACCTTTTCCTTTGCACTTATTGGATTTGTGTCCTTCTTTTCCACACCCAAAGCATCTTCTCGTTCCTTTGAAACATTCTCCTTGATGCCTCTTCCCATATGATTTACATAGGGGAAATTGGACTTTCTTTCCTCTATGATCATCATGAAACTCCATCTTTCTCTTATTATCCGAGTCAGGAAACTAACCAAATTTTACTTTGTTGATCATATTATGAGATTTCTGATTCGTCATAATAATGATGTTTGGACTTCCAAATCCCATTTCATTTGGTTTCTCATCAATAATATCATTCCATTATCCATCATATCCTCCATTATCGTGAATCATCTTGTTTACAGCCATTTCCTAAAACCCGAAAAGAATAGTGTGAGAGTCAAAAATCATAATAAAGGGGGAGTAACTTCAATATCTAAAATCTTTGGTTTAATCTAATATCGTTACCATAGTTGTAGGACTATATACTATATGTATACTTATCCTTAGGGACATCCCTAGATATACCTTAGAAATTTCTCTAGGGATCTCACTAACATTTTTGCATCCTAGTTTCCAAAGGTTGACTAAACATTTCCTCTGATACCAACTATAGAGACCCAAATCTTGACGTACATGGATATTACAATACTTTAGCAGAATACTTAATACATAACAATAACAGACACACAAGGATCGTAATAGTTTAGTGTCTTTGGAAACTCAGAACGTAATCTTCTAATCATGGTGAAAGATCTTCAACATCACCCATAAAGGTCTTCCTACTTTTGTTTCCTTACCTAAAATCTTTCTTTTAATCCTGGGGGAAAAGAAAACATAAAAAGGGTGAGCTCAAATGCTCAGTAAGGGTAAGCATGGATAAAATAAAACATACCATATACATTTGTACTTAAAAAAACATGAACATTAAAAAAATTGAACAACGACATAAAACATGGAAGTACATAAGGCATAGATCATAATGGAACATAAATCATGATAAAATATCATGGGAATAAAACATGTAATTGTGGCATCCATTAAGAACATGTAATGATTTCCATATTAGCCAAGGCATTTCTGCCAAGACCATCTTTGTGGACAAAGTCCATTTCTGAATCGAGTTCACTCCTCATTCCAATCC
Organism: Viscum album; assembly: GCA_963277665.1. NCBI lineage: Eukaryota > Viridiplantae > Streptophyta > Magnoliopsida > Santalales > Viscaceae > Viscum > Viscum album. Next base: position 2,097,408,133 of record OY728159.1, on the reverse strand, counting down.
TGAAATACTGAAATGGATTAACTTACTATTCTATCCATGTCTATCTCATGAGATATAAATCTTTACCCAATGCATTTGAGGGAGATATAGGTCCCACCCATCTCATAATGAAATCATTCTTACTTGTGCCACAACATAAACATAAATCATTCATCATAACCCAAAAAATAAAATGGGTATCATAAACAACATCTCATCATAACATAATCCATATAAAAAAATGGATATCATTTTATAATAAGAACAGTGCAACCATGTAAATCATATAGACATTATACTTGAAACGTACACATATGAAATAATGTCATCTTAAATGGAAAATGATTTTGATAAAACACTTGAAATGAATTCCTGAGGAAAATATCCTTTCTTCTTTAAAATCAATTTCATTTCACTAAACATCATGAAATTTTAAATGAAAAGGATTTTGTTGAAAATAGTCAGGAAATATTATGGAGGAAGCTTCATGAAAATAAGGCTTTATAAAACCGTAAAAATCCGTTCGTGCCGTATAAGTTAAAAAAACATTCTTCTCGTACTTTTGCCGGAAAAGTCAAAAAGTACATCGTAACGTAATCAAAACAAAGATTCCTTACATACCATATAGTAAAATTCAAGAATGGTTAAAAAGGACTTTAAACATACATGAAAACACTTTTATAAAACATGTACATGGATGATAGAAATATTCCCAGTAAATACTTATGAATAAGCAATCTCAGATAAAAATGAGATTTGCTAAATTATCCCTTACCTTAGGTATGATTTGATTCGTAAGTGTCCGAGCCTCCTATATAATGATTTAAATAATGCTATTTACTTATTAAAGAATCATATTAATTGTTATTATATCATATATGGTTCACTTATGACTTTATATTACCCGTTCTTTTGTAAATTCCATGTTAAAGAGCGTTTTGGGTAAAATCGTTTCATTTGTCGTCCATGTTTTGACATGTAATTATTCATATGATTACATAGATCATGATTACTTAAATCCATAATGTAAAACATGATTTATATATAAAATATATTCAGAATATACATATATATAATAGACTGATAAATGGAAATAAATACATCGTTCATGGAGACGATAGGCCGTATGTACGCATGAACGTTGTTTTCGTTTCCTCATTGAATTGAATTGAATTAATTGGATGACATACATATATATATATATATATACATAAATCCAGTATCATTATTATGTCATATATTTCATGATTACTTATTATATATACTTTATAATCATTTATGAATGGTTAATCATTGAGAATTAATCTCATCGCGTCGTGGAGATGGTATTCCGTACGTACGCACGAGCGATGATATCCTTCCCATGATCGTGGAATTTTATTAGAGTGTATTTATATTATTAAATAATCAATATCACTTTATAATAATCATATATAGTTATTATTTAAACCATTATACTCATCCAAGTATGGTGGTGGTGGAAAATAGATTACACCATGGCTTGGAGACGGTATTCCGTACGTACGCAGGCGCGGTGATTTCATTTTCCGTAGGATGGATAGATAGTAAAATAGGGTTGTTTCATACTTATAATAACATATCAGTATATTAGTGATACTGATGTTATTACTTCATGATGAAACAAATAATAAAGAAGAAGTGGAAGAAGAAATAAAGATGAAAGAATCGGTAACGGGCATTACCACTTATTTGAAGTGCTTCTTTGAGACGACCTTTTAGGGCACTAAAATTGGTCTTTGAAGAAGACCAGGACCTCTAGGATGTCTCTAGGGAAGTGTAGAGAAGAAATTGTCAGGGGTTGTCCGAGCATGAAGGCTCAAAGTGGTGTGAGGAAGAGAGGGAGGAGGTTCCCTTTTATAAGGGAGGAGAGGGGCACCTTTGGAATAACAGAAACTATTATTTTATTATAAAGACAAATTCGGTTTTAAATAGCTCAAAATTGATTTATTTCGAAGCTAAGGTGGGTATGGGTCGAAATACTCTCATCCAATAGAATTTATACAAGTTTAGATTCCTATTTTAACCTTATCATTAAGATTTAACATTAAGTTAAATAATTTTACTTTTACCATGTCTTCTTGTGTTTTTACACTATAAGGTTAATAAACTTACTATAAAAGCCTAAAGAACCCCATGTTGTTTATTATTAATATTTATAACCTTATCTAAGTCATTTTACTGATCCTTAGGTTTTTAGGAACAAAATAAAAATTAATAATATAATATGTGTTATAAAAACTATTTTATGTCAATTTTGACACTATTTAGTAATTGATTTTTGTGAAACTCATAACAGAATGATTAGTTCTAAAAAAGTTAATTAAATCAATACTAACATGTCATATTAACATATAAAATTAGTTTAATTCATAAAAAGTCTCAAATTATATTTATTTGGGTATTTAGAATATCAATTATTCTAATTTTTCACTATTATGGTAATTACTGCATCATCATTGTGTCATACATAAATTAAATTATATAATGTCTAAAAATTATAAATAAAATAACATTATGTAGGAAATCATATTAGCTTTCTAATGAATATTTACAATCGAATTTATCTTATTTATAACCCTATATTAAAAATGTTTTAGTAAATAAACATTGATTTTAACTCTTTTAACTCTTCTTTGAATTAAATAATAATAAAAGTCCTAATCTAATCCAAGTGGGCCTAAATGGACATATTTTATTCCGAAGGTTGTTTTTGGTCGAATTGCACTTATACAGTAGAATTAGTACATGTGTTAGAGTAATAATAATATCATTTTTACCCTTAATTACCCTATTTACTTTTAACCATGGTAAAAAAAAGTAAAAAGTTACTATTCAGAAAAAATTATTTTCATCTCATTGAACCAAATTTTACTTACTGACATCAACCGTGTCTCTCGGATTTTTGAAATTTCACTCACAGAAGCGGTAAAATTATGTTTTATGAAAAATTCATTTTTTTAAAATACCACTTAGTGGTTTCACTATTCATCAAAAATGAATGTTTCCAGAAAAATACCAAAAATTAGGCCTAAGCTATATTTGATGTTATGAAATCAAAAATGATGTCTATTTTACCAAATTCAAAACATTTCAGTTGCATTAATTAATTTAAAAATTAATTCTCGTCGTCAAAACAAATAGCATGTTTTTAATAGATAATAACTATCAAAAGATTCACACTTGTTTATGTCTGGTTTAAATGTGAAATTACATCCAATGAAAAAAATTGTATTAAATTGTAAAAATATATTCTAAATATACTTTAAAACCACTCAAATTAAATATTTACCACTATTAATTATTTCGATTAAAAAAGTTGTTTTTAATTAAAATTTAGTAATTTTCACTATTCCTCAGAATATGAAAGTTATCCGAAAAGTACCAAAATATCACCTTAGGCTAAATTTGATACTCCGAATCAAAATATGAAGTCCATTTTGAGAGATAAAATTTCTAAAATTTTAAAAGGTTGTTATTACTATTCATAACGGCTAGTTTTAATAATATTTTAATAGCATATCGTTGTTTAGTGAAACTCGGTATTGCGTACTACACACGCTATCGAGGAAGGTCGTGATTGCGTGTAATGCAAGGCAAGTCCACGATGTGTGTTGTGAAAGCTCCTTTTGGTGTATCGCACAACACATGACATTAATGAAATTAAACAGAATATTTTTCATAAAATCTCAGGGTGTTACAATACTCGTATAGACCATACCTGCTCCTGATGGTTTTAAGAGGTATATCTGATGGTCTAATGTGAAACTGATGATAACCGGACCTCAAGTAGATCTTCGAGAACACCTGGGCTCCTCGAAGCTGATCAAATAGGTCATCGATCCTCGGAAGGGGATATCGGTTCTTGACAGTCAACTGGTTCGGCTTCTGATAATCCACGCGAAGCCTAATGATATCATCTTCCTTTTTCACAAATATAATAGGTGAAGCCCAAGGGGAAGTACTGAGTCATCTAAAACCCTTTATCTACAACTCCTACAACTGCTTCTTGATCTCCTGCAACTCAGGTGTATCCATATTATAATGAGGAATGGACATCGGTACCACTCTTGGAATGAGCTCAATCGAGAAGTGTACCTCACGCTCTAGAGGTAAACATGAAAAGTCCTCTAGAAAGACATCCTTGAAACGATCCACCACTGAATAAAGTCTAACTGTGAAGTCCACTGGTCATCCAGATAAATAGTGTCAATCTGGGCGGTAACTCCTCCTAGCCTATGATGCTCTGGACTAGCAATACCCGCATGGACATCCCACTGGCCTCTATGAAGAAAAGATCCACCCTCCGGTGATACGAAACTCACCCTGCAACGATAGGAATCGACAACTTCTTGGAAGGAATCTAACCAGTCCATAACGAGAATGAAATCATAGCATGTCATCTCTAAGACATAAGGATCCCATAATAAGTGACACCCTACAACCTCAAGAGGAAACTCTCTGCACTAACGTATAAAGGATATCCTCGTCCCCAACGGTGTATCAAAAGTCAACATGTTGGAATACAAAAAGATACAGAGCACAAGGCTCTCCACAACAGTAACAGAGATAAAGCTATGCGAAGAACCAGTATCGAAAAGAGCAAAAGATAGGATTGAGGATACTACGATCGAATCTCGTACTGTGGAAGGGCTGGGATCCAGCTACTGATAGGTCTGCTCCACGGTGAAAATTTGTCCTGTACTGCGACCCTGCGCCCCTAGCTGACCACTCTAAGCTAATCCATTCTTTTGTCACTGGTAACCTGGTGACTAACCACCACGGCCGCAACCTCCACCTCAGCCCGAACGGCTGGAAGAACTCCAATTCCCAGATTGGTGAGAAACTGGAGATACATATCCTGCACATGTGGTCACATAAGAACCTCTACCACTAGCTGTAGACAAGAAGATCCGACATAAACGCTGAAGATGGCCCATCTTGCCACAAGATCGGCACTCCATCGGGTCTCTCTGGAACTGAGGCCTAGTATGCCCACTCCTACAACACTAGTAGCATACATCCTGGCTGCCCAAAGATACATTCCACCTACCCTAATCACATGAAGTAGACTCCCTACGGTGTTTCCTGCTATCAGTGGGAGGAACACTGACTCTGGTTGTCGAACTGCCCTGACTCACTACTCCAGAATCCATCTGATTGCACTCAGTAATCAGCACCTGGTTGAAGATAGATGATATATAAGTCAACCTAAAGATATTCACCGGGGAATGGATCTCGAAACTGAGACCATCCTCAAACTTCCTAGCAAGGAAAAACTCATCACCTGCTGGAATCAGTGTGAAGCGCTACATCTCGGTAAAGCAAGTAGAGTACTTCATGATAGAAAGAGTACCATGCTCGAGACTCATCATGTTATAGGTTCAGTCAGTCCTCATGGTCTCCGGATTAATGTAATCATAGTAGATGCGCCAAAATTATTCCCAAGTCATACTCTATGGGCACCCTAACTATGATATCACCTCCCACCACCTCTTGGCGGTTTCTCGGAGCAGATAAGTCGAAATCTTAACTGTTATCTCTGGAGGTATCTCCAGATGCTCAAAGATTGTCCGAATGGCCTCTATCCATGACTCTACAGCCCAAGGTCCTCTATACCTTAAGCAATTAGGATGATGTTGTACCTAGAAACCCCACGTCAACTCAGCCATCAATGGGCAATAGGTGGCACTCTCTGAAAGGTATGAATAATCCTCATGAAGTTTTCCATGAACTGTGCATCGGTGCCTGCAATGGGTATAACTGCTAGTGCCAAGGTTGGAACTGTAAGAGGATATGCAGGAGGTCCCTGATCGGCCATATCCGTTGTCAGATCACCGTCTGGCCACTGACAAACAACCAGAGTACGTCTCGGTGGAATAGCTCTGAAATAACAAAATCACACGTTAAGACAGGATTATCAAGGATAGAGAACAGAAGAGTACAAAAAGGGAACAGGAGAAATGAAAAATAAAGTTCTACCAAACATGACTACATGACGTATATAAAAACTACACGGTGTGTCCTCTTAAGCAAGACAAATGGGCATGTACTTCAGCCATAGCTGGTCGTGTAACACCCCAGACTACACAACGTGTAATTTAACTCTAGTCCCTTGCCCGAGTCTCTTTACATGACTATATAACATGGTCCTCTTAACCCTAGACTACATGGAATGTTCACTAATGACATAGAGTGTACTATACAAGGTTATGGCGACACGTGTTGTTAGTTACACGGCTGACTACACGGCGGACCCTTACACGGCATTTTCTGAAAAAACACACCGTGTATAGGAGAGATAACACCAACCCGTGTTGTTCGTGACACGGACAGGTACCTAGAACAAGGCTACACGTCATGTTCTTACCAAACACGGTGTGTTATTCACAAGCTTCCCTGACCCGTGTTTTTAGTAACACGGCCGGGTACACAGCTCACTACTACACGGTGTGTAACTACCGTACACGGCGTGTTCCTGAAAACCTTTTCACCATCCCATGTTTCTGCTCACATAGTCAGTGACACAGTCTAAACCTATATGATGTGTTTTCATGTGCACGTCATGTATTCTGGGTTTTTCCAGGCAGTAGCTCAGAAACTGCACCGAATCCCAGAAAACCCTGAAAAACAAACATGGTTGTGCCAAATTCTATTCCGTGAGGGCCCATACTCCCCAAGAATCAAATCTTGACATCTCCTAGATATCAAATTAAACAGTAACAAGTCAATGATCCACCAAGATCCAATGAATGATGGACCAAAACACCTCAATAAACAAAATTTGGTGTTCATTTAAGCATGGTACAATACAAACAATCTCTCTATTAAACTGCATGGATTCTATCAAATCTTCTATCACAACAGCCTGCATAATCTACCCAATGTCTATCACTACAACATGTAATTTCTAATTCACACTAGATGGAATGTAAATAATTCACGGCATGTGATTTCTAAGAAGTGCATATATGATGCATGAGATTGGATACCCTCGTCTCATCAGGTTGCGACAGAAATAGAACCGCAATAGCACAACAATAACAACACAAGGCATGTGAATCACTGTGGGTTAAATTATATCAACCACAAAATCTCAAAACCAGAAAACAACAATAAATGAGGTAGATTGGTTTTTCCTTGTACACGGGTTAGCTACTCCCATGCACAACTTATTACCATGTACTGAATCAGTCCTATCCCTAGCTAACGACTCCAAATAGTAAATCTAGGGAAAAGAATATCTCTGATACAACTTTGTAACATCCCAGTTCCAGAAGCCACCGAGGGGCGCCCTGTACCTGGTTGGTCACATGGAGTCAAGTGCATTTACGCAAATTCCAGAGGCTGTCTAATAGTAGTGAGGGCCTTGGGTGTGATAGTGGGGAACTATGCCCTCATTGGTAGAGTACACAACGGAAGTAAACAAAACAAGCAATAGCAGAAGTAGTGAATATCCAAGAACAATAAACAACAGAAGACTAAAACAATAAACACTTGGAGCACATGTGTATATATGAAATTATGCATGATACATATGTATAGGAAAGTAGACAAACAAGTCAAAATGTTGAATACAATACTAAACCAATGTACAAGGAATAGACAATATATAAGCAACTCATCAACATCGTAAGCCCCAACATGGTCCCATGATCTCCTCCTCCAAAGAAAAAAAGTACCATATGTTAAAGGGAGATTTCCATTGTCTATACCTACAACATCATTGTCTACTTGGGCCCAAAATCATGGCCCAAACAGGGTGTGAGAATAAATTCGAGTAGACAACCACCCGAAGATCTGTGCCTAACAGTCAGTGAGCATATGGCAGGTAATAGTACAGTAAGTAGTAAAAAATAAAAGTAAATAGCAGACAGTAAATAATAAGTAGTAACATGATGATATGCTACAGTAATCAATCCTCAGAACAACAAGCAACAGTGAAGAAAACATATAACCACAACAGGAACCCCTCTTGTAAGTACTCGCAGCCATCCCCTCTAGTCCTATTTAAAAAGTAACCACAACCCTCTGGGCAGTGCAATCACCCTAAACCCTTTGGTTTGGTCATAAAAATTTATAATACTATATAGGGAAGCTCGCTCAGTCATTTCCCCTTGTAGTCTCGAATAGTCAGGGACTCTCTGAGGAAGAACACGCGGTCTACCCTCTTATAGCCCAAAGGTCTAGAAACTCTCTGAGGATGCTTTCTCGGTCAATTCCTCTTATAGTCTTAGGTCTATCATAGACTCTCTATGGATGATCACTCATTCAATTCATTCTCTATCCTGGAATGGTCATAAAGAAAATGAAACCAAGTAAAGACTCTCTGAGGAAGCTCAATCAGTCTATCCTCCTGTAGTCTATAATATCCAAGACACTCTAGGAAGGTCCCTCGGTCTGTCTCCTATAGTATATAATTTCTATGAATTTTTGATAAAGCTCACTTGTTCTACCCTCCTGTAGTATATAATATCCAAGACTCTATGGGAAGCTCACTCGGTCTATCCCTTATAGTCTGTAGCACTAATTTCGCACAGTCTTGTGCTAGTCAGTGCATAATAATGCTATAAGGACAAAGTACACCAATAGAGATACTTGGATAAACAAAGAACAAAAAGAGAGCTACTTGGCTAACCAGTCTACAGAATAACAAGAATTTCAAGAATATAATTCCATTCTATGGTCACATGGCTTGGAAAACAGGTATAACGACTAAAATCTAAACAAGACACAAAGGGTCGTAAACAGAACAAGGCATGGGAAAAACAACCAAGTAAAACAAATTATCCTCACAATGATCAAATTACATCTACAAAAGCATACAAGAAAGGCATGAAAACATCAAAGGCAAAAAGGTAAACACACAATACCCTGTTCAAGGGTATTGGAGTAATTCTCACATAAAACTCAATGACATTGAATGGTAAGGCACAAACCACAAACCTTGATGCTAGGAGATCATCATACTTTGACCAATAGGTTTGATTCTCCTTAGAACGATGTAGATCTACGAAAATGCAGAAAACATTCAACCAACGGTATCTTAAGAAAGAGGTAGAATCCTGATATGAAACTCATGAAGAAGGAAGAGATCACCGATGTGGTTCCAACGCAATGGACAACGATCGATTCGGTAAACAGACGGAGGCTCGGGGTCTCGGAGGGTGTTCGCGGCCATACTTGTCACTCTTGGTCGAGGAACATAGAGAAGAAGGTGTTTTCTTTGATTAGGTGTGACCCCACTCCATTTAATGAAAAAAAAGAAACTACACGGCATGTACTTCTGGGTTGCACGGTGTGTACATAGATTTTCCATACTCCATTTTATGCGTCCTCCACATCACCGTTACACATCATGAGTGTGGCCCAGTCACGGCCAACACACAGCCTGGTGCGAAATCAAAGTACACAACGTGTACTTATAAAGTACATGGTGTGTACTTCGAAGATTTCCATATTTTCCACTTTTTCTCAAAAAAGACCAGAAAAGGAAAAACATACCTAAATGAAGATCCAGGTTCGTACAAATATCATAGAAAATGAGAGTAAATTTTAGTTTATCTTGACTTAATTTTTAATTTCTTGAGACATTTCTCATATTTTTCAGCATGTTTTGTTATATGAAATATTTCTTGCCTGTGAATTTATTTTGATGTAATATACCATGATATTATTCACACATTCACAATTATATAATATTCATTATTTCAATGGATTTTTATTGATGGTTTACTAAAATCATAATGCTCAAACTTAATTTAATATCCTAAGTTTTAATAATAACATTTCTTCTTGAAATTCAATATTTTTTTATATTTTTCATCCACTATGTGATTTTGAAATATTGGAAATTATATTCATGTCTAGGAAAAATGTTTTTTAGTTGAATTATTATTCCAAAAAAACATTATTCTCACATACTGATACTGTTGTAAAGAATAATTCACATTATTTCATGTAAGTTCTTTAAATTATATGTATGTATCATTTATTCCTTGAATATTTTCTCCAATGTTATATTGAAATCACCAAATATATTATTTATTTTTATCTTTATTGATCACTCTACTAATATTAAAATTGAACAATTATTACTCATTTAAACAATGTGGTGTTTTATAAAGGTTTTATAAAATAGTAAAATGTTATTTTTTTTTACATATGTATACTATTTCATTCATTCCATATTTAATTATTTAAAATTAGTTATTTTTCCTGGTTCCATGAAAAAGATTACTTTTTAAATAATATATATAATGTATTCTTATGTCACATTATCATGTTTATATTTTTAAGGTGACTCATAATCGTGACCTCTAATGACAATGTAATGATTTGTTTTCTAGAAAACTCTATTTAATTATTCCTCTTAAATTTAAACTATAATCTCAAATGATCTATTTATTATATTTCATGAATATTAATCTTAAGTTCCATGTGAATTTTTTTTTTTCATTAGAGATTATTTTACAAGTACTCTAACTCATGAGGTTATTTTTTGGTATACCATTTGGAAATTTTATCCACCACATTTACGTTTCATGTGTTCTCCATGACATGAAATATTATTTCTTTTATGTGGAATAAAAAATATAGATCATCATTACATGATGGGTGTAGTGCAATATATCCCATCATTGCATCAATTAAGGTTTTGAAACTCTTGAGGTATTGAATTTGTGTATAAATTTTTTTTGGTTAATATGTTTTCATAATACTTTGTATTGAAATAAATGTTGATATTAAATGTTCACATGAATATGAATGGACATAATTTTTGGTTAATATATGTTCCCAATAAATTTCCTTAATATAATATGGATTCATCAATGATAATATGACTGTTTATGAACATAATTGGGCTTAAGATATTTTAACAATGTTATGACTTCTAATAAATATGTTCACCCAAAATTTTTAGGTTACTACTTATTTTTATGCTACATAGAACAAAATTACTAGACAAAGATTCCACATTATTTTTGAATGGTATATTTTTGATCCCTTGAGAAAATATATCATTTTTATTTGTTTGTGTTTAACTCATAATTTTCCCTGAAATTTTTATTCATATTTTTCTCTTATGATTATGTGTTCTACTAGGATTATATTCTATCCCTTTATGACTCATTGATACATTTTTTCATCACCATGTGTCTGAGATCACTTGGTTAATATATTTTCACTCCTTAGGTGTTGCAGATGAGTGTAACATAGGAGATAGCTAAATGTATATTTATTATAGTAAATTTATAATAAAATTTCAATAAATTATTTTATTAAAAAATCTCCAAAGATAGAAAATAGTTCAGTTCAAGTATTGTTTTATTATTATTGAGATGTAATCAATATATTTTAAAAAAATAAATATGATTTTCTTGATTCGTATAACATGTTATCAATGATAGTATGAAATATATTTTTTAGCACTTTAAATGGCAGATGGTGTGTGGTGCCTCATTTGTTATCAGATAATGTAATGGTTAATTTTTCGTATTATTGATGTTGTTTTTTCTTATTATGAATAGAGAAAATTTGTGATGTCCCTAGTGATTAGAATAAATATAAAACACAATTGTAAATTTCTACAAATATATAGTTTGTTGTTTTTTAGAATAAAAATACAATTTTAGATACAAAAAATTGAATTCATGTTCTTCAATATACTAAAATAACGGTAATATACATGGAAAATATATTTTGGGTATTAAATTGAGCTTCACCTGATTGAAAACATATGGGTATAACATCACACCTAGTATGAAACTCAATGTGGATATGGTTTGGTTAATTCAATTTCACTTTAAATCTCTATTTGAAGGTTTTATTGTGAAATTTTAATATGTAATATATAACGATAAAATCTAGAGAAAATAAAAGAAAAATAAATATATAAAAACTTGTTTAAAATAAAGGAGTAACTATTATATCCAATTTTGCACTTGTTGAAATGAAAGTATCATTGGTTGTAATAAAGGTTTCATATAATAATAAATAATAAGATGGTGCTTTTATATTCATATGGTCATTAATTTTGAATTTATTGGAAAATAACATAACCATTTTTTAGAATGTGGTTGGAATTAATTTCATAAAAATGAATCTATGAAATATGTCTCTAGAAAGTGAAATAGATTTTTTCCATCTAAGTTGGTGTATTTGTAGGAAAATATTATATTCTTAATATATGTCTATTTTAAAAGTAAAATATGAGTTTTATTAACATACCTATGATAGTAAGATTTATATATTGATATAAAATACATCTTGTGTCATGTATTCTTTAAAGATACCCTAATAAATTTTTATTATTGAGTAATAATTAAAATTTAAAAGATGTAATTTATTTAATGGAGGGAGAAATTAAAAACACTTGTTTTATGAAAAATAGTATTTCCTACAACTATATATATAATAAAAAAATATTTTTTATTCTATTACTATATTTGAATTCATATAGGATATAAATCACACATGATATAAAAAATTTAAATGAATATATTACAAGAAATAATGTTACCATTATAGAATTAGGGGTATATATTTCATATAAATATCGAATTTTTAGATATATATATTTGTAATATAAATAACGTATTTTAAATTAAATACATTATTTTGTATAAATAAATATAATTTCTTGTTATTAAAATTAAATGAAGCCAAATCATTAATTAAATCAAATTTATTCAAAAAATTTATTTCTCTACATTCTAATTTTTTTTTAATATATTTTAGTCTAAAAAAATTATCAATAAAAGGGATTAAAAAGAATTATTTAATTTTAATGTAAATAAAAATAATCCCTAAAATTATTGAGGAATATGAAAATATATGATTTATTTAAACATCATATACTAAATATGGTTATTTTATGACAATTTGTATTATATATCATATGTTTTCATTTAGAATTTGTATTTAAATTATTTAAAATCATTTTATGACATAAATTGGTTTTATAAATATATAAATTAATTTACATTCATCTGTATAAACATACATGGCATGAAATTAAAATAAATTCATTTTATGCATAAAAGTAATTTTTTAATTTTTTTCCACATTGTGTTTAAATGTATTATAAATATGTTTTACAAATGTTATAATTTTTAATTTAATAAAATAATTTATTTTTTTAAATTAATAATATCAAAATTATATTTTTCTGGTCTTTTGGTATTTTTTTAATGTAAATTTTTTTGATGAACTATAAAAATAATAATAATTTTTTAAATATAGTAAAATTCATAACATCGTAATCTTATAAGTGTGACTCAATAATTTATGATAACCTTTTGAATATCAAATATTTATTTAGTATGTAAAATAATACATTAAAATGTATTATGTATTATTTGGAAACCCATTGTTTTTTTGCTAACCAATGTTTAATTTTAAATTCATTAAAAAATAATATCATTTTCATTAAATCTAGTAATCATAGTGATCCATATAGTTTTTTAAATCATTTAATGTCCCAAAACCCTTAATTTTTATTCATAATCCTGTAATTATTAGTGGAATTAATCATATACATTAATTGGTGTAAATTAATTTTTTCTCCCGAAAAAGATTTTTTCTAAAAAAAATTCATTGTTAATAATCTATTAATTTTTTTTACAACCTCTAGAAATTGAATATGGTAATATTTGTCAACTTATTTATAATAATTTATAAATTAAGTAATATTTTTATTTTATTTTTACTCTTGAAAATGATTTACCAATTTAAATATTGATTTATGTTGGTAAGAGTAAATTACAATAAAAATATAAATAATGTGGAAAGGCCTAAAAAAACTCAAAAAAAAATTATCAATAATTTGATTGGATGTGAGGTGGATTATCTCTAACGTACACTATCTCAATTATTTTATACTATTGGATGAAATCTTGGTTTGAAATAGATGTTCCATTAATAAAAAGTAATGAGTATATAGGAAAATACCACCCCTCATACTTGAATAATGTGTCATCCACCACACCTATTTTTCTCACTCCTAAAGCCTCTCGTATCAACAAAAATCGAACAGAAACCCTTAACAAAGATATTTTACATGGTATATAGGTGTTTTATACCCAATATAACATTCCTTGAAGGCTCAAGGAGTTCACCAAATTCATATGTTGAAAAAAAATTATAACTAGTATTTTATTTATGTTCTATTTAGTATTATTATATATCATCCTAATATATTATACCCTTTATTAAATAATTAAATAATTACCATAATTATTTTAAAATAAAATCTGAATGATTTATGTAACATTATCAATATTCCATCCATTCATTAGAAAGTGAAAATTTCACTCATGTAACGTGTAGACAACCATCTCTAAGGACAACATAACTGATTTTCCATCACATCCATGTATGGATAATTATAATAATATTTTTACATCATAAGTATTTCGTTTATGGAATGACAATGATTGTGTTTAGATAAATTTCACATCTAATAAATAATATTAATAATAAACTATTATTAAAAATTTAACCACACTGAAATTTCACACATCATGGGAAAATAATCTCTTCATTTTAACTGATAAATTATATTTCTATATTCCTCATATAAATTATGATTTATCACAGAAATTAAATTTAAATAATATCATTATACTTGTAGAATGGTTATATTGTAATCTCTATGTCATTATACAAATCCGATGATTACTTCCTGTTTTTGGTTTGTTTAATTTTTTTTTTGATGAAAACACTTATGGTTTCACTTTATGATTGATTGTCCATATTTTAATATCTGTAAAATAATTTGAGTCAGATTCCAGATATTCATACATAATGGAATCTTTCAATGGTATCCAAATCTATAACAAATTACAAACCATATTTCCAAAGGTAGTATGTCCTTTTTTGGTTTCAATCCATATAATGCATAGTAAGTTAAATTAGTAGAGAGGATTTTAGGTCTTGTTCATCACACCCTTTTGAGGAGATATTATAAATATTCTTGGTGAATTATAAAGATATATTATATGTTTGAGACTTTATTCCCAATCTTAATATATGACCGATTACCCTAACAAAATGATCAATTGTTGAATCCTTCCATGTGTAAAGTGTTTCTTTTATTCAGACCATATATATTTATCTTAGTTTCTTTATAAATTTCCCATTATTTCATTGAAATTGGTAGATTATTATATTTTCAATCCATATAACTAGTAATAATGGTGTTTAATACCATCTAGGGAGGTGATTGATATTTTGAGGATGGGATTAAACCTTTATGGGGCACTCTGTATATATTGATTCCAACTAGAATCAAAACCAATGTCATTTTTTTCAGTAGTAAAATTTAACTTCATGTGGATATGAAATATATATCTGATTCTTAGGAAAATATTATTAATATCCAAATTTAAGATGGAATAAAATGTTTTATATTTATAGAAGGAGTCAGATTCATGGTATTTCTATCATTCCCTCCGGACTTATACCATGGTGGATACCCTTATATGGAAGAACATATATCGTAAATCTAATATAGGATTATATAATTTGGATTCCATGGATATGGATTTTATATGATATGAATTAAATGAAATTTTCATATCAAAAATTGCATGTTATCCATGATTGGTGTGCCAAAAAAGGTATAGAATGTTATCAGTCTCATTGCATATGGATTCAGGGTAGATGAATTGGGGGGCACTAAAGGGGTGTTTGATATATACCCCAGAAGATATGATGAAATACAATGTATCCTTTTTATAGAAAGAATATTAGTTCTTATAGTTTTTTCTATCTCTCCATCATCAGATGGATGAGGATGGAAGAGGATCCCATAAAAGAGTGTGGGTCACATTGTTTTGAGTTTCAGAGACATGGAACGACATACACTGAAGTAGATTTCCATTGGAGCTCACGACGTAAGAAGGAATCACATGTATCCTATTTTATTGGATTCATAGTTTTCTCAAAACATTTTGCTTCTTAATCCATTTATTGATGAGGTAGAGAGATGAACCCATAATAGAGTTTGGGTCCCATGTGTTTTAGTGTAAGAAACATAGAGGGACAAACACCAAAGAAGAACCAAGTTGGATCATATACATTAAAAAGGCATCCAACTATTTGTATATGAATCAGAGTTTACAAAGAATATTTTTCTACTTAATCTTCCAATGGATGAGGCAGGAAAATAAACCCATTGGTGAGTTTGGGTCCCATAGGTTTGAGTGTCGGAAGAATATATGGATTTTAACAGATGTTGATACCTATTGATGAACATAACATATGACGGCTTAAAACATATCCAAATTGGATAGGAATTCTAGTTCTTATACTTTGTTTGGATTAAAGATTAGTTGAAGGATGATATGGGGAGATGAACAGATATGAAATTTTGGGTCCCATGGGTTTTAGATTCAGAGATAGGGAGGGAATTAAATTGATGTTTAATCCAATTCAGGATCAGCTCATAAGAAGGCATCCTATATATCCTCATTTGTAAAGGAATCATAATTTTCATAGATATATTGGGGTTAATTTAAAATACCTAAACATTAAAAGTTTATAATGTCCCGATAATTCTTCTAGAAATTTTATTATTATCTAACTGATAGGTCAGGGTTGTTTGTATGACATGTATAAGGATATCTGAACATGTCCTAGTGGCATAGAAGACATGTCTAGAGGCAATCACATGATCAAAATCACTTGTCAGGAGGTCATATAATGGTCTTTATAGTTTTTATGGAGGATGTTTCATGTCATTTATGTCACATCCAGAGGATGTATAATATCCTAGATGATATATTAGTATGATGTATCAGGAAATAGATGGAATTTATGTAGGGAAATGAATAAGATGGATTATGTGTGAGGAGGTAATCATTTGACCGAGTTTTAATGTCTAATGGACCTCGTATAACTAGGATGACATGTTTGGAGGATGTCACATGACATGGATGACATGTCTCGATGATGTCTCATCACTTGGATAGCATGTGTGTACTATATTACACAGATTGGGTGTCCTGGTGGAATGACTCCCCATGACTAGGGTGGAATGCCCGGATTCTACAACATGACTTGGGTGACATGTCTTGAGCACTTTGTAAACATGTTTGACATGACATGATACTACAAAATATCTTCGATGGCATGTCTATAGGAATTCACGATACTTTGTTAAGAATACGAATGACATCACATTATCTGAATGTAATGTCTATGGGGTGTCTAATGATCAAGATACCCAATCTGTACAATGTTTCCTTACTAGGATGACCTGTTTGGAAGATGTTACATATAATGTATGTCTTGTTTGGATGACAACCATTGTCCCAGATGAAATGTCTATAAGATTTCTGGTGACTTAGATTGAATATCTGGAAGGAATCAAAATTCTTATGAGACGTGTTGAAAGAATGTCTCATGACTTTTGGTGGTATCCTATGATGATCTCACATGACATGGGTGACTTGTTTGAAGGAAATTGCAGGACACAGATAACATTTTAGTATGATTCCCCATTATCTTGTAGTTTATAAATCATACATGACTATTAGTGTCTACTTCATTGCATAAGCCTTTCATCATTTTCAATACTTTGTTGACTTTATTGCATATGTTCCTGGAGTTTTTTCAAGTGTAATCTTATGTAGGTTTCAGGAGACCCAATCAACATATCCAAAAATCATTATCATAATCTAGTTGACCTGCTATATGTCCATCACATGAAATATATGTAATTAAATTTTGTAACTTATTCATGCATCTTGATACCTTAGGTCATAGAATATATTTTTCAGTTGAATCCCATCAATATCACACGAATTTCAACATTGATAGGACATATGCTAAACTCACATGGATAAGTCATCTTCATTTGGTTTTTCTGAAATATATAAGAATTTAAATGTTTATTTTATTCAATTATAGATGTCCATACATGAAACATATTTGGAAAATATAAGATTGTGTTAGTGGAGATATTTTTTCATCATATAGATTTCATGATCTTGTTTTGGGTTATCCATGGTTTTGAATAATTATAATGAGAGAATGAATTTTCCACCATATACATGTTTATTGGACACCATCCAATCAAAGGAATTTCACAACACATTGTCGACATGTCAAATTTTATTTTTTCCATTGATCAAACATGCATAATAATCTTAAAGTGATCAGTACACCCATATATAATATTTTTTGTGAATGAAGAAGACTTATCTAGAGTCCTTGGTGAGACCTAGATGACATGTCAAAGGCTATTTATGATATCACTTTGGATTTCTTAATAGTATTGGGAGTCCAAACTAGCATTTAAAATGGGATTAAGATTATAAATGGGGATTAATCATAGTGCATAACCCCTTTCACATGAATATCACCACATCGCACCTTCATAAGAGTATTTCTAAATTACTCACTTTAATTTTCACTTCATTTGGTTGGTGTAGCAGATATTGCGACATCATGATAATGTTTTAATTGATAATTTCTATGATTTTTTATACATCCCATGATCAATGATGGATATTAGTATGGTGTGTGGGTATTTTCATATAAAATCCATCCTCTTCTATTTGTAGTTGTAGGGGAATCATGTGATTGAATAGAAATGTCGAAGGTCATTTTCATTATAAAGGTGACATGCCAATATGCTCTCACAAGATAATATAGAAATTTCTCTCTGGGGATATGTGGGGTCTTACAAAGTAAATATGTTTGTCAGATGAAAGAACAAAAACCTCTCCATAACATGAGGTATACTCATATTTATATCATTATTTATAAATGAAATGGGGGTGATTCTTAAACACCCCTCGATTGAAATGTTTCATGATCAATAGAACATGTCTGTAAGAATTCACCTGACCATCAGTAATTTTTTGGACACATTCTCTATAACATGATGGTTTATTATAGGGTATTCATATGAGTATACTATGTGCAACACATGATCTATTTACAATATCTTCTATGGTATTGTGATCTTGTTTCATTCTATATGTTACATGATCAGTGTTAATCGAGTTTCAAGATTTCATAATAGACCTTCAATTGTTTTATAGAGAAAATAACACCGATGATTCAAGAATTTATTCCATTCTGGAATTTTTGATCCTCATTCAGAGGGAATCAATAATTCTCCCTCTTAGGATTGAAATCCACATGGACAAGGACTTAGCTGTAAGGAATGAAAATTCCTTCTTGAGTCTTGGTAGATTCCACAAATTAGTGTCTTGAGTGATTTTTGGTCTTCTCGGTGACATTGGGAATTCAATGGGATTTCATAAAAACATGAAGGAAATGGGAACCTAATTTCATTTTTGATCTATATCGATATATATATTTATATTTATTACATCATATGACTCCATCACATGAAATCATTGTAAGATTCCATTTGAATAACCTCCCCATAAGATACGATTAGAAGGTTATTTTTCATGATTTTTTTCACAAGAATTGTTTCTTAATACTTGATAAAAAGTTTTTATAATGTGATTACTATGTCTCAGAAATTTTTTAAATGAATAACAAACTAATTTTCAATAATTTCATAAATATTTAACCTAGAGAATGACCTTATGGTTATATTTTCTACATCACATTAGATACTGAATCAGTTTCATGATAACATTATCATCATGTAGTTCACATGACCATAAAATAGTTATGTGATATCAAGTCTAATATTTTTTTGAGGAAATCCGAAGGTCATGATACTTTTGAGACCTCTAAAAATTATTTGGGTTGCAATATCCTTATTAGGTCATACAACCATGAATCCAATAATATATCATTAGATTCACATGATGTTTTTAGATTCTTGAACAAATTTGGATATGATATTTCATTCATATGTCATATTCTTCATGGTTTCATACAGATGACTAATAGTTCTCCCAAGTCTTCAACCATGGATAGCAAAAGGGGCTTGAATTATTGGAATCAAAATTTTGACCCTCATTATCATGTTTAATCCATCAATGACACTTTGAAGGGGGTTACCTTTCCTAAACTTTTGATCTATCCATTGCAACACCATCTTCCTTTGTGAAGATTTGGTTTTATAGATGATGTCACCAATCCATCTACCAATTAAAATAATCCAACATTCTAGATGTCATCTTCCCCTTAATATAATGAAACGATTATTTCTAATGAAAGTATAATAGTCATTGTATAGTCCCAATGGCTTTATTTTATGTTAGTGAACTCCCCTTAGTGTCTAGAAAGTTCTGATTTAATCAACTATACAATTTCTCATTGATTTTCAATAATATTTATGTCCCCCTTCAATAATCATAAAAAGGGATTGATCTTGAAATGAGACCCACTTCCAAGTGGTATATTTTTTATGAATGGATAAAGCTATTCTAGGTCAGCCAGATCTACTTATAATTCTTTGACAAATTATTCTCTATTTATCTTTACCAAGATGCATAAGTTTTTTATTTTGTCATCTATCATCAGTAAGAGCATTTTAATGATCTGATTAGACAGTGGTTCAGTGGTAGTATTTCTTTACCTATGTCCCATGGTGATTTAAGGATCAGCCTTTGGGACATTTACTATCTTGGACGAATATCTCCACTTAGGTAGATTTATGATGAGAATCATCCTGCCCTGAATTTTTGGGATGACCTTACTAACTATAACCAAGGAAATGGGAATTATAACAATTGTAAAGAAGAATATATGGAAGCATATAAATCTGCACCATCCCATATACATATGGATTAGATCATGATCTTTCTCTACTATAAAGGGACTCAACCGACATATATACTCCCACACTGATACCCAAATAGATTCATTATAGCGTGGTCTCATATTTTGAAATCCATGAGGTTGGATAATTTACAACATAGTTGTACTGCATGAGAAAATAGGTATTGCTGAGTATTAGTGTAGATGGGTTTTATTATTGTTTCTTAATGAATTAATTTTCCTATATCGGGACACTCTCTTGGTTATTGGATTGAGCATTCTTGTGTTTGAAGCTCGATTTGTAGAGGGGAGGCCTCTTAATCTTGTTTTTTCAACACTGTATTACTACTAAAATGTATTTCTCCATATCTCATAAGAAAATTTTCCTTACATGATTAGATTCCATTTCTAGTTCTAAATTTTCTTGATTGGGGAGTATTTTTAGGTATACAAATACTATACTGCATCTATGCCCATTGATGCCTTTTTCGGTCTAACCTTGTTGATTATTTAAAAAGTTGAGGTTATGCCTCTAGGCCCTGAAGAGGTCACTAACATTCTAGTCTAGAATAATTGTTTAAAATTCATTCTTTATCAGACACTGACTCGACCATTTTTTTATAATGGTAGTGGGCTATCAATGAAAAGTCACCAAAAAACTCCCATCAAGAGGGGGTTCCAGCATCCCATATAGACTAGATGATTATTATTTATCTATATAATCCTTATCGGTTAGATATCCAATTATTTTTCATTAATAGGGTTTTCCTCTATTTTAATCTAGCGTGAGGGTAGAATGAAATCTTGAGATTATCCTCTAATTTTGTCTTATATTAGAACATGAAGATAAAATGAATGATATTATTATTCCACTTATAGGCCCCATGTATACCTATCATATGATTATGCATAGGCTTGGGTGGATTTTTACAAGGTTAGTGTAGAAAATATATTTGTTCAGTAGGTGTATAAAACCTATGCTTCTATGACCCCATTTATCGATATTAAGAATGGAGATAATTAAGGACATTGAATAGAATCAAAGGATAATTTACACTCACAGTGATGAACAGTCCATTGGTGGGGAAAATTACCTAGGATGTTGGTCCTTCAGTATCACCATCAGACAATGCATCATTTGAGAGAAGGGTATATTAAAGTTCCTCTCTTGCTTCTTCATTAGATCAACCCACAATTCCCCCTTGTAGAATACCTACCCCAACAATCATATACGACCAAAAACTATATTAGAAATTTTTTTATTAGATTCCTTTATTGATCACTAAGATTACAATGGAAATGTTTCATGATCAAGATAAATAAGTTATCCATCACTTTTAAAACATTGGGGTGGATGGATTTGACCCAATACATTATATAACAATATCTATAACATTTTCCAATATTAGTAACATTAGGGTATTATCATTGGGAATTTAATTTTTTTGATTATGTTGATTCTGTATCCAAATCAAGGAGGGACATTTAATAGGAGCTAGAAGAATGGTGTCATGTAAACACTTAGCTACTCACCCAGATAGATGACATTATCACACAGATAGAGAAATAGGTTGATATCATAGATCACATAATGTATGAACATTTGGAATTGTCATCCTTATTTGAAACCGCTCATATAATAGTTGATGATCAATTTTTTATATCAAGACTCTAAATTATTATTTAGATTAAGAAGAAGTGGGGATTATATTACATTATTTTTCAATCGATAATATGTCCAATCATTGGATATTTTGGAAAATTCAGGTGATCTAATTCTATTATAGTTTGATCTTATTTTTTTAGATAATACATGGAGTGGATATTAAATGTAGAGATTCATCCCTTTTGTATCCTTTAAACAAATACATCCTCTGATGTTTATATATATATATTTCATATTTCTTTTATTCATGACTTAGATTATGCTTCATTGATATGATGTATTATGATTCAGTAATGATACCCATCATTTTTACAATACTAAATAATCCTAAATTCCTAGATTTGAATTATTAGTGAACGATATTTTTATATTTGGAAATATTCCGGAATTACCATCAATATGGTATTTTTTATTGATATACATTCTCTCATTTTCTTAAAATCTACTAATTTTAAAAGGGATAATTTTGGTTAAATATATGTCATAAGAAGAAAGATCTGAAATTTGACCCCAAATTCAATGGAAATAGTTATCATAACATGATTTCTAATATGAAAAAATGATGACCCCTACTATATTTATATATTTATATTTTATATTTCACTATCATCTTTCTAATCATTATATAGGGACGGATTATCATGAATGAACTCATCTTTTTCACATGCTTCCATTATACAAGTCTTAATACTGAAAATTATTACACTATTTCCATTGTATAAGTGATTAATGTTTCCCAAATAAGACAAAATCAATGTCTTGTGATAGAGATACATAACAATTTCCTAGAATTCCTTTATTCATATTTCAACCTGGAATGTATTATTCCTCTTTCAAATGTCCATTTTAACGGCTTTAAAACTAGTCTATCACTATGTTATAGTTTAGTATCATCTATATTGGTCCTTATACTAATATTAATATTCCTTTCATGAAGTAATATTCCCCTATCATTTTAATTTCATATGCTATGGATATATAAAATGTCATTTAACATCATCAAATAGAGGCAGCATCTATGATGTTCAATGCCATGTGGTAAGGACATCAAGTATGTATTTTAACATCATAATCAAACGAAAAATTTTTATACTATGTAACACAGAATGGTATAGATTTATACCAAGGAACATAACACCAAACTGGTAATTATCTATTTAATTATGTTTAAATCATGGTGTAATTATGTAAAAATGTCCATGTATTATAAAGTCATAATTATATAACATGACTGGTGAACATAAAATAGATAAGTCATGTTATGGATGTCACAAAACAACTAATAGTGTATATTTTTATGGTGTTTTTTCCATGGATCATGTGGAAAGGAGTTACTTTCTTATTAGGATGAAATTTCTCTATTTCGTAGGTCAAATTCATTATGCATCTCTAGCATGGCCAATTATAGGTGTCCCCATTCTTTTTCCAATGTTCAAGAATTATTTTGGATATGGTATTGGTGGATAATGAAATATTAGGGAACCCATATCCACCATGATATTTTGATTATGGGTGGTGAAATTATTAATCAAATAGTTCAAATCGATGAATATGGAATGGGGATGAAATATCAGGTATGACACAAAACACCATGAACAGTTTAGTTATTGAACGGTCTTACTTGGTTTCATGAGGACTATAGTTCCTTACTTATAAGGAGGATATGAATATAGTTGGTATGGAAGAAGACATTATGGTAAATCCATAGGGATTAAATTCCTTGTTAAGTAATGGGGATCCACACTCTTTTCCAAGGGCCATAAAAGATTTGTGAAGACATAGATGTTTGGAAAATGAATTTGTAAATAGAGTGAATGTTATCCAAGTAAGGGTCCAGAGACCTAAAGGAATATGAGATTTTGGTTGGAAGGATATGACCCTACTCTTTGTGGTCTCTAACCATGTGTAGTAGGGTATCAAAATATTCCAGAATATATTGTTACATTCCTTCATTGAAAAAGGTTATAATATATGGTGATGTATTGTCTCAAATATCAGTTCCATGTAAATAGTCTAGTAATGAGTATTGAAAATCATGGTATATGAATATCTATATTAATTGGAGGTGGGAACCAATAGTTATATATTCATCATCATTGATTCAATGAGCCTATAATGTTACACATGGTGATGGGAATTTTTCCCAGTTCAATGGCTGGCCTTCCTATTATCCAAGGGCTCCTTTGGAGGAATATTCCCCCTTACCAATTTTCTATGGAGACTATCCAGTTGAAAAAAATCCCATGTTCAATAAATTCCCTAGAGAATGATACCAAATAATGGAACCGGTTGTTTCATCATATAAATCCATGGAAAAAATGTGGTTTTTGAAAAATGTAACACTCCTGATGGTTTTAAGCATCCTAAAAGTTGTTCTTCTTCTTAGTAAACACATTATCACATAGAGGATATGTGATAACCCATTACTCAAAATTTTTCCTAGGCCCGAGAGAAAAGTTATAATTTACTTTATATATTATTTGTCTCATCCACATTGGATTGACCAGATTTCAGGGTTCCCTATGATCACAAAAGCTATTCTCGGTACGAGAAACATGGAATGACTAGGTAGTCTATGGACCCTTGTATGATTTAGTATCTGATGCATCACATAATAGGTCTAACACATGTGTAGTTAGTGTGGATTTTTATTACATTATATTATGTGGATGAACCCATAACTATATATCTATGCATTTCTATATACCATGGGATGATAAAAATCAAGACAAAAATTGTTCTCTCATGAGGGTTCCCTATGTAGTTCTAAACCATTCACAGTGAGGTGGAAATTATTTTTTTATTTCAGATGGTCCATTAATTGAAACTCATATTTTCATTACACATCTTTTGATGAATAATATTATTAAATATGATGTTCTTGAATGGTAAACTCTTAACTCAATATTGACTTGTACGTAGATATGGTGTTCATTATTCCTAATTATTTTTGTGGATGGACCCACAATTGGATATATGGGTGTTAGTGTCTATCCTCTAATGAAAGGAATCAAGAACCATGTAGTTCTTGAAAGTGAGAATCTCTACACAACTATCACCCATACACATATGGGGTATCGTTCCCAGAGATTATTGTGACCTGATACTGGATTGGATATCCATATGTCATATTATAACCTATGATGATTAAAATCATGCTTAAAATATATTCAATGGAACACTCTTTATCTTGTTGTGACCCATACAGAGAGAGGGTAATTTTTCCCATTGATTATTGTGGATGTATCGTAGATTAGAGATCTAGGTGTCATGATATAACTTGTGATTGTAGGAATAATGCTCTAGATAGTTGTTCAATTAGAGACTCTACAGGATGGTTTGACATATATAAAAGTGGGGTAGTTTTCCCATTGATTGTTGTGGATCGACATATTATTGGAGATAACTGAATCATTATGGATTATATTATGATTGGAATAAATCCACATTTATTTTTTATGAGGTACTCTTTATATAGGTTGGACCCATATATATAGGGTTGTATTCTTTTCATTGTTTATTGTGGAAGGAAACAGGATTTTATATCATTATGTCACTACATATCATGTGATTATAGGAATCAAGATTCATATAGAATAGTATTGTAAAATCCCCTTATATGTCTAAAACACACACATAGGGGGAATTGTTTCCACTTATTTTTATAGATGGTCCCCGGATTAGAGACCTAGGCTGCACTTCAAATCATGTGATGAATGGAATGAAGAATAAAATAGTTCATGAATGGGAAGAACTAAATGTAATTTTTACACATAAAAACAAGGCAATTTCTCATATTTATTGATATGGATAGACTCAGTTCCAGAGATCAATAAGTTATTTTAAATCCAATTATTTAATGTGATAGGAAAACATAGTTCATGAATGTGATAATCTCTAAATAGGTTTATCCAACACACAAATGAGGGAATTGTTCTCGTTTATTGATGTGAATGGATCCATTATTGGAGATTAGGGAATCACAACATATCATGTGATAATAATCATCATTCCACATGTAGTTATGAAATGGGAAACTCTCTATGTAGGGATAACCCATACTGAGAGGCAGGCATTGTTCCTGATGGTTTTTGTAGTTAGAACTAGTATTGGAGAGCCAAGAATACCTATGTGTCATGTGATGACATGAATCATGACATGTGATGTTCTATATTAGAGTTGTGTTGGGATATCAACACCAAGGATAATAGTGACCTAAGGTAAGGTCTATAGTAACTGTTAGTTTTATGTCATGTAAGAGAAATCAACCATAAAATTTAACGTAATAATAAAAGGATGTATGGTGTAGATTTTATGGTCTTGCATCGATAGACATGATAACCCTTTTTTTAATAGATATGACTCAATAATGAAAATAAGACTTTACCAAAATTCATAATCTTACATGAGTTATTCTTTTTATGTGAAAAAATGTATGGAAAAAAGATTCTTTTAGTAAAAAATTTGATTAATGTAATGTACATTTAAAATTTGAATCATGTGGTGGTTGGTCCAACAAATAGTATATAGGCATCTCTACATACTTCATTAGGGTTATAATCATGCAATATGTTGCTCTGGGAAAACCATGCAGTTTAACATCATGTGGTATTGTCTTCATCCATGTTGTTTAATGCCATGTAGTAAGGACAAAGGTTACTCCATGTGAATAAGTAATGAATTTAGATTTATAAATGATGTACAGACATTTGGGAAATCATCTCCTAGGATGAATCTAGTGATTTTCATATAAGGATTCCAAATATAGTTTCCCAAAGTATCATAATATTAGTAAATGGAGTTATTATACAATTTATATTCATGTATTGAAGGAATTATAGCAAAAATTTAAGTCGTATAAATTTGATAAATATATTGTGGACAGACCTATGACTGATGATATGGGCATCACATCATATCTTGATATGGATGGAGTCAAACCAGTTGTAGTTCTTTAATGTAGAGGATCCATATATTGATATGAACCACAGAGAGGGAAAGGGGAACATCATTATACTTTTATAAATATCTATCTAAAGTGTAGCGATTCATCTATGAAGTAATGTTATGACATTCAACTTAACATCATTCGGTAAGGAAATAGAGTATCTTGTAGTTTTGGGTCACATGAGTAGAATAACTCGTTTAATTTAAAATAATTTGAATATGATGAATTCCATTCACTTTAATTTCATATGAAAATGATGTATGATGTTTTAAAATTTACATTTTTTTATTAAAAGGATTGTTATATTTAGTTAAAAAATCAAATGGTAAGGACCTATCAGTAAGAGTTAATTTCATGTTAATAGGATATCTTCCCTGAACTTTTAACATCAAGTGTTCTGGAAGTATTATGTTATTAAACCTTGTGGGACTGGGTGATATATTCTTGACGAGTCCTATGTAATGTTTTCCTCTATATAATTCCATTTTATGTTGGGAATGATGTGCTCCCCATATATTTTGGACAATAAGAATTATCCATTAGAATAGTCATTATGTATGATGTATGGCCCTTCACATCTGGGATCCATCAAAAGATATTTCTTACCTAGTATCATTAAGGTTATAATATCTAATACACATGCCACTAAATAAAATTAATGAAGGAGAATATTATTTTTGAATATACATGGTATCCAATTCTGATCGGCATTAAGGTTTCTTATTATACGTTATCTTTTCTCGTCGTGGTATTCCAACACTTAAAACTCCATTTTGAAATAATCATTGTCTAATAACTCTAAATAAAAGATATATAATATGAGGGAAACAAAAATTCTACTGAAAAACTACCATAGTTCCATAAACTTGTGAATATAGATATTTTTGGGTAGTTATATGTGGGGTGGTACGATAGTCCCATAAAGCACATAAGAACTTTTCTATCCATTGAATCTTGTTATTATTCTATATCTTCTGTGGTATATTTGATATTCTTATTAAATTAATCTATTTATCCATTTTCTATTTCATGATACCAGTATGAATGGATGGAATTTATGTTGTATACCTAGTACAATTTCATAAACTCATAAGAACTAATGTTAGTTATACTGTCCATCAATATCTTATACGGGACTATGATTCTCATTTTGATATTAGACATCATAATTATAATTATATAATTCATCTTATAATAAATGATGTGTATTTCCTCATCCCATTTGTAAAAATAAATGTATTTTCAAATATTTTCATAAACTTCATAGATGTGGCTAGTGGATATGAGCCACAAACACCCATTCTCCATACAATAAATAACCCAAACTATTTTTTTTAAGTAGAAATTATGGGATTTAATTTATGAAGTTTTCATGAATCATTAATGCATGATATTTAATATATAATTACATGCAGTCTTGTATCATTTTTCCCATTAGTAACCAAGACATCTAATATCGTGGGTGATCATTGTCCTAGACTAATGAGATCTTTAAGTATCTGCATGGAATTCTTCCAGGTTTGTAGAAATATCTATTTCTTCTATGAATATGAGTAGGATCCCATGAAAGCCACATCTATACTATTTTTTCAATTTGGTCTACCCCTAATGGTAACGTTCATTGCTCGGTACCGTATCTACTCCCTTGTATATTTGTCCATTATGAGAGTCATATTTGGGATATTATAAATTATTTTCTAATTCGATCCAATGGTGTATATTAGTTCATCATTATATGGAGTGGTGTTGATCTAATTTATTTATACCAAGTCACACATGATGAAAGATGATAATATCGATCAACATATAATTTGGAAAATTTCTTCAACACTATCACAATCATCCAAGACTATGGATTTATTTTCCTATGATTTATCATGAGATTTTTTTTGATTTAGGGACTTGATACAAAGTTGGTTCAAAAGGGGACTCTTCCATCAGTCCTATAAAATAGCTAGTTAGAGGGGCTAATTCTTCGTTTTTTTGATTAAATATTCAACATTGATCTTCATTATCCCCAGCTCAAGAAACACCATTGATTTTAATGTAGTATATTTCTATTTTCAAGGCTTGTTCTACTCCATTAATTAGGGCATGGTATTCATCCTAAATTTTAGTGCATCCATTAGATAATGAAAAGGAGTGGGAAAAAACATATAGAAAATAAAATAATTAGTAGTCTAAACCGATTTATCTTTTTTATTTCTATCATCTTTTTAATTGGGCTCTAATAGGAAACAATTAACTGTATATTCCATGTACAGGTAGTGCTATAGGAATATAATACCTCTTCATCTAATTGTTTGATGTCCATTGGTGTACATTTTTGTGCGGGTTGTGGAACATAGAAATTATCAATGGCCTTCCCTTTCACTTCCTTATTAAATGAAAATGGGTGTAATATTTTTTAATAATAATATGAAATTAGGATGAATGCCTAGTCAATAAATAATGAAAAGGTTAATACTTCAGATGTTCAACACAAAAATCCTAGTAGAATTCTGGCTATTGCATGTAATGCCACTAATTTTGTACAACAAATTTGATTTGGAGGCAATTATTCCCTACATCATAATACTGGATCATTGTATCAAGAATCATTATACTATGGTTTTATAGAATCTTCACATTACTCATATAATTTTTTGATAGGTTATCAATATGTGATCATTCCATGGAGGCCATATATAATATGACTATATTTGCTTCAACGGGAAGCATCATGACAAGTGTAATGGGAACGTACTTCATAATACATTAATAGGTTCATTTAAGTCCTCATATAATCATTATGTGTCTCCCTTCATCATCAACATGGTTGTGGAGAGAAATTTTACAATGAGGATAGATAAAAAATTCTGAATGAAAGATAAGCACCCTTGGATACACCTCATTTCATTGAGATTAGAAGGTTGTGGAATCTCTTGGATTTCACTAGTAATTTTTTTGTTCAGATCGATGCCATGGTGTTGTACCAAAAAGATAAGAAATTTCATGGATTTTTACCATGAGTGTTCACTTCATAGTATACATCATGAATCTATTCTACTACAACTAATCATATATTGCTTAACAATCCATGAGGTGATCACATTACTATCGAGATTTGACCACATCTTTTTCAAAAATAACATTAATCTCTTCATTTCAAAATGAGATTAAAGATATTATTTATGGTGAGTTGATAATTATGAAAAAAAATATTTTTAATCCAAAGATAATGAACGGATAATCAAAGATATATTAGGATAATCTAATTTTGGTGGCTTCTCCATTTTTAGGGTGCAAATTTATTTGTTTTTACCCAAAATATCCATCAAAAAATTAAAGGTCCAGCATGCAAAAAATTACATCGATCAGGAGATTTGTTATCTATAATGGGAGTTCACCATTTGGTAATTCATAGTTAGGGTCTTGGAAATCGATACAGTCCCTTTTATGAACATTATTTTTCTTTATAGAGATGATATAGGTTAACCATCCTATAAATTTAAATTCCTAGAAAACATTGATTTTCATCAATATCGCAAAGCCTTATTCTATATTATTATCATGAAATGGGTTCATTCTCTTTGTAGAATTCTTGATACATTGATAGTCAACGAGTAAGACTAGATGGTGTGTGGTAACATTGAGGATCTACAAAATAATTTATATGTAATTTCAAGAGAACACATATAAATATATCATCAAAAATGAAATATTCATCTCATACCCCTTGAGAGGATATGAGGAACTAATCAATATAGTCATAGGTTCTTCATTTGTTCCCAAATTCAAAATCCCGAGCTCATTTATGGTAGTGGATACACCTTCCTAAAATTCATGTGGGGTGTTCCAAATGGAATAAAAATTATCTTCATCCTCTATGTTAGTGGAAGAATTTTCATACATGGTAGGTTATATGAAGGAATCTCTATCAATGTTGAGGTGATAAATTCTAAAGAAAGTGACATTTTCTTCTCAAATAATGAGAGCTATTAAAATTAGATTATGAAGATGATTAATTTAATTGATAATGTATATGTATACATAAATATTTTTGAAACCTAATATTAAATCTACTTACAAAATAATGTTTATTAGTAACACATAATTATAGCCAAGATTACTCTTGGGTTTTGCAAAGGTGGACTCCAAGACATTGGGGACTGCAACTTTCATATTTTCTTCCACTATAAGTCATTTTCCATCCCTTTTATTTAATCCTTT
This sequence comes from Viscum album, assembly GCA_963277665.1. NCBI lineage: Eukaryota > Viridiplantae > Streptophyta > Magnoliopsida > Santalales > Viscaceae > Viscum > Viscum album. Next base: position 2,097,376,610 of record OY728159.1, on the reverse strand, counting down.
CTCAAAACAATTGGATTTAAGAGAATAAAATTGATCAATGTCACCATTTAGAATTTTGACCTTATGATCTATTTTTCAATTCAATGTTGGTAAAATATTTAAGGTACCACCACATGGATGTGAAGGGAAGGTCCTATGAGATGCACATTCTATATTGTTTATTTCTAGATAATTGATAACTCAGATTCATATGTGATATCCCAAAAAATGACTTTAGAATGATCTTCATGAGATTTCATTACTCTCTCTAATCATAACATTTAATTGTCATATTTGTAGGATATATATCTCCTCTTCCTAATCTGAACATTGAATGGTATGAACCAAGATGAGGATGATCATAGAACCATTATCAATCAGGGATATTATGAATTTGACATCATCGAATTTTCTCAAAATGAAAAGGTGTTTGATATGTCCCTTGATGGATTCTTCCTGATATTGATCTATGAATGAGATGGATATGTGGAATTCTGTTGGAATAGTCTCTACTTGATAAACTTTAACAATAGTGAATTATGTTTTAAATTACTATGGAATCTAGATGTCATATATTAATGTCTCTCTATCATATTTTGAATGGAATATTGAATTCATAAATGATATTTTTTCAAGGACTACTAAAAATATATTTCAAAATATTTTACTTATCAGAAAAAAGATAGAACATCCAAAGGTGGTGTTTCTCCCAATTATGTGGCTCCAGAGGTGATTTACTAGGGATTTATGGGACCAGGGCACGTTCAATAGTCATGTGATAATCCTCTTTACATTATTTAAGCTGCACTGTAATTCCCCATTGATTGGCCTAATCAGACAATCGAACCCATTTCAGTTGTTCATGTAAGATGATTGGGTTGGGGAGACTATTTGATTAATATGTTGGGTCTAACCATACCCACACATTCCTATATATTATATGATCCAATGCCTTCAGCCTAAACCTCCTCACCCAGGTATGGGAAACTCATGATTGGAAGCATATTCATCATTGTATATTGGGAATGAAATGTTTATTACACATAATAAAATAATAATGAGATCTTCATATAATGAGGATCCTTATTTTTTTGATAGATTCTATGCTCTGGACATTGTTGGAAAGAAGTTTTCCAGAGTATGATAATTTATAATAGATGAAGATAACTCTTCGTTATCTATATCTTCATATTTCTATTGATAAAATACACGACATAAGGGTTTATTAGATTTCAAAAAAACTAGGTTATGAGAATGTTATGGGTTTTTGGATCTTTTATTTAAGGGTTTTATAAGCCAATTTGACTACCTTTCTATTTATCCAATTATCAAACTTATGTCCATTTTTTGGTCAGAACATTTTTTATAGTCAGCCTCTTCTTTTAGTTGGGGGAGGGATACAGAAATCACCTTTGTTGGTTGAGTTTATGTCATTATTTATCTAGAATCAACCATGCTTGGAATAAAATATTTTATGAAGAATCAATTCTAAATAGTGTGACCCACCCTCCCATAGAATGAGAAATAGTCAAGATGATTAGTGATGTTGATCTCATAGGGTTTCCTGGGATGCAACTGCTAGAGTAGGTTATTTTCCATGGATGTATGTAAATAATGATTGAATTTCTCATCAAATAAGAATAATTTTTACTCATCCATTTCTCATATTTTGGTCGACCTGAATCTCTTTTAGATTATATCCAAGGGTTAATATGTGATTATTAGCCCTCGAAAGAAGGTATTTAATAATTTGATTCCTACTGTGGTAATTAAATGAGAACTGCAACTTTATTTAGGTAAGAAACAGTTCAATAATCCTTAACAAGTTTATTATATATGATAAGGGAATGTGATAATAAATTTATTACATACACTGAATTAAATATTCCTGGAAATACTCTATTTTTGTAAACTAATATAATAATCCTATCTACTTCATCAGGATCTGAGGTTTCTGAAGATGATCCCTAAAACTTTCATAATAGTGTTCCGCTAACTTCTCCTATTAGAGTGGGATGTTGAGTGAATTATTAAAAACTCTCCATCTAGCTATGAAGTCAGAAACCTTCCCATTTTCATGTTTATTATAGTTTGAAAGGTTGTAAATTATCATTTTCCTTGAATGAAAAGTATGGGATATTTTTGTTTGAATCAGAGAAATGTTTTAGTAAAACATTGGGAAATAGGATGAGAATGTGTTAATGAATCACATAAGGAAATTTATATGTCAATGCCTAGTTTTTTTAAGGATATGCCTAAGGATGATTTAATGTTAATTAAAATTGTCATAGAATTTTTCAAAAGGAAAGAGTGATTTCATTCCAATAATGACATCCTTTTATGGATACTAAATAAATAAAGTGGCAATGGAATATATGTACATAGGGGTAAAAACATCAATAGTGGGTGTCGGTCTTAACTCGAGTGTATCCTAGCACACAGAAACATGCCTTGTTAAACACCTTGTTTGATGCTCCCTGCAGATAATCTTTGGAAATTCACAATCTATTTAGAGACCAACGTAATGGATTTAAATAAAAGATGACTATGAATAGAATATGGTAAATTTATGGTGAAATTGATTATGTAATCGGTTCCATTAGTTAAACATCCTAAAAGTAATTTTTTAGGAATAGGTTGCTTTATACTGTTATACGTTTTGGGCAGACTATTCTTTTAGGTATTATTAAAATGGGGGATCCATATGGAACTGGGATTACATTGAATGTGACTAAAAATTTAAAATGATAAGTCAAATGAAATGGTCACTGGAGTGAGTATGTCATGATCATTCCTCGTCAAATTCCCTGGAACATGATTAATAACATGAACCATAACAACATCTCGGACGAACCATGGAATGGATAGAATGAGTTTTCTATGATTTCGGTTAATAGAGGCCATCGAGGAAATACAAATCAATTTTAATTTTCTTTATAAAGTGGAAATAAAAACATATGTGAATGTATTATAGGAACAAGAATATAGTTTGACTTTTGAAAATAATCACAGAAACTGAGTAGTTGTAAAGGAAAAATGGTGTGTTTTGTTAAGGAAATGGATGAAAATTTTGGCCTCCCATAGACATCATCATATGTTAAAAGCATTAATTGTGGAATAAGTTGTCATTATGAAAATATATGTCCCATGTGGAAACTTCATGAAGGGAACCAACAAGGGGATATAAGTAATGAGAATATTTGTGATGATGATGAGAATATATATGAAATGTGAAAGTAAAGAGGTATTAAGTGATAGGATGAGATGGTATTATTTTAGATTTTGACCAATGTGGGATAATCAATGATTTCATATATTAGGATTGTGGAATTATGTTAAATGAATGGTGATAAATACAAAGAAATCTCAATTTCTGTCATTAATTTGGGATTTATATGTTCATGTTTAATGTTTATCATGGATTGGACTGTTGATTTAATGGAAAGGTTAAATCTCATGACCCGACCCTACTCAGGCTTGAGCCGAAACTACCCCATGCCCGCCTTCATACTCCAGTGGCTGGCGATAAGCACTGAAGTCTAAACAACTTGGGGAGGACTTTTCTTGTGTACCTGTACACACACACACACACACACACACAACACACACAATGCAAAAGTGCAGAGTAAACGAAAAGACAAAGAAAAGGGAACTGCTATAAATAAACCACAAAAGAGTATTAACCTCTAAACAGTACAAGCAAGTGCTGGGGTAAACTAAAATGAAAAGGAAAAAAAATGCACCCAACTAGAAAAGTGCGACAACCAGACAACAGGTAAACAAAAGAAAAATAGCTGGAAGGGTCCCCCACACGGAACTCGACTGCGACCACCACAGGCAGTCCAAGCTCCTGAAATCCTAAGCTCCGCTGAAGTCACAACCAACCTGTCTGGAAACTTCAAGGGCACACCATGTCCTGGAAAAGCCCAAGAAGGGGTGAGTATAAGAATACTCAGTAGGATACACTAAAGGCTCAAGGGAGACACAAAGGAGGTACCAAAGGGTGAGAAGTAGATCGAATTGGGGAAATGTAAAGGGGTAGAACTGAGAGTGATGTAAAGTGTAACAGAAGAGAGTCCAGCTCAACCCAACAATAGAAAGGAGGTAGACTCATTGAGACACAATGATCTAGAAATAGTGAGAAGATGAACTTCTCGTGAAGTCTTCACTACCTATAGCAGAAGAGTAGACTTTTCCATCCATGAGAAGCTAGACACGGAAAGCACGTGCCATACCCCGCGTGTCTTCGCCTCTCCTGGAGGGAGAGTAACCAAGCCCAATAAGTGGGAACTAGAACAATGTATACATATATATATATGCTCGAACATGAGGCCCAAACAAGATCGTAATGAGATCTCCATCCCGTAGCTCAGCCCAAGAAAGTGAGTAGCCAATTTTCCTATAACTAAACATCATCATTGCCCAGCATCCTGCATGTTTGCCCCAAACTGCATGTCAAGGGACTCAAATCACCACACCTTGATACTATCCTCTTTGGGCATCACTGAATCACCCTCACGGTTTTAGGTCACGTCACAAGGATGCATCTAGGTGGGGTAAAGCGCCCCTCGTACTTGAGAGTTCTGGGGGAAGATCAAGCCAAACCTCATCACTGCCCCGTAGTCGTGAGGTCTCCTAAAATTCGATAGGTGACCCCATGCCCAGCCCCGCTGGAGGGTAATCCCTAGAAGTTGATGGGTTCCCACTGGAGGGAGACCTAGAAATAGTCGATGGGTGCCACACCGCCCAGTCCCGTAAAAGGGTAATCCACTAGAGGGAGACACATCTAAAGAAGTCGATGAGTCCCAATGCTCAGTCCCGTAAAAGGGTACTCCACTGGAGGGGGGCTCAGAATAGTCATTGGAGACCACTTCCTAGCCTAGTTGGATGTAAACCCGGCATCGCGGACCACTTCCTAGCCCCGCTGGAGGTAAACTCGGAACCACTCTGTCTATCCCGGTTGTATGGTATTGCTCAGTAAACACCAATGTACTAGGCATCGCTGCTGGATGGTAACCCACTGGACATCCCTGAGGGATGGTACCGCTCTGGCCACCCCTGTTGGGTGGTACCACACTAGCCACCACTGCTAGAAACAAACTCCTGGTAAGCCCTGCTGAAAAAAACCTCCTGGGTAGAGGATCAGTGCCTGCGTAAAGTGTTTGTCAGACCGATTCACCAAGAAATCTACCAGGTAACACGAAGGAACAGGAGAAACGCCCTGGGCCTCTTAGGGTGATCACACTCCAATCCACTGAGTCACTGTTGAAGTGTAATGAGACAACTCATCCTAGAAAGTGTAAAAAACCCACGCTTTACGATCACACGTAGTCGTAAACAGTGCCGCAGTCCGGTGAAAGGGGCATGGTACTGAAACCCCTCTCAGCTGAAGAGACAGAGGAACCAAACCATCTATGCCAGCCCAATGAGAACAGAACTAGGGGAAAACTCAATCCTGCTGTTCAACAAATGAGAACATGACCAAGGGAAAACTCATGCCTGTTGGTCAACAAATGTGAACAGGACCAAGGGAAAACTCAACCCTGCTGGTCAACCAAACAAGAACTGAGGAACCCTCTACGTCACGAGAGGTCAAAAGTACGCAAAGCAGAACACGACACACACATGGGGTCCACACGATGTTTGGCCGCAATTCAACCCCAACAAAGCACACAAACATTATTAGGTACAACCATCCACATGTACCTCCAAGTGTTCTCGCATACGCCCAGAGTATGCCACATCTGCATCCCAATGGAAAACATGCACACGACATCCATTGTCAAAGAGAAGGCATACACATAAATTTTCCAACATGAAACCTCAACGGCTGAGGCACAACCAACCACATCTCTTCAAACATATACTTCACTCACATAGCAGTGCACGCGATCACACACCAAGGGTCCGCCAAAAACACAGTAGAAGATCCCCCACTAGGGAACCTTCATATTTCCACATTTAATAAGATTCCGTAAGAGGCTCTGCTCACCTGAACAGATTAAACCGTTGTAATCCTCATGAAAAAACATGCTAGATCGACTAATTACTCGCCTCCAATGGATATCCGATGGAAAATTTTCCAACACCACTTTACGCCCGAACGACGTCCCGTGATCACGGGCCTCGGCCCTGAAAATAGTCGGGCACATCACACCACTGTGATCCCCTCTAGAAAACAAGTAAAAAGGACTACTCACTTGTGTAGAATGGATATCCGGAGAAAAAGATGAATTCTGGTGCACCACACACTAGCGGTGCTACGTGGGACCCACATCATGGTCCAGAAGCACCACGAACGAATCACACCATTGCGATCCTCTCGAACAAGTACACAAGTTTGACTATTCACTTGTCTGAAACGGACACCCGGTGATAATGCGGGAAATCGCCGTCAACTCCCAAAATTTCCCTCCTGGGGCCCACACCAGCGTGAGGAATTAAGGAGGTTGGATTTCTCCATTGCAATGCCCTCGAAAAAACACACAGAATTGAATACGCACACGCCCCAAAGGGATGTCTAATGGAAATGTTGTAAAGGGAAGCTCGTAGCTCGAAAGAAAGGTCGTGGGGCCCACACCAGAACACCAGTTTCAACGCCCAAAACCACACTGCAAAGCTCCAACTCAATTACAGGGTTGCAATGCCGTTGACGCCGCTTAAAATGGATATCGAATGTGTCTGCGCCATCCAAAACAATAACTCCTGGAAGAACTCTTTTCCACTTAACAATCAGGTCGCGCCCCCGAGCCCCTCGTATCGGGAATTAAAAATTCCCGAGACCATTTCCAAAATTTCACCTTGATCTGAGGTTTACACTTCCACAAACGTCATGCAAAAGGAATGCTTGAAGTAGAAATTACGGGCATTCGTGTCAATGGTGCAAAGCCCCTTAGGCTGGACCGGCCTGGGCGAGTCGGTCCAGTCACTCTGGGCTGGGTTGCGGTTCAGCCACGTGGCCCATCTACTGACCCGCGGTCCACGCACTGACCGACCTGCGGGGCTGGTCGGTTGGCCCGCGCGGAGACCCACCGAGCACAGGTCTCGGTCCCCTGTGTGAAGTCGCGACCGTGACCCCATGCACAGCTCTGTTGCGCCCCACCGGGCTCGCCCGCCACCTAGAGGCCACACAACATGAACCCGGAGCCCGCGTCGCATGTGACTTAGCCCGCACCGCCTGTTCCATTTCCCGCTCCGCCATCCAAGATCCCCACCGCCGCCTCTGGAGATGTTGCGCCGCCGCTCAAACCCGCCGGAAACCCAAAACCTGCAATCTTCGACGAACTACTGCGGCCTCCTCCGAAATCGGATTTCATTTATGAAAGATGTGTTGGAAAGATAAGAAATTATACTACACGACCATGTTAATATTTTGAAGAACCAATAAAAATTTGATGAAAATAAATAAGCTAAAAGTAGGTGTGGGAAATGAAAATGAAAATGGAAAATCCTACCTCTGGGGCATTTCCCGGTGCTTCGTCGTCGATCCACCGGAGCTGCCGCGCCTCACAGGAGATGTCGCGCCTCAATAGAGAGGTGGAGTAGAGGAGGAGTTCCTCCTTGAGAGCTCCTGCCAGGGGGTGGAAAATGGAGGAGAGAGGTGGGATTAAGTGTTTAAATAGAAACACACTTAACCACCCACCCGTCGACATGAACATGAACATCCGACATGGTCTAGATTAAGCCTCCCCAAGGCCAAACACCACCTCCCAAGCACAACGGCGGTCTCAAGATATTAATCTGAGGTCCCATTTAAAATTTATAAAAGTTCACGACCGAGGCCTCTAAATTATGAAAAAACCCTTGGTGGTGTTTGTCACAGAAGCCTCGTGCCCGTGAATCCTACACACCTCCTTATGTAAACGGGAAGTTACAGACTCAACGGTGGATTTAGTTTCTCAATACTATCCACCGTTTAAGATATACATGGGTTTATCCATTAATAGAATAAACAAATTATTTAATTTATCTGTTTAATGTTCTAGAAGCTAGTGAGGGTTCCAAACGTCCTGCGCCGACATGTTTTATGTCGTTCCTAGGGTAAACACCCCATTCTGGACCCATCCGTACAATCAGACCTCTGATCTGGGTCACCGTTTAGAAGTTATCCCATTTATTTGGTGTTCTTAGTGCGAACACACTGAAAATTTAATTCCGGCCACACCGGGGCTCGGAATCGCACGCCGTCTGAAGGCACTGCTCTGGAATAACATCAAGCATATTCCAAAGTATTTCGCAGAAATAACCGGGTTCTTATATCATTCCCTCCATCAATATTTTCATCCCCAAAAAGCAAATCCAAGGAACGACACATGGTACTAAGACCACACCTAGCTCTCTTGTACCCAGAAGAACTCTTGCACAGTCCCGTGTCACCGCACACAGACCAAAGGATCTTATATGTTCACGCGAGGTCTTCCCTTGCTGATGATGTGCATAGGAGCATGCACACATCTCCTCAAGTGAGTCACGTGGGAGACTCTATGCACCCAAACCATCCTTTAGGGTTAGGGAACCTCGCCATTCCTTTTCATGGTCTCAAACGGTCTGAAGGACCTCGAGGGTAGCTCACCTCCCCGACCAAACCTCTACATCGCATTCTGTGACTAGAATCACTGCACGCACCTGGAACAAGGCCTGGTGATTAACTCCTTCAGAATATCCATATGGTGAATCACCCGTGGATATCTGGTCACGCAAGATTTGACTGTCAATGTACCACAACCAAGACTCTCTTACATGCTCGGAGAGAAAGGGAGTCGATGCCATCGACTAAAGAGGATCTTTACACACCTTCTACTCTACCAACACAGGGTTACACCCGACGCCCTGCATCACCCTAGTAACAACTCAAAAAAGGAGTAGGGAGAAAATAATTCCACACATAGTGTATAATTATTCTACTGAAAAAATTAGAAGAGCTGAAGAGCATACCTCTTATCACCTCATGCTATGCAGGATCATAGAAATCCATAGCTCGGGGTTGTTCGTGGTCCCAAATGTCATCTCCCAGAGCCTAACATGGACCTCCTCGTTGTGATGGGAAGACCTCGTAAGGTCGACCTCTACTTCCCTATCCTCCCTCTCCTCTTATAGCACCACCTCTCTATGTACTACTATAATCACGGTGCTGCCCCTATCGTGGTGGTGCACCCACTGCCTGCCCGGCATTCTTAGCGTGCCTGGTCTGGAAATCTCATGCCAAGTGACCTCACCCAATGAAAGCATAACACCGATGCTCTCTAGGATGCACTTGTTCCCTCTGCTGCCACTGTGGTGTGCGACCATGCCACTGAGTTTGGTTGTCAGAAAGTCACATGAATCGATGATCTATCACCCGACGCCCGCTAGCTACGGTAGACGTCTCGGCTGCAACGTGCATGCTACCACCACCAACTCTAGAACGTGACAGGAAGCTCTCTTTCTCTAGTGCCTACTCTAGAACCCAAAAATTTGTGGAAATGCCCAAGGGTACTATGACAACATGAATCTCTTGGCGGAGACCTAGCTCAAACTTCTATACTCGGAAGTTGTCGTCATGGACCAAGTCCGGGTAAAAGCATGCACAGTCTGCGAAACTAGTCGCATACTCGACCACTGTCATCCCTCCCTGCTGAAACTTCAGGTGCTCTTGAATCCCAATAGAGTGTAAGAAGGAGGGAAAAAACTCCTCACGAAACAACAACTGAACTTCGACTAACGAATGAGACGACTCGTCAATAATCTGAGTCACCAGACTCCACCAACGCCAAGCTGCTCCGCAGAAAAGGATTGCGGCCAAATCCACCATAAGATCTGTCGGCATCTGAACAAGCCTAAAAAGGAAAAACACTGTCTCTAGACAAACCTCTACTGCCTGAGGGTCTGGATCACCACTGAACCTCAGCAGTCTCTACCATTGGAACTCGCAGAGCTTGCTCAAACTGCGCTCAATCTCAGTCTCCTATGTTGAAGCTATCTGTTGCTCAACAGGTGGGGGTGCTGCTATCAGCCCACCTGGAGAAAGGGACATGCATGATTGGTCCTGTACTGAGGCCTCGTAGCTCACAGGGTTGTCGTCACACACCAAAGCTAGTATCCTGGCTAGATGTCATTGCAGAGACATCATGAATGTTATTATGGAGTGTCGTGGTCAGATGAGCATATATGTATATAACCGTAACAACCATGGGGATCTGACTCAAGATGGAATGTCAAAGACTCAATCCTAGGTGATTCACAAACCAATTATCCCTTAAACAAGTGTCTCAGTATTCCGAGTTGAAAAGCAGGTTATCAGGTTCCTCATGAATGGATATGTCGGCCATCACACCATCACTGGACTCCCTGGCCGGAGAGTCTCCCTCGAGACACATTAACACTGTTTCTTTAAATCCCAACAAATTATTTTTTAGGGACATCCAAAAAATGTCCCAAGGAATGAACCACCTTTGATATGACATTGTCACGACCCCACTGTACCCGGGCTTGAGCCACAACTACCCCAAGCCCCCCTCCATAGGCCAGGGGCTGGCGACAAGTGCCGAAGGATAAAAAACTCGGGGAGGCCTTTTCCTGAGTACCTATACACACACACGCAGCACAATCAATGCAAAAATTCAGAGAAAAAGAAAAGACAAAGAAAAGGGAAACTGCTATAAATAAACCACAAAAGTGCATCGACCTCTAAACAGTACATGAAAGCGCTGAGGCAAATTAAAAACAATAAGGGGAAAAAGACGCGCCCAATAAGAAACGTGCCACACCCAACAACATGAAAACAAAAGAAATATAGCTGGAAGGGTCCCCCACCTGGAACCCGACTCTGACCACCACACCCGGTCCAATCTCCCAAACTCCTATGCTCTGCTGAAGTCACGACCAAGCTGTCTGTCGTCTACAAGGGCACACCATGTGCGGGCAAAGCCCATCCAGGGGTGAGTATAAGAATACTCAGTAGGATACCCTGAAGGCTCGAGGGAGTAACAAAGGAGGTACATAAGGGTGATTAGTAGATCAAACAGGGGAAATGTAAAAGAGTACGACCGAGAGTGTAGTAAAGAGTAATAGAAGAGAGTCCAGCTCAATGCAATAAGAGAAATGATGTAGACTCATACAGACACAAGGAGCTGGAAACGGTGAGAAGATGAACATCTCATCGAGTCTTCGCAACCTATAGCAGTAGAGTAGACTCATCCAACCATGAGAATCTTCAGAAGGAAAGCACATGGAATACACCGCACGTCTTCGCCTCTCCTAGAGGGACAGTAACCAAGCCCAAGAAGTGGGCCCTAGAACAATGTACACAAATATATATGCTCAAACAAGAATCCCAAACAAGATCGTAAGGGGATCTCCATCCCATAGCTCAGCCCAAGAAAGTGAGTACTCAACAGTCTCAGATGTAAACACCATCAATGCCCAGCATCCCGCACGTCTTCCCCGAACTGCATGTCAAGGGACTCAATTCACCGCACCTTGATATTATCTTCTTTGGGTGTCACTAACTCGCCCTCACAGTTTTAGGTCATTTCTCAAAGATTCATCTCGGTCGTGAAAGTACCCCTCATACTTGAGAGTTCTGGGGGAGCGTCAAGCCATACCTCGTCACTGCCCCGCAGTCGAGAGGTCTCCTCAATGTTGACAGGCGACCCTCTTCCCAAACCAGCTAGAGGGTAATCCCTGGAAGTCGATGGGTTCCGATTAGAGGGATACCAGACAAGAGTCGATGGGTTCCACACTGCCCAGTCCCGTAAATGGGTAATACACTGGATGGCGACCTGGATAATGTCTTCAATGTGTCCTAATGCCCAGTCTCATAAAAGGGAACTCCACTGGAGGCTGGCTAGGAACCGTCATCAGAGACCACTTCCCATCCCAACTGGAGGTAAACCCGGCATTCAGGACCACTTCCCAGCCCCGCTGGAGGTAAACCTGGAACCACTCTGGCCATCCTGGATGGATGGTACTGCTCCGTGAACACCGTTGTACTGGCCATCCCTACTGGATGGTAGCCCACTTGTCATCCCTGATAGATGGTACCACTCTGGCCACCCCTATTGGGTGGTACCACACTGGCCAGCCCTACTAGAAACAACATCCTGGGTAGAAGATAGATGCCTATGCAAAGTATAGGCCACACCGATTCCACAAGAACTCTACCAGGGAACATGAAGGAATGGGAGAAACTCTCTGATCCTCTCAGGGCGATCACGCTCCAATCCGCTGAGTCACTGTCAAAGTTGACTGAGACAACTCACCCTAGAAAGTGGGAAAACACCCACGCTACATGATCACACGTAGTCGTAAACAGTGCCTCAGTCCGGTGAAAGGGTCACAGTTCTGAAACCCCTCATAGCTGAAGAGACAGAGGAGCCAAACCATCTCTGCCGGCCAAACGAGAACAGAACCAGGGGAAACCTCAACCCTGATGGTCAACAAATGAGAATAGGACCAGGGGAAAACTCAACCCTGCTCGTCAACAAATGATAATAGGACTAGGGGAAAACTCAACCCTACTGGACAACCAAACGAGAACATAGGAACCCTCTACATCACGAGAGGTCAAAAGTATGCAAAGCAGAACACGACATGCACATGGGGTCCACACATCGTGTGGCCCCAAGTCAACCCCAACCAAGAACACAAACTATCCTAGGTAAAACCATCCAAATGTACCACCTAGTGTTCTCGCATACTCCCAGAGTATGCCACGTCTCCAGCCCAAAGGCTAATATGCACACGACACCCATCATCAACGTGAAGGTGTAAACGTAACAACTCCAAATTGCCTCCTCAATGGCTGAGGCATGGCTAAGCACATCTCTTCAAACATATACTTCACTCACAAAGGAGTTCACTCAATCACACACCAAGATTCCGCTACAAACCTGGTAGAAGAACCACCACTGGGGAACCTTCATATTTCCACATTTAATAAGACTGCGTAAGAGGCTCCGCTCACCTAAAAAGATTAAACCATTGTAATACTCATGGAACAACATGTGAGATCAACTACTTACTTGCCTCCAACATGTATCTGACGGAAAAGTCACCAACACCGCTTTACGCCCGAATGGTGTCTTGTGATCACGAGCCTCGACCCCGAAAAAAAGTTTGACTATTCACTTGTCCGAAAAGGACACCCGGTGATAAAGCTGGAAATCACCGTCAACTCACAAAACGGCCCTCGTGGGGCCCACATCATCATGCGTAATTATTCCGGGCAGATAATTCCATTGCAAGGCCCCCAGAAAAACACTCAGAAATGACTACTTACATGCCCCGAATGGATGTCCGATGGAAATTTTGTAAAGTGCTGCTTGTAGCTTGAAAGACGGGCAATGGGGCCAACACCTCAACTTCGGTTTCAACTTCCAAAACCACACTAGAAAGCTATAACTAAACTCCAGGGTTGCAACGCCACTGACGGTGCTCAAAATGGACATCAGATATGTCCGCGCCATCCAAAACAATTAATCCCGGAAGAACGCTCGTCCACATAACGGTCATGATGTGCCCCCAAGCCCCATATCTCGGGAATTAAAAATTACAGAGACAATTGAACAATGTTTAACTTGAGCCGAGGTTCGCACTGCAGTAGACGACATGCAAAACGGACGCCCGTAGCGGAAATTATGGGCATCCGAGTTGAGGGGGAAAAGCCCCTTGGGCCGGACCGGCCCGGACCGACAGGTCCGGCCGCTCTGGGCCAGGCTGCGGTTCAAACACGCGCCCCAGCTGCTGACCCATGGTCCACGCACCGAGAGGCTCCCGTGTCTGGTCTCTTGGTCTTTGTGGTGACCCGCAAAGGGCGGGTCTCGACCCCCTGTGCAAAGTCACTGTCGCGACCCCATCCACGCTCCGTCGCGCCCCTGCGGGCTTGCCTGCCGCCTGGAGGCCGTGCCACCTGAAGTCGGAGCCCGCACCGCCTGCACCATAGCCCGCACTTCATGCGCCTTATCCCTCTCCGCCATCTGAGAGCCCTGATGCCGCCTCTTGAGGATGTCACGCCACCGATCGAACCCGCTGGAAACCCAAAACCCGCAAACTTCGACGAACGACTGCGGCCTCCTCCGAACATGGATTTCAATTCTGAAAGATTAGTTGGAAAGATTAGAAATTATAATACATGAACATGGGATTTTTCCAAAGATCCAACAATAATATTATTCAAATAAATGAGCTCAAAGTAGGTGCGTGAAAATAAAACTAGTACAGCAAATTCTACCTCTTGGGCGTTGCCCAGAACTTCACCATCGATCCGCCAGAGCTGCCACGCCTTTCCGGGGATGTCACGCCTCGTCAGAGAGGTGGTGGATAGGAGGAGTTCCTCCTTGAGTGCTCCTGATAGGGGGAGGAAAAAGGGGGATAGAGGGGGGGTTAAGTGTTTAAATAGAAACACACATAACCACCCGCCCGTCGGTCCAAACCCGAACATCCGGCGGGGTTGAGATTAAGCCTCATCTAGGACAAAAACCACCTCCCGAGCACAATGGTAGTCTTGGAATTTTAATCTGAGGACCCATTAAAAAGTTATAAAATTTAACGACCGAGGCTACTAAATTATGAAGGCACACTTGGCAGAGTTTTTCACTAAAGGCCTGAGCCCGCAAAACCTACACCCCTACTAGGTTAAACGACACGTTCTGGACTCAATGGTTCTCTTGGTTTCCCAATCCAAGCCACCGTTTAAGAGATACACAGGTTTATACATTAAAGGAATAAAATAATTATTTAATTTATCAGTTTAACATTACAGAAGTGAGCGAGGGGTCCAAACTTCCTGCACTCACATGTTTTATGTCGTTCCTATGGTAAACACCCCATTCCAGACCCATCCATAGACTCAGACATTTTATCTGGATCACCTTTTAAGTGTTATCCCATTTATTTGGTGTTCTCATTGTGAATGCACTAGAAATTTAATTCCGGCCACATCGGTGCTCAGAATCACATGTCGTCTGAAGGAGCTGCTCTAGAATAACATCAAAAATATTCTAAAGGCTTTTACAGCAAAAACTGGGTTCTTACATGAAATTTTAAATAAGGGAAGAAAAACCAATTTTTTTAGCAAATTTTATGTTAATATTGTTTGATTAGTGATATATTGGATATTAATACGTATATGGATGGTACTTCATTCCTTGAATCTAATTAATAATTTGTCGAAAGTGGTTTATACTATCATTGGTAAATTTTACAACTTTTTTGGAAACAAACATGTTTTCAATAAGGATGTATGGTAATATTGGTTATTACCATGATTCATGAAAAAAATTGAAACTATTCACATGTTTGGAATGTGACAAAAAAAGATATACCCTTTGATATATGGGAGATAAATGTTAACCTAATTTGTTATAATTATTTTTAAATTATAAAATTTTAATCCTTTAGACTAATTGTATGATAATACATTTCATGAAATTTTAATGTAATAATCAGTTTCATGATTGTGAGAATGATGAATTATATTAACATAGGTGGATTTATATTTTTTTATAACTTTTGAAAAAACATTTTTTGTGTAATGATATATAAAATGACCTCTCATTGAATTTATAGATATTATGATCTACTAACATTTGAGGAATGAAAATTCCAATTCAATTCATGGAATAAGAGATGAAGTGTAAATTGATCAAGGAACAAAAAAGTTATTTTTTTTCTTGAAATCAAGTATCTATTTTTATTAAAATCATTCAAATCAATGGAATGGACCATGAGACCAAAAATGTTACAACAATACCTTCTTTTCATATCAATCAAATGGTCCCTTAGAACATTGCATATTTACGTCATTGTGACTATAAAATTTCTCAAAAACAAGTATCTTATAAATATCCATCATATAATTAGAGATGGATTTTGGTTCCATGACCGAGTTATCACTTACCACCTATGATGTCCTATGTGGAAACCCTGTTATTATTTACCCTTTTAAACCATTAAAATTTCGATGTTTACTTTTAAAAAAGAATTTTTTAGTAATAGTTTTAGTGATGTGGGATTCTATGAAACAAACATTCAAAAATAAACCCATAATAACACAAGTTAATTTTGAGGGTAAAATTCATTTTTGGGGGCGGTAGAATGTAAAAACCTGTTTCTTTTGTTATTTTTTTAATTAATTTAATCCTTTCGATATTTTATATTTCAAACAATATTGAATAATGTTGTATTTATTAGATATACAATATGATTGGATTTGGTTATACACAACACCAAGTTAAGATTAATCTACATGAAAAACATGGATTAGCTTTCATTATACACAAAAATTTGATGTGATTTATTACACAAAATGTGTAGTACTTTTGATAACACTCATAACCAAAAATATAGAGTTTTACCAAGTAATAGCTTGTTATTATAACATTATTATTTAAAAACATATAATTTTTCCGTAAAGATATCTATTTAGAACAATATAAACTAAAATTTGAAAAAAAAATTTATTATGTCAATTTATTTGTTACTAATTACATATAAATGAAAAATAGATATCAATTGAATATTAAGGAGATATTTTTACTTTTATTTTCCCAAAGGTGTTCTGTCATAATAAAATAAATTAATTAAAATGAGTAAATGATAAAAATGATATACATATTTTATATATTAAATAAATATTTTTAAAATAAATCTAATATATAATATAGGAATATGATAAGAGCCGACCAAATTTTGTACATAAAATTATATATTTTTCGAATGTGTAATTTTACTCCCTTATAATGGTAGACCCATTTTAAATATAAATTTGAAATTTTTTTAAATTATATTTGTCATGACCCCCTCCCCACAATGAGTACCCCTCCTGGGTCAGAAATGTGAGAATGGAGATAATGACCCCCCGAGTCCTACCTCCAGTAGGCCCCGTGTTGGTGACTAGCACCAAGGGTATAATAACACACAAATGGGAGGCATTACCCTCTAAGAGAACACTTATGGAAGATAGAGATTAGATAGAAACCAATCAACATCAACTCAAAAACGGAAATATAAAAGAAACACATGTACACAAATCGAATGTCATGCAAAAGAACTACAACTAAAAGGGAAAAACTGCAAGTACCCAAAAGAAAGTAAAACAGCTGCAACCACAAGCCCGAACAACTCCTACAAACCCAAGCTAGTAGAAACCAGCTTGATCTCCCACCTTCTCCAAGTGGCCTGAAAAAATTTTTACATATATATTGGGTGAGTATAACAGTATACTCTGTAGGAACTCCCCGAAGCCTCTTGTGCAAAAGTAAAGAAAGCATTCCAAATCATAGTAAACAACAAGTGAAACTAACTTGTCACCTAAATAGGAATTCTATGTTATCAACCCCACCATGGATACTCTCACCATGTAATGAATACAAGAATATAGAACATAGTAAAGAATATCAAGTGTACCCTACTACTACTTCCCCACTATTTTTCTTCTTTTCCCCAACGTCGCACGTCCTAAGCATCTCTCTCCAAATAGGCTTTCCTGCAGACACCTGGGCGAAGCACCACAATCTGCACCTCGTACACCAAAAAGGCTTGCCGTAGACACCTGGGTGAAGCACCACACTATCCTCACAACCAAAAGTAACCAGGTAGTTTCTGGGAGCCACTACATCTCACATAACATGTATCATACGTCGGGTATTATACCTCAATCCATCACAGCCCATACACCGACTAAGGATCCTCAATCTGTCACATCCTATACTCATTACACATATAGTAGTCCATAGTATACTATATCTAGAATATATGTGTGTGAATAACCACAATCCATTACAGCACTCAGCACACATATATGGGGAAAACTATCTTATGTGCCTAATGACACAAGTATCTACCAAGAGAAGAGAGTAGGGCCAAAGGGGGGTAGTCACCCAATCATCCTCCAACCAGAATGTTGGGAAAACACCCCCCTCCCAGGGATCAAAATTCCCGGGGTGTCAGTTTCCCTTAATGAAAGGATTGAGTAGCATATAGAAACAAAAAAAGTACAAAATATATTGTAACTCACAACAACAATATGGGAATAACCTAGTCATAGACATAATTGCAGATAATGTCTCTCGGACTCCAGGATGCCACTTCTAGGACTAGGTATCTTATAAGCACACAACCATTTAATGAAATTTATTAGATTACATCACCCCTTTTTATAAGTTTCACTTTATTTCAATTAATTCATTAAACATTAATTAACCATGAACAATTCCACATTAAGATTCATTAGCATCACGCCCAAAGTCAAATGTTCAATCAAATGATTACAACCTCGTCATTATGTTCCACAAACTCCATCCCCATGGGATAACACCATTTATTAAAACTTTTATTAAAGAAACTCATTCCAATATTCCCAAGAATTCTAAAAAATCATTCTATTATTCCAACACAAGGGTCTCAATAGGGTGAGTAGATGTACTTCCCTTCAAGTCTTCGTCGCCAATAGCAAGATCATATACCCATCCTCCCTGGAGAAGCTAAACACAGACATCAAGTGGAATACAAAATGCATCCTCACCTCTTTAGGAAGAAGGGTAAGCAAGACCAGCTACCTTGAGAAGTGTAGAAAAATAAGGTATAAAATCAACCAAATGAAACAGCAAGCATCAAACAATCACATCCATCCCATAACATTATACATGGTTTCCTCTTAGACACCCACATGCATGAACTGATTCATCTCGCCACTCTTGGTGTCATCCGTTTCCACAACCATAAGGCCTCTATACCACCACATATCACAACACCCATCTGGGGTAACCTCTCAACACATGCAGCAGAAAAAAACATCACATCAATAGGGCTATGACCCTTCAACAATCAAGAGGGTATCTTAGAACCCTTCAAGTAATTATCAAATAATAAAATTCTTTAATCCATCTTGAATTAACAGATTTATAATCCACTAGTTCCAACATTGGGAAACATATCCAGTAAGCTATCACAAATGATTAAACATGTTTACGATGCTAATTTGATTAACATGAAATTTCCACAAGAACCAGTTATGTTTTCATGCCTCTTTTTCTTTAGCCAGACAATTATCAATTAATCCCGATTTAAGTTCATTACTGATCCCATAATGAACAAAATCTATTAACATCAAGCATAGAGATCACCATATCAAGAAAAATAAGAGGAAATATCATACATTCGATACAGTTTCATTATCCGGTTCTAAATATTTATTATGGCAATTCCATTATCATCGAGTGGGATTAAACATGCTAACATTACTGTTGCACATAAAAGAAAGAGAAGCAATGAATCCTCTACCTCCAAGGTTTTTGACGAAAACCCCAACAAAAAAAGAACACACAAGAATGTCAGGTTGATACTCCAAGAATCCTCTTTATATATCTTCTCCTAGAATGATCAAGACCAAAGATCACCATAATTGGCATCCATGCACTTAGAACTACCCATATCGAGCATAGATCAAAGAAACCGAGAGAAGATGAGTAGTATATATAAATAGATCTAAGAAACCAAACAAGAATGATCACATAACTCAAGAAACTGGCTTCAATTCTCCAAGAGAAGCCCTCAGATCGCTTCTAAAATGCTGGGAGAGGTTATCCTACCTTCATGGAAGGGTAATCCCGAGTTATGGCCGCTTAGAAGATTAAACATGAAAGTTAGAGGAGAAACGGTTGAGATCCACAATTTTAGGGTCAAATTTATGTGCTCGAACTGTTTTCTCGCATGATTAGTCAAACCATGCGCTACCCGTGCAGTCGCTACTGCCTCGTCAAACACTCATCGGATGGTTAGACCGCACGGTTAGACAAACTGTGTGCTAACCGTGCATTAGCCACTGTCTCCAAGATCAACCTCGCATAGTTTGGCTGTATGGTTTAGACAAATTCTGCGTTGCCCGTGCGAAATCTATTTCCCTTTAGTCTTCCTTAAATGATTCACCCAACATAACCCTAAGTCACCCTAACCCACCAGAACACCTCTAACACCGAATTTTCACAATGTAATGGACTGGAGAGGTCTGGTCCATTACAATATTTCATAGAATAAACTTATTATTTTAATGAGGAATATTAAAATTTGTTTATGATGAATTTTTGATATATTCCGATAATATTTAGGATTTGGTCAATACAAAATATTAAAAAATATTAATTGAAGAAAACACTTTCATTGAAATAATTTATAATGTTAAATAATATTATTGAATGGTTTTAAATTAAAATTCATATAAATAAATTATCATTTAATGAAATTTTGGTCATTAGCATCAATTTTATATTGAATTTGCATATAAGAAACATTTAAATCATTTTCATATTTTAACATTAAAAACATGTTTTTAGAGCCCATCAACATGATTAAATTTAAATTATTTTATTTAATTTATGTGTTTTTAATTTTTAAAAATGTTTATCATATTTCTAATCATATGTATAAAATTTATTGAATATATCTATTTTTTTGGACACTATGAATAGTACCATTTTTAATTTTTAATACCTTGACTAGGGGTAAATCATTTAATTAAGGGTAAAATGATATAAAAAATATTAAAAAACTATCCAATAACATTCCCAAAACATATTGGAAGAATATAATTCTACCATTAACAAATAAGGATATAAATTGAATAATTTAATGGACACATAACCATGAAAATGACATAAATACTATTAAACTCAAAGTGAGGGAAAAAATTTCACACTCTTACTTTTAATATGTATAATACTTTTATATGGGGATAAATAGATGATATTATCTACAATATATATTATTCAGAAAGTTAAATTTTTTTTCTAAATTCTATAATATGATTTTTAATTTTTAGTGAATCAATAATTACTAAATATAATTACAAAATGATGATTTGGTAATTACTCAATTAATGAAATAATCAATTAAATGATACTATAAATAACAAAATAAATATAACATTGAATAATTAAGGTAATAAAAAAATTTCGAGAATAAGAAATGTAAGAGTTCCATTAAGAGAATAAGTTTTACATTTTCTTGATGTATGTATTTTCTAAAAGTTAAGGTTATTAATACTGTCATAATTGACACATGTGATATTTTATTGAAAATAATATTTTATTAAATTATTGAAAAATCATAAAAAATATTAACTAAGGATAATGGGATCCTTTATATACTAAAATATACATAATCGGACATTTATTTTCTAATTGACACATTATATGTAAAAATTACTTCCTTATATCATTAAAATCATTGTTACCATAGTTTAAATTAAAATAGGTCAACTATGTCTTAATAAAACATATAAGGTTTAAAATTACATCAAAACATATCTAAAATTTATTTTATGATTATATAAATACCCATTATCATCTTTTAATTATAATAATTTTAATTTTTTATGTATTTGGATCAATTTCAAATATATTTTAAACTATAAATTTTAGTGATTGCAAAAGTTCCCATAAAAATAATTATAAATGTAGACATTTTCCCTCATCTCATTTCAATACATTTAGCTTATATAAAGACAAAAAATGGTCCATTTCCCATATAAAATTCCATAGAATTATTTCATAGGTTATGGTATTACCATGTTATGAACTCTAGATCCCATTAGAGGAGATCTAATGGAACTGTTTTGAAGAATATGAAATCGCTCTAACCTATCAATATCTTTATATACTCTTGTATACCTACAATAAATATGTAATATATTTCATACAATAAAACATTAATCATTATAAATATTGTTAAATGTTTTTATTTTTATTAACATATAATTCTACAACACCATTCCATAAAAAAAATAGTTATTCCTTGTGCGTATGTACGCTTTATCATCTCTTGGTAGTGATGCAATTCATTTTCCATAAAAAGATTTTATGGGTTATAAATATGATTTTTTTAGTATTTATATATGATATTTATGATATAATTATTTTTTCAAATTGATAATATCATTTCATCCTCTTTACCATCCTTTTAATATTTTGGGATAATGATAATTTCTCTCATGTGTATGTATAATTTACCATCTCCATGATATGATGTGATTCGTTATTCACCTATATTTCACATGGATGGTCATAAATATGATGTTTATGAATTTATTACATAAAAATTTATTTTTAGTCATAATATATCATATATGTTTCCTTCATTTAATAAGATAAGAAAATAAAAACAATGATCATGTGTACGTAAAACCTAATGTCTCTATAGATGGCATATTTTTTTCTATCACAAAATTTAATGAATCAATATGAGTAAAAATATAAATAATATAATTAATATTATTATATCATGGTTATGATTCTGGATATGATGAAATAATGATCTATGTACAAGTATAAATGATAAAAAGTAAAATCATTAACCAAAAAAAGTTATTACTTGAAACATAACATTAACATGGAATTGAAAATAAGGGAGTGATATAAAGTAATAAATAAAAAATATATGATATATATATATATATAATAATATGAATTTTTTATATATTTATAAATAAAATATATTATTTATATAAGAGGTTTTACCATGTGCAAATTAAGTCAATATTTGAGGTAATAGAAATTCGTCTCACTTTTTATTTCTATGTGATATAAGACATATTCAAAACTGTCTTATATTTTTTGTTATACTAAAATATGACACGTGAAATCATTAATTTCATTTAATTAATGGTATTAAAATATTTAATTTAATTTTTTATTTTATGGGGTTCATTATTCTAATACTACTCAAGTAATAAGGGATTTAGTTCTCACAATTATTTCTATGTGACACATTTCGTATAAACAAATTTTTAATTATAAATGGTGTTCATACATCCCATAAATGTAATATATGACCCTATTAAAAAATTTATTGTTAATTAGATATCCATTTGATTATATCTCTTTAATGGGGTTTATTTTTCAAATGTTACCATATCATTAAAGATATTTTGTCTCAATTTTATTTCTTGGAATCATGTGTTATGTTATAAAAATATATTGGTTTAATAGATGTATATAAAATCAATTTATGTTTTTTATCATTAATATCCTTATTTTTCTGATATTAAATGTTTCAATAAATGTTATTATCTCATCATTTGAAAATATGTGTTCCATCAAAACAATGTATTCTAATAAAATTTTACCGTGCTTTAAATTTTTAGTTAAATTTTTTTAATGGAAAATGATATCAAATAGGTTTAAAATGATTTTAAAGTATTAATTGATATTTTTGTTTATCATTTTTTCAATTAAATTTTATTTTTAAATGTTTAATGAATTACAAAATTATTCTCAAATTAAAAATAATATTTTCCTCAAGAGTTATTTTCAGGTAATCTCTCAAAATTATTTTCCATATAAGATAACATTATTTGATGTTACTTATGTTTTATTAGGAATATGAATCATTGTTAAAAGTATTATTCTTTCCATGAATGTATTATTTATATGTTAATGATGGAATGATATTTATGAAACTTATTATTTTTCATGGTATATGTTATGATTGAATGATGCTTAAAAACCCCAATTCATTCAATGGGTTATAATATAATGATTAATTTTTGTTCTTATGGAACACATATGTATTCTATTCATTATGTGATGGGGGGGGGGGACATATATAACTTTACAATTCATTTTGTAATTATCTATGCCTCATGAGATAATTATGGGAAACAATTTTAAGAGCTTTATTCAGTAAGGAATGATAGTGAAACTCGATCCATTTAATGATCATGGGGAAACCCGATCCACTTATGAAAGATGGGAAACCATACCCCTTAAAAGGAATGGAATACAACTGGGGATGGTGGTGTGTCCCACCCAGTAGTCATAGTCCCTATAATGTTCCTTGATAAGTTTTGGAAATGTGTCTTGACTTTGGAATGATATTACATATTTATGTGTATACCAAAATTCCATGTCATACATAAATTTTATTATTAATGACTTATAATTTTTATTTCTTCAGGATTCATGTCTTATGAATTGTCAATATTTATTCTCCGATTGATGTTAATGATCATTTTTATTTAGGGTATAATGTTATATTTTCATGATCCTTTTATCATACCATATTGATCATCATTATGTTTACAAGTCTCCCTTCATTAAACATCCTGATCTTATGAGGTCACCCATTTTTATGTTTGTTTTCCCAATGATATGATGAATTGTATTATTTTTGACATGTAAAAAAGTATTCCTATTTTTAATAAATAGTTGTGACAATAAATAGATGTTTTATGAACCATTTTTTATGTTTTTAAGTCTCTAGAGGCACAAACCAAATATTATATTTGGGCATGAGATTGTATAATATATGAAATATTCCACAAAAGGAAATTAATTTCAATAAATTAAAGTACATTGTTATTATAGTTTGTATCAGAGTAATGATTTAGTCACCCTTGGTTAACTAGTATGATAAAAAATTATTGAGATTCCTTGAGGTATTTATAAGGATTTTCCTAGGTGTGTCTCTAAGGATAAGTCGAAGGATGAGTTATTATTTATGAAAAATTTCTTGTAATTTGGTATTGGATAGATTGAGTGGTTTCATAGAGTTATATCCTTATCTAGATACTAAATGTGGATGGGTCTTTGGAAAAGATATACATGGGGGTAACATATCTGACAAGGTGTGTTGGTCTCTACTTGAGTATGACCAAATACATGAAAATGTACCTTACAAAACACATGGTTTGAGACACCTAGGGGATATTATTTGGAAATTCACAACCTCATAACAATCCATAATGAAGGATTTAAATAGATTATGGATATTAATGACCATGTATAAATATATGGTGTTATAGATTAATTATGTGGGTGTCCTGATTTAAACATCCAATATGTGATTTTTGATGATTTTGTTTCTTTCCACTGTGGTAAGGGATGATCACAATATGATTTCTAGTTTTAATCAATTGAGGGAACCAGAATTAAATGGGTTATCATTAAATTTGACAGAAACTTTTCCTATGATAATTCAAATGGGATGGTCACTATAGTGAAGATGTGGTGATCATACATAGTCAGTTTTTATGGAACATGATTAATAACATGTACCTTAACAAACTTTTAAAAGCACCAAGGAAGAAGAGTATGGAGTTCAATAAGAGTCTGGGTAATAGAGAACATGGAGAAAATAATATTCAATTTCCTTTGTTTCATGAATAGTCAAAGAATCACTTAAGTTAATTTCTTAGAGGAACAAGAAGATGTTTTGACTGGGGAAAATAAAAACACAAATAAAGTAACGACAATGGAAAAACAATTTTTTAGTTAATGAAATATATAGAAATATTGGACTCCATAATAAAAATAATAATTCTTAATTTATTTATGTATGTAATGAATAGTCATTATGCAAATCAATAACCCAATTTTAAATCTCATGATATGAACTAGGAATGTGGTTCGAGTAATTGTTATATTGTCGATGATGGTTAGACTAAAAATAAAACGTGAAATCAAATAGAGATTAAATAATTAGATGAGGTATCCATATTATTAAATATTAATTATTTGGAATAATAAATGTTTTCATGTATTTGGATTCACTAATTATGTTATATTAATGGAAAAAATTAATGGACCATTCAGTTTATATATTTTTCTCTAGATTTCAAAGTGTAGGTTGAATGTTTCCAATAGACTACAAATGTAATTTAATGAATATTAGCATTTTTACTAAGGTAATAAAACCCTTAAAATTTCCCTTATGAAAATAAAATGTTTTTGGATAATGTTATCTTAGATATTAATAAGTAAATTGGATGTAACTGATTTCCATAGAACTGGAATAAGATATGTTGAAAAGTTGGTTTTCTATCATGGATGGAATTGACCACTTTTGGACTTAAGGAATGTATAAAATAAACTATTGAATAAAGAAGTATACATGTATTCAATAATGATGTATGGTAATTTAGGTAATTTCCAAAGTTATAGAGAAATTATAATGACTGTATTCATATGTTTGGAATGTACAATCCAATGATACCTTATCTTATATAGTATATTAATGTTATGTTGATTAATTAAACATCATTATAAAATTTTGTATTTTTAGTTTTCTGAAGGAATGCATAGTTATCCATTTATATAAATTTTAAGGTAAATATTAGTTAATGATTGTGATATTGTAGTATTATCTCACCATAGGTGGATATATTCATATTTGGCAATGGGTTCTAACATTTTAAATGTGAAATAGAAATATGGAAGGACCTACCATTCTATTTATTTATCTCATGATCTACTACTGTTTTAGTAATGAAAAAAATATCTTAATTTCTTGGAATAAAAGATGAATTTGAAATTGAATGTGAAAAAAAATTGGTGAAGTTCTCCTAAAATAATGTATGTATTTATTCTCATTAAAAAATTTTAAAATCTAGGGAAAATTTCTTGGATCCAAAAATGTTATTCCACTACCCTCTTTATGATGAATCAAATAGTTCTTTAGAAGAACTTATATTTACGGATTTGCGATTGTTAAATTTTTGTTGGACATGTTCTTTATCAATCTCTCTCAGAACATGATAGTTAGGCTTCTCTTCCATGTCCATTGTATCACATTACACATATGTAGTCCTATGTTGAATCCAAATTATTTTTTACACTTGGAAACTATTAATCTTTTATCATTCCATTTTTACTAGAATGTTTTACTATTCATTTATACAATGTAGTTTTCTATGAACATAACATTCATGTATTATCATTTGGTAACCCATATTAATTTTCATGGTTAAATTAATTATAAGGGAGGTAGAATGTGAAACCTTGATATTTTGTTGATTTCATTGAATCCAATTAATTTTTTCGATATTTTTGAATTTACTCAATGCTAAATACAACTTTTGATATATGATAAACACAATGTTTGGAATGCATTATACACAACACCCAGTTGATATTTGTCTATAAGAAACATTTTTATTAGCATTTAGTATATTGGAAACTATGATTTTCATTTGTTATACATAATTTCTACTTTTTTTAAATCTTTTATTAAATGAAATATTGGGTTTTACCGAACAATAGTATATTATTAAAATATTATTATTTAATTATATATAACCTAAATTTTATGATAGATATTATGTATGAAATAAAATAAATTATTAAAAAATAAATGTTTATGAGATGAACTTATTGGTTACGAATTACGTATAAATGAAAAATATATACTAATCGAATATAAAAGCAATTATTATGTTTTACCTCCAAAGTAGTTTTTTCATAATGAATTAAATTAATTAATATTATTCAATGATTTTAATGATATATATATATATATATATTTTAATCAAATATTTTTTCGACATAAGACAAGAAAAACCATAAATTTATACAAAATAACCTATATTTTTAAAAGGGTAATTATATCACATTTAAATTATGAACCAATTTTAAATATAACTTTTAAAACTTCTATATATTATATCATATAAATAATATTATAAGTTAAAATATGAAAGTAAAAAATTTATTTGGTTTACATTTTTGATATTTTTCTAATAAGTTTCATGCTTTGATGACTAGTAAAAAAATATTAATTTTTAATTGAAAAATACTTTTTCATTGGAATAATGTATATAGTTAAATTAGATTTTTGATTGATTTTAATGTATTATAAGATAAAAATTTACCACATAATCTAATTTTGGTCATTGACATCAATTTTACATTTAATTTCGTTATAAAAACCTTTTAATCTTTTGAATGTTTAACATTGAAAACCCATTTAATCACCCCTTCAACGGGATTAATTTTAAATTATTTTTAGAAGCTTAGGTGTATTGAACAATAAAAAATGGCTTTAATAATTTGAATCAGATATGTCAAACATTATTAAATAGGTTATCATTGTTTTCGGACAATATCAATAGTAGATTTAAAATTCTTTAATACAATGATTAAATGTAAATAAGATAAGTATTAGGTAAACAATATATAATAAATATTAGGAAACCATCCAATCACTTGAACAAACTATTCTTTTTAATTTATTTAGACCATTAAAACATAAGGATCTATATATAATTATTAATGGTCAAATTTCTATGAAAATGACATAAATATTATCAATCTCAAAGGGAGTGACAAAATGTAACACATTTACATCAAATAAGTTTAATATTTTAAATACGTGAATAAATAAAATATACGATCTACTACATATATTTTTCAAAAATGTAAATTTTTTATATACATCATTGTATTTTAATTTTATTTTATAGTCAATAAATATTTATCCCATAAAATTAAAACATGAGTATTTAATAATTACTCAATTAATGAAAAAATTAATAAATTTACATTATAAATAATAAAAGAAATAAAATTTAATATATGTAAGTTAATACATGAATGTTTTGGGCGAATATTACATGTTAGTGGTGTCATATATGTGATTTTTTTGAATTTATCTTATTGTATGTAGTTTCTTAAGTTCAATTTTATGAATAATGTCAAAATTTATACTTGTGATATTTTTCAAAAATAATAATTTATTAATTTACTAAACATAATTTAAATATTAATTAAGGTAAATGGTTTGACATGATATCCATATAATAATAAACTCTCTATTTATGGTCTAATTGACACTTTATATGTAAAAAAATACATACTCTTTACATTAAAATAATTTCTACCATAGTCAAAATTATAATAGGTTAACTAATGGTAAATCAAAAATATATTTTTTCAAATTACCTCAAATCCAATATAAAATGTTTTGGATGATGATATTAAAACCAAATATTGACTAATATTCTACTAAATTTAAATTTTCATGTACATGGATTGAGTTTTAATTAATTACAAAATATTATTTTTCGTGATTCAAAAAAGATCCCCTCACTGTCATTATAAAAGGTCACCACCTCCCTCATCTCATTTCATCACATATATCATAATAACATTATAAACCTCTAACATGTTCCCCTATAAACATTCTAAGAAATATTATATAGTTTTTGTATTTCCCATATGACCAACTCTAGGGACCATTATAGGAGATCCAAAGGAGTTGTTTCAAAGAAAAGGTAATCTCTCTAATTGACCATTATCATTTTATACTCTTCCTTAACTCCTCTAAATCTATGATATGTGACATAAACTAAAATCATAAACATCTTAAATATGATTATACGTTATAATAGTTATTAACATACCATTATATATCCTCTTTCCCATAAAAAATGAATGTATTGCTCGTGCGTATGTACGAGATACCATCTCCATATAGCCATATAATTCATTCTACATTAACGTATTTTATGATGTGTTTAATATTTATATATTTTATTTATGTTATAATAATACTTATGTAAGGATAAAATAATTCTACATTTTCACCATCTATCTAATAGGTTGGTAAATTGAAAACATCGCTTGTGCGTAGGTATGACATATCTTCTCTATGATGTGATGTGATTCGGTATTCAGAAATATTACACTTGGATGGTATGAATATATTATATATATATAAAACTAAAATTATTTTTTAATGATAATATAACAAAGGATTTTATTTCTTTTAATACGATAACATAATGAAAACATCGTTCATGCATACATATGACCTACCATATCAGTAAAGAGTGTATTTTATTTTATATCTATATATTTTATGAATCAATATGAGTACATATAATATATATATATATATATTTTAAAATAATATTGTATTTATAAATATGATGATTTTGAAATCATGATCTATTTAAGAAAACAAAACTATACAAATAAACAAATGAACGAAACCAACACCGTTATTTCCAAAAACATTACATTAAAATGAAATTGTAAATAAGAGAGTAATATAATGTAATAAATAAATCATATATGGTATATATATATAATAATGATTTTGTGGTATATGTATAGAAAAATATATTTATAATAAATATGGTTTGATCATGTACGAAATAAGTGAATACATAATGTTAGGGAATTTCATATCACTTTATATTTCATTGAGATACCTTCTGTATTCACCACTTGATTATTTTTTGTGGTGTATATACCCTTATATGACATGTTATATCCTTAATTTAATTAAATTAATTTTATTAAAATAATTATATGATGGTATTCTATTACAGGGTTCATGATTATATTGTAAATCAAGTAGTATGTAATTTATGTCTCACTTTTATTTTTGTGAGACACGTGTCTTATACAGTACTTTTTTTGTATACATGATGTATATACTACCATGAATGTAATATAAAATCATATTCATTAAATTTATAGGTAATTACATATCAATTTTATGAACTTTATTTCCTTGGTTTTATGGTTCAAAAGGTACCAAATCGGTAAGGTAATTTTGTCTCACTTTTCCTTTTTTGAGTTACATGTTATGTTACACTGCTGTATTATTTTACAGGGTGTATATTGTAACCGCCCACATAAATAATGAGTAATAAATTTTCATATTTATTAATATTTATTCATTAAATATTAATTTTTTTAAAAGGGTTGCTATGTTTAATAGTGTACCCGATACGCAAAAAACGAGTTTCTTTGATATCTTACGTTGCACACTAATAATATAATATTATTATTTAATATGGTAGTTAAATCCTAGCCATTGAATTGGTGGTAATGAAAACAACTAACTACATTATGATTGTAAATGTTTGTTAGATGTATTTACATTTATCCAATAAATGTTATAGGCTTAAAAAGTGAATGCATCTAATTTTAAGCATAATTTACATTAAAAGGTCGATTTACCACGTTTTAATGGAGAACCCTCTTTAAATATAGTTTTGTCACTTTAATAAATTATATTTGATCAAATAAAATCCTTATCTATAATTGGGACCTCAAAATTTACTTTCTGTATGTTTTTGGAATTTTTCCGATAAAGTTCGTTTTAAAAATGAATAGTGAAAATATTGTATTTTAATTCAAAACAGATTTTTAATCTAATTTATTTATATGGTTAGAATATATTTTTTATCACTTTTAATGTGTAATTATAATATATTTTTACCATTTAATCTAATTTTGGTCGTTGGAATTAATTTCATTTTGATTTTGGACATAAACAAGTGTGAATCATTTGATAGGTATTGTTTCTTAAAAACACGCTACTTGTTTTAACAACAAAAATTAATATTAAAATTAATTAATGCCAATTTTATGTTTTAAATTTGGAAAAATAAATATAATTTTTGAATTCATAATATCAAATATATCTTAGGGTGAATATTTGGTATTTTTCTGGAAAAACATTAATTTTTGATGAATAGTGAAACTACATAGTAGTAGTTAAAAAAGTGCCTTTTTCATTTAAATTAAAATTTATCACTTCTGTGAATTTAATTTCAAAAATAAAACATACATTGTTGTTATTGTTATGTAAAATATGGTTCAATAAGATGAAAATAATTTTTGGGAAATAGTAACTTCTGACTTTTATTTACCACAGTTAAATGTAAATAGGGCAATTCAAGGTAAAATAAATATTGTAATAATTCAAAATTACTTTAACCCATGTCCAAACATTATTTAATGAGACATTTCCGACCATGGGCATCTTTGGGTTGGCTTTGGGACCCCATGTAGCCATTTAAGAGTGATAATGACACTTTAGATTAAATAATTTAATATAAAGGCAAAAATGACAAAAACCAAAATCTTTTAGTAAATTAATTTTTATATGGTGTCATATAAGTCATATTTTCTACTATAAATATTATTTAGAAATTTAAAAATATTTACTACATTATATGCTATTTTAAAATTATTAGACATCAAATAAGTTGAATTATATATGACGCAATAATGATACAATATTTACCTCATTAATTAATGATTTTAATAAATAAGATCATAATGATTAAAATATTATTTAAAACATGTCCAATTTCTATTTTATGATTCTATTTCAACCATGAGTAATATTATCTTATACTATAAGGATTTATGGACCTTTAGAAACCGAATATAATTATTGAATAAAATAATATTTTCTCACTTTCCTAAAGAACCCTTCCTCTACCAAATAAAAGGAGACCAATTCTAACCAATTCCTTACACCTTTACATCCATTAAGATCATCCAAGAATTTCCTAATTAATCTCCCTACATTCCTCTCCTCCTCCTAGAAGCATTACCTTAGGCATAAGGCACTTCAAGAAGTCCTTTTGGTTCAATCCAAAAGAAGTTACCCAAATTTAAGGTAAATGTTTTCTTATCTTCTTTTATTTTATTTTACTTCTCCAACACCAAAACACTTTTTATTGATTTATTTTATAGAAAAACAGTATAATAAATATACTAGGGTGTTTTTATGATAAGGGTTATAACTATACATACACACACCTCCATCTAATGGGTAATGAACATAATGTTTCTATGGATGGAAAAATAACGCATCTCGAAACGATGATTGTTCAATTACCTCCTACCACCTATCATGGTGGAAATTATGATGGAACTGTATTTATATATGATATATTATATGTTTATGGTTTCTTTATGCTTCTTTATTTTCCATTTATATCAGATCCTTGTGGTGTCCATTATGGGTAAACGTGATAATTTCATTTGAGGATGTGCGGACTACCGCCCCCTCAAAGTGATATGTCTCGATAATGCCACATTAAGATGTATAAAGGATGGAGTTAATGATATTATATATGATATTATACTGGAATTATAATATACTTATGTATCATTAAATTTTAATTAAATTAAAGATAGAAATAGAAATGAAAGTTGTGTTCTAGCGTACGTACGGCCTACCATCTCGATGAACGGTGCATTTCAATTATTATCTACAAAATGTTATGTACTGATATAAATAAAAATATATACTGGATATATATTCTTTAAATTATATATACATCTTTAATATCATTCTGGAGGTAATGGACTACAGACCACATGGACAAATTGTAATTATAATAAGTTTATTTTTTTCTCAAGTTCCAAACATTGATAAAATAACCCATATGAACTCAAATAATTAAACTGTTGGTATAGAAAGATAATAAGTGATATAAAATGAATAATAAACGTTAAAATTTTTCATTATTAATTAGATATTAACTTAATTATATTATTCAGGAAGAACATGGAACATACGAGTCAAGTAGGACACGAGGTGAGTGATTTTCTTATCTCACTTTTAATTCAGTGATATTTCCATTGTTCTCCACTAATTCATTGCATGTGGTGTACTGTGTACGGTAATTTGTTATATATTATCATGACTCTTATTATATTAATGGTGTGATGTGATAAATTTTGTTGTTGTTCTCTTTTGGTCATGTGACTCTGTTAATTACATCGTGGTAAAGGATTTCATCTCACTTTTTATTCCCGTGAGATTCATGTTATACTTTCCACAATTTCATTTTTTGTGGTTTATGTACTACCCATGATTATAATATTTGTGTAATATTATTTCATTAATGATTATTTACATCTTCATTTTACGATCCTTCTTTCATGTGGGGTATGTTTTGAAGGTTATCAAATCGGTAAGGGAACCTTTGACCCTCTATTTAAAAGACTTATTTTCTGTTATGTCTTTTAATTTACATCATATTATGTTGGGGGATGTGTTCTTATATATCCTCATTGATTTAAACGTTATGTAAAAGTTATTAGATACCATTTTTATCTCATCAATCCATTTTCTATATTATAAAAGTGACACTGTTAGGCTTTTCGAAATTTTGCATAGGAACTTCTTAACTAAATTACAGTTCATAGGGATAAACTTGTAATTATTGAATTTGTCATCCTATGAATATGTGTGAGTGAACTATGATTGTTTTACACTTAATATCCACTTAGATTGGTTGTATATATATTTTTCACACATAATTATGTGATTTATTTATCTTTAATTTAAGCATACTATCCTTATAAGGGATTTCATCTCAACTTACATTTCTACAGATACTTCATTGTTGTTATGCACCAATTCACTCTTATATTGTGTATATAATGTACTTTGACATAATATATCATGAATAAAATTATTCTCATTCATGTATAATGTTCTGATTAAATGTTATTCATCATTTATTTGTATTCATGCATCTCTATTTTTTTTAAAATACTCTTTATCTCAAATATTGTTTTAATTGTTTTAAATAGTTATTCTTTTAAATATTTCTCATTAATTCCCATGTTTTCAAAGTGGGATTCATGATTTATTTATATGGACATTAATTTTTTCAACTGATAATTCATTTAAAGGTTTCAAAGTGGTATGAGACACTTTGATTCAAAAATCACATTTAAAGGGTTTTGAAAATGATTTGATAAACATTGTATTGATATATTGGAATGTGGAAATGTTATATTTCTTTTATACATGTGTTATGTGTTATGATAATTTTATGTTCAGTAAGAATTGTTTACGTATAAGGGTGGTTCTATGATAAACCTTGGGCGGGTGAGCCCGAGATTGTTCTCCAATGAATTGGGTAACATAACGGAGGTAAACATGATGTTTCTCCTAAGAGATTTAGAGAAAATACTATGATGGGTATTCCATGTGTAACTCCCTACGTAGCTGTGATAGATACAATTTATGTTTGATATTGATGCCATATATAACCTTTATGATTTATGATTTTTTTGTGTTATTCATAAATCATATGATTTCGTAAGGTATGTTATGATAGGAAGGTATGGTTTCATTGATTTGTATTTATTGATGAGCTAATGTTTTCCTTCCTTATTTTTTATCCTTTACTAAGCTTTTTTTGCTCATCTGAAGTTTTTGAAATGTTTTCCACAAGACTTAAATATTAATAGGGTCAAGGATGGGATCATGGAAAAGTCATGTTGTCTAAAACATGGAACTTGACATGTTTCTTTGTAAGAGTTTTTATTTTATAAAGAAAATGGATACTGAGTAGTAGTGTCTACATGTAATATTCAAGTTGGTATGTAATAGTTATGGCCTAATTATCCAACACTCTAAACTGGAAAAGATCCTCAATGTGAATTATTCATTTAATTCAATATAATTTAATGTTTTAATTTTGGGTCCTTATTGTTCGTATCCAAGTCGGTTTAGACAACTTTATGGACTAGAAGTTTTCATTAGACACATGGGTAGTCCATATGTCAATTATTTTTATTTAATACTTGTTTTATAACATTTTTAGATCATGTAATATCTGTTAAAAATCAAAGGAGGAGGATCAGAAATGACATTATTATCTCTTCCTGATTACATTCTTACAATAATTATTTCAAAGTCATGTTCGGAAGATTGTGAAACTTTTTCTAGCATAAAACTCACTTGCATGCAGTTGTTTGAGATATCTAACACCTCCACTATAACTTGTTATCATAGTGGATCATGGGTTTTATTTAGACAAATCCTATTTTCAAAATATTCTCATATTTTCAAAAAGGTAAATATTATCAAGGCATTTTCAAATATTTTACCTTATCACAATATTTTGAAGCATATTATGATTTTAAAAATGGTGTTGAAGAAGGAGAAACTTACGAAACATATTTATGTTTTATTTTACAATATAGTCACTCAGCACATACCTATGGTATTCCAAAAGGACCATTAATTTAATGTTTAAACTCAAATTTGGTCTGACTATTTTATAAAAATCATGTTTTATTAGATGTTTTGAAATTATATGTCATAAATGATTATTTTCCAAAACTGGTTTTCTGTGAACACCCATGTGAACCATGTTGTACAAGGATTATTTGGATGGAGGAAGAAAATGATTCTAAATGATCTCTAAATCATTGTTGCAATGCATGGACCTTCTACCTACGTGAACAAGATGATGATGAAACCAAATGGACACCATGATCATGGTATGATGTTCTTCATTTTGGGGATCATTTTATTTTTTCATATGGTGGTGAAATAAGTCTTCAAGAATTATTTTGTTGAGATCATGATGAATTTAGATAAAATTGAGAGGTATAAGGAAACCATAATGGTTAAAACATGTTAGGGTTATTTTTGAGTTTTATAAAAAAGGACAACCCGTAGGATGAGTGACAACCCATTGCATCCAGCAAGGCTGTAGGAATTGAACCCACAACCAAAGGGCAATAATGTCACATCGCCTACAACTAGCCTACATGAAGTCCCTAGTTAGAATGACTTATTATTTTAGAGAAATGATTTTATGGAACAAGAATATGTTGAATTTTGGGACTTATGTTTGAACAAATAGATATACTTAGGATAGAAAAATGATTAAGTGATTAAGTGAAAAAGGTTGTTGTGGAAGACCTACTCTCTTTAGACGAAACACTATATGCTTAAGGAAAATTGAATAACATGGGATTTATAATGTGGAGTAATGGTTGAGATAGTAACGGAAATTTATTAAAGAGAAAAGAAAACAGTACAAGAAAAATACAAACAAAAAACACCAAAACCATAAAAAATGGTTAAGGTGAAAAGGAAAGAGACCAAAGCAGACAACAACCCTGGCCTTTATAAGCCAAAAAATAACAACAAGAAAGCCTACCCTCCACCAAAGGAATCCAACAATCCCAAGATGACTTGCCTCTGAAACCAGTCTTCTATCCTTTCCTGCCTCAAACCATCAACAATGTGAATATTCATCTCCTGAAAAAAGAAGAACTAGACCCCCAAAAAATAGTTCCCAATCCCCTAGAAGGAACAAATAATTGGAAGTCTCCTGCTGTGTCAAAAGACAATGCTGGAATCTAAAAGCCAGCGTGATTCCTCTGACCTGAATATTCTCAACTGAAGGAATCACCTGATTCCACAAGTGCCAAACCAAAATTTTCAACTTCCAAGGTATACCCTTGTACTAAAGATAGGATCCCCCCATCAATATTGCCTCTAGAAATAATGAGATCCATGAAACCCAACTCTGAAATCTTCAAAAGAATGATCTGAAAAGAGTACACCTATTCAGCTCATCGACCAATCATAATTATATCAAACACCTCCCACTGCACCATGGATAAAAATGACTCCAGGAAATCCAGATAATTTTCCACAGATTGATGTCACCACGACCCACTTCCCATCGAACTTTATTATCAGTCCCTTTCTGCTTTAAAGCAGTATCCGAGATTTTCCTGAAAAATGACTACAAGTTCTTCATAGTATTGATGCAGAAATCCAGCTCTGTAACTGAATTATGATCACAATACTGCCCAGCTTCAACCTTTGTGGAAGTATCCAGGTATGAAACAATAATTACAACTTCTTTATCATCATGTAAAGAGATAAAAAAACATGGATTTCAATCTGAAAATTCAGAAAAAACTGATACTCATCCTCCTCATTCTGTAAGTCATAAACCATAAACATTGCTAATCTCAGAGAATAGGTGAAAATCCTCCTTTGAAACCCATTCAAAAACCGACTAAGAAAATATGGAATTGAAACCAATGCCATAAAGTGACAAGAACAAGCCGAGAGAAAACTCATGGTAAATTATTTCCAGATTCAGTCAGCTCATCAAGACATGCTTTAGTCATGGTAATATGCTTTGAACTCCTAACCTTTAAAGCAGTATCCATGATTTTCCTGGCTTTAGGGGGTCTCCCTACTTTCCTTTTCAAACATTGAGGACCTTTGCAGCCTTGAAGCAGGTCCTCAATGTTAACAACTTCAGGTAAGCCACTATCCTTTGAAAATCTTTGTGAGCATCCATGGGAACCAGAATGATGGGCAGCATTTTGAGAATTTTTTTCAGAAGCAACATTACTGTTAACAATAGATAACATAGCCGAAGTATCAGACATGCTCTCCATGGAAGCTGGAAGATGAATCTGCAGGTTCTTCTGAGTATTGATGCTGAAATCCAGTTCTGTAACTGAATTATGATCACAGTTCTGCCCAGCTTCAACCTCTGTGAAAAAATGCAGGTTTGAATCAACAAAAACATCTTCTTTATCATCCTGTAAAGAGATTAAAAAATCATGGATTTCAGTCTGAAAATTCAGAAAAAACTGATACTCATCCTCCTCATTCTGTAAGTCATAATCCAGAATACAAAAATCATTGCTAATCTCAGAGAATAGGTGAAGATCCTCCTTTGAAACCCATTCAAAAACTGGCTGAATAGGCACAAGATTTAAGATCTGCACTTCCTACTCAGCCACATCAGCCCATGAAACTCTTTGCGATGAAGAAGAAACAGGATACTTTGATAAAGAAGCATTTTCCAAAGGAATATGAGTTTTAACATGGGGGGCATCTGACTTTAGAATTCCTTTTTTTCAATAAAAACAGCCTTGTTCTGTTTATATCTTTTGACATCATTCCATTCAGAAACCTTAGATGACACATTGGAATTTCTCTGAATCAACCTACAGTTAGAGATATTATGTCCCACAATTTTACAGACATCACAAAAGTAGGGCACATTCTCATATTCCAATCGAATATCAGATTTAATGCCATTAGCATTAAACATAATCGAAGCAGGTCTTTTGACTTCCAAGTTAATGTCCACAAGAATTCTGGAAAAATAACCATTTTCACCATCCAAGGTGTGCTGATCTATCCTCATAGGAGTACCAATACATGAAGCAATGTCGTTGAGGATTCTAGGATGCCAATACACCCAATTTAATCCATGCAATTTTACCCAAATTTGTGCATTAGAATGCTTGAGATTAAAAGGATTAAAATTAAAATTCCCTGCTGATAACCATAGAATTCCAGGTTTGAGTTGAAGGCTACCTATCTTCCAAACCGAATTCAAGGAAGCAGAGGAGGAAAATATAATGTGAAAATACCCTTTTCCGATTGAAATAAATTTCCAATCTCTTAAACTCCAGCAATGAGAAATTCTGTTTTTGAGATCAACAAAAGACCAGGGTTTGTCTCCCTTCGAGTAAATAACACGACCCAGTAATGAATACTTACAAAGGTCCAGCCGTTGCTGCAATGCATTTGAATCCGCAACCACTGAGAATCCACCATTTTCTAACCTGGTGATATTTGATTTAGATGAATCCACCTTTGTAGGATTTTCTGCTCCAGAAAGAACCTCTGCGAAGGAAAGATTCTTCTTTCGAAGAATCGATGAATCTTTGAAGCCCGAAGGTTCGAAAATTTCCTTCGCTTCTTGACGATTGTCCCTGAAGGACATTTCCCACTCTGGATTGAATGAATCCATTGAGAGATTCAGGTAATAATATCAAGGTTATCCGAATCGCCATTGATGCGAAGGAAGCTTAGGTTTCTTTCTCCGAATCGCCATCCTCCGAAAACACTAGTCTTACACTCAATAATGGTTGAGATATTATATTGGAAGAATATATATTGATTTGGGTTATTTTTGGAAATGATTAACCTATGATAGAAAATATATGATTAGGTTAATTACACATCCGTATAAGACATTCAGAGTAGTCGTGGTTTTGGGGATAAATATTATGATTTAATGTGAAATACTAAGTGATTTAAATCCTTCTGAGTTTTAGGGTTCAATATTAGTTTTGATTATTTTGATGAATTTTAAGGACAATTCTTTATTGAATGGTCTTTCTTGAACTTTGGGTAATTTTTGTAAAATTTTGGATATCTAAAGTAGTATTTCTTTTTATAAAGGAATATCTTTTAGGTGATTATATGATCTCGTACTAACCATTTTGGTTTAAGATAACATCTAAAGACTAGGTAAATATATTGTTCATCTTTTTTGGATTATGTGATTCACTCAATTTTGGTTATAACACTTTTAATGTGAACAAGTGATCATGAATACTCATCTTTTAGAGGAAATATGAGTCTCTGGTAGGAATTTAATAAAGGATGAAAGTCTACATGAAAAGTAAGTATGTTTGCTTATGATATTAGTTAAGCTCATAAATAAATTCATCAACGTTATGAAATGTATCATAAACCAAAAACCTTGCCTGTTAAATTTTCCTACTGGGGAATCAAGAACCGTTGAACCCATCACATGTTTATGATTTTCTTGTGGTCAACATTCTGTTAATCATGTTTTCTATCTATCTCCATCAGAACTTGACTATTTATGTTCTCTTTCATATCCATGTTTTCCTACATGGAATCCTACTATGGGTAATCTCGGGTGACCTTTGTACATCTCTTTCATTCTTTTAAAGTGATATATTTATTGACTTTTTGTCTGATTAGTGAATTTCAATTATGTTTCCAAGCCCTACATTAAAATTTCAAGGACAAAATTCCCCAAAGGGGGGAAGGATGTAACATCGAAGGTAAATAATGAGTAAATTTTTTTAATATTTATTAATATTTTTGAATTAAATATTAATTTTTCATTAAAAGTGTTTCTATGTTCTATAGCATACCCGATACACAACAATGGGTTTCTTTGAAATCATACATTACACAATAATAATATAATATTATTATTTTAATGATATTTAACTCCTAGCAGTTGAATTGGAAGGAATTAACCAAAATAGATTCAATAAGACTATACATGTTTGTTAAATTTATTTACATTTATCCTGTAAAATTTAGAGGCTTAAAATGGGAATGAATCTAATTTTATGCATAATTTATATTAAAAGTTAGATTTACCTCTTTTTAATGGAAACCCCTCTTTTAATCTTGTTTTGGTCACTGTAATACATTCAATTTCATTAAATAAAATCCTTCTTTAGAATAGGGATATTAAAATATTCTTTGTGTAAATTTCTGAAATTGTTCCAATAAAGTTCATATTTTAATGAATAGTGAAAATATTGTTATTTAATTCAAAACTATATATTAATATAATTTATTTATATGGATATATTATCTTTTAAATTGGTTTTAATGTTTAATTATAATATATTTTTACAATTTAATCCAATTTTGGTCATTGAAATTAATTTGACTTTGAATTTTGACATATACAAGTGTCAATCTTTTGATAGGTATTGTTTTTTAAAAATACGCTAATTGTTTTAACAACAGGAATTAATTTTAAAATTAAATAATTCCAAATTTATGTTTTTAATTTGGAAAAATAAAAAACATTTTTGAATTCGCAATATCAAATTTATCTTAGGGTTAATTTTTGGTATTTTTCGGAAAAACCTCAATTTTTGATGAATTGTGAAACCACTTAGTAATAGTTAAAAATGTGACCTTTTAATTTAACTAAAGTTTTACCACTTCTATGAATTGAATATAAAAAATCCATCATACATGGTTGTTATTATTAAGTAAAATTTGGTTCAATAAGATGAAAATATTTTTTGGTGAATAGTAACTTTTGACTTTTATTTACCGCGGATAAAGTTAAATAGTGTAATTCAAGGTAAAAAATTTTATTTTAATAATTTAAAATTACCTTAACACTTATAAATACTTTATTTTATGAGTCATGGAAGACCATTGGAATCTTTGGATCGAATTTGGGACCCCATGGAGCCATTTAGGAGTGATAATGACACTTTAGATTAATTAATTTAATGTAAATGAAAAAATGACAAAAACAAAAATCTTTTAGTAATTTAATTTTTTTATTGTGTTATATAAGTCATATTTTCAACTATAAATATTATTTATAAATATAATATGATTTTATACATTATATTATTTTTTTAAAAAATATTAGACATCAAATATATTAAATTATATCTGACACAATAATGATGCAGTATTTACCTCATTAATAAAATATTAAGATAAATAAGATCATAATGATTAAAATATTATCTGAAACCAGTCCAATTCTTTTTGAATGATTTTATTTCGACCATGAGACATCGTATCATCAACTATAATGATTTTCGGATCTTTAAACACCGAATATCATTATATAATAAAATAATATTTTCACTCTTTCCAATAGAGCCCCTCCTCTCCCTATTAAAAAGAGATCACTTATAACCAATTCATCACACCTCTAAAGACTTTATAATCATCCATAATATATCCAATTAATCTCCCTACATCCCTCTCCTCCTCCTAGAAGCCATTCCTTAGGCAGAAGGAACTTCAAGAAGTCCTTTTGGTTCAAACCAATGGATTTTACCCAAATTAAAGGTAACTGTTTCCATAACTTTTTTTATTTTATTTTACTTCTGCAACCCCTAAAATCTTTTATTTCGTTATTTTATAACAAAAAAAATACTATAAATATACTAGGATGTTTTTATGAGAAGTATTCTAACAACAGTTACACACACCTCCTCCTAATGGTTGAAGAACATAATGTTTCTATTGATGGAAAACTAACGCCTCACGAAATGATGATTGTTCACTTACCTCATACCGCCTCTCATGGTGGAAATTATGATGGAACTGTATTTATATATGATATATATTATGTTTATGTTTTTTTTATTATTCTTTATTTTCTATTTATATCATACACTTATGGTTTCCATTATGGGTTAACGTGATAATTTCATTTGAGGAAATGCGGACTACGACCCAATCAAAGTGAAATGAATCATTAATGCCCCAAGTGGGAATTATAAAAGCTGGATATAATGATATTATATAATTTTTTATACTGGGATTATAATATACCTATGTATAATTATGTTTTAATTCCATTAAAATAATAAATATAAATGAATGTATCATTCATGCGTACGTACGGCCTAACGTCTCCATGAACGGTGCATTTCAGTTATGGTCTCCAAAATGTTATTTAATATTATAAATACATATATATATTGTTTATATAAGATTTATATGATATCTAAATCACTATTATCATTCTGGAGATAATTTACTATTGATCACATGGAAAAATTGTAATTATAACATGTTCATTTTTTACTCAAGTTCTGAACATCGATAAAATATCCAATATGAACTCAAATAATTAACCATTTGTTATAGTAAGATAATAAGTGATATAAAAGGAATAATAAACTTTAGAAAATTTCATATTGAAGTAGATATTAACAAAATTTTATTATTCAGGAAGAACACGAAACATACGAGTCAAGTAGGACACGAGGTAAGGGATTTTTTATCTCACTTTTAATTCCGTGAGATTTCCATTGTTCGCAACTTATCCATTGCATGTGGTCTATTGTGTAACGAAATTTGGTATATATTATCATTATTCTCATTATATTCATGGTATTCTATGATAATTTTTTTTGTTATTAACTTTTGGACAGACGACTCAGTTGATTACAACGTGGTTAAGGGTTTCATCTCACTTTTTTATTCCAGTGAGATTCATGTTATATTTGCCACTATTTCCTTTTGGGTAGTGTATGTAATGCCCATGATTGTAATATATGTTTAATGTTATTTAAATTATGAGTATTTACATCATGATTGTATGATCCTTCTTTCATGTGACATATGTTTTGTATGTTACCAAATCGATTAGGGATCCTTTGACCCTCCACTATTTAAAAGACTAATTTCATGTTATGTCTTTTAATTTACATATTATTATGTTGGGATATGTTCTTATATATCATAATTGATGTAAAATTTATGTAAAAGTGATGATATACCCTTTTTATCTCATCAAACCATTTCTTAATTCTAAAAGTGACATCGTTAGGCTATTCGAATTTTTGAAAGGGAACTTCTTAACCAAATATCAATTCTTTGGGTTAATCTTGTACTTCTTGAATATGTAGATCTATGAATTTGTGTGAATGAACTTTTATTTTATTATGCATAATATCCACTTATATTGGGTGTATTTATACTTTTCAAACCTAATTATGTGATTTATTTATCTTTAATTTAAGGATATCATCTTTATAAGAGATTTCATCTCAATTTACATTTCTACTGAGACTTCATTGTTGTTATACACCAATTCTCTCTAATATAGTGTATATAATGTCCTTTGACATATTATTTCATGACTCCCCTTATTATCATGATATTATAATGTTCTTATTAAATG
This sequence comes from Viscum album, assembly GCA_963277665.1. Taxonomy (NCBI): domain Eukaryota; kingdom Viridiplantae; phylum Streptophyta; class Magnoliopsida; order Santalales; family Viscaceae; genus Viscum; species Viscum album. Next base: position 2,097,332,821 of record OY728159.1, on the reverse strand, counting down.
TTATTACTCATTTATTTGTATTCAAGAATCTCTCATTTTGTTAACAAAACTCTTTTACCAAAATATTGTTTTAAAAATTTTAACGATTTATTCTTATAAATATTTCTCATTAATTTACATGTTTTAAAAATGGGTTTTATGATTTATTTATATGTACATTAATGTTTTCAAATGATAATTCATTTAAATGAATCAAAGTGGTATGGGACACTTTGATTCAAAAATAACTTTTTAAATGGTATTGAAAATGATTTGATAAATCATTATTTTGATATATTAGAATGTGGAAATGTTATCTTTCATTTATACTTGTGTTATGTGTTATGAATATTTTTTGTTTATTGGGAATTGTTTTCTTATATGTGTGGTTCCATGATAAACCTAGGGTGGGTGAGCCCGAGATAGCTCTCCAATGCATTGGGTAACGTTATGGAGGTAAACGTGATGTTTCTCCTAAGAGATTTAGGGAATATACTGTGATGGGTATTCCATGTGTAACCCCCTACATAGCTCTGATAGATAAAATTTATTTTTTATATGGTTTATGTAAGTATCCTATATGATTTATTACTTGTGTGTGTTATTCTTAAATATTTTGATTTCGAAAGGTATTTTATGATTGAAAAGTATGGATTCATTGATTTGTATTAATTGATGGACTAAAGTTTTCATTCCTTATTTTATAACCCTTACATTGATTTTTATCCTCAACCCACGTTTTTGAAATTTTTTCACAGAAATAAAAGACGAATAGGGTCAATTATGGGATCATGGAAAATTCATGTTGTCTAAAACAAGGAACTAGACATGTTTCTTTTTAAGTGTTTTTATTTTATGTAGAAAATAGATACTGATTAGTAGTTTCTACATTTAATATTTGAGTTGTTATATAATAGTTATGGCCTAATTTTATAAAACTCTGAACCTAAAAATATCATCAATGTGAGATATTCATTTAATTCAATATTATGAAATGTTTTAAGGCCAGGTCCTTATAGTGGGCATCAAATGTCGATTTATACAACTTTAGGAACAAGGAGTTTTTTTTAGACACATGGTTAGTCCCTATGTCTATTATTTCTCTTAAATCCTTGTTTTATAACTTTTTTAGATCAATGAATGATAGTTACAAATCAAAGGAGGAGGATATCCAATGACATTCATATCTATTCCTAATGACATGCTTGAAATAATTATTACAAAGTCAAGTTAGGATGATTTTGAATCTTTTTCTAGAATACAACTCACTTGAAAGCAGCTGTTTGAGATATAAAACACCTCCACTATACCTCGTTATCATCATGGATCATGGGTTTTATTTAGAGAAATCATGTTTTCACAATATTCTCATATTTTCAAGAAAGGTAAATATTATCAAGGCATTTTCAAATATTTTACCTTATCATGAGATTTTGAAGCATATTGTGATTTTATAAAAAGTTCTGAATAAGGAGACCCTTGAGAAACCAATTTATATTTTCTTTTACAATATAGTCTCTCAAAAAATACCTATGGTATTTTAATAGGACAATTAATAGAATGTTTCAACTCAAATTCTTTCAGACTATTTTAAAGAAATCATATTTTATTAGATGTTTTGAAATTATATGTCATACATGATTATTTTCCAAAACAATTTTTCTGTGAACACCTATATGACCCATGTTGTACATGGTGTATTTGGATGGATGAAGAAAATGATTTTTATGGATCTCTAAATCATTGTTGCAATGCATGGACCTTATACCGACGTGAACAAGATGATGATGAAACCTAATGGACACAAATACCCATGTATGATGTTCGTCATTTCGGGGATCATATTATTTTATCAAATGGTGGTGAAATAAGACTTATAGAATTAAGTTGTTGAGATAATAATGAATTAAGATGAAAATGAGATTTATAAGGAAACCATTGAGATTAAAAAATGTTAGGGTTATTTTGAGTTTTATAAAATGGACAACCCATAGGATGGGTGACAACCCATTGCGTCCGATAGGGCTGTAGGAAACGAAAACACAACCGAAGGGCGACAAGGCTGTATCACCTACCACAAGCCTACTTTAAGTCCCTGTTTAGAATGACTTTTTATTTTAGTAAAATGATTTTATGGAACAATAATAAGTTGATTTTTGGAACTTATGTTTTTTCAAATGGATATACTTAGGATAGAAAAATGATTTAGTGATTAAGTGATAAAGGTTGTTGTGTAAGACGTTATCTCTTTTGTGGAAACACTATATGCTTAAGGAAAATAGCATACCATGGGATTTAAATTTTGGAGTAATGGTTGAGATATTATTTTGGAAGAATATATATTGATTAGGGTTATTTATGGAAATGATTAACCTATAATAGTGAATATGTGATTACGTAAATTACACTTCAGTATGAGACTTTATGAGTAGTCGATGTTTTGGGTATAAATATTATGATTTACTGTGAAAGACTATGTGATTATCATTCTGAGCTTTGGGTTTCAATGTTATTTTTTATTAATTTGATAAATTTTAAGGACAATTGTGTATTAAATTATCTTTCTTGAACTATGGGTATTTTTGTTAAATTTTGGAGATTAATAGTAGTGTTTCTTTTTATAAATTAATATCATTTTGGGGGACTATATTTTCTCATATAAACCATTTCTATTTTAGTTAATATCTATAGAAAAGGGAAATATATATTTCATCTTTTGTGGATTATGTGATTCTCTCGAAGTTAGTTGTAGAACTTTCAATGTGAACATGTCATCCTAAATACTCATGTTTTAGAGGAAAAATGATTTTGTGCTAGGAATTTAGTAAAGGATGAATGTCTACATGACAAGTAAGTATGATTCCTTTTGTTTTTAATTAATCTCATAAATAAATTCCTAAACATTATAAAAAGTATCATAAAAAAAATTATGTTAAATTTTCCTAATGGGGAATCAAGAACCGTTGAACCCATCACATGTTAATGTTTTCTTGGTGGATAAAATTCTCTTAATAATGTTTTCTATCACTCTCTATTAGAACTTTATAGTTATTTTCTATTCCATATCCATGTTTTCCTACATGGAATCGTAGTATGGGTTATCTCCGATGACCTTTTTACTTCTCTTTCATTCTTTTAAAGTGTTATATTTATTGACTCTTTTTCCGTTGTGGGACTTTCAATTTAGTTTCTAAGACCAGTTTTAAAATTGCGAGGATGCAATTCCCAAAAGGGAGGAAAGATGTAATATCCCAGATAAATAATGTGTAATATATTTTCAAATATATTAATATCTGTGAATTAAATATTAATTTCTCTTTAATAGGGTTGCTATGTTTGATAGCGTACTCGGTATGCAACAACGAGTTTCTTTGAATTCTTACATTGCAGACTAATAATATAAAATTATTTTTTAAAATGGTAGTTAAATTATAGTCATTTTATTGGATAGAATGAACCAAACTGACTACTATATTATTATACATGTTTGTTAATTGTATTTACATTTATCCAATAAAAGTAAGAGGCATAAAATGTAAATGAATCTATTTTTAAGCATAATTTACATTAAAAGGTCGATTTACCGCCTTTTAATGAAGAACCCTCTTTAAATATAGTTTTGTTTACATTAATAAATTCTATTCGATCAAATAAAATACTTTTTTAGAATGGGGACATCAAAATTTACTTTGTGTAAATTTTTGGAATTTTTCCGATAAAGATATTTTTTAATAGAGTGAAAATATTGTATTATAATTCCAAGTTGCGTGTTAATATAATTTATTTGTATAGTTAGATTATTGTTTTAATTGTTTTTAATATTTAATTAGAATATATTTTTACCATTTAATCCAATTTTTGTTTTTGTAATTAATTTCACTTTGAATTTGGACATAAACAAGTGTCAATCTTTTGATAGGTATTGTTTCTTAAAAACACGCTTTTTTGTTTTAACAAAAGAAATTAATTTTAAAAATAAATAATGCAAATTTTATTTTTTGAAATTGGAAAAATAATCATCATTTTTGAATTCAGAATATACAATATATCTTAGGGTGAATTTTTGGAATTTTTATGAAAAACATTAGTTTTTTGATGAACACTAAAACCACTTAGTAGTAGTTAAAAAAGTTACTTCATATTTAAATTTTTTTTAACGCTTTTGTGAATTAAATTTTGAAAATCCGACATATATTTTTGTTATAAGTAAGTAAAATATGGTTTAATGATATGAAAATAATTTTTGGTGAATAGTAACTTTTGACTATTATTTAGCACGGTTAAAGGTAAATAAGGTAATTAATGGTAAAACAATATTGTAATAATTCCAAATTACCTTAACCCTTGTCCAATACACATTGAATGAGTCATGGCTGACCATGGGCATCTTTGGGTCGACTTGGGGTCCCCATGGAGCCATTTAAAAGTGATAATGAAACTTTAGATTAATTAATTTAATGTAAAGGCAATAATGAAAAAAACAAAAATCATTTTGTACATTTATTTTTATATGGTGTTATATAAGTCATATTTTCTACTATAAATATTATTTACAATGACAATAATATTTCAAACATTATTGTATTTTTTTTTAAATTTTTGGACATCAAATAATTTAAATTATATATGACACAATAATGATGCAGCATTTACATCATTAAAAAACGATTTAAATTAATAATATTATAATGATTAAAATATTATCCAAAACCTATCAAATTTCTATTGGATGATTTTATTTCGACCATGAGACATCATATCTTCTACTATAATGATTTTTGGACCTTTTGAAACCAAATATCATTATATAATAAAATTATATTTTTACACTTTCCTAAAAATACTCTCCTCTCACTAATAAAAGGAGACCAATTATAACCAATTCCTCACACCTCTCAATAATTTAGTATCATCAATCCTATGCCTAATTAAGCTCCCTAAATCCCTATCCCACTTCTAGAAGACTTACCTTAGGCATAAGGATCTTTAAATGTCCTTTTTATTCAGACCAAAGGAAGTTACCCAAATTAAAGGTAACATTTTTCTTAACTTCTTTTCTGTTATATTACTTCTCCAACCCCTAAACTATTTTTATTCATTTATTTTATAGAAAAAACAGTATCCTAAATATACTAGGCTGTTTTTATGATAATTATTCGAAATAAACTTACACAAAACTCCATCAAATGGGTGAAGAACATAATGTTTCTGTGGATGGAAAACTAATGCCTCATGAAACGATGATTGTTCAATTACCACCTACCGCCTATCATGGTGTCCATTATGATGGAAGTTTACTTATATAATATATATATTTTGTTTATGTTTTATTTATGCTTATTTATTTTCCATTTATATCATACCCTTATGGTTTCCATTACGTTAAAACCCAATAATTTCATTTGAGGAAGTGCAGACTACCTCCCCCACAAAGTGATATGACACGTTAATGCCACATGTGGGATGTATAAAAGATGGTGTTAATGATATTATATATTATATTATACTGGAATTATAATATACCTATGTATCATTATGGTTTAATTCTATTAAAATGTGAAATATAAATGAATGTATCGTTCATGCGTACGTATGACCTACCGTCTCCATGAACAGTTCATTTCATTTCTTATATAAAAAATGTTATTTACTATAATAAATATAAATATAAATATATATATAATGGTTATATATGATTTATTTGATAACTAAATCATTAATATCATTCTGGAGATAATGGACTATTGACCACATGGACAAATTGCAATTATAACAATTTCATTTTTGACTCAAGTTCTGAACATCGATAAAATATCCAATATGAACTCAAAGAATTTACCAGTTGTTATAGAAAGATAATAAGTGATATATAATGAAAATAAAGTTTAACTTTTTTTAATTATGTATATATTAAATTATGTTTATTTTTCAGAAAGAAAACGGAACATGCGAGTCATGTAGGACACGAGGAACAATATTTTCTTATCTCGCTTTTAATTCCGTGAGATTTCCATTGTTCGCCACTTATTTATTGAATGTGGTGTATTTTGTACTAACATTTATTATATATTATCATGAATCTCATTATATTCATGGTATTCTGTGATAATTTTTGTGGTTATTAACTTTTGGTCATGTGACTTAGTTGATTACAATGTGGGAAAGGTTTTCATCTCACTTTTTATTCCGGTGAGATTCCTGCTACACTTGTCACTATTTCCTTTTTTGTGGTCTATTTAATTCTCATTATTTTAATAATTTTATAATACTCTTTCATTTATGAGTATTTACATCTTAAATGTATGATCCTTTTATCATCTGGCTTATGTTTTGTATGTTACCAAATCGGTAAGGGAACCTTTGACCCTCCTCTATTTAAAAGACTTTTTTTGTTATGTCATTTAATTTTAAACTTATTATGTTTGGATATGTACTTTTATATCCTAATTTATGTAAACATTATGTCCATGTTATTATATACACTTTTTATCTCATCAACACATTTTCTGAATTCTAAAAGTGACGACGTTAGGTTTTTCAAATTTTTGCAAAGGAACTTCTAAAACCAATTTCAATTATTTGAGTTAAACTTATACTTTATGAATATGTAATCCTATGAATACGTGTGAGTGACCTCTGTCTGTTTTAAAATTAATATCCACTTATATTGGGTGTATTTATATTTGTCACACATAATTATGTGTTTGATTTATCCTTAATTTAAGGATGTCATCTTTATAAGGGATTTTATCTCAATTTACATTTCCACTAAGGAATAATTGTTGTTATGCACCAATTAACTAAAATATGGTGTATATAATGTCCCTTTACATATTAAATCAATATTCCCTTTATTCGCATGATAATATAATTTTTTGATTAAATGTTATTCACAATTTATTTGTTTTCAATCATCTCTCTTTTTGTTAAAAAACCCTTTAACTAAAATATTGTTTTAAATGTTTTAATGATTATTTATTATAAATATTTCTCATTAATGTACATATTTTAAAAATGGATTTTATGGTTTAATTAAATGGACATTAATATTTTCAAATGATAATTAATTTAAAAGCTTTAAAGTGATATGTGAGACTTTGATTCAAAAATCTATTTTTAAAAGGTTTTTAAAATGATTTGATAAAGCATTTTTATGATATATTGGAATGTGAAAATGTTATCTTTCTTTTATACATGTTTTATGTGTTATGATTATGTTATGGTTATTGTGAATTGTTTACATATATGGGTGGTTTCTTCATAAACCTAGGGTAGGTGAGCCTGAGATAGCTCTCCAATGCATTGGGTAACGTGATGGAGGTAAACGTGATATTTTGCCTAAGAGATTTAGTGATATACTATGATGGGTATTCCATGTGTTACTCCTTACATAGTTGTGATAGGTACAATGTATGTTTGATATGGATTCCATAAGTAACCTTTATGATTTATGATTTGTGTGTGTTATTCATAAATCTAATTATTTCTTAAGGTATGTTATGATTGAAAATTATAGTTTCATTGATTTTTATTTATTGAAGGGCTAATATTTCCCATCCTTATTTTATAACCCTTACTGAGATTTTTATGCTCATCCCATATTTTTGAAATGTTTTCCACATGACTTAAAGATGAATAGGGTCAAGGATTGGATCAATCTAAATTCATTTTGTCTAAATCATGGAAGTAGACATGTTTATTTTTAAGAGTTTTTATTTAATGATGAAAATGGATAATGAGTAGTAGTGTGTACATGTAATATTCAAGTTGCTATGTAATAGTTGTGGCCTAATTCTCTAAAACTCTAAACCTGAAAATATCCTCTATGTGAATTATTTGTTTAATTCAATATATTGTAATGTTTTAAGGCAAGGTACTTATAGTTGGTATCAAAGTTCAGAATAGACATCTTTAGGGACTAGAATTTTTCATTAGATACATGGTTAGTCCCTATGTCTATAATTTTTGTTAAATCCTTATATTATAACTTTTTCAGATCATGGAATGTCAGTTCCAAATGGAAGGATCCAGATCTCAAATGACATTCCTATCTCTTCCTGATGACATGCTTGCAATAATTATTGTAAGGTCATGTTTAGATTATTGTGAAACTTTTTCTAGCATTCAACTCACTTTCATGAAGTTGTTTGAGATATAAAACACCTACAATATACTAGGTTATCATCATGGGTCAAGGTTTGTATTTAGAAAAATCATATTTTCAAAATATTCTAATATTTTCAGGCATGGTAAATATTATTAACGTAGTTTCAAATATTTTTCCTTATCAAACTATTTTTATGCATATTATGATTTTAAAAATGGTGCAGAAGAAGGAGACCCTGGAGGTGGTGGTGGTAGATCCTTGAATTGTTGCCCACCGCCTATTGGATGGACATCTCCTCTACCACGTCTGCCTTCTTCTTGTGGACCTCCTCATTTGAATCTTTGATTCTTCCTTAGTAGTGCTTCAACCATTTTCTAGTCGTCTGTATGGTTGGTCGGTCAGTCGCGATCCATTTTACCCTTCCCGATGAACTAGTAACACTACATGATCCTTTCCCATAATGCTTTGTCTCAAGATCCCCACACAAACGAACCTATATCAAATGGGCGTCCACCATTAGGTCTTATCCTATTGGACCTCTATGTCATTTTTTTACTGCCAGATACAAATAACGCGGCTACGCGACATCCGTTGGTGGGTCTTGAAACTGGTGACTCCTATACAATGATGCTCTCCACTAAGAGTGCTTTCTCTAACACCCCCTTCTACGTCGGGATGCTGAGAGATATCATCAGAGCTATAATCTCTCATCTAAGCCCCTTCTCAAAGGTCCTATCCCTAAATTAATGGTCATGCACCATGTTAGTGGAGAAGTACGAGAGGTTAGTGAACCTCACTGGATAAAGATCCATAGTCATGCTGCCCTACTGAAACTGGAAACGCTCTTGTATATGCACAGAGATTAAGGTCACTGGGACGAACTCTGTCCTGAAAACGATCTCAAAGTCCGCCAAGTTGAGAGTGACCTCATTTTGAACCTGGAGCATCAATCTACAACATCTTCCCATTGTTTCCTATAGAAGATTGGTGGAAAGAATCACCATGAGATCAGTCGGTGTCCCAACCAGTCGAAAAACTCTAACCACGGCCTCAAGCCAGCCCTCAGTCACCAATGGATCCATCTCTTCTTGAAACCTCGGTGGCCTCTAGTGTTGAAACTCATGCTATGAACTCAAGAAATGTGATCCATCTGCTACTGGAGCTGGTGGCATCAGCTGCCCAATGGGTAGTGGTTCTACTGGTACACCACATGACAGTACCGAAACCGAAAGGGGGCCCTACACCGAAGACTCATCTCTTGGTGGGTCGTCATCACATACTCTAACTAGAACCCTGGATGGCTATCTATGTAGAGGAATCCTGAAAAGAAATAGGTGTGACATGGTCAATAAGTTACACCTGGTGAGGATACACAAGGAGATCACAAAGAAATCCATTATAAAACACACACAAACAATGTTTTCATGCACTCTGTCAGAATTCAGATATCGAGGTCCGGGTGTATGGATACGTTGGCCGACACACCAACATTGGATTCCCCAAAATGAAAATAACACGCATCACATTTAAAAAATATTCCAAATCAAAAGATTAGAGACATGTTCTCTGGTAGAACCGACTCATCTGATACCAATTTGTCCTCACCTGTCCCCTAGGGCCCGTTCCGTGACTACACCAAGCTCGCCTTCCATAGGATAGGTGCTGGTGACCTGCACCAAAAAATAATATCCCTAAAACCGGGAAGGAATTACCATTTTAACCCACAAACTCACACAATCCATGCACATAGAAAGATACAAGAACAAAGTAAACTATAATGTAAATAGGGTGAGCGGAGTTAGAAAAGAGGACGAAATACAAGCCCAATAGGAAACTACAAATAAAACTTAAAACAAAACTTGTGAACAAATGCGAAGGATCATACCTAAATGGTAGGTACAACTCTTGAACGGTCATCTCTACAGTATATCTCTTGAATGGTCCACCTCCGAGCAGCCTCTATTCCTAGCAGCCTCATCCTCGGTCAATGTTTTCTGTTGTATGCACAAGACACAGCAAGGTGTGAGCATATTCAATGCAGGGGTGAGTATAACACTACACAGTAGGGACCCCGAGACCCCCCAAGGTGTCTCAAAATCCACAACGGATAATACACAAATAAATACAACAATTATAAAGAAAAAATAAATAATCAACCCTACTTAGGTATATGGCCATACATACACCAAATTTAGCAAGTAAAAAATTCTCGTTCATGAGGAAACATACGGCCCAACTCTTTAGCTAAAAGAACAACTATTCCACAAAGTAATTATTATCAAAAAGGTATCACTATGAAGGTAATTACCAAAAAGGTAACACTTCACAGAAGAATTAATTGAAGTTATCACCACATAGAAGTGTACCAAAATGGTAAACACTCAACTTACACCAGTTATAACATAGGTATATAGTATAAATGATTAGCTATATTCCATGATCATATTAATTCATCGTGAATATCTGTTATTGACCAACACAGGATCGAAGATGACCCACAGAGGATCTGAATATGACCCACACAAGATCTAATGGTGAACCACACATGATTTGTAGATTACCCACACAGGATCTGTAGATGACCCACAAAGGATCAGTAGATGACCCACACAAGATCTGAAGATTCATCAAATACATATAGTCATAGGGTTCCCGCACTATGTATGCATCATTCCGAGAGGATCCACACCTCAAGAAATCAGTTGACACTTAAACTGCCATAATGTCCCATGAAGAAGTATCCTAAATGTCCTTCTTGTCATAAGGGACCCAATACAATAGACGGCGTGTCAATCAAACATCCAGTTTGTATGTTATTAGTATTTTAGTCCTGAGGGATCAGTTGGATTCAGGTTCCATCTATCCCAGTCGTACCCCGACATTATCAGAAACTCAAGTGGAGAATACCAAAAGGAACATATCGGTCCAAGGATTTCAAAACTGCAAATTGTTCATCAAACGGATGCTCAGTTATCAAGATATGACCATAAAGGCGTATTTGGGTCTAGATGAGCCCAAGTCTGGTCCGAACCTGTCAGACTGACACGGCTCGACCCGACCAATCTCGGGTCTGACCCAGAAGGGCTGAGCCACGTTGGACCCAGCCCGCTGAGCATGGCCCTCTTGGCGCAGCATACTGGGCATCTCCCACTGGGCGCGGCCTGCTAGGCATGGCCTGTTGGATGTCGCCCACTAGGTGTTGCCTTCTGGGACTGGCTCACTTAGCCCTACCCATAGGGTAGCTTGCAGCCATGGTGGCCCACCGTGGCGGGGTCCGCCCTATCCAACACCCAGGGGAGGTGCACCTTGAATTCCGAAATAGCCCAAGGACTATTTTGTTATGGCCAACCTGGCAGCGCCACGTTACACCGCCTGCTGGAACACGGGACCCACCAGAGTGGGTCCCTCTTGGAATGATGTGGTTGGCCATCACCCCCTTCCAATGGTGCGATGGAGCTGTTGCACCTCCTGCGGCCGGCCGGATGCCATCCACCCTCCGGTTGCGCTGCCGCGTCTCAACAGTCGCGACCTCTTCCTCTACTTGCAGCAAAGAAGCTTGCCACCCCAGTTCCATGCCGCCAACCGACGTGATATCCCCCCCTCTCAACTACTGCAACTAATGGGCCACGACCTCATTCGGTAGTGTGGTTACGCTGCTGCCACCATTGCGATGGGCCAATGTGCTGGCTGCTTCCTTTACCATGCCGATGTCTGTCTCCTGCGATGTGGTCGGGTTCACACAACTAGTTGATCTGCACACGAAGAACACTTCAACAATGAATTAGAAAATGGATCTATCCAAGTGTGTTTGGCCCGCACCCTCCATGTTAGAATGATAGTAGGCGGTTCATAGATTAAATCGACGTAAACCATGAAGAACTATATAAACAATTCCCTACCTCATTTTTTTGTTGGAGGGCATGTGAGGAACAATATGAAGATGATGAAGGAGACATCGGAATTCACCGCTCCTGTAACACACTCTTGATCTGAGCTAGAGTGTCAGTTACTCTTTTTTTATCTAGATGTTCATTCTTAATTGGAGGAGGTTCTTCCCATAGTATTTTCCGTGTTCTCTCCTCCAAAATCTATTATTTTCCAAGGATTCCCCACCACGAGTGGTGAAGAGAAATCAAAATTAATATTATGTTTTGTAATTGATCAATTAATGATGGCTCATTAATTGGGGGAATTTCCAAGTGTATCTCACATAAAAAGATTGGTTTAGGGTCGGGTGGTCCCCACCACAATGATTCAAAAGAGAGGTTTCAGATAATTAAAAATAAAAGTTAATTGTTGTTTTTTTTACTTTCCCACGAAAAAGTGGAAATCCAACATCCATCCTAGGCCTAATGTGGTCACGATGAAGGTTACCTTATGTGAATATCGGCACTGTGTGTTCAACGATGTTCTTAGATTTTAATTCTGAGCACAATTTTAAAGGTTACGAAACACTGATCATGTGTTTACTGAACGTACCAGAAAAAATGTTCAGCAATTCATTCTGGCCACACTGGGCCCGAGAATCACGTGCCATTAATTTTCAGAGACTCGTAATATTTCTATATAATAAAAAAATTATATGGAAAATTCTTGGTCTTTACAATAATATCTGTTGGTGTATTCGTGTGACTAAACAACATTATGATATATTCATATATAAAATACATTATATGAAACTTTTTGTGATGTATTCTTGTTGGTTGAACATATACATGATGATTTCTTGATATCAAATCTTTTTTTGATAACTCTCTTTCTCTTAGAAGTTGATTAATCATGTCATCTATCCATGGAAGGGGATTCTGGTTCATAATTTTTAGCTGGTTAAATTTCTGGTAATCCAAATATAGCTTAAGGGTATAATTACCCTTTTCTAAAATAAGAAAAAAACCACACTATAATGTATTTCACTAAATAAATTTCATTCCCTCTATATGTTCAATATTATTTTTGAGCTCTTTTAACTCCGTTTAGTTATCATGTATAGTGTAATGGATACTGGTGATGCTCCTGGGACTATCTCAATGGATATCTATACCTCTCTCTTAAGAGTTAACCCAAAAATGTTATCATGAAATAAATCTATGAAATTAGAAATCATTGGAGTAAATTTTTTCGAATGCATTCCCCAATCATCCAGATATATACTAGTTATCTAGAAAATCATCCTTGCCAACATAAAATATTCTGGTCATTATCGACACTCATGGACAAAAAAATCACTCTATTGAGTATGAACTGCATAGTATGGTGACGAGAAATTCACCCTCTGATGATTTTAGTCAATGTATTATAGATAACATACCATCCAATCTATTCAAATTATGACTTCAAAATCGGTCATCTCGATGAAAAAAAATTTCCAGATGAAGTGACATCAACCAACCTCAAGGGGGAACTCAATGTACCAACATACATCCCCTGTTGTAATCCCCAATAATGTTTATAGGATTATAAATTCATTAAAAAATTAACCACAATTCCAATGATCTCAAAAAAATGGAACATATTTAAATCTATGAGACACACGTGATTCAAAAACAGAATATGCAATACTAGAGGCTATTAAATTCGTACCTCTCAAAGTAGATTATCCTTCACCCTGCTCTTCAGGGGTATGATCCAAGGAATAGATCATGACTAATCAATATTTCTAAGAATCAAAATCACCACCTGGAATTGGCCCACTATGATGTCTCGATGTAATGGGTGTATAACTACCTTGGTTAGGACCACCACTACTTTAACCTGAACAATGGGAACTCATCTAGCTTCCTTCCTAACATAGACTTAGAAAACTTCTCATGAACCAAGTTTCATAGATGACCCCCTACCACCCATAGATGGAGGTATGGTCTTGTAGAATCTCTTGACATGATCCATCCTACCACAATCTCATCACTCGTCTGGGTTGCAAGCTAACTGATTGTTCATGTTTCCCAGTCTTCCACATTGATGAAATAAGACATAACTATTAGCATTGGTGTCTAGGATGGAACTCATCTCTCTACAAGACATAAAATGTCACTTCCATTCATTGAAAGATGAACTAATGGGTGTTGAAAAAACACATCATTTCCCTACACCCTATATTTCATATGGTCATTCTCTATAATCAGCACTTGATTAAGAATTTTAGTAATTAATTCATAGATAGTAGATCTAATATTACATTAGAGACCTCTCTTCAAGGGTCCCTATTTTTATAGATCATCAATAAATTACATTAGCACAAAATGCTCTAACCCTTTAAAGAATGATGTGTACTCCATAATTTCCATCACAACCTTCTCCAGATGAATGAACGCACAAGCCCGATCTTTCTATAGAATCTTAGGATATAAATATTTGTAATACATATTTTAGAAATCATTAAAACCATACCCCACAACCTATCATCCTCATTCATAATATCCCACTAGAATATTTTTCCTTCACAAATTAAGTATGTCTCAAGAGTCACTGTAATCTCATGAGGTGTCTAAAGGTTCATGAAGATCAATAGTGTAATCTCAAACCACTGTTTAAAAGTCTTTTTACCTCGATCCATTAAAAACGAGGTAGAATGATATTTCTAGAAAAGCCGTTTCAACTCATCCATATAAAATAAAGGCACCAATTCTCCTTGAAAAGTATGAATGAAGAAATAATATCCCTCATGGAACTACGCCTTGACATATTTGTCTAAAAAAAACAGGTTCCACATCTATATCTAAGGGTGGATCCACCAATAACACATTTCCCATTATATTCAAATGGTTTTTTTCTCTACCCTGATAGCGTGAAAAAAGATTAAATTTTGGTGTAATGACACTAAAATTACAAACACATGCCTTAAAAAAGAATGATATCAATGTTAACAACTATAAATCATTGAAAAGGTGAAAATCTTCCTAAAACCATGTCATACCACATTGAATTTTCCTAAAGTATTTTTTCATCAGAGTAGGGCATTCAAGAGGCATGGTGAATTTATTTCCTATAATTTTTTTTGTTAAAAACAACATTTTAAAATCCACTATTTTAAAAACAAACAGGCTCGTAAATCAATGTATAAAATTTATAGTAGTCTAGCTATTTATTTCATTTCTTAGAATATTGATTATTTCAGTGTTATAACAATATGAGATATTAATATACCTTTTGAAACTAATTTACTAAACAAAATAGTCATAATTACTATCCATGAAAATCAATCAAATTGAAACATATTTTTCTAAAATTGGAGATAAAACAGAGTAAAATAAATTTAAAACACAATAGAAAAAACAAGAGCTTAGGTCTAAATAAGAGGCTTAACCCCCCCCCCCCCCAATCGGGGATCACCTACCACTATGAAATATATATATATATATATATATATTATTTTATCCACATTCTTTATGGAGGTTCACACAACAGTATACAAACATTCTATGTCAGAAGAAATCCGCCAATATTTTACATGGGAACTAATATTGTCAGGACACACAGTAACTCCACCAGAAGTTTATGTGGGATAAATATGGTGTTAGGGAATGGTACTATGAGTAAATCTTGTTTCCACCTATCCATGGAAAAAGATAGTGTGTGTTTAATAGAAATATTCACATAATACTTGAAATGTAGTAAAAATTCACAAAATATATCTCTAAAGAAAGATATAGAGTTTAGAAGGATATGTGTCCTGTGTAATGTATATTTGGACTCTTTGGAAGTCGCTGATAGGAATATTGACTCTATTTTTGGAAAAAGACACTAAAAAGAGTGTGTTGTGAATAATTGTTTCATGGATTTCCAATACGATGGGATTCTCCTCCATAGTTTTTATTTGTTGTAAGGTTTATTGATTCTTGGATGCATAGAAATCCTCCATTAGTTCACAGGTATCCGGAGTGACCGTTCTTTTTCTGTTTTTCTTCGTGGAATAGTATCTATATTCATATGTTCTATAAGATTATTGTTTTTCAATTTGTATATATCATGCACCATGAAATAATTTTATCTTAGGTGTCTTGTGTTGGCTGTCACTAAGAGTGTGTAGGTACCTCATATCTCATACTGTCCACTAAAAAAGTCAATAATGTTTTATAAAAAAAATTAATATAATCAGTAGCATTAAAACACTCAAATATAACCATATGAGATAATTATAAATAAAAGAAAATATAAATTGTCTATCCGTTAATACTCTTTCAGTATGTCATTATGTTAGTGACTCCTTCTATCAGTGAGTCCTTCTGTTGTTATCAGTGACTCATTCTATCTGTGAGTCATTTTTTTAGTTTATCCATGCGGTAGAGAATAAATGCATCAAGGACTCATTTTATTTTATTGGTGAGTCATTTCTTATGTTGATGTTCCTTTTTTATTTTCTGTGAGTTGTCTATTAGTGGGTCAGTTTGTACTATCGGTGGGTCATTTGTTCTTTTGGTGAGACATTTTCACAATTGGGGAGTCACTATCGGTGAGTCTGTTTTTACTATGGGTGAGAACTTTTTTTTGTCGGTGGCACATTTTCACTATCAGTGAGTCAGATATAACTTTCGCTTAGACTTTTGATATGCTAGTTTCATTGACTAATACATTGAAAATTTCCTATTTTAACTATCTTACAATATGAATGTCAACAAAATGTGTTAAACCTTTAATGGCACATAGATACTAATAATAAAACCTAATAAACATGATTTATTATAGTTAAACATTATAAAAAAAATTTAGAATATTAGATATGATTTTTTATTATTAAAACTATTAAAACAAAATAAGTTCCAATAATATTTTATGGGATAACAATCTCCACCTTTTTATGATCACAAATAATGGAATTATAAAGTAAAATTATTTTTTGACTAATAAAATCTTTCCTTATTCTATCTATAACAACTGATTTAAATAAAAAATTAAATTCCTCTAAAAATATATAAGGTTCATCAGTAAAATAAATAAAACCTTATTTTGTCCCCCTTTATCCCTCCCCTAAACCTTATTTTCATAAAAAATATCAATAATTCCCTAAATAATACCTTTTTCTCCCAATTTTGGGATGATAAAGAATAATAAACTAAGGAAAGAATAGAATCCAAGAAACAAAAATTCAAAACACATAGATTGAATTTCCTAATCAGTGAATTTGGTAAATAATATAATGTAAACTATAGTGGAATACAACAAAAATATAGCCAATAAACCCTATAAAACGTGATCCAAACTACTCTTTGGGATCTAGATTATCCTATACTTTGTTATAAAGATCAACGGTCAGTCCAATGGATAGTGACTGAGTGGATGAATGGTCTGAAGGAATTCTCAAGGGTAAGAGTATAATGGCTTCAGAAATAGAAGGGGAAAGGGTAGGTTTGGTTGAACCAGGAGGCAAGATCAACTCTATGATGATTGTCCATATCTAGCACAAATATTGAGCAATTGACCTAGAATGAGGAAAAGGTGTAAAAGAGGTCCTAGGTGTGTCCGAAAAGGTCAGAGGTGGTCTGAGAGGTGCAGCATCTGGACTAACTATGGCATTACATTGAACATACATATATGGATTAAATAGATTTATAAAATCTATGATTATATCCCCAATCATATTGAAAATTACATTTCAAAATCATCCTTACAATCCATGAACTTGTCAAGAAGAGGATTTAATTCATACAATTTTTGAACATTATCTTTAAAAGATAATGTATCTGGAGGCAACATCAGATTCTATACCAAATTTTTATAGTGGTTGGATTGTTGTTTTATTTTTTAAATGATTCTGAAATATAATCCAATCCTCTTTGTGAGTTCTTCTTAAGTGGAAAATGCTTCCTTGTAAAAAAATATAATCATATCATGTACATGATTAATGTTATTCTCAAATTTTTATTGGATTTCTAGACTAGAAGAATCAAAAAAAGATTGAATCTCTTCTCAAACTGTAGATCTGGCAATTTCATTGTCCAATGATTGAGAAAGATGAGTAGAGGTAGAAGGAACATTAAGAGCCGAGGTGTGTTCCTTAAGATCAGTAATCACTGTCTCCAAACAACCTTTATACTCATAGGTTAACCAATTTATGAAAGAAATTTTTTTTCTCAACTCATTACCAAGCAAGGTATTTATCTAAACAATCCTTTCATCTATTAAAATTAAGGGTTATAGTTTCTCGTCTATTACTTTCCATGAAACATTGGATGCATGGTTCACACTCACACAAACTCCCTGAACTCTAGAAAGAGAAGCATAAATATATCGTCTAATATATTAAATAAAATACTTTAATAATTTTACCTCATCTAATAAAGGAGGCACAAACAAAACAAGAGTTTTAACAGATTCCCTAACATTAGATCCTACATCTTCGTTAAAAATCTAAAAATCTGCCTTAGGGACATTTTCAGATGAAGGTATCTAAGCCACTGATATTCTTGGAACTAGCACAAATACATCATTATATGAATATTTATATTCCAAAAAATGGTATACATATCCATGATTCTTTTCCCATTCTTACATACCATCATCATCTAAAGGGGTTAGAGTTTAATGTCCAACTTTTCTAGCTGGAGGCTCCCCCTAAGCATGATCTCTTCTTATTTTATTATCCCATTTTTTATGTCATCTTCTAGAATAAACAAACCGAGTCACTAGGATTATTTGAGCGTGTACTTTTCATTGACCTTAAACTACTTCCTCTTCTATAGTATCAACTACTGAAGAATCATGATGGCCTATAATGGGTTCCGGATTCACAGTACCTGCAAGTTCTAAAACAACATCTTGATCATCTGCAAGATGATCTGACTCACTATCATTCCCACTTTCATCAACATTTTCATCAGATTCTTTACTTATATCATTATTTTATTCATTCCCTTCAACATTTTTTTCCTCACTTCTAAAGCCACATCTATTTTTATCTTATTCTCTTAATTATCCACTTTCTCTTGGTTATTTTTTTTAGTTCTTCTTTTTCATATCATTATTCTTTATATTCATCCTTTTATGAAGTACTAGACTTTCCCTCATTATGCACACTTTTGAAGCATCTTGTCTCTTTATACCATTATCATCAATAGTAGGTTCAACTGAAGCTAAGGGTATAGGTGGACTAGGAGGTCAGTATGACAATCTTCTTGGAGATTTCCTTGTATCTAGGTCATTTCTATCATGAATAGAAGAGACCCTACGTCCCAAACATGTGTAGCATCTTTTTCTTAATTCAAATAAATAGGTTTAGCATCATTTGATCCTTGAATAGGTTCCACTATATCTCTTGTACTACTTGGATGATCAATAGGGTTGAAATTATCATAAAGATTCTCCTCATATCCAACCCATACCCTTTTCCATGTATTCCAATGAATCTTTATTCATTTTCAAAAAATCATATTCAAACAGATTCTAATGCAAATAGAAATAGTCTCCTCATCTTCCGTAACACATCCTCTCACTTGCAGCATGGTTGAGATAATACTTGGATAGAATAGGAAATTTCACTAATGGTAAGGCTTAACATTTCACTAATATGAACTATCATATATCTACATTGGTTCAATTTAAAATCCATAATTCAGTACATACACTAGGTACACATCCTAGTACTTCAAAGATGCAAAGTCTCATTTCCTGGGACAATGATAGTGTTGAATGAGAATAAACAGTATCCTACTATCACTATCTAGCTCGATAGATGTTGTCATCCTGATCCCTTTATTTCCAGTCAAAACTTTCAAAATTGTCTCACAAAAAAAATAGATCACATGCAGGTGGAGAAGTTATTTGATAGTAATCAAATATTCATTCTTGTGGAACCATGATTCATTAAGCCCAATGCCTATAAGAAAATAAAAATCTTATTCTGTTAACTATAGATTTCATCCAACAGAATTCAATGTCTTATAAAGGAGATTCGGAATTTTTATTAAATACATGAACATGCTTAGGATAGAAAGTCCTTTCATAATTTGAAAACTAATCTGTCCAAAATGGGTTTTAAATACCTTTTATAAGATATTGTTACTCTATAACATACATTCTATGAAACATCCTTATCAAGTGTTATAACATATTTCGCAATATATGGATTGATCGGTTGGGACCTTCTTGACTCATATTTTTTCTTCATAGAAGGAAAAGACTCATCTATAGCCCCTCTATTTAGTTCGCACTTCATTTTTTCCATTTCTGATGCTTCGGTTGATGGTATGAAACATAATGGTAGAGGGTAAAGAGAAATGGTAGATAAGTCTAAGTGTTAATGTGTGAGTTTAGGAAAAGGAGTGTATGATGTCATGTTTTTCATTTATATTATCGGAGATAGTATAGTCATGAACCAGGTTCAATGAAATAAATGAAACAACGTCATTTTGATTAAAAAATAAAACAGATGTAGAAAGAAGGTTATATTAGTGTCATCAAGACAATATTTGCATGACACTATCAGTGCTGATATGACAATATCTACATGAAACAATAGGTGAGGGTTTGATAGAATCTTCATGAAACTATCAGTGTCGTCATGAAAAATGTGTTGGTGTCGGCATGACATTTTCTACATGAAAATTGTGTCAACATGGAAAATGTTAGTGAGACATCACCAGTCTATTCAACCTAACAGTGTGACAACTATACATGGTTTAAATATAGGAATAAAAAAAATTCCCAATAAATTAATCATCCATAAATCATGTATGATGTAATTCATTCTTTCAGAGTTCAATGTATTTGTGAATATGTTAGCATGATGATGTTTAGTTCCAAAATAAATCCATTTTTATTTCATCTATTTGATAATGATCCATCAAAAATGATCTATTACATCAATATGTTTATTTTTATATTGAGAAACATGATTTGTGGAAATTTTAATAGAACTTGTATTTCTAAAATTTATAGGGAAATGTCGGAATTGATATCTAGATTCTAGTTAAGCCAGTTTCATTCATAAAATATGATCATAACAACTACCAGCAGCTATATACCGACCATCAGTATTTTATAATTTGGAGAAATTTTTATTCATACTACACCATTTAACAAGATACTTTCCAAAAATGTGACACATTAAAGATGTGTCAAAACCCAAAAATAAGCATCAAAATAACTCACTAAATCAAAAGGTTTTTCTCTAACATATATCAATTCTAATATAGTAGTATGTTTTTGGTATTTTAAAAATCTCTTAACAACAATTAGATGATATTATTGAAGGTTACCATGAAAATGATCACATATACACACACTAATCATAATATCAGTTTGGCTTACGGTTATGCTGAGTAAACTCCTAGTAATTTATCTATAAGTGGTTTGCTCAATATATTTTGTGTTTTCATCAAGATCTAACTTATAGGTGGTACTCATTGGAGTATTAATACTTTTTTATCAACAAACGAAAACATTTTAAAATTATATTTAGTATGTTTTCATGGATTTACAAAAACACCTTCTTTATTTTGAAATATTTGGAATCCATAAATGGATTTGAGTTCCCCCAAAAATTTCATTTCAAATTCCCATTGCATAATTTCTGAAAAAAACACATAATTATTTTTTATAAGATCCAAAAATAATATCATATAAATAAAATTAAACTATTGACACATCATTAGAAATTGTTTTTATAATGAGATTAGGAGTAGTTATACCGTTTGTAATACCATTGGAAATAATAAAACTACTTAGTCTATCATACCAAAATCACATAGCATATTTTAAACAAAATTAATCATTTTTTAATTTAAAAACTTTATTTTAAAAAAGAGGGTTTTTAACACCATGGGTTGTTTAACAAAAAAATGCTCAACATTATAACAATTTAAGAATTCCCTCATAACATCCATTTGATATAGCTTTAAATTTATATGTGTTTCATATTCAAGAAATATTATAATGGTCTCAAGTCCAACAACTGGTGAAAAATTCATTCATAATGAATCCCTTCTTTTAGACTATATCCTTGTGTAACAAATCGGTCTGTTTTTATTACAATATATCCAGATTCATCTAATTTATCTGGGTAACCCCATATATTTCCTATAGTCAAGGTGTGTTTATGTTTTCTAAATGTTTCCAAATATCATTTCT
This sequence comes from Viscum album, assembly GCA_963277665.1. Classification (NCBI taxonomy): domain Eukaryota; kingdom Viridiplantae; phylum Streptophyta; class Magnoliopsida; order Santalales; family Viscaceae; genus Viscum; species Viscum album. Next base: position 2,097,310,674 of record OY728159.1, on the reverse strand, counting down.
TTCAAATTTATATTTCTCTTTGTGCATATCCATTACCCAAAACTCATCATTGATTGAATAACTAAATATTTTAGGACTGAGATTTGACAATAAAGATTAATGTTCATCATTATTTCTAAGATAAGCTATAGTATGTTCCCATTATATGAGTCTCTAACTATATCATCTAACAGGTTGTTCATAAGGGTTCAAAAAGATCTAGAAAAAGAAGGCTTAGTTATTTCAAGTTCATCAACAGGTTTAGGTTCGCCATGAATATATACTAGATAATTTCATAAACTAAAAGAATTTATAGGTTTCTTAATAGTAGGGTCTGATGATTTTTCATTTGTGTCATGATTGGATAGGTCATTATCATGATTTAATAGGGAGATCATGGGTTCATGTGAATCTGTTTCATCAAATTTGATGTGTATACATTCTTACACAAACTTATTTCTATTATTAAAGACACTATAGGATTTAATAGAGATTAAATAACCTAGAATGAATCCATAATCACTTTTTGATGTATATTTTGTCATGATTTTCCGTTATATTAGGGATAAAGGATTTGAAAAAAAATTAATGTAACTGGAATTGAGTCTCCTATTATTCTATAGATCGAAGGGGGTCCTCTTAATATTCAGTCTAATTAAGACTCTGATAATTATATAGAAATTTGTATTGACAGCTTCTTCCCAAAATTAAACATGTATGTCATATTTATTAAGAATAATCTAAGCCATCCCTTGTAAGTTTATTTTTATTCATTCTACAAAACTATTCTATTGGGGTTTCCTTTGAGGAGAGAATTTGTGGTTATAGCCATTTTGTAGGAAAAAAAATTCAAACTCCTGTTTTGAAAAATCATGTATAGGGTCACTTCTTATGGATTTAATTCTAAGACCATATAGGGTCTCTAATGTTCTATAATACATTTTAAAATGAGAGGAATATTCCCTTTTCTGAGGAAGAAAGAATGTCCATATATGTATAGAATAGTCATCTTCAAGAACATAGTCATTGTTCTTCCCATTTAGACAAGAAAATATAGATGATCCAAAAAAATCCATGTGAAACAACTATAGAGGTTGAGAATTTGAAACATCTTTTTTTTGTTTGAATGATATTTTATTCTATTTCACCTTTTGACAAATATTACAGAAATTGTCATTTGAAAACTCTTGTTTGGTTATATCTATAACCAATCCTTTCATAGTAAGCTATCTAATAGAATTAGTATTAAAATGTTTAAATCACTTATTTCATAGCCAAGACTATTTATGAAAGGACCTCAAAAATGAAACATTTCTTGAAACGAAGGAATCTATGTTGACAACATAAAAGTTTTCATTTTTAAGGGAAGAAGATAGTAACCAATTTTTAAAATTAAAAACATTGAATGCATCATTTTAAAATTTAACATTTAATCTATTATCAAACAAATGAATTATACATAGAAGAATTTACATTAATCCTTCAAAAAATTCACTATGAAATTAAAATAGAATTACAGTTACCAATCTGTCCGAGGAAAATGATTTTTCCTTTATCATTGTCACCAAATGTGACATGACCGCAATCAATATTTATCAGATTCTCGAAGATTTAACAATTGCCTATCATGTGTCCTGAACATCCACTATCCAATTTTTATATAGTTCTATAGGTTCTCTTCAAAAAGCATTCCTTCAATAATATATTGGACATGACAAGATTTTGGTAGCCATATTTTTTTGGGTCTAGAAACATTAGTAATAATTTATTTGGGAACCCACATTTTTTTCATTGGATTCCTCTGCATATTTTGTAATTTATTAGAAAATATACATTATTTGGGCCTCAAAAACATCAAATAGTATAAGAATTTTCATAGCTGTAACATGCATAAAATTTTCTAGAATTATGAATAATGTTTAAATTTTCTGATTTAGATACAAAAACAGTTTTGAAAAAAAATTACATGTTTTATATCCAATACCACAAGTTAATTTGGGATAAACATTTTTACCAAGAATGAGAACCATGATATCTTTTCCATTAGTAAGTTTTCCAAATCCTTTTTCAGTTACTGATTTGGAAATTTATACTCAATTTTCATTAAGCCTTTGATAATTATTTTTCTTTTCTATGGTAGGATAATATTTAATAATAGATGTAATTACCTGACCCCAATTACTCAGAGTCAGTGCATTATTACATAACATTGGCATGATCACAAAATATCAAGTCTCAAAAGACAGATTTTTTTTGTATCCTTGGAATAACTAGATACATTCATAAATATTACATTACATTATAAAGTGAATACTACAACACCATATTGTCTCCACACTCATATCCTCTTATACTATCCCTACATGTCATTCAGAATATACTTCTTCACATCCTAGGAAAAATAAAACATAGAAAGGGGTGAGCTCAAATGCCCAGTAAGGATAACAATACAGCGGAAACTTTCATAAATAAGCATAAACATTTAAGGCAATGTATTACTAAAAAAGAATTTTCTACTTGAAATTCAGCATAATATGGCAGAAATAAAATGAAATAATTCCATTCACTTATTCACATAGATATTCTACAACTCTAATAATCACATTCAATATCAATAACCACTTTCATAATGATGGAATGCATAATGCCAGACTATCCTAACCACATAGTCATGGCCTTGTGCCAAGACTACAAATAATATTTTTTCAAGTCCTTGAGCCAAGACACTAGTATGTCTCATAAGACCTACCAATTCATTGAAGAGATATAGCGAGCTCCACCTGTCACTTATTAAGTCCAAAGCATTCCTCATATGAACAGGTTTAAACATAACATAAACATTCATATCAAAACTAGCATATAAAATGTCAATACTTTATCTATAATCTATGAATGGTATAAAAATAACACATCCATAGTCAAACATATTACAAAACCTTTAATAAAATATGGATGTTTTTTATCATAATAAATCAACTTTAAAAAATCTTAAAATCCATCAAAGGATGTTGAAATAGAAGAAATCAAAATTGTTTAATAGAAATATATTTTTTATTAATTCATTTAAAATTAAAATAATTATAAAATAAAACATTTACTTTGAAAATATCCTTATAAGATTTTAAGGGATGCTTAGAAGATTTTATAACGGTGGAAAATAGCCACACCTGCCATGTAAGTTAAAATAAGGCATTCTTACCTTAATTTTGTCGAAATGGTTAAAATGACCTTATTTGGAAAACGACGGAAATATTCCATTATAAACATCTTATAAAAAGTAAACAAGGGTATAAATGACTTTATCCCATAGTCTATAAAATATTAATAATTATTTAAAATACATTTTTAATAAACATGGATATTGATGATTAAAAGGTCATAGTAGATAATTACGTATAAATAACCTCAGATAATGAAGAGATTATGAAATAAACCCTTAACTTGTACTTTTCCTTGGTTGAGGGTAGGTTAACATCATGTATAATGGTGAAATAATTGTTATTAAATTATAAAATAATCATATACATTAATATGAAATTATAAATTATAGTTTAACATTTCTTTGGTAATAATTGCTTCGTATTATCGTTGTTTCAGGTGTTAACTTGTTTTCTTTAATATGTTTTGTTACATAAGTCGTGTTTTTTATGGATAGGTTGTATATTATTCATATACAAAATGATATATTGCCTGTAAAAATTACTTTTAATCATCATATGATAATTATACTTGCATGGATACAATGGGTAATGAATCTCATCGTCGTTGTGGAGACAGTAGTCCGTACATACGCACGAGCAACAATATCATTCTTTTGATATTAAAATAAAATATAATTGGATGGTATATAATATATTTAGAATAATTATCATGTTATATTTATTATTTACATCAATTACACATCATTATCACACCCATCTAAATATTAATGTTTTGAATAATAATTACACCACGATGTGGAGACAGTAAGCCGTACGTACGCACGTATGGTGACATGTCATTAAAAGGATGAATAGAATACTGAATATGGTTGTACCATATTTATAATAATATAATAATATATATAAGATACTGCAGTTATTATTTTATAATTGAAAAAACAATGAAAGAAGAAGTTGACGAAGAAAATAACTTGGAAGAGGGTGGTGAAAACATTACCTCTTTTTCTGGTTCTTCCTTTTGATTTGATCGTATGGTCTACTTAGGTTGGATTTCTTATCAAAATAAGGCCTCTAGGATGAATTGAGATAATGTAAAAGGATATTTGGGCAGGGTTTGGCCGATACATAAGGCTTTGATGGTGTGAATTAGAGGAAAGGGGAAGTTCCCTTTTATAAGAGTGGTGAGGGGATCCTTAGGAAAAGATAGAAATTTTATTTTATAATAAATTAATATTCGGTTTATAATGGATCCAAAGAGGATTATTTAAAGATTAAGGTGCAGATAAGTTGAGAACCACTAAACCAATAGGTTTTAGATAGGTTTGGTTCACTTTATTAACCTTATCTTTTAGTTTTATGTCATAGTTAATTAGTTTGACATTTACCATGTCTCTTTGTATTTTTATATTATTTTATTACTAAACATACTATAAATTTTAAAGAGACCCCCAAGTGGTCCATCAATAATAAAACTATAACTATATAAGTTCTTCGGCTGGACCATATATTTTTAGGAATATAATATCAATTGATAATATAAAGTTTGTTTTAAAAACTCTTTTATGTCAATTTTGACATTATTTAATTATTGATTTTTTTAAATTATAAAAAACATTATTAATTCGAACCAAATTTATTTACGCAATCCTAACATGTCATATTAATCAATAAAATTCTTTAATGGCATAAAAACTTTAAAATTATATTTATTTTGACATTTATGATACCAATTCTTTGATTTTTTCAATAATAAAGTAAATATTGCGTCATTATTGTGTCATAAATAAATATAATTATTCAATGTATAAAAATTATAAATAAAATAAAATTATGTAGGAAATAATTATTTATTTCTAATTATAATTTATAGTCTAAAATATAACATATATTACCCTATGTAAATTTTTTTTCTAAAAGATATAGGCTTATGTCATTTTTGTATTTTCTTTAACTTAATTAATATAAAGTGTCATTATCACTTACAAATGGATCCATGGGGTCAAAAAATAGACCCAAAGATGCACATGGTCAGGAATGTATCAAAAAATAGGGTCAGGACACGTTTTAGGGTAACATATTATTATTATAATGTTATTTTAACCCATATTTGCAGGATTTACCCTTTAACCATGGTAAATAAAATATTTACCGAAGTAATTATTCCCAATGTCTAAAAATAAAATTTACCTATTTACACAATTTAGACCTCTGGATTCTAAATAAGGAATCCATTTTTCTACTATTATTATATCATGTTAATTTAGTAACCTTTATCAATATTCTTTTTCTTTCTCTCTCATTAATAAATGAAATCATCGTATGTGATGTTTCAATTTACATCCTTTGTGGATGACGATGTTTCATTCTTCAATTTCTCCATCAGTATTATGCATGAAACCATAGTTATGGTTGAAACAGACTATAATACATGTATTATATCCTACATCATATTTATGAAATAGTATATGTACATATTATAAAATCCTACAAACGAACAAGTTTCTAATAATGAAAATACCACTGGTATAATCTAAGTGATTGTCATTAATATTTTATCTATTGATTCATCCTAATTACATTTAATAAAATTATATTAATTACCATTAATACCAATGTATTTTCATAAATAAAATGTAAATTCAATTCGGGGCATTTACATCCATTCCACATGAACACCATTACTAAAGAAAAAGTGATTTGATTATGAATATCAAGAGAAAAAAACAATCCGTAATGGTGGAATTCAATATTATATCTTATCGATAAGGACATTACTGAACTTCATAAAAATATTATAAACTAAATAATTTAATAAAATAGTATTAATTAAGATATGAATATGTCCAAATTCATATTCCAGACCTATAAGTTCAAGAACAGAACACATTCGGATGTAAAGAAAGGGTTTTCAACCCGAACCTCCATTTTCATTCAGGTTGCATTTATTAACAAAATACCTCAACTGAATTATTATTCATTGATATTTAATCCTCAATAATTATTTTTCAATTTTATTTATTTTTTTACCAACCATAATCCCACATTAATTTATGTGTAATTGAATGTTTTAGAAGGATATTTTAGAAAACCTTCCTAAAATACAACCTCGACTAAAAGAAATTTCCCACAGTCATACATATTTTCAAGGGCACACTATTGTATATTTTTAGCAACCATTATTTTAATAAAATAACTAATTTTTTCATGGAAATATGATACTAATTCATTTTTGGTTTTATATACATAATTTTCCACAACAACTCTTGTTTTCAATGTAATAGAGTAATTATCTCAAGAATTACACAATTATTTTATAAGAGTATTTTCATAATTTTAGACACTATTTATTATTCTTATGTATTATTGGGGATATTATTTTATGATATCATATTCGACATAATATTGAATGGTTTATGAGAAATTTCACTATGGATGTTCTAATTTTTCTACCATTCATCATACTACTCGGGATGGTCTGTGATTATGTTACATATTAGGGAATGTTAATTACATCTCATGTGTATATGTTGCTTATGTTTAGCGCCATTAATATGAGGAATTATATGCACTTATTATGTAATGTTTGGGGCCCATTATATCCCCTTGATTCATCGGTATGTCAAATGAGACAAATAGATATGGTCTTGGTTGAGGTGTCTCCAATTTTGAGATATGGTTTTGGCCGAGACCTTTATCATTTTTAGATGTATTGACTGAGGAATTGAATAAATTTTTTAGAATGTACAACATATTCATATCACCATTATGACGTTATAAATAGGTTTTTCATGTATTAATTAGACTTTTAGAATACCCATGATTATGTTTTATTATGTAAATATTTAATCATCTCATATTCCTAACATATTATGCGCATGTTTATTTTTAAATGCATGTGTTTTAAAGTATTCACCATGAATAATGATTATGTTTCCTTCTACTGTAATGTTTACCTTTATTGAAAATCTGACATAAACCTTTCTTATGTTTCATTTTTCCCATTACAAGAAGAGTTATTTTATGATAGATTTGTAGGGATAATATTATAGTGGTTGTTGTCCCCATTGTAGCTTTTAGGTTTTTTCTTTTCACGTTGTATTGTTGAACTTATATTTGTATCATGTTTAAAATGGATACTGAAAAATATGGTACTTCATGATGGAAAATTCCTTATTTATATTTCAATGTAATAAAATAATTCATCTTCCTTGCGTAACTGGGTTTGAGTCCTCACAAGGTGTGTTGTAAGGCCCATTTTCATGTACTCAGTTACGCTGAGTTAGGACCCACACACCATGCTGGATTTGTTATTCCTAGGTACATCTAGGCTATAACTACATCCACATGTAGTATATGTGGATGGATTTATTTATAAGAATACCCACAAAATATTTACCATACCAAAATTCTAGGTTATTATTCTATACGTATCTTTAATTTATAACCTTAGATTATGTTTTAAAATCGATGTTTTCCTAAATGTAGTTCACAAGGATACTATGAAATTTAAATTGATACGAAATGTAGTGAAGGATCCACAAATGTCCCAGATCCATATTCTGCTATCAATTAAAATTTCATGAATACAGGAAATCAAATCCTGAAGGACTGGGAGTTTAGTAAAATAGGTAGAGTAGATACATACATGAGTCTTGTATTAAAAATTAATACACAAATGAAAAAATAAATTTTATTCTTATTTCTAAATAAATAAATTTGAGGTCAATAACATTATGGTAATAAAATTTGGTCTAGTATAACCATCCATATATCACCTAGTATGCTACCTAGATTTCTAGTAAAAGGAAAAAAATTAAGGGTTAGCTCAAATGATTAGTAAGGTTAAAGTAGATAGGAATAATGAAGGAATCAATGAGTATAATAATTATCCCATGTTAAATAATTGAACACACATACCATGTAAATATAAATCTAAGAATTAAGTTAGAAAACAATATGCAAAGGTAATAGCTAGAAACACATTCCATTCACATAACTATATATGGAAGAATAAATATTGAATGGTTAGAATGTTGAATCACATTACACTTGCCCAACGAACGAAACAATAAATGTATCCCAAGAGATTCTGATGTAACATCATGGATCTGGGTGCCACTAAACGGTTCCCCATACCCGGTCTTCCAAATTGCCTTAAGAGCATTTCCCCAAATTCCAGAGGCTTCAGACAAGTAATGAGGGCCTTGGGTGTGGTAGTAGGGAAACTGTGCCTTCATTGGAAGAGTGTAACATAGTGGAATAAATATTAAAAAATAGTAGGTAAAGTAAACAAGAAGAAACAAAAGTAAACAACTGATAACATTAGGATACGGTAAACCAAAAGTCATATAATATCATGATGATGCAGCATGTAACATGTTCTATGAAAATAGTTAAAACATGATACAAATGGAATCAAGTACAATATAATACCAAAGCATAGTAAAAAAAATTGAAACTATGTACCATCTCGAGCCTCACCATGGTCCCATGATCTCCTTCTCCAAATAAGCAATCATGTATATGTATTGTGAGACTTTCCCCAATTGACAGCTTTAGTAATATAGTCTATTTGGGCACCAATGAATCACCCAAATATATTGTGAGAAATAAATCCCAGTAGGCATCCACCAAAGGCCGTTTCTAATCTATCAGTGAGTGTATGCAATAGTAGTGTACAATATTTAAATGCAGTAGACCAGCAGGTACACAATAGTAAAAAATCTTACAAGTAATGGAATTCAATAAAATTACTTTAAAGTTATTTAATCAACTCAATTAATTAAATTATATAAGTCTCAGAATCCTACATATTCCCATCAAAACTTTATATATAGAAAACACAATAGATACCTCAGCAGGCTATATAACAAAGAAGTGTTGATTGAATCCAAGCATGTTATTTGGCTTGGAATATGTGGAATCAATCATTCCATTTCAATATGTACCAGGTCTAATCCCAATCTATAATCATTTATGCATATTCAAATCTGGGACAAGCCATGTGTATCAGCATTTCAACATGTATCTGGGACTAGCCCGATATATCAACATTGCATCATGTATCAAGGACAAGCATGGTAAATTATAATTTTAGAATATTCAAGGAAAATCCCAATGTATAAGGATTTCATCATAGTAAACAACACATGTAAATTACACCATTTCATGGTTTTTAATAATAAACTCACGTTAGAAAAAATAAATAACCAGACTATCATTTGAAATAAACTATCACAAATCATTAACAATTAATTCACATGGAAACATTTATTTAACAAATTTCATTCTAAAACAACCCTTCAAAGGATAAAACAAACGAGATCCCATCGACATACTAGGCTAAATGTCTAAACAATGTCCATATGAGGGAAAACAAACCCATGGGGTGGACCTTAATCAAACCAAATAAGCATATACATGCTTCAATTTATTTAATCAAGAACCTAAACTAAATTAGGTATTAACACTTTCAAATTATCAATAAATAAACAACCTAAACATTGGTGTGTGGCACAACAACACATATAAATAACATGAATTTAAGAAATTAGCATGAGACCACCTACCTCTACATAGTATCACTCTCCTCATCCATCATTGACATCCAATTTAAGTTAGAATGGTATAAATCTACAAAACAAGGACAACCATTTGATCACAAAATAACCTCCTCATGAATAGAATATTTGAAGAAAATATCTAGAAGAATAAATATATTACTGAAAGGATTCAGGTCAGACCAACAGAGAATGGATCAGATTTCAGATGATGGTTCAAGAACAAAAACAAGATACAACCTCTTTGTTCTACAACCCGGCGATTATCCTATCCAAATGAGGATAATGTAAGGATAATTACTATTTTATGTTGAAAATAGAAGTAAATGGAGTGTATATCGATATAAAAAACATGTTTTCATTTTAATGTTCATAGTTTCACGGACTTACATTAAACACCCCGCACCGTCTTGCCAACATGACTACATGATTTGTATCAGTAAGTACACAGCGTGTAGAGGATTTATCAACTCTCCCATGTAAAAATGCTCACACACCATGTATCCCTATCCTACATGTCTATACTACATGGCGTGAATATAGGATTACATGACGTGTTCTCCTAAAACAACCATTTTCCCAGTTTTTATGGTTTTCTAAAAAACAACTCAAGGAAAAAGGAGTAGAAGAAAAATATACCTACAATGAAGAACCTGGTTCTTAAAAACTATCCCCCTTAATGAATTTCATCCTTTAATTTTCATTATATTGGTGGTTATGGAATATTAGATAATAGCTACAGCCACTGAGCACGTACATCGGCCTCCATCTTTGATGTCTTGTCAGACACTCGTTCATGCAACTGTAACACCTGTGTGACAGGACCTGATCGTCCTCATAGAACCACCATGCTCTAATCGTCTATACACATCAGATTCTCCTCAAAGGATTCATTAACCAGATGATTAACCTCATTGGGATAAAAAAACGTGTGATGAGATTGGTGATTGCGGTGTAGCTGTGATACATGGAAGCCGTCATGCATGGATGGGTGCCTCGGAGGTAACTGTAACCGATAGGCAACCGACCCAACTCGATCTAGAATATCAAACAGTTTGACATATCTCGATGAAAGCTTACCATGTCTCCAAATCCTCTTGTGTCTCATCCTCGATGTGACACATTGGAAAACTCGATCCCCGACCTCAAACTCCAATGGTCATATTTGGCAATCAACGTATGATTTCTAACAGGACTTTACAGTAGAGATCTGTCTCTAAATCAAGTGAATTTGTTCTGAAGTCTCATGGACAAGATGAGGTCCCATCATATATTCTTACCTTTCCTCCATCCAATATAAGTTTGATCATCATGGACTCCCTTAAGAATCCTTCTATGGCACCATATGAATAGTATCCTGAAAGATATTATTATTGGTGAACTCAACCATAGGTATATGCTTCTCCAAAGATCCCCTAAAATCTAGGACACATGCATTCATCATGTACATTAACACCTGTATCGTACCCTCTAACTAGCCATCAGTCTGAGGGTGGAATTTTGTGCTCAGAAGAACCTTTTTCCCTAGTGCCCTCTGAAATGTCCACCTGAAAAGTGATTTAATAGGGGTGTCCCTATATGAAATGATAGAACAAGGGACCTCATGATGTTTTACCATCTCTCGGATATACAGTTTTCTTTGATCATCAACACCAATGTTCTCTTTGATTAGTAATAAGTGACAGAGCTTTGTAAGCTTGTCCATTACATCTCACACAACATCATTTCCCTAGTTGACATTGGTAAAACCATCACGAAATCCATCATGACATTATCCCACTTCCACCCACTAATGGGTAGATACTATAAAAGTCCATCTGGCCGCTGATGTTCCTCCTTAACCCACTAACATAAGGAATAGCTCGTCACAAAACAAGCTATATCTCGCTTCATTTCAGTCCAGTAGTATTGATGGGACAAGTCACATTACATCTTGGTGACTCTGGCATGTACTGCCCAAGCTGAAGTGTGAAACTCCTGAATCATCTCCTCGTGTATATCCCCTAGATCCCAGACATGTCCATGGACACATAGAACTTTATCCTCGCCTATCAGCCATCTAGGGGGAGGGTCCTCACCTAACACACTCTCACATAAAACTAGTCCTTCAAAATATGATAGTTACCACATCCTCACTTTTTCCCGTATGGTAGAGGTATTCTCAAAATATTAATGATAAACATGTCCCTGACTATCATGCTCCTCTAAAAGAATCTCATTGAACATGGACATAAACTACCTCTCACCATTGGACACTTGCATTGCCATTACCTAAGTCCTCGTACTCAGTGCTTTAGCAACTAAATTTCCCTTTCCAAGGATACAGGTAAGATCAACATCGAATGACTAAAGTTATTCCATCAACCTTCATTGTCTCATGTTCAAATCAAGCTGAGAAAAGATTTATTTGAGATTTTTTTGGACTGTGTACACCAAAAAAATCACTCACAATAAATAATGTCTCCAAAAGGTAAAATCATGTACAAATGCAGCTGGATCGAGCTCACGTGTTAGGTAATTCCTCTCACGTGGCCTCAACTTTTGTGACCTGTACGCAACAAATAGATCCCCCTTCATAAGCACTTTTCCTTTCCCAATACCTCATACATCACAGAAAACATTGTAACTCTTTCAAGGATCTAAAAATATCAGTTTCACGTTGAAGTCAAACATCCACTCAAATCTAAAAAGGCAACGTCACACTAATCTGTCCACTAATACTTCATACTATTCTTGTCCAAGACCATCATCAGTCCTTCTAAGCATGAGAATTCTTGTATAAAATGCATGTAGTATCCACCTATCCCCACAAAACTCTTCACCTCAAAAACATTATTTGGCTTCCCCTAGGTAACTAATGCTCTCACCTTCGGTGGGTCCACTGATACTCTAGTCTCTGAGATGATGTGACATAGTAAGTGAATCTAATATATACAGAAGTGGAATATTGTGAGAATAGAATATAATTTATTCACTCTCAATGTATTCAAAATGATATTAGGGTTTTTGGTATGGTCATGTTGATTGCGAGAATATACCATGATTTAATCCGCAAAAACCACCACAAAGAAACGTATATAAGGATTGATGACTTAGTTCATCAGCGCCATAAAAACTTATGGATCATTCATGATACCAAACAACATAACAAAATACTAATAGAGAATATAACTGCTATGAAAGGTTGTATGAGGTATGTCTGTAGGCCAAACACATACATAGGGATATCTTGACCTCAGTTAAATCATCGAGAACTCTCGAGCTCCTTGACGATAATCCAACATGTCATCAATCCGTGGGACAAGATGTCAATTTTAACAGTCAATTGGTTCAATATAAAATTGTCCATGCAATGTATGAGAGTATAATATGCCTTCATTGCGAAAAGGACTGAAGAACCCCATAGTAAAGTAACAGGTCGGATAAAAACCTCAGCTTTTAGATATTCAAAATTCCTCATGAGCTCTTGTAACTCTATCATAGCCATCCTATATGGAGGAATGGGTACTGGTGTATCTCCTCGAACTAGTTCAAGAGTGAACTCCACCTCTCTAACCATAGGTAAGCCCAGTATGTCATATAAGAAAAAGCCCTTCAAATGATCATCCACTAGAGTGAAATCTAGTAGATATGTTTTGATCATATAGATATAAACTACAAATCTTGGATGTCATTCTACCCAACCCACAATGGTTTTGTCCAGATCTTCTTTCATAGACATCCCAGTTACCCTTATTTAGAAACTCTCTGCCACATGGTAATTTGAAACTCACCCTGCAAAGATAGAAATTATCAATGTATTATAATTGATCCAACCAGTTCTTTCCAAGGATGGCATAAAATCCTTTCATCTCTATGATATAGATGTTCCATATAATGTGAAACCCACTAATTTAAAGGGGTAATTCCTTAAAATGATTCACAACTACCATTCTAATCCATAAACGCATGTCTCACATCATCACTTTAGAAGAAATATAAACATAGAGTCCATGTCTTTCCACAATGCCCATAGAAATAAAACAATGCGTAACACCAGAATCAAAAAGTGAATAAGAAAAAACAAAGGTAACTAGAATAGTACCAATGACAGTAGAATGTCCAAGATCCTCCTCTTATTGGTTATGTTGTACTACATATGTCTGACCTGTACCGAAGCCCTAGGACACAACCTGGATACCCTAAGATGACCCGCCCAATTGTCGCTGAGATCCTGGGGTCTGGCTATAATAACCACGACCACCCCTCAGCATGAACAACATTACATATTGTAGTTCCCTAACTGGTGAGAAGCTTCTGATCCCACCCCTGATCATGGAGTTATTATAGAACCTATCTCACTAAATGATGGTGGAAAAGTCCCACAGAACCATTGAAAATGGCCCATCTTTCAACAATCATGGCATTCGGCAGGTTTCATCAGGCACGGAGCTTTAGTATGTTCAATCCTTCCTCACTGGAAGTAGCTCAGATGGCTACTCGAATAAGGGTTCTGACAGACCATATCCCTCTGAGAAAGATCAATACGATTATTCGTTCTTCTAATTGAGATTGTACTAGATCTCAGTTCCGATCTACCCTAGATCGCACCATAGATTCCTGTAGGTTGTGCTTGGTAATCAGCACCTAATTCACAATAGAAGTGATAGAAGGAAACCTAATGATATTCACCTATGATCAGATGTGAATCTTAATACCATCCTAAAATCATCTATATTTCGATATGCCAACACGCATAAAAATATGTGTGAGTCACTAAATCAAAGTAAACCAGGTAGAATAGTCCATGGCTGATAGTGTTCCCTGCTCTAGGTGCGATAATTTTCAGGCTCGATCGGCCCTCAGCATCTCATGAAAAAATTAATCATAGAAGGCAGCCTGAAATTTTTCTCATGTCATATCCCAATGTCACCGTACCAGAGTGACAGCATACCACCATCTATTGGAATAATCTCATATCATATAAGTCACAAGCTTGACCCTTCTCTCAAGAGGCATCACTAGATGATCAAACATTGTTAGCACTAATTCCAGCCATGATTTTGTCGCCTATAGTCCAATATTCCCTGAGAATGTTAGTTTATGTTGCTGCAGAAATACCTCTGTTAGCTCTACCATAGATGTGGAAGCATGTGGTGCTTCTTAAAAGGTCTTCATAAACCTCACAAAGCCTTCATGAAACCGTGAATCTGCACTAGTGTCCGATATAATAGGTGGGGCCACAACTAGCACAACAGTTGGATCCATCAATAGCCTATGGCCTATCATTTCTAGGGTATGATCATCCGCACTATCCTAGATTACATATCATTGTCGTCGTGGGGATATGACACTACAAGGTCAAAAAACACCTTATTTCAATCTTATTTTCACGTTGTGCCATATCATTCATCCTATACACACTTGTTAGTATAATATGAACTTCATTATTCCGTTCTATATTGGATACATTAGTTACCCCATGTTGGTCTGATAGTACCTTGATAGAAATTCATGTTGTTTTTATAGGTGTATTGGTACTTGATATGGTTTGAATTGAATGGACACAAAACACAGATCTCTAAGGTGTATGGTCCCTCCTAAATTGGAATTTGGTGGAACATGATTCATCATTTTGTTTAGAATTTTGCTATGATATGCTATGCTTGGGTGAAAAACATTGATCCATTGGGATTATAGGCCATCACCGATCATAATTCGGCATCCCAATGGTTAGTTTATCTGTTGAAGAAGGGTTTTATGTGCAATCGACGGTTTCTTTACAAAAAAACCAAATATACCTGGAATGTTGTATTGACTAACACGACATGTGTACTTTCTATTTAGGGAAGATATTGATACAAATTTTAATAACACATATTTTTCAAGGAGTGCACACCATGTTGAATTTGACTATTTAATGGATTTTTGGGAGAAAACAAGAGCTAAATAGTTCTTATTAGAAGTCATAGTGTATACCTTATACATGTCATGTAGTTTACCAAGGATAAAACCATGTAGAACTGGCCATGTGGGAGTACATGGTCGGGAGAATGGGACTCTGTACATTCCAGGTGCACATGGAACAGGTCGTGTACCCGTGGTTGAAACAAACCCAAGACGGCGGTAGCACATGACCATGTGATGACATAATGATAAATGCTATGGCGTATTTTTAGACACCGTGTGGTACCTTTTTTCAAAATTTCTAGGAATTTTTTGTTTCATTCTAAGCACATTTAAATGGAAACCCCATAGTTTGGAGGATCAAAACCTACCTCTGATACCACATTTTAATGTCACGGATCTGGGTTCCACAAAACAGTTCCCCATTACCGGTTTTTCACATGGCCTCTAGCGCATTTCCTCAAATTATGGAGGCTTCTGAAAAGAATTGAGGGACTTTGGTGTGATATTGGGGAAACTATTATATAATTTCAAGAGTGTAACACAACCAACTAAATATTAACAAACAATAGAAGAAGTTTAAATCCTTTAACTATATTAAACAACTAGAAACTGAAGGATAAGGTTAACCGAAAATCATAAAATATGAAAATGATGTTTCATGTCAGATGTTCTGAGAAAACAAAGAAAATAGAATACACTGCAATCAATTACAATAAAGTACCAAAGAATGGTAAAACAAAATAAAACATGGTATCATCGCAAGCCTCCTCATGGTCACATTCTCTCATGCTCCTAAGTAGAAATAAATTACCTATATTGAGATCCATGACCCTATTGAAACCTGCAACAATATATTCTATTTGGGACCAAAAGAATGTCCCAAACTGGTTTTGAGAAATAAATCCGAGTAGGAAAACCACAAAAGTTGGTGGCAGTCTATTAGTGAGAATATAAAACAATAGTGTACAATAGAGAAATGTAGTAAACTAGTAAGTACACAAAAGAAAACAATCCTACATGTAATGAAATTAATTTACATTCATTTAATTTTCATTAATCAATTAAATTCATCAATTTATATAAGTATTGTGATCTGGCCCAAGCTCATTAATCCCCTATATAATGTAAACACAATAGATACCTCATTAGGATATCTAACAAAGATGTGTAGATTGAATCCAATAATGTTATTTCCATGAAAAATGTTTCATCAGTCATTCCATTTCAATATGTCTCATTGAAAATCTTGGTGTATAAGCATTTATGAAAATTAAAATCATGAAAATCTCAATGTATCAGCATTTCAGCATGTATTCGGGACTATCCCAGTGTATTAGCAATTCATCATGTATTAGGTCCATGCTCGATATATCATCATTTCATCATATCTAGGTTCAATCCCAGTGTATAATCATTTCAACATCAGAAAAAACACATATAAATTACAATATTACATGGTTTTTAATAATCAACAACCGTGTAAACAGATAAATAACAAGACTAGCAAGTGAATTAAACTATCACAAAGATTTACCAATTATATTAACATGGAATCATTTATTTAAAAAATTACATTATAAAACAACACTTCAAAAAGGAAAAAAATGCAACCCCATCAGCATCCTTGGAAAAACAAGTAAACAGTGGTCATCTAAGGGAAAACGCACCCACATGGTAGCCCTTAATCAAAGAAAATAAGAATATACACGCTTCAATTAATTTACTCTATCACCATAATGAAATTATGTATTAACACTGTCAAATTATCAATTAAAAACACACTAAATATGGGTGTGTGGAACAATAACACATATAAACAACTTGATGTAATGAAATTAGGATGATACCACCTACCTCAACGTAGTATGACTCTCCTCATCCTTCTTTGACATCCAATTCAAGCTAGAATGGTATAAATCTACAAAAAAAAGATTACCGATCAACCTTAAATAATATCATAATGATTAACAATTTATAAGAATGACTCTATAAGATAAAATCACTTACCAAGAGGATTAAAAAGAGACTGATGGAGAAAAAAATCAGAGTTTGAACGAAGCATCCAAAAAAAAAATCGAGCACTGGCCTTCTTTGTTCATCAACCGGATGAGTGTCTTGTCCAAATGAGAAGAATGTAGGGATATTGTTCATATTAATCCAAAAAAGCTGATGTAAACATCATGTATATACATATACATGGCATGTATATCATTTTATGGTTCATAGATTCGCTAAATTTCATTACACTCCCTGCATTGACCTACAGACATGACAACACAACATGTATCAGGATGTACAGGGTGTGTAGTGGCGTTTCTTCCCTCGCATTAAAAGATGATGACATTCCATAAATCCATATCCTACACGACAATACTACATGGCATATATATGGGATTACAAAACATGTTCTCCTAAAAACCCATTTTCTCTATTTCCCTTGATTTCTCAAAAAACTCTAGGAAATTGAATAGAATAAAAATATACCTCAAAGGAAGAACCTGGTTCTTATATATTATATACTATCTCATAGAATAATAATAACTAAAACTATGTGAGGTAATTTTTTTATTATTGGATGCCATCCTTCCTAGATGCATGGGACCTCTACAATCAATACCTTTCAAAAGTTGGTTTACATCATATAGAGAAAAACCCATCTATGGAAGATAGCTAAATGACTCATCCCATAAAACTACTGATGCATTGAGGGGATATCTATAACTTCTCCAAACACAAGGCATTAAACTCCAAATGATTCCTCATATATCTCTTAATCAATTAAACAATGTGCCAAATCAAATATCCATATAGAGTTAGAGATACAAAATTCTAAATATTTATTAAAATAATAAATTAACATTCATAGGGAACACCATTTAAAAATGATATAAATTTTAAGAAATTGACATATCTATAATAAAAGATTTTTTAAAATATGGTAAATTCAATGTAAAATGATCGTAATAAATTAAATATTTCAAGGGAAAATGGAATCAATGAATTTAATGTTAATACTAATCTTGGACAAATGAATCATAAACAATCTAGAGGATGATTAAGGATTATATCAATACAATATACCACAAGTGGAGTAAAATAATGGTTTTTTTTCAATGATGAATAGAAAAATTATAAATATATATTTTAAAATAAATATTAATAAAAATATAATTTTTTTGGAAAAACCATTTCAAAAACATTTTCTTTGAAAATTAATTTTAAAAACATTTTCATTAAAAATCATCCTTCTAAACCAGAAGATGACACTTTGAATGAATAATGTCTAGTAAATCCATTAATTTCATACAAGGTTAAATGAATGTTCCTTTTATATGATAAAATGTTATAAATATTCCGTGTTGAAAAAATAGGCAAGAAGATTACATTAAAAACATTAGAAGAAGAAATAGGAGGGTAAAAATTTCTTTAAAAAACCATTTAAAAAACCATCT
Source organism: Viscum album (assembly GCA_963277665.1). Lineage (NCBI taxonomy): Eukaryota > Viridiplantae > Streptophyta > Magnoliopsida > Santalales > Viscaceae > Viscum > Viscum album. The sequence goes on along the minus strand of OY728159.1, from coordinate 2,097,291,633 downwards.
TGAATTTTTTAAAAAAACAAGGTTTTTATAGGAAAAAAAGATGTTCATCAACTATAATGATAAATGATGTCAAGTTCCCTTAAATGACAATACAACACATTGAGTACCAAAGACATGAAAATGATACTAATACTTGAAAAAGGTTATTAATTACAAGATGGGGGGAAAATTAATGGATTTACTGAACAAAGTTCATATATTTTCCTAGAATAAAAATGAATAATCAATTAAATTATTATTTAGGAGTATAATCATTAAACATTCCAATCTTTCCCATAACCCTTTGAATCATATTATATCATAAGTATAGTGATGTAATAAAATTACCTTAAAGTAATAATGTCATGAGAGATGGGAAATTTATTAAATAACATTTAACGATCTATTATATACACCATATAAAATTAACTAAGTGCATAACAACAAATATTTCTAAGTGGAATGTATATTGATAGGCTATCCCTTACTTTACATTTCCTTTTTGGGTAAATGTCATTTAAGATCTTATATAATAAAATTATGTTTATTATTTACTTGATTGAGAAAATATTTCATATTTATAATTAATTTTATTTACCTTGTTACATTTTTTTATATGCTGACCTAATCAAATATGTTTAAGTAGGATGTTTTGAACAAATTCGGTTTATATGTCAAAAACAAAATTAATAAGTCAAATATGGTTAAAGGCGCCAGTATATGACACGTACAGACTAAATATTATGGAATAAATATTATATCTATAGATCTGTTATACTTCTGAAACCATTAATTAAATATTCTTTTGAAAAATTATCCAATGTTACAATCATGGAGACGATAGGCCATACATACGCATTAGTAATGTTCCCCCATTTCAATGACCGTCATAAAAAGAAGGTAAGTAACATAAATATTTCCATAAATATAATTAGATTATATATATAATATTATATAATAATATAAAATTATATATATAATTAATCTGATTTAAAAATAATCACATATTATTGAGGTGGCACTAGTCCATAAGTCCCTGTGCGATGTTATAACTTTTTAAGTGTGTGAAAGGGTAAAAAACGAATTGATATATATATATATATATATTACTTCAATAAATATAATAATCTCATGAATATAATATAATGGAATTTTATATTAATTATTTTTTATTAAAACCATCCTTTATATGATCCATGTATAATGTGAATAAATCACTTCAGTTTGAGCGTACAGTTGTCCACTCCTCTACAAAAGTAGTTATCAAATTCACACAAAATAGAAATTATAAGGGTATGTGTTATAAATTAATTACATATGATTATAGACACAATTATATTCATATATATCATATATAAATAGAGTGTGAATCATAATGGGAGACCATGAATGTTGGTAAAGAATAAATGGATAATAATTGTTTAGTGAGGCGGTAATTTGTCGTAAACAGAAATGTTACCTTCCTCACCCATTAGTGGGATTTGTGGGTATGTGTTGGTTGATCCCATAAAAATGTATATTAATTATAATAGTTATATAATATTATAATTATTTAAAAATAATTAAATGGGAGGGGGAGTAAATGAATGAAAATAAAGCTATGGAAAACATTACCTTATAAATCAGCCAACTCCTTTTGGTTTATACCAAATGGATTCCGTGGAATGATTTATTCCCAAATTTAGGATTCCAGTTTTAGGGTAGGTATTCTTGGGAATCTATTTGGATATATATTGGATGAACCTAATTTCTTTTAAAGGTGTGTGTAATGGGGAGAATTAGTGGCCATTTTTAGTGGATAAGGAGCGCCAATCTTTTTATATCTTGAAAAAATTTATAGGACGTTTTAAGCCTTATGGATAAGGATTATTCCTTTATTTTTTTTAAATTAACTCGTTATAATTATTTTTAATCACATTAACTAAAAATTTTAGTAAGATAATTATTTGATATAATTATACATTAAAATTATTCTGAATCTGAATATCGAATCCATTTTTTAAAATTATAGTCATATATTTTTCTGAAATTAATTTAAATTTAATTCCACATATAGGTTGACAATGTGAGTTTTTAATGAAAATCCTCTAAAATATTACAAAGTTTTTAGAGTCAATTTCAAAGTGAAATTTATTTAAATTACATAAATTATATTAATTTATAACAATATTATGTAATTAAACATTATAACCAATTATAATTAAAATTTCGCATTATTTACAAATTATATGAAAATATAGTTTTAAACTGAAATTATTTATTTTTAACAATTCATTAAAAAAATGTTATGTTTCTAAAATATATGAAAAATTATACCTAACCTTATTATAATTATTATAATTCGAATATATATTTTATTTTAATACATTATATCAATTATAGTGTAAAAAACCATATTATAAAAGGGTTCTCCATTAAAAGTATGTAAAATGGCCTTTATAAAAATATAGGATTTTATGTGTGAAATTGGGTTTGATTATATCTTATGCATATCAAACCTGATGGATCAATATGAAAAAAAAAATTATTGAATAAAAAATATATATATTAAATTTTAATCATTCACTAGTTTTAATGAATATTTTTTGATAAAAGAAAACTCCATTGTAATCATTAAAATACCAATATTTGTTTTTATATCCCATTGGTTATTATTTTCATTTCTCTAAAATTGGTACCCACTAAATTCATTTTATATTTATATAAACAATATATTTTAATATGTGAGTTGATATTATTCATAATCACTAACATAACATATTGGTTATATAAAATTATATAAAATAATAATATTTTAATAAAACATGGTAATTTGGTAAAACTCTGTCTTGCATGTAATGAAAGCTATCGAGGACGTTCATTGTTACATGTAATTTGGGCTATCATGGAAGGTCTCTCATTCATTCAATTCAATCTAACTTAGATTTTTTTCATTTCAAAATATCTAATATATTTTATTTATATATGATTATAATTTATCATGATAATGTATTCCTTTTTTTACACATGGTGTTTCAATTCATAAACACTAATAAATACAAAGTAGTATTTTAGATTTTAAAAGATTTAAATTCTCCCTAGATTAATTAAATTATGGCCCCACAATTTAAAAATGATATTAGTAATATATTGTATGATATATATAACCTTGGAATCCCACATCATGAGAAGAGTTCATTAAAAATATGCTACAAAATAGATAATGGAAAGTACAAATATAAAGTTGACTACTATGTAAAAAGGTCTCTAAGTATGAGAACATTATTGGAATGGGAAATATGTACTTGGAGGGAAGGCATAAATATTTATAAGGAGTGAACGAGTTCATTAATCACAAAAAAGTGAATGTTCAATAGAATTATAAGGGCCTCAATGCCATAAATCTTTAATGATTTAGAAGGACATCTATAAGCCAGAATTTAGGTATCATGAAAACATTTAATTTCTATGTAATTTTACTAATTATAGGAAATTAATATACTACATAAGGATATAATACAATTTATATACATGATTGATCTTAATTTCCTGAGGAAAATTCTTTATTTTGGTTATCCCTTGATCAAAATCTAATTCCCCATTTACTCTTAGAAATTGATTAATGATAATATATTTTTATGCGTAAATCTCTAAATGAAACATTTAAAGGATCACAAGGCCTATAACAGAGTAATATGTTTAAATATTTCTCTCTAACAATCATCCAAAACAAATAATGTTAATATATTAATCTATAATCCTCAAAAGTTATATTATTTTTTCAATATTAACATTTATTCATCAAACTGCTTAACTAATGTCAATGAAATTTTCACCGTGACATTAAATAGGACATCAGTTGGTGTGAAAACCTTATAATCCTTTGGTCATGTGTTCTAAGTCAGTTTCCTTTTGATATTTTATTCTTTGTCACTTGCCTTATAGATTTTATTTTTAAAAAACCATATTAATATATTTTCCAAAAACAAATATGATGGACATCATTGAAATTAGGTTATTTACTCAATATCCTTTTAAAATCACCATTCAATACAACATCACCAAAAATACTTCATCCATTTTATTTTAACATAGATCTTTCAGTGGTCTAATGTTTATCGATAAAATAATTTCTATGATTTCTAAACCATGAAACCTTATCTTAAATACGATAAAACATAGGATTAACATAAGTCATTCAATGAATAAATATTCAACGATTTTTGTAATTATAATGTCAATTGTTCCAAGAAATGTACCTCGAGTGTGTCAATCTAGATTCTTATTAATGCAGGTTTTTATGTGCCATGTTACACTACATCAGGACCAAAACACTGTGTATGAGTCGTTAGTCCTATGTAAATTTGTACCAGAACCACATCCCCTTGTATTATCTAATAATGATTTATTTCAAGGAATCCCAATAAAATCTCCACCATACGAAATTAATGGATATTAATCTATAAAATTCAACCTTATGGATATGTTATCGAATATATGTTTTCTTAAATCTAGTTCCCAAGGATTCTTCTAAACGTCATTTGATACCAACTATAGTGAAACATCCCTAGATGAATCAGAGCCAGTGTCTTCTGTAACTTACATTATCATGACTACATGGAATCAAATCCCGAATGATCGAGAGTTTAGTAGTCTTGGTAATCAAGACAAATACATTAGTCTTATATTATAATTTAATACTCTATTTAAAACCTAATTTATTTTTCTTATTTATAAATAAAGAAAATTGAGGATAATAAATTCAAGGGTAATATTATTTCATATAGTATATCCTTACATATCATTCATAATATGCTTCTTGGATTTATGTGGAATGGAAACAAAATAAGGGTGAGATCAGATGCTCATTAAGGATAAATTATACCAAGAGAAACAATGAATCAAATATAAACACACATACCATGAATGGTAAATAACTAAACACACAAACCATGTAAACAAAGAACTACTAAGGAAGTGTGTAATCAATATGAAATATAATATATAGAATCATGTTCCAATAACAAAACATGATAAGTGAAAAATATTGCATGTTACCAAAACCATATCACATTCCATTTAACTAGTGAACTAAAAATGAATTGTATCCCTATATATGTCCATGAAAATTATCATGGGTGATTAATAACTATAAAAAAATTAGGGAAATTCATGATTATTTAATACCATGTTTTCTAGGTTCATGGTACCTTTACCATTAGAACATTCCAGAAAACAGTTTATAATATATCATGTAAAAATATCCACTAGGTAATCCAAAAAATGAATCATCCCATGAGAGTACCAATGTATCTAGGGGGTATGTTTAACCATATCCCACTTTTTTCATATAGGTCCATAAAATTCCTCATATATCATATAATCTATTTTATAGTATGCCTTATAAAATACTGTATAGAGTAATATATACAAATTTATTAATATTTAATAAAATAATCAAATAAAATTAAAAGTGAACATAATATAAAAAATGATATAAACTTTATAAAATTAACATATCCATGACAAATTATATGTTAAAATAGTGTAAATTCAATGATAAACCATCATAGGAAATTGAATACTTAAAGTTGGAAAAATAAATCGGGGAACTGGATGTGAAATATATCCTTAAAAAATTAATTATAAACCATCCTCAAGATGATTATGGATTCTATCAAAACAACATAAACCATGTTGAGTAATATAATTTCATTGTCGTTAATGAATAGAAATATTATAAAAATATCTTTTAAAAACATTCTTGAGGAAAATTTTTATTTTTTCAAAGATGAATTGAATAATAAAATCATTAAATACAACATTAAAAAATCATTAAAAATTAACCATTTAGACCAAAAAATGATGCTTCAAATTAATGATGGTGGGTAAATACATACATGCCATACATGGTAAAAATAAATTTCATTTCTCATAGTAAAATTTTATGAAATACCATATTTTGAAAGGGGAAAGAACAATAGATTGAAATTTTTTTAAAAGTAATAAAGGGTAAAAGGTTAATTAAACAATAATATTAATAAAAATTATTTTTTTTAACAAATCATCATTTTTATAAGGAAATATGTTCTTTGACTAACTGGTGAATTGAAATCCAGTTTTCATAAAAACATTTCCAAAAAAAAATTACTTCCAATGAGAGTAAATGTCGAACTAATACTAGAAAAATGTCAGGAATTAATATATGAGAGGAAAATAAATACGTTTATTGAATACATTTCATATAAGTTCCATTAATGGAAATGAATTATTAGAAAATTCATTCATGAGGAAAATCATATTAAAACAATCTGATGTGTCCCATATCAATTCAAAGAAAAATATCATATTACTTATGAAGGGTTAAAAGAAAATGAATGTTATAATATCATGAGAGTAAGGAGGTTAATGATATATCATTTAAAATGTAATTATATATGACATATAAAATAAACTATTTGGATAACACCAAATAAGTCTCAGTGGAATGTAAATTGAGACGATATCCATTTTCTTGTATTTCCTTTTCAGGTGAAGAACCTTTACATTATTTTATAATAATGTTTGGATAATTATTTACTTGCAAGAAAATATTTTTTAATTTTATATTGAAATATATTTCAATTATTACCATGTTTTATATAACTAATAATACAATTATGATTACATTGGTTGTTTTTACCAAATTCAGTGTATGTGTCATAAATAACTATGGGAGTTCAACTGTAGAAAATGGTTTAATTATGTAACATCTAAAGAAAAATAATAATAATGAAATAATTATTATATTTAAAAACAAATTATAATTTAAAGGACAATAATTAAATGTGGGTATGAAACGTTAACTAACCTTACTATCATGAAGATGGTTGGTTGTGAAAATGAATGAGTAACATACCCATTTTTCAATGATCATTCTAGATAGAAGGTAAGTAACCTAAATATTTTCGGAATTATCATTATATAATAAATACCATATTATTTAATCATCTATACTTATATATATAATTCTATTTATGTAAATGTAAACCCGTCTTGTAAATGAGGTTGTGGTCCACACGCTCATGAATGACATCGTCACTTTTTATGTGTGTGAAAGGGTAACAATGAAATTGACACAGATTATATTTCTAGAATGTAAATTATTTAATGATTATTATATTATGTTTTTTTATGTAATATATTTTAAATTAAAACCCTCTTTTATATGATCAATATATTTTTTGAATGAATCAAATCGCTTTGAGGGGGTAGTATTCCTGACTTCCACAAATGATGTTTTCTTTTATACACAAAATGTAAAGTAAAAGAGTTTGTGATATAGGTGAAATAAAAAAGTTTTAAGAAAGCACACATACAAATATATAAATATATATATATATATAATATCATATATAAATATATTTTACATCATAATGAAAATATATGATAGTTCGTAAAGGAAAAATGAACAATCATTTTTTTTGTGAGGTGGTAGTTCACTGTACATAGGAACAATAAGTTTGTCACCCATTATATTGATGGGTGTGTTTGTTTTAGTAAAAAACATAATACAAAAAAATATAAGTACATTGAGATATTTTTTTACCAATATATTAATTATTTCAAAATAATTTAATGGGTGAAAGAGTAAACAAATGATGAGAGATCATTGGAAAACATTGCCTTAAAAATCAAGAAATTATTTTCCATTATACCAAATGGGTTCCTTTAAAGGAATTATCACCAATGGTAGGAATCTAGGTCAAAGACAGGTATTTTGGGAAGCTATTTGGGTTGATATTTTATAAAATATTTCTGGTTTTAGAGGTGTGAGTAAAATGGAGTGGTGGTGGCCTTTTATAGTGGTGGTCGAGTGGCACATTGTAACATTTTGGAAAAAAAATATTACCACATTTTTCTTGTTGAATGCGGGTCCAATAATGGTCATAATTTGAGCCATTAGAGGATAGGATCGAAATATTAATATAAAATATCTCTTGGAAATGTTTATTAGTAGTTTTGGGCCTTAAGGATAATGTGTGTTCCCTTATTTATCTTAATTTATGCTCAATCATTGTAATTCATTTTAATCACCTTCAATAACATTTTTGGGGAAAATATATGTTGACATACTTACACAATATTTTTATTCCTATTTCAAATATTTAATCCATTTTTAAAACTTCCAATCACAGACATTTCAGAAATTAATATGAATTTAATATCACAGATTTGGCGACAATGTGGGTTATTAAAGTAAAAACATCCGAAAGTTTTCAACGATTTTATTATCACTTTCAAATTAAAATAGATTCATATGAACTAATTTTTATTAAATGATAAAAATATTATCTAATATAACATTAAAACAATATTAAAATTTAATTTATCATATAAAACCAATTATATGAAAAACGAGTTTGGAAATAAGATTAAGTATTTTTAACTATTCCTTAAAAAATTATAGGTTTCCAAAAAATATCAAAAAAAACACCCTAAAATTATTTTTATGATTGGATTTAAAAGTTGAATTTTCTTTTAAAATTTTAATCCAATTAATATATAATATTCATCTTTAAATTATTTCACCCTTAAAAGGCAGTAAAATTGCTTTAATAAAAATATATTTTTTTATGGGTGAAATTATTTTTTTTCATATCTTATCTGTATCAAAGCATGAATATAAAAAATATTGGATTTAATATATTACATATATATTTCATTAAAATCATTCAATAATTTGAATAAATTTTTATCATTAAAAAATCATTTGAAAGAATAATAATAATAATTTTTTTTAATTCCAATTGGTTTTTATTTTCATTTCTCGTTAATTAGAAACCAATTAATTCATCTACTATTTAAATAAATACAGAAATTTAACATGTTAGTTTATATTATTAATGAATTCTAACATAACATCTAGGTTATATAATATTATATTCAGTAATAATATTTTAATAAATTTTTTTTTTGAAACATGGTCTTTCATGTATTGGAAACTATCGGGGAAGGTCACTCTTATGTTCCACGCAAGTTATATATGAAGGTATATCTTCTGTGAGATGAAATATGACATAGTATTTCATATATAAAAATAAATATATAAAATTATATCTTTTTAAGATAGTAATTATTTGGGTAAATATATTCCATTTCAACACTGGGTGTTCTGTGTCATAAATAATATTTAATTTAACGACGTGAGATATAATTTCATGACATTACATGTATTACATCGGCTACCCACACCAGTATAGAAGTTTGAAAATATCACTATGGAATTTTTTAATTGTCTCCAAAAAACATCCAAAAATAATAATGACATATGGGTTATAATGGACTATCTCACTTAAACTACCCATTTTTCTATATACAAGAGGATTTTTCTCTCGACCAACATTCCTATATTTACATATAGATTTGTTGTAGCTGTATAGTGTACCCGTATCCATAATATCTTTTATTTATCCAAGGATAGAATAAAAATTATAAACAATTTTTCAATATGATCTGAATAATACATTGAGTTTCATTATGACCAATCACCCTCAAACTAATGGTCAATAAGAAAGGACTATTAAAGGCTTGAGGAAATGATGAGAACAAGATCAATGAAATTTAAAGGTTGATGTGATCAAAATATCCCATTATTTGAGTTCTCATAATACAATATCTTCCATTAAAGTATTCAAATGTAACCCTATTAAACTATATATAGGAATCACTATAGAAATCATGCTTATTGCGAAGAATCTCATGAGAGAATAATTCTTGGATCTAATCTTATGAAAGAGATGACATAAAAGGTCCATTCCTTCCAAAAAAACTGAATGTCTTCATAGATTATATAAAAGATCTATTATAACAACTATCAAAGGGAAATGTATTGTGATGTTGTTGATAAATTCTTCCTTCAAATTTCTCCCTGGATGAGAGGCATGCTGTTTGGGAAGAAATGGATGTTCATCCCCTTATAAATTTTCCCCTTATAAATCATTGATTGCATTTGAGTATATTCTTATCATCTTGCACTTTCTCAAAACATAGATCATTTTCCTAATGTTTTATACATATATTTGTTGAGGAAGTACATAATTAACCTTTCATAGGTACAGAATCATAATCATGTATAATTGTAACATGGCATCTTTCATGAGGAGTAATCAGTGGAGATCTTGGACTATAGAGAAAAGGTTCTACACAACAAGTCTACCCACCTCATTAAAGTATTGTGGAGGAACCAAAAATATGAAGTATCCATGAGGTAATTGGATAAGATAATGAGGTAAAATAACCGAAAACATTTCTATACTAATTGAATGACATTAAATTTTTCCAGGATGAAATTTATTAAGGGGGGAAGAATGTAATGACCCGATCTTTTAGAATAGTTGTTATTTTATAAAAATGTGTGTTATATTATTTTTTACTACATAGTACAATAACAATTTAATAAATAAGTTAGTACAATTGAAATTTGACCATTGGGTTTTGACCATAATATTATTGTTGGTAAATATTACCATTGAGAAATATAATCTTAACAATAATTTAAATTTTTTAGTTATTGTTTTAATTAGAAATGATAATTTCTATTTAAAGAAGAAATAAGTGTTGATTCACTCTTCTATTTGAGATGTGTCATTTGAATATCATTTATTATAACATGGGAATAAGGAATCAAATTTTTTATTCTCTCTTGACCAATCCCATGTCGATCTTCAACAACTGATTCTTGCACTATGTTTCTTATGGGTGATGTTTGCGTTAGTGTAATTCACCACTAGGGATATGTTAGTCTAGCCACCGAATGAGTCTATCACCATCATACACCTCACCTTAAGATTTATATGGGTGTTAAAAGGGTTTATTTATCTAGGAAATAATTATTTTCTTTTTAATACATTTATATAAATTAAATTGATATTCTATCATTTATTTTTTTGAAATAGTTTTTCTAAAAAATATGACAAATAAGATAAATAATTTTTCAGACAAAAATTATACATTTATGAGAGTATATAAAAAATTATAATAAACTAAAATATAATGAATTATAATTATTTCCATGAAATAATATTTTTAAAAAATTCTTATTTAAATTTAAATAAAAAATTAATTTTTTAACCTGTCAGAATTTTAATATGAATTTTATTATGCATTTTCTATTAATTTTTTTAATAAATAAATATTTTTATATTTTAAAGTTAAATTTATCATAATTATGTATTTATTAAGATAAAATAATCAAAAATATTGAAATAAGAAAATCAAAATTAGTTTAGGGTAAATTTATGAGAATTTCCTAAAATATTTTATTTTTTGGTAATAGTAAAAATACATTAGAGTTTTTTTTGAATGATTTGTGACAATATAATGGTGTAATATGTAATATAAGATTATTCTAATATCTTTTGGATTTTAATGATATAATATCTATCCCATGTGGCTAATAACATGGGAAAGTATAATGGGAAATCCAATTTTTTATAAATTTTCCACTACTTAGGAGTTTAGGGAAATTATTAAACAAATCCTCTTATTTTACTATAAATACTGATGAATATATCCATTTAAATTCACTAAAAATACATCATTATTGATTCTCTAGTAGTTTTACCTCCCATGTTTCCCAATTTCACCAATGTCCAAATCTTCATGTTTTAGGAGTTACTAATCAAGGTAAAAGAAATATCAACTTCTCTTTTCCATTAAAGTCCACTTTTTATGTGGTATTTCTATCAAAATTTTATAAAATTTTATTATTACCATTTTATTATAAATATTTTTTATATTAATAGTATTTTATTAATTTTATAGCCCATTCCCTTCTCTTTTTAATGTCTTCTAGAACCATATTTCGTACCCATTATGCTTTTGGAGATTCATCTCCAAAATTTTCACTTTTTTCTCAAGAAATTGTTCTATTTATTTTTGTGAATACCTAAAAATATTTCTTTTATTTTTTTATTTTTCAATATGAAAAAATTATCCATTTTAAGGTATTAACATAGATTATATAAGATTTCCCTTTTGTGGGTTTAAAAATACATAATGAACTTGTTTTTAAGAGCCTATTCAAAACATCATGATTTTGATATAAAACCCAGTTATTTTATTCCCCATGGGTTATTTATGGAATTTATAATTATAACCTTTGTGAAATACATAAATTAATACATATTAACAATTATACATGATAGTTTTGAAACAAATTAGGTAAATAATTTAATATATATACATGACATGTTTTACGATATTATTGTGATAAACATTCGTAATTTTTGCAACACCTTAGTGAAAAAACATGGTGATATTCTTATAAATGGATAAATTAAATGTTTTATTAACATTTATGAGATATTATACATGTTATTTTATTTAATATATTCAAAAGTTTCTCTTTTTTACACCATAATTATGTTCTTTATATCTTTTTTGGATTTCCTTAGGATACCATGTAAATTGTTTCCCTTGATTTTACATACTCAACCTTATGCTCACACACACCATTAATGTATGTCCCTTGGTTATGAGATGTTTCAATTATAATGTGTATGAAACATGTATGAATCAAATCATGTGTAATGGAATAATTATTTATTTTTTAATGTATTATGTACCTTTTTTTTCAAGAAACTAAACATTAAAAGATCCTTTATTTCTTACAATGTAAATAATGTTATATGATAAATTTGAGTTATTATATAAATATTTCAACAATCATTTAATGTGTAAATATCTTATCTACTTTTATGGAATTTTACTATGGTAATTGACACACTATATATATATACAATATTATTTCATAATGAAAAACATTTGAATAACTTGTGGTAACAAACTCAGTTGAATAAAACCCATATAAAATAGATATTATATCCATAAATTAAAATTATTTAGATTTGATGGTTTTATTTTATATATGGATATAAATATGAAATAGTATATATGTGGTAAATCTATCTATATCTAAAATGTTATTTTAGGGGTTAGTGATTTAATCTATCTATAATGGCGTTGTTAAAATTATCAAGTGTACAGAGAGAGTGGAGTTCCAAATGGTTTATGAGGAGTTTTCAAACGTATTAATAGATTCTTTCCACCTAATATGTTGAGGATGTAAAACATGATTATATTATTTATTAATTTATGTATTATATCTATTCAATTCAAAAACCTTTTTACCCAACTTGTATTACTATGGATTTATATTAATCATGGATAATGACTAATTATGAGTCTATTTACCCAACCCCCAATAAATCAATGAATATATATAAAATTTATAATATTCAATTTCCATTACCTCAAAACTAAATGTAAACCAATATGGAGATAAAGTTATAAACTTTTCAACTCCCATCTCTTTATAAATGAAAATTGAAAAGAAGACAACAATTACTGATGATTTACAACCTTGTTTATGCATTCAAAATTACAAACTTTTCCCTAACTATATTACCCATAACTCCATTTCATTTAATATTTAATGAATTTACAATCAATATGAAACAATTTATTCATATATATTCCCATTAACATTAATTTTTGTTAATTACTCAGCATATGTTATCATTATAAAAGGGGTGACATAACCCTACATCATGGTATATATTTCCTAAAAGAAGTATCACATACTCATAATTAACCATCCTATTAAATTTTAATATATTTCTTTAGGAAATTAAAAAAAATCATTGAGCATCTTACAAACACAATCTCTCCCCTTCGAGAGTCATACACTAATTCTCCCACCATGTCTTCAGTGTTGGGGGAGTGTGTATCATGTCTAACTATTGAAATTTTACCAAGATACCTCAATATTATTATGTTCACTATTAATGAAAATATACCTTTAGTAATAATAACCCTTTAATAAGATAGTATCCAAGGGAATCTTATAACTTTTTTTTCACATGAATAAAGAATAAGTAATATCATTGACCTCCCACAAACAATATCTCTCTATATCTACCCCAATTTTTGTAGGTTCCCCCATAATCATTTAATATATTATAATATAATATACACATATGATTCAAATAAGAATCTTCATTCCTATAATCAATATATTGATGATCATCTTGGAAATATTGTTACAATATAACTACCAAAACCACACAGGGACACATTATAAAATCTATCTCTAGTTTTTATAAAAATTGATAATAATACTATGGTATTTATATAATTTAGTTTTTAAATTCATATAATTTTAATATATACGTATATCTTCCATTTAAAAAACATTCAAAAAAAATTCATGGTAAATATTAAACACCTCTGACTATATCCAACAAATGGAAAACTATTTCTCAATCTTATTCAATAGTTGATCAAGATAATTATAATATGTATTATTCTTACAGCAAAAATTCATAGATATAATTCTATAAATTCATAAATTATATTATCACTTTGATACCACCTATTAAATACCAGATGAAACAATCCTTAGTTACAAAACCTATAACGATTATTGAATATCATATACACTAAGGATATTTTCAATTGTATTACATTATTTAATTAGAAAAAAACATAAATAAAAAAACCTATGTTCTTTATCTAAATCAAACATATTTCAAATATATATGAAACAAAAATATATATATTTTTCCATCTAAATGTCGCATTAATTCGATAAACAATATATAATCTATGGAATATTGTGTGAAATACTTTTTATAATAACATGGATAAATTGAATTATAGGAAGGGTTGAGGTCAAACACTCAGTAAATGAAAACATGCAACTAATTTAATCATGGAAAATTATTCTAATATTATGGAATGAATTATAAAACAATAGAGATGCATAATAATATAAAATTGAGAGAATTCTATATGAATGGAAATAAATAAAAATAGCGATATGAATAATACCAATATCATAAAGATAGAAACCATTTTTTTGAAATCAAAAACATATTTTATGTGATTTTTTAAAGACAGTATGATGTTATAGGAATGAGGTATACACTAATACAAAACATGTTTTGTATCATGGGACCTATCGATGCATTGTGGGGATATATAAATTTGGGCCCACTAATTACGTTATTACATCAAATGCTTTCAAAATAATAATAAACAATTATATTCATATAATTTACTAAGGAACCTATTATTGAATAAAAATAATAGATTTTTATAATGAAGGATACAGAATAAAAAAACATAATCAACCAGTTTCAATAGATAATAAAAATAAATAATATCAACACATTTCCTAATGTCAATTATGGGTAAAAGTTGACCATAACCCATAAAAAGAAAGAAAGTGGACGGTTTAACATTAAATAATCATATTTAAAATTATCTTTAATATTGGAATAAAAATAATGGAAATTAAAATACTTTTATGAATTTCATATATAAAAAATTACATACCAGTGAACATCCTCAAATCTAAATTTATAAAATGTGTTGTTCACATGGTAGAGTAGAATGATTATATAGTTAAATAAATTCCTAAATTACATGACCATTAGTAATACATATTAAGAAAATTAATGTATAAAAAGACCATATCCCCAAGTCAACAAAAGAAACACAAGAGGGTGTTTACATAAATGAAAACAAAAACACACAAATTTATGAATTCAAAAGGTATAAATACTTGATCAAGAATAGAATTTTTTAATACCCAGAGTTCAATACCATAAATGACAATATATATATATATATTAGAAATTAAATCATGAAACAAAAAAATTATGAGGGTCAATCCAATTTAAAGTGAAAATGTAAATGTAAGTGAATGTATAAAATATGTTTTAGAAATTATTTTCATAATGACCAAAACATTTATAAATTTAATAACATTTTTATATGAATATGTTTTGTATTAAGTAATGTAGATATATGAAATACATAAAATAAATTTTTTATTTTAGACTAATATATTTTCCAGATTTGAAATACCTCTACAGGTCAAGATAGATAATAATATAGTCATTGTTATAGTGACTATTAAAATTAATATATATTAAGGGTTATGATAAAATCTAATTTAAAAGTATTGAATAAGATAGATTCTTTAACAGTATGTTCATACACTATGAATTCCATATATTTAGCCTTTGATAAATAACATTGACATTTTTTAACAAATCCCAAGATGATATTCATCTTATATATGAAATGGGAAAGCATTTACATGAGATGTGTTTGCCTATTGGTATTATGGCCCAAACAATGTTATCTAAACCACCTCACAAAATGTGTCACTATCATACACCATATCCAATGGGTGTACAAAGGTTTGGTAAAGTGTTATATATATATACAATAGAATTATAAATTTTAATATATTATTTAAAATTAATTAAGTAATATATATTTTCATTATTATTAATAATTTATAAATTACTATATAATTAGTTAGATTTCATCACAAGAATGCAAAAATATTTTTTTATAAAAATGGTTTCATATAAAACACTATGTTCTATTAAATAAAAAATATTGTATAAATTATAGATTCATAATGAATCATTATTAAATAATTTTTATCTAAATATAAATGAGAATATTAATAAATGAATCAAAACATAATCTATATAAGGATAGAAAAAAATTATTTCAAAAATATGTATTTTTTTCAATAAATGAATATTTATATTAATTTATTAATTTCATATATTTAAGGAATTGTATTGATAAAATAAATATTTTTTTCATTCATAATTTCAAATTTATCCAATGGAAAATTATTAATTATTTTCTAAGATAGTTAAATTCTTGGGTAAAAATTAAATATTATATACATATTTGTTATGTATGATGAAAAACCGAAATCCAAGAAGTGATTTAAAAAATACTATAAAGATTATAAACAAAAAAAATTATATTTACCATTTAATTTAAACTATTCTTGATTTTTTTTGATTAGTTTTATAATCCATTCATGAATCCTCCAATCCTATAATAAATTTTATTGTTTTAAAATAATTTTATTGTGATCATGACTCACTTTCCATAACCAATGGTATTATTTTAATTTATTAGGATATTATAATTATTTTTAAAAAAACATTCTTTTGGTAGAATCCATGTAAAAACCCTGAAAATATATGTGGATTCGTTAATTTTATTATATATATTTTAAAACCCTATTTTAAGAAAATAAATAAAAATTAACCCCTATTTGCATAAATACCCACCCATTATAAGACTCATCTTCACTAAATCCCCATTGAGTAAAATGCTTCAATTCTAATAACTCTCAATATACCTTCCAATATTTTCCCAATATTTTAATAATCTTATCCACTTCTTCTAGTAGCACCCTCTCTAGGTAATGGATCCTCCCCTACTCTTTTATAATAATAAACATTCTTAGTATTATGTATTTTTATTTAAAATATTTCATGTTGGGATATGTATTTAAAATTTTCATTTACTATCCTTATTATTTCAATGTAATGAGAAAACCCCTTTAAATCTCACTAAACACTTCCATGAATCATTATTCCCAATTGTTATGCTTCTAATATTTTCCAGTGATTTTACATTCCATATTATTGTGTACTAAATGAACATCCCCATCCCACTCAATGTTATTAACCGAAATTTATGTAACCATTATTAATTTGGAAATTCTAGGTATACAATCCACACATCTTAATCATGGGAGAAAATTGATTCATATTTCTATTATTTTGTATAATATATGTTGCACACAGGTTAATATACATTTCTATGAATGTGACAAGTGGGCCAAGAATTTTTATCTCTCGAAAAGAATAGGAAATTATTTATTTAATGATATTCCATTTAGGTGTATGAGAGGTTCTCCTATGTACACTATGTTATGATGTCTCATTGGTTTAACTTGACTTCTATGATGTCATGTTTTATATATTATCAACATTCCTTGTATAACTTAGATTTTATCATCTTATACCATTCCTTGATGTTCATGATTGTCAATCGAACCTTTCTTTCTTCAGAATGTTATTCCACGTGACTCACATGTACTAAATTATCTTATTCTATTCATTGATTATTATCACATTGTATTTTATAGCTCAATGATTTTTAATGTACATCCCTAGCCATTGTTTTGTATTTATTTGAAGATTCGTGGAATTTTATGATCATTTCAATGTGTTTTAAATAATTTACTTCTGTTTATCTGTATGTTATTGTTCCATGTACCTAATTCCACAAATAAACTAGGCCCCATGATTTGTGGTATCATTTTAGAGTTTTTTTTGTAATAAATATAGAAATAAATTATAAAAAATACATTGGTTTTAGTATCTTGTATCATAGGGTTGTGTAGTTATTTTCAAACAATGTTTATAAAACCCTAGTTAAATCCTTAGGGATATGAATTAACATATGAAAATAAACCAAAATATTTTTAAATTTTAGTATTATTGGTTTCCAATAATCAAAATCCATATCAAGATACCCAATGTGGATTTTGAGCTATCATAGTTATACCAAGGTTTAATAGACCCAAAATGGGTGCATTGGGAAATATTTTGATTGTCACCTCGTACATGGTAGAGAAGAAATTATAGACATCTCTTTTGAAAAATTAGGGTATATCATATGGTAAATTTAGTTTCTCCCTAAACACCATTATTAAGGGAATGAAAATACCAACATAATTTTATTTTATGAAATAGATAAATGATAGCTTATATTTAGCAAAAAAAAAATCATAGCTTAAGGTATACATGTCATTTTTTATTTAACCATTCAATGTTATTAGTTTCCCTTTTATGTTTATAATTGTTCGACAATTAATATCCCTATGTCTATTTTGGATGAAGTAAATTATTAAGACCAGAATCATTATATAGATGGTGGTCTCATTATCCATTCATGAACATAAAATTTATTTTGTGACTTTGGTTCTATGAATTTTTTCATAGAACATAAGTTTAGAAGAACAATTCAAATACAATATAAAATCATGTACGCTATGTTTTCCTTGGAGATAAAAAATGGCTAAATTATTAATTCCGAACCATATAACTCAACCCAAAAAGTATTTTTTTTGATGTATTTCTCAAAGAACATTACGATACTCAATTTATAAAAATTTGATTAAATTATTTGTATATGATTACATTACTCATATAAATCCAATAGAATTTTCCATGAGATTTGAATTACCAACCATATCACAAGTCACCCTTTGATTCTATACATGTGAAAGGAGGAGGATGAATCTACTTTGGAATTAACATATTAATTGTGGATATAATTATAGTATGAGATATATTATCTATATAAAAAGACTATGAGTTTGGAAATGATAATCCTTAAAGAAATTATCACTAGTAAAGAACAAATAGATATGTTTCTGGAAGAATTCACTATCCTCCCTCACAGCTTAGAGATTGGGTTCTCATCAATGTTATGCATAGATATCTTACAATATCTAATTTTCCATATCAAATGTATATTTTTAAACATATAGAGTGGAAGAGTAATTATATGAGAATTTAAATGAAATTTTTTCACACACAAATTCTATACTCATGGGTGCACTGGTTCCTTTTCAATAAAAAAGATACATCAATTTTCCACTGTATTGAATATCATGAGATCAACAGAATCACAGAATAAAAAAGTATATTTTAGTGTGGATTGATGACTTGTTTTATTAGTTATGTGTAGAAAAATACTTCTCCAATATTGGTCTTTGATCATGATATTTTTATGTAAATTGGAAGAAGTTGGATATATCCAAAACTACATTTTTTTTCAAGTTATGAACACTACGAGTTCATTGTGATTCCATTTGGACTCACTAGTGACCATGCTATCATCATGGAATTTAGGAAGAGTGTATTTAAGGATTTCCATGATTAATTTGTTTAAAGTAATTGTAGATAATGTTATTTGGTATTCCACATGTTAGGAGGAATAACGAGACAATTTAAATTCAATTGTTAATACAATGAGTATGTTTATTTTTATATGATGTAATTTAAATAAGAGTTCTTGATGGAGTTAGTAACATTGATGGCGAAGGATGCCACCGGTAATTTGATATCTATGAATTCTTCAAAATAATTGGTAAATTAAGGATAGACCAGAACAATTTTTTTATTATATTTATTTTTCATAGATTAGAAAAGAACTATCACAGATTTGTTAGAAACATATCAAGAATTTGATTCCCAACAACAAAGATAACTCACAATGGAGTTATATATTTTTATATTGATTAATGTAAGGAGAGTATTAAAGAGTTAAAGAACAGGATAATCACAAAAATATTTTTTGATAACCAACCATAGGGAATTTTTTTAATATACACTGATGAATCCAAAAAACAATTGAGGTTTTTACACATTCAATATGAAAAAGTGATAGCCAATGACTCCCACCAATTAAATATCTATGAGTATAACAACCCCACACGTGATCATGAACTAGAAGAAATGATCACTGCATATATTATTCGATCATTTTATCAATAAATATAGATGTATAATATATATATATATATCATATAATTCACAACTATATATTAATAAAAAAAAGGAGATCCATATTCCACAATTAAGGTGTTTAGAGATGATAATGGACTATGATTTTCGAATCCATTTCCATAATTGGATGTTGAATGAAGAGGAAGATGTTATAAGTAGAAAAGATCATGGTAACCTATCTATGATGGAAATTGTTGGGTATCCATTATTTTTGGACATTTACTTTTTGGAACTAGGAAAATTAAAAGGATCATTGTCCTACATTCCTTAGATAATCGCTTAACCATCCATTCTAGAGATGATTTAGGAGGCCTAAATTTAATATGTGGGGCCATTGAAAAAATATATATAATATTACAATGTTCAACATTGGTAAAGAATGATTTAGAATTTTTGGAAACTGGATATGTTTCCCATAAAAATCAAAGACGAATATGGAATTTATGTTTTTGTTTCATAATATATCCTTCAATATCCTTTATGTTCTAATAATTATATATATTTTAAGAATAACTTACAGGTTTATGAAATGGATAGATAAAATGTAAAAAATTTATCAATATGGGTGGTATTAAAAAAATTCAAGTATTAATGAATGAATTATAAGTGTATGATGAAACCACATCCCATACTACTATGAAAATTAAAAAAATGTATGGTCCCATTATTTTTTATAGTATTTTTTATTTTAAATTTTAATTTTTATTAAGATTCCTATAAGGAGTAAAACAGTATTTTCCCTCTATAATATTCTATCATTAAATTGTTATAACCACTCCCTTGGTATTGGAAAAGGTTCTTTACTTTAGTATATGGGTTTTTTATAATTTTGAGCGGTTCAAATTTTAGAAGAATAAATGATATTTAATATTTAATTAACTAAATTTTAATTAATTCATCTTGGTTGATTCAAACATATATTTGTAATTGAGCATTATATTGAGATTTTTCTTCAAAAAATGATTATTGAATATTATGTTTTTCATAGGTGGTCATAATAACATGTTAGGCACTATGGGTAGCTTGTTGACTATTTTTAATCTTCTATTTCTTCATTTAATTTTTATTTTTTATTTTTTCCAATTCCTTTTAGATTGTCACATTTTACCTGATGGATCTCTTTTACCCCGGAAAATTAGTGGAAGGTATAGGGTGATATAAAGGTAGATAATGATACAGGTAGCCACTACCATAGTTCCTAGGATGCATTGGATCGTCCTCTGACAACCATAGACTATGAAAGTGGCAAAAGCTTCAATGCATTCCGCCTAAAGGACGACCATTTTTATGATTCACTAAAAATACATCCATTTTAATTTTTTTCAATTTTAAATCCTGGATTATTCTTTCCTACTCCCACTTGTGGCCCGATCAACTACGTTTATGGAGGATATGAGGGTTTCAAAAAAATTTGAAGGTTTACCATTGTGAAATCCCATCTACATAATGGGTGGTTTTGGGAACAGATTCCATGTGTTATTATTATTTTCAGAATATGAAATTTTTTATGTTGGAGCTTGGATTGGGACATATATGTTGTGTAGTTGAATACATGTTTAGGTTTCATGTGTAAAGGGCACATCATATGTTGAGTACACGGCCAGAACCCGTGTGGGGGACGTGCAACATGTAGAATTACATGATGAGAATAAATACATGGACATGTAATTTGAAAGACATATATAGGTACCTCATGTATAGTACAAACCCTGTACCAATCCTATATTCCATGTTCTTTGGATTTTACATGATATGTACATAAATAAGTACACGACTAGATGTGGCCTTTAGGTTACATTTCATTTATGGTCTTTAGACACCGTGTACTCCTTTTTTTGTACCTGTTGAGGGTATTTTATTATTTTATGTCATATAATTTTGACATGGAAGTTATAGTTTTCCATTCTGAGATTTTTGCACATAAATCATTATGGAGAGACCCTTTGAGTGATTTGAGAACTCTAAATGGTTTTTTGGGGACCATTAAATAAATATAATGGTTCTACCTAGATAATAGAGTTTAGTCATCTCCTAAGTGTGAGAACTTGATCTTAGATGATCCATGAGATATCTATCAAAAACATAGCCTGGTATTATTTCATTACATAGGTCGACCTAGATATATTCAATATTCTAACATATGAGGTTATTAGACTAGTTTATTCTGAGGATCCAATGCATGATTATTTTATTTATGTTTTGACCTATATGATCCACTATTGGATGACTTAATTTTACAACTTTACAATTGATCCTTTGTGGGATTCCATTTCATTGAGGTTGTATTTAGTATTTGTAGAGACCCGAAGCTTGACCTACATGGACATTACATTACTTTTGTGGAATACATAATATATAACAAAAACAGACAGACAAGGATCGTAATAGTATATGGTCTTTGGAAACTCAGAACATAATCTTCTAATCGTGGTGAAAGATCTTCAACATCTCCCATAAAGATCTTCCCCTTTTGGGTTTCTTACCTAAAACCTTTCTTTAAATCCTGTGGAAAAGAAAACATATAAAGGGTGATCTCAAATGCTCAGTAAGGTTAAGCATGGATAAAATAAAACAAACCATATACATTTGAACTTAAAAACATGACCATAATGTTAAAACATGAAAATATAGAGCAATGAGATAAAACATGGGAGTACATGAGGCATAGATCATAATGGAACATTAATCATGATAAAATAGCATGGGAATAAAACATGTAATTGTGGCAACCATTAAGCACATGACATGATTTCTATAGTAGCCAAGGCATTGCTGCCAAGACCATCTTAGTGGAAAAAGTCCCTTTCTGAATAGAGTTCTCTCCTCGTTTCAGTCCTATAACACTGAACAGGATTAACTTAACGTTCCATCCATGTCTATCTCGTGAGATATAAATCCTTACCCAATGCATTTTAGGGAGATATAGGTCCCACCCATCTCATATTAAAATCATTCTTATGTGTGCCACAACATAATCATAAATCATTCATCATAACCCAAAGAATAAATTGAATTTCATAAACATCATTCCATCATAACATAATCCATATTAAAAAAATGGATATCATTTCATCATAAGAAAAGTGAAACTGTATAAATCATAGAGACATTATACTTGAATCATACAGATATGAAATAATGTCATCTTAGATGGAAAAATGGTTTTGATAAAAACACTTGAAATGAATTCTTGAGGAAAATATACTTTCTTCTTCAAAATAAATTTATTTTCCGAAAACGTCATGAAATTTGAAAAGAAAGAGTTTTTTTTTTGAAAATAGTCATGAAATATTTTGGAGGAAGTTTCTTGAAAATAAGGCTTTATAAAACCGTAAAAATCAATTCATGATGTATAAGTTAAAAAAAATTCTTCTCGTACTTTTGCAGGAAAAGTCAAAAAGTACCTCGCATGGTAAAAAAAATAAAGATTCCTTCCATGCGATGTGGTAAAAGTATGAAAAGGGTAAAAATGTATTAAACAGACATGGAAGTGAAGTAAAAATTTTATGAAAACATTTTGAGAGCATATGGACATGGATAATAAACATAACCCCCAGTAAATACTTACGATTAAACAATCTCGGATAAGAATGAGATTGGAATAATTATCACCTATCTTAGGTCCGATATGCTTCGTACAAATCCGAACCTACTATATAAAGATTTAAAAAATGTCATTGAATTATTACATAGTCATCTTCATTGTTATGATATCATATATGGTTCATTTATGACTTTATATTACCCGTTCTTTTGTAAATTCCTTTTAATGTAGCGTTTTGGGTAAAATCGTTTTGTTTATGGTCCGTGATTTGACTTGTAATTATTCATATGATTTCTTAGATCATGATTACTTAATTCCAGAATATAAATCATGATTTATATACAATATATATTCAGAATATAAATATATATAATAGATCGATAAATGGAATGAAATACACCATTCATGGAGACGGCATGCCTTACGTATGCATGAACTATGTTTTCGTTTCCTTATTGAGTTGAATGGAATTAAGTAGATGACATAAAT
Source organism: Viscum album (assembly GCA_963277665.1). Classification (NCBI taxonomy): domain Eukaryota; kingdom Viridiplantae; phylum Streptophyta; class Magnoliopsida; order Santalales; family Viscaceae; genus Viscum; species Viscum album. Next base: position 2,097,267,189 of record OY728159.1, on the reverse strand, counting down.
ATATATACACATAATTCCAGTAGCTTTATAATGTCATATATTTCATTATTATTGCTTATATATACTTTATAATCATTCTTTAATGGTTAACATGGAGAATGAATCTCATCGCGTCGTGGAGACGGTAGTCCGTACGTACGCATGAGCGATGATATTGTTTCCATAATTATTGAATAGAATTAAAGTGGATGATACAATATATCAGAATCAGTATGATGTTATAATAACTATGTATAGTTATTTTTTACACCATTATACCCTTCCAAGTAAGGTGGTGTTCGAAAAAAAGATTACACCACAGCGTGGAGACGGTATTTCGTACGTAAGAACCTGTAGTGATTTTGTTTTCCGTAGGTTGGATAGAATGTGAAATGGGGTTGTTTGATAATTATAAAAACATATCATTATATTAGTGATACTGATGTTATTACTTCATAATAAAACAACTAAAGAAGAATAAGTGGAATAAGAAATAAAGTTGAAAGAATCGATAACGGACATTACCTCTTCTTTGAAGCGCCTCATTGAGACCTCATCACAGGGCATTAAAATTGGTCTTTGAAGAATACCAGGACCTCTAGGATGTTTCGAGGGAAGTGGAGAAGAGAATTTGGCAGGGTTTGGACGAGAATGAAGGCTCAAAGTGGTGTGAGGATGAGAGGGAGGAGGAGTCGTTTTATAAAGGAGGAGAGGGGCACCTTTGGAAAAACTAAAAATATTATTTTATTATAAAGTCATATTCGGTTTTTAATAGCTCCTAATTGATTTATTTAAAAGTTAAGGTGGGGATGGGTATAAATCATCTCATCCAATAGAATTTAGACAAGTTTAGGTATCTATTTTAACCTTATCATTTAGATTTAACTTTAAGTTGAATAATTTAACTTTTACCGTGTCTTCTTGTTTTCTTACACTATAAGGTTAATAAACATACGATAACAAGCCAAACGAACCCCAAGTGTTTATTATTAATATATATAACCTTATCTAAGTAATTTGGACGAACCTTATATTTTTTGGAATAAAATAACAATTAATAATATAATATTTGTTTTAAAAACTATTTTATCTCAATTTTGACACTATTTGGTAATTGATTTTTGTGAAAATCATAACAGAAATATTAGTACGAAAAAAAGTCAATAAAATCAATACTAACATGTTATATTTACCGAGAAAATTATTTTAATTCATAAAAAGTCTCAAATTACATTTATTTGGGTATTTATAACGTCAATTATATCAATATTTCATTAATAAGATAATTAATGCATCATCATTGTGTCATAAATAAATTAAACTATATAATGTCTAAAAATTACAAATAAAATATAATTATGTAGGAAATATTTTTATCTTTCTAATGAATATTTACAGTCAAATTTATCTTATGTATAACCCTATATTAAAAATGATTTTGTTATTAATCTTTGATTTTATCTATTTTAACCATTCTTTAAATAAATTAATAATAAATGTCCTAATCTAATCCAAGTGGGCCTAAAAGGTCACATTTTATTACTAAAGTTTTTTTGGTCGAATTACACTTATCAAATGGAATTTGGACATGTGTTAGGGTAATAATAATATCATTTTTACCCTTAATTACTCTATTTAATTTAAGCCATGGTAAAAAAAAGTAAAAAGTAACTATTCACCAAAAAATATTTTCATCTCATTGAACAACATTTTACCTACTAAATCAAATATGTGTCTCGGATTTTTGAAATTTCATTCACATAAGCGGTAAAATTATTTTTTATGTAAATTTGCAAATTCTCCTAGGAGGTGGGTAAAAGACGGTGAAAAGTTCAATAAAATTTTTATATATCTAAAATTATTATAAAATGACTCCAATAAATTACTTTGAACATATATAAATATTAGGTATCAATTTTGATCTAAAATGAAATTAAATAAAATAAATAACTATTTAAATAAAATGTTGGTTTTTAAATAGTAACCCAGGGTTTTCACTATTCATCAAAAATTGAATGTTTTCAGAAAAATACCAAATTATCACCCTAGGATAATTTCGATATTCCGAATCCATAAATGAAGTCCATTTTGAAAAATAAAATTTAAAAAATTTCAAAAAGTGGGTATTACTATTCACAACCGCTAGTTCTAATAATATTTTAATAATATATCGTTGTTTAGTAAAACCCGGTATTGCGTACAACACACGCTATCGAGGAAGGTCGCGATTGCGTGTAATGCAAGCCAAGTTGGGGTTGAGTGTTGTGCAAGAATCCTTTGTTGTTTTGTTATAACAGAATCCAACCATTTTTCATTTAAATGTTGAAATATATATATATATATATATATATATATATATATATTCTCAATGTTGCGTAGAATGACTATTATCAAACGAACATGAAATTGTGTGTAACACAATATAAGAATAGTGTTGCATATACTGCAAGCTAACACGATGTTGCGTATAGCACCCGAAAATCAGGGTGTATCGTACAACAGAAGATATGAAAGAAATTAAAACGAATATATCTTATAAAATCTCGGGTTGTTACATTCTACCCCCCTTAAAATGAATTTCACCCTCGAAATTCATCGGGGTTATAAATCGTTTACTATTCATAGAAACCCACATCGTAAATTGAAATACCAAAACTTAACTTTAAAAACTAAAGTATGAAACGTAATGGTTACCCATGTTAACCCATCACTAGGTTTCCACGTAGGTGAACATAGGTGAAAATATGGATATGGAAGAGAATTGTAACCATCAAGTTCTGATGGAGAGTGGTAGAGCACATGTTTATGAAAACACCAACAATCACAAATCCATAAATTTGTGATGATCTAAGGTAGAATCTGATTCATCAGATATAAGGGCACTAGGACAACACTTATGGTTTTCAAGATCATTTCTCTAAGAATTTTAATTATAATAAATACATATTTTATTTTGATATAATCTCACCATTGTCCGTGCCATGAATAATTTCCACTTCATCTCATAATGAAATGAAGTTGAATTTATTATTCGCGAAGTGTTAGCAGATCATGTGATAAAATGATGGGTCATTCCATCTGTCTTAATCAAAAGGTTAGCAACAGTTATATACATAAGCCCATCTATTGTATATCGTTCCAAAAATGGACTTATACTTCATCTATCATACCACATAATAAAATAAAACTACTTTATACTAACCAGGGACTTCCTGTAGGCCAGTGGTAGACGATAATGGCCGGTCGCACTTCAGTTGTGGGTTCGATTCCCACAGCCTTGTCTGACGCAATGGGGTGTCGCCCGTCCTGCAGGTTTTCCTTTTTCTAAAACTACATTACTATAACATCCCATCAATAATATCGAAAAAAGTTCTATCCTTAAACAATAAAAACTTATGTCCAACATAATTCATTCCAATATTTAGGATTATCTGAAATACTTCAGTCCAAGCTCATAGTATAAAGAAAAAAATGATTACTTGAAATGTCACATAAAAATAATGTGAATGCCATCATTTATCCCCCATATATCATAAGATATATATTGTTGGTCAAATTACAAACATGTGAATACCTTAATAATGTATTCCCTTGAAGAATGAATACCCATTGAACCTTAGTGAAAACATGAATGCAGTTAAAAGTTAACACTTTCCACATACCAAAATCGTCAGAATTCTATATACTCAAACCATGATATCACTTAGTCCATATATCAATCATGAGCTCATGAATACAATGAAACATCTCATTATCTTCTTATCCCTTCATTATGCGCATATCATCTACTTTCCAAAATTACTTGAATAACCTTCCAAGGTTACCGGTACCATTCAACATATACTTTCAAATACTTTAGGAAAAAAACTATAGTGTAACAATCCTTAGACGATTCTTTATTCCATAGTACCATTAACTATACAACACAACTCCTGATAAACATACAATCATTCCACTACCTTCTTAAACAACGAACTGAGCTTCAACACTTCTTTCATCTCATATATCATTTGTAGTCTCCTCATCGTCATCCACATAAATACTACCCATATGACCATGCTGATTCACTTCATGAGATTTTCCATTAGGGCATTGGTTTGCATAATGCCCGTACATTCTACATTTAAAACATCTAATCATTGTTGATGTCGTAGCAATACCATTATCCTTGTCCATGGTGTTAACTGAAACTTTTCCTTTACACATACTGTATTTATGTCCTTCTTTTCCACACCCAAAGCATCTTCCTGTTCCTTTGAAAGAATCTCTCTGATGCCTCTTCCCACATGATTTACATGAGGGAAATTGAACTTTCTTTCCTCTATGATCATCATGAAACTCCGTCTTTCTCTTATTATCTGAGTTGGGAAACTTCCCAAAGATTAAATTATTGATCATATTAAGAGATTGCTGATTAGGCATTATAACGATGTTTGGACTTCCAAATCCGGTTTCATTTGGTTGCACATGAAGAATATCATTCCATTGACCATCATATCCTCCATTATCGTGAATCTTCCTGTTTCCAGCAATTTTCTAAAACCCAAAAAGAATAGTGTGAGTGGAAAAAATCATGCTAGGGAAAACAACATAGTAAAGGGGGAATACCCTCAATATCTAACATCTTACGTTAAATTCTAAGATCATTACCATTGTTCTATGACTATATCCTATACGTATTCTTATCCTTAATGACATCCCTAGACATACCTTAAAAATATCTCTAGGGATCTCACTAACGTTTTCGTATCCTAGTTTCCAAAGGTTGACTAAACCTTTCCTTTGATACCAAATGTAGAGACCCGAAGCTTGACGTACATGGACATTACATTACTTTTGCGGAATACTTATTACATAACAGAAAGAGACACTCAAGGACTGTAACAGTTTAGTGTCTTTGGAAACTCGGAACGTAATCTTCTAATCATGGTGAAAGATCTTCAACATCTCCCATAAAGATATTCCCCTTTTGTTTTTCTTACCTAAAACCTTTAATTAAATCCTAGGGAAAAGAAAACATATAAAGGGTGATCTCAAATGCTTAGTAAGGGTAAGCATGGATAAAATAAAACAAACCATATACATTTGAACTTAAAAACATGACCATAATGATTAAACAAGAAAATCTAGAGCAATGAAATAAAACATGGGAGTACATAAGGCATAGATCACAATGGAACATCAATCATGATAAAATAGAATCGGAATAAAACATGTAATTTTGGAAACCATTAAGCACATGTCATGATTTCCATAGTATCCAAGGCATTTCTGCCAAGACCATCTTAGTGGACAAAGTTCCTTTCTGAATCGAGTTCACTCCTCGTTTCAGTCCCATAACAATGAACCGGATTAACTTAACGTTCCATCCATGTATATCTCATCAGATATAAATCTTTACCCAATTCATTGGAGGGAGATATATGTCCCACCCATCTCATATTGAAATCATTCTTATGTGTTCCACAACATAAACATAAATCATTCATCATAACCCAAAGAATAAATTGGATTTCATAAACATCATTCCATCATAACATAATCCATATAAAACAAATGGATATCATTTCATCATAAGAAAAGTGAAACCATATAAATCATAGATACATTATACATGAATCAAAAACATATGAAATAATTTCATCTTAGATGGAAAAATGGTTTTGATAAAACACTTGAAATGAATTCTTGAGGAAAATATCCTTTCTTCTTCAGAATAAATTTCTTTTCACAAAACGTTATGCAATTTGAAAAGAAATAGATTTTTTTGAAAATAGTCGTGAAATCATTCGGAGGAAGATTCATGAAAATAATTCTTTATAAAACTGTAAAAATCTTTTCATGATGTATAAGTTAAAAAAAACATTCTTCTCATACTTTTGCAGGAAAAGTCAAAAAGTACCTCGTATTGTAAAGAAAGAAAGATTCCTTCCATACGATGTGCTAAAAGTAAGAAAAGGGTAAAAATTTCTTAAACAAACATAGAAGTGAAGTAAACATTTTATGAAAACATTTGGAGACCATATGGACATGGATAATAAACATAACCCCCAGTAAATACTTACGAGTAAACAATCTCGGATAAGAATGAGATTGGAATAATTATCCCATACCATAGGTCCGATATGCTTCGTACATATCCGAACCACCTGTATAATGATTTAAATAATTTCATTTAATTATTACATAATCATCTTCATTGTTATGATATCATATATGGTTCTTTATGACTTTATATTACCTGTTCTTTTGTAAATTCATGTTAATGTAGCGTTTTGGGTAAAATCCATTCATTTATGGTCCGTGATTTGACTTGTAATTATTCATATGATTACTTAGATCATGATTACATAATTCTAGAATATATAACATGATTTATATACAATATATATTCATAAAATACATATATATAATAGAAAGATAAATGGAAATAAATACACCATTCATAGAGACGGTAGGTCGTACGTACGAATGAACGATGTTTTAGTTTCTTTATTGAGTTGAATGGAATTAAGTAGATGACATACATATATATATACATAAATCCAGTAGCTTTATAATTTCATATATTTCATTATTATTTCTTATATATACTTTATAGTCATTCTTTAATGGTTAACATCGAGAATAAATCTCATCGCGTCGTGGAGACGGTAGTCCGTACGTACGCACGAGCGATGATATCATTTCCTTAATTATTGAATTGAATTGGAGTGGATGATACAATATATCAGAATCAATATGATGTTATAATAACTATTTATATCTATTCTTTACACCATTATACCCATCCAAGTAAGGTGGTGTTCGAAAAACAGATTACATCACGGCGTGGAGATGGTATTCTGTATGTACGCACGCGCAGTGATTTCGTATTCCGTAGGATGGATAGATGGTAAAATGGGGTTGCTTCATAATTATAATAACATATCATTATATTAGTGATACTGATGTTTTTTACTTCATAATTAAACAACTAAGGAAGAAGAAGTGGAAGAAGAAATAAAGTTGAAAGAATCGGTAACAGACATTACCTCTTCTTTGAAGCGCTTCTTTGAGACCTCATCTTAGGGAATTAAAATTGGTCTTTGAAGAATACCAGGACCTATAGGATGTTTCTAGGGAAGTGGATAAGAAATTTTTTCAGGGTTTGGTTGAGCTTGAAGGTTCAAAGTTATGTGAGGAAGAGAGAGAGGAGGTTCCCTTTTATAAGGGAGGAGAGGGGCACCTTTGAAAAAACTAAAAATATTATTTTATTATAAAGTCATATTCGGTTTTTAATAGCTCCAAATTGATTTATTTCAAAGCTAAAGTGGGGATGGGTCGAAATACTCTCATCCAATAGAATTTAGACAAGTTTAGGTATCTATTTTAACCTTATCATTTAGATTTAACTTTAAGGTAGATAATTTAACATTTACCGTGTCTTCTTGTTTTCTTACACTATAAGGTTAATAAACATACAATAACAAGCCAAACGAACCCCAAGTTGTTTATTATTAATATATATAACCTTATCTAAGTCATTGGGACGAACCTTAGATTTTTAGGAAGAAAATAACAATTAATAAGTTAATATATGTTTAAAAAACTATTTTATGTCAATTCTGACACTATTTGGTAATTGATTTTTGTGAAAATAATAACTGAATTATTAGTTCTAAAAAAGTTAATAAAATCAATACTAACATGTTATATTAACCGATAACATTATTTTAATTCATAAAAAGTCTCAAATTACTTTATTTGGGTATTTATAACATCAATTATGTCAATATTTCATTAATAAGATAATTACTGCATCATCATTGTGTCCTAAATAAATTATATTATATAATGTATAAAAATTACAAATAAAATATCATTATGTGGGAAATCTTTTTATCTTTATAATTAATATTCATAGTAAAATATATCTTATGTATTACCCTATATTAAAAAATATTTAGTTATTTAACTTTGATTTTAATTTTTTACACTTCTTTAAATAAATTAATAATAAATGTCCTAATCTAATCCAAGTGGGCCAAAATGGTCATATATTATTTATACGGTTGTTTTTGGTGAAAATAAACTTATCCAATAGAATTAGGACATGTGTTAGGGTAATAATAATATCATTTTTACCCTTAATTAATCTATTTACTTTTAACCATGTTAAAAAAAGTAAAAAGTTACTATTCACAAAAAAATTTCATTTCATTGGACCACATTTTACTTACTAAAACCAACGGTGAATGTTGGATTTTTGAAATTCCATTCACATAAGTTGTAAAATTAGGTTTTATGTAAATTTTCAAATTCTCCTAGGAGGTGGGTAAAAGACGGTGAAAAGTTCAACAAACTTTTTATATATCTAAAATTATTATAAAATGACTCCAATTAATTAAATTGAACATATATAGGTAATATGTATCAATTTTTACCTAAAATCAAATTAAATAAAATAAATAATTATTTAAATAAAAAGTCGGGTTTTAAATAGTAACCCAGTGTTTTCACTATTCATCAAAAATTGAATGTTTTCAGAAAAATACCCAAATTTCACCCTAGGATAATTTTGATATTCTGAATCCAAAAATGAAGTCCATTTTGAAAAATAAAATTTAAAAAATTTCAAAAAGTGGGTATTACTATTCATAACTTCTAGTTCTAATAATATTTCCATAATATATCGTTGTTTAGTAAAACCTGATATTGCGTACAACACACGCTATCGAGGATGGTCGCAATTGTGTGTAATGCAAGACATGTCAGGGTTGCTTGTTGTGCAAGACTCTTTTTTTGTTTAGTTATAACATAATACAACAATTTTTCATTTATACGTTGAATACATATACATATATATACTCAATGTTATGTAGAATGAATATTATCAAACGAACTTGAAATTGTGTGTAACACTATCTAAGAATAGTGTTGCGTATACTTCAAGCTAATACGGTGTTGCATATAAAACAAGATAATCTTGGTGTATCGTACAATAGAATATATGAAGGAAATTAAAACAAATATATCTTATAAAATCTCGGGTTGTTACAGTAGTCCTTTATAGGATCCCTTAACCATGTACAAATATAATTATCCATTATAGGAAACCTATATTGAATTTTTCTTGAGAATCTAATGTATGATTTGTCATCTATCTTTTTCTCTAAGGATATAATGTAAAATATGTTCTTTTTTTCATGTACATTGAGTATCCCATGTATAATTCATCATTTTACTTTTTAGTTTAGGTTCCCTATTTGGATGTCTTTCTTGTGTTTTTACTTTAGGCGCCCAGGGGGTTCCCTAATATTTTACTAACTATGAGATTTTACGTTGAGTTTCGGTAGATATGGTAGTGGGTGTCACTATAGAACATGTTACTAACTTTTAATCCCATGTGATTGCGGTTGTAGTGGTGGGTATAAGAATTTTTCAACCCAAAATCATATTTTATAGTTTTATTTTTTATTTTTGATATATTTATAATAGTTAGATGTTATTCATACTTGGTATATTTTGAGCGTGATGTGAGGCGGCATTTATTCCCTCAAGGATGACTATATATTCTTCAAGGGACATGTCATATCCATTGGAATACATATGACTTCATTCATGGGATCATACTTCTAATCCATGTTAGTTATGATATTTAATTTTATACCCCTAGGTACTACATAGGATCTAGATATTGAGATCGTATAATTGATTACTACATTGTTTGTATTTCATGAGTTACTTCTCGGTGTCCAGTTTTTGAGTGCTTAATAATGATATAAGATATTAATGTCCCTAGAAATGATTCTTTTTTATGATATGCTATCCTGAGTGATGAGGATGATTACACTAGTCTCATCACATGGGTTAAATGTGGATGATTATGCTCTCTTCAACATAGGGTTGTTGTTGGATTATTACACTCTACTAGACATGTGGTCTACAGTGGATGATTACACTCTCCTTGACATGTGTCTTAGGGAGGATTAATAAAGTCTCCATGATTGGTCATATGGTATTGATCTCCACAAATTCTCTTTGGGATTAGTCTTATGAGAGAGATTACTGGTAGGTTGGTTGAGCACGGAATCTCATAACTATGTTTGACATTCATATTTGGATCTCTATTGTTGGGTATGTTGTCTCACAAGTGATATATCATATAATTCACCTAAGGGATATAATCTTAACATTAATATGATTCACAGTGTCATGAATGCATAAGGAAATAGACCTAGGGATCATGTAAGGGATTATATTTACATGGAATGAGTAGCATGGAGTCTAGCATAGTGATCTTTTCAATAATGCCAATATTTGCATCCCTAGAATCCATCATTTTAGTAGTTACAAGTGACTATGGTTAAAACCAGTTTTAGGATGTATATCCCCATATGGTGGAATATCATTATCAGACTTATTTCTAAAACTGGCCAAACTAGCTATATCTTGATAGGGATTATGCACCGAGAAATCAATATAATGATACAAGACATGAGTGGAACAACATCCAACTCAATTGACATGGACATGTTTTCTCATAATTTGTGATTATATACCCAAGGATCCGTTGTATATTGGTTATATTTTTAATTATTTATCTTACTCTTGAATATTCATATTTATTTATATATGTATATGTATTGTTCTATTCATATATACAAATATAAATATATATATGGAAATGCATTGTGACACTTTCTATGTTTACTAAGATTATGGACCTAGGGTTTATTTTGGTTTCATTTCAATGGATTTTCATATCATTGTATTTGTGCCTCATTATGGATAAAATCATTTCTTTTTCATATAGTTGTGCTATTTTATTATAATGTTTCATCGTCAGGGTGGCATACATTGATTTATCTATCATGAAAACACATGACCATCATCATATGTGAAGAACTTATGTATACTTTTTTTGGTTGATCATAGTTACATTGTGAATAGGGATGGGGCCCAATGTTGTATAGTCGAGTATAGGTTATCGTGCGGGTTCTTCTGATCATGTTATTATACTTTGATAGTGTCTAGAGATGGGTTATGTTGTCTGGTGTAGATTTATTAGTAGTTCCATATAATTTTATTTCAGTTAACTTCACACTCTTGTATATTTATGGTCATCCCAGTGGGTGTCCAGTGTTGTATGTATGATATATATTATCATGGTTTTATAGAATTTTCATTCATTATTAATTCATTTAATATTTTAGTTTGTATAATGATTTTGTACTCTGTTGTACTTATCTATTTCTATTATTTAATTACTCTGATATAAGGACATATTCTCCCAACTATCACACACTAGTCCATCACTACATGTTGTAAAACACTGAAAGTGTAGGAGGTTTTATTGAGGCCTTGTAACTAGCCGGCATAGGGTACCATTTTGGTGGAATCCATGTAGGGATGTTACAAAGTGGTATCAGATCAATTCATTTCCTGGTCATTACTATTTTGGATATGGTAGTCATGATTATTAGGAATTTTTTTAACCAATTATGGATATTGAATAGGTACATAGATAACACTTATTCCTGTAGGATTTATTGGTTTCCATGTCTATGGGATTATTTTTATGATTTGTGATATTATAGTTCTATATGATTTTTTTCATCAATGACGCACATGTAGTATGGATGTTATGATCCACTATGGATTTTTTGCTCTTGAAAATTGGAAAGTTGATATGGATGGTTTCTATCTAGTGGAAATCAATGAAAAGAGAAATCTCATTCATCACTTTTGGCATACATGATTCACATCATATATGCCTACCAGTGATAGATTTTTATAACAAATAAGGCCAATTGTTTAAACTATCAGTAAGAATTCATATAGTGTTTATCTGCATGGAATTGAATTACATAATACTCAATTGTGCTGACATGAATATATATGTATATATATCCTTCTGATGGTAGGTTATGTGAATATAGTTTGTGGAGTATGGTGGTGAGGATGGCGACTCATTCCTTAGGAACTGAAGGTGAAACAAACCTTCTAGGTAGATATGTCACATGATACCCTTCTATTGTACCACTTTTAGTTTATTTTTTCTCAGGTAGTGGTTATCTAGTTAGATCGCCAAGAATAATTCTGATGGATACCAGTACCTTTCTTTTGAATGAAAAAACATGGGGTATTACCATTTTCAGTTTCCTAATGAGTTTGAGTTTAATATATTTTCCTACACTGTAATGTGACCTCCAAAGAAAAGTTACTTATAAGTATCACAGTGAGTATCAAACACTTTTAGGATTTGTTTTCAATTTTAACCCTCATATGTCATGGTGATCTTTACCTCCTTTTTGAGAGGTTTGATCATTTCATCTAGGAGGTTAGACCTTGTCACCTAGTTCTGATATTTTACCTGTAGGGATGGGTGGGTGATCTTGGGGCCTTAAATTTACTTTAACTCTTGTAGGTCACCATTAATTTTTCTCATGGGAATCACACATTACATTTTTTAATCATTTTATGAATTAAATTTTCAGTAGGGATCTTGGTTTTAATATCATTTAGTGAAAGAGTCATGTTAGGTTCATGGGTTTTTCATTATATGCATTTTGATGCTGTTAGATTTTGACAATCACCTAGCTTTCTTTGGTAACAATATTTGATTTGAAGAGAAGGATTGTTCATGTGGATTTCCCAGAAGACTGGGATTTTTTTCTGCTGCTAATATTGTTAGAGCATGGGTAGATGATCATAATAGAAATTTACTTCAGTTTATGGGAGGTCTTGGAAGTAAATCGTGGCATAGTTGAGGTACTCAATTTTTAAGGACAATTCCATGGGATCTTCTTTCTTAGGAAACTATAATTTTTTGAAGCATGGTAAACTCATCAATGTGTTGGATCACTCATTATATTGTGAGACAGGTAAAAAATGTATACCCTAGTTGTGTAAGTACCATTTAAATCATAAATCAGGGATTATATTTGTGAAATCCAAGGATTTATGATTTAAGGACTTGTTTTGGAATGTTTTCTTTGGAGTTGTGGATAAATTGGTGAATGTACCTAGTTGGTAGCAGGGACATCGAGAAAAAATCAGGTTTCATAAGACGGTTAACCAGTCACTAAATCATGGTCACGTACTGACAAGATGATGAAAATTTATAGAAGAGAGATATAACACCATTTAGATGAATATTTTTTTAATTGTGGTAAGTGATTATGGTTCCCTATCATGAATTCATCATGAGTACATTGAGTGATTTTTGACCCTACATCAAGATTCTTTTCTTATAAATGTTCCTTTTTGTAATGATAATGGATCGTTTTATGGATTCAATCATGTAGCAGCATATGTTAATCCATATGATGGAGAGTGAACTATAGGACATTTGAGGGTTGTGACCCTCATTTTTATTTAAATTTTTTCATTTTCCATGATTCATTTATCTTACAGATGTTTCTGAGATGACGTTAAGTAAATGAATATGGTAAGGAGTACTAGATTAATCATATCTAAAAGTCATCCATTTAGGAGAAAATCATTAATGTTGTGTTATTGGTCATGGTATAGTCCAAATAACATGGTTTTTAAAATACTTATTTTGAGATAATGTATAGTAGTGCTCTCCCCAAACTTCTGAGGGATGAGAAGATTTATAGTTAGGTGATTGTAAGGACCCGTGTTTTTCAAAACTATTGGTTTTAAGAAAAAACTTAAATATTTTCATTCATATTTTTATAATATGTATAATAGACATTTTCCCCTTAATATATGATCTAAAATTTCTCTTTGTACTAGACCTTTTCTATCGTAATCGATTTTTTACGATTGGACATGATTCATGAAGAATTTCCAGCAGTTCCAATTTTAGAGAAAGAATTTCTATCAAATATTAAAAAAGATAAATATTAAATTATCCACATAGGTTCATTAAGTAATATATTAATAATGGGACATTAGGTTTAGATTCCATATATTTATCAGCGAGTCTAGAATAGGTATTCATTCAAAGGAAGGGCATAAACATGTGTTGGGCATTGGGGCAAGACCTGCCCCCATTTTTCTTTTTAATTTTTTTTCCTTTACTCATGGATTATTTTAAATTAAAATAAGGGAACTCATTAAACATGTAAAAATAAATGATTTGAGAGGGAGAGGAAATGGAGATAGGTCAAGATGGAGGTACATTTTGGGATCTCAAAACCTAATAGATCATCGTGCGGTAATCCTGGACCATAGAGTTGGGAGATGCTTCAAGTGATTATTCCAAAAGGTAGTCCATTTTTTGATTCATAGTAAATCTCATTCATATATTATTTTTCATCTTTTAATCCCCTATTTTACTTCCGTAGGTTCGATTGTCTCCTGATCTAAAACTTTTAGGTTGAAAAAGAGTTTCAGGGAGATTTAGAGATTTTCCATTACAGAAAACCCATCTACCTAGTATGTGGTAAAGGGAACACATTTCATGTTTCATTACTATTTGGGGAAGAAAAACTTGTTTAAGTAAGCTATATTTTTAGTTTAAACACTGAATGTATTGGTACTCTTTCAGGCTTCTGAGTACCTTCTAGGATTCCCAAATAATGGGCACATGTTTTGTTTCTATAGATGGCTAGACCCCATATGGTGGTTTCACGGTGTTTAGAAATACATTTCCCGAAAAAATAAATGGAAATGATGTATTAGGGACATCAGTAGGTACCTGTTATATGGTACACTATGTGTACTTATCATACATTCCATGTACTTGAGATTTTACATGCTAAGTATAGGTATAAGTACACTCACAAGTAAGGCCTTGAGGGTAGATGTCATGTACGGTATTTATATGATGTGTACTCAACTTTTGGTATCCTTTTAGTGTATTTTCCTATTTATGAACCTAGATTCAATTTTGGATTTAATTTTAGTCCATTATAAGTATTCTTGTATGTATATCATGATCATGAAATCCTTTGATTTATTTGAGAAATATAAATGGATGTTTATGGGATTTCACCTAAACATAGAGGTTCTTCCTCCGTTAATTCATATTTGTTGTATCCTACGATAAATATCTTTATATGAGATTATCCATGATCTATCTCCTAAGAACACTAATTTTAATTTATAATTTTGGAATTATATATTTCAATATGTGCTCTTCTGGCCCAGGAGGCCATTATGCTAGTTTCATCTGGGGATCCCCTATAAGATTCCAATGTTTATTTATTGACCTAGGTGAACATGTACAGGATGACTCGATATTACTTATATACCATGGAACCCATATGGGTTTATTGTTATTTAATTATTACATAGGTATTACCTTGTAGGACACTTCACCTATGTACCATTCTGAGAATCCCTATTAAAAAGCATCTTTTGACTTGTCTTGGAGGAACCATTTTAGGATTCCTCCATTAATATCGGGATCCCAAGTATGATGCCTTAATTTTTGTGTTCAAATTGAGTACCATATTTATGATTACAAATTAAAATTTACTCAGGAGGGTCTCAAGTGGGCTGGATGCATTTTTTTAGTTGAGGGACCCATTGGCTTCCCTGATGTTTGACTGACCCTGAGAAAGTGCATCAAGCATGAGTAGAGATAGTAGCGGGTGTCAACTTCGAACATGTTCCGAATATGTCATACCAAGTGAAAATAGAATTATTTGTCATTTTATGAATTCATACGTCCTCCTTAATTTTTCTATACTTTCTCTTGTTTATTCTGATGGTGTGATGATAGCCAAATTTGAGCCATGATGGGTGTCTATTGAGTCTGATGCGACATATATTTTGTTCTATGAAATATTCCCAAGATTTATTACTAGTTTTCTTCCTTTCTATTGGAATGTGATGATGCCATATCATATGTTCATCATCTTAGAAATGTTATTTTTGATATTCACATGTATTCCCCATGGTACTACATCAGATATGGCTATTCAGAATGTATGTTGGTTATTACCCTATTGGGATTCCAATAGGTCCTCCTTGTATATGGATATTGAGTATTTAAATATTATATATGGGAATACAATCCCTATAAATGACACTCATGGATGATTATTCTCTCTTGAGTAGTGAGGATGATTACCCTATCCACAAATCTTGTGTTAGATGGGGAGGATTATACTCCCAATGAATTGTGCTCTATAAAGGATGATTATTCTCTCATCGACTTGTGGGATATGGGTGATGACTACAATATATTAAATATTTAATATGATATTTATTAATATATAATTTATATGGGATTAGGATTATGATCCATTTTTTTATTAAGGTGGTTGAGAATGGAATCTCACACGTATTTTTTATGTTATGATTTGGATCTTGATTGGTAAGAATGACGTCAGAATTGTGATCTCTCCTGTAGATCACTCAAGGGTGAGACCATTGGGGTTTGTCCTATTCATAATGTCAGTACCGCATATGGAATTAGTCCAATGGAATAGTTATTAGACTAGATTTACATATCCTGAGCATCATATCTTCTATGTGAGTGATCATTTTCAAGATTTTCTTCCCTATAATCCATATTTTAGTTTTTGGAGGAGAGAATGGGTGGACAAAGGTGTAAGATGAGTATCACCCTTTGGTGACATAGCTTTCTAAGATATATTTTTATCATTTACTGATGAAGTGATATGTAGATTTGTATTATAGACCCTTATGTAAACTTAATCATACATGGCTTGAGTCCCATGATTTCAAGCTCAATTACCTAGCCCAAGATTTCTATGAGATCATGATTATAGACCCAAGGATCAGCTTCTGATTGGATTCATGTTTGGGGGTTAACCATACTCATGAATATTCATATTTATGTATATATGTATAGGTATTGGACTATGCACATTTACACATATAGAAATGTACATCCATTGTGGTATATTCCATGTTGACCAGGATTACGAACCCATGTTTGACTATGGATTCAAAATATTGGCTGAACATATATTTTTAGTTGTGTCTTTGCTTGGATGAGTAGTTTTATTTTGTAAAATCTTATATATGAATATTGTATAGGTTCATAATTAGGGTATCCTACTAAGATTTACTTCTATCCCCTACACATGAACCTCATAGTACATATAGACCTAATGTTTTCCTTTTTAGGTCGATCCTATTTGCATTATGGGTATTGTTGAGGCCTAGAGTTTCATGATCGTGTGGAGCTTGTCATGTGTGTTCATATCATCGTGCTATTACTGATTGGAAGGGTAAGGAGAATGGCTAGGTGTCATTTTTTGGAGTTATTAGAAAATAAAAGTACCTTTGTTTCATTTTGATTTACACTCCTATATTTGTATGGTCGTGCTTGTTGGTGACTATTGTTGTAAGTACAACAATGATTTTTTCAATTTAAAGAATTTGTATTTATTATTAGAGAACATTCATTTTTTAATTTATTTAACTATATTTATTTTATTATTTTTATGGAAATTATTTATTCACACTATTTAATTACATTGATATAATGGAATATTCTCCCCAATATCACACCCTCATCCCTCACTACTAGTCAGCAGCTTATGTATATGGGGAGGCACAATGAGGTCTCACAACTAACCATCATGGGGAAAAATTTCAGTGGAATTAAGGTAAGGATGTTAAAAAAACCAAGATATGTACTTCATCCAAATAATTTGAAATATATATTAAGGCAATACAACAATCTAGGTTATTTTCAATAAAATAACAAAGACATCAAAATTTATTTTTATCATAGAATATATTTCTCTAGAATGTCTCCTCAAAAAATATCAAAGGGAAGTGGTATGTATAAATGATGATATACCATCCATTGTACCTAATAAATATATGTTTTAAAAATATAGTTTTTGTAGAATACTTCCCTATGTATTTCTTAAAGAGTTGGGTTTCAATAATTATTATCTCCCTCAAACATATGGAAAATCTTATGGGACCATTAAATCACTAGAGGATTTGATGAGATTTTATTTAATGGTTTTCAAATGATATTAGGATCATCACATTCCCCTAGTTGAGTTTCAAAATGATAATATTTTCTACTATTTAAATCAAATGGCATCTTATGAGGACCTTTACAGGATTTTGTTTAGGACTATGTCATTTTGATTTGAATATAGAGGGTAGATGATTATGAGATCTAATATTATCATTGAGATGTAATATTATGGTCAAACCATTTAGAGACATATCAAAAGACACACCAGAAAAACTCTTTGGACAATCACTAAAAAGACTCTGATTTTGAGGTTGATAAAATAGGGATAGTTCATATATAAACACTGAATAATTAAATGAGGTTCTGGAGAAAGAGACGTCGTATTCTATGATTCATCATAAAATTTTAGATCATTGACCACATCAAGGCTATGACAAATCAACAAGAACATCCACATAACATATCACAAGTACATGATATGTTCCATGTACCACTTTTTAAGAAGTACATACTATACTAGTAAAAATTAAAAAATCTATATGTGGAAAATATGGAGATTGATATATTATATGTGAAGTATCCATTAAAGATCATAGATCACAAAATTAAAGGTTACATTAAACCTAAAAAGTCACATGGTCAATGAGTTGTGTTGGATCCATATTTTTCAGGAAGATACATGGGAATCAAAAGAGGTTGTGAAAGAGAAGTACACTTATTTGTTTTATTGTACAAAATGAAATTTCATGTGATAATTTTTTGAGTTGGGGGGGGGTTGAATATAATGACCAATACCATTAAATGAATTTACCTTGTCAAATGAATGAAATCTTTTATTATGTGATGATGTTATATGAAATACATGGACTACATTTTTATTATTGATATATTTAGTTATTCACATTTAAATGACCATTATTAATCATGTCCTATAATAATATAGTTTTTTATAGTGATTTTTAATATTAGTAAATATTAATGGCTATGATAAATACTATTTGATACAGATAGAAGATACAATGTATTTGAATTGTATGATCATACCATATATATCCCATTTATTAGTGAATATGTGGGATATGGAATATTACCTTGACCAAGTCATTTGGAAGGATCATCATCTAAACCGTGAGTCAAACCATTTATAAGAAATGTTCATTCTTATCAAGATAATGGCCAAAGTATTGTCTCCTAAACCACAACATGAAATTTTCACTGTCACAAAACTTACCCATATTTTTTGCGAGAGTGATATAGTTTTTTGAATGTAGACCCTATTTGTATACATTGGTATATAATAGTTTAAAATAAATAATGATTATATTTATAACTATTTTTTATTATATTATCATTGATTATAGATGCGTTTTTATAAAAAAAATATTTTTAAATGAAGAACCATAACTGGTATTTTTGTAAAACATATAGATTAAATTTAAACAGAGTTTATAATAACTTTTATAATTTTTAAATAAAATATATTATGTTTATGTATAATTACTAAATAATATTTATTAAAATATAAATTATAATTTAATTTAATGTTGACTAATGTTGTATTTATAAGGAACAAGAAATTATTATTGTCATAAAAACTGGTGTTTTTTCAATAAATAATGACTTTTTAAATGAGTATATTCTAAAATTAAGAGAATAATTTTAATAAAATAATTTCTATTTTTGAACTCGACATTTTTATATTATCTATTTTTTAAATTTTTATTATTTAATGAGATAGTCAAATATTTTTTTGAAAATTAAATATCTTGTAAATATAAATCAGTATTATGACATCATCACAACCCATATGTGATGTACAAAATACAATATACGGTGTACATGAAAATAAAATTGTGTATACCCATAAAAATAATGTGTTTTTAAGTTATTTAATTGATTTTATAATCTTTTAATGAATCCACCAAAAAATATTTTATATTTTATTGTTTTAGAATCTAATCCTTATGAACCAAACTCACTAATAAAAATCCAATGATATTGTCATAATATTTTTTGTTACTAAAAAAATGAAATAATTAAAACCACTCCTATTTGGGAAACATCATTGGATATAACCATGGTAATGTTTGATTAATTTTCATTTTATAATAAAGTGCATAAACCAAATGGTGAGAAAATAATAAATAATTCTTGTATCTTTTTCTAAAAATACCCTCACAACCTCACACTAATCATTGTTATAAATCTATTGAGAATAAAATAAATCTCCATAATCCTCTCAGAATCCCCCCAACACATATTGTTTAAAATATCTTAATAAGCTCCTCCCATGCTTTTTGTATCCCCCTCTCAAGGTATGGGATCCTCTCATCCTCCCCTTTATTCAATTACTATGTTTGTATAATGAAATTTTATTTCCAATTATTCATGTTGGAGAATTTTTTTCACACATCCCACTTACTATTTTCTTATTTACATGTAATGGGATTACAACTTTCACTCCCATGAAACATTTCCAGGAATATTTATGCTCCATCATTATGCAGCCAAAATTATTATTAAATTTTTATGCCAAAAATTTATATATGGAATACCCATCAAAATTTCCACTCAGAAGTATTAACATATTGGTAACTAACATTAATTGGATGGTTAATTCAAGGTATATAACACAAAACCATTATTCATTGAATTAAAAGTTATAAAATTGTCTCTTAGGTTTTATAATATATGTGGAAAAAAAATTCATGTACATGATATTAATATTATGGGGGACAGAAAATTATTAATCCATATAATTCATTATTTAATGTTATTATGAAATGATATTACACATGTTATCCATGATATGTTATCCTAAACATAGTATGTTATGATATCTCAGTTGTTACAAATGACTTATTTTTATGATGTCATCTTTTTTTGCAATTTCTTTACATTTCTTGTATGAACAATCTTAACCGATGATTCAAATTTTGTGATTTGGATTGACACTATTCTAAAACATAATGTTATACCTATTGACTGACATTTAATGATTTAACTTATTATATTCTTTTATGATTATCATACTTTTTTTATAGATCACACCATTCTCATATACATTCCCAAGGTATCCCATGTACTATTTGAATATTTTGGTTATTTTATGAGCTTGTAAAGTAGTATTAAATAACATAGTTGAATCCCTGTTTAAGATAATTTTCTATGTACCCAATTTCCAAATAAAAATTGTTTTCAAAATCTTATTGGACATTATTAATTGTCTTTATATGTAATAAATATATTATTAATTTTTATAAAATATATTGGTTGTCATATATTTTAACAATGATGTAAAATAGAAATATACATCCCACTATCAAAGATTATAATTTTAAAATTTATGTGAATGGAATTGTACATCATTTAATTTATGTTGAATTAGAAATAATGTATCTTTGAATAGATATAATGTTTTTTTATTTTGAAATGAAGATTGGTTGACAAAACACATTAATGTGAATGAAAAAAATATTTCTATTATATAAAAAATTTCACTATTTAAGAAAATCATTGTAAGAAGATTCACAAAGCATCCATTTTTATTAAAACATAATTTCTATACATTTTATTATAAAAATATATATAATACAATATTATTGTGGGAGAAAAAGTTAATGGAAAATAAATGTTCAAGATGATACATTAGAAATTAAAAAAATCAAGATTTCAATAATCTACAACCCATATTGGAAACATGCTCAATGTAACATAAACCATTTTAAAATGGGTTTATATCAAAAAAATTAAACATTTATAGATTAAAAATTTATAAAATTAAAACATATAATTTACCCTAATTCTATGAACTTATTTTTGTGGAATGATCAGAACTCAATGAAAAAATATCAAGCTACCAAAAAGTCTTATGAATGGGGTAATAGTTTAGTAAATAAAAAGATTAAAAAATTGAATAATATTAGTTTATTAAACATAGATAAAATAAATAAAAAAAAATAAAATGGAATCATGGTACAAAACATGTAAGATGTCTTGAAAAATCTAAATTGAGACCATGAAAAACCCTTTATCTATGAGTAACAGTTTAAATAATACCACATGAAAGAGACATCTTATATTTGAAATATAAATAAATTAATTATAACAAATTTCATGATATGTTATTTTATATTTATTTTATATACATCAAAAAAATTAAATTGGTGTTATAATAATAAACATTTCTGAAGGAAAGAAATTTTAGATGAATTACAAGACTTGAGACCAAATTCATTAATAAATTTCTGAAAATGTCATAAATAATAAAATTAATACTATTAAATACATAACTAAGACCATTATTCATATATTTAAAAATGTATACTCTTAATTTACAAAATAAAATATATATATGATTTTTTTTAATTTTTACCTATTTTCATTGTCATTTTTATTTAATCATTATTGCTTTGAACCATATTTTCATAAGTGGTGCTGGTATATATTATTTTCCTATAATTTTCAAAATTATATTACATAAATTAACATAATACATGTTCTTAGAAAGATTATAAAGATAATATTTCCTTCTATGGTAGTTTCAGTTATGATCCTTGAGGTTGAAATTGACAACAATCATCATTTAGGTATTCATCATGAGCCAAGGGTGAATTATTAATTAATGATTTAAATATATATACAAACTTATAAAAAGAGAAAAAATTAATTACAAAATTATAGTTTATTTAACTATTAAATATGTTCTCATAGATCATTGATCCTTGGTAATGGGTAATTTTTATTTATCACGGCCGGGTTCAGGCGACGATAATCCACAAAAAGTTGTAAATTCCTTTCTTCCATCTTCACAAACAAAACATGAGAATCCTAGGGGGACACACTGGTTCTAATGAATCCTTTCTTGAGATTGTACACAAACTATAATCAAATATATCAGATCTCAATGGGTTCCATATGATATGACAATGATTATATTAGGGCGATCTATGGTTGTAAATCAATGCAAAACTCCAACTACCACCTCATATGTAGTATCAGAATGAATTTAGGGAATACATCTGTATAATACTACACAATTGATAAAAACTAAGTGCATAAAGACTTGACCACACAAACTTTCATAATTTTTAACCGATGGGTAGATTTTTTATCCTCCTTTTCACAGAACCTTCCATACCTACTATGTGGTCTCATTCACTGAGAAAGGAAAACCTCATCCCATCGGAGTTTAGGCTTCCAGCTAGCCTATGGGGATAGTAAATTAGTGCTTGAACCATGGAATGCCAATCCATTCCCAAGATGATGTTGTAATGTTCCATCGTGATGGCTAGTAGGTTCTTTGGAAACCTTTCACATACTAATGATATCTCGCACTACGAGAAGTTATACTCATTGGCCCTCCCCAAGCTGACCAAGTGCTCTTCGTTTACATGGTGTTGGTTGACCATGGCCCTGAGCCTGATCATGAAAAGATCTCAAATGTTGCGGCCCTGCCAATATATATCTACTAACATCCGTACATGTATCGCTCTTTAGTGACTACCACAAATCCCAACTGACTAGTGTCCCTCTGATAGGAATCTCTCAATCACAAGTGTCTACTCCAACACCCTGGAATAGGTGGGGGTGCACAGGGGCACTATGCTGGCATGGATCTTTCAAGGGAGTCCCTTCTCAAACTACTGTACCCAAATGTAACCATCACAGATCATGTATTGATATTATGAAGTATGGTCAGTGAACCTATAAGAATACAATTACACTTTCTTCCATGAAGCTTCTGATCCCTGATGAAGCATAAGAATAAGGGAAATTACTCCTTGTAAATCAACTGTTTGAACTCCTCCCATGAGAGTGATGACTAATCGTGCATCTAGGTAAATATGCTCTACCAATAACTAGCCATTCCATGAATGAGTATGGATTCCAAATCCTTTATATGTTCTGCCAGTATCTATATAATAATGAAGAGGTGGACCACTTACTCCAACCAGTCCTCTAGAGCCTGAGGGTCTACCTCCCCACAAAACCTCAGCGGCTTCTAGCGCTACAACTTAACGAGCGCACTCAGAATTTTATCATCCTCATCCTATGATACTATACATATGTGTTTGTCCACTTGTGTAGGTCAAACTAATATCTATACATGAGGAAGGGGATCACATGAGGGGCCCTAAACTGGGGCCACATATCTCACGAGGTCATCATCATGAACCAGAGCATGAATCCTAGTTTGTTGCCATTGTAGAGGAATCATGAAATTTTTCAAGGAGTACCATGGTCATATGAGAATGTATATATAACATGAAAAACAAAAAATGGAATCTAACTCAACAAGGACAGTTAGTGACTATGTCATATATGAAGCATGTACCAATTATCCCTGAAGAAAATGTCTCTACAAGCCGAGTCGATAGGAAGGTAATCAGTGTCCTGGTGAATGGCTACGCCAGCTTCCACACCATCACTAGACTCATTTTATTGATATATTCACCTGAGAATTGTTTAATTGTTTTAACTAAACCCAAAAAGACATTTTTTTTGAAATATTAAAAAAACTACCCTTGATTTGAAAAGCCTCTTATACGAATTTTTCAAGACCCATCCCATTTGAGGCCTCGATCCATAACAACCCTATAATAACCATGATCGTTTTTCATATATAAACAAGATTTTTTACATAAATTTAAACTTAATACAACCTAGATGATATATAGGTATATTATATTTTGTTATCAAGAACATTACATAACAAATTAATACATAAAATACAAATCTTTATAGAAACCATCTTTTACATGACCACAACATTCTTTCATGCTTAGCATTGCATGGGATACCGTGAGGATATACATCATAAAAGTATGAGCTATAAACCCTAGTAATAGAGTATATAGGTAATAACATAAATAATTTAATAAATTTTAGGTAATAGGTGTATCAATGGATTATAATAGAAACATTAACATAAAGTCATGATATAGCATCATTATCATGACATAGAAATGTAGAAATAACCTAAACACTACATCATTAAACTAAAGAAGTCTGGTACACCCTTATCCCAACAGGAGAGAAAAAAGTCTTATAAAGGAATAAGATAAACCCTTATCCCAACATGATGTAACATGATACTATTCATTTTCCAATGCATTTAAGAACTATCAGGGATCACCCTTTATAATCATTTATCTTATGATTAGGTGTGCCACATATATCATATAACATGGATTCATTCAACATCATAATTTATTATAAAATTAAATAATGTGGAATACATACATTTAAGTATCCAATATAATGTATATAGTCATAAAGTTGAATATCCTCGATAGAGGAATGTGTATGGAATTCTCTTCATGATGATTTTGGAAAGTAAAATCGTGGTGTAATTTCTATAGCATAACAACGTTATATGGAAATTCATAAAATGGGTTGACAAGAGAGAAAGGGGTCTCTAATCATTTGTAAAAAAAATTGACAGTGAGGGGGTCACAGAACATAATATTCCAACATATGAAATGGAATTTAAGATGCGTAAAAAAATTGATGTTCTTAAAATGGAAACGAGAAGAGATAAATCCCTTACGAAATTTTAGCATAATAACACGGTAGGTAAGGGTCTAAGTGGGTGAGGATAAATGACCCCTCATTGAAATAAAAACAATTGTAAAGAAATTACTTGTTAATAAAATGATTAAAATATAACCAATATAAATTAATAAGACAAATTTCAAAAAAGGTTCTTTAATTTGAAGAAAGAGAGGATGATGAGGATCCCTTACTTGCATGTGTGATCCCAAAGGATTGGGGGAGGTTTCATGGGAGATTTGGTGCACCTTGGGAGGACAATAGGGGGTAGGGTAAAAGGGTTTTGACCATCAAAGAGTTTTATTGAAGGAAAATGGGAGTTTGGGTGGTTTTATATAGGAAATGATGAGGATTTGTTTAATATTTTGGTTTTGGACGGTATAGAATAAAATATTCATAACCATAATCAATCTGAAGTTTATTCACATGGATTCTAGAAAAGGGTATTTTTGTAAAATATTTTATTGGTTAGGGTCCTAATATATTAAAATATTTCCATTTTATTATGTGGAGGTGAGTCACACTTTCAAGAAAATTATTTTAATATATTAAAATATTTCATTTGTCTTGGAGGATTCACTAAGGAGTTATAAAAAAATAAACCTAAAATAGATTCTTTTTAATTAAAAAAATATATTTGGACGAAGATATATTTTATATTATTTTATTAAATAACTATTTGGTCATTATGATGCCATAAAACATGTTATATATTTATTTGGTATTTAGTGATTAATAAAAAAAATTCAAAAATATCAGAAAAATATGAAAAATTCGATGTTGGACAATTTTCCACATCATGATTCAAAATATAATATTCATTTTACCTAAATAATTTTCTAAATATGTGAATTATCCTAAATAAAATAAAAACAAACATTTATTGAAAATTGACAGGTTCTGATAAAAACATTTTTCCATCCTTAATAAAAATAACCATTGAAGTCTTCAAAATTATACAGTAATTTATATTTACTAAATTTAACTTAATATTTTTCTAAAATATTATATAATTAAAAAATACATTAATTCTTCAAAATAGATTTCATAAATAAATTATATTAATAACGAAAAAAATACTATATGTGCTTTAGAAATCATTTACAATGTAAAAGTAATAAAATGAAAGTGTATTCATTTCCTATAAAAAAATATTTCACATAATCATAATTCAAGTGTCTTGTTGCATATCCCTTTATTACAATAGAATATTTTTTAAGAGTATGGTGTGTGATGGTGGGGCTTTCATGGGGCCATTCAGAAAACATGGTTTGGTTTGTGATCTTGATGAGCATCAAATTCTTCCATAAAAGGTTTCTCTATTGATTATGTTTTCGGATCTCATATTAATTTGGGTCTTGGGAACAGCCCAGAAATGTTATCTCCCATATATTCATTGGAAAATGGGCTTCATGTGGTACGATCCTATAGGTTTAGGACATCACATTTATTTGTTGTGTCAAATGGATTTGTTAAAACCCTATATTTATTATTGTCCGGTGATCACTATTCAATGGATACATTATCATTGTTCAGGATACATACCAATCATTTAAATCCAATTATATATAATAAAACATAACGAGTTCTTGTGTTTTCTATTTCTATAAAACTGTTAATTAAAATAAAGGGAATTTTATTTATAAATTTTCAGTTTGATACAACCATCCCTATTACTAAATTTCTCTCTTAAGATTTTTTTCCCACCATAAAACAGATGATGGTAACTCTACCTCATCACTTCATCCAGTTTCGATGACTCTTCTTCAAGCATGTGGTTTCTCTACAAAACCTTCAAAATGGAAATTTTCTTATTTCATAGAACTTTTTTCTCTACCATCTATGATCATAATCGGATTCTCTAAATAGGATAGGTCATTATCCAATGATACCACCTCCCAATTTAGTACATGTGATGTGTTTGTAATGTACTTCCTTAAGAGTGATACATTGAATAAATCATGTACTTGAGACCGATTCAGTGGGGGTGATAGTGGTTTGACCACTGTTCTGATGTGATCAACGATCTCAAAAGGGTTGATATACATGGTACTAATATTTCCCTTATTACCAAAAATCATAACTCTATTATATGGATATATTATGTGGAATACGATGTATTCAACATGAAACTATAGGTCTCATCAATGATTTTTAAAACAAATCTTTTGCCAATTGTGGGTAGCATTGATGTGTAGTTGGATGTTCATATACTTCTCCACCATTCCTTAGAAAATTTCTAGGTCTTTATGTTTTCAATACCCAACATCATCATGACATGCTATTGTCCTACACCTCTTACCATAAATGACTTTATAAGGATTCACTTCGATGCTTGAGTTGAAACTGTTGTTGTAGGAGAACTCCACCAAAGGATGATGTTGGACCCATCCACCATATAAGACCATTGAGAAAGATGTCATCATATCCTCAAGTTTATAGATAGTCCATTCATATTGGCCCTCAGTTTGAGATGGATAGACCATGCTAAATATCAACATATTGTTCATTTTATATTGTATACTCTTCAAGAAATTAGAGTTGAATCTTGGATCTAGATCGGACACAATCGATTTGGTTCTCCATGTATCCTTACCACATATCTTATGTATATCCATTCATGTTCATCCAATGAGAAATATTCTCAAATTTAAATTATGTTTTTAGTCATAGTAAGACGATCCCCAACAACCTAGATAGCATTTATTCCTCTAGATCTCTTCGGAAGTCCAGTGACAAATTCTATGGTGATGTTTCCCATTTACATGTTGGTATGGGTAACAGTTGAATCATTCCCTTAGACATATTCCTCTCAACATTCAATTTACAACATAGTTTACACATTTAGATATATTTAGTGCTCTCATACATCATGATATCCAACCAATAATACATCGGGAAATCTCAATAAATCATTGTATTTTTTAGGTGAATAGAGAAATTAGAACTATGTTCATTATACAAGAGTTTTTTCATTATCTCTGGATTTGATAGGACATGTAGTCTTTTCAAAAATATTTTTATTCCTTATTCATTGACATTGAACTCTGAGAATTTCCCTTTTTTGATAGTTTCCACTTTCTTTTAAATTCACACATAATCTCTTTGAGCATCCATTAACCTTTCCAAAATACACAGTGGATAAAACATTTTACAAAAGATGGACGAGGTTCCCTAATTTATTCTTCCCATTTCCATCATCATCAAATCTAAAAATATTTGATCCTTTTAAATAATCATTAATTATAGAATGGATGGGTCCTTTCTACTTAGAGAATATGCAACCTTGTTCTCTTCCCCATGGTGGTATTGGATTGAGTAGTTGTAATATATAATGATCTCTATCCATCCTCATTGGCTCATATTCTTCTCATTCTGTGTGAATATATACTTGAGATCTGTATATATTTCATGCTTCTCCAATAATAGAAAATTATTTAATGTTTTCAACACATAGATCATATATGCCGATTAAAAATCATGTGTGGCATAGTTTTTCAGATGACTTTTATTCTTCCATAAGACATAGGCAATGAAATTTTTATTCTGCATCATCACACAACTCAGGGCATTCTTCAATGAATCGTGGGAAATTTTGGAAGGCCCCCAACTTGTGCGTAATGTGAGAACATTGGAAGTTATAAGCCTCTTCTTCATCTACATGAAACATTGTTTATATTCATTATTCCCAAAAAACATAAATCCCTTCAGAGTTAGCCAGGTATGAGGGTTTGAAAATTGTGAAAATTTTATCACATATCTGTGTTATATCCTGTAACCCCATAAATATATGGATATATTAAACATATTTCTGCTTGGGAAACCCTTCAATTGATTATACTTTTGATGGATCCATAGATATACCATTTATGTGGATGATATACCCCAAGAATGAAACTTCCTTAAACCATAACTCTCTCTTTATGTAAATGGAACATGGGTTCTCTTTTCACAAAGTCCCTAGTACAGTGCTTAGTTGTTCCTCATGATCCTCCTTAGTTTTGTAGTATACTATAATATCTTCATTACGGACTACCAAAAATTCTCCCCTCATGCTCCTCATTGGTTTTGGAGTATATTATAATATCTTCAATAAAGACTACCAAATATTTGTCGAGGTAATCTATAAAGACTCTATTCATCATGTACTTAATGATTGAAATAGAATTATTGAGTTTGATAGGTATTACTACAAATTTATAGGGATTGTACTTTGTACGAAAATAATTCTTTGGGATATCCTCCTTCTTCACCCTATGTTGGCAGTATCCCAATGGATGATCCACCTTCTGAGAAGTATTGTGCTCCACATAGCTGATCGAACAAGTCATTAATTCTTGGAAAAGGATATATTCTCTTTATTGTTATTTTTTGAGCTCATGATAATCAATGAAAAAGCGCATTGACCCATTCTTTGTCATGATGATGATTACAGGTGCACCCTTTGGTGAAGCATGTAGGCATATAATCCCTTTATCCAGATTCTCTTATTCTTGTTTCTTTAGTTCCATAATCTCAAAAAAATCCATTTTATATAGAGTCTTTGATATTAGAAGTCTCATAGGTATAGTGTCAAAATATAATTCAACATATCTTCAAGGAGGGGGACTATATAGTTTCTTGGGAAACCCAATAGTGAAATCCCTCACAATGGGCATGTCTTAGAAAATAGTTCCTTGCTTTGAATCAATCATTTAAGAATGATATGCATGCTCATATGGTAATAATATATATTCTTGATATGATGGTGATAAAGAATATTCATCATCCTCTTATCACTTTTATTGAATTGGGGGTAAATTCACCAAATGGTAGGTGATTTCTGTCTTGTGAAAATTTAGTTTTTCTCTATACATGGATAGAAAATCCGTTCCATGAATTGCATCATATTCTTATAAGGGATGTATTATGAGTCTTTTCAGGAATTTCAATCAACAGATTTTGATAATGGAGGAGTTATATTCATAGGATGAAATAATTTCCCCATTTTCCATTTTCAACAAATTCTCCACTTCCATGATTATTGGTGGAAATTGGATTATTATAAAAAACATTCATGATATAAAAGAATGGGTACAACTATGGATGACATCCATATCGTTAAATTTTTTATTATGGCCATAAATTATCAGATATATACATATAGATGATTGTCATATAATGTTAATTCATAAAGATAAATTTATTAAAAGAAGTGATAACTTATAATTTACATTTATCTCCTTTAATAATTAATTTTTATGATTCTATCTATGTTATCAATGATCTACTTCCAAACATATAATCTCAATGAAATTTTTTGTTCCCTTAATAATGGTTTATACTAATCTTATGAATCTACTAAATCATATCCCTTTGTAGGGTCGAACCATGAGTGATGAAAGGCCAGTTTCCATGCACTTTTTCCCATTCAAGTGTAACTTAATGCGTTGTTTTCGGGTTTTACCCCTAGATACATATGTTCCAAATCCACCTATACATGTTCATAACCAGATATGTATTTATTTTTTTGATAACATACATAATCTAAACTAAAAAAAATTTAGGGATTCATTTCATATACTTAATCTTATGCATAAGCCATTTATTAGAAATTTTTTATTATAATCCCAAAAATAACCAAACCTATACTCTGATAAAAACGGTAAAAACTAGACTCTTAATTTTATATTTAAACATGATTTATTATGAAAAAATTCACATAATACAACCCATAAGTTCGAGAGGGCTAGTGAAATTGGGGAATAGGAAAACTACTAATCATAAAACATGAAATACAAATCACTATTGAATACATCATTTACATGAACACAATAATAATTCATACATAGCATTTCATGGGATAACCTGAGGAAATATAAAAGAAAAGGGTGAGAAATAAATCCCTATAAAGGATTAAAAAAGGAATAAAAAAAACAACACCAATGATGTTATGAAATAGGTATTTAAAATTCATCATAAGATAAACATGAAAATATTGTTATGACATAGTATGCTTATAACAACATTGAAATGTGGAAAAAACTAAAAACACAGCGTTATTAATATAAATGAATCTGTAAAACCTTTATCCGAACATGATTGACAAAATTCCAATAAGGAAATCATGGACCCCCCCTATACCAACATGATTTATCATTATACCAAACATTACCCAATGCATTGGAGTGTTATCATGGAACACCCTTCACAAGTATTTCAATTTTATGATTTAGTGTGCCACATAGACCACATAACATGGATTCATTCTACATTGTAATATATTATAATATTGAATAATGGGAAATAAATTCAAGTCATTCAACAATAAATAATTATATGTGCATAAATTTGAATACCCTTGATAGTGTAACATGTATGGTTTTCACTACACGACGACTTTGGAATTGAAAATCATTGTGTAATTTCTACAGCATAATGACATCTTATGGAAATTCTTAAATTCATAGATGAAATATAAAGGGGTCTCAAATCATTTATACATGAAATAAATATTTTGGGGATCATGGAACATAATATCTGAACATATTAAAGATAATTTAAGATTCATAGTACAAATGATGTTCTTAAAATGAAAATGAGAAGAGAAAATTCCCTTGCGTAATTTCTTCATAGTAATGGAGTAGGTATGGGTCTAAATTGGGAAGGATAAATGATTCGTCTTCGAAATAAAATCAACATTATAGTAGGTAATTGATTATACATGGTTTACAATATAACCAATAGAAATTATAAAATTCCAATTTCAATCAAGGTTCTTGAATTGGGAGAAAGGCAGGAAGGTAAGGAACCCTTACATGTATATGTGATCAAAAAGGCTAGGGGGAGGCAACATGGGAGAATGTGGGTGACTATGGAGGACTTTACGGAGGAGGGGGAAGATGTTTTTATAGCATAAAAGATCATGTGTGAAGAGAAATGGGATCATGGGGGGGTTTATATAAGAAAGGAGGGGTATTTCTTTATTATTATGGTTTTTCCCACTACACAATAAAATAATAAAAACCATATGCTATCCAATGTTTTTCCAATGATTTAAAGAAAAGGGTAGTGGTAGAAATTATTTTATATGTCTATTTTATGAAGATACTGAAATATTTCCCTTTCGTATGTGGAGGTGAGTCACACATTCAAGGAAATGATTTTAAAATATTAATATATTTTATTTTTATTAGAGGATTCACATGGGATTTATAAAATAAATCAAATAAAAATAAAATATAAATTAATTTAAATGGAAAACATAAATTTAGTGGAAGAATGCTTTTATTATATTTTATTACATCACTACTGGGTCATTATGATGCCATAAAACACATTATATATTTATACAGTGGGTAAATAATTATGAAAAATTCTTATTTTTACAGGTTTCATTATAATGAAGTGACGAAATGATCAAATGATCAAATTATTATGTAATATCAATTTTCCCGTAGATTATGATATTTGGAATTGTTTATGCAACCCACTTAATTTTATGTGTTAATATATTATTAATGTTTAATGATCTTATGGAACAACTACAAATGATTTTCATTGTTTGATCATTGGGAACAATATCTCCTTCTAATAAATTGGGAAAACATTTATATCTCCGGAGATACATAAGATTATAATGGGGAGTGTAATTGGTTTTGTAAAGGATTTTTACCACTATGATAGTCTTTAGAATGACAATGACTACAATGATGGTTTTGTTAGTGAACCAATTCTACAATGATTGATTAGTTTGTGATCCTTGAGAACTAAGGAAATCCTTTTATATGATTATGAGTAATCAAAAATTCTATGTCTAATTTCAATGTTATCATCCCATGGAACATTCCATTTAATTTTTTTATTCATGTCATAAAAAATAAAAATCTTTCGTCCATTACTCTTGATTTTGAACATTGATACATATAGTATAGTTTTCATATTTTATGATTATGTTCTCATACTCATATCCTCATTTTATGCTTTTGTATCTCCCTTGTTTACCCATTCCAAGCATCTGAGGTCACCCATTCTTATTATTCAATTTCCTCAGTTCTGATGAAGTTTATAATTTATATCATTTCTATGAATGGAACTAGTTATGAAACATATAGTGGGAGATTATGTAGTTCACATATGAACCATTTGTTTTTGTTTCTATGTTTCAAAAGACACTATACCAGTATGGTCTTTATGAGTGTGTTTCTATAATTTAATGAACGTTCATCTACAAATATCTAACATCTTTATATGAAAAATAAAGTTCAGATAATTTTTTACAAAATTACAGGTTTAGTGATCCATTTAAAATGGGGATACAAAACATATAGTGATATCCCTAAATAAATTTATATGGATAAGAGAAATTTTGAGTCAATGTTTATAAAATTATCTATGATTTTTGGTTAAGGAAAGTGCGAGTAATTTCCATTATATTTCATCCCAATATGTATAGTCCCAGTGGATGTCACTCTGGAATTCAGGCACTAGGTTTTAATATCTATGAAAATTTTTGTTTATCTAAACTTTTTTAGAACATAGTGCATGAAAACATTTCTTTATATGCACCTAGTTTTACACTTTCATGGGATATGTTATGGATATTCAGAAACTTTTCTCGATCCACCGTGAAGGATATAAATAGATGATGATTATTTGTGACCTAGTAAAAAACATAGGTGTCATATAATAAAAGTAAAATATTATGGTCTAGAAATCTAATAAATTAAATTTTATTATTATATGGTTACCACTATGGTTATTGTTCCTTATAATATATTTTTTTGGGTTTAGTAAATATGTAGAACATGATGGACCATTGTTAACATTGTGGTAAATGAAAACTTTAATGAATTTAATCCTAATTACCCAAACAATTATGAGATATAGGATAAAAATCCAATTTCTATACTCATGAAACATTCTGAAGCATTGATCTTTCCAAATGTTAATATGAGAAAAGGAGGGAATAATGTTCTACTAAGACCTTCATGTGGAAAATTCCACCTTTTATAAGAGTATCATCTTATCATCTATTTTATGGGAAATGTATTAATACCACTGAGAAAATATTTTCTACATTCCAATATTTAGAACAAGAAATGTTATATATTATACCATTTGGAATGATATGGGGATAAATATTGGAATCTCATCAATAATAAAGTGGAATAATATAAAAAGACTCGATGGATTGGTATGAGATCAAGAAATTATTTTTCAATATAAAAAATAATCTTATTGTTCTTAAGAATATTGAGAAGTGGTTACTTGAGATAAAGAAAAAGGATGTTGAATCTACTGGTACCTATGAGATAAATCTTATAATACCTGATACATATTCTTTTAGAATTTCCCTGAAAATTGAAATTATGATTGATTGATTATTTGGTTTCTTAAAATGAATTCTCTAATTGGGGTTACACATAATACAATTCAATATATATGAATGGATTTTTCTATGTTCTATCATGGTGGAAATGGATGTTGTTGTTATGTATCAATCTAATGGTTTCGATTAGATGAGAAAGATTTAATTGAATGGAAATAATAAAGAACATGAGAAAAATAAATTAGGTTTCTTTTATGATCAATATGTGGGAAGAAATGTGTAGGAAATTAACATGATGGAACATGTAAATTTATAAATTTTATAGGGGAATTTAATAATAAAATCTAATGCTAAAGTACTTAGAATAAGTTACCAAATTATGTAAATAAAGAGAAATATCCAGAAAAATGATATCCGAATAGAATAGTATATCAAATATGTGTATTATGAGAATTATGCTTACTTGTTCCATTTTTTTTAATGATGATTATAAATGTTAGAAATGTATTAAGATGATATAAAAATGGAAATATCATCAGATCATTATTTCTGATGAGGGTATTTATAACAACATTGTGAATGGTTCACATACTATCAACTCTAGAACCAATAATGCATAATTTTACTATCAATCTACCCATTCATTCATATTATATTAATTTGATATGGTTATTAATATGTCACCTAAAGGATTAGATATATAATGAGTAGGGAAATCAATAATTTTATGATGATCACATTTCAATTTTAAGATTCATCATTTGTTTCTGATTACGAGAGTGTTAACCATGAACATATTTTCATTCTTCCATTGGGGAAATTTGATTATATACTAGTCATGGATTGGAATTATCTATATAAATCCCAATACATTTCTAACAAAGAGAAGTCACATTTGATATTCAAATTAATCGTATTATCATCTCACTATTGGAAATTTTATGTTTACCAACGGTTTAAAACCATTGGAAAAGGATGGAAAACCGTTTGTATAAACTATACCGATGATTGTCAAAACCATTGGGTCCTGAGACTTAGGGATAGAAATATTCCAGTGGTTATCATAGAACTATTGGGATATGTCTGAAAGATTGAGTATATTCCAACGGTTTCCAAAAACCATTGGAATAACTGTTTCCCAATGGTTTTAAACCATATGTAATAGGAAGCATTACATCTATAGCAATGGTTTTGAAAGCCATTGTCATAGAATTTCCCCAAATGATTGCCAAAAACCATTGGTAAATATGAAGTAAAAGTATCTATTCAAATGGTTTACGAACCGTTGGCATATATTTATACCAACGGATTACATAAAACTGTTGGTATAAGCTGTGATTTTACACATATGCCAACAGTTGTAAACCGTGGGAATATCCTTTGTAACTAAAGAAAGCCAAATTGATTGCCTCTCCCTATGAAAGGGAAACAACCCCTCTGCAATGGCAGCAATTCCTCATGTGTATCTGCAGAACTTCCACAATAATTCATACACAACAGAACTGCATAATACATACACACACAACATGTAACACAATACACCATTAACAAGTATGAATCCATAATACATATAGAATTCTGTATGAATTCGTACAGAATTAATCCAACACATAATTCATACATAAATCTGAATACCTCAAATTCTATATTTAATTACCCTCTACACACATACCGAATTAACACATAATTCATAAGGTAATTACAGTTAGTGTACACATAATAAAATTATACGCATACACCATTACCACATAATTCATAAGTTAATTAAATACATAAATAATTCAATTAAGAATTAAAGGGGTTGGGGGCTGTTCAGGGGTTTGGGGTGGCTGTCGAGGGGGTAGGGGGTGTCCAGGGGTGGGAGTGTCCAGGGGGATGGGGGTGTCTAGGAGGGGTGGGGGATGTCCATGGTGGTGGGGGGGGGGGGGGTTGGGGCTATCCATGGGGTGTCTAGGGGTGGGGGTGTCCAAGGGGATGGGGGGGATTTCCAGGGGTGTAGGTGTGTAGGTGGTGGGGGTGTCCAGGGGGTGGTGTGCTATCCAGGGACGATGGGGCTGGTCTAAGGGGGTTGGCGAGCTATCCAGGTGGGGTGGGGTGATGTCCAGTGGAAAGGGGTGGCTATCCATGGGGGTGGGGTGTATAATGGAGTGTGGGTGTCTAGGTGGTGGGGTGGTGTCAAGGTTGTGGGTCCATACTGGGGGTTGAGGGTGTCCAACAAGAGGTGGGTGCGGCTCCCCCGGGTGGTGGTATGGCGGGTTGTCCATTGGGGTGCCCAGGGGGTGGGGTGGTGTCCCGGGGGTTGGGGGATTTCTTGGGGGTGGGGTGTCTAGGGGGTGTGGGTTTTTAGGGGTGGGGTGGTGTCCAGGGGGTGGGGTGGTGTCCCGGGGTGTGGGGGTAGTACATGGGGTTGGGGGGCTATCCATTGGGTGTGAGGTGATGTCTAGGGGGAGGGGTGGCTATCCATGGGGGTGGGGGTATCTAGGGGTGGGGTGTCCAGGTTGTGGGGTGGTTTCTATGAGGGTTCAGGTCCATCTAGGGGCTTGGTGGTGTCCATGGTGGTGTGGGGGGATTTAATTGTTTTAATGGAATGAATTTCATGGTTTTTAATATCATTGGTATTTTTAAAATGGGTTTGGAATAGTGTTTATTTTAATAGTATGTGTTACTTTTGGAAAAAAAAAATGCTTTTTGTGTGTATGGTAGGAAGGAGGATTTTATTATTAGGAAATGGATTACATTTTTATTGTGGGACAAAAATACTATATGATTTTTGAAATTGAACCTTTAAATATATTTTTATAAACCTTTTTGGAGTTTTAAATAGAAAGAAGTATCTATAATGTAATTTTGAAATGGATTTATGAAAAATTATTTATGATGCACCTTCATGGGATTTGTGATTTTGTGTCCCATGTTTTAGAACATCTGGTTATAGTACTGAAGGTTTTGTTTTTTATAATTCTTTAGAATGTTACCATTATAAATTAATCACAAAGTCTATAAGGGGATATATCATTTAGTCATTCTTGTGATCCGACTATTGTCTTCCTAGTCATGCTCTCTACTCAAACGCTTATGGAAGTAGAATAGCCATGTACTTCTCGAATCATTTATTATGCATGGGAGTTTCTAAAATACCATCCACTATTTTTTATTTTTGATCAAGGATGCCTAGAGGCAACGAAGTGGGTATCTACAATTAATGGGATCTTCAAGTTGTTAGAAATCATATAATCCATGGGGGTGGGGGAGGTCCAGGGGGGTGGGGGTTGTCCATGGCTATTTTGGGGCTATTCAGGGGGTGGGTGGGGATGTCCACGTTGGTTGTGGGGGGTTTTCTAGTGAGGTACGGTGTCTCCAAGGGGGAGGGCGGGGCTGTCCAGGGGGGTACGGGTTGTCTAGGGGGTGGTTGGGTTGTCCATTAGGGTGGCAGGGCAGTCTAGTGCAAAGAGGGTGCCCAAGGGGGTGGGTGGGATATCCATTTGAGTGGGTGGAAAATACAAGGGGGTGGGAGAGCTATCCACAAGGGTGGGTGAGCTGTCCAAAGGGGTGGGAGCTGTCCAAGGGTGCCTAGGTTGTTCAGTGGGTGGGCGGGACAGTTCATGCGGCAATTGGTTTCCCCAGGTGGGGAGGGGCTATCTAGGGGTTGGTAGATTGACCAGAGGGTGGGAGAGGATGTCTAGGGGTGGGAAAGGTTTTCCATGGGGTGGTAAGGGTTTTACAGAGGGATTAGTGGTGTAAAAGGGGTGGGTGTGGCTATCTAGGGTGTCCGGGTGTCCAGGGGGTGGGCGGGCTGTCCACGGGGGTGGAGGGGCTCTCCATGGGTGTGGGTGGGCTGTCCATGATGGTGGGGGGGGGGGGGGGGGGGCTATCCAAAGGGGTGGTAGGGTTTTCCAAGAGGGGAGGGGCTATCTAAGGGGTGGGTTCACTGTCCACGGGAGTGGGGGCTATCCACGGGGGGAAGGCCTCTCCAGGAGTGTGGTGGGCTGGCCATGGGGGTGGCGGGGCTATCTAGGGGGTACAAGGTGTCCAGAGGGTTGGAGGGGCTGTCCACAAGGGTGGGGGCTGTCTAGGGGAGGGTTGAATCAGTCAAATAAAATCATCAAGTGATGTTTCATTATTTATAGATAAAATAAAAAGATAATGTGACCTATCTAATCACAAATATATTCATGCACAACAAATCAAAAAGCATCAGAGGTCAGTAATATCAGTCAAAAATGTAACGGATCAATCTGTCCATCATCCCCATCACTATTATCACCACCATCATTAGCCTCACCCTCATTCTCGTCATCGTCTTCATCATCATCACCACCCCCCACAACACCCTCCTGCTCGTCCTTGTACTCAGCCTCAGCCTCCTCATCGTACTCCTCTTATGTCTCGTCCTCCACCTCGCCTTCCTCTTATTCCTCGGTCTCCTCCTCGCCCTCCTCCTTCTCCACCTCAACATCCTCCTCACCATCGTCTCATCCTCCACTAGATCTGCCACCTAGAGAACCATATATAGAATTCATCAATAACATATATTAATCACAAGATGTGCTAGCCGTTGGTGGATGTGTTGGATGTAAAACTTCCATCATTTTCATAA
This sequence comes from Viscum album, assembly GCA_963277665.1. Taxonomy (NCBI): domain Eukaryota; kingdom Viridiplantae; phylum Streptophyta; class Magnoliopsida; order Santalales; family Viscaceae; genus Viscum; species Viscum album. The sequence goes on along the minus strand of OY728159.1, from coordinate 2,097,227,877 downwards.
ATGAAGTGTTTTCCCTAGGAGACTGTTACACCGTCTCTATGGGCCTTCTTTCAGCCTGTTCTACCAATGCCATAACCTTCTAGAACTCTATGACACTAAAAATCAAACATAAGGAGGTGAAATACCTCTTCGGAACTATACTCCTCCATGGTGGCTGTATACCAGGTTTCCCATTTACCAACACCTGATATAAGTGATCATTGACCCAAAATTGTCAGGTCCCTGGGAGTCATGGGCCTCTAAATAATCCTATTAAAAATATAAATATATTGTTAAATTAAAAAATATAAAGTAAAATTTTAAACCGACAATGTCAAAATTACAATCTGATTCTGAATCAGTTCATTAACCACACTTCCATCTTTCTTCCTTCTACAAGAGAAAAATAGTTTTTCTCGAGGAACATGTCCTTCTATATTCAATTTATTTATCTATAATGACATTGAAAGTAGGAAACCATAATTAAAAACATGATACCAAGGATTAATTTCATAACTAAAATTATATAACAACCATACTAATCGAATAAATTATCAAGGTATCAATAGAAAGTGTAATTCGTAATGAAAAAATTATATATTGTCATACCTACTGCCTCTCATGATCTAGCAGCATAGTACGTCCCAATGTGTGGAAGTATTTTTTAGAATCAATATTTTTTTATTTCTTCTAGATGAATCGTAAATAAAATTTTATTATTAGTACTAATGAAAAACATGAAAATTTTCATTTAAATAACTATATTTTGATTAATACATTAAATTGGCTAGCCGTCCAATGAGTAATAATCTGTCGGTACTACTCTAACGAACAATAATCCATGATAGGGACTAACTGTTACTCTATGCCCACTCTAGTATGACATCCAATGTACATATCATGTTTATAAGCTCTCCAATGCCCGCCTAAATCCTTTAGATGTGCTAGTCGTGCACCCTCACATTTGGGGAATTTAAACCATAGCTTACACTAAAATATTAATTCATATAAATACAGAAAAAATATATTTCAATAAATACAACATATTTTTTTACCCATATCTCTACCCAAGATTTATTGTTGACTTCATTTGGCATGTGTCTCCATGAGAATAGGCTGACCGGAATGATGTCGAAGTATTTGAAAGCGTCGCCAAAAAACACTGACATTACTGCCCTGATTTCTCAATCATTTGACTATATTCATTGTGGAACTCCATCAACTACGTGTGATAGTTCCACACCACAAGCATCGGTGTACACCCCAGCCCGCTCCTCCCATCAGTAGATGTATCTGTTGTGAATGGAAAAAAATTTATTTTATCAACACCTGTATTAATGAAAATTAATAATGGTGTAAAAATTTGTTTGGGTTCTATAAGTACAACTGCGGTAGTGTGATCAATGGGCGCCACTGTATTCGCAAAAACTGAAGGAACACCTGGTACATATGTAGTGGATCCCAATGTATGATATGTAGGGATAGACTCTAGTGGAGAATGCGTTGAAGAAGATTGAATATAAAACCCCAGAGAGAAGGAAGAATAAGTAAAAGAAGATGACAAGGGTGGATCGCTGAATGCTGGATGGGGAGTGGGAATCCTCATCAGATATGGTACAGATCGGTGATGATGCTCAGAAGTAAAGGGTGGTGAAGACATGGGAGGTCTAAATATCTCATGTTTCCCTAAAAGAACATTGGTATCAGAATGTGGTATGGATGGTATGTCAATGGGATGGGAAGGGTCTAATCGGGTTCACCGACCAGATCATCTAGCTCCCATACCACCCCCTTGTACGAACACCCCGAGTACTAGGACCACTACTTATCTACTCATCAAATAACTGTTTCCCAATAGACGGATCCAAAATAAATGTTTATAAAAATTAATCACATGACATTATATATTATTTAAATTTATATATTCGAAATAAAATAATCACTGTCGGAACTACTGGTGGAATGTCCAGCTCAGTCATGCGACTATTGTTTCCTATAATCTGTTTTCATCATCTCTCTTCAATTGGTTTAATTTACTAAATTTGAAAAAACAAATATGGAAATAAGTAGAAAAATATAACTAATGGGTAACCCAAAAAAATGAGATGGAATAAGGGAATTTAGGGATAATTTAAATATCCATTGTTTTAGGTGATCTTGAACAAATATATAATGATGTTAATAAATCGTACAAGATCTAATAAATAAATTTAATTTTATGTGGGATGGTTATTTACTAAGTGTCATTAGTCTATTTAAATCATGGATCATTGATTCTACCAGATTCAGAAGTGGTAAAGCACTTCTCAAAATTATGGAAAAAATTAATTTCATTAGATCAGGTAGACGATGGAGGTTTCAATACATGTTTTCCAGAAAAATACAAACCATCATGTTCATTAACTGGTAAAATGTTAAATAGAGGTGTTAAGGTTTTAAAAATTTAATACAAATCATTGTTGAAGCATTGAATTGTTCACCATGTTAGAAATTTTTGTTTGGTTGGTTTGAATAAAGTTCAATTCCAAATTGGAAAATGTAATTCAAAAAAAATTGAAACCAATAAAAACTGAAAATTCAAATAATAGTCTTGTAAAACACAACATATTATTAATAAATATTATATCAATTTAAATAGTACCAACCATAACATCCCATGTTGAGGTAAACCAAAATAATTGAGAAAATGAATGGGTGATTTTATATATTTTCCACCACAAATTATATTCCATAGTCAACACTGACAATTGAGATATCGGTGTCATCAAATATAAAAAATGGATCTTTTCCAAAGGCAGTAGGGATTGTTTGAATTCTAACATCACCATCATCAAAAGTATTTCATGTAATTACTTCAATAATGACACCAAATTCTGGTCTAAGATGGTCTTTGAGATAAAAAAACTTGTTTCTCCATTAATGCTAACACATATGGATCATTGGTAGCACGAGTGTGGGTCAAATCCATTACACAAAATCCAAAATCATCAATAAATGTTCATGGCGTCACCATCGAATCAAAACATTAGAATTTCATTATCGTGACTCATCCATGAGAATAATAATCCAATATTTTTTGAATGACTCCATAATAACCTACATTTTCAAATAGCGGTCTACTATCTGATGCACTAGAGTAACAATCTGTTGTAGAAGTAACCATAACACCCTCATGTTGTGTTTTCATTTTCTTTTCTCGTTAAGTGATAATAAATCTATACCCATTTATAACTATTGATTTACAGTCACGAACCACGATATTAGGACCAAAATACAAAAATATTATTTCCTCAGAGGCAGAGTCAACAAGAAAACTCAATTCCTGAAGTATAAATCAATATAAAACTTAAGTAAATACTGTTTTAATTATTTTAAATATTAATAATTTTACCTTCAATTTTAACCAAGCAAAAAACTCATTGCTATGAAAATTCTCCATCCTTCTCGAAGATAATGAATGTTGCTTTCTATTTATCATCGCTTTTTGTTCCCTGTAGAAAAAATAAGAATTGATTAACATATATATATATATAAGATATACATATTGAATTTACATACAAGATATTGTCATCGAACAAATCATAGTTGAACAAAACTAAGCGATGTGCCATCTCCCGATGTTCAATGCGTAATGTAGTCAATATAAATGATCCATGAATTTCTCTTATATGATGAAGTGATGGAAAAATTGATTCAATTTTCTCATACTATTCTTCTTCGTTTCTCAATGGTCTGTTCATTCTTGTAGTAAGATCAGAAAAATACATAGAGCAGAAATTCTTACATTCTTGATCCATGTAACTGTTCATGATAGAACCTTTGGGATGATTCTTATTACGGACATAAGACATTATTGTGTACATATTTTTTTAAGTATGATACATCCAATAAAAAAATTAGGTCCTATGAGAAGTATTTTTGTTGGAATATGGATTGTCAGATGTAGCAGGCATGTGAAAAATGATGGAAGAAATATTTCATATTAATCACAAAAAATTAATGGGGCATCTGCCAACATTTTTTGCAAGAAGGAATTAGACAACTTCTTAGGAAAAAGTTTTATATTAAAATGGAACAACCAATTTACAGCCACCCTTACATTATTGGAATATATATGACGTATTTCTATTGGAATCATCTCAAACAAAAGGATGTGAAAATCATGAGTCTTCACAGATTTTAGCTTCAACTCTCTTTGGTTGACTGGTTTGGATATGTTGCTTGAATAGCCATTAAGAATATTAATTATCTCTAGTACTTCAATAAATTTCATTTTTTGGGAACTTTCATCACATAATAATCACATGGAACATGTCATTTATTTTCACTGATAAGCACAAGATGCAATTCTAGTCTGATGCCTCAATCCATCAAGTCACACCGAGACCATAAATCATCTTTTTTATTTCCCTTAACATTTAGAAGAACCGAAATCAACATTTCAGATAATATTTTTCAATGAGAATTACGTCTATGAAATTATATAACAAATTTTTTTGACCAAGATGGAAAATTAGATAAGATACTTATCATCTTCCAATTGTAACATTTTTTAGTTGATTTTTTTTTTCTCTTTCTTGATTTCATTTGACACATCCCAAATGAAAATCAGAAATCTTTCAATTCATTAATCACATATGTTCCAAACATACACTGAGTTGGATCATCAGTCTCCATGGTATTGTCAAATCATAAATGATTAATTCTATATTGATGGTCCATTGGCAAGAATCGTCGATGTCCCCTAAAATAGAAACTACAGTGATGTTCCAATTTTCTGGATCGTGTATTCTTCATAAAAATGGGAAATGAAATTTTTCCCTTCGTGCTCCATCCATTCATCATTGCATAAGTAATAAAATCATTGATCATCCACATAAGCGTAACACGTATCTAAAATATGTCTTTCGAACATCCATTATATGTGTTCACACCCACATCCCAAAGAATTTTCAACTCATTTATTAAAGGATTCATTCATACATATAAATCATTGTCGAGATCAGAAGTGATAGATATGAGTATAATCATGAAATTGAATGGTTTTTTCATAGACAACCATGGGGAAAGATTTTAAATGTGTATAAAAACCATCCATGTGTCGTGCGAGGTAAGCATCTACCTAAAGGAATTAAAACTGTCACATGAAAAACCTAACCTCACATTACGCATGTTAGCTGAAAATTCAAGATATCGAGCATCAAATCTCTCCCATAGAAATCCTTCTGTAATTTGAACCAACTAATCTTTAGTATTCATTCTCTCGGTATCATTCCATTTCATTTTTGTTGATATTTAATTATACAAAAAAATATTGTCGAGTCTGGGGATCAATGGAATGTGCCACGTTACTTTTTTTGGAACACGATATGGTGTTCCATCTACTTTTGTCTTCCAGCGTAATGTGCCTCATTATATACAATAACATTTTTCAGCACTTCCCTCTAAAATTGAACTGCAATATTTTGGGGAAGCATGAATTTGTTTCTTTAAAATCCAAATTCTGTAACTAACTTCAATGCCATATAGTGGTTTGAGGGAATATCTGCAATATCTAGAAGTAATTCCTTCATGAAGGTAAGAATGTAATCTGTGTCATTAGTATAAATTTTGTTCACAGTTTTCCTATAAAAAAATCGAATTAAAAAAATCATCATATTCATTAGACACATAATTTGTTTTCATACTGAATTCATCTTGGGTCAGAATCCATTATTTTTCATGATGATGAATAAATGGAAACCGATAATATAAAAAATTCTACAATCAAGTAATCTCATTCAGATCATCATCAATTTGAGATGTCATTTTCTCACCATTATGATAACACATAGTGTAGTTTTCATGAAAACCATAATTGGTTATGTGGTAGATGACTTCTTCATGGCTCATCCAAGCTCTTCCAACACATTTGTAATAGGGGCAGTGTAAGTGACCACTATTTAAATAATTGTGAAATGAAAAATCTAAAAATATCTCCGAATTGATTTGAAAATCACTTTATATCCGATCGGATTCATATATCCAACTTCTATCCATTATGTTAAAAATTTAGGATAAGTCATTTCTTTAAAATAAATTCAATAATATTTATGTTTCATCAAAAATATATTTAATTAAATGAGAATTGTTCACTTTATATGAAACCATAACTAACACACTGGTCTATACGAGAATCATTATATAAAAGAAAAAAAATACTATATTTATAACAAAATATCATTGAAGAACAATATATGAGTGTACAAGATCATGTACACTTCTGGAGGAGAATTATACAGGGGGTACGAGTGTCCAGGGGTGGGCGGTCTGTCCCTGGGGGTGGGGTGGGGGGCTATCCAGGGGGTGGGCGGGCTGTTCACAGTGGTGGTGGGGCTATCCAGGTGGTTCAGGGGTGTCAAGGGGTTGGGGGGGGGGGATTTCATGGGGTAATGGCTGTCCAGGGGGTACTAGGTGTCCAGGGGAGGGTGGGCTTTCATTGGGTTGGCGGGGTTGACCCAATGGGTACAGTTTGGGTGTGCTGACTATCCACTGGGATGGAGGGGCTGTCTAGGGGGGGTACGAGGTGTCAAGGGGGTGTGTGGGGTATCCATGGGGGGGGGGTGTCAAGGGTGTACGGGATGTCCAAGGGTCAGTTGGGCTATCCACGGGAGTGGAGGTGCTTTCTAGGGGTGATGGGGGGTCCAGGTGGTGGGGGGTTGTCCACATGGGTGGCAGGGTAGTCTAGGGGGTGGGAAGACTATCCAAGTGGGTGTGGGGCTATCCATGGGGGTACGAGTGGGTGGAAGGTCTATTCACGGGGGTGGTGGGGGTATCCATGGGGGGGTACGGAGTGTTTTGGGGGTTGGCGGGCTGCCCATGGGTGGTGGGAAGTCTATCCACGGGGGTGGCAGGGCTTTCCATGGGTGTGGCAGGGCAATCCAGGGTGTGGGGGTTGGGGGGTTGTCCAAGGGGGTGGGGGCTGTTCTAGGGGGGTGGGTGTTTCCACCCTCAAACTAGGGTCGTAAAATCCAATATTTATCCAATTGTAGCATGATTTCTAGCCTATTATAGATGACCGAGAAGACATTTTCTACACACCATGAATATTTTAAATATAAATCACAACAAACCCAATTGTAAACACAGGACCAAATATCATACGTGGATTGGAGTTTTTGATCCATGATTCTATGGGACACTACATAGAGGAGTATGTGCCTTGTTATATCATTAGGTGATATGGAGTTGTATGAATGTTAAATTTGAATGAAATCAACATGGATAATGTATAAGAACCATAGTTAGATTTCATTGTAGAGATCACTTCTTCTTAGAAGGATGAGATTGACTATTGGTATGAAATGTCAAGAAAAGTCGTAACATGTGAAAGAAACTATACATCTGATAAATTTTATTTTTATTCTTTTGTAGAGTATCAGAGTGGACAACCAACCCCCTCTCTGGATATCCCCCACCCCCACACACCCCTACTTCCCCAAATCCCCCTACACCCCCACACGGATACCCCCCCCACCCCACCTGGACACCCCCCCACACCATACCACAGCTGGACCGCCCACCCCCTCTTCCCTAGACAACAAACACCCCCTCCCCCACCTGGACAACCCACCACCCACCCCCCTTGGACAGCCCACCCCCCCCTTTGATAGACCACTCCCCTCCCCCACCTGGATAGCCTAACCAGCACCACCCCTATACAGCCCACCCCTCCCTGGACAGCCCACACCCCTCCCCTACATCCCCTGACCCCCCTGTATATCACCCCTTGGACAAACCACCCCTCAGACATCCCACCCCCTTCCTGGACAACCCCCCCCGCCACCTCTCCCACCTAGACTCCCCACCCTGATCCCCATGGACAGCCCACACCCATCCTTAGGCAACCCACACACCCCTCCCCCACACCCCTATAGCCCCCTACCCCCTTCATCACCCCAACCCCCTGGAAAACACACCCCCACCAAGACAACCCCCAACACCTGGACTGCCCCCCTACCCCTCATATAGCCCCTTTTGGGTAATTTTATTTAAAATCATATTTTTCATTAAGAAAGGAAAACCATCATGCATTAGCAATTTCATTACAAACAACACATTAAATTAATCAAAACATGAAAAATTCATTTTACGAAAACCTGAAAAATTCAATTATTCAAAACATGAAAAATTAAATTTATAATGGACTATGGGTCACTATGAAAATTTCATTGGGGAAAGGGGAAATCAACTATATTGTTAATTCCAATTTAAAAATGGGGCCACGAAATTAAGAAGTGTAGTGGTGTCTTGGAGGTGTGGTGGTGCCCATGGTGGTGTATGAGGGTGTGGGGCGGGGGATATCAAAGGGGTGGAGGGGTCCATGGGGTGGGGGGGTTGAGGGGTGGGGGGGGACAATCTAGGGGGTGTCCATGGGGGGTGAGGGGTGTCCAGGGAGGGTAGGGTGGGGATGTGCCAGGGGTGTAGGGGAGGGGGTTGTCCAAAGTGTTGGGTGTCCAAGGGGTGGGGGTGTCCAAGGGTTGGGGGGAGGGGATGTCCAAACATTAGGGGTGTCTAAGGGGGTTGGGGTGTCTAGGGGGTGGGCTGTCTATGGGAGGTGAGGGGTGTCCATGGAGGGTTGGGGGTCGGGTGTCTAGGGGGTGGGGAGAAAGCTATCCTAGGGGTGGAGGATTCCATGGTGGTGGGTGTGCAGGAGGGTGGGGGTTATAGGGGGACTGTCCAAGTATGTGGGAGGTGTCCAGGGGGGTGGGGGTGGGTGTGTTCACAACTCCAATCCATCACCCAACCAACTCCAATTCATCCTCAATATCAATACATATAAATAAAAAATGAAAATTCAATTTTAAAATAAACTAATATTCACATAAACTAACATATCAACCCACTAATCAAACCATTTACCATGTTTTATGTGTAGAAAAAAATACCGAAAATAAACCAATTGGTTAGGTACTTCACAGACAACACGTACTCTAATTTAGCCGAAATCAAAACACCAAATAGAAAAAAATAGGGGGATAACATTAAAAATAATATAAAACGTAATAATTTTACATGTATAAAAACATATTTATTGATTGAAGATGGTTTGGCAGCAGAGAAAACATCCAGAGGAGCTATCAATTAGGTTCTGCAATCAGGAGATTGTGAACTGGGGTTCTGGGTATTTGGGGGAAAAGATTCCCAACAGTTTTTAAAAATCATTTGGAAAAACTCTCTATACCAATAGTTTATAAAAATTATTGGTATATATTAGAGAAAATATGCACTTCACATTGGTTTTTTTAAAAAAAAATTTAAATATTATGTATATTTACACATTTCCTACGATTTTAACAAATCGTTGCCAAATGTGGCTTTTTTAGAGTATAACAATGGTTTGATGAAACTGTTACTATAAATCCATTTGGAAAACATCAGATTCCAGTAGTGTCTATCATTGAATTGATAAATGTGATCTTTTGATGAAAATAACCTCCTTTGTATTTCTATTGATTCATATTAATCAGTGTTTTTTTTGTCTCATTTTATTTGGGATAAAATAAACATCAATCATATGCCTATATTTTGTGAGATTTTTTATATATTTCTAGAAGAGTTTCATATCCTTAAAAAATGTGATGTTGTGTTCTCAATAGAACTCATACATAGTTACACACTAATTTGAATGACTCACTATATAATTTCCCTAAATTAGTTAATGTAATTGATAATGCAACACTAGGGGAACCATGATAGGGAATTCATTTAGCCAACGGTGTAACCATGTGTTGCACATGGTCTATTTGTTCAATCGAATGATGGGTCAATTAACTATGCATTGAATATTGGAATATGAATAGGATAAAATTAAAGATAAGTTTCCCTTACAACATATTGATGACATATTTATTCAATAATGTGGAGTTAAATAGTTTTCAAAGATTTAATTTTGTATTGGTCACCATATATTGGGGTATAAGAAGAGTGATATACCATAGACAACATTGCATAAAAATTTGAACACTATAAATATATATTGATTCCATTTGGTTTTATTAAAGGCCCCCACCATCATAATCTATTTAATGAATAGGGACTTTAAAGATTAACTTGATCAGTTTTTTTAGTATTTATAAATGTTACTATAATCTATTAAAATGGAAACGAAGAGAAATAATACTAAATAAAAATTGTACTAAATGACATAAGGAAGGATAATATATATTAATAAGTCAAAAACATTGGATTTTGGATGCCAGCTAATGAATTTTTTTGGGTCATACAATCTTTTGAGAGATAATATTGGTAGATCCTTCAAAGATGAAGGCAATTGGTTATTAACTCAGACCAACAATGGTTATTGAGAACCATATATTTCTTGAATTAGGAGTATGTTATATATATTTTCTGGATAATTTCATGTGTCTATATAATACTCTCACAAATTTAACACATAAGGGATACTAGTTCCTATGAAAATATGATTGCTAGTAAAATTTAATGGAATTAAAGAGAATATTTGTCAGAAAAGTTGTGATTACATTACCTTATTATGGAGAAGGGATTGTAATCTAAAATGATGAATCTAAAATGGATTAGGATGTGTTATTATACATAATTAAATGGTTATATCTGATGAATCATGATAATAGAAGGTTCATGGGACGAAATACCCAACTCATGATTTACATTAAGATCAGGTACTTATTTCACTAAATAAATGGAGTCATTATCATTATAGAGAAAAGGGTGATACATATATCAATCAAAAATTATATATATATATATATATATTAACATGTAAGGTGTTGAATACATGCCAGAGAATATGGTTAGAGCTGATTTTTTCTATGACTACTCAATATATTACTACCCTTGGAATGAGAAAATGGTGGTTGATTCCTTGGGTCGAATAAATCATACTAGAATACATGTGAAGATGAAAACAAAATATAAAATAAATCATAATTTTAAAAAGATATATTTTAAAATCATAATATATTGGATAAAATAATATCTTGCTCAGTTAACTGCTCAACAATTTTTCTATGTAAAGAATAAATATGCACAAAAGGAAGGTATAGATATGTAATGAATGGTTAGAAAAATTATTTATTTTAACATTTATCATGATGGAATGATAAGGTTCATGAGTTGTGTGTGTGTTACTACCATACCAAATATGAAGGACCTCTTATAGATATCTTGTAGTTATTCATTCTCTATTCATCATGTATGTATAAAGATGTATAAATATTTGAATTTTTATTTCTTGTAGGATATAATGAATAAAGATATCATCAATTTTTTTATCTTAGGTATTGGTATGATAGAATTTTAATGATGTGGAATAAAATATCACTACCAATCCTAATGGGTAACATGCCTGATTATCTAAATCCCACCTCAAATAGGCTTGTGGAAGGATACTATCACCGTGTAGGTATATCACACACGTCATAGTCCTTATCCTAATGTACATGTACACTCACACATCTCTAAGAACATAAAATATTGACATGAAAAAATTGATAACAATGAATTCATACATCTTAAATACCACAATAATATAATGAAAACAATTAAATGAAAAAATAGTTCAAATAAGAACCCACCATAATGAAACTTAATGTAATTTAAACCTGTAAAGTGGGTGAGGAATACTGTCAATGTTACTGCAAGAACATACCTAGGTCTGTCTAACTCACAATGCTCTTCCAGTTTATGGTCCCACTATGAGACCATCAAATGGATTATTATATTCAAGAGACATAACACATGCAATAAAATTCAATTCATGGGTGAGTATAACAATACCCTATGGGATGCCAAAAAATAACTGAAAATATAGAATAAATAATAATAGTCCGCGCATCACTGGTATTTTTCAATTGCATATGTACCAATAATATTCAGTTATAATCATAATAGGCACATAGTACCATGAAATATCACAACTATATTGTCAGCGTAGGTTTCCTACTCGATGGTTCCACATAGCACTCATAAAGGAGAACACACGCCATAATTTAGAATGCAATGATAGAGTTATCTTATGCTTTCATACTCATCAGGTCCTTTTATAAGAAGTACACATCTAAATTCTAAATAGATCGATAAATATAATGTGGATAAAACCAAATTCCTTGGAGTTTACAGACAACCAAATATAGATTAACCAGCTAAATATGAGATCCGGACCATGTAGTGTTTGTCACAAGGATACTAAGAAATCCAATTAGGGAAATGATGATCATTGATGATCTCACACCAGACCTCATGATGGGATCCCAAAAATTCAATATAAACCTAACGTTCCATAAAGGGATTATTATCCTAGTATACAAGTTTTTTTTCAATAATAATTCTACTATGAAATGATAAAGGGATCATACCATAATTAAATAGATCAGAACTAAAGATACCAAATTCTACTTGACATCTCTAAAAGAGTACATGGTGTGTACTATATGTAGACTACATGAATCTCTTACACAAGTACATCTCATTACTTTGTTTGTATCTCTACATTTTTTCTATGTACATGGTGTGTCTGATTCTACGTACTCATTACCATTTCATTATATGAGTAAATGATGTGTCAAAACCTATGTTCTCCTTCACATGTTTGTGTACCCAATGAGTTACACACCACACCTCTATGTACGAGTCACTTGTTGTGTGATACCTATCACAATATATGTAATATTTATCATCTTTTTCGAAATCTTGAACAAAAATGGGGGTCCCACATGGTATGTATTTCCATATTACACACCATGTAACCATGGATATTACATATCTTGTGGTTCTTCCTTAGTGTGTTCTTGCACCGCAGTTACATTTGATTCCTCTATAGATATCATATGAAGATCAACTGATGAGACATAGTTTCATCTCTTTATATAAATATGTAGAATGACTATCTCAAAATCCATCACCAATAGATCATATATCATTGAATATTGTTCCAATAATTGATCCACCCTCAGATATGTAGTATCAATCCATTATGACAAGAAATAGATTTATAAATATTGACTTCTTGTGTATTCAACAAGAACTGATGAAATGAGACAGAAGTTATGAATGAATGAAGAAAATTTGGGGAAACCCATGAAATATAAAAGGGGTTTAATTTTTTTTGTGTTTAGGTTCAATATGATCGATTTATATTATAATTAAAAAAATATCCAAAACAAAATGTCAACTTCACCCAAAAAACACTACAGAATAAGCCTATATGCACATTATAATCGAACAATGAATTAATTCACTATATGAATGAATATAATTCAATATAAGAATAATATATGGGGATAAATCCAAATAAAATTAAATTCTATATCATGTAGGATTGACAATCGATGATGAATTCATCACTTTCATTATAATTAGTGATATCCTTTAATTTTTATGGGGCAAAAACCCTTGATCCATCATCATCATTAAACAAGGATCTCAATCCTATTTTTCCCACTCTATCTCAATAGACTAATTTATTTTATTATTTAAAAATGCTTTATATTTTATCCTGATGGCTAATAATGAAAAAATATGTATCATTTCAATGGTAAATCCCATGCTCTGAACACAATGACAATACTAGATTTCCAATACATGAGTTTTTTTTAATTTATTACACTTATTTATGAAAGATATGATGGTGTGATATTTAATATATTTCAAAATATAATTCCATGCACACTGGGCCTTATAGACTCTTGCCAAAAATGATCCTAGATCTACAAATAATCTAATTAATATTATAAAATGTAAAATGTAAAAATAGAGTCATTAAATTGTCACCATCATGGGATTTTAAATATAAAAATGAAAAAAACGCGTAATGATAAGTGGGTTCTAAGAATGCATCAGGTTCTCCCACTCATAGGTACTCATCAAATGATTCAAATGATACCACTAAGAACATATTCAAGGAATCAATATACGATATTGGATCATATCCTCTTGTTCATCAATATCCAACAATTAAATATAAAAGGTATCAACATCCTTGATGTCCAGCTCACCCTAATAGATAATATTAAACAGGTTGTGCACATACCTCATCAATTGTGGAACATGGAATACATTGTGTACTTGGTCCAGTTGTAATGGATTAGCTAAGTGGTACACCACCTTTAAAACAATTGATAGCATCTAGATATTTTTAATGAATATCAGAGATATCTTTCCACCCTAGAAAAATATATACAATAAGCATCTAGCTAAGACCTTCAAGAACAAATTGTCTCCCTATTCAAACACTAGAGGCCTCCAACATCTATCCATAATGTAATTAAGACATCATTGTGAAGTTCTAATCCAATCCAAGATGATGGGAACCATATCTGTATTAGATTTCACAAAATTTTTCCCCAACAACTGACTCTCCTAGATTGGTCGAGAATAGTATAGAACTACAAGGTCTTCTCTTAACGGCCTAGAATTTTTACATTATAATGGTGTAATTTTAATTGTTTTTATATGAATCCCTACCAAAGGTATGTGATCCCCCAAACTACTACCAATATCCAACATTCAAGACAACAACATTTTTTCAAAGATGTGAATGATTCTCTTAATATTTCCATAATTACGGGGGTTAACGTTGTTCTCAAACTCAACGAAGTCCCAAAGGACACCTATAAACCCCTTATTAATTGTGATATCATTTTGGAATCATGGTCATAAATGATCTTCAATGTAACTACAAGGATCCATGCAATCTCTTAAACATAAAGGCATCCCTCACTCTCAACTGAGATATTCTATCAATTATCTAGGATGTGGTCATACTTGGGGAGTCTATCTATGATCAACCAAATGCAATCATTAACTATATATGTCTATGGAAAATTGATAATAAATTCCATTGATATATCATTACACTTACACTCTATCACCTCAAGGGGTTGACTTAAACCTGGTATAACTAGGTGCTCAACCATCCATTTTTTATACTTAAGGTATAAGGAGAGAGACACCGGAGTTCCCTTTTCATCCATGGGCACCAAAACTTATATCGGATGTATTATTACATCTTCACCACACCTAGATGTATTTACAAGGAATATGTTTAATTTTAAACTAGAAAAACCATTTGAAACATCACTAGTACCATTTTGCATCATCTAAAAAGAAGAACATGTTCACAACATTCAAAAAATTCATAAGGAGTATGTCAAGTGGATATCTGGGCAGGTAGGGAGTCCCAATAAGTATCCCTAAGCTATGCCTCACTGACTCACTATAAATGAAGAGGGGAAGCATCCATCGAGAAGATTAAAATTTCTCCATCCCTACCCATAATAAATTGCGACAAATATGATAACTACCCTAACATATCACTTAGAAGATGTGAACATGATCTCATGATGATGTAACATGATACTACGTTCCAGTTATTTAGAGTATAGAAAAAATCAATTCCATTAATATTAGGTGAAATCTATAAATAAAACCACTCTCATCTTATAATCCTTATAAGATAAAATATGCATGAGGAACTTAATGTTAGAATAGATGAAAAATCACTCAACCAATGGTAGTGACCCCACAACTTCAGTGAAAGGACTATTATTGCTAACTCAAGATTGTTGGTTGTGTAGTTCTTCTCATGTGGTCTCAATTGACATGAACCATAATAAATAACCAACCAGATGTACATAAAATACTACCCAACTTTTTCCCTATTGAATTACTTAAATTTATGTACATGACACCCTCCTCTGGCCAGATAAAAATGTGAGTGCTCATCATTCACTATCTAACATCGTGAATGACTGAGGCCGCCTCTTTGTTTCCTTTACAGATGTCCCATTTTTTTAAATATGTTAAGGTAACTAATATAATCGAGATTTATAGAATGAATCGTTGATATTATCCTAAAAACACCACAATGATCCAAACCAAAATCATTTTTTATGGTGGTTCATGAGATTACAATACCTCAACCTTCCCAGGATCAACTACTATCGCATCTACTGAGATGAAATGTCAATGAATGTGGAACTAATGAATATATAATTTTCACATCATGATATTTATATATATTTGGTTGCATCGGGGTATTTCCAGTTCCATCCTCATGTTTCTCTTATTCTTATCAACGTATTCTATGTACACTATGATATTGTCGTTGAAGAATACCCAAACCTATCTAGGAATGGATAGTGGATCTAGTTCACGAGTCTCATTAAAATTAATGATAATTTCATCATACCAAAGGGGTAACCAAATAATCATATTAACCATAGTGAAATACAAAATCCATATTTGGTATATCCTCATTTTTTAATCATAGCTGGTGATAGCATAATCTAATGTTTGTCTTAGAGAACCATTGTGACACTCTAAACATATAAAATACGTCATCGATCCTCTATTGTGTATAATTTCAATTTGTAGTCAAATTTACAAGTTTAAATTAATATACACATAACCACAAGATCCCTTCTGCATTATTGAAGATTAATACTGTGACTAACTAGGGTGAAACACTAGGTCTAACAATGATCTTCCACCACTTACCCTCAAAATGTAACCTCAAATTAGAAAGATATGAGAGATCTATATGATATTCTTGTATATATATCTATTCCATCAAAATGTGAAGTTCAATGAATAATTATATATAATAGTGGGATGGTATGCCTAAAATTTACGTAGGGAATATATCCTTATACTCCACCCCCACTAAAAGAAACTAGAAACTCAATCAAACCATTATGCCAAGGGTCGTGATAGACAACTAAGAAGTAATCGACTACACACTCATGTTTGCAATTCAACATTCATTTCCATGTTTTCATTTTTTTCCAAAAATGAAAACCTCACCCCATACCTACAAACACAACACATACCCCACCTTTAATAGTCTATCTATGAATTAAATGTAAATAAATAGTCCAAACCCAAGATTTCATCATAAGGATTTAAAAATACTAACAATTGAATAAAAATAAAACACTCAAATAAAAGAGCCAGTTCACGCCTTTATCAAAACGTTTTGATCAATTAATCACCTCTAATAGAAGCTTTCATTCATAATATTTCAGTCAATGACACAACCATTGTCTCTTTATCTTGAACTAGATTGGTGGATATAAATCAATGACTGACACCAGGGTCTATCAGTACTGAAAATATGTTATCATATCTACAAATCATATGTTTTTTCATCCCTAGAGCCTCTAGGAAATAATCTGTAACAGCTTATAGCTTCCCTCCGACTTTTCCACTAGATCCCTAAGCCAGGTAGGGACCAACTAGGTGTTTCTATGGTAATAAGTCAAAGACATCATCCACCTCTATCCTCTCTCACTTCTCCCTTACCACATCCATCAACATTTTAGACATTCCTTATCATTCAACATCCTCTTCCCAGTTTTACCTTAAATTATCTCTTTATCATCCATGCAGCTGGTTGGGCAATCCCATGTGAGATGCCCCATTTTTCAAAAAAAATCACCACATATACCTAGGATAACTAGGTCTATCATGTGAGGAATAATCCATATACCCTAAATATTTGGATCACCTCTTGAAATGTATTTCATTTCTAAGAAGCATTTTCTATCATTGGCTCTCTACTATTAATGTCATAGCTCCTGTTTGCCCATCGTTGGAACTATATATCTGAGTTAGGTCAGCTATGATACATTCTACTACAAAGGTATCAGCTAGAACCCCAATATTGGTATGATGGAATAGATGTATCATTATAGATCATATGTATCAAAATATACCTCACTCAATGGTCTGTTCCCAAAATAATGTATCGCACACCATATCCATCGAGTACCGAGAGAGGTTGGTGACCCTTAATGAATACTCAACCACAATCATACATCCCTATTGAAGCTGTATAATCTCTTAGATGAAAAAAAACTCAACTAATATTGATAAATAATATATTAGAAATTTTTATCAAAATATGATTATGCAAGAGTCTCCTCATCATGTGACTAGGTCACTAAAATACAATATGGTTCCAAAATTCCATGGAGAATACTCTTTCTAAAGACCACAATATAGTTTGTTGTTGTCTTAAAAATATAAATGAAACATGTCACTTCATAAAAGCATTACTTAATCTCATGTGGGTCTAGCTCACCATGAAACATGAGAGGTTTCTATCATTGAATTTCATAAATGTTTCTCAACCCACACACCTAGGATGCAGGCATTACTGATACCATCAACTTCTCAATAGGTTGTGGTAAGACTAGTGAACCGCCTGGATGTAACACCTCCTGAATAGTTCCCTATATAGAAGCATCATCTAAGAGGGGGTCATCCTTATGATCCTACTATAGAATGATTGATGGATAAAATTATTGAAGAATCCTAAAATTAAAATAGACATACTACAATTAATGAGTACGTATTAATCGATAAATCATAAAGAAAATGGAATCCACAACCAATTCATATATGATTCATATACCAATGATTTCCCTATAAGCAGTGCGTACATATAATGATTCCACAGAAAGGTTATTATAGTCTATGTTAATGGATAAACGAGCTGTCGTACCAAAACATGAACCCATATGCTGATATTCAAACTCAAAACACAAAAAACAAAAAGCATCCCCAAAACAATATCATAGAAATTGATCCTATGGAAGAACTATTCTCACTAACACCACTCTTTCATGACCCCTCCCAACGGGTCCCATTCTAAAACTACATAAATTCATCCACCAATATTCCTAGGGATGGTGACCAGTGTCGAATCTCCATATCAAACAAATGGTAGGCCATAAACCAATGTACCTGAATACACACACACACTTCTCCAAACAAATTAAATACTGAAATTCAACACAAATAATAACTATTCTTGGAGACTTCTAAAATCCCACCATTGTTGTATGAAAACTATGACTAGAAATATAATTCCCTAAATAGAATCCCACCATATAAAAACATAATACAAGTCCAACATGTAATGTTAGTGATGATTTCTATTAATGTTACCATTGGAACACATCTCAGGCACTCTAGTTTAGTAATCTCATCCTAGTCATGGTCTATTTAGGGATCTATAAAATGGACAAACATATTTATTAGACCTGAAAAATGTTTGAAATTCTCATATATAGGTGATTATAACAATACCCAATTTGATACACAAATATAACTAAGCATATAACATCAAGAATAATAGGCATCTAATCACATGTCTATGTCATAAACATACATAACATGAATATCAATATATACTTATAGTAAAAAAACAATACAAATTAATATCACCATGGAATTTCCGTACTAGGATTCATTCTTAATGGTTTCACATATCATTCATCTGGTATAACATGATCCTTGTGTTAGATAGCACTATGGTCTCAATCTGAGATGTAGTGAATGTTGGGTCTCCCAATAAGATGTACATGATGGATGGATAATGAGATTTATACATGGAATGCGGATCACACCCATGTACATGGGGTATGAAAAAACCCAATCCATATTAACTCATCATGTATGAGAAATACTCCTACGTTGTATTGGTATAAATGATTCCATGAATCCCACTTAGTGAAATGATGATAATAGAGGATCTCACATTGGGCCTCATGAAGGGATTATGATAACTCTATCCAAATATGATGTTCCTCATTGGTGATCAAAATAATATTCATAAGAGATGATTCAATAATAAAGCCTCAAGGAACAGATCATGTTAATGAACCCTATGGAACTTATAATCACTAATGAGATAGAAGGCTATATTTTTTCTATGATGGAGTAAACAGTGTGAAATATATGTACATGTTGTGTCTCTTTGACACTGTACCAAACCACGACTTTTTCCATTGATCCATGTCCATGTATGATTATATAGCATATCTGAGCCCATTTAAACCATCCCATGTTCGTGTCAAAGTACAAAACATTTCAAAACATTTTTCCTCCTTCCCATGTCTGGTAACACTCCGAGTTATATTCAAAGTGTCTAGGTAATAGTCACATGTCTTGTGATATTTATCTTCTCCACGAAATGATTACACCACAATAGGGGCCCCATATGACATTTAATTATGAAATACATTCCATATAACTCATGAATTCAAATAAACTATGGTTTATACATTGAATACACTAAAACTACCATCAACATGGATTCCATCATTGGTCTCACTCATAGATCAAAATTTTGGTTTTACAATGAATCACAGTCACATGTTTTTCTAAACATGTTTTGTAATCTATTAGAAAATCAACCTTCAAGCCAAACCATCCACACACACTAAATCCACGTAGAATGGGTATCCCCAAACCAATAACAAATGGATCATCCATTATATCCACCTGATCCCATCATAAATCCAAACACATATTTTCAATATTAATTCATTTCACAATGGAACATGTTCCCATCGATAGATTTATTAGCTATTCCTGGAACCACAAGTAAAATTAGAAACTAGTGATGAATACACAAATAATGGGTTGAGAAAAACAAGAAACAAAAAATAGGAATGAAAATCAGACTTGTCTAGGTTTTCCATGACCTGTTTCCTTTAGAACAATGCTTGATGGTGGAAAAAATTAAAATTCAACAAAAAATACCAACAATATAAGCCTTCAAATTAATCCGGATTGAATAAATAATCAATTTGTTATTTTATAAATCCACCCTAATCAAAGGAATAGTACAATGTGATAAATCCAAATAAAGAAACTTCTTAACATATAGTGTATTGATCACTGATGAATAATTAATCCACATTTTTTTCATTGGTGATATTATCAAATTTTGATGGCGCAACAATCCTCAATTTATTGTTATCATTCGCCAAGGTTCTCTCTCAAGACCTCTCTCTCCCTCCCACTCTATCAATTATGAGGGATATGGATATAATGCTTAGAATTGGACATTTTTATTTTTAAATAGAGAAATATGTTTGGTAACAACTTCACATAATAATATAATTAAATTTATTTATTTTATTATTTGTCCCTGTGATATATTTTAGCGAAATACATGATGCCAATAGTGTTTATTTCATTCCTAGGAAAAATTCAATACACTAAACACAATAGATGAATTTAATTTCTATTCAGATCCACCAAATAAGTTGAAGTCCACTTTTCGTAGAATAATATGTACAAGTTATATTTAACATATTTAATATATTTCAAAAAAATATGGGAACACTGGGCCTTGGAATGTCACTTAGTCTTAGAACTAAGCATTTTAAATAATATATTTATTATTATAAATTAAAAAATATAAAAAATCATAGTCATCACAAAAAAGATTATAGGGATTTAACATCAATTACCATACCGAAATGGAAATGGACAAACAAAACCATGGATTTTTCCATCGGACACCCCAAAACTTTTAATAGACATAATGGTATATAGGTTGTAGTTAATGGAATAACAATGTCAGAACACATCATCTATTATAGAGAATAATTGTATATTGATAATAATTCAAGAATATACATCATGTAAGTGTTAAGGAATCACGGAGTACCACATTCTATTGTGTCTGATTTGGATCTGAGATTTTACTCGATGATCTTATATAGACTTCAACAATATCTGGATATAGAGCTAATATTTAACACTGATTATCAACCTTATATAGCTTTTATGTATAATAGGATTATTAAAACAATACATTATATGATGAGAAATAGTTCTATGTATTTCCATGGTGGTTGGGATCATCACATTCCTCTTGTTGTGTTTTTATACAACAATAGATTTGACTAGAGGATTCATATGGATGCTTATGAAGAACTGTATGGAATATAGTATAGAGGTCAAAAATTTTGGAATGATGTTTTAGAATTATTGAAATTGGGACTTGAGATAAATAAATATTGTCTATATAATAAATATTCCCTTCAAGAACACATCAAGGATGTTCATTATTGGAAGAAAAGTTATATAATCAATCATAGGTGTGATGTAAAACTTGTTGTAGGTGAAACATTGTGTCTAGTAATTCCCACCTGGAATAATGTAATGATATTTTGAGATAACGGAAAAATATTCTCTAGTTAAATGAGGTTTTTTAATTTTTTGATTAAATTGTGATGATATCCTATCAGTCGATGTTTACACAAAACCTCTTTCGAGTTCAAAATGTGATACAAATAACTCCAAGGATTAAGTAAATACCATAACCATAACATGTGTTAAATTAAAAGGGAATAACTCTTGAGAATGAAATTAAATTTTACTTATACCCATTTGACTTTCTAAATCCTAGAGTGAATTTATTGAGAATCACGCCAACTGCTCCAGTCATAATATTGTGGTGAAAACACTATTTTAAATTATCTATGTTAGAATATGAGGTAATCATGATGAATAAGAAAAAAAATTGTATTAGAGTGGTGTACATTGAGAGAAAAATTAATTTCAAGGGGGATTCAATGGTACTCCAATAGTTCTTATGAATTATTATTTATTTCTAATAAATGACATTTCTTTTATAGAGTTCAATACACAAACACTGGGTTTTAATAAACTATGATATATAATTAATATTATTATTTTAAATGTGACCATTATATACTATCCATTAAACACATTGATATGAATATTAATAAATTCATATTAGATATTATGTATAATGGTTTAATATTGAGGAAAATTTTTTATAAAAAAAATTAAATTTTAAAAAAAATTAGTTGTTTTGAAAACACTATTATCTCAATATAATATTTATTATTTCCATTTGTGAAGAATAATAAAATTAATTGTCGAAAAAATTTAGATAATTTATTAGATAATATTAATTTTATTTTGAAAGAATAATGAAAAAATTATATTGGGTTTATTTTTTTGGTATTTTTAGGAAAAGAATAATTTTTCAAGGAATATTGAAAAATAATTTTTTTTTGAAAAATAAATTTTCATTCAAAAAATATGTATGTTTATGTTTTTAAAAAATGGATTAAATATAATTGTACCACAATAATATATGATTTAATTAATTTTCGTTCATTTGAATCATTTCCATTCTAAATTTTGATATAAATGTTTTAAATACATTTAAAAATATTTTCTTCTGTATACCGTGTTCTCATTACATGTGTGAGTTTAATTTTAAATTAAATTATTTTGATTCTATGAATTAAATATTATAATATGGATTATATATATATTGGGAATAATTTATATTAACCTATTTGGTCAAATTAATATTTTTACAAAATGAGTTGTAATAACATTAAATATTAGTTACTGTTGTTATGGTAAATAACTAGTCTACTAAGGGGTTAAACTAATATAATAATGGTTAAAAATTTAAAAAAAATAAAAAAACCAAATGGATGACCAAATATAATCCCTTTTTCATATATTTTTGTGAATGACCAATTTCAGAGCCTTACAAAATCTGACAAACATGTTAACACATTTTACATTTTAAAATTTTCAAGTGTGACAATGACCGCATTTATAAAATGACACCTCCTATCCCATTCGTTTAAAATATTCATATCCACTTAAATAAATCTATAAATTATCAAATAATATATTTACTTCTCTCATCCCCTCCAACAATTAATATTTTGGTCATAAATCTAACCTATAATATATATTCTTTAAATCCAAAACTATTTGTGCAATGAAGACGTAACACCCCTAATCGAGTGTTTTATTTTATTCCAAACTACACATACTAATATTTTTAATATAGAATGATGACATAATAAAATTAGAAACATCCATATAATTTTATTTTTTTATTTAATATTAATAACCAAAAACTATATCCTCTTCCATCAATCAGGATATGAAAATATCATTTGTGTATACAGTAGACTAGGGCCCCTCAAACTATTTTTATTCGTTTTACATCACCACAAATAATGACCAGATAAAATTTTGGATAAAATTTTATATTCGTTATATTTATTATATTATTATAATTTTGGAATTATTATATCAAATATACCTTCATACTTTTAATTCTATGGGAATACAATAATGTCACAAATCTGTAAGGAGGACTACAACATCACGAAGCGATACGATTCATTCACGTTATACATGGACGATAATAAGTATGGATTTAATTAAAATATGTGATATATAATAAATTAATATTATTATTTAATTTATATATATTATTTAACTTTCTCTCTATAAATTCGTTGAGAAAATTTAAACACCGTTCATGCGTATGTACAACCTACTATCTCCTTGAATACTGTATTTAATTTTCTATATCTTAATCAATTGGATTACATAAAAATAACATATATTAGATTAATATGATATTTATATGAGTGTTAAAATTATGGGTATGATATAGTGGTGATCAATTTTAGTAGACCAAAATTAACAATTCAAAACAAAAGAAGTAGTTATTTCAAAAAACCTAATATTTTAATGGTATAGTTAATAAATGGAAAATAAATGGTCCTAAGAAATTCATGGATGGAATTATATATATATGTATTGTTCATTAATATATTTATAATAAACCTAAATTAATTATATTTTAGGATTGAACATGTAAAAAGTGTAAGATCCAATATTTTTCTATGTACGTCTCCCTCAATGTTTTTCATTAAACATATTTTGGATGAGTTTTTATTCATATTTAAATCTTGGTGGTAATGTATTGTCATGAATTTCAATGTGTTTGAATAAAAAGGTGCATGAATTGCGAGAATACTTGAAAAAAACATAAGAGGATCTACGAGAAAATAGATTGTTGAGGAAAATTACATAATGTCCAGTGATGTAAATTTCATTGAATTAATGGTGTCTGGGTAAAAATATATTAAATGGGTATATGAGTTTTTTCATTATTTTACGGAATTATTTGTGTTTAGAATCATTATATATGTAAATTGGGTGAGTGTTCTCTGAAATAGAATTACACACCATGTAAAGGTATTACATGCCTTATAAATTTTACCATACACATATTGTGAAAAAAATACATGGTGAGAACTGGTTACACACCAAGTGAGAAAGAAAAATAATTTATTGTTATGGATAATTAAATAAAAATATGGGGTGAAGGTTATTTTAGTGTATCCCATTATAATTAAATATATGGCATATAATTAAATTTAGAATAGTGTAATTTCCCATTCCATGTTTTAAAAAGTGTCAGGATGGTGATTATTTCTCTCACTCACATGAAACATCCCTCATATCGACCTCAATAGATCATCTAGGTAATTTTAGGCCACTTCCCTCTATTCCAAACATCCCATTGTGTGATTGATCCCAAGTATGTTTTCTTTTTTTGTCCCCTCATCTATCCGCATGTTTTAATGGTCATTGTGGAGTAATAATTTTCTTAGGTCTATATTTCATTTGAATTGTATTGGGTTTGATCAAGGATCCAAATTAAAATTAGTTGTGCCTTAATTCATGTGGGAAAATTTTGTTGAATAAATGGTTTGCCATAAGTTATTGGTGGGGTATAAACATTATCCATATAGTTTGATTTTTTTCATGTGTATTCTATACTTTAATTGTTTCAACATATAATATACTGAATAATTTTATGGATGAATTTGATTATTAAATGGATTCTATATGGATCCAATTGGTTATTGAAGAAAATTTTGGCCACAATTTGGGTGAGATAATCCTTGTTATAAAGGGTTTTATTTGTACCTTAATGTTTATTTTGTATGACATGTAATTCGTGTGACAATATGATGTAGATTCACCTTGTCCTGGTCTGAATATCTAAGTGATTGGTTTGTTAGAGGATTATGAAAAAAGGATTAATAAAATGTGAAAATAATTGATAAATGGTAATTTTAATTATTAATCATAGATCCTAATTTGGTAATATTGTGATATCCTTGTGGCTATGAAACGTGTCCTAAAAAATTTTGAAATTTTTATATTGGGTGTTAGCATAATTTACATTCATAAATTCTGATAAAGAAGGCTATTCCATATGGTACATGAATACATTTTGGTATAACAGTTAATTCCAAGAGACATGATGAAATACATATATAGCATGTGTTTCCTTGTAACACATGTTGAATCTCTTATATACTAGGGTTGACCCTAATAAATGCTGAAATTCTAATATACCTAGATTTTCCAAGATTGAATGTTGAATTACTTATATAATGGGCTATAACCAAATTAGTTTTTTATAACTTGGTTATAAAGTTGTATTTTACTATGGATATATGGCTATGGACGACATAATAGTGAGTCATACATAGAGGCATTCCGACAGGACACCAAGGAAGGTTATGTTTTTACATAATTATATGGTTATTCTATATCATGGTTGTGAGAAAATCCTAGATTTATTTTTTTATAAACCCTAATAAGGAAGATTTGGTATTAATTTAGTTTCCTAATTAACTAATATAATGGTTAATATCATTATTTTACACACTTATTATCAGAATAGGAATTTTTATACAAGGTGGTTTCATCCTACTGAGTTATACTCATGCCCTATTCATCCCATTGAATCGTAACTGAGTTGATAACATGGATAAATAATTGTAAAAGGGAAAGGGAACAAGATGATGACTATTTTCTTGAGGGATGAGATGGAGTTTGGAGATGGACCGACATATGGATCAGGGTTGATTTTTATTTTATTTTATTGAGTATCATGGTTTTTATTTTATATTACCTCTGTCATGATATTTGGTTACATTCCATCACAACATTACATTATTCCATTATTATTTATTATATTTTTCTATAGGATTATATTGTGGTTTTTTGCTGTCTTGTAATGTTTACATTACTTCCACACTCTGATATTTATTTATTATTATACTGTTTTCTAAATCTATAACTAGTGGGTATTGTCTCCCAAAAAAAACTAATCACACTCATGATTCTTGTATGAAACCTTGGGTGTTTATGGAAGTGCACATGGGGTTTCATAACAAACCCGTTATGTCCACGTGAGAGAGTTCCATATCAAGCGTCATTAAAAATTTGAATTAGAGAAATCTATGTTTATTTTTTATTTACATTACGTTTAGTAATGGTAAAAAGGATACAAGGATGTTTCAGGAAATGATAATGAGCATGTGAATGGGAGTAGCTAACTATTGAATGTGAAAAAATTCATGCTCCCAATGGTGGATTTGTATTTATACCGTTTTATTATTATAGTTGATGTTATTTTACACTAACTGATTAACAAGTTGTGTGGCATTATTATTTCATGATGCTATTAGTTCTTTTGATTTAAACTCGGTTATTAGTATTTCACGGGATGAGAACGAACACATCATAATAAGAATGTATGGATATATACTATCATTCATTATTCATTATAAAGACATATATTTTCATGTGATATATTATTTTCTATAGAAATTTGATTTATGAAACATTTTCTATATGTGAAATTAAATAAATGAGCTGTTATGTCAAAATAAAACACACATAATCTATATTTTATGAGAAAATGTGCCAGTTGTTCTATTTTGTGTCTCCTATTGAGGTTTAATTTTATATAGCCACTTTATAAGGAGTGTTTTTGGAATGTATTGAAAATAATTCCTAGTCATCTTCAGGATGAGTATCAAGATATTTGAAATATTTCCATTCCTGACATAGCTAATCTATAACATTATGTAGTTCTTGGTGATTAGATTTTGGTTTAGATTTTTAATACCTTCCTGAGGGTCATGAGATCTATGGAAATAGGAAATTTTCACACTTTTTCTTCTATGTATGGGATGACAAGAAAGTGTCAGCTACAAAAGGCACCTATGTTTATAGGGGGAGTCCCCCAGGAAGCTATGTATTGGATCAGGTGAGTCATGATGATCATAAAGAATCCTAAGACACTCAATGATAAGAGAATAAATATTTTTTTTGTATATGATTCCTGGACTCAGAAATATTTTGTGGTATAATGTAGAGTAGGAAGGGTTGAAGGATGTTTTATCCTATAAGGACATTACAATGATTCTATTAAGGTATTTCTATCATGATGTTTTCAGGTATGAGAAGGCCTATGCTTTTATGCAACCGATAGGGGAGGGAATGTTAGTACTTGATTACGCTGAACATTTCATGGGCCTTCAATTCTTAGTAGAATCCTTGCTAGTTGATGTGATCTCCCTGTATAAACATTTTACTGATGGACATCACTATGACCATAGGTCACAAGTGTATATTTCTTATCTTTGTAGTTTTTTATATATTATTAATCATTCACTCATCATAGAAGGGAATCTTATAGATACCCTGAATAGTGACTTGACTATTTCAGTATTGAAAAATACAAATTCTTATTCTAGTGTAAATTAGTGTGATATTAAAGCATTACCAAGGTATTATTGGTCATAATAAACTCAATAATTGATAGATATCTCAGGATCCTATTTATTTTCAATTATTTCAATGTGGAAAAATTGAAAAAATGGGGTGAGTTTACATACCCCACATTAGAGTGTAATTTTTGAGTCTTAATAGACCACATAAAGTGGGTGTTTAGTGGAATGTAGTATTATATAAGTGTAAGGGAAAATGATAGGTACTAGTGTATGGGAAGGACTCATGTAATACTCATAAGGTATGTATTTGGAGTTCATGAGAATATTTAGGTCATGGAAAGGGGCACGGTACTCTATTGTATGAATGATATTACTATTCATATGGTATTTCTCAGGGGATTCAAGATGGATCCCAATGTAGAGAGGTCGGTCTGAAGCGTGTTATGTAGACCACTATTACATGTGTAGATGGGGGGTCCATATACTGTCTGACTAGTTATTCTTCTATCATTAATCTTTTATTGAGTTTTTATTGATATAAAAGAATCATATTCATTTTCATAGGAACATTTTATAAACATTCTATTATTGGATATATAAATCTTGGTTGGTGTTTTGACTGTCATGACGTCGTTGGGAGAACAATTACAAAATATTAAATGTTGTAAGGCATGTTATATAGATATTGGTTGTTGTTATATCATTTTGGAAATATTTTTGTGTTAAATTAGAGGATTAGATTTGATTCATGGAATGGATTTTTATAGTTATGTAATACAAACATATCAACCATTACTAGAATATATTTACCTTTTTATCACCAAAATGTGGCATATATTCTCATTAGGGAGAGTGGGATCTTCAGGCAATATGTGCATGGACAATTCAGTGTAGATGTGGTTTTCTAATGCCTCTAAATCCAGTCTCTCTCAAGATGATGGTGGAGTTAAATAATATTTTTTTCCTATAGTGGAAGAATATTTTTAAAATGTCTTTGCTGCTAAATTATGTGGCTTACTTCATGAGTAATAGATTGATTTGATGATCTAGTTCATTCAGAGAGAAGATCCATTTTTATACCACCATATAAAATAAAAATAAAAGAACATCATGAGTTGAATGATCAGTTGGAATATCTAGATACTAAAGGTTACATATGACCTACAACATATCCTTGGTGCTATCTAGTTCTATTCATGAAGAATGTTGATGGGAATTCTCTCTAGTTCATGTATTATCAGAGATTTTTCTATATGATATTAAAGAACTGGTATCCTATTTTGTGCATCAGCAATCATTCTAATCAGGTGATCAGTTAGAATATGTTCTCCAAGATAAATAACAGATAATGATACCATAATTTGTGGGTAAGACCATCATAAATACCATTCACTTATTTTAGGAGTAGGTATGGATATTATGAGTTCATAGTGATGTAATTCATTTGACTGACACATGGGCGGTATTTATGGCCTTCATGAATCCGAGCATTCATCCTTATATCAAAAATTTTGTGGATGATTTTTTAGGACTTATTAGTGTAATCATAGTAAATAGAATATCATCTCCATCATCTTGAAATCCTATTGAGTAAATTTAGAGATAGTCATGTTTATTCTAAGATAACCAAATGCATGTTTTGGATAGATAATGTGAACTTCTTAGGATATACCATCATAGAGGTAGGAATTCTTGTGAACCCAAATATCTTTGTAGCCATTGATTCCTTGGAAAATCCCATTAATTACTTAAAAATTTGGATCTTTCTATATTTATTAGGTCTTTATTGAAAAATTATTCAGGATATATCCCATTTGGAAGAAATGATTTTTGGGAATCCCATGAATGGTGTTATGTTTGTTTTGTCAAATTATTGTGACCTATATTTTAAAGATATAAAATGTTTGATAATATTTGAACCTATATTCACATTACCTATTCTTGGTAAATCACATACCATATACTATGATGCTTCCATAGTTAGACACGAAGTTGTTCCGATGCATTAGGAACTAATGATTTCTTATGTATCCAAAAAACTAAGTTCACAAGAGAATAAATATCCTTATCAAGGGTTTTAGTGAGAAATAAGGGTACATTACATGATATTCATGAGGAATTACTTCATGGGTGATGGTTTTGGGTTATAAAAAATCCACATATGCCTTAGGTAAATCCTTTCTCAGTGGGAGTTGAACCTTTAACAGGGTAGGTTGTTAAAGTATATATAGTATTTTAATTAATATCTAAATTATAAACAGATAAATGGAAGTTTCATTAATGATGCATTGAGATGAAAGACACTGGGAAAAATATGAGAGCCTTGCGATGTGTGTAGGGTAATTAAACTATTTTTAGAGATGCATATTGTAGTACAAGAGTCTCAAGGTCGAATATCTATAAAATTTACATTTGATATACCCAATGTTTTGTAGAATATAATGATTTACTAGTTATCTGATCCAAAATGATTTTTTCTGAAAGTAATCTTATATACTAGGGAGACACCATTGGAATGGTCTCTTGTAAATGGATTTATATTATTTTCTATGGATGAGTATGAGTTCTTATGGACTAATGTGAGGAGACGATGATAAGGTTTCATGCTTCTAGATGGGTGGTACATCAGGGGTTGACAAACATGTATTTTGATCTCCAAAAAATTATAATGGCGAGGAATGAAGATGGAGGTAGTAAGCCTTATGGTGAGATGATTCACTTTTTAGTATGTGAATTGATATAATCATATGCCATAATGGACTTTATTGCATTTTCCTATTCCTTTATATAAATGGGATGGGGTCATTAAATATTTTTTACAGGGTTACCCAATAACAAATTTATTAATCGTTAAGTATGTCTGATATTGGATCAAATGATGATGTAATCCAACTCCATTCTTATCAGAGACACCGTAACAATTAATGGTATAGGAATTCATTATGTGTTTGAGGTGTTTTAGTTAAATGGTGTTATGATAACTATCATTTAAAATAGAGATCAAAGTTTCATCATCCAGTTATGATAGGTTTCTCATATTGTATTGGAAGAATTATTTATTTTAAGTAAATCATATCATCCTCATTTTAAAATTGAATTTAGGAGGACTATTCAACTTCTGGAAGGTATGTATTGGGAATGTGTTCTGGAGGTCAGTTTTCTATAGGTGAAACATTTGTGCCTTGTGGAGTATTTATATTATAAAATATTTCATTATTAGATATTTTCTGAACATTTTGTGGATTTTTATGTATTTTCCTGTGGTTTATCTATTTTTTGGTTAGAATTAGGTGAGACAACACTTATTGGGACATGTCTCATTCAATAATCTTCTATGAATGTTTAGATAATCATACATCAGTTTTTGACCATACAGATCATGTATAAATAATATAATAACAATCATAGATAACCTATGTCTTTCATGGTGGGTTTTCTTATTTATTTTGTTTGTCTCCTAGTTTGGGGAAATGTTGTATCAAGCTACAGGGAAATCATAGACCTAGGTTTTTATCTATTTGAGATAGTGTATTGGAATGGTCTAGTGGTGTACTGATTAGCTCTTCCACAGTTCAAAATTTCCAAGAATGTTGTGTTTTACATGGAGAAACATCAGATATATTAACAATACCCTTATCACCTGATAGACATATAATATGTCGATATATGTATTGTGGTGTCATTTGAGGAGCATCTGATAAATTTTTGGGGACATTGTTAGAAGTATCAATGGGGTATGGAGATTCTTTTGTTATGAGTGAATTGGCATCATTGGCGAGTTGAAGGGGATAATTATGAAAGGGAGTGTGATTTGAGATTTTAGAGGCTAGAATTAGTAACTGAGGCCCAAATTTATTCTTGGAGGAGCTTCAGAATGAGATATTATATGGTGGGGTGGTTATAAGATCACATATGTGTCCCTCTACATTTTTCATTAAACTATATTAAGTTTAGTATTTCAACATACTTAAAAACTTTTGTTCATGTATCATTGTGGATGTATGTGAGTTTGAATAAAATAAGGCTTATTTATTAAGGAATCATGAGAAAACAAAAGGTCGACTACACTGAGAACCTTTTTTGGGGATGTGAATTAATTTCAAGGGGTGTACTTATGATTGAACTAATGAAGTTTGGGGTAAATTTGATGACAAGAATTACAATGTTTTTCCATAGTTTGAGGGATTTGGAGGTTTTTTTTAATGACATGATATTTAAGAGATTTTATTATATATATTCACCACAGATGTGCCTATTTATTGAAATGATTGGATTTTTTTTATTACAACCAAAGGATAAATTAAATGTGTAAATGAGAGATAAATGGTAATTTTTATAATTAACCACTGATCCTGATGAGGTGATGTTTTGATATAATTTTTTTTAATATGTGTTGTGATAATAAATTAATTATTATATGGGGTATTATCCCAGTTGACATGATGAAATTATTATATATTAGGATACACTATGTGAAACATGCTAAAATTATTATATACAATTCTATGACACGAGACATGATGAAATTATTATATAGTGGGCTATGTATGGTGAGACATGCTAAAATGAGTATATATTAGACACAACCTAGATAAATTAAAACATTCTTATATACTTGTCTCAAACATGATTGATTTATGAAATTCTTATATAAAGCATTTTTACCCCAACTTTTGTGTGTTACACCATGTTTATAAGGTTATAGTTTACCAATATTATATGGTTGAGGTTTTCATGGTTTTGGGACATTCATAGAGACATTCTAGTATGGGACATATGTATTTTGTGTTTTACCCTGTGCATATGCATATTATTTTCATGTTTCAGAGACATGAATAGAGATATTACAATATGGTGTATAAGAAGGTCGACCTTGTATTAATTTAATTCCTCAATAAATAAATAAAATTCATTATGTTATTACATAAACTTATTATCAGAATGGTCATGTTTAGACAATAGGGTGTTAACCAATGATGTTATACCCACATCTTATTCAGTACTCGACAGGGTACCGAAGAATATTACACTGATATATGATTATAATATTGAAATTGAAATTGTTGTCTACACTTTTCCTCTAGAATGGGAGGGATTTTCGAGACTGACCGACATGGGTTCGAAACTGGTGTCTTTTGAGTATTTTGTTTAGTAATTCAATCTATTATTTTTATTACCTCTAGAATAATATTTTTTTACATTACATAACAATATTAAAATATATTATTTATTATTTATTAGATTTTAAAGTTAGATTCTAGAGAAGTATTTCTTTTATATTTTATTTTTTCCATTATTTCCTCAATCTATAATTTATTTATTAGTATTACATGATTATTTTTATGGTGTCTTAACTATGTAACCAGTGTGTATTGTCTCCCCACTATAATAATCACACAACTACTCCTAGTTTGAAGAATATAGAATATGAGAAGATGCACATTAAGTCTCATAACCAACCATTTGTTCCCCTGTGAGAGTATGTCAGATCATGGTATATTACACAAAGGATGTTGATATATAAGGTAATGGATTTTCATCTCACAATTTACATGTGTGAGAGAAATGAAATATTCATTAACTATTTCATTTATGTGGTTTACATACTACCCATGAATGTATTTTTTGATGATCCTCATTTAAATTAATAGGATTTACATATCCATTCGATGATCTCCCTTTCATTGTGTTTATGGTTCAAAAGCTACCAAACTAGAATAAGATTTTTGTCAAAAATTTCTTTCCTATATACTTCTATTATATTATGAATATATTATTATTTATGGGATTTATATAAATATCCTTTTTACATTTAGTATTCTAATTTTATTTATTTTTAGAATATTTTACAATTTATTGGATTATATTATTTAATGGGATCATAATTACATATTTACAAACTCGTAATGATATTTTTTTATACTCAATTTTTTTATTAGGTTTGTTTATGATTATGTTTTACATAATGAAATAAGATGATCAATATCTAAAAATAATAATTTATTTTTTAATCCTCTAATTGGGTCATGTGAATAATTGTTTCCATTCATATTCTTATATTACTGAACTAAAGAGTTCAAAAATATAATTTTAATAAAAATCATCACAATTTATTTATTCATTCAAAATCATGTTTTCATATAATACCAGGTTTTATAAAACCATTTTCAATTTTATTACATTATGTAAAATCTATATTAAATACATTTTTACCTATATCTTTTTTTAAATATTTTCGATGGAATCATCATGGCCTTTTCCAAACAATGCATGTTTGTATTTTACCTAAAATTTGAAAGAAAAAATTAATTTTTTCTAATATGATATGAGCATAATTATCAACCATATAAATAACCATTTCATTGAGGATTCCATTATAATCGTACAAGGTTATTTTCATTGATAATGATGCTGACAATGTTTTATGTTTTAAAATGTCTTTGTGTATTGAAAAGGATATTCTCCTAAATAAATATTTTAAATTATCATTCAAAAAATTGCATTTAGGATAATATCAATTTCAATTACCTATTCCATACTAGATAAATGATCCTTGGATTCCCTTCATATTCATTCTATGAATGCCTTTTTTTATTATTGAATGATGTTTATGAAACCCGTTTATCTACCAAACGTAGAACCATCAGAAAATTACAATGACACCCACTTATTATAATGGTTCATACTATGATGAAATGATCAAATGGTTATGAAACCTATATATTTTCCATATGTTATGAAGCAATGAATTTTTTATGAGACCCATTTCATCTCACGAGTTATGATATGATGAATGTTCTCTGATCTTTTGGAACTCGTATATATAGTTTTCATTACATGATGGGTGGAACCTATATCTTTGACTAATTCATTAGGCATAGACTAATATCTCATATGATATATAGGATTAAAATATGTGTGATCCAATTTTAGTTAGGTAATTTTTCAGAAATTATAGTCAAGTAGTGAACCTTTAATACTATGATTGATAAAGGATTGAACCCATTCAACTATGATAGTCTTAGTTTTGAGCATTGACTACTATTAAAAGGATTTTATTTGTTAAATTTAATTACATAATTCAATTTCTTATTCAAATTTTATTTCTTAACAGTACACTGTCACTATTTTTCTTATGATTCATGTCAAATAAGTATCTAAAATTTATACCATGACCCATGATTTATATATTTTATATCCATTTAATTGTTTTATAATTTTAGTTTTGTAATTTCAGTCCTTTTACATTGATCATGGTTCAATAAAAAATATAATTTTATCCATGATATAAGTAAATTTTATATTATGTATTTATTTATTTAGTCAAAAAAAATAGAGGTAGAATAAAATTACACTATTCATGGAGACTGTATGTTGTATGTATGCCAAAAGACTGTTTTTCACTTTTCCAAAGATAAAATAAAATTAGGGAAACTAATAATTATCATTTATAGAATATTAAATATATTATATATCTAATATATAGCTATAAAATCTAGTCTTATTACAATCCTGGAAAAACTAAAATGCCATACTAATCATTTCACTTCGTGGTGGTGATGGTCCACACGTATGCACGAGTGATGAGTTCATTTTCTAAAAGAGTAATGGTAATATTTTTGAAGTTATATTTTAATTATATTTTTTTAATAATTTCATAATATCTAAATATAATCATTAAATTCATAATAATAATAAAAAAAAATTGTGGTCAAAAATGATTTGTGTCTTAATGTGGGGACGATAGTTTGTATGTTTTCACAAACAACAAATTTACTTTAAATGTGATAAGAAATTTTATAGGTAATGATTATTTCATAATCATTAAAAAAATTTAAAATATTAATGATATAGAATTTTATTTTTTATAATAAATACCATAAATTTGGAGGACTTAAATGAATAAGTAAAAAAAATAATGTGATCAGTTAGTGAAATAACATTTTCCTTGAAGGAATTGTTTTTTATATAATCTTTATGATTCTAAGGTTGAAATTTTGGGATGAATAGAACATATTAAAAGTGGATAATGATGTTTGGTAAAAAAGTTAGGGTTAAATTATGATCTAGGGATGAAAAGATAAGAATAATGGTCGGGGGTTCTCTATTATAACTATCTTGAGGGGTAATTTTTGATGTTTTTAAAATATTAAATTATAGTAAAGTTATTATCAATAAAAATGATACAAAACAAATATATATTCAAGGGAAGGGATGATTTTAATCTGATCAAACAATATAAACATTTTTAGGTTTACGTGGTGAGTTAAACCTTGCCTTTTTGTTTATTCCATTAGTTAAATGATTTTATAAATAATCAAATACTAATTTTTCACGATTAAAGAATTATAATTTTATTCATAAGATAATTGTTTCAATATAAATGGGAAAAAATGAAATTTCAGAACATATAATACCCCAATTTCAATCATTTAGGTTTTTAATAATTTTAAGCAATTGTATAAATTCTTATTTCCCTAAAATATCATTAATTTTAAATATGAAACTATTAATTTAATTTTACATTTAACAACATCAAGAAAATGTTAAATTATAATTTAATACATTAAAACAATCATAATAACTAATAATTTTGTAAAAAAATTCTGGGGACACATAATAATTTTCAAATAAAATTACTGTTAATATTTTTGAAATCATTTATCTCATATTTCTACTAAATGAATAAATGCTTCATTATCATTGAGTTTAAATATATGGTAAATAAATAATTTCTAAAAATTATCAAAAAATTATTATGATATGATAAATCCATTATGTTTTGGATAAAAATTTGAAACCAAAGATATGGACTTTTTATACATGTGTAATAATTTATGATATATTAATGTCGATAGAATGATTTTTTCAGGTTAAATTTTAATAAAATATATTAAATTACATTATTAAATGAAAATTAAACCAATATATTGATTTATGGTTTTGGTTCTGTTCGGAGAGAATATTGTATTTATTTTACCCCAAATTAAATTATTTTATATTTAATGTGACCATAGAAATTTACATTGTAACTATTAATTTAGACAAAAATTAAAAGTGACCCACATAATAAATTTATAACCCCTAATTATAAATTTGAAATATATGTTTCTTGTTTTTATTCTTGGATGTTGAAGAAATTAATGTAACATAAAAATAAAAAAAATGTGAAAAAAACATTTTTTCAATACGATTGGCTTTAATGTACAAAAAATATTCCTATAAAATTGTAATAGACAATTAATTCCATATACCATAATTAAAAATTTTTAATCATAAATAACTAATAAATTTTCCCAATCACTAAAAATAAAATATTTCCTTATAATTAATCAAATAAAAAACATAGTTTTCATTATAATTTATAATATTTCACTAATAATTAAAAAAGAAAACCTTTATTAAAATTATCAAAAATCATTATATCATGATTTTGATATTCCATATTCAAATATTAAAAAAAATTATATAATTTTTTTAATAATTTCAATAAATTGATATTAATATTTCATTAGAAAAACAAATGAAAACATTTTTGAAGAAATATAAAGTTTGAAGCAAAAAATTAATTTACTAAAAATTCAATTCTATTTTCTTGTGAATTAAAAAAATCCAATTTTATTAATTAATTCCTATATAAATATATTATTTATTGTGGTCAATAATATTCATACCCACCAATGAAATGGCTAGATTATAATGATAATATTTTATGGATTGTTTATTCTTGGTGTTTTGTATCATGAACACAATAGAATGTAGTTCCCCATTAATATATCAGTGTGTTAAAATAAGGTTCTGATAGGATAATAATAAATTCAAATTATATACCCAATAAGTCAAAGAGAATATATCATGAGTTGAGTCACAAATATTTTTCATTTCAAAAGAAATAAATCATAACTATGAGGAATCATCATTAATCTATATTGTTTCATGAAATCATATCATATTTATAATAACATATCATAGTAATTAGGGAAAAAATAAGCATATAAATAATTTAAATAGTTATGGACTTCAAGCATGAACCATATCACATTATAGAATGTTTCCTATAATGGATTGGGTTCTCTCGTTAACATATATTAATCAATAGAATGGATTTAGTCCCCATCTATTTATATTATATCATGAGATATTAATCATTAATCAATGAATTGAATGGATATTAAATTATGTTTACACTGATATGATTATCATAACAATGGATATGTGTTCCAAATGATCATAAAACATTCATCCACACATCATAGGTAAATTAACACCTGGGGAAGGAAATTATTTCAAGGAATTATAAAAAATCTTAATAGTAAACTATATAAATAATTTGGATGGTCTAATTAGAGAATATCTCTAGAGAATGATAAGAAACATAAAATTATGTTTACATAGATAGAAATATCATTTAAATAAAAGTAATTCATTTCATTTAAAAAATGGGGAAAATATACATTTTATTTAATAAAAATTTAAATAGAATTTTTAATAATATTGAGAAAATCATTTTCATTGAAAATATCCATGGAAAAATGTAATTTATGATCAAATAAAATATGTTTCCTTGATTATAGTAAAATATATTCATGTCATATATGTTAAAAAAACATTTCATTAACACTTTTTAAAATAAATTCATTACAATCCATTACACATTATCTAAAATAATTAAATTTTAATAGATTCCTTATAAATATATATGGTTTTAAGAGAATTTTAATTATCACCGGAAAATATAAAATATCATTCATGAATCACTTTATAAAACCTCAACAAGGAAGAAAAATATTAATTTCCCAATGGAGAAAATAATTTTTCTTTTTCTTAAAAAATATTCTAGTCATTGAGTTCTATAAAGTGGAAAAGATGGATGTGATTAATGAAAACTAGTAAATAAACATACTAGAAAAAAATATACATTTTTAAATATATAATGCGTATATAATTCTCCTAAATTATTTTAAATCACAACCAATATAGAGTAAAAATGATATTTCAACATAAACCCTAACTTCATTTCAGGATTTTTCTTTTAATATCTATTAAATTCTTGTATAATAGATTTATTTATATTAAAAATATATAAAAAAATATAATTTATACATAAATAACAATATTTCATTCCCTTTTAGTTTTGAGTTACCTTTTTATTAATAACTCTATATTAAAACCAATATTTTGGCGTGAAAGGTTTTTCATCCCAATAATGAATTTTTAATGGAAGTAATCCTTTTTCATTGGTTGTGATTTTATCCACTATTGAATCTGTTTCATTTTATAAAAATTATATTTATTAATTATATATAATATTAAACTTTTTAATTTTTTTTAGTGATGAAAATTAATAACATCACTTTGTTGAGATGATAGTTCGTACGTACGCATGAGTAATGTTTTCATTTTCCAAAAAATTAATGAAGTAAAAGTAAATGTTAATATACCATAAAAAATAATAATAATAGCATAATATAAACTATATTTTTCAAACCCATCCTATTACCTTCCATGAATCAAAGACATGACAAATGAATCACATCGGTTCTTGGAGGTGGCAGTACCCATGTAAGTATGAAAAATATTATTATTTTTCATAATATGTAATGAAAGAAGAAAATTGTTATTCCATTAAAACAATATCTATAGTAATGATAATAAACTAAAAATTATTGGATTTTTATCAATGATTTTGTGGAGTTAGAATAAAAAATAAGCCTAAATGGATTAATTGAAGATGATAACCTCTTCTTTGAAATTCATCAATGATATATCTTCTTTAATAACATTAGGTTGTTCAATTATTAAGATTATAACTTCCTGAATGTTTTTTAGGATATATAGATGATATTTGGATATTTTATTTTTAATGTTATTGGATCAATGTATTGTGAGTAAGGGATGATAGGATATTCCCTTTTATAGGTTAGGGGATCGTTGTTTTTGAAATACATAATGAAATTCACAATTTCCTTTTAAAATGAAAGTGGAAAAGAGGAAATAAAAATTATAATATATGAAATATTTTGGCCTAAATGTCTAAAAAATAGTATTTATAATTTTTTAAGTTGTATTTTAAATGCTATATTCTGGTTCAACCCCCCTTTAACCCTTTTTTATCCTTAACTATGGCTAAATTTTTTAAACAAAGTTACTATAAATAAAAAAACGAAAATGGCCTTGTTACCTGATTTGTGAATGATTAAGTTGAATAATGGATCAATTTATTTAATTAAATTTCAATTTTTTCATAAAATATTTCTTAATTAATGATGAAAAACATAATGTAATTATATGTTTGAACATTTATCTTTATGTATAATATAAAATTTACTCATATTCCTTGAAAAGTAAAAATAAAATAAATTAATGTTAACTTATTTTAATGGGTATATTATCTTAATATTTTATTAAATACTTTTCAAATTATTCATTAATTAAATTATTTCATATAATAACACATTACTTTCATAAAAGATGTTTAATTTTAAGAATATAATCACTTTTTTACCTTTGAATTTAATTATTTTCAGTAATTACCAATTATTAACCAATCAATTGAATTAACAAATAGGTAAAATAATATCTTTTACCTATTTTAATTGTATATTTTTCTAAAAACAATATTTTAAGAATTAAATTTTTCTGAATAATATATCAAATATATCCTTAAAATCAATAGTAATTCTTATGATATTTATAAATTGTTCTACAAAATTATATTTACTTTAAATACCATATAATTTCTTATGTATTGTAATTTATAATACTTTTTAAAATAAAATTAGTGTTATTTTCTCTACATATGGTATGTAAAGAATGACATTTATTAAATAAAAATTATATTCTAAAATATCTATGTGTTACATTTTTACACATTATATTAATTTTACTTTAAAAAATTCAGTCACATAGATACAAACAACTGAGGATGCCACCTAGAATTCACATCCTTATGTATCCTTATTGAATCCCTCAATCACTAATTATTTATGAAATCTGTAATGAGGTTAGTGAGCATTATATATAGAACATTATATCTAAGATGAAATATATTTACAAAATGTTATTAATAAGAAATATAATCCTCCTATAGTATAGAATCCCATTTTAGTAGATTTAATGGATCAGTTTATTGTTATCTCAAAAGAGATATAAGGAACACATCATGAACTTGGGATAGGTTTGTAGGATGTATAAAGAGATAAGCCACCATCCGTACCAAATAATGAACCTCATTGGGATTAAAATTCATTGGGTTAGTTTTCCTTTATTTTATACTATCATGACATTATTATACATAGATATAGATAATATCCAATTATTAATAACATTAAACTCCAAATCCTAGTAATAATTAAGAACATTTATCTTAATTTTTATTCTGAGATACTATGATATGCTCGTAAATATATCTTACATACTCTACCATTTTCATATCTTGATATTCTCTCAATAACTTTCATTCCACAACATCATGTCGTCATGTCAGATTCCCACACGTCATTCAGCATAGGGATTCATATTTAATCAACTAAATTATTGAATGAAAACAATTTATATTTTAAAATTATTCATGAGTAAGGTTTTGATCCCAACTTCTTCTTAAATCCACATTACAATATCTAAATATTTCTTCTAAGATTTCAGTGGTCCTATAATATTGAAAATAAACAAGAGGATGATATGTAATTTTGAATCTAAAATTTTTATTCAATTTATGTTAGTGACATCACATTGAAATCATTATAAACCCTAGATATTTATTATACATGATTTAGAATGGAACACAATGTAGTTTTACCACTTCCCTAATGTATAACCATGTGAGATAATAGATATGGAAATATTTGTTGATAATGATGACATATTATAATTTCATATGGTGATCAACTACAACCCAAATAGGATTATGTGCCTTAGATTTTTTGAGCAGTCCTATGAAAAAAATCAATTGTTACATTTTCCCATTTACACTTAGGTAATGGTAATGGTTATTTTAAAACCTTAGATTTCCCCATATTAGCCTTCACATTTTGATATATGATTTAATTAGGTACATACTCTAAAATAAATCTTTTTATGTTTTCAACTATAAATTATCTTTTATATTTCCATAAATCTTCATACATAAATAATGAATAGAGAATAATGAAAATTATGATTAATCCAAAACCGCTAGTAAAATTATATTTTTAAAAGGTCACATAATCGGTTCAACAATGTTATAATTTCATTAAAGTCATTAATGAACTCATGAATATTCTGTACATTATTCTGAATTTCCATTTTATCCATTAATGACTCTCTAATGCAGACATGGATGGATTGTTGAACGTGAATTTGAGGAAGGTATAATATATTTTAATTATTAATAATTATATTATTTGTAACCTCTAAATCCATAAGTAATTTATCTCATTAAATCCTTACCATGTGAGAACAACCATATTCCTTTTGAAATAGAGATTAAGTCATCATGTTCGGCTTTTTATGGTGGTTATGTATTGAGTTATCATAATATATAATCCACTAAACCTTTCTACATTGGAATATAGTAAATTAATTAAATATTAATATATACATCAAACATTTATGATTAGTATATCAATAAACGTTCATCATAAATATAATTCCTCTATATTTTCAATTCAATAATTAATTCATCCAACACAATGTCGTGAGTTGGGTTATTATTCTCATGAATTTTTAATTACCATGAAGAATAATATATCATGATATCATTAAACTGATGATGCATGCTAGCCACTTAATCAGTGGATAACTATATATTTCAAACCTATCTATACTATTGGGAACTGAGTGAACAACTACCCTAATCAACCATCTTTTCTACTTCTTGAAAATTTTAAAAAAAATTATCTATCTTCTGTTACATGGATCCATTAATTTTTATCATGTTTTGTATATTCTATAATTGAGAGAAATTTATCAAAATGTTTCATTGTGTGCATCCAACCAAATAAAAATATGGATCCCAGATTCCATGTTCAGTCTATCCCATTACATAATAACTTAATCTGTTGAAGGATCCACCAATTCACCCACAACAATGATTATATAATCCCAGAATGAATCACTAAGTAGCTAAAATTCACACATTAATTAAATTTATAAATGTTCTCTATCATTAATTACTTCAAAATAATTGACAAGAGTTATTAATATAGTAAATTTATATAGAAATGTAAAATGCTATTAGCTATAAATTCTACCAAACCTGATATAGGTGATCTCTAAAAAATATATTCATTTCATCCACAAAGATAATAGAGGATTTGGTAAGTCCCAATGGATTAAAAATAAATTCATTGTGTCCATAATAAATATAACAGGATATATTGTAAATTTTCTCCTTTTTTACCATCAACTAATGAGATCCTAATGTAATGTCTTTATTTAAAAATTATTTATCTCCACATATTTGATAAAAAATCATCAATTTAGGGTAGATGATACTTTTTCAATATTGTAGTAATATGGTGTTCATAAAAATCAATGAAATGACCCATGTAAAAATCATTAATTTGAACAAAAATTATAGGTGTACCTCATGGTGTTGAAATAAATAATATTAATCCATTATCTAGATTCATAGGGAGTTTATTCCTCAATTATAGAATTTCAAAAATTATTATTTTAGTATGATTATGTGGAAATTAAATTTTACAAGAAATAAATTATTTTAAAAATGAAACATCATGAATCAGTGTCAGATACGAAAATCCTTCATGATATATATATGTAGTTCCCTAAAAAAATATAGATAAATCATAAATGTTTAGATTCCCCTTAAGCAATTAATATAAATATCCCTCTTAAAATGGAAATAAAATGAATATAATGTAATTATTATCCAATGAAATTTTATGTTAAGCCTCTCAAAAATAGATAAAAAGTTATAGAATTTTTTTAATAAAGTGATATACCTTCATCAATAATTATATGTCATCTGTATAGAGAGATCAAATCTATTCCCACAATCACTTAAACTGGGTTAAGAATCACATTATTTTCATGATGCAAATTTTAAAAAATGTCAACAATTGAGGACACATAGACATCATTAGATCAAATCATACAATTTATAGTTATAACTGATAACCCAATATCTAATCATTGAGGAGTTCAAATGATAGCCTTATAAAATTCTTCTAATATAAAATACTAAGTATAATCAGAAATAAATAAGGCATTAGCAGTTCTAGTATGTATGATATCTGTACCTTTCATCTTTTTTTTTCTAAAAAATCTAATCAGTGATTGTGATCACATGATTTATCTCTTTATATATTGTCTGAATAAGTTTTCAACTAATATTTTCATTTTAACCTTCATATTTATGAACATGTTTTCAAAATTACCATATTAATTACAGTTTATTCATTAGAGTGTGTACGATGCAGTTAACTGAGAATAATCCCAATTCATTTAATTGGTATGAATAAATAAATATATTAAATATTCATTTACCTAATTTATTT
The DNA here is from genome assembly GCA_963277665.1 of Viscum album. Classification (NCBI taxonomy): domain Eukaryota; kingdom Viridiplantae; phylum Streptophyta; class Magnoliopsida; order Santalales; family Viscaceae; genus Viscum; species Viscum album. The sequence goes on along the minus strand of OY728159.1, from coordinate 2,097,183,182 downwards.
TCATTATAAACTTCGATCCTTTTTCATTCCCTGCATTATAAGTTTCTCGTTATTATTTTAACACATTTTCCATGAAGTAAGATAAATTTTCTATCCCCCATGGGTTTTTTGTTAGAATTTCTACATATGTATTTCATTATCATGTTATCAATCCATTAGAGTAATTATAATTTCAAATATCGATTTATATATTGATATGACATATAATTGTAAATTGAAATATATTAATGTACCTTATAGAAAACTCCATATCATATATTTTTTAATAATCTATTAATGAATAAAAAAATTAATTTTGTTTTGATTAAAAAAATTGAAGTGTCTCACACAAGTATTCTAATGATTACCTCATATGTACAAATATATTAGTCACCCTTATACTTAAGCATAGTATTCCATCTGTCTATTTTAATAAAAACATTTCTGGGATACTACATACTGAAAAATAAACTCTTAAACTCAACATATTCTATGGTGAAAATTTTTTCACCTTTCCTCGTATTAATAATAAATTTCCACCATTGGTATAATTATCCTGATAAACTATATATCACCAAGGAAAAAATTTCAATATCAGAACAATAATGGAATAATAATATATTGGTAAATATACTAATCAATGGATTGGAACAAATAGGATCATAGTACCAATAAAAATAATATTGATGTTTCCACAAAAAACACTCAATTATGCTTTGGTGATCTTTTTCTCATTTCTAATCCTAACATTTTATTTTCTTAAGATTGTAGTGTGAGAATATAAACTGGATTTTCAATTCCATATCACATTCCATTCTATTTATCTAGAGTAAAATAATTTAATATTCCAACTGATTCTTTTTTACATGGTTCCTCTAAATATAACAATTGAAAAAAACCCAAAATTATTTTTTTATGTATCTAAATGCATCATATAGGGGAAAAATCATATAATTTTGAAAATTATCATTTATATTTTCAAATTTATGAGACATTCCAATAATCATATGAATTTTTTCACTCTATATAACATTTAGATCAAAATAAGTTGACTTAAGACCTATTAACATAATCTTAATAACAGAATATGTAAAATTAAATAAAATCTTCTATGATACCAACTAATGTTTCTTTAGAAAAATTTATGTATATATTTCATCATTTTTATAGAAACATAATATATTACACAATAATTCATTACATAGATCAATAATGGTTTAGTTTCATTTGAGACACTATTTAATGTCATCTTATTTCATGATGAAACAAACAAATATTTTAAATTCATCTTCCCTCATTGTACCCTTCATTAATATATCCTACATAAAACAATTATTTTTATCTTGGAAAAAGAAAAAAAATAAAAAATTTAGAGCTTATATGCTCAGTATGGAAAAACATCTGAAATAACATTTGACGATCACATATAATCATTATATATGTATTATAATATGAGATCATGTTCATAAGTTATGTTGAATACACCCAATAAATTATAGATAAAAACTAATGAGTCTTGAAATTATTATTTATAGTTTAAAAATACATGAATCATATGGATGATTAATAATCATTAATCAATATTTATCCATAATATAATATCATTAATATACTTTCATATCCACTTAATTTTGGATTATTAACAATAGTAGATAATAATTTCATTACTCAATGATCGTGGCCCAAGACATTATCAAATATTTCAAAAAAGTACTATAATTGATTAAGTTTACTCAATAATATTTCTTTTCCATGTAATGGGTTTGCATTAAACCTTTATCATATTATATCTTGAGATATAAATGAAAACTCATGGTACTAGATTTATATTTAATACTCGACCCACCTATAACTTAATGAAAACAATATATTTTTCAACCATAATAATGTTAACCGTTGAATATTTCATCTTATATTTTTTAAAAAATTGAAATGTAATGAGATTAATTGAATCCATTTTTAATTAATTGGATTAAAATACATTTAGTGAAATATTTTTTTTATTATCATAATTTTAAAAACATGATATTTTTATAAACATGATAAGTAACTAATTTTATATATTATATATCCATTATTTCATGAACCATGAAATATTATATGTCTATTATAACATAGTTGTTAAATTGGTGAGAATAATTATGAAAAAATAATTAATGGACTAAAAATAATGGTCAAACTCAATATGAATGTATTGTATAGTGCTTATAAAATACTTATATAATTTTTAGTAATGATTTCTGAATTTTTTCTAAAATAACATTTTCCTATGAAAATTAGGTTTTCTTCCTTTAAAGAGTGAATATTAAATATTTTATATCATATAAAATTTATTTCCAAAATTAATTTTATTTGTTATGTAGAAATTATCTTAAAAAAATTTATATATTTTTTAAATAATAATTATTTTCAAAGAATAGTAAAAATATTAATTTTTATTGAAAAGTGTATTTTATTTTGAAGACATTAAAAAGTTGAATTATGTTTTGGATTGGATTTAAATTTTAATAATTTAATTTATTTTAAATAATCAAATTAATGTTTACAAACAAAATAATCCATATATCTATTATAAAAACATTAATGTTTGAAAAGGGAATATTTCAAAAATTACAAACCATTTTCATTGTATTTTATTTTTTTATTTCAAATTTCATTATGAAATTTATGTGTTTTGAATTTAGAAAAATTGATTCCAACTTTAGATTCATATATTTAAATTTACTAAATAGTTTCTGTTCATTTTATGCCAATATAAATTATAAACTTGGTAAACATTGTTTATGTGGTAAAGGGTAATTTGGGTAATTTAGGATAGAAATAAAACGATATAGACTATAAAATGACTCTAAAACATAAAAAAAAGTATTTCAAGAAATAATTCAAAAATTTACACTTGAGGATCTATATTTTATTTTTAATATAATTCATTCCATGAAAATAACTTATATAATATTAAAATCAATGACTGTAACCAAATGTCACTTTTTATGTCTTAAATACCCCTTCTCTGTCCACACGAGGAAAATGGTACATTATAAAAATATATAAATTATAGTTTTTAATTTTATAGAAAAGTGTAAATATATAAATTTAATTTTGGACTTTTTGGGCCACATGGATGAGATTATGGTATTTATAATATTTTATTTAATAAAAATTCAAAGATTTTATACTCCTTAATTAATTATTTTATTATTTTTAACATAATGTCATCCTATAGATATCATCACTAATAAAAAATATTTTAAATTAAAAAATAATTTTACAAATTATGGTAATTTATTTATTATATTCAGTGAATTAATAATAACCAAAAATGATAACATAATGTCTATGCAATCAGTATTCTATTAATGAAAATATTAAATAAATGTTTTTAAAAATATGATAATGAATATACTTTTAGATAATTAATGGGATTAATAGATTTCATAGATTACCTTTACCTTATTGGGATATAATAAAAACAATTAAATGATAAACTTTTATCTTGTTATTTTTGGATATTCAAGTCCTTAGTTTCAAAATTGACAGTAATGATACTTTATCAAAATAATAAGTTATTTGATTATTTAAAAATCATAAAACATCATTAAAAATATGTAATAATTAATATATTCTCTATAATGTAATATATTGTTCAATTATTATATATTTTTTATCATATAAGTAAATCATTAAACCTTTTAATAGTATATAATTTTATCCCATAGTTAAAATTAAAATTGGATAACAAATGGTCAATCAAAATGATAAGGATAAAAATTACCAAAACATGTCTAAATTATAATTTATAATGATATTATTAACATATGTTATAACATAATATAATCCATTTCAATTTGTTCTATTTTTGATAGAATAATGAATTTATAATAATTTAATGTTTTTCAAAATTCTATATATTCCCCTCAACTCAAAAATAAAATGAAACATCCCAACCCACATCTTCATGTAGCATGGATCCTTAAATATCTTACATACCCAGTGATTTTATCTTAAAAACTTCAATATACACATTTTAGAGCTTCTGTTCCTCTCAAAAGACCAACCCTAGTGTCCCTAAGAAGTGATCTAAAGTAAGTTTACATAAGAAGATATAATCTTATTTACCAACTCTTCTAAGTTTATTTCTTATTCTACATCATATTTATGTTTTCTCAATTATAATTTGATTCAAAAATTATCATATATATTATAATATGTTATTATTTTGATGGGAAAATCATGTTCAACCTTTTATTCATCCAAAAATATGAATCCACTCTATATACCTACATATGGATTAATATCTCCATACCATGGTATAATAATTTTTTCATCATGATTTTACATGGATTAATATAATGATGAATAAAATATTTACATATTATTATTATAACATGAGATAAATTTTGTAAAGAAATATCATCCACTTCCTTTCCATTCACTATTAAGAGAATGATATCATTGCTTATGTATACGTATGACATATCGTCTCTACAATGTGATGTGATTAATTTTCCATGATCACCATTAATGAATGAATATATAAATTAATATAATGAACAAATATTATATCTATTACAGTAGTATAATTATTTAAAATGTGTTACTATATCCTATTCGAAAAGACTTGCGATTGTATGAAAAAAATATGCATTGGATAATGAGGCATTTAAGACCAAAAATAAGGCTAAGAATGAAATATTATTATCAAGAAGGTGATAAGATGATTTAAGGGATATTAAATTTTATCATAAATATGAATATGGATATGTTAAAAATTAATAACATTATTTAAACCATTATATTTTAGTTTCAATTAAATATAAAGGAAATCATGACAAAGTTAAGGGTTAATTTTACAATCTCATTTCATTGGGGATTATTTATATATGTAAAAATATTTTGGGTATATTTATATTCCATGTCAATGTTTCATAATAATATTTTAAATTTATTTTATATTTATAAACAATTTTTATGTCATTTTTACCCACGTTTGACTTTTCTGTAAACGACTTGAAGGGTATATTTTTTCATCTTTTGAATGAGGTACTTTGTAACGTTACTTGAAAAAATATAAAATTAATGACTTCATAACTTATATGTTATGAGTGTATATTTTTTCCTGAAATATTATGTATTTTTATATTATTTTATGTTTTTTAAAATTTTCTTTTGACAAAAAATGATTTACTATTTAATTGTGTGACTCTAAATATATTATTTTAGAAAGAAAATGATATTTTCCTCATGAATTATTTCTTTGATCATTCCCAATTCGTTTTCTATCTATGATTACATTGTGTGATGTTACTTTTGAAATATTGAGTATAAGATATAGATGCACCAATTTTTTTATTTATCTATTTGGATTATTTTTATTATTATATGATTTTTCTGAGTACTAATTCATTTCAATGAGTTATACTATGAGTAAATGATTATGAAATCTATTTCATTTCATAGGATCTGATATGATGAATGATTTTTATTCTTGGGGCACACATATGTTTGATTTTTATTATGTGATGGGTGGGAATTATATATCCCTTAAATATCATGGGTAAATATTTATAACTAATGATAATGATAGTACTGGAATAAGGATTTAACATAGTTCAGTAATAGTGGGATGGAACAAGAATTGAACCTGTTTCCGTAACATAGAGATGCAATGGGTAGTGAACCCAGTTTAATAATTGACATTGTTCTCTTTGATGGTCATAGAAATGAACCTTGAATAATCCATAATTTATTTTCTATTCTTATTTTTATTCAACAACTCCATGTTTTATTTTATAATCTCATCGAATTAGTTATTTTATTTTTTTGATCATCTATGACTTATTCTCAGACTGAATATCATGATTTTTGATATGCAAGAAGTAAATTTCAAAACATATATTCATAATAAATAACAAAATGGTTTTGTTATATTTCTTTATTACCCTTACAGATCAGCTCATCTAACCCCTTCCATGTGTTTCTTTTCCCCAAGTTATAAAAAAATGTACTAGGTCGGGGTACTAATTAGGAAAACCATTGTGGGAAACAATGAAGATATTTCAATATACTAGAAGTTTGTGATCCATGATTCAAAAGGAACTAAACTCTTATGGTCCTGTCGACATTGTATGGGTTATTCAATTAATATTCATATTAAAATATGTAATATTCATGTATAAAAATCCTTGTTCGTTATAGTTTGTATAAGTGTAAAGGATTAGTAAAACATTGAAAACTAGGATGAGAAAACAATAGTATATTCTCTAAGGATAATTCCATTTTAATGTTAATATCCTATTTTTTTTAAATATCATAGATATCCTTGGTTTAAACATAAATTGTTATATTTTTAATTCACATTCTCTTGGTTATGTGGTTTCCAACATTGAATAGTGTTTATAACACTATAATTTTGGTTCTAGTCAATCGATGGAACCAGAAGGAACAAAGATAGTGTTGAGTGTGATGTGAAATCCAACGATTGTCCACCCAAAAAACTGAATGTTAAGGGAGAAGGAATTTAAAATATTTTTTTATGGTCACATAAATTTTTCAATAAATGAATCATTCTAGTCTTCTAAATGTTCTATGGTGGGAAAAAAATTCATTAATTCCTTCTGGAGGAAATTTACACCTTTTAGTGGGACTTCTGATTCACTTATGTCTATGAAATGGATCATTTCCACTGAAAAAATATTTTTGATTATCCATTGCTCATAACATGAGAATTTCATTTTCACAGTAAATCATTGGGAAGGTATCATAGACCAATGGGGGAATATTTTCAAGAATACAATTTAATAAAATTATGTTTACACCACATAGTGGGACAAGTTCAATAATTTATTTTCTATTTAGTAAATTACATGCATTATTTTTTGGAAGATGGATAATGAGTACAGTGAGTTTATGGAAACAGGATATGATTTTTTTTGGAAAATATTAATTATATTTTACAATAAATTAATGGTACACTTATGTTATAATCATCTAACGTGAATTTAGGTTTGAAAAATTCTTTAGTGGCATAAAACCAGGTCTCCGAAAGGAATTACCCATAAGGTAATCTAGTAGTCATGAAGAAATTTTATGATTTTTATCATGGTGGATATGGAGGTTGGGTTCAAATATAAATATAATTTTTTTGGTATGAAATTAAATATGGTGTTTAGAGGAAAATAAAAAAATTAGGGAGGGAAAAATGATTTTTCTTTTATGATAAATTTCTATGGAGAGGCATGGTGAATATTGTCATAAGGGGATTGTTAGTTTTTTATCTATAGAAGGGAAGTTCATTAAGAATATTATTTTCAAACTCATGAGAATAATTTAGGTATTTATGTGAATAGACAATGGTTTTCATATAATTACCCACCTCACACTCTTTAATGATTTAGTTTTAAGGAAAATTATAATTATGCTATTTAGTTCCCAAATCCAACGGTTGATGATAATGAGAAATGTCAAAAATAAAATCAAGTCTAGAAACAAAGGGAGATATCATGTGGTTACTAATAAAGATGTGTATTATGATAATGATTTAGTGTATTGATTTAGAATTTATGTTTTGGAATTCAAGAATAATGTTTTAAAGTACATTTATGGTATTACAGAATAATAAAAACATCAAAGGATTAGTCCAATATAGTATTACCCTATGGATTTTAAATCATATGTTGAATAGTACTATTAAACATGATAATTTATTGAGGAATTGATTAATAGCACATTATTATGAGAGATATAACACTTGATATGTGGATAAATATTTGTTTGATTGTGATAAATAAATTGGATATTATTCAAGTCATTGGAACTGATCATCAATTAGATAACATGAGGATTTATTATATCATGAATTGAATTTTTTGAATTTTGGACATATGGTCTGGAGAAACATTTAATTTTTGAATGTACTCATGAATTTACTATGGTTTTATGGTAATTATTTTAATTACCATGTATCCGAAGAATACATTATTACAGTATTCACATGTTTTTTGTGTTAAAATTATGAGCTGCATTAAGATATTTGAAGAATAAATGATATGTTTATTTTGAAAATTTATCAAATTATTTAAAAACATATGGATTTTCATTTTTTCGAAGGTTCATAAGCATATCAACTTTTTTTATGTTTAATTTTGGATTATTATTTATTTAGTAATGTATTACATTACCATATAATGATTTATGAGTATTGGATGACATGTACTGAACATCTTTCAATAATGAAAACTAGAGACTTAAGGAATAAATTATCATCCCATTATGGATATTATGATTCATGATCTATTCAATAATTAAAATTCCGTTTTCATTTTTTATGTTGGAGATGAATTGAAATTTTTTCAAGGTACAACCAAGGAGATAAATTTTACTTATGAAATGAAATGATGTAAGGAAATCCTCTCAAAGTACCTTGAAATAAAATTCTAACCAATTATCATCGTTTTTGATGATATTAATTACATTTTTTAATCTATCTATGATATGGTTTTGTGTTAATTAATATTATAATGAACTTGTTATCTATAATTATCCATCAACACAAGATAGTTAGATTTCTCTTACATTTCTAGTTTTTCACTGCACAAAAATTTTATTATATTTGAAATAATAATTGTGAGGTAAAATTTTCATTTTCCATTCCTTATTATTAAAAAGATATATTACTAACCCTATTTGTGATGCTGGATTCCCAAAACAGGATTTTTTTAATAGGAAACTTTTATTCTTGTTATGCATTTCAAAATTTCAAGGAAATAAATTTTTGATGTTCGTCATTATATCAGGGTGAAATCTTATTGATTATTTCTTCTACTCTCTAATTTTGGTTATGTGTATTGTGTATCTGTACTAATAATGTACATACATTATCCTACACATGTACTAAAATCATTGTATTTCTTGATGAATTGTGATATTTTTTATCAAAAGAAACTAGTATACATTCTGATTCGTAGAGAAAATGTTCAATGAAACAAAACTCCTCACTTGATTAACAATTTTTATCAAAACCACAAATTTATCAATGAATCATGGGATCCTAGGGATATAATGTGGAAGAAGTTTTCTCAAATTTTTATACCATGGTGATGAATTTTGATGTATAAATTCATATTAATTATTGTAGAACATAACACCCCTATATTTTTATAAAATTGATCATTAAATAATTTGGTTTCTTTGATAGCCATTATTTCATGAGTCCAAACATATTATAAGCCCATTATAAGGTATTTTATAAATTGGAATGAATTAATATGAGTAAATATGTTATGAAATAAATATAATTATCCAAACTAATTTGAATGTATTGGTATGTTCTTAGAAAATGATCATGTATTTTTTATTAAGGTCACATTATATATTTTCAAATTATATTATCATAACAAAATGAGTTAGTATTATTTTAATTAGTGAATATTAATTTATAGAAATTATAGAAAATGTATTTTTAGAAATTTATTTTATTCTTCATGTCAAATATATCTTATTGTTATCATTATATATATAATTTTATTAAAAAAATTTATTTTTAAAAAAACAAAGAAAATAATGATTTTTATTGAAAAATATATATTTTTTTCATGTAATTATAACGTAAAATTTATATTTTTATTTATTTAAAACTTATATAAGATAATTTTTATTTTTTATATTCAAATAGTGGGTTCCTAATAATTTTGTCTACACAAATGTTTAATAGAAACATTTCATGTTTAAAGGGGACATTTTTTCAACAATAATAGATTTCATGGAATTTTATCAGTTTTATATTAAATTATATTACGATCATTCTATGTTTTTAATTTTAAAAAAGTTCTGCAAAAATTTGATTCATAAGGCCAATATTTAGAGAATATATTCCTTTTATTTTTTTCCACTATGAATAGTAATAATTGTAAATTTTGTTTCCACAATAAGAGTTAAATTTGGTAATTTAGGTTTAAAATAAAATAATATGGAATATAAAATGACCCTAAAATGTTTCTCAAATATTATTGGATGAATCTAATTTTACCCATAAAACCTATGAATTTAAATTAATTTTTTCAACAGTTACTTACCATGATAATAAATCATATACTATTGAAAAAATATAAATTAATAATAAATTTCACTTTCTTTGTCTTAAGTATATCTTAACTATTCATAAGAATACAAATGCAGGTTATGAACAAATATAAATGTAAATTTTTAACATAATAAACACATTTTAATGATATATATTTATTTTTTACTATTTATGCTACAGAGATGAAATTATGTTATCTATAATATTTTATTTAATAAAATTCAATGATGTCATATTCATGTTTTAAATATTATATAAATTTTAATATAGATATAAAAAAGATATATCATCAATTATAAATATTATGTTAAAAAATAAATTATTTATGTTCATTATGGTAATTTATTTATAATTTTTAGTGAATAAATAATCACCTTAAATGCTTACAAATTGTTGAAGTTTTAATTTTTTTATTAATGAAAATATAAAATAAATTATTTTTGAATTATAAAAATAAAAAAAATAAATAAAAAATTTGAACAAAAAATTTTATATTTAAAATTTAAATTCTAGGTATATGATAAAATATTTTTATTCATGTTAATTGGAATATTGATATTTAAAAAGTCCAACTACTAAATAGTGTCAATATTAATAGCGATGATATTTTAACAAAATTATATTTTATTAAATTAATAAAATATCATAAAACAACATAGATAATAAAAAATAGCTATAACATGGAATAAAAACTTATAAATAGTTCGTTTATTTTTCAATTAAAATCAAATAAGCAAACATTATAACATTTTAATAATAAACTATTTTTTACCATAGTTAAAATTAAAATAGGTAAACTCCAGGTTATCAATATAATAATGTTCAAAATAATACCAAACATGTTAAAAAACTATTGGCTTATGATATTAAAATCATATATTATCATATCATTGAATCCATATAAATTTGGTGGCATTTTAACAGATCATTAATTCTTTATAATTTAATATTTGGATAAATTCCAAACTGTCCACTCACCTCAATTATAAGAAACACCTCCTACCTCACATTTTAACATCACATTGAGCCTAAAATAACTACAATATCGTATAAATTTCCCTTCTAGACTACTATAGAAGCATTATAATACTTCATTTATTAACGATATTCCGACCACAGTGCCCCAATAAAGTTATCTAAAATAAGTTCACTGAAGAAGAGGTAATCGCCTTTACCGAATCTTTTATGTTAATTTTTATTTTACCTCTAATTCATGAAATTATTCCATTGTAAATTAATAAATTTAGTATCATCTATATTATTAGATGTTATGATGAATATGTAACAATTATATTCCATCTTGTATCTTTCCTAAAAAATTTAATTCACCGCTCATGCGTACGTACAGCTTGGGAACATCAAATCATGGTATAATATGTTTTTCATCACCACATTAATTTTATATGAATATTGATAAAAATAATATATATATATATATAATATTATCATATCTTGATATTAAATATACAATAAAAAAATTATACCACCCACATTCTTCCCCTTTAACTATTAGGAGAATGATATTGTCACTCGTGCATGCGTACGACCTACCATCTCCACGACACGATGCAATTCATTTTATAAGATCTCATCCAAAGAATTATTATATAAATTTATATAATATATAAATATGATATCTATTGTATTAATATCATTTTATAGGCTATTTAACTATATCCTATGCCACAAAACAAAACCTTATATGATAATACATGCATGGGAAAATGAATCAGTTAATAACCAAAAGAACGGTAATAATGAAATATTATTAACAATCACGTGATATGTTGTTATTGGGGGATATTATAAGAGACCATAAATGTTTACATTATTTTTTATGAATTAAAAACACTGTTTTAAGCATTATAAATCATTTTTGGATTCACATGAATGAAATTACACCAATGGTAATCGTTTGCTTCATAAACTCATTTTATTCACGAATGTTTATCTATTTGAAAGAATCCACTGGGGAATATTTCTCATCCATGTCCATGTTTCATAAAAATATTTTCAAATATATTCTTACTATTATTATACAAATTTTTAATTTTAATTTTACTCTCTTGTCAATTTCTACTACATGTTTTGAGAGAAATATTTTTTTCAATTTCCAAATGAGTCGTAATGTAATTTTTCTAGAAATAATATTAAAAAAGAATTTTTATCATATATGGTGTGGATATATTTTTCGTCTATTAGGAAGACATATCTATATAATGGTTCGTTTACAATAATACTAGGTTCCTTTCAAGGAAAATTTTTAACATTATAATTATGTTGCTCTTAAGAATGATTTTATAATGGTAAATATGTTTTCCTCAATAACTGTTTTAAGAGATCTTTCATAAATAAATTTCCATCAATGATGAATTATTTTCTTTTATAGATGAATTTTTGTAGATATAGTCTAAATTATGAATTTTTTTTATTTATATGGTTTTTTATGTATATTAATGAAATATTTTCATGACTACTGATACTATTTCATTACTCATACTATGATGAAAATTTTATGATACTCATTTATTTTCATGGGTTCTCATATGGTGAATGATTTATTTTCATTTGGAACACAAATGTACAATTTTCATTATGCGATTGGTGGGGCCTTTATATAAATCTAAATAATTCATTATATATTCATATCTCATGATATGCGTAATAATTTAATGTAGAGAGAACACAGTTCAGTTATGCAAGGCTAGAATGAGAAGTATACCCGATTTAGTAATATAGGTCAAGATTTGTATGTAATCATGGTTCAGTAAAAGAATTTTTCCAATATGATTGTTTTGTAAATGAAACTTCACTAATATGGATTTTTTTTGTATTCTTATATAAGTTCAGAATTCTATGTATTATTTAATCCCTAATAGAACATGATTTTTTATAATTTCTATTATTTATTCAATGACTCAATATCATGATTCTTATAATGTCATATGTAATTTTCCAATTTTATTTTCATATTCATATGCCCTTATGCCTATTTTATCTCCATTTATTACTATTATTGAGAATATTATATCACCCTTTTTTATGATTCATTTCCCAATGTTTTAATCAATGGTATTCTGTAAAAATACTAAAGGGATTGATCTTTGTTGGAAATATTTATAATATTTCACAAGAAAAATGTTTTGTTCTATTTTTCCAAAGGGACTAAACTACTAAATTCCATGGTTATGTGATTATTTGAATTAATAAATATTACTATAAAAATATGTAATATCCATGTATAAAAATATAGGGTTATTATAATAATATTATATCTCAATGAATCATAGTAATCATCAATTGATTTTCATAAGGATAGAAAATACCTTTAATAAAAAAATTAATCCTTTCTCTTAAATAAACGAAAAAATAACACTTACTATATATAAAAAATTAAATAAAAATATATTTAATATAGATAATCTTATTTTTTTTATAAAATAAATATTGAAATTTTTTAGTTATGATTTTAATAAAATAAATTTCAAGATTATTGGAAAAAAACATCATGTAATTTTCATTGAAAAGAATGTTCTATTCCAAATCAATAATTAATGTGAAAATAAACAACTAAAAATTTAAATGTATTTACATTTTTTTATTTAAATTATAGGAAAATATAGTGTAAAATAACATTACATGTTAAATGGGAAGCATAAAAAACATTCAGTAGGAAATTTAGAAAATCATGAAAATGGTAAAACATTATTCCTATCCAAAAAATGGAAATGATGAATATTTATCTTAGAAAATATTTTTTGATTATTTCAGTCCTATAGAGATAAAAAGTTGAAAAAACATATAAATTCCATAAAATAATATAATAGATTAAAATATCTGGATATATTTTTTTAAATACCATATAATTCCCTTAAATAATATTCAATTATAAACAATCCATATTAAAAATGAGATCTCATCATAAACCCTTACCTAATGTCCTGTCATTTATTATACATGATTTTGATCTCTAGTATAATTAATATAGATTTATTATAAATATGTACTATAACTATATTCATATATATCAGAAATTATATATCATTCCCAATTAATTATCAATTTCTTATTTATAAAGATGTTTTCATTAATATTAACATTCTAGTGTGAACAATTTTTCTTCCAATTAATGTTTTGGTTCAATTGTTCCATTACACACACCATTGAATTGATTTAATAATATAAATAATATTATTCATGATACAAATATCATATTATAAAATTAAATACACATTTATAACCATTCAAACTACTTGATGATAAAAACATAATAACAACACATCATAAAAATGATTTTCCATGTGTACACATGGGAAATGATTTCATTTTACAAATAATTGAATAAAAGGAAGGTAAAAATATAATAAAATTAAAAAATCAAAATAATATTAAAAAAATCATATATATATATATATATTCATTATATAATTCCATATGACCATCCATGTATGGAATATAAGAAAAATGAATCACATCATTTTATGGAGGTGACTCTCCACACATATCCAAGAATGATGTTATCAATTATAATAAGATAGAAATTAGCGATAAAATGGTTGTATCATTGAATTAAAATAATATCACTATGTTAATTGTGATGGATTGAAAATATAATGATGTTTATAGAATATTTGGAGGTATTATAAGAAGAATAAAAAACATAAAATGATTTCATAAATGCGATTTCATCTTTTTTGGGAACCCTCATTTGAATCTAAACTTAATTAAGATTGTTTTTATATTTCATGAATACCACATTAAGACACATATATTGATGTTGAGATGGAATTTGGTAAGTGTATGGATGTGTTTAGTAGATCAATATGGCAGGAATAAGATATGAGAGTAGGTACACATCAAAAAGTGATGGGGCGAAACTCTTTTAATACTTTATACATTAAAATGTATTAAAGTTATATCCATGGGAACATTTCACCATGTATAGAATCAAAAAATATACATGAATAAATACCACACCTTATTATATGTATATTTATTAAATATCCATATGATCGATACAATATCTATAAAAGTTCAGTCTCATTGGATACATGGATACAAAAACAACTAGTACAAAAAATATGTGCACTATTTCATATCGTGTTCTTCAGAACTCGTGTCATTATCAGACATATCATACATAAAACCTGAATTCATAACCCATGGAAAAGAAACATAAGAAAGGGTTAGGTTAGATGATCAATAATTATAAATTAATTATATTTAAATCAGTTCTCATAAGTTATAATATGATATGAAAATAAGTATGAGAATATGATTGTAACATATAGTAATCATTCCTAATTGGTCAAAAATCATTTAAAATAAATCATTGAATATAATTTTTACTCATGTGTATTCATAACTCATAAGTTTGTAGAATAATAAATAATCAAACATGATCCCTGATAACAAATAATAAGAATAGGATATATATTATTGAAAAATATAATCATTGAAAAGGATTTTCTTGGACAAGGTTCACTCTAAAGACTACCATTGTGGAAAAAATCTCATTATGGAAGTACACGCCTAGTTTTTTCCAAAATTATCATAGGAGTAACTTATATATATTTAACTACATAATCTATTAGTAGTTTACTAAATCAATCATTTCTTACAAGTATCTCGAGTATTTCATCTCTTTAAAGTGTCTTAAATCCATCATCTAAATGAGTTTTCAGGAATCTGTTATTATTATACAATTCATTGGAGGACTGAAATGGATTCACACTTAATCATGAGTTATATCAGGCTTATCCATCATATAATCATAATCTATACAAATGAGTTCCACAATTTCAAAAAAAAATTCATTAAATCATAAAACAACTCTAGGAATGTAAATGGGTTTAGATATAATTTCATTAATATAATATGAAAAATCAAATGAAATAATAGTGATGATATAATTAGATCATATATAGGAAACCTAGTTTTTCTTTCTTTACTATTACATCATTTTTAGAATAAAAAATAATATTGGTACAAATCCTCGATCCAATGTTTTTGTGTATTAGTTAAATTAGTCTCAGATGTAACTTTTACCTATTAAAACATAAACATTCATTTGAAGGATTCATATTTGTCCTTATAAAGCTTATGTTCTCCTTAGCACATGTAATCAACTGCCGATATACATCAACGAAAGGGAATATTTAAAATAATAGTAACATGATAAAAAAGGAACATGAATCAATATGACATGAATTATCATAATCATCATCATCTAATTATATGTGTAATATCAACATCAACAACATAATGAGAGAATGTGATAAATGCATGGAATGTTGATATGCATAATAATGAAACATCAAATAATATTAGTCAGATACCACATATAGTAGTGAAGAAATCTAGAATAATGTTCAAGTAATACATATGTGAATAATAATAACATCATAATTTTGAAAATATATGTAACACCCCTTGATTTCATAGTATGTTATCTCTTTAAAGAAATTCAATAGCTTTTTCTACATGCAACACTGAGTTCTAGCACACCATGACCAAATAGACTAGTCCTAATGAATAGTAATATTATGTATTTGAAATTTTATAAATTTTGTTTTATAAAATGGAATTCATTTTTTAATTCAGAATATCCAAATTATCTTAGGGTGAATTTTTGTTATTTTTCTGAAAACTTTAAATTTTTGATAAATAGTGAAAAACAATACATTATTGTTTAAAACCTACTTTTAATTTAAATATTTATTTTTAAATTAAACTTTTTTTTAAAAAATAAAATATAAATCATACCAATATATATACAATGTAATTATTTGGAATTATTTTATAATAGGATTAGATATATAAAATTTTATTTAACTTTTTAAAGTCTGTTACCCAACGTCTAGGCACATTTTCAAATTTGCATAAAACACTATTTTTCCGCTTCTATGAATTGAATTTCAAAAATCTGAGTGACACAGTCTACATCAGTGTGTTAATTGTGTTTGAATAGGATGAAAATAATTTTTGGTGATTAGTAACTTTTGATTTTTATTTACCACAGTTAAAAGTAAATATTGTAATTAAAGAGAAACAAAATATTAAAATTAACCTAACACATGTCCAAATTCAATTGGATAGGTTTTTCTCGACCAAAATGATACATAGTACAATAATATAATCCTTTTCTATCCACATGGGATTGATTATGATATTTATAATATTATATTTGAATAAGAGTTAAATGTGTGAAATTCTAATTTTATTAACTAAACCATTTTTATTATTGGATTATACATAAGATAAATTCGACTATAAATATTCATTAAAAATATAAAACTATTTCCTACATCATGGTATTTTTTTATAAATTTTATACATTAAACATTATAATTAATTTATGACATAATGATGATGTAGAAATTACCATATTAATGAAAAAATAAAATAATCAATGTTAAAATTTTAAAATAAAGGTAAATTAATACTTTTGATGATTACATGAATTTTCTAAGATATTATAACATCTTATGGTTTATTCAATGAATTGTTTTAGAAGTAATCATGTTTTTATGAATTTATGAAAAAACAAATACTAAATAGTGTCAAAATTTGCATTAATGTGCTTTAAAAACAATACTAATTTTTAAAATTATTTAATAGTAATTGTAAAGACCCGGATTTTTTACATGAATTTTTTTAATTATATAGGAATTTTATGAGTCTAAAAAAATTGAAGGCTCGTGATTTCGAGGCCCGGTGTGCCCATAATGAAGTTATGAACATTTTTTCATGTACGTTCAACAAACACGCAAGTGGCGTTTTGTAGCTTTTGAATCGGTGCTCAGAATTGAAATCTGAGGGCACCGTTGAACTCACATGGAAAATATTCCATTACGAAGACCTTATCCTTGGTCGTAGTAGGTCGATAGTGAATGTATGTTTTTGGACTTATTTGTGAGTGTGTTAAGAGAATGAAAATAAATTTAAACTCCTTTATTTTATTTATTTTGTGAAACCACCCATTTGAATTTTGTATTGAGGACCACCCGAGCTTGAAACCTCCCATATTAAAATTATTGTTGGGGACCACCCGACCCTTGAACCCCCTCTTTAATTTGTGGAAATCTATTGGAATTACTCCATTAAATTGTGCCAACGTAATTCAATTACTGTTTCCAAATAACCTAATTAATTGTGGAAAACATAATTATTTTTATTAGATTTTTTTAGTATTTTGGATCCTCAATTTCATGTTGGAAATCAATAGAAAAAGGAGCGTTAAGAGATCCTTAGAGGACCAGGAAGAACTTTCTCCAAACTAAGAACACCCTCTCCAATGAGGAAAATCAATTGGAAACAAAGAACATGGACGACACATGAGCCCGACTTCAGAAGCGTGTTGCGGAAGCTGTAGTGGCTCGCAGAAGTAGGCGATGACTGGCACCCGACCGACCATTAGTAATGAAGGGAGGTGTGCGTCCACATTGCCAGTTGAATAGGAGGTCACAGCTGAGGCTAGACCGCGGCCTGTACCCAACCAGCCACTAGTGGACAACGACCGAATCATAGTGGGTAGCGTCTTTGTGTGATTTCGTAGACCGTTGTTCTGGAGAACCTTTGTGTGACGCAACAGAGCTGTGGTACTCGACCGGAGGAGTACCTCATCAGTCCAAGATTAGTGGGAAGCAACTATGTGGGATGCAACATTCCCACTGTACTTGATAGAAGAGAATTTCTCTACCAACCAATGTGTCCCACGATTTGACTGGGGATGTTACTTGTTACTAACCCTAGAAAAAATCCTGGTGTGAGATGAGTTCACTTTTTTACTTGTGATTGAGGTTATTCTATGTGATACTTCACCTTCATGGTGTTACCTTTGTGGAACACTCTCCATGATATGAGTATAGATTGATAACATAGGTATATGTATCAGGATATAACTAAGTTGATTACGGATCTTGCTTGTGGTATTTCCTTTGTGGAACATTAGGATACCTACAGGGTCTGGGGGTCCCTATTGAGTATTACTATACTCACCCCTGCAATGCCTATGACCGAACCTTGTTGTGTTTGGTGCAGACCACAGACAATGCTAACTGAGGATGAGGGTACTGGGACTGAAGGTATCTCGGAGGGGGAATTTAGACGAGGTGCCCCATAGAGATGACCGTTCGAGATCATTACCTACCCTTTAGGTAGGATCAATGCTAGGTGTTGAGAGGAGTTGTTTCACTTTTACTTGTACTTTTTCAGTTTACTTGTACTTTACAGTTGGGCTGTTATACAGGCCCCTATTAAATTCTGTACACACCCTATTAACTACATAGTTATATTATTTTTGCTTCTATCTGGCATTGTGCATAGTCGTGTGAGTCAATAGGTTATAAAGGCAATGCCATCCCATTTTTAGGGAATACGCCTTTCAGTTCTAGTTGCTAGCCCCTATCCTATGGAAGATAGGATTGGGGTAGTCACAGCACGGGCCATAAGGGATGGGTCATGAGAAATTGTTATTAGTGGAGTTCGGATCTACAAATGAACTAGAACTCTGATATTTTCTGAGTTTCAATTGTGTTACATGTTTGTAGTGTGGTCTTCAGTTTGGGGAATATGGTGTTGGTACAGCGGTCTTCGTATCCATACACCAGGACCCTGAATTCTAATTTGTGAATCAGTTCATAGAAACAGTGATTGTGTTTGTTTTTTATGTTTTTTTAGTGATTTCATTGGAGTCATCACACCATGTTTAAAACTAATGATAGTGGTGAACTTGTTTCATTTCTGGATTCCTCCCCATAGAATTCAAGCTAGGATTCCTATTACAGTATGTGATGACAGCCCACCGAGTGATGAGGTTTAGGTACAGGGCCCTCATTCAATAGATGTACCACCAGGTGGTGTATTAGAAGCACCACTACTCCTTGGGAAACAAGTGTGACCAGACCCATCAGTAGAGGGGGGACGCCACTTGTGCGCGTTTTGCTTGTTCCAGTGCTAGAGGACACTGAGGTACCAGGGAGAGATAGATGCACAGGTGGTTGAGGATTGGCAGGAGGATATGGTTAGATTCTTTCCACTGGTATAGACTCCAACTGATCTCATGGTTATCCTTCCCGCCAGACTTCTTCAGGAAGCAGCGGAGAGATGGTGGTGCTTGTGCTCTAAGTTCATGACGAGGTCACTCTCATCTGGGAAGACCTCGAGAGCCTTTTTAGGGAGGAGTTTGTCCCATAGACCCTATGATAATTGTGTATACAGGAGATTCTCATCTGATTGAAGGTTAGCATGTCTGTGGCTCCGTATTCAGTGAGGTTCACCGACCTCTTGTGGTACTCAACTAACATGGTGCAAGGCCCTTTAATTCAGACCCAGACCTTAGATAAGGGGCTCATAAGAGATATTATAGCTTCAATGGTTTCTGTCAGCTTCCCGGAGCAGGTGGGTGTGTTGGAGCAAGCAATTTAACTGGAGAGTTTCCATACTGAGTAGCCCCGACAGCGAGACCCACCACTGGACAAGAAGTAGAAGAGTCAATGGTAGCTGGAAGAAGATAGTGACGCAAAGGTCAAAGAGGACCAGACCTATAGGAGTATGACTGTAGGATAAATGTTTGATAGGGTGAGGATCTCGAAGCAGAGAAGGATAGGAAAGGATCATGCAGTGTTACTCATGCGGCATGCATGGTTACATGTATCGTGACTTCTCGACCCTCCATATCGAATACCAGCTGACGGTCGAAGGACAGCCAAGGTAGAGACATAGGTTCGATCGAGGAGGTCCATTGGATGGAGGCAGATGTGGAAGAGGAGTAGGTCATGCAGTAGGTGGTTGGAAACATTTCTAGATTCTACCGCCACCACCGCCAGGTGGTCCACGCAGACCAAATTGAGCAGGAGATAGGGACGTACTCAGCTCCAGGTAGCTGAGTCCTACAACCATGATTCTATGAACATGATTAGAGGAATGATCTTTGACTACCCCACCTTATATGTAGTATGTATAGAAATATGTTCCGTTAACTCATTTATTTCAATGACACTAGTTCTGAACTCGAAGATTCCAATGGAGTCATTGGCTTGGTCTTAACAGTTAAAGACTCACACGGGAGCAGATTCGACGATTACGCACTGGTGATGACAGTTTGAGCTTACTCTATGAGGTGGGAGCTTTCGGAGGGGTCTCCAAGTAGCAGAATTGAGGCTTTAAGACTTCATATTGGGTATGGATTGGTTATCCATAGTCCTTGCACATATTTACTGTATTAGGCAAAACGTGTAGTGTTTCCACATGGGTGGGACCAGGTATTCCTTCACCGGCGAGAAAATAATCATTGCAGTGCATGATGGACTTACATAGAGGAGGGTGGAGCTGATCACACAACATTTGGATAGCCTTACCCACAAAGCGGTTGATGTTGATAGTCCGAGCTATCCTGTAGTTGTGAACCAGTACATTGATGTTTTCCCTAATGATGTTTGAGGTCTACCTCCTCATAAAGAGGAAAACGTTTACATGAATTTGTACCCCGATACAACAATAATATCTTCCACAATATATTTAATGGCTCCCATGGAGCTTCTAGAGCTGCGAGTACAGATGGAGGACTTGCAAAGGGGTTCATTAGGCCTAGTGTTTCTCCTCGGACATCACTGATTTTGTTCACCCATTAGGAGGATGGGAGTTTGAGACTCTATGTGGACTATCGATGCCTAAACATGGTGACCATGAAGAAAAATTATCCGCTCCCAAATATTGAAGATCTCTTTGATCAGCTAAAGGTAGCACACGGATTTTTGAAGATAGGCCTCAGATTACGCTATCACTGTCTCAGAGTACAAGATGAGGATGTGCGGAAGACAGCCCTTAGATGTCGTTATGGCCATTATGAGTTATTGGTTATGCCATTCGGCATGACCAATGCCCCATTAGTATTCATGGGAATCAGGAACAAGATCTTCCAGCCATACCATGATTGCATTGGGGTAGTCTTCATCGATGAAATCCTGATATACTTAGTGACAGAGGAGGAGAATGCCTATAATTTGAAGATAGTTCTATTTATACTCCAAGAGAACCATATTTATGGTAAGCTCTCAATGTCCTAGTTTTGGATAAGAGAGCTCCTCTTTCTGGGACACATCATCTAAGATGCTGGAGTTGCACTGGATCCAGCGATGATTGAGGATATACTAGTTTGGGAGCCACCAAGGAGCATAACAGAGGGGTGGAGTTTTCTGAGTTTGGTTGGTTACTACTGGAGGTTTGTGCCTGAATTTTCCATAGTTGTGGCACCCTTATAATAATTTAAGAAGAAGGGGAAACCCTTCATGTGGTCAAAGAGATGCCAGCAAAGTTTCCATGAACTGAGGTGGAGACAGACGAGTGCCCCTATCTTGAGGCTACTAGAGGAAGGAATTGGGTACATAGTCTACTGTGACATATCAGGGACCGGGAATGGATGTGTCTTGATGCAGTAGTCGGTGGTGATTTCATATGGTTCTCGATAGTTGAGACTACATGAGTAGAACTACGCTCACAATGACCTTGAGTTAGGAGTTGTGGTCTTCGCCTTAAAGATGTGTCGACATTACTGGATGGGAGAACGATTTATAGTCTACTATGATCAAAAGAATCTTGGGTATATCTTCTCCTAGAAGGACCTGAAAATGATACAATGGATTTGGCTTCAGTTCTTCCATGACTATAACTATGAGATAGTCTATACTCCTAGGAAGGGTAATATAGTAGCAGATGCACTCAGTAAGAGATCTGGTATATAGTTGCTAAGTGAGGCGATGGATTAGCTAGAAGCCATGGAGATATCCAATGTGGATCGAGATGGAGCAACATATCATCATTAACCATCATCCACTCCCCCTCATTGTCAGAAAGTTAGGGAGGCACATCTTTTAGATGCGAACTTCAAGGCTCGACATGCTCTGATATCAACAAGACATGCACCTGATAGAATTTTTGAAGGTGGGGAGCATGCCATTCTCTTCAGATTCCATACTATGGTACCAGTATCACTTAAAGTGGAAGTTTTGAGGAAATTACATACATCCCCTATAGTGGTACATCCATGAGTGGAAAAGTTTTATCAGGACCTCCAGCGTCAGCACTGGTGGTCGGGAACAAAGAAGGTCATAGCTGAGTTTGTCTCTCGATGCCAGTAAGTGAAGGTAGAGAATATGGTTCTAGTAGGATTAGTTCATCCATTAGATGTTCTAGAGTGGATGTGGGATGGAATTTAAATGGATATCATGATGATACTTCCACACATGTCCTTGATCCATTATTCTAACTGGGTGATCGTTGACAGAGTCACCAAGTCGTCCCACTTCCTACCCATTAGAGAGTAGGGTTCATTAGACGGATTGTGATTCCTCTCCATATATAAAATTATACCACATCACTGAGTGTCGTCCACGATGGTCTCTGATCATGATGCATATTTTACTTCTCATCAATGGAAGGGGTTGAGGGAGGCGTTCATGACATAGCTTTGGTTGAGCACCACCATCCATCCTCAGACGGATGGCCAGACAGAGCAGACCATTCAGACCCTCAAGTACATGCTATGTGCATGCATCCTTGATTTTGGCCATAGTTGGGAGGATCACATTCCTGTAGTGAAGTTTTCATACGAAAATAGTTACCACACCACTGTTAGTCTAGTGCCATTTGTGGAATTGTACGGTCGACCTTGCAGATCACCTTTGTTCTGGACTGACCTAGGGGAGTCAGCACTTGTGGGAACAGAGATGGTACGGGATACCACATAGATGGTACATACCATCTAGGATAGGATGAAGACTTCACAAAGGAGGTAGAAATCTTTTTTTTTGATTGGAAAAAGACACCTATAATGTTCTAGGATGCCGACTATGTCTTTCTACAGGTCTCACATTGGTGAGGCTTGCAGAGATTTGGATGAGGTTACATGTTATATACGATGTTCATCGGACCCTTTCAGGTCTTCACCAGAGTTGGTGAGGTGGCTTACCGCTTTGCTCTTCCACCTCTGTTGAACCGGGTACACGCCATCTTCCACATATCCCAGATGAGGAGATATGTGCATGACCCATCACATATCATTGAATAGGGAGAGCTGGACATCGATGGTGGGATGACATTTAAAAAGGTTCAAGAAGATATTGAGCATCGATAGTAGCAATTCCTTTGTGTGTAGTTGATACCACTGGTGCGCGTTTGCTGGAATCACGAGATCCTCCAAGAGGGCACAAGGGAGTGAGAGGCTCATATATGTGTTCAGTACCCCCACTTGTTTCACTATTTTATGTGGTGGATTTCAGGAATGTAAATACCAATATTTTTTCAATGTAATTTTGTTTTAATTATATGGGAATTTTTGGAGTCCGTGAAATTTGAAGGCGTATGATTTCTCGGCCTGGTGTGCCCAGAATGAATTTTTCATCTTCTTTTTTTTTCAAGAACGTTCAGAAAATGCGCAAGAGAAGACTTGTAACCTTTGAACATGTCCACGGAATTGAAATCTAAGGTCACCATTGAACTCATAGCACAAATATTCTCTTATGAAGACTTTCATCTCAATCGTAGTAGGTCGAGAGTGAAAGTTATTTTTCTTACTTTTTCGTGGGTGTGTTAGAAAATGAAAATAAAATAAAACAACATTATTTTATTTTTCATTGTGAAACCTCCCATTTGAATTCAGTTATGGGAACCACCAGAGTGTGAAACCTTCCATTTTGAAATTAATTTTTGGGACCACCCGACCCTTGAATCCCCTCTTTAATGTGTGGAAATCCCTTCGAATTCCTCTATTCAATAATTTAAATGTAATTCACTAAATGTTCCAACATAACTTAATTAATTGTGTCATCCTTAATTATTTTGATAAAAAAAATTAGTATGTTGGCTCCTCATTTCCTTGCTGGAAATTTTTGGAAAAATAAGAGTTTGGTGAACCTTGGAGAACTGGGAAGAAATTTATCCAAATGAATAATATCCTCTCCAAAAAGGAACATCTTTCAAAATCAAGAATGAGGATGATGAATGAGCCTAAATTCAGAAGCATGTTGCGGAAGCGACAAATGTCGTCATTCTATTCATCGACTATATATTCTTTCTCACGCTTCCTACAACTGACAATTGAGGTAAGTGTTTTTATATACATTGAAATTATTCTTTTGACTCTTCATATCCTAAATTCACAATGACTATGGCCCAACGAACATGGCCATCATCAAACACATTAACATTTTTTATATTCCATTTATTTCTTCGCACGTTCTACATGCATCCTTCCAATGACTAATATTTATTGGCACTGGAAACATATTGTTTGGATGAGCATGATATATGGACTTGAAGCACTGGACCAATGGATTGCGAATATGGGAACATATAATTTTTTGGGCTTGGAACGAAGCTATGGTGGCTCGTGGAAGAAGGCGACGGCCAACACCTAGATGGCTGCAAGGAAGGAAGGGAGGCGCGTGCCCACACCCCCGGTTGAAGAGGAGGTCATGGCTTGTCGACCCCGACAAGGCATGATGGTAGCGGTCAACAGGCCGACCACATGGCAGAGCGGCGCGTGCTTCCATGCCGCTGGTGGAGCATGAGGCCACAACCGCTGGTCATTGGCGGTGGCCGGATTGTGGTCATCACCCAGCTGGCCGCAGGTGGACAACGACACCGTCACTCCAATGAAAGAAAGATAGGCTAACTGTTCTGACCGGCCGTACTGCACCGTTTAACACCACCGAGTAGTCCTATGTGTCATCCAGTCCACACCATGGGCCCCCACAGCAAGGCCACACCGCGGGCTTCACCCTGAGCCCGCAACGAACGATGCACCTCAAGACACACTACATGTCACCTAGAGAGCCACACCGTCGGCATCCTAGCAGGAAGCGCAAACGGGTGGCGCCCTTCGCGGTCTGAGCCGGGCCACCCCTACACGGATCGGGCCAAACCATTGCCCAGCAGGCCGAGCCCGCCAAGGCCCAGGCCATCTGGGCCAAACCCTGACCAGGTTGGGAAACCGAAACCAAGTCAGGTTGAACTAAACTGGGTTGGTTATGTTCGATCGGGTCTGACCAGACACATGCCTTTTAAGGACCCAATATTACCTTTTTCTCCATGACTTGAGAACTGGGCATCTGTTTGATGAACCATCTGCAACATCGGAATACTTGGATCATGATGGTATTTTTGATATTCTCCACTTGAGTTTTGGATAAGTTTGGAGTACGTTCGGGTTGGATCAGAGCCCGAATCCAACCGGGCCCTCGGAGCAGAAACACTATTAACTTATAGACCGGGCGTCTGATTGATGCGACGTCTGTTGTGTTGGGACTCTTTTGATGTAACAGACCCTTGGGATTCTTTATCATGGAACATCAGGGAGGTTGTGTTATGACAGATGGCATAGAGAGTCATTTTCTTAAGCTCTCTATGTGTAGACCCAGTGACTGGAAAAGATCTGACGATTACTAACCATTACGACTTTGAGGGACCCGAAAGGCCTAGTGGGGAGCACCTCTGTGTGACGCGACAGACCTAGTGTGGGGAGCGCCTCTATGTGATGTGGAAAACCAAAGGATCTCTACAAGAGGAGAACCTCAGTAGGCCACAATGGGGGAGGGCCTCTGTGTGACGTGACAGATCCATGGTGGGGAGTGCCTCTGTGTGACGTGGAAGACCCACGGTACTCGACACGAGGAGTACCACTGTATTCCATGATTAGTGGGAAGTGCCTATGTGTGATGTGAAAGGCCCACTTTACTCGATAGAGGATTATTCCTCTTTCAACCAAGGTGTTCCACAATGTGACTGGTGATGATACTTGTTACAACCCATAGAATAAATCATGGTGTGATATGACTTTACTTTGTGCTTGTGAATGTGGTTGTTCTATGTGATACATAACCTTCATGGTGTTACCTTTCTGGTATATTTCCCATGACATGAGTATACCTTGATATCTGAGGTATATGTATAGGAAAATACCTATGTAGAGTTGGTATCGTCCTTGGGGTATTTCCATTGTGTAACTCTAGGATACCTACAGGTTCTCGGGGTCCCTACTGAGTATCGTTATACTCACCCCTATATGGGCTACGCCTGCACCTTGTTGTGTTTGGTGCAGCGGATGGACAACAATGACAGAGAAAGAGGGTACCAGGACTGGATGTAGCTTGAATTTATAATTTAAAAGAGGTGTACAACTGAGAAAACCATTCTAGAGATGTACCTACCCTTCAGGTCGGATCCTTAACGGGTGTTCACAGGAGCAGTTTCAGTTTTACTTGAACTTTTGTAGTTTACTTGTACTTTACAGTTGGGCTTGTATCTGGGCCCCTTTTACATTAGTTACACAAGCTATTTATTACATAGTTTTACATTGTGTGTATATCCCACATTGTTATTAGGTGTGTGAGCTTGCAGTTTATAAAGGCAATGCCTTTCCATTTTTAGGGAATGCTCCTTTTGATGCTAGTCGCCATCACTTGGCCTATGGAAGGCGGGATTTTGGTAGTCCCAGCATGGGCCCCGAGGGACTGGTCGTAAAAGTCCTAAATATATAAGATTCAGCCAAAGGACTTATATAATGATATATATGTCAATAATGAATATCTTTAGTTTATCTTGTAATTTTTTAATATTTTAATTAACCATGTTTTATAATAATACAAGAATACATGGTAATAGTTTTACTATTTAACTAATAGTTAAATCTATAAGATAAGATTAATATGGCGACGTAAACATGTATAAAACCTATTGGTTGAAAATATTTTGACTCATCACCACCGTATGATATAAATAATTTATTTGGTGCTATTATAAATAAAAAATTATTTTATAATAAAACAATATTTCAAGCTTTTCATAAAGTGACCCTCACCTCTCATATAAAATGGTACTTCCCCTTCTCATTACATAACACATCAAAAATCAAATTTTCCCTTACAATTCTGGATGAAATATCCTCCCGACTATAGTTAATTCAACCTAGAGGCCTTTCATTGATTAAAAACGAATATAAGGATCCCTTTTGTTTAACTAAAAATGAAATAACCGAATAAGAGGTAATTATTTTATCATATCTATCAAAGATCATTTCTTCTTCCACATCCGAATTTAATTTTTATTTCCATAACAAAATAAATACTCTGGTACCTTATACATACTAAGATATAATTGTAAATATGTTAACACTATATTAATTATTCTATCAATCCTATGAATGACAATGTCACCATATGTGGGTATGTACGCCTTACCGTCTCCATGTCGTGGTGCAGTTTATTATTCAAAAATACATTATTTGGATAGGAATAATAATGAGTATAATTAATTTAAATAATAAATATAACATGTTAATGATTCTGTATATATAATATACCATCCAATTGAACACCGTTTTACTATCTATAGAATGATATTGTCACTCGTGCGTACACAAGACTTACCAACTCCATGACACGATGAGATTCAACTTCAACGATCACTTTTCAAGAATTTTTTTAATATATATATATATATATTAATTATTACATATATGAAATGATATTGATACTGGAATAAAATATATTTATGTAGATAAATATATTTCGTTTACTTACTTCTATACTATACGATAAAAAAACAAAAACAACGTCCATATGTACATGCGGACTACCGTCTCCATTAACAGTGTTTCCATTTCATAAATCCATCTATTATAAATATTTATATTCTGAATATATATGACATATAAATCATTTTTTATATTTTTCAAGTCTGTAAATAAGTATCTATGTGATATGATCCAGAATAAGAAGTTAAAACACGTACGATAAAGACTGTGATTATTACATGAAATGTTACATTAAACATGGAAATTATTATTAAATGGGTAGTATAAAGTAATAAATGAATCATATTTGATATCATAAATATTGGCATGTTTCTGGTATAATTTAATAACATAATATTGACATTATATAGGAGTTTAACCATACCCATGATTAATGGAAGATACAATGTAAGGTTTATTTCATCAATCTCATTATTATCAGAGATTGTTTATTTGTATTTATCTAATGGGGAATATTTATCATATATGTCCATTTTCATTATAAATTTTTTAAAATGAATAATTTATGGATTTATGGAATGAAATATTTAACTATATCATCATTTTAAATGTTTTAATGATTTATTTATTCTAAATATTTTTTATTAATGTCCTTATTTTAAAAATGATTTTTTGGAAATATTTCCTTGAAAAGAATGTTTTAAAGAGTTAATTTCATTAAAATGATTCAATATGGTATGGGACACTTTGATTCAATAATCACATTTAAATTAATTTCTTTATAAATCTTGTGAAATTTATATGATTTCATGAAATGGGGTATTTCACTCAAAGAGTTTTATTGATTATTTCCAAAAATGTCAACATCCTTTATTGGATATTATTCTTTATTGTGGTTAATTTAATATAACAACACTTTTTTTACACACATAAACATGATATATTACATAAAACATTCACCTGAAACAACATATAATATCAGAGGACTAGTGTCTTTGGGGATTAGGAACATTACATAACAACTTAAAATGGGAAAGACAACATATTTATTGAAAACATGCTTTACATGACCACTACATTGACTCGTACATAGCATTGCATTGGATAACCTAAGGACATGCATAAGAAAAGGGTGAGCTATAAAGCCCAAAAAATTTATAAACAATCTATAACATGAAGGATACAATACATGTTAGGCCATAGGCATATCAAGGGAACATAAAATAAAAATGAACATAAAGGCATGATAAAGAATGATTATCATAACATGGAAATGTGGAAAGAAAACATAACACGGTACTATCATGAACCAAGTATCATTGTATAAGGGGAATGAGTAAACCCTCATTGAACATGAATTATCATGTGTAATCTATCATTTCACTTGATGTATCATGATTCTAATCTTTACCCAATGCATTGGAGCGCTATCAGGACACACCCTTCTAAAACATTTTATTTCATTCATAAGTGTGCCACATGAATCATAAAACATGGAATCAGAAAAGATAATCATTTATTATATGATATAGGATTGTATAATTCATACATGAAACTCTATAATCAATAATTAAATGTTCATAAATGTGAATACCCTTCATAGATAAATTCACATGGTATTCATGACACAATGTCTTTGGCTTTGTAAATTCATTGTGAACTTTTGATAGCATAATGACGTGACATAAGAAATCATCAAAATCATGGAAGATAGAGATAGGTGTGAATCATCATATGTACATGATATGGATAGTATCGAGGTCATATAGATACATGTCCAAACATACGTAATGAAATTTTATATTCCTAAAAAATAATTGTTTGAATGAAAATGAGGAGAAAGAAATTCCTTAGGGAATTTCGGCATAGTAACCGGTGTACATTGAGAGGCATTAATGAGGGATAAAGGGGATTCTATTTTGTCAAACATAAAATGGTCAGAATGGGGGAGGTTAAAAATCATACCCCAAAATTTTTTAATGAATATAAAATATCCTAAAAACATAATGAAATTTGGACAAAAATGAGAAAGGATGAAATCCCTTACTTGGATGTGTGACCCCAAAGGATTGGTATGTGGATTGAGAGTGTTATATTGGGAACATGGGGCACCTATGGAGGATTCTAGATAGAGGATGGTAGGGTTTGGTTGATCTATAAGTTCTTTGAGAGAAGAGGAAGTGGTATCTTGGGTGGGTTTATATAGGAAAAGAGAGTGAATTCTTTATTATTTAGGTTTTGGACCTTATATATTAATCCAATAAAAACCACAAACCATTACACTTTTTTTACCATGGTATTTTAAAAAGATTTTTAGGAAACTATATTTTATAAATACAATGGCCTAACATCTTAAAATAATATGATATCTTATTTTTATGTGAGTAAAAATCTCAAAGAAATCATTTTAAAAAGATAAAATATTTTATAAGTATTAGAGGGTCCACTATGGCTTTGTACAATAAATAAAATAAACCTAAAATCACATTATTTTAATGGTAAAAAATATATTTCCCAAAAATAATGTTTATAGTATTTTATTACATCACTATGGGGTCAGTATGATGTCATTAAACACATTATATATTTAAATTGTAATTCATTTTAACCCAAAAATTTTATTGTCTCAAAAAATAAGGAAAAATTCATCATTGGATAATTTCGATGTACTGATTAAAAAAAATTAATTTTACCTAAATAATTTTTTAAATATGTGAATTTTTACATTTAAAATAATAACCTATATTTATGGAAATTTCTTGAGTTTTAACAAATATAGCATTCAAACCTTAATAAAAATATCAATTGTATTCATAAAAATTATACAATAATTTATATTTAAATGTTATATGGTAATAATATTTTATTGAAAAATTATTTAAATCAAAAATACATTGAATCATCAAAATAGATTTCAAAATTGAACACTAACTAAAAATACTACATGTTCATTAATAAACATTTACAAGTTAACAACAATAAAATGAATGTGTATTCTTTATTATATAGAAACAATTATTCACATAATCATATTTATAAGTCATTGTAAAATAACCACTTATAACACCCTCATATCATCGAAGGGTAACATGTTCGATGGTGATATACCATTTTGGTGGCTCAATAACATCACTCATGTGGTAATCTCTATCAACATACACTTATCCCTTAGGTGGATTCATTTGAGCTTAAAATGTTGAAACTCGACATTGGATTGGTCAAGAGAGAAGCCTAATGATGCCAACTCCTTTACAAGCATTGCAAATTGGGCTTTGTACGGGGAAAGTCTTCTAGATGAGGTCATCTCTTGTTCTTTTTTCTGAGTAAATTGGATTAGTTAAAGACCATTATTTATATTAATCGTGTTATCATGTCTCGACAACTATATTAGAAATAATAATTATTATTAATGGTATTTTGATATCCAAAAACAAAAAACCAAGGAAGAGCATATCTTATATTACAATTTCACATAATGAGACATTAAATTAGATCAAGAATAATTTCCATCAATAAAAGTTTGGGTCATTCAAACAATTTAAATTTTCCCATTATAATACAGATGTGGGTAACGCTTCTTCATCACATCCTCTTATTCCCACATCACATCTTCAAACTTATGGTTTCACTACAACACCTTGATGAGGGGCATTGTCATATTTCGTAGAAATTGTTATCTTCAATCTACGA
Source organism: Viscum album (assembly GCA_963277665.1). Taxonomy (NCBI): domain Eukaryota; kingdom Viridiplantae; phylum Streptophyta; class Magnoliopsida; order Santalales; family Viscaceae; genus Viscum; species Viscum album. The sequence goes on along the minus strand of OY728159.1, from coordinate 2,097,150,903 downwards.
TCTTCACCGGCTTCTCTTCATAGGAGATCTCATTCTCAAATGGTTCCATCTCGAGATTGAGTACATGTGATGGGTCTGGTATGTACTTACTCAAGAGTGATACATGGAATACATCATGTACTTGATATAGGTTTGGTAGGAGTTCTAGTCGATAGGCCACTGCTCCATTGTGATCATGGATCTCAAAAGGGCCGATGCACCTTGGACTATGATTTCGATTCTTCCCAAATCCCATTACTCACTTCCATGATGATATGTGGAGGAATACCATGTGTCCAACATCAAACACTATTTCTCGTCGACGATTATCATCATAGCTCTTATGTTGACTCTAAACAGTTTTAATGTGCTTCTAGATGGTCTTAACCATATCCATCATTTCTTTGACCATTTTGGACCGAAGCGTTTTTTTCTCCACAAATTAATCCCAACATGTTGGTGTTATTCACCTCTTCCCACATAGGGCTTCATAAGGATCCATTTGGATTCTTAATTGGAAACTATTATAGTATGAGAACTCAAATAAATTTAGATATTTATCACACCCTCTTTTGATGTACATTAAGAATACTCTCAACATTTCCTCGAGTGTATGGATAGTCCTCTCATATTACGCATCAGTTTGAGGATGATAGGCTATATTGAAGTTTATCTCAGTATTCAGATCTTTTTGAATACTCATCTAAAACATGGGGTTGAATCTTAAATCTCGGTTTCATGCAATAGATAGTGGTACTTCATGCAACCTTACAACGTCATTTATTTATATCTAACCATTTGATCTAGTGAGGCATCCTCTAGAATTGTAATGAAGTGTTTAGTCTTTGTCGTCGGATGTGCGGTGACAAAGTCCATGTAAATGTTCTCCAATTTTTATTTTGGTATCGGTAATGGATGCATCATCCCCTTAGACATATTCCTCTTATCCTTCACTTTCTAACATACCAGGCACATTGATGTATACTTCGTGATCACCATATTAATGTTATCCCACCTATAATTCTTTCATAGATCTCAATACATCTTTTTGTTTCATGGGTGAATGGAGAAATTTGATCTATGTGCATCATCTAAATGTTCACTCATTAACTATAGATTCTATAGAACACGTAGTCTTGACCCAAATATCACAATTCCTTGTTCATTGACATTGAACTCCAAGGATTTCCATTTTAAAATTGTTTCCACCTTCTTCTAAATTCCATCATCATCATTTTGATCATCCTTTAACCTTTCCAAAAGAGAAAGTTGAGGAATAATTTGTGAACGGATTGATTATGTTCCATTATTCATGATTCCAATTTCCAACTTCATCAAATCTAATAATATTGGATCCTTTAAAATTCTTATCAATGATATAATTGGTGGGTCCTATCTACATAGAGCATCAAGAACCTTATTCCATTTCTTAGGGTGGTAATGGATTGAGCAATCATTATCATTGATCACCTCTAAACATATTTTTTTGGCACATCCTCAACTCATTATATATGAATATATACTTGAGGATAGTGTGGTCTATATATAGTTGACACATATCACCAAAGAGATAATTCCACGAAATTTTTAACGAGAAAATCCCTGCAGCCAACTTTTGATCATGTGTTGGATAGTTTTTCTCTGGAAAATTCAATTTCATTAAATAATATTCAATGAATTTGTCATTTTTCATCAACACACAGCCTCATCCCTTCTTTGAAAAATCACTGAATACCAAAAATCAATCTACATATGTGGGTAAAGTGAGCACAGGTGTATTGACAAGTCTTGTTTTCAAAACCTTAAACCACTCTACACATTCATAACTCTAGGAAAACTTGAATCCCTTATGAGGTAACGTGGTAATAGGGTGTGAAAATCATGAGACTTTTCTCAAAAATCGACAATAATATCTAGATACACCCATGAAGCTACAGATATCTATTACCAATGTTGGCCTCTGCCATCCTTCAATTGTAGTTTTCTTGGAGGGATCCACAGATATCCCATTTCTTGTGATGTTATTAGCCAATAATGATACCTCCTTTAACCATAACAGACACTTGATATATATTTCATACAGATTATCCTTTCGCACGGGCTCTTATATAGTTATTAGATGCTCTTCATGATCCCCATTGTTGTCAGAGCACATTAGAATATCATTTATTAATACTACCAAAATTTTGTCAAGGTAATATATAAACACAGTTTTCATCAAATTCTGTTTATATTTAAAGATCATTATTTATTATGAAAGGAATTAAAATGAATTCATAGTGCCCGTACCTTGTACAAAAAACACTCTTGGGGATATCCTTCTTCATCACCATTACATTGAAATATCTTGACCGCAAATCTACCACAGAGAAGTATGGTGATCCACATAGCTGATCGAACAAGTCATCAATTTAGGGAATTGAATACTTGTTCTTTATGGTGATTTTGTTTAGATTAAGTTAATCAATGAAAATGTGCATTGATCCATCATTTTTTTTTGATGAAGTGTATGGGTTCACCCCATGGTGAAGCACTTAGCTGTATAAATTCTTTATCAAGATATTCCAATAGTTGTTCCTTCATCTCCTGAAACACCACAATATCCATTCTATAAGGAGTCTTGGATATTGGAAACTCCCTAGGTATAAGGTCTATGGAAAATTCAACATATCTTCTAGGAGGAAGTCCAAACAATTCCTAGGGAAACGCATCAGCGAATTCCATCATAATAGGCATGTATTCAAGGATGGTTTCTTCCTTAATCTCAATAATCTGAGTCAGATAATAGTTCTCATAGGGTAGTAATATCAATTCTTGACATGATGATGCTGAAAAAGATTCATCTTCCTCCTTGCAATTGTATATAATCGGGGGTTGATTCTCCCTATGGAGAGTGATTTCCCCCTCACAGAAAATTATGGTGGATCTATATAAGGAAACACAATCAATGCATAGAAATGGATCAAATTCTACCTGACGAAGTATGATGAGGTTTTATAGGAAGTTCAATCCACATATTATAAAAGGGGATGATTTATATTCATGGGATGTAATGATTTTTCCATTTTTGTTCTCACAGACATCTTTACTTCAATGATTTGTGGTGGTGATGGAATTATTCTACTAAAATTTTGGGATATAAAATAATCCATAGAACTAGAATAAAAAAGTATGTCCACTATTCTTGAATGAATAACTGGAATACTTTTAACCACTTCGTTGACAAGGATCAATTTAGCAGTAGTGATGGAAAAAGCATTACCTTGATGCCATGGAGTTTTTTGGTTGCCTCTGAAAACCCATGGATTAGGGAACTGATTTAAAAGTTCCCTAGTTCTTTGTTGTTTATGAAATGAAAAATGATTTTATGGACGAAAGAATCATTACTATACTCTGTCATAGCCATGGTTTTTTAATGTCAATAGTTAAGGGCTAGGTTCCCTTCTTAGCTACACCTAAATCATTTCCTCTTCCCCTTCAGTCAATTTAAGTGGTTCTTCTTTTCGCAGCATTGGCATGTGGGTTTCTTATTAGCATCGTTGGATTTATCCACTAGACCAAACAAATTGAATCCCACCTTACATTACTTATCCACACGATACCCTTGAGATTTTATGATATCAATTTCTACTTTAAGGTCACATCGGACACTTTCTTCATAGCACTCGAAGTCACGGATAACTAGAGATTTCAGTAGGATAGGTTTTATCCCACCAATGAGGCAGCCAACCTTGCATTCAGGATTAATGTAAAATCTAGAGGCATATCATGAAATTCGTGTGAATATTTCCCCATAGTCTCCAATGTCTTCATCTTCATTTTTGTAAGTGGGAAAGGAAATCCCTTTCCAACTTATGCCGTAGTGTCTGAGGAAAATATTCGTCAATTTTTTTTCATGAAATCCATCAATTACAACACCTCAATATTCTCCACTAGCATAATATATTTTTATCAATGTTCACCATTGATAAGCTTCACCCTCCATATGATAAATAGTAAATACCTTCTCTTGTTCAAAACATTAAAGGATGTAAATGATATTTCCAATGGATTTGATCCATTTTTCATTGAGAAAGGGATCAAATGATCCATTACAATTATGATTCATTTGTCTCATGAAACTCTCAATTGTGAATTGTTCAATATTTTGGAGGGTTGAACATTCCTATTGACCCATGATTCTATTCAATTATTGAGTTTACTAAGATATAATCATGACAAATTTCACAATTCCATCTCCCATTGGATTGGGAATCTCATTAGAACGATCATTGAATTGATCATCTCATCGGTTGTTAGCCCGAGTCTTCCTATTATTGGCCATTGGATGTAATAAAAGGAATGTTAGGGGTAACACATAATGGGTAATACTAGGACAAAAAAGGATAACTTATATATAAATTTTTTTTCTATATCTTATGAATCTAAAGATTTCAATCTATGTTATCCATGATCTACTTCCCAACATATATTTTTAGGGGAATAATTTTTATTCCTGTAACAATGGTTCATACTAAGCTTGTGAATTTACCAAAGCCTATCCCCCATGAGTTTCATGACCATGACTACAGAAAGGCCCACTGTTATGTATCTTGATACCCCAGGACAATCCCAAAAACACATTGTTAGAGTTTTTACCCCTATGTACATTTGTGCCCATACCGACTCTTCCTGGTTGTATCCAAACAGGGTTGTAATTTTTAGATAAACCACTTACTCAATACTCACCAAAAAATTGGTATGTTATTATTATACATACTATTATCCATAAGGCTTTTACGTGGGCTTTCTAATCCTAATCCCAAAAATAACTAAACCTATCCTCTGATACCAACTACAACAACAATTCTTTTTATTACTCACATAAGCATGATTTATTACAGAAAAAATTAATTTGATACAACATATACTATTGAGATTTCAAGTGTCAATGTGGATTAGGAACAATACTGAATGACATAAAACATGAAACACAAAATCTTTATTGAAAAAATCTTTTACATTAACACTATATTCCTTCGTACTTATCATTGCATGGGATAACCTAAGGAAATGAATAAAAAAAGGGTTTGCTATAAAGCCTAGTAAGTTAGTAAACAAGGAATAACATAAAGAATACAATACATGTTAGGCATTTTTCTTATCAATGTGGAATAAAAGAAACATTCACATAAAGGCAATATATAGCCTGATTATCATAACATGGAAATGTGGAAACGAAACATAACATGTTATTAGCATGAGACAATTCTAATTGCACATATAGCATGAGTAAACCCAAATTTCAATTGAATTATCATGAGTAAAGCTTCATTTCATATGAATTATAATGATAATAATCTTTAGCCAATGCATTGGAGTGCTATAAGTGCGTATCCTTCTTAATCATTTCATTTCATGCAAAAGTATGCCAAATGGATTATACAACATGGAATCATTAAATATCATAATTCATTCCATGATAAAGAATTATGAAATTCATACATTAAACTCTATAATCAATCAGTAAATGTGTATAAAGGTTAATACCATTTATAGTGAATTGGTCATCATATTCACTACATAATAACATTGGTATTGGAAAATCGCAGTGCAATTTCAGCAGCATAACGACATGACATAATAATTTATAAAAATGTTGGATGATGGAGAAATTGTTTTCTCATAATATATAAATGAAATGGAATGTACGTTGTTCATATAGGTACATGTCCCACATTAAGTACTGTAATTTTAGATTCATAATACAAAATAATTTCTTAAATGAAAATGAGGAGGGATAAATTCCTTACAGAATTTAGGCATGGTAACATGTGTCCATTCAGTGGTATTAATGCGAGATAAAGGAGAATCTAATCATTCTAAAAATAATAGGGAATTATGTGGGGTGTAAAATCATACCCTAAAATTTTTAAATGAAAATAAAAGGGCATAACAACATAATAAAATTTTGACAAAAATGAGAATGGAAGAAATCCCTTACAAGGAAGTTTGACACCAATGGCTTTGGAGATTATTGATAGAGGCTTATTGGGATGATTGGGTGCCTTGGGAGGATTATAGAGAGAGTAGGGCAGAGGATGGTTGAGATCCAAGGTCTTTGAGTGAAGAGGATGTGGGATCATGTGAGGGTTTATATAGGAAAAGAGTGGGAATTCATTATTATTTTGGTTTTGGACCCTATACAGTAAACTAGTCAAAACAACAAATAGTCAAGGCCTCATTGCAAGACTATGAAAAGATTTTTTCAAGGCCTTGTTCTGAGAAATAATATTTTCTCATGATATCTACTGATTAATCATATGAAAATGTTGAAACATAATAAAGACATTCGTATTAATAATAGAATAAAAAATGTTAATAATATAACCATAATCCATGAATGGTATAAAAATAACACATACATAGTCTAACATATCACAGAACCTTCAATACAATATGGAAGATTATAAAATAAAAAATAAACAGCAAATAAATGAAAAATCCATCAAATGATGTTGATAAAGATGAAATCAAAACTATTTGATAGAAATGTATCTTTCTATTTTGAAATCATTTAAAAGTCATGTAGTTATAAGGGGAAAAATTATTTTGAAAATATTTTTATAATCTTGTTAGGGAAGCATCGATGGTAATATAACAATGTAAAATAGCTTCACCAACCGTATATGTTAAAAAACATTATTACCTAATTTGTCGAAACGGTCATAAAGTACCTTGTTTGGAATACGATGGAATGATTCCATTCAAAAAAATTATAAAAATTAAAAAAAGGGTATAAATGACTTCATCCCATATTCTAGGAATTAGTAATTTTTTTAAAATATATTTTTAGGAAACATGGATGCGGATGATAATGAAGTCCTAGTAGATACATACGTATAAACAACCTCGGATAAATAATGTGATTGTAAAATTTACCCATACTTGTAATTTTCCTTAATTAAGGGTACATTATCCTATTTTATAATATATAAATAATTTTTATTAAATTATACAAGAACCATATACATAAATATTACATCACATATGATGTTCTATTATTTTTTTTGTTAATAAATTTTCAGTAGTATCATTATTTTAGGTGTTAACTAAATAATTTTCCTGTATATGTTTTTTAACTTATGTCTTGTTTTTTATGGATTGGATATATTTGACTCATATCCAGAATTATATTATGTTCTTAAAAATTATTTTCAATCATAAAATGAAAATTATTCTTGAATGGTTGTGATGGATTATGGATCACATAGCGTTCATGAAGACGGTAATCTGTATGTACAGATGTATGGTGACTTTTTTATTAATTGGATGGATAGAATAATGAATATAGCTATACCATATTTATAATAACATCACAATATGTTGAAGGTACAGAAGTTATTATTATCGTATGGAAACAACATGAAAAGTGGTAGTGGAAAAATAAAACAATATTGAAAGCGGTGATGAAATTATTACCTCTTCTTTGTGTTCTTCCATTTGATTTGATTAAAAGATCTACTTAGGTATGATTTATGACCATATTAAGGCCTCTAGGTTAAATTTAGTGTATTATTGAGGATTTTTTAGTAGGGTTTGGTCAATCCAAATGGATTTGGAGGTTTGAATTTGTGATATATGGAAGTACCTTTTTATAAGACAGGTGAGGGTCAGCTTATGAAAATGTTGTAATATATTATTATTATAATATAATTTTCAGTTTCTAATAGATAAAAATTGATTTATTTCAAGTATATGTTGGGTATGGTTCGAAATATTCTCATCCAATAGGTTTTAGACAACATTAGGACACCATATTAACATTATCATTTGGATTTATTTCTTAGTTAAATAGTTTCACTTTTGAAATGTCTTTTTTTATTTTTATATTACATGGTTAATAAACATACTATAAAATTATAAGAGAACCTAATCTATTTAAATAATGACATATGTAATTATATTAGTCCATTGGTTAAAAATTATATTGTTATTAACATTATACCATTTAATAATCGAGTATTTGTTTTTGAAAACACATTTATGTCAATTTTGACACTATTAACTATTTGGTTTATGTGAAATTCAAAAAAAAAATTCTTAGAAACAATACATAAAATATACCATAACATTTCATATTGTCCTAGAAAATAAGTGGAATGCATCAAATGTTTCAATTTATAGTTATTTTGATATTTATAATATCAATTATTTTAATCATTCCTTAATAAGGTCATTAATGCATCATCATTGAGTCATAAATAAATTTTATTATTTATGTATAAAATATATAAATAAAAAATAATGTTGTAGGAAATTCTTTTATGATTCTTATGAATATTTATTGTAAAATTTATCTTATTCATTGCCCAATATTAAAAATAGTTTCGTTATTAACCATTGAATTTTACACTTTGAACTCTTATTTAAATTAAATAATAATAAATGTCCTAATCTAATCGTAGTGGATAACTAGGATCATATTTTATTCCTAGGGTTGATTTGGGTCAAAAAATACTTATCCAATAGATTTAGGACATATTTTAAGGTAACTATAATATCATTTTTACCTTTAATTACAATATTTACTTTTAACTGTGGTAAATAAAATTCAAAAAGTTACTATTCACCAAAAATTCATTTTATCCAATTGAACCAAATTTTACTTTCTGATGTCAACCGTGTCTCTTAGATTTTTGAAATTCAAAACACTAATGTGGTAAAATTATGTTTTATGAAAATTTTTAAATGTGCCTAAAAGGTCGGTAAAAGATGTTAAATAGTTTAATAAAACATTATATATATAATATTATTATCAAATTATTCCAATGAGTTAAATTGAACTAATATAGGTATTATGTATAAATTTTTGCAATATAATAAATTTAAATAAGAATAATTATTATTTAAACAAAATTCAGTTTTAAACAATAACACAATGTATTTCACTATTAATAAAAAATTGAATGTATTCAAAAAAATACAAAACATTTACCCTAAGCTAATTTGGATAATCCGTATCAAAAAATGATTTCTATTTCAAAAAATAAATTTTTTAAAATTTCAAAAAGTTTATATTATTTTTTCATAATGGCTAGATTGATTGGTAGCGTTGAGTTAGAACTCTATGTTTCGTACATCGCAAGCTATTGTATTATTCAATGAGAAATGTATTGTAGAATCTTGGGGTGTTACTGTAAGAATGTCGATCATCATTGCATGTATTTTTTTCTTTTTCTAGTGATTTTAAGGAAAAGAGGGATTTTTGTAAATTTTGTAAGTAATTCAATGTACTCAGTTACTGATGGTAGCCGGGTGCTGGTCGTGTAGACGGCCGTGTGTGGTAACCTGGATACTGCTTAATGCAGGGGTCGGTAAGGTAATGTACACTCCTGGTACTTCTAATGTACATTTTATGTAACACCCCAAGCTTCTATGGTACGCTTCTCTTTGAATAATACAGTAGTGTGTGTTATACGCAACTTTGAGTACTAACACACACCACAACAATTCAAATTAGCCGTTATGAATAGTAATACCAAAATTTTTAAATTTTATCATTCAAAATGGACTTCATTTTTTGGATTCAGAATATCAAAATTATCTTTGGGTGAATTTTTCGTATTTTTCTGAAAACCTTCAATTTTTCATGAATAGTGAAAAAACATTGATTTATAGTTTAAAACCGAATTTGTTTTTAAATAATTATTTATTTTATTTAAATATAATTAAGTTAAAAATAAATACATAATAACTATATAAGTTCAATCTAATTCATTGGAGATAGTTTAGAATAATTTTTTATATATAAAAATTTTATTCAACTTTTCTCCGTCATTTACCCACCTCCTAGGAGAATATAGAAATTCACATAAAACATAATATGACCTCTTTTGTGAGTGGAATTTCAAAAATCCAAGAGACAATGTTAATATCAAGGAGTAAAATGTGATTCAATAAGATGAAATTTTTTTTGGTGAATAGTAACTTTTTGCTTTTATTTACCATGGTTAAAAGTAAATTGGGTAATTAAGGGTAAAAATGATATTATTATTACCCTAACCCATGTCCTAATGTTATAGGAAAAGTGTATCACGACCAAAAACAACCTTAGGAATAAAATATCATCATTTAGGTCCGCTTGGATTAGATTAGGACATTTATTATTATTTAATTCAAAGAAGAGCTAAAGGAGATAAAATCAATGTTTAATAACTAAAACATTTTAAATATAGGGTTATACATAAGATAAATTCGATTATAAATATTAATTAGAAATATAAAAATATTTCATACATAATATTATTTTATTTATAATTTTTAAAAATTAAATAATTTAATTTATTTATGACATAATGGTGATCGAGTAATTACCTAATTAATGAAATATTAAAATAATTGATATTATAAATATCAAATTAAATGTAATTTAAGACTTTTTATGAATTCCACTAATTTTATAGGTTAATATGACTTATTACTATTTGTTATCTAAAATTATTTTGAAGTATTAATGTTGTTATGAAATTATCAAAAACAAAATACCCAATAGTGTTAAAATTTACATAACAGAGTTTTTTAAACAATTATTATATTATTAATTGATATTCAATTCCTAAAAATATAAGGTTCAGTAAAAGGACTTATATAATGATATCGGTATCATTAATGGACCACTTGGAGGTCGGTTGGAGGTATATAGTATGTTTATTAACTATATAATATAAAAATACAATGAGACATGGTAAATGTCAAACAATTTAACTAAGAGTTAAATATAAATGATAAGGTTAATATAGTGACCCCAACCTATCTAAAATATATTTGTTGAAATAATTTCGACCCATACCCACCTTATAATTTAAATAATCCACTTTGGAGCCATTACAAACTGAATATGATTTTATTATAAAATAATATTTATATATTTTCCAAAGTTACCCCTCACCTCTCTTATAAAAGGGTACTCCCACTTCTCTCTAATTTACAACATCAAAGCCTTTTGGTTCGGCCAACCCCTACCCAATTATCCTCTCAACATCTATCAATTCATCTTAGAGGCCCTCCTTTGGTCAGAAATCCAACTTTAGGAGCCCTTTTGAACAAATCAAAAGGAAGAACCCGAAGATGAGGTAATGATTTCACCACCCTCTTTCAAGTTCCATTCTTCTTCCACTTCTTATTTATTTATTATTTCCATTCTAAAATAATAAATTTAGAATCTTCTATATACTGTGATGTTATTATAAATATGGTACAACCATATTCAGTATTTTATCCATCCTTTGAATGACATGTCACCATACATGCGTAGGTAGGGCCTACCATCTCCACATCGTGGTGTAATTGTTATTCAATATATTATTTTTTGGATGGGTATAATAATGATTTTTAATTAATATAACTAATAAATATAACTTGATAATGATTCTGTATATATGATATAATATCCAATTATATTTTATTTTAATATCAAAAGAATGATATAGTCGATTGTTCATACGTACGGATTACCGTCTCCACGAACGCGATGAGACTCATTCCCCATCATATCCAATCAAGATTAAATTTGATTTTATGATTAAAAATAAAGTTTAGAGACATTATATCATTCTGGATATGAATATGAAATATCCCATCCATGACAAATATGGCTCACATATCAAAGAATATAAATGAAAATGAATCCGTTAACACTGAAAAAAGACGGTAATACTACAATATTATCAACAAATCAATGTTAAAAGATCATATATGATATCATATAAATGTATATTATTTTTTTATAATTCAATAACAATTATTTCACCATTATACATGAGGTTAACCTATCCTCGACCACGGAAAAAGTACAATGTAAGGGGTTTCTTATATCACTTTTAATTTCATGTGATTTCCATTGTTCACCACTTATTTAATGCATGTGGTGTGTGTACTGCCCATGTTTATATTCATTGTGTAATATACTTTAAATAATGGATTCTTACATCATCATTTTTTGATCCTTCTTTCATGGGTGTATGTTTCTTATGTTTCCAAATCAATAATGTAATTTGAAATTTCAATTTCCACTCATTCGGCTTTACGCATACTTTATTGAATATTTTACTCCAAGATTATGTGTGGAATCACTATTCATTTGTTTATGTCATAATTTACACTCCCCTTTCGGGGGATATACTTTTGATACACATAATCACTCCATTGATAATTTCTCAAATCATCGGTAGGAACTTGATAAGAGTATTTTTTACTCAATCGCCATTTGTTGAGTTAAACATCCAATTCATTGGTGTTGTTTTTACAAGAATATGTTTGAATGTCCTTTGATTGTTTTACATAGGATATCCAATCATATGGAGTGTATTTTTATTTGTCACACATAATTATGTCTTTGATTTATCCTTAACCTAAGGATACAACCTTTATGAGAGATTTCATCTCAATTTACATTCCATTAAGACTCCTTTGTTGTTATACAACAATTCACTTTTATATGGAGTATATAATGTAATTTGACCTAGTATATCAGGAATCACTTTATTGTCATGATATTACACAGTTATTTTACCTCAATTATTTTTATTCAATTGTCTCTCTTTTGGTTAGGAAATCTAACTAAAATATCATTTTAAAATATTTTAATGATTTATTATTCTAAATCAATATCATTAATGTCCACATTTTAAAAATGGTTTTAAGGATTTCTTTATATGAACATTAATGTTTTCAAATAAAAATTAATTTTAAAAGTTTCAAAGTTGTATGGGACACTTTTATTCAAAAAAATCTATTTAAAATGACTTCTTGACAAATAGTGTAACTTTAAAATGTTTTTAAGAAAAAGGGGGATATTTCTCTCAATAGTTTGATGATTATTTTAATATATGTCAGTATCCTTCATTATTCTCGATTGAGGTTAATCCGATACAATACAATCTTCCATATTGTATCGAATGTGTTATGTTTGACTGTGGATGTGTTATTTTTATACCATTCATGGTTTTTGGTTAAAGTATTGACATTTCGTATGATAGTTTTAATATGAATCTTTATGTTATGTTTCAAAATTTTCATATGAGGAATGAATTAGACATAGTAAGTGATGGGTGGACCCTGCTATAGCTTCTCGATGCATCGGTAGGTCTCATGAGACAATCTAGTTTCTTGGTACAAGGACTTGAAAAAATATTATTTGTTGTCTTGGCACAAGGCCTTGACTATGTGGTTATGATAGTCTGGAATTATGCATTCCATAATTATGAAAGTGGTTATTGTTATTGTATGTGATTATTCGACAAGTAGAATATTTATTTGAATAAGTAAATGGAATTATTTCATTTTATATTTGTGATATTATGTTGAACTTTAAAAGGAGTTATTTTTAGTTATACATTGCCTTAAATGTTTATGCTTATTTATAAAAGTTTCCACTATATTGTTATCCTTTCTGAGCATATAAGCTCACCCCTTTCTATGTTTTATGTTTCCCTGGATGTGAATAAGTATTTTATAAATGACCTACATGGACATTTTGAGGATATGAGTGTGTTATATAGAGACAAGATGTTGTTGTAGTTTTTCACTTTATAATGTAATGTAAACATTATGAATGTATCAAGTGATTCCAAGGCCACTAAACTAATCAGTCTTTCAAGACATGATCTTTTGTGATCATACCAGTGTTATGTAATAATGCACCGACTCTGGGTTACTGGGGTCAGGGCGTTACAGTTGGTATCAGAAGAATTTTAGTACAAATCCTGGAAACTAGATTTAGATAAACTCTAATTAGAGCACATATCCCTAAGATATACATTGAGAATTAGTATAGAATAAAATCGTAGAATTTTGATATTGTATAGATTTTGTGAGTTTTCCAAGAAATACATCCCTGTCTGGATATGAGCAGGTAGAGGTGGCTCTGGCACATATGTAGCTAGGGGTAAAACCCAAAACCACCACTTTGAGCTAGACTCGAACGGGAACTGCTGCACGACAACGGGCCTTGCTGCACTCTTGGTTACGACACTCCCTTTACAATTTTTTACAAACTGATTTAAAGTGTATTAATATAATATGAGAATAAATGACATTGGATAATCCAAAGGTGTTTCAAATTAAGAATATGGTGTCATGATATTCTCTAAATGATATTACGACTACTATTACTCACACAATGATTTCTGGTTTTAGTCAATGGCTGGATTCCAAGGAATTCATAGTGACTTTTAGAATGATGTACAAGGTGGTAACGATGGTGGAAATGAGCAAAAAAAATGAAATGTTGTTAGGAGTAAAAGATATCGTGTTCATTCCAAATTTGTTTCCAAAAAATATAATAAAAAACATATATATTAAACAACTCCTAGACTCATGAAATAAGAGCAAGGCAATGAATGACACTAGCTCCAGCTATGTAGACCATGTAGTGAAGAAAGATAAATTCTCATCATGCTAGAAATGTGGAAGGAGATACCCAGGAAAGTGTCTCAATGGAACAAAGAAATGTCTTATGTGTGGGAAAGAAAGGAATAAAGTAAGGAATTACTGAGGAAAAATGAAGAGTACTATGGAAGATAATAAAAACGATCATAATATTCTATTTACAGTTATTTGTTATAAATATAAGGTACCTTGGCATCACCCATGTCAATTCCCTATTCTATAGGTTAACCTCTTGGTCAAGAATGAAACCATATGGAAATAAATGGATGGAAAAATGATTAAAGGTATAAGTGCTCTTTGTTGTTGATATTAATTTGGGTGAATTTTCTCTTATATGTGTAACCCTACAATTTATCATGTGAAAATTATATTTGAGGAATAATTATCTTTTCTCTTGTAGATATAGTTATAAATACCATTTGGTTTTATATGATCCTTGAATTTGAGGCAATTACAAGTTATTATATTTTGGGATGAAAATGCAAGGTATGAGATAACATTTGTTGTAAAATTATGTTATAGTTATTTTGAGGAATTTATGTCAATTTGGGATTGTTATAAAATATAATTTTTGAAAAAGGACAACATGCAGACCATGTGACAACCCATCACGTTAGACAAAACTGTGGGAATCGAACCCACAACCAAAGTGCAATTGGGATTTATCACCTACCACTGGACTACGTGAAGTCCCGGGTTAGTGTGACTAATTATTTTTAGTTAAATGATTTTATTGATCATTAATTAGTATATTTGGATCTTATGTCTTATCAAGTAAATACCCTTAGTATAGGAAAATTATTTGGTGATTAAGTGATAAATGTTATTTTGGAAGATGTTCGCTTTGTTGGGAAAACTATATGCCCAAGGAAAATTGAATACTTTGGGATTACATTTGAGGAGTAATGGTGGATTTTTATCTATGTTTTTATTGTGGATTTATAGTTATTTGGGTTATTTATTAAAATTATTAACCTATAATACAGAATGTGTGATTAGGTTAATTAATTTTAATTATGTGACTTTAAGAGTATTTGATGTCATTTGGAGATACAATTTAATGTGGTAGACTACATGACCAAATTCTTCTATGATTTGGGTTTCAATATTAGTTTTAATTATATTGAGGTATTTTAAGGACAATTGTTTATTTAATGGTATTTATTTAACTTTGGGGTATTATTGGATTAATTATAGAAATTAAGATTAGTGTTTCATTCTCTAAAGGAATATCCTTTTGGGGGACCATCAGATCTTGTACTAACCATTTTGGTTTTGATTAATCTCAAAATACAAGGTAAATATATAGTTTATCCTTCGTGGATCATGTAATTTTTTAGAAGTTTATTCTATCTCTTCCGGTGTGACCAGGTCTTCTTGAATACTCATCGTTTATAAAAATGGGTTAGTGGTGGAAATTTATTAAAGAATGCAAATCTATATAAAAAGTAAGTATATCTCTTTATTTTCATAGTCAATCTTGTATATGAATTCCTCGTCATTATTTAATGTAACTTAAAAAAATGTTGTCTGTATAAATTTCCTACTGGGAAACTAATGACCATTTGTCCCATCACAAGTTTGTCGCTTTTTTGTTATTAACTTTCTCCTGGTCATGTTTTCTATCCCACTCCATCAAAAACTGACACATAATTTATCTTCTATATACATGTCTTCCTAAATGGAATCCTAGTATGAGTTATCTTGGGTGACCTTTGTACTTCTCTTTCTTTCTATTAAGGTGATAGTTTTATTGACCCTTTTTCCGATGTGGGAATTTCCATTATATTCCCAGGACCAATTTTAAAAATTTCGCGGTTGAAATTATTTGAAGGAGGGGAGAATGTAACACCTCAAGCTTCCACAGTACGCTTCTATTTAAATAATATACTAGCCTGTGTTGTACAAAACTTCGAGTTCTAACACACACCATAGCCAATAAAAGTAGTTGTTATGAATAGTAATACCCACTTTTTTAAATTTTATAAATTTTATCTTTCAAAATGGACTTCATTTTTGGATTCGCAATATCAAAATTATCTTAAGGTGAATTTTTTGTATTTTTCTAAAAACATTCAATTTTTGATGAATAGTGAAAAACACTGAGTTATAGTTTAAAACCAAATTTTAATTTAAATAATTATTAATTTTATTTAAATTTAATTAATTTAAAAATAGATACATAATAACTATATAAGTTCAATTTAATTCATTGGAGTTAGTTTAGAATAATTATATATATATAATTTTATTCAACTTTTCACTGCCATTTACCCACCTTCTAGGAGAATACAAAAATTCACAATAAATATAATTTTACCGCTTCTGTGAGTGAAATTTAAAAAATCCAAGAGATACTGTTAATATCAAGGATAAAATTTTATTGAATGAGATGAAAATAATTTTCTGTGAATAGTAACTTTTTACTTTTATTTACCACGGTTAAAAGTAAATAGGGTATTTGAGGGTAAAAATGATATTAATATTACCCTAACACATTTCGTAATTTTATTGGACAAATGTATCCTGATAAAAATAAACCTTAGGAATAAAATATGATCATTTATGTCCTCTTGGATTAGATTAAGACAATTATTATTATTTAATTCAAAGAAGAGATAAAAGAGAAAAAATAAATGTTGAATAAGTAAAACATTTTTAATATTGGGTTATACATAAGATACATACGATTATAAATATTAATTAGAAAGATAAAAAGATTTCATACAGAATAGTATTTTATTTAAAATTTATAGAAATTTAATTATTTAATTTATTTATGACAAAATGGCGATGCAGTAATTATCTAATTAATGAAATATTAAAATAATTGATATTATAAATATCAAAATAAATGTAATATGAGACTTTTTATGAATTTAACTAATTTTGTAGGTTAATATGACATATAATTATTGGTTATATAAATTTATTTACAAGTAATAATATTTGTTATGAAATTATCAAAAACAAAATACCCAATAGTGTTAAAATTGACATAAAAGAGTTTTTTAAAAAAATATAATATTATTAATTGATATTCTATTCCTAAAAATATAAGGTTCAGCCAAAGGAAATATATAATTATATTTGTATCATTAATGGACCACTTGGGGGTCGCTTGGACATATATAGTAAGTTTATTAACTATATAATATAAAAATACAAAGAGACATGGTAAATGTCAAACTATTTAACTAAGAGTTAAATATAAATGATAAGGTTAATATAGTGACCCAAACCTATCTAAAATCTATTGTTTGAAAGGATTTTGACCCATACCCACCTTAAAATTTTAAAAATCCACTTTTGAGCCATTATAAACCGAATATGAATTTATTATAAAATAATATTTCTAGCTTTTCCAAAGGTTCCCATCACCCCTCTTATAAAACGGTACTCCCCCTTCTCTCTAATTTACACCTACAAATCCATTTGGCTCAGGAAACCCCAGCCCAAATATCCTCTCAACTTCTCTAAAATCATCTTAGAGGACTTCCTTTTGTCATAAATCCAACATAAAGAGACCTTTTAATGAAATCAAAAGGAAGAACTCGAAGAGGGGGTAATGATTTCACCACCCTCTCTCAAGTTCCTTTCTTCTTCCACTTCTTCTTTCTTTATTATTTCCATCATAAAATAATAACTTCAGTATCTTCTATATAATGTGATGTTATTATAAATATGGTACAACCATATTCGGTATTTTATCCATCCTTTTAATGACATGTCACCATACGTGCGTACGTACGTCCTACCGTCTCCACATCGTGGTGTAATTGTTATTCAATATATTATTATTTGGATGGGTATAATAATAATTTTTAATTAATTTAAATAATAAATATAACATGATAATTATTCTGTATATATGATATACCATCCAATTATATATTATTTTAATATCAAAAGAATGATATTGTCACTCGTGCGTACGTACGGATTATCGTATCCTTGAACGCGATGAGATTAATTCCCCATCATATACATTCAAGAAAAAATTTCATTTGATGATTAAAAATAATGTTTAGAGACATGATATAATTCTAGATATGAATATGAAATATCCCATACATAACAAATATGGCTCACATAACAAATAATATAAAGGAAAACAAATCCGTTAATACCCACAAATGACGATAATACTAAGATATAATTAACAAATCAATGTTAAAAGAGCATATATGATATCATATTAATGTATATGATTCTTTTATAATTAAATAACAATTATTTAACCATTATAAATGTAACATCTCAAGTAAGTAATGAATAATAGATATTTTTATCTATGTCTATTAATGATTAAGATAGTGTTTTAGAGGCTTAAAATTAAAATAAATCCAATCTTAAGCATGGAATACACTAATATTTTTAAAAGATTGTTTTCCTGCCTTTTGATAGAAAACCATTTTTGAATCTATCTTTTGACAATTATATAAGCTATGTTTGTCAAAATAAACTAATTTTTATGATTGGGACATTAATATTTACTTTTTGTGAATTTTTGGTATTTTTCTGACAATGTTCATTTTTTAATGAATAGTGAAAAATATTGCATTTTACATCAAAACCGCTTCTTAATATAATTTATTTATATGATTAGATTATCTTTGGAATTGGTCTTAATGTGTAATCTGAATATATTTTTACCATTTAATCCAATGGTGGTCATTGGAATAAATTTCACATTGAAATTTGACTTAAACTGGTATCAATCTTTTGATACTTATTGTTTCATAAAAACACGCTATTTGTCATGACAGCGGGAATTAATTATTAAATAAATTAATGTGAATTATATGTTTTGAATTTTGTAAAATAGACTTCATTTTTGAATTCGGAATATCAAATATAGCTTAGGGTGAATCTTTGGTAATTTTCGGAAAAACTTTAATTTTTGATGAATAGTGAAACCACTAAGTGGTACTTAAAAAAAATGATTTTCCGTTTAAATGAAAGTTTACCACTAATGTGTATTGAATTTTGAAAATCCAACATACATGGTTGTCTTTAAGATGTAAAATGTGGTTCAATGAGATTATAATAATTTTTTGGTGAATAGTAACTTATTAAGTTTTTAATCGCGATTAGAATTAATAAGTGTAGTTTAAGGTAAAAATAATGTTTTAATACTATGAGATGAGCTTGAAACATATCCTACCCTCATTGGTTGTGTCATGGCCGAACAAGACAAGCCATGGGTATACTTGGGGACCCCATGGAGCCACTTTGGTTTGGAAATGACATAAATAACTTTTTATTTAATTTTAAAGTAAAAATGACACAAACATGGGTTATGTTACTAAAACAATTTTTATATGGGGTTATACAAGTCATATTTTTGACTATAAGTATTCATTAGAAATATACAAATATTCCCTACATCATAGTATTTTTTTTATAATTTTTAGACATTAAATAAATTAATTTAATTATGACATCATGATGATGCAACGATGACCTCATTAATGAACAATTTAAATAAAATGAAACGATAATATAAAATCTAAGACCTACACTTGTCCAAAAACTATTGGATGGGAATATTTCCAATCCTTATCATCGTATCTTCGAAATATATCAATGTGGGACATTAGAAATTCGAAACACTTTTGAAAATAAAATAATAGTTTCATGATTTCCAAAAGTGCCTCTCCTCTCCTCTTATAAAAGGCCCCCACCTCTACCTCATTTCACACACTCCTCAAGCCTTTGGCTCGTCCATCCCCTGCCCATTTACTCTCTACACATCCATCTCCTCATACTAGAGGATTCCCTTTGGGAAGAATCCTTTCAAAGGAAGCCTTTAGGCTCAAATCAAAAGGAGTTACACTTTTAAAGGTAATTCATTCTCTCAGGTTCATTTGTTTTATTTTTCTTCTCCAACCCCCTAAACTCTTTTTATTTACTTATTTTGTAACAACACCAGTATATTCAATATACTAGGATGTTGTTATAAGATTTATTCGAGCTACACTCTCACACATCTACATCAAATGGTTTAAGAACATACGGTTTCCGTGGATGGCGAAATTCTGCCTCCCGAAACGATGATTGTTCAATACTCATTTAACACCTTCAAAGGTAGCCATTATGATGTCACTATTTTTATATCTGATATATAATATGTTTATTATTTCCTTAATCTTCTGTATTTTTCATTTATGGCATACCATTATTGTTTCCATTATGGATAAACACGATATCTTCATTTTAAGAAGTGCGGACTACCGCCCCCTGAATGTGATTTGATTCGTTAATACCATATGTGGGATGTGTGAAGGATAAAGTTAATGATATTATAAATGTTATTATAATGGAATTATAATATACTCTTATATCATTATGATTCCATTACAGAAAATACGAAATAGAAATGGAAGTAGCGTTCATGAGTACGTACAGCTTACCGTCTCCATGAACGGTGCATTTCATTTCTTACCTCTAAATGTGATGTAATATTATAAATACATGTATATGATGAATATATATGATATATATGTTATCCAAATCATTAATATCATTCTGGATATAACTAACCTTTGACCAAATTAACAACATGTAAGCGTAAGAAGTCTATTTTTGACTTAAGAACCAAATACCGACAAAATGAACATTATTAACTTAAATGATTACATTATGTTCATAACATGGTATAATAGGAATAATGAACATGAAAAAGGTTCTTAAACAAGTATATATTAACTCATGTTTATTATTTATGAGATTAAAGAACGGTCGGGTCAAGTCGGATACGAGGTATGGGACTTCGTCTCAATCTCCTTTCATTGAGGCATATTTTGTTTTATACACAACCTTATTTTATACGGTGTATAAACCCATTTGACTTTTACATTTATCCAAAAGTAATCTTTTTTATATGAATCATTTTACTAAACGAAAAAAGGGAATGTTTTTGTCGTACGTATGCGGCGACAAAGACTTCTCCGCCGCCGTGACTGTTATTTGAGTTTCGGCTTCCTCTACAAGCCATACCTTGTTTTTAAAAGAAAAATAAATACCATGTATTACTTTTCATTTATTTTGGTATTGAAAATGGTTTTCATAATGTTTTTATATCAATGTGTTTTATTGATATCTTGTGATTGAAAGGTGGAAGTGTTATGTTTCCTTTATGCATGTTTTATGTGATATGATTATGTTGAGGTTCTTGGGCATTATTATGAAGACGGGTGGTTTCGTGATAAACTAAGGGTGGGTGAGCCCGATATAGCTCTCCAATGAATTGGGTAACGCGAAGGAGTGAAACGTTAAGGTTTCTCCAAAGAGATTTAGGGAATATACCGTGATGGGTATTCCAAATGTAACCAAGAGGGTTAATCCCTACGTAATAATGTTATGAATGCCTCAAGTTACCTTTATGTCTTATTATTTCTTTGATTTATTCCTGATTTGATGAGGTATGTTAAAGTGATTATGTTTTATGGGTAAAGTATGATCTCATCCTTATGTATATATGTACCCATGTTACCTTTCCATATTTTTATATCCCTTACTGAGCTTTTTATGCTCATCCCAAGTTTTTTTGAAATGTTTTTCATAGGTCAAGGGAAAGTTACATGATATGATGATAGTGTCAAGGAAGTGTCAAGAAAGAATACATGTTTATTTTAAATATGTTTCCATTTATGGGAATGAAGAATACTATCTTTATGTAACCACTTTGTTTATATGTGGAATGTAATACAAGTTTTATGATCTAATTCTCTAAAAATCTAAACCCGAAAAGATCCGCAATGTGTAATATTGTAATAACTCAAGATTAAGTAAGGTTTAAGGTTGGGGCCTTATAGTTGGTATCAAAGGGAGGTTTAGATAACTTTAGGAGTTAGAATTATATTAAATGATTATCCAAAAATATTTTTTTTGAAATGAAATAGCATTTGAAGATTACCATGTTGCTTCATCTAAGACATGTTTGTTCAGAATGGTTTTCCGCAGAGGAAACAGGGAAGCAGTGCTAGGAAGGCATACAGAAGGAAATAACCTTCCAAATTAGCATCCTGAGATGGTCGGAATTGGGACTGAACAGTTTTTTGCAGTAATGGCGCAGTTGACTCAAGCGATAAATGGTGGTGGTATCCATGCACGAGATCAACCAGATCAACCGCAGAGGAACATGTCAGTGGTGGAACATTTCATGAGGCAACATCCCCCATCATTCAGAGGATCATCTGACCCTGTGTTAGCTGAAGGGTGGATTAAATCACTGGAGAATATTTTCGATGTCATGGGGTGTTCAGACAATCAAAAGGTTAGTCTTGCTATTTACCGTTTGGAGGGTGAGGCAGATCTGTGGTGGTCTATGGTTAAAAATATCAGGGACGCCGATGAGATTGATTCTCCTGACTGGGATGAATTCAAATGAATGTTTCTTGAAAAGTATTTTCTTAAGGATATTCGACTTAGTATGGAGAAAAAATTCTTGTAATTGAGGAAAGAGGAAGACTTAGTGGCTACCTATGAAGAAAGGTTCACTCGATTGGCAAGGTATGCTAAAATTTTATCCGAGAACTTGAAAGTAAAATCAATCGTTTTTACTCAGGATTAAAGCCAAAATATCGAAGGGAATTAGCTTCTCGTGAGTTTAAAAGTTATGAAAACTTGTTCGATGTGCTGAGAAGGTGGAAATGGAGTTTGTCGATGATTAAGTGTTCTATAACAACCAACAGAAGAAGAGACCGAGGTGGCAGGAGAAAGGTAAGAATTCTTCAAAAAAGTCTGATGGTAAGAAAACTAAGTTTCCAGTTTGTGATAAATGTGGCAAAAGGCATGTTGGGGAATGTCTTCTGAATTTTGATAAGTGCTACTGATGTGGTAAGATGGGACATAAGGCTCGTGATTGCACTGAAAAGGATCAAGGTGAAGGTAAGACCAAATTTTATTTACAGTTAGTGAAATGTTATAAGTGCAATGAGATGGGTCAATATGCAAACGAGTGTTCGACAAAGATCTTGAGTGATGGGAAGCAGTTAGACTACAAGAAGAAAGGGGTGGTGAAATCCTTTGCAACTACTTTAGCAGATATCGGGCCATCAAATGAAGTTGTATCAGGTACTTTGTTTGTTTTTTCAGATTATGCCAGTGTGTTGTTTGATTCGGGGTCTACACATTCTTTCATCTCTGAAACCTTTTCTAGTAAAATGAGAATACCATCCCAAGAAATGACTCATGAACTTTTGGTAAAAACATCTGGGGGGAATGTTGATGCAAAAAGAATTTATAAGAATCTTCCTATCCATTTATGTGGAAAGAAACTACTTGCAAACATTATTGTTCTACCTCTAGTAGAGTTTGATGTTATCCTGGGTATGGATTGGATCTCTATTTACCATGCTAAGATTGACTGTAGAGCTAACGAAGTTTCTTTTCGGAAATACTTTCAGTTTGTGTACAAGAATGAACCCTTACTGTTGATGACTTATCAAGAGGCCGAGAAACTTGTAAAAGATGGAAATGAATGTTACCTTTCACACATTGTTGAAAAAAAGGGAACTATTCAGATTAATGATGTGCCAGTGGTAAATGAGTATCCTGATGTTTTTTCTAATGAGTTTCCTGGAATAATACCGGATTGGGAAGTTGAATTTACTGTTGACTTAGTTCTTGATGCTAAGCCAATTTCAAAACCCCCTTATCGAATGGCTCAAATTGAACTTTTAGAGTTAAAAGAGCAATTGAAAGATTTATTAGAGAAAGGATTCATCCGACCTAGCACATTACCATGGGGTGTTCCTGTTTTATTTGATAAAAAGAAAGATGGTTCTATGAGAATTTGCATTGATTATAGGGCCTTGAATAATATCACTTTTAAGAACAAATATCCTTTTCCTCAAATCGATGATTTGTTTGATCGGCTCCAGGGAGCTCAGTTTTTTTTCAAACATTGACTTGAGATCGGGGTACCATCAGCTGAAGGTAAAGGAGGGAGATATTCCGAAGACCGCGTTCCGTACAAGATATGGCCACTATGAATTTGTAGTAATGCCATTTGGGATAACCAATGCACCTGCTGTATTCATGGACTTAATGAATAGAATTTTCCATGAGTTCTTGGATAAGTTTGTGGTGGTTTTTATTGATGATAGTTTGGTGTTTTCTAAAAGTAAAGAGGAGCATGAAAAAAATTTAAGGGTTATCTTGCAAACCTTAAAAGAAAAGAAACTGTATGGAAAATTCAGCAAGTGTGAGTTTTGGTTGCAAAAAATTTCTTTCCTTGGTCACATTGTTTCTAAAGATGGGATAACCGTTGATCCTGCAAAAACAAAGGTTGTGGAAGACTGGCCAAGACCCACAAATGTAACCGAGATTCGTCGTTTTCTTGGTTTGGCAGGCTATTACCGAAGGTTTTATAGAAATTTTTCACGGTTATCTAGTCCAATGACTAAGCTAACTCGGAAGGGTGTTACGTTTATTTGGACAAAAGAATGTGATGATTGTTTTCAGGAATTAAAAAGAAGATTGGTGAATGCTCCAGTTTTGGCACTACCTTCCAGGAATAGTGAGTTTGTTATCTATAGTGATGCTTCATTGAAAGGACTTGGTTGTGTCCTAATGCAGAATGATTAGGTAATTTCTTATGCTTCACGACAGTTGAAAACTCATGAGTTAAATTACCCTAGACATGATTTGGAATTAGCTACTGTTGTTTTCGCTTTAAAAATTTGTAGACATCATTTGTATGGAGTAAAGTGTGAAATATATACTGATCACAAATGATTAAAGTATATATTCACTCAGAAAGAGTTAAACATGACACAGAGGAGATGGCTGGAATTAATCAAGGATTATGATTGTACAATTCATTACCATCCGGGAAAAGAAAATAAAGTGGCTGATTCTTTGAGTCGAAAAAGTAATGCTTCATTAGCAATGTTGCATTTGGAACGTGATCCTTTGGTTAAGGATTTGATGAACTTTGGCATAGAAGTTTTTGGTGCAGGAAGTTCTTCTATTTTGTTTCAGGTATCTGTGAGATCATCTCTATCAGATAGAATCAAGCAAGCATAGAAGCAAGACAGTGAGTTGCAGAAAAAAGTAGAGCTGGTTCAGAAAGGTAAGTTGCCTGAATTCAACATTGATAATGATTGCGTTTTGAGATTTGGGAAGAGATTGTGTGTTCCTATTGATTCACAGTTAAAGAGAGAGTTGTTATGTGAAGCTCATAGTTCTCCATTTTTAGTTCATCCAGACAGTACAAAGATGTATAGAGATATGCGGGAGTAATACTGGTGGGATGGAATGAAAATAGATATTTCTAATTTTACTGTGAAGTGTTTGACATGTCAACAGGTTAAAGTAGAGAAGCAGTTACCAAAAGGGATGCTTCAGCCTTTACCAGTGCCGGAGTGGAAATGGGAGAATATATCCATGGACCTTGTTGTGGGATTACCGAAGACATCTCAAGGTAATAATGCAGTATGGGTTATTGTTGATCGCTTGACTAAATCTGCTCATTTACTTGCTATACGAGATACTTTTTCCCTAGATCAACTTTCCCATTTGTATCTTAAAGAGATAGTCAGGTTACATGGAGTTACCCTATCCATTGTATCTGATCGTGATCCCAGGTTCACTTCTAACTTTTGGAAAGGCCTTCAGAAGTCATTGGGCACTGAATTAAATTTTAGTACAGCTTTTCATCCTCAATCAGATGGGCAGTCAGAATGAACAATTCAGACATTGGAGGATATGCTACGAGCTTGTTCTATGGATTATCATGGAAGTTGGGACCAACATCTTTCTTTGGTTGAATTTTCATATAATAACAGTTTTCATTCCAGTATACAGATGGCACCATTTCAGGCATTATATGGGAAGCGGTGTCGAACTCCGGATTTTTGGGATGAAGTGGGTGAAAGGAAGTTGATGGGACCGGAATTTGTAGAAGAGATGGTAAGAAATGTTCAGCTGATTCAGAAGCACATGAGAACAGCTCAGAGCAGGCAGAAGAGTTATGCAGATAACCGGAGGAAGGATCTATCTTTTGAGGTAGGTGATCATGTTTTTCTCAAAGTATCACCATGGAAAA
This sequence comes from Viscum album, assembly GCA_963277665.1. Lineage (NCBI taxonomy): Eukaryota > Viridiplantae > Streptophyta > Magnoliopsida > Santalales > Viscaceae > Viscum > Viscum album. The sequence continues at coordinate 2,097,124,436 of OY728159.1, read as the reverse complement.
GTGTGATGCAATTTGGTAAGAAAGGAAAGTTGAGTCCAAGGTTCATTGGACCAAATGAAATTCTGGAGAGAGTTGGATCAGTTGCATACCAGGTGGCTTTACCTCCGAGTTTATCTCAGGTACACAATGTTTTTGACGTTTCGATGTTGAGAAAGTATATGCCAGATCCATCTCATGTTTTGAGTCCAGAGGTAGTTCGAATGGAAGAGAACCTATCTTATGAGGAACAACCAGTCCAGATTCTTGACCATAGGGAGAAAGTGTTACAGAATAAGGTGATTAATCAGGTAAAGGTTTGGTTGAAAAACCACATGATGGAAGCGGCAACATGGGAATCTGAAAATTCAATGAGGGATAAGTACCCCCATTAATTTGATAAGTAATAAATTGCGGGGATGAAATTTTCAAAAGGGGGGAAGGATGTAACATCCCAAGTAAGTAATGAATAATAGACATTTTTATCTATGTCTATTAATGATTAAGATAGTGTTTTAGAGGCTTAAAATGAAAATAAATCCAATCTTAAGCATGGAATACACTAATATTTTTAAATGATTATTTTACTGCCTTTTGATGGAAAACCATTTTTGAATCTATCTTTTGAAAATTTTATAAGCTATGTTTGTCAAAATAAACTAATTCTTTATTATTGGGACATCAGAATTTACTTTGTGTGAATTTTTGGTATTTTCCTGACAATGTTCATTTTTTAATTAATAGTGAAAAATACTGCATTTTACATCAAAACTGCTTCTTAATCTAATTTATTTATATGATTAGATTATATTTTGAATTGGTCTTAATGTGTAATCTGAATATATTTTATTACCATTTAATCCAATGGTGGTCATTGGAATAAATTTCACTTTGAAATTGGACTTAAACTAGTATCAATCTTTTGATACTTATTGTTTCATAAAAACATGCTATTTGTCATGACAGCGGGAATTAATTATTAAATTAATTAATGTGACTTATATTTTTTGAATTTCGTAAAATAGACTTCATTTTTGAATTTGGAATATCAAATATATCTTAGGGTGAATTTTTGGTAATTTTCTGAAAAACATCAATTTTTGATGAATAATGAAACAACTAAGTGGTACTTATAAAAACTAATTTTCCGTTTAAATGAAAGTTTACCACTAATGTGTATTGAATTTTGAAAATCCTACATACATGGTTGTCATTAAGAAGTAAAATTTGGTTCAATGAGATTATAATAATTTTTTGGTGAATAGTTTCTTATTAAGTTTTTAATCGCGATTAGAAGTAATTAGTGTAGTTTAAGGTATAAATAATGTATTAATAGCATGAGATGAGCTTGAAACATGTCCTACCCTCATTGGTTGTGTCATGGACGACCACGAAAATCCATGTGTCAACTTGGGGACCCCATGGAGCCACTTTGGTTGGGAAATGACATAAATAACTTTGTATTTAATATTAAAGTAAAAATGACACAAACATGAGTTATGTTACTAAAACAATTTTTATATAGGGTTATACAAGTCATATTTTTGACTATAAATATTCATTAGAAAGATAAAAAGATTTCCTACATCATAGTAATTTTTTATAATTTTTATACATTAAATAAATTAATTTAATTATGACATCATGATGATGCAACAATGACCTCATTAATGAACAGTTTAAATAAAATGAAACAATAATATAAAATCTAACACATAAACTTGTCAAAAAACTATTGGATTGAACTATTTCGAAGCCTTATCATCTTATCTTAGAAATATATCAATGTGGTACCTTAGAAATTCGAAACACTTTTGAAAATAAAATAATAGTTTCATGATTTCCAAAAGTGCCCCTCCTCTCCTCTTATAAAAGGCCCCCACCTCTACCTCATTTGACACACTTCTCAAGCCTTTGGCTCGGACATCCCTTGCCCATTTACTCTCTCCACATCCCTATACTCATCCTAGAGGATTCACTTTGGGCATAATCCTTTCAAAGGAAGCCTTTAGGATCAAATCAAAAGGAGATACACTTTTAAAGGTAATTCATTCTCTCATGTCCATTTGTTTTATTTTGCTTCTCCAACCCCCTAAATTCCTTTTATTTACTTCTTTTTTAACAACACCAGTATCTTAAATATACTAGGATATTGTTATAATATTTATTTGAGCTAAACTCTCACACAACTACATCAAATGGTTAAAGAACATACGATTTCTGTGGATGACAAAATTCTGCCTCCCGAAACGATGATTGTTCAATACTCATTTAACACCTTCAAAGGTGTCCATTATGATGTCACTATTTTTATATATGATATATAATATGTTTATTATTTCCCTAATCTTCTGTATTTTTCATTTATGGCATACAATTATTGTTTCCATTATGGGTAAACACGATATCTTCATTTTAGGAAGTGCGGACTACCGCCCCTGAAAGTGATTTGATTCATTAATACCATATGTGGGATGTGTAAAGGATAAAGTTAATGATATTATATATTTTATTATACTGGAATTATAATATACTCATATATCATTATGATTCCATTCCAGAAAATACGAAATAGAAATGGAAGTAGCGTTCATGCGTACGTACGGCTTACCGTCTCCATGAACGGTGCATTTCATTTCTTACCTCTAAATGTGATGTAATATTATAAATACATGTATATGATGAATACATATGATATATATGTTATCAAAATCATTAATATCATTCTGGATATAACGAACCTTTGACCAAATTAACAACATGTAAGTGTAAGAAGTCTATTTTTGACTTAAGTACCAAATACCGACAAAATGAACATTATTAACATAAATGATTACATTATGTTCATAAAATGGTATAAAAGGAATAATGAAATTGAAAAAGGTTCTTAATCAAGTAGAGATTATCTCATGTTTAGTATTCAGGAGATTAAAGAACGGTCGGGTCAAGTCGGATACGAGGTATGGGACTTCGTCTCAATCTCCTTTCATTGAGGCATATTTTGTTTTATACACAACGTTATTTTATAAGGTGTATAAACCCCTTTGAATTTTACGTTTATCCAAAAGGAATCTTTTTTATATGAAGAGTTTTACTAAATGACAAAGGGGAATGTTTTTGTCGTACGTATGCGGCGACAACGACTTCTCTGCCGCCGTGACCGTTATTTGAGTTTCGGCTTCCTCTACAAGACATACCATGTTTTTAAAAGAAAAATAAATACCATGTTTTACTTTTCATTTATTTTGGTATTGAAAATGGTTTTCATAATGTTTTTATATCAATGTGTATTATTGATATCTTGTGATTGAAAGGTGGAAATGATATGTTTCCTTCATGCATGTTTTATGTGATATGATTATGTTGAGGTTCTTGGGCATTATTATGAAGACGGGTGGTTATGTGATAAACTAAGGGCAGGTGAGCCCGATATAGCTATCCAATGCATTGGGTAACATGAAGGATTGACACGTTAAGATTTCTCCGAAAATATTTATGGAATATACCATGATGGGTAATCCAAACGTAACCAAGAGGGTTACTCCCTACGTAAGAATGTTATGAATGCCTCAGGTTACCTTTATGTCTTATGATTTCTATGATTTATTCATGATTTGATGAGGTATGTTAATGTGCTTATGTTTTATGGGTAAAGTATTATCTCATCCTTATGTATATATGTACCCATGTTTCCTTTCCATATTTTTATATCCCTTACTGAGCTTTTTATGCTCATCCCAAGTTTTTTTGAAATGTTTTTCACAAGTCAAGGGAAAGGTACATGATATGATGATAGTGTCAAGGAAGTGTCAAGAAAGAATCCATGTTTATTTTAAATACGTTTCCATTGATGGGAATGAAGAATACTATCTTTATGTAACCACTTTGTTTATATGTGGAATGTAATGCAAGTTTTATGATCTAATTCTCTAAAACTCCAAACCTGAAAAGATCCTCAATGTGTAATCTTGTAATAACTCAATATTAAGTAAGGTTTAAGGCTGGGGAATTATTATAAATGAGGTTAACCTACTTTCTACCAAGGAAAAAGTACAAAGTAAGGGGTTTCTTATCTCACTTTTCATTTTGTGAGATTTCCATTGTTCACCACTTATTTATTTCATGTGGTGTGTGTACTACCCTTGTTTGTATTAATTGTGTAATATAATTTAATTCATGGATATTTACATCATCATTGTATGATCCTTCTTTCAGGGGTGTATGTTTCATAAGATACCAAATCAATAATGAAATTTTAAATTACAATTTCCACTCCTTCGGCTTTATGCATACTTCATTGATTATTTTACTCCATGATTATGTGTGGAATCCCTATTCATTTGTTTATATCATAATTTCCACTCCCCATTCTATGGATATCATTTTGATACACATAATCACTCCATTGATAAATTCTAATGTCATCGGTATGAACTTGATAAGAGTAATTTTTACTCAATCTCCATTTGTTGAGTTAAAAAACTGATTCATTGGTGTTGTTTTTACAAGAATATGTGTGAATGTCCATTGATTGTTTTACACTTAATATCCATTAATATTGAGTTTATTTATATTTTTCACACATAATTATGTCATTGATTTATCCTTAACACAATGATGCGGCCTTTATGAGAGATTTCATCTCAATTTACATTCCATTAACACTCCTCTGTTGTTATACACAGAATCACTTTTATATAGTGAATATAATGTACTTTGACATAGTATATCATGAATCCATTTATTCTCATGATATTACAAAGTTTTTAATACCTCAATTATTTGTATTCATGTGTCTCTATTTTTGTTCGAAAGTATAACTAACATATAATTTTAAAATGTTTTAAAGATTTATTATTCTAAATCATTCTCATTAATGTCCAAGTTTTAAAAACAGTTTTACGGATTTATTTATATGAACATTAAGGTGTAAAATAAAAAGTACTTTTAAATGTTTCAAATTGGTATTGGACACTTTGATTAAAAAACTATTTTAAATGGCTTCTTGACAAATAGTGTGACTTTTAAATGTTTTCAAGAAAAAGAGGGATATTTCTCTCAATAGTTTGATGATTATTTTAATCTATGTCAATATCCTTCATTATTCTCGATTGAGGTTATTCCGATACAATAAAATCATCCATATTGTATCGAATGAGTTATTTTTTACTGTGGATGTTCTATTTTTATACCATTCATGTTTTGTGGTTTAAGTATTGAAATTTTGTATGATAGTTCTAATACGAATGTTTCTGTTATGTTTCAAACTTTTCATATGAGAAATGCATTGGACTTATTAAGTGACGGGTGGAGCCCGCTATAGCTCTTGGATGCATCGGTAGGTCTCATGAGACAATCTAGTGTCTTGGAACAAGGCCTTGCAAAAATCTTATTTGTAGTCTTGGCACAAGGCCTTGACTCTTGGTAATGATAGTCTGTCACTAAGCATTCCATAATTTTGAAAGTGGTTATTGATATTTCATGTGATTATTTGACTAGTAGAATATCCATTTGAATAAGTAAATAGAATTATTTAATTTTATCTTTCCCATATTATGTTTAAATTCAAAAGGCTTTTGTTTCAGTTATAGATTACCTTAAATGTGTATGCTTATTTATGAAAGTTTTTGCTATATTTTTATCCTTACTGAGCATCTGAGCTCACCCCTTTCTATGATTTATGTTTCCCAGGATGTGAAGAAGTATTTTATTATTTTACTATAGGGATATTGTGATGATATGAGTGTGTTATATGGAGACAAGATGTGGTTCTAGTTTTTCACTTTATGATGTATTGTAAACTTTATGAATGTATCTAGTAATTACAAGGCTACTTAACTGATCAGTCTTTCGAGACTTGATCTTTTGTGATCACAACAATGTCATGTAATAATGCACCGACTATGGGTAACTGGGGTTGGTGCGTTACACGCTATGTACTTTGTTTTTCATTAAATGGATCGGTGTCACATCTGAAAGATAGAACACATCTCTTCTCGGCCTAGTTCATCCAGGAGCGTCTGTCAGCCGTGATTCTTCTCTGGACCACCAACTGAGTATATTTTCTCCGATTAGATTGACGTCTATTGCATTGGGATTTCCACAGTAAGATATTCCTTCTCCAAGAGCTTTGTTTCCCGATTCCTCCTCTTTCTCAAGGTATCCTCTGTCGAATGTTTTAGATGTTTTTGTAGATCTATGGATTTCGAAGGAGATTCAGGGTCTGATATTCCAGTATATAGATCTTCAAATTCCATGTTAGGGGTATTGTTCCTTTCTAGATAATGTGTTTGAGTTGTATGTTCAAAAGTTCCCAATACCCATGAACGGGGTATTGCGTGTTGACAGTTTTACCCTTTTATTTTTTCTACTATGCCTTTTGTGCTTTATTAGAAGTTTGTTTATTTTAAATAAGGTTATTTACCTTAAAATGACTATTTTTTCCATTTTTCATGATTTTAATGGTTTGGTCTATCATTGCATGATAGGATGCTGTTTTTATCCCATGCCTAGAATTGTAGGATGGAATATTTTTATCTAACATCTTGTTATGTTGTATATTGTTTAGCCAAGTTATTCATGAGGTTTACTTTGGCCGCTATGAAATGTTGTTCCTGATTGACTGACACAGGCCTATGAGAGCCTAGTGTAGTAGACCATAGAGACAATAGATGTTTAGGGCTTCTATATAGTGTTGTTACTTTGCGAGACCATATGGTGAATTTACAAAAGTGCTTCCTTCTTCAAAGTGAATGTAGTTCCTCGATGTGGGCCACAGGGGGAATGGAGCATTGAGGGCTTCCACAGAGAACCATTTAGTTATCAATATGAGACTAGAGGAGGAATTGATGGTGATTTCTTAGTCAGAGAGTCTATGCTTAAGCTTAACTAGCGGAGTTCGACTATGTGTACTTCCCAGAGGGTTGCTTGTGTTTCCTTAAGCTGAATCATAGGGGATAGACTGTGTGTACTTCCCATATGGTTTCCAGTGTTTTTTTGTTGATCCTAATGGGTTAGGTTGGGAGTACTTCTCAAAGGGTTACTTTCATTGATTAGCTTCTTACTTGATATGTGAAATTAAATGCATTGGAAACTATAGGAATGTTTTCTTTGAGTAATTCCTTATTTACTACTTCATTTTAGTTACTACCTGCCATATATATTCACTGACATTTATGCATAGATATTTAGGTTTTTGGCTTCTGGGATTAGTCTCACACCCTCTTTGGGTCATGCTTTTGGTCCCAAACATATTATATTACTACTGTTATAGATAAGGACAAGCACCCTTCTACATCAGGTTCATGATTGCTGTGGAGCTGCAGAGCGTGGGACCAAGTTGAGGCATTCAATGCTGAAGAGTTGTTTACCTATTTTTTATTTTTACATGGTTTTGTATGTATTCTATCAGTGTGACTTGTTTGGCTGTTTTCCTAGACATATGTATCATGTATCATCTATATATGTGCTCCAGTTGTTTCTTACTTTAAGTCTTCCATTATTTACTTTTGAATGGTATGTTTACTACTTTAGTTATCCTCATCTGTATTTTTTCTACTATGTTACTCTGCCAATGAGGGTTTAGTTTACACAGTATCACACCCAAGTTCACTACTGCTAGAATTAAGCCTCTGGCGTTTGGGGAAATGTGCTTGAGGCCATGTGACCAACTAGGTATGGGGAACCTCTGGGTGGCTTCTGAAACCACGATGTTAAAATGTGGAATCAAAGGGATTATATTCTTCTTGAGATATTGTTTGAATATAATATCTAGGGATAAGAATGAATAGGTTCTTTTTAATAACATGTTTCTGGGAGTAGCTAACCTGTGTATAGGGAAAAGCCAATCTACCTAATTTATTGCAATTTTTCAGGTTATACAATTTCACTGTTGATTTGATTTCACCATTGGGTGATTAACATGTATTGGATTATTATCATTGATGTTATTGAGGTTCTATTTCAATTTCAACCCGATGAGAAGACGGTATTCCATATAATGATTCATATATGTACTTGGTAGTAATCACATGTCATGAATTCATATCATGCCTTATAGGGTGAATTAGCGATTCCTTGTTATTGTTATATATTTTTTGCTAGATATGCATGCTATTGTGATAGATTCCTTGATAGAATACCTTCTATTTGATAGGGTTTTGGATTGTGTATTGTGTTGTTTGAATGAACACCAAAAATTGGATCTTGAGATGTTATGAGCACTCATGAAACACAATTTTGTGGATCATGGACTTTTATTCCTTGTGTGTAACATGAATAAGATAAAATGGTTTGATTCGTGGGGAGTATGGGACCTTGCAGAATGGAATTTGTCACTTTAATGTTCGTTTCAGTGTTTTTCTAGGTTCTGGAGTTGTTTTTGAGGCTTACTCTCTAGAAAAACCCATAATACATGTCGTGTAATGATGAATACATGACATGTGTCCTTCTATTAAGGAAGAATCTATTTTTCATAAGTACATGTCGTTTACCATATGTACACAACATGTATTCTCTAATCGTGTCTCAGACTGTTTGAGAAGGGACCCAGATTTTGGAATTCATTTGTAGGACACGTCGTGTACCGGATGTACACACCATGTTGTAGAACCATGTTACCGGCCATGGAACTTACAACACAGGTCAGTTGAGACTTTTCTAATACACATTTTCTATGTTTGGAACATGGTAAATAGTGTAACCCGAGTATCTGGGAATGTATCAAGCAACACAGGTCCGTTAAATCTTCTTCTACACATCGTGTCTAGCACAAACATGCTGGGTAGTTTCATCCATGTGTACTTTCGTGTAACTAACAACACATGCAGTTGAAACCTATGTAGTACATAGTGTGTCTATCTGGAGCACACCATGTACAGTGATACATGTATCTAGCTATATCACTAATGAAATGGGTCAGTGAAGCTCATCTTGTAAACGTTGTCTCTGGAACGAACATGTTGTGTAGTCTTCCTTCAGTTGAACTATATCGATTAGCCGTATACAGGAACTCAGGCATGGGAAGATAATTCAAGTACATGCCATTTGTTAGAACAACACAAAATGTGTTTGGGGTTTTACACAACCAGTTTTGGTTGGAGTACACACCCATGTTAAAGGTTTAAGGTATCTTGTCTTCTAGGAATTTTACACGTCGTGTATCCATGTTTTGTAAAAAAAGAATTGATTTATTTCAGTCACTACTAATCATCATCTAAGGTGTGCACTTGACCTTGTAGTGTCATGATTCTAATACGTCCTCTGGTTGTCTTCCAGGTACAGGGTAGTGGTCATACATCAGACATGGTTTATCAGGGACTACCAGGTGATCCTCTAGTTGTGCCCGTCATGGCACCAGCTGCAATTCCGGACACAGGTGTTGATGAACAGTTTTGAGAGGTCTTCATTAGGTTCATGTAGACCTTTTTGAGGACTACCTCATCCATCCTCTTATATGGGAGAGCTGACATGGGTTTTCCAGAAGCATCATCTTTCCACCTTCTTAGGGGAAGGAGGACCTCAGGCTGTAGTGTCATGGTTATAAGCAAAGCTGTTTATGTTAGATCATTTGGAGACACCTCCAGATAGTTGGGTGATTCTTTCTACGTATATGCTGTGGGTCTTCACTAAGAGATGGTGGTATGTGATCTCATAGGTGGTACGCCAGCATGTTATGGCCTGGGATGAGTTCTAGCATGCCTTATATAACTACGTCTATCCAGTTGATTTGAGAGACGATCGAGCCCAATAGTTCATGAGTCTGGAGCAGGGTACTCTTTCTGTTATCGATTATTTGAATCGATTAATTGGGCAGCAGTGCTTCATGCCCATTACAGGAGGTGATGAGTTATTCCTGGCAAGGAAGTTTGAGGATGGCCTTAGGCACGACATTGGATCCCTGATGAACATCTTTCGGTTGACTATTATCACTTTTATAGTCAACCAGGTGATAATCAGGGAGCACAATATGTGGGATTATGGAGTTGTTAGCCTTGGAGGCTCCACATATGGAGTTAGTGTCCCTGCAATAGACAGTAGGAAGCGACAGAGGGAGTCGACGAGTAGAGATCCAAGTATTAGAGAGACATCCTCTAGTGTCAAAGTGGTATCCTACCTGGGTGGGAAGAGCAATTATTTGAGGCCAGATTGCACAAGAGTCCCTGTGGAGTTCCAATCATGAAGAAAGCTGGGTAATATTTATAGTTTATGTTAGATATTCTCACCAGAAACTGGTGACAGGGGTTCTTCTATGACTCCCCATTCTAAAACAACACCACTAGTTTCTCACAAGTTAGCGAAATAGACTCCTTCCTACCATTCAGGCTGAGGTAAAGGTCATGGCTGTGATTCCCAGTCACCAGACATTCATCAACAACAAGGTGGATCAACTCGTAGTGGTCTGGTAGGGAATCAGTGCCAAGATGTTGGTCTGAATTTTGATGTGTAGAGGAACTAGTAAGATCTAGATCCCTGACCCTCTAGAGTTCGAGGAATGATTCTAGTTTCCTCTGTTTTAGCTTCTTCTCTTTTCAATACAGGGGATTCACATAGCTTTATATCTATTATTGTCATGGAGATCCTTGGGCTCTGTATCTTTTCTTCTTCTGATATCGTGACGCTAGACACTCTATTGAGGACTAGAACTCCTAGTGTATGACAGAGTAAGGATCTCCCTCTTGTGGTTTGTGGGTGTCACTTGTTGTACGACCTCTAGGTCTTGGAGATGACGAGTTATGATGTTATTCATGGAATATACTATTTAGTAACCTTCCTGGCTATTGTCAAGTGCTATTGCTATATGGTGAGTTTCACGTAACCAGTGGGAAGATCTTTTCTTCATAAGGGAGAATTTGATGTCTAGGAGAGCAGAGCAGGACCCAAGCATCATGGTTTGTGATGGATTAAAGTGGATATTTCTAGTGTATATCTAGATGACCAGGGGACTTCATAGATGGACTATACTCCAGTGATTGATAATTTTAGTGATGTCTTTCTATAGTACTTTTCAGGTTTTCCTCTAGAAGGAGAGGTGTAAATTTCTATTGAGAATGTTCCAGGAGCAGAAGCTCTATCCATTCCTCTTTATAGGATGGATAGAGTAATGTTACATGGGCTCAAGAAGCAGTTGGAGGAGTTGCAGGAAAAGGGTTACATCCGACCCAGTACTTCTCCTTGGGGTTCGCATGTCCTGTTTACAAAAGAAGGTGGATGGTATCCTTTATCTTCGTGTGTATTATTTTATATTGAACTGGTTGAAGACTAATGTAACATCCTGAGAAATTTATTTTGTTTATAAATAAAACAGATGAAGGAATGCTTCAATAAAAAGATTTTATAAATATTTTCAATAATAAAATGTGTTTTGAATCGAATTTAACTTATTGTTGTATATTTTTATAAATTAATATTTTATAATATTTATATAATTTAAATATCATAAAAATTTATTCAAGGATATATATATATTAGTATTATTTTTAATAATAAATTCATTTAACTGATTATTTTGGTATATAAAAATCTATATTTTATAAAATTATAATATTGTAGTACAATATATGTGATGCAGTATACCATTAATAAATGGTTTTAGAAATTTCACTTAATAATAAAGAAAATATATCATAATGAACTTATATCTTAATATAAATTAAAATAATAAATATATAAATTAAATTATTAAGAATTATCATGTATCATTACCTTGAAATTGTTTTATAAATGTTAAATATAATATTTTTAGTTATTATGACTATTCATGTTCAAAAATTTAATAAATAAATTCTTAATATTTTACATAAAATTTATATGTATAAAAACGGTGAATCAAAAGAAAAACAACAACAAATTAAAAAAAATAAATGAAGTAATATTTCAGGTTAGGTTTTGGCTCGAGCGAGAAATGGGGAATCCCATATGAGGTGTTCGTCACCGAGAAGGGAGGGTCCGTTTCCATGATGTGAGATCTTGTGCTCGTGAGATAGGGCTGATGTTGAAGCTGAATGCACAAGACGATGTTGAAGGCCATGTGAGAGTTCATCAAAGATGAGAAAGACCATGCCAAGCGGATTCAAGTTAATTTAGGGATACTGAACGTGTTGTAGGGTTCAGATTGGGGGATATTATTAGAATCTTCTAGATTTGAAAGTAGGTTTTGTTTATTCATTCTTTTTGTTTATCCAAATCGCATTTTAGATTCGTTTTAGGGTGCAATATGTTCTAATTTTTCAATTTCCTTTATTTTCGTTATAAATTGACATATGCTCTGAATTTATTATCCGATGTCAACATTCATCCACTTGTGTTTTTGTTTTATTCAATGTATGAACTCCTTGGAGTAATGATTTCTCCAACACTTTTTGGATTTATCTTCAAATGTCTGTGTCTGGAATAGTATAGAAGGATGCTGATATCGATTTCCATCAATTATGTTTGTTTTTGTGTGGCTCTGAATTATTGCATCGTGAAAATGTTTTCTGTTTCATTTGGACTATTCATATTCGATTTCATTAAGTACCTATCACCGGAATACAAAATTATATATGTAATCATCTGAAATAAATGCATTTGTCTGCTTCAACATTTCCAAACCGTAAGCATCAACATAATTTAATTTATATATATCATTTTTTTAGTAATTTTCAACTGGGGGATTCGTTTGGATTGGAATTTATCCATTTTAATGAAAACCTATTGCTTTTTACTTGCGGGTACCTTCTTTGACACTAAAATTGCAGCCACTGTTCAATTATTTTAAAAGAAATAGAACTTTTATATAAAGAGGTTTAGACTCATTGGTTTTCCAAAAAAAATATAGAGGAAAGTGAGGAAAAAGGTGTCATGACCCTATATTCCTTCCATTACATTTTCCACTTCAGTGTTTTTTATAGAAATTGTAAACTAAACTAGACACCTGAAATAGGAAGAAAGCGTGCACATGATTTTGGAATGGGATTTTATTAATATATGGTATGCCATATTATTTTTCTATCCAAATTATATTTTCGAAAGAGTTTATTTATTTAATATTTGTTTTCCTTAGATTAATAGTTGATTTTAATGGAGTTTTCTCCATTTTTCCTCTACGTCCTTCACAATTTATTTTGTTTTGTTTAAATTATTTATGTATAATTTCATTACAATTCAGATTATTATTTTAGTAAGGTAATTTTAATTATTGAATTCAAATTTATATGTTCGATTTTTTTCTAAGAGAGTTTTCTCCCTTAAAATTATAATCTATATTTTTGTGGTTTCTAATTGATTAATTATTTTAATTCTATTTGTTATAATTCTATGAAATCCAAATCAATACTGTGAACAAACAAATTGAATACATTTGTGTGTTGTTCATGCATAATATATTTATATGAGCATATATAAATTATCATGTTTATCCATGATATATATATAAATAAATGTATATATATTTATATTGAAGTGTTATTTTTCTCACATTGTTTAAACAATACTAGTATCTAATTGTGAGTATAATATACATGTGTATATTCTAATCAAACATATATATATATATATATAATTTATTTAACATTCAAGATCATTGGTTTATAATCCGAGTTCTATGATTTTTTATATTTCTATATATGTCTTAAAATCATGTACCTTGAAATTCAAGTGCTTATAAAAGGATTATTTTATTTAAGAAACGCTTCATTAATAATTTTTGTGCGCAAACATAATTATCCATTATAATTGATTGATTTTTAGAAGATAGAACTATATGTTTACTATTGGGATCAGTTTATTCCTTCATGCATAAAATAAATTTAATAAATATTTATTTGAAATTTCCAGTGCGTGGATGTTCTTTTAACTTCCATGTGTTTATGAAAAGGCAGGTATCATGAGATTTTACCATACAAAGTCAAATATATAATTTTTAGTAAAAATTTGTATTCATTTTTTTGAACATGATTTAAAAAAATATTTTCAAAATTTAAAACACTAGTGAAAGCTATATATAAGTAAGGAAAGCTATACAAAAATGTTTTATAAAAAAAATGATGCATGAACTTTGTAAATATGATAGGGAGTTAGATAATGAATCCATCGCTCAAGTGTGTAGGCCCAAGATAGCCATCAAAGTTTTCAAGTGGCCTTATTTGTTTTGTTTTTATGATCTTGCTTAATATTATCAACTGAATCACTGGATTAATTGTTTTTTCAATGTATAATTATTTTTCAAAGCATTATTTTACAAATGTATTTCTAATTAAAGACTTAAAATGTATAAAAAAGATTTATCAAATGTTTTTAAAACCCCTTACTGGGAAATTGAATGCTCACCCTTTTATATTCAAATTATTGTTCACAGGTATCTTAGGATATTGTCATAGATGTCATCGCTTTTGTAGATAGTGCACGTGGAAGCGTTGTAGAACATTGATTTTATTTTTTTTCAAATCTGATAAAAGTAAGGTCTTTGTCTAATCCTCAATAACCTAGTCGTTAAAATGTCTTCTTTGTTTAAAGTTGTGTAATCGTTCTATGTCTTATATAAAAAAAATTAAAAAAATTTACACAACATTTTAAGCACTGAGTTTGAGAGAGCGGGATCGAGGCGTTATAGTTAATAAACGATATCCCTTGCTGAGAATTGATGAAGTGTTTGTTCAACTTCGAGGAGCCCAAGTGTTCTTGAAAATTGACTTGTGGTCCGATTATCATCAGTTTCACGATAGACTATCTGATATACCACTTATAGCCATCTGGAGAAGGTATGGTCTATACAAGTATGTGGTTATATCATTCGGTCTCACGAACACGCCAACAATATTCATGGAACAAATGAACCACGTTTTCCATCCATACATGGATTCATTCATGGTAGTCATTGAAGAAAATATCTTGGTTTAATCTCACACTCAACACAACCGTGCCACACATATTGAGATCATTTTGAGTACACTAAGAGATCATCAGTTATATGATAATCTCCTAAAATTTAACTTTTGTATGGATCAGATTGACTTCTTGGGTCATGTTATCTTAGAGGCCGGAGTGTCAATATATCCAGAAAAAGTGAGAGCAGTAGTTTCTATGGAGAAGTCGAAAAAGGTCGTTGAGGTATATAGTATTCTAGGGGTAGCTGGATACTACAGACGTTTCATACATGACTTTTCACGCAAAGAAGCACCACTGATAGGGTCTGACTCGGAAGGGTGGTTGGTTCCTGTGGTAAGATTATTATGATTCATCCTTTAAATATGTGAAATGGAGGTTGAATTTATCACTGATACTAGTTTTTTCAAGTTCGGGAATGATCTATACTATTTTTTATGATGCTTTAAATATCGTTCTGGGAGTTTTTCAATATTGGTGGAAGGATTCCTTGTGTACGGGTCTCAGTAGTTGATGCTACATGTGAGAAATTACCTAATGCACAATATCGAGTTTGTTGTGGTTTTCAATGCTTTAAAATGATGGAGAAATTATCTTCCAGGAGAGCATTTTTTTGTTTTCACTGACTACAAAAGTCTTAAGTACAACTTCACTCAGCGTGATCTGAATTTGAGACAGTTATGTTGGGTTGAGTACCTTTAGTCCTTTGACTGCAAACTTGCCTATATGCCTAGGGAAGGCAATGTGGTAGCTATTTCCGTGAGTAGGAGAACTCATATATAAGATGTTTAGGATGTCAGTATTGAGTGACAACTTCTGGTACTGTTCTCTGAGATGCATTTGGAGGTTCATAACAGACAGGGGAAAGTGTTTCTTTTTTCTATATCTCCTACCTCAACTCTTCTTGATTGAGTGCGAATGTGGTACCTATCATATTCTGAAGGCATAGTCCAATGAGACAGTGTTTAATAGAGGAAACTTTTCAACGGTGGACAGTAGGAGAAGAAGTGATATTGATTTTTTAGGGGCGCGTGTGGGTTCTAGCAAACATATGCGAGGAGCTGATGCAGGACTTTCATTCCTCGTTTTGGGTTGTTCATCCTGGAGTCACCATGATTTATCATGATCTACGTCGTCAGTATTGGTGGCCAGATATGAAGATAGATGTTTCGGGTTTCATCTGGAGGTGTTCCACCTGTTCGCAAGTGACGGCTTAGCAACAGAGAACAAGAGGTCTTTTGCAGTAGTTACCCATTCTAGAGTGAAAGTGGAATGATGTCGCGATGGATTTTGTGACCGGTTTTCCAAGGTCACCTCATGGGAATGATGTTTTATGGGTTGTCATTAACAAACATAAAAATGATGCTCATTTCATGATGATCAAGGAGACCATCAGTGTCGATGAGGTGGAAAGATTGTGCATCTGAGAGATTGTACATCTACATGGGGTTCCACACTCCATTATTTCATAAAAGGATTACAATTTTACTTATAGGTCTAGAAGGGGCTACAAGAAGGATTTGTGAACTTAGGTACTTTTGATTAAAACATACCATCACCTGAAAAATGGAAAGATCAAGAATACGATTTAGGTGGTTGAGGTCATGCATTGACCATGCATCCGGGATTTTGGAGGTTCTTGGGAGAAGCACATACCTCTTGTGTAGTTTTCCTATAATTATATTTTTTCAAGAAACAATTCAGATGGCACCTTACGGGGAATTTTATGGTAGGCCATGTTGATCATACATATATTGGCTGGAGGTAGGAGAGGTAGCTGTGACGGGACCTCATATTTTCCAGGAGACCACAGAGAAGATAGAGTTGATTTAGAAGAATATTTCTAATGCACAGTCACAACAGAAGCCTTATTCTAATCGATAGAGAATACCTCTAGAGTTCGAGGTTAGAGATCAGGTTTTCCTATGTGTCACACTTAGGCTAGAAAATACTAGGATTAGGAGACAGGGTATGCTTTTTCCGAGATACGTCGGACTGTTTGAGGTGTAAGAGATAGTTGGGCCGATATCCTACAGGTTGTAGTTACCTCAGAGTTACCCAGCTATGCATAATGTCTTCCATGTTTCTCAGCATCGACATTACTTATCAGACATGTCTCTTGCTTTCCAACATGAATAGGTTGAGTTAGAGGTGGACACCTCATTCATGGAGCATCCTATCCGGATTGTTGATTGAATTAAAATGGTTCTCAGTGGCCGGTCTGTTCATCTAGTAGTAGTTATTTGGAAGCACAAGCGAGTAAAGGACGAGACTTGGGAGAGGGTGGCCGATGTATGATCATAGTGGCCAGAGCATTTCGAGGGTTCTTCATCTACACTACTTTCCAAGGGAAATTAAGGGTTCAGTTTATTTAAGGGGGAATTTTGTAAGAACATGGATTTTATTTTCAAGTATGTTTCCTTTTTTTGTTCTTATGGAAAAGAGGAATTTCTAGATATTTTTTAAGTATGCTCCATTTAATTTATAATTACACGTCGTGTACTCAGATACCGCGTGTAGCCAGGTGCTAGCCCTGTAACGACCGTGAACACGACCGTGTGTGGTGACCTGGAGACCGCCTAATTCATGGGCCGATAAGGGCAAGTACACACTATGATCTTCTCAAATACAAACTGTGTACTTTCTTTTTTTCATTATATGGACCATGGTCGCATCTGACGGACAGAACACATCTCTTCTCGACCTAGTTCATCCAATAGATTCCCTACGACTATGATTCTTCTCTGATCCCCCGATCAAGCATCCGTTATCTGATTTGACCACCATCGATTGCGTTGGAATCTCCATGGTAAGCACTTCTCTATTATATATATTCTTTTCCTGATTCCTCTTCTTTATCATGTTATCCTCAATTATACTTTTTAGATGTTTTTGTAGATCTATGGCATTTGAAGGTGAATCATGGCCTGAGATTCAAGTATATCGATCTTGCATCACCGACGAAGGTGGTTTGTGCCCTTCTATATAATTTTATTGAGTTTTATGTGCTAAATCTCTGAATACCCATGAAGTGTGTGTTGTGTGTTTATGATTTTACACCTGTTATTTTCCTGTGATACATTGTGTGCTTGAGTAGAGGTTTGTTGATTGTAAATAGGGTTATTTACCTTGCAATGGATGTGTTTGAACATGTTTTCATGCTTTTTACTTTTTGGTCTATAATTGAATGATATGATGCTATTTTTTTCTCATTCCTAGTATTGTAGGATAGAGTGGTTTTATCTGACATGTTGTTATGCTGTAGATAGTTTAGTGAAGTAGTTCTTGAGGTTTACTTTGGCCGCTATGCAATGTTGTGCTCGATTAACTTACAAATGGCCATGAGAAAATAATGTAGTAGACCATAGGAATAATGGATATTGAGGGCTTCTCCAGGGTGTCGGTTTACTATTACGTTGCATGACCATAGCGAGAACTGACGTAAGTGCTTCCTCAAAGTGTATGTAGTTCCTCGACGCAAGACACAGGGGGAATGTGACGTTGAGTGCTTCCTGATAGTGCCTTTTAATTATTGATATGAGACTAGAGGGGGGATTTATGGGGAGTGATTTTTTAGGGAGTCTATGCTTAAGATGGACCTAAGGGGTTAGACTGTGTGTACTTCCCAGAGGGTTGCTTATGTTTTCTTAAGCTGAATCAGAGGGGTTAGACTATGTGTACTTCCCAAAGTGTTTCTTGTATTGTTATGGTTAAACCAGAGGGGTTTGGATGAAAGTACTTCCCAAAGGGTTACCTTTATTGATTATCCACTTACTTGATATGTGGAATTGAATGCATCGGAAACTCTAGGAATGTTTACTTTGAGTAGTTCCATGTTTACTGCCTCTTTTTTTTACTACCTACCATATATATTCTCTTACTGTAAGCCACAGATCGTTGCGTGGTTGCCTATTGGGATTAGTCTCATAGCCTACTTGGGTCATTATTTTGGGCCCAAACAAATTATATTAATGCCGGTAAAGATAAGCGAAAGTGACCTTCTACTTCAGTTACATGATTATTTTGGAGATGGAGAGCATGGAACCAAGAAGAGTCTTGCGATGATGAAGAGTTGTTTACCTATTTTTTTGTAATTAGTTTAGTATGTATTCCAACATTTTGACCTGTTTTTCTATTTTCCTAGATATATGTATAATGCATATTTTATATATGTGCTCCAGGTGTTTCTTACTATCAGTCTTCTATTATTTACAGTTGTATAGTATGTTTACTGCTTCTGCTATTGTTATCTGTTTTGTATCTGCAGCGTTACTCTACAAATGAGGGCATAGTTTCCACACTATCACACCCATGGACCTCGCAGCTTGTCGGTAGACTCTAGCATTTGGGGAAATACCCTTGATTCCATGTGATGAACTGGGTACGGGGCTCCTTTGGGTGGATTTTGGAACTAGGACGTTACAGTTACATTCTTCCCCCTTCAAATAATTTCAACCACAAATTTTCAAGAATATTGTTTCATTAAATGATTGGGTGGTTTTTAATAATTAGGCCCATAGGTTTCTAAGTTACCTCCTCTATTTTATGGTTTATACATATAACTTTTACCAGATGAGTCATCCGGTTTCTCAATAATTGTTCTCTGGTATCAAGTATCATGACAAGATCTTCACAATAAGACAGATCAGGTTCCAATTCTATTTCATCATAGGTGATTACATGAGTTGGGTTTTGCATGTATTTTCTCAACAGTGATATGTGTATGACGTCATGAACATTGGAGAGAGTTGGAGACATTGCCAAACGGTAAGAAACAACTCAAATTCTTCCAATAATTTTGAAAAGTCTGATGTACCTGGGACGTAATTTAACCTTCTTACCAAACCATATATCACCCTTGAATATATACACCTACTAGAAAACATGATCTCCAACATGAAATTTTAAATCCATCCTTCGTTTATCAGCATAGTTTTTTTTTCTACATTGAGCTGCATTGATGTGTGTTTATCTAATCATCACCATTTCCATTGTTTATTCCATAAGTTCTGGGCATTCAAATTTCTATTCACCTACATCATCCCAACCTATTTGTGTGAGACATCTCTTTCCATATAATTCATTATATGGTGCCATCTAAATACTTGAATGATATATATTGTTATAGGAACATTCTACTAGAGGTAAATACTGATCACACCTACCATGAATGACATGTAAGAATGATCTAAACAAGTCTTCTATGTTTTGAATAGTATGTTAGGATTTTCCTTCAGTTTGATGTTGGTAGGCAGTGCTCAAACAAAGTTTAGAATCCAAGGCTTTCTGAAGACAATTTTAGATTCATTATGTTAAATGAAGATCATGATCAGAAACAATAAATAGTGGTACACCATGATGTCTTTTAATTTCATTATTATATTGTCTTTCTAAATGTTGAAGTATTAATTCTTCTCTTATAGGAGGAAAATGTGATTACATGGTAAGACAATAAACAATGAACCAGATTTCATTATTCCTTCTAGGAGTCTTTGGTAGGACCATGAAAAATTCATTCGTAATATCGTCCCATTTCCCACCATGTATGGGAATAGGTTTTATGAATCCTCTAGGATGTTCCCTCCAATCCTTATCCTGTTGAATAACCATACATCTTGACACATAATCAGAAATCTCCCTCTTCATGTAGTCCCACAAAAAATAATTCTTCAAATCTCTATACATCTAATTTCTACCAAGGTGTATAGTGGAATTGGAGCTATGAGCATCACCCAACAATTATCTTTTTAGATCATGTATCTATGGAACACAAAGACTCTTCCCAAATTTTAAAATTCAATCTTCACATACGACATCAATCAATATCCCATCATCCACAACTTTAATTTTCTTTTAAAACATATCATCATCTGTCTAAGAACTTTTTTTCTAATCTAGTTAAGATGGATTGGAAACCATTTGAAAAAGTATTGATGTTTCACCTTCCATGAATATTCTGATATAAATCTTTACTAGATCAATTAATATCGGATCCATTTTAATTCTCATATTATTAAGAACACGATGATCCTTTTATCTCAAAGCATCAACCACCTTATTTCTATTCCCCAAGGGGTAGTGTATAGTGAAATCACAATCCATGGTTATTTTAGTCTATAATTTGGTCCACATGTTGAGTTATTTTGGTGAGAAAATATAATTCAAACTCTTGTGATCAGTGTAAATCTCACATTTTTCACGATAGAAATAGTGTCTCTAAATCTTTAGGGAAATTATTACTGCTACTAACTGAAGATTGTGAGTGGGATAGTTTTGTTCATGAATTTTTAGCTTCTGTGATGCATATGCAATAAACATGTCTATTTGTATAAGGACAAAACCCAGTCCATTATTTGATGAATCACTATTAATAACAAGACCACCATTCCCCAATGGTAGAGTCAATATAGAATAATTGACTAATATTATCTTTAATTCTTCAAAAAATTCTTCCCAGGATCTTACACACACAAATAATTAACCCCTTTATGTGAGAAATTTGTTAATGGTTTAGCCAATCAGGAAAAATTTTATACGAAACACCAATAAAAACCAACTAAACCAATAAAACTGTGTACCTCAGTTATACACATCGGTGCTTGACATTCTTGTATTGCCCTTGTCTTATAGGGATAAATATAGATTACATCCTTAGAGAAAATATGTCAATGAAAATAAATCTATTGATTCCAAAATTCACACATTCTAAACATCTCATGTAATTAATTTCTTCTATGAGTCTTTAGAATAGTGCCCAATTTATTTTCATGATCATCATATCTTTTGGATTATAAAAATATATCTTCAATAAATACCACTAATAATTCATCAAGATATTCCTTAAAAACTCTATTCACTATATCCATGATGACACTTGGTGAATTAGATAGTCCAAAAGGCATTATTGTACACTCGTAATTCCCTTACCTAGTATGAAATTATGTCTTTATAATGTCTTCTTTCTTCACACACAGCTGATGATATCCATATCAAAGGTTAGTATTTGAAAAAAATTTAGCCATATTAAGTTGATCGAATAAGACAAAAATGCAGATATGGGGATACATTTTCTTTATTGTTATAGAATTGATCTCTCTGTAGTCAATGTATAATCTCATAGATCCATATTTCTTTCTAAGAAAAGGAATAGGGGCTCCCTAAGGAGAAACACTATGAAAAATATATCCTTTATTACTCAATTCTTATAGTTGTTTCTTTAGTGCCACTAATTCTACAATGTACATTCTATAAGGGGTCTTCGATATGTGCCTTGAACCAGGAATTAAATAAATAAAAACAATAATTTCTCATTTTTTATGATGTCCTGGTAAATCCTCTAGAAACACATCAATATATGCTTGCATAATAGATACATCCTATATTTTAAAATTATTTTTCTCACCCATAGTTATTTCACTCCCTTCCTCTAAAAAATTGAAATTATTTGAGATACTGGTTGTGGATATAGATGAGAAGTATATGGTGATGTTTCTACACTAACGATAAGGGATTCCTTATCACAATCAATAATTATAACCTCATTATTCATACAATATATTCTTGCATCATTCTACGAAAGCCAATCCCTAACAATGTTTAATTAAAATTCAATCATGGGCATGATAATAAAATATGCAGATAAAGCATGCAAATATTCCATAATGGAAACTGATCGACAATTATTGGTTTCAATGATACCTTCCTTAAGAGTTTTCATAGACAACTCTCTTATTAAATCATAATGGAAATATGTGATTTTATTAGAAATCACGGAAGATGTGAATGAATTCGATGATCCATAATAAAATAAATCATTGGTTAAATTTGAGGAAACTATTAAATTTCCTACCACCACGTCGATAGGAGATTCAAACTCATCAATAGTGATTGCATAAGCTTGGAATTTCTCCCTAGGCCTTTTCTAAGCTATCTTTCCTTGGAACTTATGACATTCATTTTCATAAAGCCCCATTTCTCTAAAATTTTATCATTCAACCTTGACTGCCTCTTCCTTTCCCTTGCAATCACCTGCATGGTTCCCTTTTTCACCAGACTTGCAACAATATACCATTCCCTTCAGACAGGTACCATAGTGTTTATTCCTATATTTATTATAGGATGGAAATTAAACATTTCCCCTTACCACCTTATTTAATTTTCCTAAGTGTTCAGTAGATCCTTTCTTCTCAAAATATTATTTAATGTCTTAAGACATAGGGAATTATTTTTTTTCTGGATAGCACATGAGACTATATCTTCGTACGATAAGACGGATTGTGAGACTAATTATTGAAGGAGAAATGATTTTATCCCATCAAAGAATCAGTTAATATTACCCCTTGGGTTGATTAAATAATATAGAGTATTCCTTTTTAAACTTGTAAAGATATCATCATACTTTTCAACATTCTCATCCTCTATTTTAATTATACTCAGAATTTTTTTCCATATCCGCTCGATGGTCACAGGGAATGTATTTTTCTATTAAAATCACATTAAAATGCCTCCATTACATAATTGATAATTCTTAATCCTTTAATGTGTTTTGAATTAATGGACACCATTGATCTGCAACTCTTGTGAGGCAATAAACTGCCATGACAACTTTTTCTCATTCTCTATTCCCAAAGCATGAAATATTTTCACTAAGGAGCATATCTATTACATAGCTACAAATGGATTTTTAGTCAGATTAAATGTCTATGGTTGTTGCCTCATTAATTTTTATAGCATTGATCCTCTGTGTTTTGGATCAGGGTGCTCCATAAAGGTAATGTTAATATTCATAACCTATGTGAATTGTCCCAATATGGTTTGAAGCTGTTCAAAACAAGTTTCTTAACTAGCTCCACTATAATTATCTGGAGTATGAGGTAAATCCCTACATAGAATATGTGCATTGATATGGTTTCCATTCCTTCAATTGGTCACTATTTCTAATCAATGGAATACACTATGTTAGTTTATGAATCGCAATGCATATTTCCAAACATGTAAAATACCTAACATAAATTGAACAATTAATTCATATAATCGATAATAATAAAAAATGTTATCTTTGAATAAGCACATAATCCTAGAATTTTCATAATTGTTTGTAAAGAATGTATGAATTATAGTAATAATATCTCATGGAAGTTTCATAACCACGAATGCAGCTAGGACCGTTGTTGTGCACCCATTCCCATCCAATTCTATCTCAAAGTGGTGTTTTCGAGTTTTAAACCTAGATACATCTGTACAAGATCTGCCTCTAACTTCTCATATCTGGAAAGGGTTGTATTTCAATGAAATTTCTCAAAATATCTACATTACCAAAAATCTAGGACGTTCATCTATGCTTCTCTTCAATGGATTTCGTAGGATAATTTTCTCTAATTAGAGTATATCTAAATCTAGTTTCCAAGGATTGTGCTAAAATTCCTCTGATACTAACTATAACACCTTGAACCTAGTTACCCAGAGTCAGTGGGTTATTAAATAACATTGGAATGATCACAAGAGATCATGTCTTGAATGACTGATTAGTTTAGTAGCCAAGGAAATAATTGATACATAGTTACGTTTTACATTACATAATG
The DNA here is from genome assembly GCA_963277665.1 of Viscum album. Taxonomy (NCBI): domain Eukaryota; kingdom Viridiplantae; phylum Streptophyta; class Magnoliopsida; order Santalales; family Viscaceae; genus Viscum; species Viscum album. Next base: position 2,097,100,017 of record OY728159.1, on the reverse strand, counting down.
AAGTAAAAATACAACAACATTGTGTCCCCTTTGAACACAGTCATATCCATTAGCATATCCCTATAAGTCAATCATAATATACTTATTCATATCCTGGGAAAAAGAAAACATAATATAGGGGTGATATTAGAGGCTCATTATGGATAACAATATGGAGGAAACTACCATAAATAAGCTCAAACATTTAGGGAAATGTATAACATAAAAAACACAAGCCTTTTAAACATAAATATTATCATAATATGAAAAAGATAAATCAAATAATTCCATTTACATATTCACATGGATTTTCTACTAGTCAAATAATCATATGTAATATCAATAGCTAATTTCACAATGATGGAATTCATAATTCCTGACATCATAACCACATAGTCAAGCCCTCATGCCAAGTCTAAAAACTAGACATTTTCATGTCTTTATTCAAACACATTAGTTTGTCTCATGAGACCTACCGATGCATCGAGGAGCTATAAAGGGATCTACCTATCACTTACTAAGCCCAATGTATTCCTGATATGAAGAGGATGAAACATAACATAAACATTCATATTAAAACTACTATACAAAATGTTAATACTTTAAAATTAAACCATGAATGGTGTAAAAATAACACCTAATTAGTAAAACATATCACAGAACCATTAATACAATATGAAAGATTGAATCACAATAAATCAACTTCAAACAAGTGTAAAATCCATCAAAGGATGATGACATGGATGAAATAAAACCTATTTAAGATAAATATAGGTTTCAATATTGAAATTATTTAAAATACATGTAATTATTAATGAAAGAACTTATTTCCAAAAAATTCTTATAAGCTTTTAAGGAAATCTTAGATGGTTTTATTATGGTGTAAAATAGTCTCACTTGATTTATATGTTAAAAAACATTCTTACCTTAATTTTTTGAAAAGGTCATAAAGAACCTTGTTTGGAAAATGATAGAAATCTTACTTTGAATTTTTTTTATAAAATTTCAATCATGTTTATAAATTAAATGAACCCATATTATAGAAAATATCAAAAAAATTGAAATAAATTTTTAAGAAACATATATTTGGTTGATAATGAAGTCCCACTAGATACTTATGTATAAAAACATCAAATAAATAAATAGATTATAAAAATAACCCTTACGTTGTATATTTACTTGGTCGATGGTATGTTAAACTCATGTATAACATATAAATCATTGATATTAAATTATAAAAAAAACACATACTTAAATATGATATCATATATGGTCTCCTAATATTTCTTTGTTAATAATACTTCAGTTTTATCATTTTTTTGGGTGTTAACAGATTCATTTTACTTTATATGTTTTTTTACATAAGTTAGGTTTTTTATAGATAGGATGTATGTGATTCATATCCAGAATGATATTATGTTCTTATAAATTATTTTTGTTCATAAAATGAAAATTATTCTTGAATGGTTACGATGGGGAATAAATCTCCTCGCATTCGGGGATACAATATACTGTACGTAAACACATATAGTGACATTGAAATTCATAGGATGGATAGAATAATAAATATTGTAGTACCATATTTATAAAAACATCACAGTATGAATAAGGCACTGGCTTTATTATGTTGGTATGGAAACAACAAGGAAAGAAGACGAGGAAGAAGAAACGTACTTTGAAAGAGTAGATGAAATTATTATATCTTCTTCAGGTTCTTCTATTTGATATGATCAAAATGGATCCTTAGGATTTATTTTTGACCAAATTAAGGCCTCAAGGTTGAATTTAGGGTAGTTGGGAGGATATTTGAGTAGGGGTTGTGTGAGCCAATGGTCTTTGGAGGTGTCAAATTAAGATAAGGGGAATATCCCTTTTTTAATAGAGGCAATAGTCACTTTAGAAAAAACATGAAAAATTATTTTATTACAAAATAATTTTCAGTTTTAAATTCCTCCAAATGGATTTATTTCTAGGATAAGGTGGGTAATGGTCTAAATATTCTAAAAAAATAGGTTTTATACATGTTAAGGTTACCATATTAACCTTATCTTTTAGATTGAATTCTTAGTTCAATAGTTTAAATTCTAACATGATTTTTTGTATTTTTATATTTTACGGTTAATAAACATACTGTAAAATATCCAAGATAAAGTCAAGTGGTTAATTAATGACATATATATAATTATATAAGTCCTTTTCCAGAACCTTATATATTTACTAATATTATATCTTTTAATAATATTGTATTTTTTTAAAAAAATTCATTTCTGTAAATTTTGACACTATTTAGTATTTGGGTTTTCTCAAAGTCAAAAAAACATTATTACATAGAAAAAAATACATTAAATCAACCCTAACATGTCATTTTAACCTTAAAAATTATATTAATTCATGATATGTCTCAATTTACAATTATTTTGTTATTTATAATATCAATTATTTTAATCATTCATTAATATTGTAATTACTGCATCATCGTTGTGTCATAAATAAATTTGATTATTTAATGGAATAAAGTTATAAATTAAAAAAAATCTGAAATTTATTTATTGTTATAATTAATATTTATAGTCTAATTTATATTATTAATAACCCTATATTAAAAATGGTTTATTTAATAAACAGAAAATTTAACACTTTTAGCACTTATTTAAATAAAATAATAATATATGTCTTAATCTAATCCATGTGGATGATATAGGATCATATTTTATTCACAAGGATGATTATGGTCCAAAAAAATTATCTAAAATAATTTGGAAATTTTTTAGGAAATTTATGATATCATTTTTAACTTTTAATTACCCTATTTAATTTTTACAATGGTAAATAAAATTCAAAAGTTATTATTCACCAAAAATTATTTTCATCCTATTGAACCACATTTTAAATACTAATGTCAACTGTGTCTCTCATATTTTTGAAATTCAAATCACAAAAGAAATAAAATTATATTTTATGCAAATTTGCAAATGTGCCTGGAAGGTGGGTAATAGGCGTTATAAACATGAATAATATTCTATACATCTAAACATATTATAAAATGACTCTAATGAATTACATTGAAAAAACATAGGCAATAATTATCTATTTTTAAAATATAATAAATTTAAATAAACTTAATATTTATTTAAATAAATATTGGTTTTAAACAATAACACAGTGTTTTACACTATTCATCAAAAAATGACAGTTTTCAGAAAAATACAAAAAATTAACCATAAGCTAATTTTGATATTTTGAATCCATTAATTATGTCCATTTTGAAAAATAAAATATATATAATTTCAAAAAGTGGGTATTACTATTCATAACGGCTAGTTCGATTGGTCGTGGTGTACTAGAACTCAATGTTGCGTACAACACAAGCTATTTTATTATTCAAAGAGAAGCATATCATGGAATATTCGGGTGTTACATTATATATTTAAACAATAATTAACTTTTAACCAAATGATCTACTCTCTCAAAAAATTATAAAAAATTATCCAATGGATAATTTTGACATCCTGATACCAAAAATAATATTCATTTTTTCTATATAATTTTGTAAATATGTGATTTTTTACTTTTAATATAAAACCGAAATTTATCGATAATTCATGGGTTTTGACAAAAAATATTTTCAATCCTTAATAAAAATTTCAATTATATTCATAAAATTTATATGGTCAATTATATTTAATATGTAATTTAGTAATAATATTATATTAAAATATTATTTAATTCAAAAATACATTAATACCACAAAATAGATTTTATAATTGTATATTAACTAAAAATACAATATGTTTTTTAAAAACACATTTTAAAGAAATCAAATAAAAAATGAATGTATATTCTTTATTATATACAAAAATGATACAAATAATCATAGTGCTAAGGACTTGTTACATTATACTTTATAACACCAGCATAGGACAAAAGGGTTAGGTGTGTGATGGTGACAGACTATAGGGGGCTCAGATAACATCACTCTGGTGTAAATCTCTATCAACATCCACTTCTCCGACTGGGGGTTTCATTTAATATTAACATGTTGAAACATGACTTGGGATTTTTCTAGAGTGGTGTCCAACGATGCCACCTCCTTTCCGAGATCCAATAAATGGTCTTCATATGGGGGAAGTCTACTAGATGAGGCCATCGCTTCCTTTGATTGAGTAAATTGGATTTGTTAATGCATTATATTTATACAAATAATGTGATCACTATTCAATGGAAATATTTACAATGGTAACAATTCATAATGGTATTTTGAAATCCAAACACATAAAACTAAGGATGTGCATATGTTATATAACCATTTTATATAATAATACATTTAATTAGATCAAGAGTAATTTCCATTAATATTTGATTTGGTCGTTACATTTACTATAATAAAATATTCCATATTGTATTTAATGAGTTATTTTATGTTCGAATGTGGATGTCTTATTTCTATACCATTCACGGTTCATGGTTAAAATATTGACATTTGGTATGCTAGTTTTAGTACAAATATTTATGTTATGTTTAACCCTTTTTCATATGAGGAAAGCATTGGACATAATAAGTGATATTTAGGGCCCTCTATAGCCCACCGATGCATCGGTAGGTCTCGTGAGACAAATATGTGTCTTGGAACTAGGCCTTGACAAAAATTTTATTTTTTTTCTTGGAATGAGGTATTGACTAAGTGGTTATGATTTTCCACATTATGCATTCCCTCATTAAGAATTTAGTTATTACATGTTATTATTCAACTAGTAGAATATCTATGTGCACATGTATATGGTGATGGATGATTTATTTATTCTATAGTATGTTAATGTTTATGATTAAAATATTTTTTTTATTAAACATATTACCTTAAAAATTTATAGCTTCTGCTAAATTATTTACCCTTTCTGAGCATTTGATCTAACCCCTTTCTTATATTTTATTTTTCATGGGATGTGATAAAGAATATTAAGATTAAACTGTAGGAATAGGCTAAGGTATATGAGTATGTTAAAAAGGGAAAAAACATTGTTGATTTTCCATTTCATAATGTAATGTAAAACTTATGTATGTATGTATTAATTCCAAGAAACTTAAATTAATCAGTCTTTCGTGACTTGATCTCTTGTTACCATGTCAATGTGATGTAATAATTAAACAAATATGGGTAAATGGGTTTGGGGTGTTAGAGTTGGTATAAGAGGAAGTATAATAATAACTTTGTAAAATAAATTTAGATAAAATATAAATATAAAAAAATACCATATGATGGGATTTTAGGAATAGAATAGAAGAACATCCAAAAATTCTGGTAATGTAGATATTATGTTGGTTTTCTAAGAAATAAATCCTTGTCTAGATACTATAAGTGGATGTGGTTTAGGGAAAGATGTTCCTAAGTGTGAAAACTTCGATAATGAGTTTCGATCTTGACTCGGGGTATCCTGGAACACGACAATGAGCCTTACTACGCACCTGGTTGACACCCTCAAGGGATATGATTTGGATAATTCTCATTTTCTTTACAAACCATTTTGAATGATTTATGAGTTATTATATTAACAAAGAATCAATTATATATGAGACTATATATTTGAAAATATTTTATTCATGTTCATAATTTTTCTAGTTTTTGGTATTATACAATATGTTTTGATTGAACCTAGTGAATGTCGTCATTAAGAAATGGTGCCGAGATAAAGGAATGTGAACTCCAGCAATATGCATGATCAAAATAGTAAGAAGGATCACATATTTCATGGTATTAAGACATCATTTAGAAGTGTAATTGTCTCCCATATATCTAAGTCAAATAAATAAATAGTATCATGTGTTAATAAGATAAGTAAATATTTCTCTCAGCCCTATGGCTTTGATAAGAATTAATAAAATAAGAGGATGGAAAAAATATGGATAAAGTGAAAAATGGAAATAATGATTTTAACAAATTTGATAAATGTGAAAATAATCACATTGGAAAATGATTGACGGTAACTGGGTTATGTTATAAGTGTGGAGAAAAATGGAACCACGTTTGTGATTGTATGGGTCATAAAAATGTTTCAAATGTACAATGCATCATCTGCAAGTAGTTGGGACACTACGTGAATCAACGTCCATATCATCATATAATTACCTATATGATGCTATTGGATAATAATAAAGTTATGATACTACTAAAAATGATGTTTAATGACTATTGTTATAATGTTATGTCATTTGAGTGTTGTATCAATGTTGTACTAGTTATTTGAATTATGGAAATAAATAAGGATTGTAATGCAGTACAATTTCTTTTAGGAAATTATATTATATGGGTTTATGAAAAGTGATTTAATAGTAAGTTTAAATCCTTATAAAATATATGGATGGGGGAAATATAAACATTAATATGTTTATGAAACAATGATAATTATTTCGGTGTAATATATGATTGATTTGGACAAAATATATTGGATATTCTTGACTACCTTGAAAATAATTAATTGATGTTTCATCCCAGCATCATCGTGGGAGTTTAAAAAAAATATTTAAGGAATATATCCCATATTCTATGTTCTACATAAGTAACGAGGAAGAATAAACGTTTTCAATATTGTTTTCTGTAAATTCAATTTATTAAAAAGTTTTAAGAGAATACACGATGAAGGTATTCAAATGTATGTTATGTGACCTTCCTTGAAAATATTGGACTATGAGTTTGGACTGAAGTATTGTGGAAAAGTATAAATGATGTAATGAATTATTTTTGATGATTTTACATTATTGGTTAAGGTTAAGGAATTTCTTAATATTATTTTTGTATTGTTATAAAAAGGACAACTCAGAGGTCGTGTGACAACATGTCACGTCCGGCAAGGTCGTGAGACATGAACCTGCAACTAAAGGGTGACATGGGGGGCATCACCTACCACTGTCCTATGTGATGTCATGGATTTTATAATTTACTATTTTTAAATATTTTTAATGATGAATTATAAATTCATTTTTTTGAAACCCTATACAATTAGGTTAAATAGAATATTTTTTAGTTCTATTATCATTCAATTTCTTATATTTTCTTTTTCATTAACTCATGTATACTTTACATTATAACATGATAATTCCATAATAAATTATATATTTAAATATTATTATGTTAATCTAATATACATCATCCCACCCCTTATACTATACATTTTATTCTAAAATTGAAAAAGTCATCCGTGATGTGTCGATTTACCTCTATCATGGGTGATGCCTTTTAATTTTCTATTAACACTGTCGTGGACTGCCATAAAACCACAATAATGATTAAAATAGATTTTAGTATGAGTATTGAAACTTTTTTATTGATATATAACTAGTATATATACAAAATATTAATTAATAAGAAAAAACTAGATCATGATGATTGAAAAAACACTAAAATAATCTAAATAGATACCATTGACGATTTATCTATTAATAAGTGCTCATATGTGTATAAACAAGATATATAAGACCAATGAGTATTTATAATTTTTTTTAATATCTTATAATTTCAATTCTAGATAAAAATTCCCACTTGACATGCTCTTTTGTATTTGAATACAAGTGAACTGATCATGAAAACCAAAGAACGGACACTCTTGAATGAAGAAATTGAATTCTATAACTCATCCAAAGGGCCATATATGAATTTAATAAAATTACAGTTAATAATAAAAATTTAATTTATTATTAATTAAATTATTAATGAATATAATTTTATTATCTTGGACATTATGTTTATCTAAAGAACACTTTTGGGTATAATGTAAGGGTTTTCTTCATCTCATTATTATTTTTGTGTGATATGGATTATACACCACTATTTCATGTGTGTAGTGTATGTATACATCCATTTGATGTATCATATCATAAATCTATTTATATTTATGGTATATAATTATTATTTTTACATTCATTAATTATAGAGGGTTTATGGTTCTACTATTTTCAATGTGGAAAGGGATTCTCCCCGAACCTCCATTATTAATTCGTTTTACACACTCCCTATCTTTACAAAATTTTAAATCATATTTATTTTTAAATAATTCTTATAAATACTATTTATTTTTTTCAAAGTATTGTATCCCGATTAGTTCATATTTTTTTGTGAAATACTTGTTCTGTAAGGTTCCCGTTTGAATTCATATCGATAAGAAAGACTGATTAATTGAATCTTTTTAATTTCTTACCCAGTTTAATGTACACTCATCAATAAATTTTAAGAAAATGATAATTTTATGAAATCACTATTTTATAATTAATAAAAGACTAATATATTTTCAATTTCATTGTATACAATTTTTTCTTTGTTCACTTTAAAAAATCGATTATATTTTCTCTTAAATCGCCCAAAAGTGGCCCATTTCTAATGTTTATTAAAAACTCTTTTAAATTTATTTCACATTTTATGGTGATAATTTATCAATAAACCATCATTTAATTTCCCTACCATTTTCTTTTATTAAAACTATATTTTTATAATATTATTATTTTATAAATACAAATTATTTATCAAAGGAAATTCTATTTCCAAAAGGAAAAAATATGTATTTATATCAACAATTCATCAAAAAATTTATTAGAGTATTTCAATATTTTTAAACACCCTCTATTGAATATTATTATTTATTGAGATTGACTTCATATGTTAACATTTCACATAATTTATTGAATGTTTTATGATTTTTTTGACTGGGGATGTATTATCTTAATAACATTACCCATTATCCTCAATTTGGTTTAAGATAATATTTATTGATTAGGAAATGTTATTAAAATTTCATCTGATAGTGTCAATATGAATATATTTGTACATTATGTTTCAACCCATTCATATGAGGAATTCATTAGACATAGTAAGTGATAGGTGAGGTCCTCTATAGCCCATTGATGCACAGGTAGGTCTCATTAGACAAACTAGATTGAGTTGTTACCTATTTATGTATGATGTCTTGGATGAATACCTAATAGTATGTTAATTATGTACTACACTATGAATTCCACATTATAATAGTAGTAATTGATAATCAATTTTATTATTCAAGTATTTTAATATCCATTTTTATTTTTCATTTGTATATGATTATATATAAGTAATTATTAATTTGGTTTTATTCTATACATATTATGATCAATATTATGTTTTAATGGAATCTATTTTTAGATATTCATATTTTAATTATTGTTTATATATATTTAGGATTTATTCCATTCCATTTATTACCCTCACTAACTATCTTATATCACACCTTTCTTATTTTTTATATTTCCCCAATATGAGAGGATGTATATTATGAATGACTGGAGGAGATAATATATATGTTTATGGGTGTTTCAAATAGATCTTATAAGTTTTATATCATTTTATGTTGTAATAAAATATATTTCAAGTATATATTTACACAAAGATAATAATATATTCTGTCCATTATGATGAGAACACATGTTTATATTAGAAATTTAATAATGTGAGGCACTGACTCTAGTCTATAAGGGTTGGGGACTTTATAGTGGTATCCGATCAAGTTAATTGAAATTTCATACAATCCTGTTAATGATAAATAATATGTATTGGCATCAATGGTGAATTTTTTTATTCTATGAATGATCATATTTGACCTATATTTTGTGTAATTGTTGAATTAATATCAATCAATATTATTTATTATGGTGATGATGGTGTTGACACCATCCATTCTCCCATTAGACCGAATCCATATATTACTAGCGATTAATCCAATTGTATAAATTTCAGAGATAATTGTGAACATTAATTTGTGGTAGGAAATATATATAATTATCTATCTTTGTTCTCAAAACTTTTAGTTTAGCTCAATTTGTGTTTTTTAGGACACTAATATTCAAATTGATTTACCATTGATTAAATATATTTTGTATCCAACATGATGTCCATAGTCATTTTCAATTTTTATTGGACATAGTAATAATTGATTTGAATTTTATAATATTGAAGTGAACTGTATTCTAACCTACAAAACCAAACAACATAGAAAAAATTAGGTTACAAAAAAACACAAGGTGAAAATAATTGGATATATCCATATAATTTATTGAAAAGAAATATCAATGAAAATAATTACGAAACAAAAAATGGAAAAATGATCTGACGCAAAATTTGAACCATATGACCTATTCCAGATAATAATGAATAAAATGATCTCACCAATTGAAATTAAATGAACTTAATGATGGATGAAAAATAAATTTTTTAACATAACCTATTCAAATGATCATAATGAACAAAATTACAAAACCAAAATTGAATTGAATAGAATTTAAAAAAGAAGTAAAATAAATCATCACTGTTCTAAACATGACTTTTTAAACATTTGTTTCTATAAAATGTCTTGTGTTTTAATATTATTCCTACTAAATATATTTTTTATTTATAATATGACTATGTATCATGTATTAAGATTGAAAATTGTTAATAATTAATAATGTTATGCATCATATTATTTCTCCTTTGGGTTATGCAGTGGATATGGATTTATAATTAATTCTATATTTGTTTAAAAATGTAGGAAATGAAAAACACTGAGGACATACAATGAAAAAGGATAATAGAAACTACACGTAGAATGTGTGAGATGGGAATCCCTCATTTAGTTATTTGTGTGAGTATTTTATTTAAAATACATATATATGTAAAATATAATTTCAAGTGATTTTTTTTAACATTTAATCTAGATACACAACCTTGATAATTTTTTTCTCTAACTAGCCTACTGTTTCAAATGATCTGGCTGATGATACGTGGGGGTTGTACTAGAGCTTGGTGATTCAATCGGTTTACTTGATCAAACACCATCCCTATCATGACCAATCCTTGGGGCCCATGCCGTGACCGCACCATGCCCACCTTCCATAGGACAGGGGTAGGCAACTAGCACCAAAGGCATAAATCCCTATGCTGGGAAGGTATTGCCTTTATAAAAGTAAACAACCACAATAGAGTACGCAATAGTAAGTAAAAACTAAGTGAAAAAAGAATACAAAAGAGTGTTCTAGAAAGTAAATGGGCCAGAATACAAGCCCAATAGTAAAGAACAGGTACAACATAAAGCAAGTCCAACTGAAAAAGGGACAACAGTTGAATGGAAAAAGTGAATATACAATATTTTCCACTGAGTATCCTACCTGGAGGGTAGGTATAGATGTCCACCTCCACACTCCACGTCTATCGGTCAACTCCGTGTACTATCTCGCCACGTGGTCCCCCTCTCGGTACCGTCCAGTAATGGTGCTCTCGGCCTCTGTCAGTGATGTACGTCGTCTGCATCCAACACAACAATGTGTGGGCATATCCCATGCAGGGTTGAGTATAATGATACTCAGTAGGGACCCTGATACCCCCGATGGTCTCCCAGAAACTACGAGGGATAAACCACATAAGAAAGATACAATAACTAAGTATCAACCAACCTAAAATAGGGGTATGCCCATACATATACCTAAGTTATCAATCTCAGTATGACTCCAACTCTCGAGCCCAAGCACACCCCAGTCCACACAAAAACTTATGTCTTTCACATCGATGATAATGATTGAATGTCATGACTCATCTCACAGCGGTATAAATATCTTGTATAGTGAAATAGATGATCATAGGTAGTCACTGATTCTTCTAACATGTCAGGCCCACAGAGGATACTAGACCAGCTAAGTTTTCGGACCCGCACATGATACAAGACCAACTACTCTATCAGACCCACACAAGATATAAGAACAGAAGTCAAAATGTCGGACCCACACATGAAATAAGAACAGTAGTCATCGTTGTCAAACCCATGGAGAATTCCAGTATAATAGATATCATCTTCAATCCCATGGAGGATCCCAATACAGTAGTCATCACTGCCGAACCCACGTAGGATTCTGATACAGTAGTTGTCGTAGTCGCAGTCAGCTCTAAGGTTCCCTCACACAACACACTCGATTCTGAGAGGGTATGCCCCTCGAGGAAATTTTTGATACATCAACTATCATGAATTCATGAGTTGATCTATCCCATAGTTCTGTCTCATCATAAGGAAGCCAACACGATAGACGACACGTCAATCAGACGTCGAGTTTGAGAGTTATTAGTATTTCTATTCCAAGGGCCTGGTTGGAATTACGCTCATTCCAAACCCGGACATTTTCAAAAGTTGTACAAAACGCAAATAGAGTATTTCAAAAGGATCGCCTCATCGTGAATATCCTAGTTCTGCAGAAGGTGCCTCGATCGGACACATGGTCTAGAAGATATTCACGTTTAAGCAAAATAGGCCCAGCCCGTCCAGCCCAGTGGGCTGGTGGATCGGCCCGACCCGGTTCGGCGGGTCAGACCCAGGTGGGCATTGGCCTGGCTCAGTGGAGCGCGGCCCACTTAGGGACCCATCCCGGTGGGTCCAACCCATTTGGGGGGTCGGCCCGGCCCGGTGGGGTGTGTCCCACCTGCGGACCCGGCCCGCGGTTGCGGGCCGGTTCGGCATGCCCAGCGGTGCCGCCCATCATTATTTCCTGGCCGACTAAAGCTGGACGGTTTTGTTCGACATGATTAGCCCACAGTTCTTCCCACACGGTGCCAAGCAGTGTCGCAGTTCTGTTCAGCCTAGCCGGCATGCAGCTGGTCGGTTCGTCCGTCGAGCGGCCCGAAAAAGCGGGCTGCAGTTCCTCCACAGCGGGGCACTACGGTTCTCCAACCCGGCCGGAATTAGCAGGCCGGATCATCCAGCCCGATGGGCATGAGGCCGTTTGGTTCTTCTTTGACCGAGTGGCCCATTGTTTTGGGCCACTGTTTCCTCACCCGTTGCCAGCACGACGATGTTGGTTCTCCACCTCCGTGGCCTGGCCTGACCCAGCCTTCAGTCGCCACCACCTTCAATCACAACTACCTTTGATCGCCACTACCACAAGACTGTGTCATCCTTCATCCGGAATAGTGTGACAACACCGTGCCCTCTCGGCTCCGGCTCCATCGTCAAACAATCATAATCCAATGGAGGGTCGTCAGGCCATGTATGTTCGGCCTGCGCCCTCCGAGTTATATGATAACAAATGGCCACCATTGAATAATGTGAACATAGAAGAATTGACGATATAATTTTATTCAATTAAAATTCTACAAATACCCCTACAGCGTAAACGGTTCTTTCTCGGTGGAGTCGTGAGAAAGGGGGAAGATGTCGATTTCGTTGAGGTCGGGAAACGTTCGAGGATGGGGTGTCATTGTTGTTTCTTATGGATGGTTCCCACTATTTTAACACGGATGAAGGTCGTGGAAAATAAGAAGACACATCATCGTTCTTCAGTGGAAACATCGTTCTTCGTTGAGAGGACGTCGTTCCACGTTGGAGATTTTCTTCATGTTCTTCATGGGAAGAACACTTTCTCTCTTCTCCTTAGCTCTCCACCATGTTAAACAAAATATAATAGAGTTTTTTCCTATTATTTTTATGGTAGAAAACTCAAGAGTCATCCCTCATAATAAGTGACAACACATAAGATTAAATGTGGAGAGATGGATTCAAAATGTTTTGAGTTAAAATTGAATTAATTCTCTTCATTAATGTTGGAGTGTGGGCTAGAATTAAAAACATGGAATTCCAAGAGTTCAAGGGGGTTTCAAGGGGAGTTGAGAGGTTTATGTTCGTGTGGCCCCCACCACACAAAATCCTCTCATGGGTGGTTATGTGGGGTGTGTGCCCCACCTCCAACTCCTATTTGGAGAAAATAAACACCCCTTAACAAAAATTATATAACACATAAATTTTATGGAGTTTATAATGAATCCCAAAAAAATAACTTCTCCCCCCAATAAATTGCAATTGCGGTAAAGGTCCCCCTATGTTAATTCTGACGCTGCGAGTTCTTCTGTGTCCTTGGATCTCAATTCTGAGCATCAGATCAACATATAGAAAAACCCAAATGTATGTTTACTGAACGTACCAGAACTAAACTTCGGAAAATGATTCTGGGCACACTGAACCTAGGAAATCAGTTTCCGTTGGAATCTGCGGGCTTGTAAAATTCCAAAGAATTTACAAAAAATTTTCCATGAAATTTATAGGTATTTAAATTACCCCCACCCCAGTTCATTACGTCCATGTAAAGATACAACACATACTATGGAAAGAATAGAGGGTAATGAGCATGTATCTGAGCCACTAGCTCCCATTTTCTCTTGAGGTTCCTGTGCTACCATCGAACATGCACCAGAGGAATCGACCATCCACGTAGGACCTGCTCTTGTTGATCATCAATCTCCACTAGAACCTCCGTGAATGTCACCCCATTATCGATGTCCAGCTCCCTTTGGTCGATGATGTGGGATGGGTCATCCACGTATCTCCTCAACTGTGATGTGTGGAAGATGCTGTGTACCCACTGCAACAAAGGTAGAAGGGCCAGGTGGTATTCCACCTCGCCTACCCTGCTGAGGAATCTAAAGGGTCCGATGAATCATGGAGACAACTTTTTTCCTTGGCCAAATCTATGTAGACCTCATCGAGGTGATACCCGTAGAAGGACGTGGTGGTCATCCTCGAACTCTAGTGGTCTTCGTCTCCTATCAACATAAGACTTCTGCCTACTCTGTGCAGTATTCATCTACTCCTGGATGATCTGCACCTTCTCTGTCGTAGTCTGCACCATCTATAGTCCTACAAGTTCTGACTCCCCTAGGTCATCCCAACACAATGATGATCTGCAAGGTCGACCGTACAATGCCTCCAAAGGTGCCATTTCGATGGTGGAGTGGTAGATGTTGTTGTACGCAAACTCGACCAAGGGTAATTGATCCTCCCAGCTGTGACTAAAGTCAAGGACAGATGCACATAGCATGTCCTTGATAGTCTGAATGGTCCTGTTAGGCTGACCGCTCGTCTGAGGATGGAAGGTGGTACTCAAGCCAAAATTCATGCAAAAATCCTCATGTAATCCCTTCCATTGCCTGGAAGTGAAATGAGCATCTCGATCGGAGACGATAGTCGATGGCACACCATGAATCTGTATAGTGTCCTGAATGTAGAGGCGTCCCAAGCTCTCTACTGAGCCCTACTCTCTGATCAATATGATATAATCCTACTTGGTGAGTTGGTCAACAATTAACCAGATAGAGTCTTTTCCTCTAGATATACATGGTAGCCCCATCACGAAATACATGGATATCACATTACATTTTCACTCTGGAACCTCTAAGGTCTGAACCAAGCCTGCTGGAACCCGGTGCTCTGCCTTTACTTTCTGACAAGTGAGTCATCAAAAGGAATACTCTGCCACTGTCTTCTTCATACTTGGCCACCAGTGCTGTCATCGAAGGTCCTAGTACATCATTACCACTCCTGGATTTACCGCTAAAGGGAACATTTGGAACTCCCATAACACTTCCACCTGAAGGGAAACAGGTATCATGGTACGTCCCTAAAAGGAAAGACGTGCTTCCCACCTTCAAAAAATCCTTCGGTGCCTGCCTTGAGGATATCTTAGAATGTCGTTTCTCGCGATCAACATCCCAATGTTGTGCCTCCCTAACTCACTGAAGAAGTGGGGAAGTTGCTGTGAGAGTCTGTTGAAAGCCTTCTCCATCTCTATCCACAAATGATTTAGGAAACACGGCCAGTTGCTCCATCATCTCTCCTAGTAGTTGAATGCCCGATCTCTTACTGAGAGCATTTCCTACAACGTTCAACTTCCAAGGAGTATAGACTATCTCGAAGTCGTAGTCCTAGAGGAACTCAAGCCATCGCCATTATGTCAGGTTCATGTCCATTTGCGAGATGATGTACCTGAGACTTGAGTGGTCAGAGTAGACTGTAAAGTGTTCTCCCAATGAACTATGGGTGAGACTATCCAATTTAGAAGAACTTGTCTACACCATTCTTTGCCTACGTCCTACAAGAGCTACTAAGATTTCTCATTTACCGAAATGTGACTTCTGGTCTCACCCCATGGAAAAAGCATGTCCCTTGCCTAATATAGTCAATCCTGACACGAACAGTACTATTTCATGCCATGGACGATTTCATAAGGCCTCAATGCCACTACCAATACTCCCAACCGTTACTCTCGCCTCCACGGGTCGAGTCACACTGTCAGCAGCAATGTGTGGTCACTGGGTCTACTCCTGTAGGAATCTCGAAAGTGTGGGTCAATTCAATGGTTTTTACCAGAACCTCTTAGTATCAACCACACATAAATGTTAAGAAATAAAATTTCACATGGAAATTTGTCTTTTATTACTGTATCTCAAAGTACAAAGACACAATGTATTCAAAAAAATGACAACAACGATGCCTATAGCATCATGAACAAAGGTTTCTTTTCCTGGAGATAACCCCGCACCTGTCCACCTACTCCCTGAGCACTATGGATGTTGGCCTCAGCTGCCTAAAGCTGAGCTCCCTATTATAAAAAAGATCCATGCGGTTGGGGAGGACCTTTTGGTGGTGGTGATGGTAGGGCCTCGAAACGTCATCCACCACCTTCTACTCAGTCCTCTTCTCTGCCATGTTCGCCTGATCCTGGCAGACCACTACGGTCAAACCTCTGTCACTTCTTGGGAGGTCCCTCTACTATCTTTCTGCTCATCTGTAGGGTAGGTCGGGCAGTCTCGAGCCATGTACCCTACCCTCCACATTCATAGCACTACCTACTCCCCGTATAACTAGTTATGTATCGTTTTCCCCACACAACCAAACTGGAGTCGCGTAGTCGACCACCTACGGGTATGGTCCTCTTAGACCCCTTCGTAATCTGTCTACTGCCAACTGTATAAGACTCTGGTGCGTGTCGACCAGTGGTGGGTGTCACTATTAGAGACTGATCAGCAAGGAAACTATCACTAGGAGGGATCTCTCCAATACACCCGTCTCTTCAGGATGTTGAGGGAGATCATCGAAGGCCTAATCTCATGCCAGAGTCCCTGGTCAATGTTTTGGGCCCAGAAGATTGTTTCTCATACCATATATGTGGAGTAGCGCGGGAGGTTGGTGAACCTCACTGAGTACTGAGCTACTGTCATTATTCCCTGCTGTAGATGAAGTAACTCCTAAATCCGCACCACACAATGGGTGGCTGGAACAAACTCTGAGAGAAAGAGACTCTCGAAGTCTGTTCCGAGCAGTGATGCCTTGTCATGAACCTAGAGCATTAGGCTCCACGATCTACCGGTTTCTACATGCAAGAGACTCGCAACAAGGATCACCATGAGGTCGGCTGGTGTCCCTACTAATTTGAAAAATATCATGACAACCTTCATCCAATCCTCATCTTCCTATGGGTCCATCTCTCCACTGAACCTGGGTGACCTATAATGAAAAAACTAATTCAATGCACCTAGATGGTGTGCAATCTCCGCTACTGGGGCTCGTGGTATCGGTGGTCCAGTGGGTAGTGGTACCGATGGTACCTCTACTATGATGGGGCCATGCACCAAGGCCCCATCTCTCGGTGAGCTAACATATCATATGTAACTCATAACCCTAGATGGATGCTGTCGTGGGGCCATCTTGAGATGAAACAGGTGCACCACGGTTAAAATAGTATACCTGGTGTGATGACACAGTGTAATCACAATTAAAACTTTTTTTGAATGAAACACACACAAAATCAGTGTTTTCATGCACTGAGTCGGGAATCAGAGGTCAGGTTCCTGGTATATGGATATGTCGACCGCTGCACCAACACTGGACTCCCTGAACTAGAAACAACACTAAATACTATTAACACTATTGCTTCACAGAAAAGAATGAACATGGTCCTGAGTTCTGCGGTAGAACCGACTCCTCTAATACCAATTTCTCACAACACATAATTAGGGCTCATGACGTCACTACCCCAAGACCACCATCCATAATCCAGGGGCTGGAAAGTAGCACCAAAGGCATAAATCTATAAGTTAGGAAGGCATTTCCTTTGTAAAATTAAACAATAACAATAGAGTATGAAACATGATGTAAACACTAAGTAAAACATAATACAAAATAGTGTGATGGAATATAAATGGGCCAGAATACAAGCCCAACAGTAATGTACTGGTACAACGGAAAGCATGTACAACTGAAAAAGGGACATAAGATGAATGGAAAGAAGGGAAGCTCCGGGATCGTCCGTGAAGTATCCAACCTGAAGGGTAGGTATAGATTCCCACCTCCGCACAAGTCTATCAGTCCACTCCATATACCATGTCACCGAGTGGTCCCCCTATGGGTACCGTCCAGTCGTGGTGCTATATTCCTCCGTTTGTGTTGTACATCATATGCATCCAACACAATGAGGTGCGGGCGTAGCCCGTGCAGGGGTGAGTATAACGATACTGAATAGGGACCCCGAGACCCCCGAAGGTCTCCTCGAATCCATGTGGGATAAACCATGGAAGAAAGATAAAACCACTAAGTATCAACCAACCCTACTTAGGTATATGTCCATACATATACCTAAGTTTCCAATATTAGTACGGCTCCAACTCTGGAGTCCAAGCATAACCTAGTCCTCACATGAAGGTAAGTCAACCACATCGATGATAATGATTGAAAGTCAGGACTCAACTCACACAGGTATAATCTCTTGTATAGAGAAAAAGATGATCAGATGTAGTCACTGATTCATCTAAGATGTCGGACTCACACAGGATACTAGACCAGATAAGCTATTGCACCCACATCAGATACATGACCAGCTACTCTGTCGGACCAACATAGGATATAGGAACAGAAGTCGGAACTGTCAGACCCACACAGGATACAAGAACATTAGTCATAGTTGTCAAACCCATAAGGGATTCTGGTATAATATCCATCATCATAGAACCCACGATGGATCCCAGAACAGTAGTCATCGCTGGAAAAACCACCTTGGATTCCTATATAGAAGTCATCAGAGTCGCAGCCAGCTCCAGGGTTCTCGCACACAGTACGCTCGATTCGAGGATGGTCTGCTCCTCGAGCCAAGTGTTGATACATCAACTATAAATAAGTCTAGAGTTTATGTATTTTGTAGTTCCATCTCATCATAGAGAACCCAACGTGACAGACGGCGCGTCAATCGGACGCCCGATCTAAGAGTTATTAGCAT
This sequence comes from Viscum album, assembly GCA_963277665.1. Taxonomy (NCBI): domain Eukaryota; kingdom Viridiplantae; phylum Streptophyta; class Magnoliopsida; order Santalales; family Viscaceae; genus Viscum; species Viscum album. The sequence continues at coordinate 2,097,080,964 of OY728159.1, read as the reverse complement.
TTCCATTCCAGGGGGCCAGTTGGAATTACACTCATTCCAAACCCAGACTTTTTCCAATGTTTTCCAAAACCCAATTACAGTATCATAAAAGTACCACCTTGTCACGAGGATCCCAATTCCACAGACAGCGCATTGATCGGACGCGCGGTCTAGAAGTTATTCGCATTTAAGCGAAACGGGAACAACCCGTCATGCCTTGTGGGCTGGCGGGTAGGCCTGACCTGGTTCGGTGGGTATGACCCAGCTGGGGGTCAGCCCAGATCGGTGGAGTGCGGCCCTCCTAGGGAACCGACCTAGCGGGTCCGACTCATTTGGGGGGTCGGCCCAGCCCGGTGGGGAACAGCCCACCCGCGGACTCGGCCCGCGGTTCCTGGCCGGTTCGCCTCGCCCGTCAGCGCCTCACGGTGCCACCTCTCCTTACTACTTGGCTGGCTGAAGCCGACAAGTTTTGTTTGTCATGAGTGGCCCGCACAGAAGGCCGCTGTTTACCCCCACGGCGCCACGGTTCCCTTCAGCCCGGCCGGCAGGCGGCCAACCGGTTCGTCCGCTGAGCGACCCGTGGAAGCGAGCTACGGTTCCTCTGCAGCATGGCACCCAGCGGCCCATGGTTCTCCATCCCGGCCGGCTTTAGCCGGCTGGTTCATCCAGATCGTCCGGCATGAGGCCAACCGGTTATTCTTTAGCAGGGCATCCCACGGTAGTAGGCCACAGTTTTCTCCCATACAGCCAGTGCAATGGCGTCGGTCCTCCACCACAGCGGCCCGTGCGAGGGCGTCGGTCTTCCAGTCTGTGCCCTCATTCCTCTGGCGCAGTGCGATGGAACCAAGCCCTCTCGGCTCCAACTCCATCGTCAAACAATCATAAACCAACGGAGGGTCATCATGCCATGTTTTTTCAGCCCACACCCTCCGTGTTATATGATTACAAATGGTCACTGTCGAATAAAGTAAATATCAAAGAATCGAGGATATTAATTTATTAAATTAAAATCAAACAAATCCATCTACCTCATAAATGGTGCTTGCTCGGCAGAGTCACGAGAAAGAGGGCAGACATCGATTTTGTTGATGTCGGGGAACGTTTGAGGATAGAGTTTCATCGATGTTCCCTACGGATGGCTCCCACTCTTTTAACACATAAGGATGTCGTGGAAAGGAAGAAAGAACGTCATCGTTCTTCAGTGGAAAAAATGTTCTTCGTTGAGAGGGTGTCGTTCCACATTAGAGATGTTCTTCATGTTCTTCGTGGGAAGAACACTTTCTATCTTCTCCTTTCCTCTCCACCATGTTAAACAAAAAATAAAATATTTTGCTCTCAATTATTTTTGTGTCACAATACTCAAGAGTTAACCCTCATAAAAAGTGACATCACATTAGATTAAATGTTGAGGGATGGATTCAAAAATGTTTGAATTAAAATTGAATTAATACATTTAATTAAGGGTGGAGTGTTCGCAAGATTTAAAAATATGGAATTACTAGAGTTTAAGGGTGGGATTAAAGGGAAGCTGAGACATTTGTTTTTATGTGGTCCCCACCACACAATATCCTCTCATGGGTGGTTATGTGGGGTTTGGGCCACAACTCCAACTCCTATTTGTAGAAAATAACCACCCCTTAAAAAAATTATGTAACACATAATTTTTATTAAGTTTATAAAGAATCAAAAAAAAATAACTTCTCCCACCGATAAAACGCAACCTCAGTAAAGGTACCATTAAGAAAATACTGATGTAGTGAGTTTATCGGCGTCCTCAGATCTCAATTCCGAGCATCGTTTCAATAGATAGAAAAACCCAGATGTATGTTTGCTGAACATACCCGAACTAAACTTTTGAAAATGATTCCAAGCACATCGGGCCTTGGAATAAGGTACTCTCAGAAATAGAAGGCTTATAAAATTCCAAAGAATTTAAGAAAAAAAATCCGTTGAAATTTCCGGGTCTTTACATTCCCCCCTGACATTCCATCTACCACACCTTCTGATCCCACAATGTTGGTTTTGACACCCAGAATATTACAGTTAGCCATGTTTTCATCTCCATTTTTATTTGAGGGTACTATTATATCATTCCCTTATCTGAAAATGATTCAAACTCAAAATCCATATTAATCATTTTGACATCTATAAATTCAATATTATTTTCCTTTTCCTTCTTTCTCCCTGATCATATACATTTCTATATATTCAACTCCTTCTCCAACACATTCTGAGCCTATGGAAAATACGGGGGGACCCACTCAATCTACATAAGTTTATGTAACTTTATATAATTGGGATTCCACAGTGCCCCATAATTAAACTTCCTTAGGTACTTTTGTGGAATCACTGTAATTTTTTTTCAATAATTTCTTTTCAATATATGTTTTATTGATAATTTTTTTCCTTGTTAAATAGAAGGATATTTTTATTGGCAGTGTGGGTGTACATGAATGTGTTAAGTATGAAACTATCTTACATAGATAATTGAGGTGTACAATAAATAGAAACAAATGACTAGAAAAATGAGGTGGGAATGTAAGAGTTATTTTGTGACACTTTCCAAATACTATGACACCATTCACACCAGGAAACTATCATCGTGATCCCTTCAAAATGATGTAAAGGATAATACGTGGGAATAAATATGGATAATTTATTTATTGGATTTAATGTTATTTTATTATTATATTTACATTAATTTGTATTTTAGTACCTTATTTGTTTTAATTTTTCCAATGGTCAGGCTTTTAGGGAAGTACAACTCTTAGGTTTAAGTGATTATTTGAGAGTGTATAAGTTTTATTAGTACAGCGGATATAATTCTAGAGTTTGTATGGATTTTGAGGCCACCCCTATCATGAATTCTTATCTATTAGACTATTATCAGGAAATGAATACTCATTGGACAAGTACCAAGTTCATGGTATTAATCAAATTTTATTTTTTTCAATGAAAATTACAATGATTTTCAATAATAAAATATTTTTATATATGAAAATTATTTTTTAGGAATAATCATTATAATGAAATTTATAATTCCTCTAGGAAATTCCTCCACACGTTGGGGTAGACTATGATGCGAGATCGTGAGAGGAAGCATGTATGACAGTTGTTCATAATTCATCATTAGGACATTTAGGTTCTTTTGTTTCCCCTATATTTAATTCCATTTATAAATTTGATAAATATATAATCATTTATTATTTAGTGGTTATTGAAAGAATTTATTATATACTAAAATGTGTTGTCTTATGATATTTCATGACATATTTTTTTAGCATCAAACCCAAATAATATATAATTCATCAAATGACACCACGAAGTCTTCAAATAATCACTTTACATCATCAATATGATTTTAAACACAATATTAAGTTCCCTTAATTTATAATTACATGAGGATTGTTCCTCTCAGTTTACTTCTTCAACAATCACTATGATTTATAAATAAATGGGGGATTAAAATAAAAGTTTCATCAATCAAATAACTCATTGTTGACATGTGCTAATAAAATGTTGAAAAAGGGTTCATTTCAGAAAATAATGGTATTCCTTAAAAAATTCATTTTAAGGGTTGACATAGGCTAATAAAATGTTGAAAAAAGGGTCCAATTATGAAAATAATGGTATTCCTGAAATAATACATTTTCACATGAATAACACGCATTCTTTTTTTCAAAGACAAACACTAAAACCATAAAAAATATATTAAAACACCATTACGTGACTTAGAGAATCACATACACAAAATCTATTCAAACCCATTTCAATTGAAATTACCATATGTAAATCATCAAATATGATTATTACGCAATGAATTGAAGATATATAAAGGGAATCACCTTTATTATAAGCTATATCATGATCTCTTGTGAGCTATAATGGAGCACATCCGTTCATATAAGCAATAATGGGATCACATCTGAGCTACAATGGGGCTCAACCCTTTTTATTAGCAGTTTTAGGAACACTCATGAGCTGTAATGGGGATGAAACATTCATATAAGATATATCAGGATCAATCATTTCATATAATTCTAATGTACCATTTCATAAATAAAACATATTCATCAAAAAACCCTTTTGGACACATCTTCTAATCGCATATGAAAAAAAATATGTATAATATTATATTTTTTATTTAATAACCCACTTTCAATAACAAGATACCCAAAAAAGGAATAAGTGATATTTTTTACTTTAAAAAACAATAAGGCTTATATAGGAATCAAAGTATCAATTGACAATTATAGTGGCAAAGAAGTTGTTGTGGTCATATATATTTAAAAATATATTCCATTTATCATTTATCAAAACATTCTACATAAAACATGTAAAAATATTAATAATTAAATAATTTCAATAAAATTAAAATTTAAAAAATTCTTTAAAAATGATTTTATATCCATACAATATATATATATATTAATGTCATTAAGAAAAATATTTGATAAATAAATATTTAAGCATTCAAGGTTTCACTTCCCACATTGAACATTTAAATCATAATATCCATGAATTAATACATTTACCAAAAAATTAACTAAAATTATTATATATAAAATGTTGATAATAAATGTAATAGTGTCTATATATATACATTATAAATGAATAAATGTTCATATTATCAAGAAATGTCACAATGAAAGGATATTCATATGTAATCCCCTACCCTGAGTCTGAATCATCTCGTACATTATTTATATTCATAAATAGTAAAAATAGGTTAACTTATACATTATTGATTAACTTTTTCATGTTAATTATTCATTTTATAACACTTATTATCATTTTATAATTATTAATTTATTATTTATGATTATATAAGACATTTTATCAATATTCAGTACATGAGTCAAAAATGAACTTGGTACGATGTAAATAGTCAATGTGGTCAGAAGTCCATAATATCATGATTAATATTAATTTAATAAGTATCAATTTTATTAATCCATTAAACTTTTAAACCAAATAATTAATTATAGTAATGGAAAATGAACAATGTTATAATGTTGGAGATGGTAAGTCAAATGTACGTATGAGTAATGTTTCCATTTTCCATTGATCAATATAGAAATATGGAAATTATAATATTTACATTATAGAATTAATACAATATAATTAGAACCAAAATAGTAATTTAAATACACATATATATATCATTCAAGTGATGTGGTGAATAAAAAATATTCACATCCATTCATTGAGGTGATAGTTCACACGAACGCATGAACGACATTAGCATTTTTATGTGCAAGGAAATTATGAAACGAATTGAAAAATTATTATATAATAATGAAAATTATGTCATGAAAAAAATATATAAACATTAATTCCATCATTATGACTATTCTTGAGATAAGGTAATGAAAAATTAACTATATCGGTCTGTGTGGCGGTAGTCCGCCGTCCACATGAAAAAAAAAATTATTTCACATATGATGAAATATAACTTGTATTTTGGAGATGATATTAACATGATAACTTAATATATTATTAATTATAAATTATTTACTATCTCATAATGGTTGGAGGATATTTGACGGATGTGGAAGAAGAAATAAAATAGAAACCCTTAAATTAAAATGAAACCTCTTTTTCAGTTGATCACCATTGAAGAACACTATAACGCTTATAAAGAGTATTTTATGGCTAATAAAAGTCCTAAAAAATGTGTTTAATTATTAAATAATGAGTTTTGGTAGGTTATTTTCTGAACAAAATGGTTTATTATGAGTAATAAATTTAGGGAAATGGGTTCCTTTATATATGAGAAGAGGGGACACCATTGAAATTATTAACTGTATTAAACTAATATAAATTTAATTTTGACTCTAAAAGCTAAAAAACTATTTATTATGAATATATGATGATTATGGGTAGAAAAAATTCATTCAATAAAAATTATTCATGTTTTGGATTTTTTTAATAATTATCTTTATGTTTTAACCCTTTTTCCTCTACAGATTTTATTATGTAATTTACACATTGAGAGTTAAAATAATTACCAAATCATGTAAAAAGGAAAATGAATGATCCATTAATGTAATTTTATTAATTATCTAAAAATTTTGGTCAAATATTGTATTTTTTAAAATTTTATATCATTTATTTAGATATTTTATACTTTATGTTATGAATAATGTCAATTTTGATACAATTTTGTACATGTATTTTTTAAATCATCACAAAATTATTCCTTCAAATAATGACATTAGGAAAACCCTAACATGTCATATTCATAGGAAAAATTCATTTATTGAATCAAATATTTCGAATTATATTTATTTTAAAATTATTAATATCATTTATTTGATTCTATCTTTAATAAATCAATTACTACCGCTTCATTTTGTCATAAATAAATAAAATTATTTATTTCTAAAAATATTAAATCAATTAAAGTGATGTATTTAATATTTTTATCCTTAAATTTAATATTCATATTATAAAATATTAGTTACATAACCCCATATTAAACTTGTTTTAGTAAAAAAGAGATATATTTATGATATATTTTCCCTTACATTAAATGAAATCTAATAAATGTCATAATCACACCCAAGTGGCCTCCAACGGTCAAAATTTCTGAACATGTATTTTTTTGGTCGAAAATAACTCATCCAATAATATAGAGACAATAATTAGCATAGTATTACATTATTATAATATTATTTTTAAATTTAATAACTATATTTACCTTTAAATGTGGTATGTAAAATACTAAAGTCACTATTCAGAAAAAATAATTTTGATCCTATCATATTAAATTTATCATTCTTATTATAACCATGTATATAATGTTTTTAAAATTAAATTCATATACATGGTTAAATATGGTTCAACACTAATCCCACTAGGGGATCAAAAAAATGTGTTTTTGAAGTAAAAGCTTCAAAAGTTCACAAATTTTTTATATCCAATTTGAATTCAAATTTTATTACAATGACCAATATTGGATTAATAGATAATAAATTTATATAATTACACATTAAAAAAATTAAAAAGAAAAACCCACTATATAAATAAATTATAAAATAATTAGTTTTGAATTTAAATACACTATTTTCCATTATTCATTGAAAAATTAATTTTATCTGAAAAAATTCAACCAAATGAAACTTTTTATATCCCTCTTTAAAATAAGATATTTATATTGTCAAATAGAACCAATAAAAGTTTCATATTTTATATTTCAAAATGGTTTTCCAATAATAGGCAGCAATACTACATTTTTTAAAATATTATAGATTTTATGCCTAAAATGATATTTATTTTTCTTTTTGTGCCCATAAAATTTATTATAATACTGTAAAATTATTCAATAAACATGTGTAAAAATAATATAGTTAGTTATGTCTACATACCCTAATATAATGTCTACGTGATCTGTCCAATTTTAAAAATAATATTACATTATATTATTTATCTATTTAACTCAGTTTTGGGTGCGACGTAAGATTTCAGAGAAACCCATTGTTTCTTGTCAGGTACTCTATTAGACATAAAGTAGAAATTAAGATAGGATTATTAAATAATTAATAAATATAAATAAATATTAAAAAGTAAAATTATTTAATTACATGGTATTTTACATCCTTCTCAGTTTTTAGAAATTCCGTCCTCATAATTTTAAATTTGGACTCGTTAACTATGGTTTCACTTTTCAAAATTTCTTCATTAAAACACCAATTTGTAAAAAGTTTCAAAAAAACCACTAATTTAATATAATGAATGTGAAGTAAAAATGTCTCCTGAGATATCATATATTAGGGTTCCATGTATGAAAACATATTCATAAATGAAAAAACTGTCTATTAATGAATAGTAGATAGTGATATAGAACATAGTAATTGAAAAGTTATCCATCAGAAATCCATAAATATTGGAAGGTTAAAAAGGCAATTGAGAAATGTTAACGGATAAGATTTTTATTTTAAACTACTTTTAGTAGAGTTTAGGAACTCATTTAGTTCTTAGAATAAGGACATAAGGAAAAAACATACTTGATATATTTCAATTTTATATACATGGTTTTATCCTCATAATATTCCTAGAATTATGATGTAAATCCTTATGAATAACTTTAATCATAAACATATCACACAAACCAAAAAGGATCTCAATAGTTTAATATGAATGTCCAAAAGTAAGGGCATACATCGACATTAAACAAATACTTTCAAAAAAAATAACCACACAATAAATAACCCAAAATGATCCTTAATAACATATTATCACATCCAATAAAACCTCAGAATGTGTGTCTAAAACTAGGAACATTGGTTATCCTTCGAAAAATAATGGGCTCTCCGGAGATTCCATCACTTCACAAGATGTCTTCACATCAACAATAGAAGATCCCATAGATTTTTCCAAACCTTTTTGATTGTGATCATAAGGATTTCCTCCCTCCGTAATTAACATATGAAACATATTTTAATAATACCCCAACACAATGTAGTTAAAACTGCATAATGTATACTATGAATCTGTTATCTCATTGTTGGATTTTTATGACCTTTTCCCTTGTTGTCAGGAATCTTGTGACCAAATGTACCACACATGTAAGATTTTCCAAATCCTGACATCCATTACCCAAATTGTAATTTACCACAATTGGAACATGTTTAGTCTTACCTATATAATTATTATTTTGTTGATTCTAAATTTCCATCCCCATTTACCATTTATTAAACTTATCAACTTGTGGAATGTAAGTGTCAGAAAACTCCATTTCATCATTCCCACCACAAAAAATGATTTTTTCATAAATTTTAGATTATTCGGTGGCTATATCGCATTATATCTGTACTTTAAATCTCGGTTAATATATATTAATTTCAATGTTAATGTCTCATATAAAATATGTAACATACCTGGAAAATATTTTGAAGTTCACTTTATATGCGGTAACTGTATCATTGTCATTTTTCATTAATAATGGTTTTTACCAAAAACACTGGGATGTTATTCAAGAATATGTATATTGTATGGTGAAACATTTCATTCACAAGGTCACTCTTCCGCACAGCCTCAATTCCCAATTCCTTTTCCTTTTCCCCAAAACTGATAATGCTGATGAAATACACCTTTTCAGCTCCATTGCTCTCATAAATTAACTCTTTAAGATCATTAATAAATTTATTTCCAATATAATTTCTCTGATTAGCAACAAAATCATTTCTTGTAATCAATTTGGCTTCATCAAGGAAGATCTATTCAATTATTCATCGGTATTGCCTTAGAATCCACTAACCTTCTTAACAGGAAAAATAGAGGTGGGAATGTCTCTATTAAGTTAGACATTTCTATGTATTTTTATTCCATTGACTGGAACATCATATATAATGTCCTTAGGAAATTTGGTTTCAATGATGCTTTTTTCAATTAGATTAAAACATTATTTAATTCGGAACATATTTCTATTCTCATTAATGGATCACCAAGATGTTATTTTAAGTGATCTAAGGGTGCTAGACATGGTGATCCTCTTTTAGCTATTCTTTTCTCAATTTTTGAAGACTCCCTCAGTTTTTTGCTCACTCAATCAATTGAAAATATAGAGATCAAACCTATCACGGCTGCGAGAAACCTGAATACCCCCTCACACATTCTTTATGCCCATGACATAATAATCATCATTCAGGGAGCCAAGAAAACATCAATAATCTAAAAGACATTCTCCTTCACTACCAGGAGGTCTCTAGACAACATATCAATTGGAATAAATCTTTCATATATTTGGGCAAGGACTTTCCACTTAGTAGAAAACATAACACTATAAACACTCTTGGTATTAAAGAAGGATCTCTTCCCTTTAACTACCTTGGTGTTCCTATCATATGGGGTAGACCGAAAGTGGATTACATCCCTCCTATAATCAATCAATTTCTTAGACAAATTTCATCCTAGAAGGGTCCCAATCTCTTTATGGTAGGGAGAATATGTTTAGTTAAATCCACTATTGTTTCCAAATTTGTTTACTCTATGATGATATACAAATGGATGAAAAGTACGCTAAAGTGAGTAAATGTTTCCATTAATTTTTTTTTGTGTGGACTGGTAGTAGATTGGAGAGAAAATTGGTCACATTCCATGGGGATAATAGCTGCAAACCAATTGCTAAGGGTGGGGTTGGAATTAAAAATCTCAATAAGTTTAATGAAGCCTACAAGCCAAGATCACATGGAATCTAATATATAATGATGTTCCCACTTCTAAATTTCTTAGAGCCAGATTTCTCAACAAACAAATTAATAACCATGTTCTATTTCTTAATTCCTCAATTTGGCCATCCATTAAAAACACCTTCAATTATTTTATGGATAATTCTAGATGGATGGATAACAATGACTCAAAATTAAGATTTTGGTTTGAAAATTGGACCGGTCATCCATTGTCCTCTTTGATTTGTAGCAACCACCCTCACTCTCTGAACAATGAATCCATAAAAAACATTATGAGCATGACTAACCCAGACCTTCCAGAGGATATTAATCAAATTGTCGAGAACTACCCCTCACTACCACGAAGTATCTTCTGATTTGGAAATACACTCACCATAGAATTCTCGACATCTTTAGGATATTAATCATCTTTTACATTCTTGTGATATAGAAGCTGCTCTATGGCATTATATTTCTGACATTTTTAAACGCAGAAGGTTTTTAAATAGTTACATTACAATGTAGAATAAATAGTACTGGGATACTTCTGACTCCCAACAAATTAATAATATTCTTCTTGTAGGGGTCGAGGAGCTTCTCTGTCTTATTTGGTATGGTAGAAATGATTTTATTTTCGACAACAACATATTCAATCTTAATGTAGGTAAAATGAAAATTCTCATGGATATCTGTGAAGCATATTTGATTCAAAAGGATCAATGCAGCAACTCAGTTCATGAGTTTGGGATCCTTCATCTCATTAGAGTAGAGGTAAAGTATCCTCGTCCTAAACCTACGTTGGAAGTATTTTGCAGACACCTACTGCTAGATGGATTAAAGTAAATGTATAAGGTGCCTCGAAAGGCATCCCTGGTCTAGTAGGTTGTGGTTCTATTTTCAAGAATCATTTAGATCAGACCCTTGGATGCATTTATGCTTCTTGTGGCTTTACTTCCTCACTGGATGCTGAGAATCTGAGTGTTATCCATGCCATCTCTTTTGTCATGCATCGAAACTGGAACCACATCATGATTGAGAGTGACTCCACTACTGTCATTTCGGCCATCTAGAGCGGCACAATACATCTTTCTTGGCCGCTCACTACTCTCTAGATGTATTGTTTGAAATCGCTTTCCGAGATCAGATTCATCGCCACTTGCTGATGGTCCTTCCAATTTGGGTGTTTCTCTTTATTTTATTTGGAGGGATGATCTCCCTCCTATGTTATTCCCACTCTATATTAGTAATGTTAACAAAATTTCTTCTTTTAGACATGTGTAACTCATTCTCTTTTCAATAATATTTGGTGTTTTGGTCACGGACAAGAATATTATCCCCCTAAAAAACCATAGGTAAATATTTCTCAAGGAAAATATCCTTAAATTATATCCATTCTATGGAATCAAAATGACTTTTCTCTCTAATATTCTAAACCAATTACAACCATAGATAAAATTCAACATCAACTTGATAGATGGAAAGAAATACCTTTTTATGTAACAAACACACCATGACATAAAACATCTTCATGCAGGGTATTTATTAGTCCATCAGCTACCACTAGGTCAATTGATCTGTTGAATTATGGGGGATATTACCTCATAAAATGTTACACTACTGAAATATTCCTATTTGGTGGATCTATATGATCTCATGCATTTAAACCACTAAAATATATATCCCGAGTCAACTATTTCATCATTGAAATAAACTGTTCAATTCTGATTCTAGCCTCCCCATGATGTTGATTTGAATGGTTGTTTTCCTATTGATGTCTTCCAATTACATCATTCTTATTTCCTATTTGGATACCCATTCAGAACAGACATGGTTTATATGAATCACAAGTTAATCTTAAATTGGTACATCATTTTAACTTAAACATAATGTAAAATCAACTATTTTAGAGAAACCAACACCATCCATACCTCTAAACATATCTAAAATGATCAATGATACCAATTATAAGGCCCTAGACTTAAACATTACATAATCTTGAGTTATTCCAAGAATTAACATTGAATATATTTTTAGGTTTATATGTTTATAGAATTAGGCTATAACTATTTCATAAAAACCCATAGAAATACAAGGTGGACACATAAAATATTATCTATTTCTTCCAGAACAAAAAAAATATTTAAAAATAAAAATGGTTTCTTTTCATGTTTAATCATCATAACATTAACCCGATTCTAAAATGAACTCTATTTGGCCTTATCCTCTAAAATAATTAAAAAACATGGGATGATAAAAAAATCGCATTTATGGACATAAAAAGTAATTAAAACCATTTGTCTATTTATACTAGGGATATACATTTAATGTTCTTCAAGATAATGACACAAAAAATTTTCACACGAATTGAAATCAACCTTTTTTCTCAATGAAGAAAAATAGAAGCAATATCAATCAATTGAAACTTTTTTAGGTTACTTAGAGACTCATACACATATAAAACATTCAAACTCCTCTCAAATAGAATAACCATCTCTACAACTTCCATTATTATTATTACTTAATTAATATGAGATCTATAATCGGGATCACACATTGAATAATCTATATTGTGCACACCAATGAGCTATAATGTGAATTATCCCTTCATATAATTTATAACGGGCTCACATGTGAGATAAAATATGGATCAACCATCCATAAACAGTTTATCAAGATCATGTGTGATCCATTATAGTGTTTAACATTTTGTATAATCTTTATTTCGATGATCTATTATATATAATATGCAATAAAAATTTCATTAATAAATCACGTTAATCCCAAAACCCTTTTGAAAACTACTTCTAATCCAATATGAAAAAAATTTATGTATAAAAAGACCAATATCAATTAAGAATAGTTTTTAAATGGTAAGATACACAAAAAAAAGGAATAAGGGATTTAAATTTTTTTTTAGAAACATTTGTTATTATAGAAGAACCCATATATCAATTAACGCTTACAATTGTGGAGATGTTGTTGTTGTCATATACATTAAAAATAACATTGAGTTTATCATTTGTCAAAACATTTTCTATAAAACTAGAAAAACGTATTCAATTTTAATACCTTCTAATAAAATTAAAAACATAAAAAAATTCTTTAAAATCCTTTTTATCCATATAATAAACATGTGTATTAATATCCGGAAGAAATATATTTGATAATTATCTATTTATAAATTCACGGTGTCTTATACCACTTCGAACATGTAAATCATAATATCCATGAGTTAATACATTTACCAATAAATAAAATTACATTATAATAGCTAAAAAATTGATATTAAATGTCTTAGTGGCTATATATAAACCTTATAAAATGATAAATGTTCATATTATCATGAAATTACTCAATGAAAGGAGATTGAGACGAAGTCCATTACATTGAGTCTGAAAAATCTTATAAGTTATTTATCATAATGAATAAAAAACCTAAGTTATTTAATACTTGATTTAGTACCTTTATCATGTTAATTATTCATTTTATATCATTTATTATCATGTTATAACAATTACATAATTATTTAAGTTCATATCGGATGCTTTAATGATATACGGTTCTTGAGTCAAAAATGAAATTGGTATAATTTTAATTTTCCATGTGGTCATAAGTGAATCGTCTATATAATAATATTCAAAACATAATTATCACTTTTATACATCGATTATACTTTAAAATCAAATCATTAATTATGGAAATTAAAAATAAAAAAATGTTATAATCCAAGATACGATAGGTCGTATGTACTCATGAGTAACATTTCAATTTATCATTGTTAAATATAGAAATATTATAATATTAATTTTATCTTTACATAAAAATAATAATATTATTAAAATAATGAATATAATTTAAATATACTTATATATATTATACAATATATGTGATGAATAAAAATGATTCACATTGCTTCGTGGAGGTGATAGTTCACATGTAACACAAATGGAATTATCATTTTTATATGCCTAGAAGTAGAAAAATAATTGATATATTATTCTCTTATAATGATAAATATGTCATTAAAATCATATATAAACATCAATTCCAAGAATATGACCATGTTTTAGATACACTAATGAAAAATAAATTGTATATGTTCGTGAGGCGGTAATCATCCATACGCACAAACAAAATGTTAATTTTATATTTGATGAAATTCAGGATGTATTTGGGTGATAATATTATCATACTAATATATCACTATATTTAGGATAATGTATTAATTATATCATGATATTTGGAGGAAAATTGAATGAAGTGGAAGAATAAATAAAATAGAAACACTTAAATAAAAATGATACACCTTCTTCTGTTGATCACCATTAAAGAACGTTTTAGAATCTATAAGAAGGGTGTAATTACTAATTCAAATCCTCAATAATGTTGGTAGGTACTCCAGTAATAGATTTCAGTAGATCATGGATGAACCAAATGGTTTTTTGAATTGTAAAGAATATAGAGAAATTGTGCCTTTTTACTGGATAGGAGAGGTGAAGCCTTGGAATTATTAAAAATATTAAGTTAATATAAATTCAATTTAGATTCCAAATGGATTAAAAAGTGTTTAGTTAGAATATAGGATGATTATCAGTTTAAAAAAATCCTTCAATAAAAATTAAAATATTTTTTGATATTTTTTAATCCTTATATTTAACTCTTACCATTTTAATAATTAACATAATCATTTAGTGTTAAAAATAATTATCAAATCATGACGAATGAAAAATTAATTATTAATTAATTATTTATCATAATTGTCTCTAATTTACTATCTAACCATATGATTTTATCAATTTTTTGTCATTTAATTAGATATTTTATATTTTATGCTATGAATTATGTCAATATTCACACTATTCATTGCATGAATTTTAAAACAAATAAGAACATTAATCCATAACAGTATATTATATGAACATTACTATTCCATTGAAATCCATAAAATTCTAGTATGACATCATATATTTCAAAGTATATTTATTTTTATATAATTATTATCAGTTAGTTGGTTTCTTCTTTAATAAATATATCATTTAATCATTAATATGTCATAATTAAATTTAATTATGTGATTTATAAAAGTTTTAAATAATTACCATGATGTAGGTAATCTTTTTATATTTATAAGGACTAATCATAGTAAAATATATCACTTTCACATAAATATATTAAAATTTTTTCAGTATGAAGAGGCATATTTATGATATATTTGCTTTTAATTTAATTTAAATGTTATAAATTTTATAATCACACACATATGGATTCAATGGTAAATACATCAGCCCATGGATAGACTTTTTGTAAAAGAACTAATCAAATAAAATTAGTACATGTGGTAGGGTAGTTTTATATTGTTATAATACTATTTCAAACATTAATTACTCAATTTATCTTTAATAGTGGTAAATTAAATACTAAGTTACTATTCAACAAAAATAATTTGGATACTATTATATCACTTTTTTTCACTCACTACAAACCATTTAAAATATTAAATTCATAGAAGTAGTTAATTTTGGTATAACACTAATCTCGTTGACAGATTGAGAAAACTAATTTTTGAACTAAAATTTTCTAATGTTCCCAATGTTTTTATATTCAATTTAACTTTTATTCTAATGACCATCATTAAATTAAATTATAAAAAAAATATTAATTCAAATTCAATACTAATTAAAATTATAACCTAAATATAAAAATAAATTATATGAAAATGTTGTTTTGAATTAAAATGCTCCTCTATTTCTATTCGTTGAAAATGAATTTTATTTGAAAAATACCAAAATTCAAGAAATGTAAATTATGACTTCCAGATTCTGAAGAAGAATGTTATTTTTTCAAATATAATCTATAAATGTGTCAAAATTTATATTTTAAAACAGATCACCACCAATGGTCCGTAATACTACCTTTTGAAAATATTAGTGCTTTTTATGGTTAAAATTGAATTTATTCTTATATTAAGAAAATAAAATTTTTGGAAGAAAGTAAAAAATATTTAATAAACATGTGTAATAATAATATTGTTAGTTCTATTCATTCCTTCTAATACAATGTTGTCTTTAATACTACCTATTTAAATAATATTATAAAAATATATTATTTTTTCTGTATTTTTCTGTCTTGCATGTGACGTAAGATTTTAGAAAAACACATTTTCACATGTTTTGTATGCTATTATACATAGCCTCCCCATTACGGTGAAGTTACTATCTAATTAATAAATTGTAATAAATATGAAAAATTATTATTCTTTAATTAACTCGGATGATACAATGATGGTGGAAATATATTTTATTTTTTAGAATGCTAAAAAAAATATATTATCATGTTTTTTGTAAAATATCAAAAGTACCTAATTTGGAAAATAAAAAAAATTAATAAATTATATTATACATTTTAAAGAATTTATAAAAATTAAATTAAAAAATATTTTTATAATATAAAAAAATATAATTGAAAACATTTTATAGAAAATATTAACGTGGATGAAAATAATCACGATAGAAGAGATAAATAATGATATGTTTTCTTTTAAACATTACGTTGGTCTCTTTAATTATTTGAGGGAGAAAATTTAAATGAAAATAATAAATAATAAAAATTACATATATTTTATTAAAATAAATTTGATTATTCATGGGTTGTTTAAAGCAATTCATCAATGACAATTATGACATAAACAATCCTTGTAAATGTTATATTTTAATTTAAAACCCTTAGAGCTTTGGTGTATTTTGATTAATAACTCCATTTAAAAGAAAAAAATTTAATGAAACATAATTTCCATGAACATAATTATTTTCATGATACAACTTATAAAAGCGGTAGTATATACAACTCATAATAAATGATAGGGGTAAAACAAAACATATATGCCAATGATGACAATTTGTGACAGTGAACCCCCTACACTTTTGTAAAATTCTAATCAAATCCAATTGGATGAAATATTATTAATTGTTAAATTAAATAACATGAATTATTAATTATAAAATATATATAATTTCAATCTATTAGAATAAAACATAATAAATTGAAAAAGTGTTATAGCATCCAATATGTCATTATTTTTCCAAACTGAGATGAAGAACCCTAACCTTACGACTGAATAAATTTGTTACAAATTTAAAAACCTATAAACTAATTTCATATTTATTATAATTATAAAACCATATACATTTATATTATATCATATATGATCTATTTATAACATTGGGACAACCATATATTTATAATTACTTTTTAAAATCGATGTTTATGGGTGTTGATTGTATCATTTTTCTTGTATGTTTTTTATTAAAGGTACAATCCTTAAAATTTGATCAATGTTTAATTATCTATGGAATAAAAATAATTTCCTAATTATCATATTTTAACTTAATATTCACATTTATAAACAATCATATATTATTGGGGTGAGAAAATAATTTCATCACTTATGGGATATGGTAATACATATATTCAAAAGAGTAATTATTCCACTTTTCAATGGATGGAATAAGAGAATGATAAGGGATAATTCATATTTAATTTTTAATTAAAATATTATAATTTAATATATATTCATTATGAAATAGTTATTACCATCCATATTTTTTAGATTTGAAAAATGAATCGTATTTCTCAATGAAGGTGTTAGTCTGCAGGTATACATGAGAAAAATTACCATTTTCTAAAGGCTTGGAAGTTATAAAGCTATATAAGACATTATAATTAAAGGAGAATACTTTTCTTATAAATAAATTATATAAAAAATATATCTATGAACATAACTGACGATGAATTTTGGGGATTAATAATGAATCATATCGTTGTGGAGGTGGTAGTCCACAGGTATGAACAAACGATACCTTCATCTCCCTTTGGAATGTGAATAATTTTTAATTGGTTATTTAATCATTTTAATAACATAATTTAATATTTATTATAATGGATTCAATTTCAATTTGTATATAACAAATATTTAGCGATTGGGTATGAGGAAAAAATGATAAGATCTCAGTTAAGATTAATACACCTTCTCTGAGATTCCTCCCTTGGTTTACACATTAATACTTGAATTATTATTATTTGGAGAAGACAGACATATCTTGGATGAATTGAAGGAAAATATAATAGTTTTAGGGTATTTATTTTTTGATCTATAATGCTCATATTTTGTAAATAATGGATGATATGGGCTTCTATTTTCTTATAATAGTGGAGGGACACAAATTGAATTTCTTAAAATATTTCAATAATATAAGGTCACATTCTTGTGAATGTGGCTCAAAATATATAGGTGTTAAAATTTAGTACATTATACTATTTATATAAATTTATAAAATATCCATTATATTGGTGTTTGAGGAATTTTTACAATTACCACTATGATTGATGCTTGGTAAACCCATTTTAATGTCAATATTGTTACTTTTTTTACTATATATACTATTCATTATCTAAAAAACAAATGTTGATCTTTTTGTATTATATTAATTATTAATAGTATAAATACTTAATTTGTTTTTCTTGAGTCTATTTTTATATGTGTTGGAATATAATTTTATTTAAGAACGTAAAATGAAATGAACAACGACATAAGAAAAGTACATTTTTAAGAATAAAAAATATTTTACATTCATTAAATTCCATGTAAACCAAAAAAATTAATTTTTCAATATTATATTTAATATACAATCCCTAAATTTTGATAAAAATATAAATCAATATATATTAATTTTATTTATTAAGATGAAACAATTTTGAGAAAAAATTTATGTCAAAAAGTAAACATCTATAAAATAAAAGTATAAATATGATTATTATATAATTAATTATATTATTTATAGTTAATTGAGGCATATAAAACTTTATAATAAATTTTATATCTCAATTTTTCATCAAATTGAAAATAAAAATGTTTTTTTATTAAAAATATGGTATTTTCACTATTCATGAGAAAATTAATCCACTTTTAAAAATATAGAAAATTCAAATTTGTAACACCCCAAGCATCCATGATGTGTTTCACTTTGAATAATGTTATAGCTTGAATTGCACGCAACTTTGAGATTCTAACACTACGAATAAAAAAATGCCGTTATGAATAAGAATATCCACTTTTTTAAATTTTATAAATTTTATTTTCCAAAATGGACTTCATTTTTGGATTCAGAATATTGATATTAGCTTAGGATAAATTTTTTGTATTTTTCTGAAAAGTTTCTATTTTCGATGAAGAGTGAAAGACACATAGTTTTAGATTAAAATTGAATTTTCATTTATATAATAATGTATTTCATTTAAATTTATTTTAGGTCAAAATAGGTACATAATTCTAATATAATTTTAATGTAATTAATTGGATTAAGTTTATAATAATTTTAGATATATAAATATTTTATTGAACTTTTTAACCGTCTTTTACCCACCTCCTAGGAGCATTTTCAAATTTGAACAAAACATTATTTTACCACTTCTGTGAATTGAATTTTGAAAATATGAGAGACACAGTTGATATGAGTAAGCATAATGTGGTTCAATAAGATGAAAATAATTTTTTTAAATT
Source organism: Viscum album (assembly GCA_963277665.1). Lineage (NCBI taxonomy): Eukaryota > Viridiplantae > Streptophyta > Magnoliopsida > Santalales > Viscaceae > Viscum > Viscum album. Next base: position 2,097,061,257 of record OY728159.1, on the reverse strand, counting down.
GTAACTTTTTACTATTATTTACCACAGCTAAAAGTAAAAAGGGAAATTAAGGGTAAAAATGATATTATAATTACCCTAACACATTTCCTAATTATATATAGTAAGTATAATTTGACCAAAAAAAAAATTAGGAATAAAATATGATCCTTTCGATCTAGTTGGATTAGATTTGGACATTTATTATTATTTTATTTTGAGAGGAGTTAAAAGTATTAAAATTAAAGCATAATAACTAAAACATTTTTAATATAGTGTTATAAATAAGATAAATTCAACTCTAAAAATTAATTAGATAGATAAAAAGATTTACTACTTAATGGTTTTTTATTTTTAATTATTAGACATTAAATAATGAAATTTATTTATGATACAATGATTAATCAATAATTACTATATTAATAAAATATTAAAATAATTGATATAATAAATATCCAAATAAATGTAATTTTGGAATTTTTATGAATTAAACTAATTTTATAGGTTAATATTACATATTAGGGATGGTTATATAAATTTGTTTGGAAGTAATAATGCAGTTATAAATTTAGAAAAAACAAAATACCAAATAAATTCAAAATGGACAGAAATGAGTTTTTAAAACAAATTTTATATTATTAATTGATATTATATTTCTAAAATTATATGGTTCGGCCAAAAAACTTATATAATGATAGTTGAATCATTAATTAACAACTTGGGGTTGTCTTGAATGTATATAGTATGTTTATTAACCATATAATATAAAAATACAAAAAGACATGGTAAATGTCAAACTATTTAACTAAGAGTTAAATCAAATTGATAAGGTGAATATAGTAATCCAAACCTATATAAAACCTATTGGTTGAGTTTTTTATACGCATACCCACGTTATCCTTCAAATAATCCATTTTTGAGAAATTAGAAACCGAATATAAGTATATTATAAAATAATATTTCATTATTTTCCTAAGTTTCCCCTCACCCCTCTTATAAAAGGTCACTTCATCTTCACTCTAATTCAGACCTTCATAGCCTTTTGGATCGACCAAGCCCTTCAAAAATACCCTCTCAACTCTCCTTCCATCACCCTAGAGTCCTTACTTTAGTCACAAATCCATCTTATGGATCCCTTTTGATCAAATCAGATGGAAGAACCTGAAGAAGAGGTAAATATTTCTTCACCTCTTTCAAGTTCATTTCTTCTTCCACATCCTCTTTCTTTGTTATTTACATTATAAAATACAAACTCGAGTATATTTTATATAATGTGATGTTATTATAAATATAGTACAACCATATTCATTATTTTATCCATTCTTTTAATGAAATGTCACCATACATGGGTACATACGGCTTACCGTCTCCACGTCGTGGTGTAAATGTTATTCAGTACATTATTATTTGGATGGATATAATAATTATGTGTAATTGATGTAAATAAAAAATATAAACTGATAATTATTATGTATATAAGATATAACATTTAATTAAATTTTATTTTAATATTAAATGAATGATATTGTCACTCGTGCGTACGTACGGATTACCGTCTCCACTAGTTCGATGATATTGCTTCCCCATAATATGCATTCAAGACTAATTTTCAGTTATGATTAAAAATATTGTTTAATGAAATGATATCATTCTGGATATGAATAAGATACATCCCATCTATAAAAAATATTACTCACTTATTATATAATATAATGGAAAATGAATCTGCAAACACCTGAAACAACGATAATTAACAAAGCAATGTTAAAAGATCATATATGTTATCATATTAATGTATATGATTATTTTATAATTTAATAAAATTTATTTCACCATAATACATGAGTTTAACCAACCCTCAACCAAGAAAAATGTACAATGTTGGGGGTTTCTTATCTCACTTTTAATACCATGACATTTCCAATGTTCACCACTTATTTATTACTTGTGGTGTATTGTGTACTTCCATTTGATATATATTATCATGATTCCAATCATATTCATGGTATTATATGATTAATTTTTTGTTTATTAAATTTTGGTCATACGAATCGATTGATTAATATGAATTAAGTGTTAATGTCAAAATCTCTTCATTATCTGAGGTTGTTTATATGTAATTATCCACTAGGATCTCTTTATCATCCACATCCATGTTTCTTAAAAATGTATTTAAAAAAATTCATAATATTTTATAGACTATGGGTAAAAGTCATTTATAACAATTTTTGACTTTTATAAGATGTTTATAGAAAAATATTTCTGTCATTTTCCAAACAAGGTCATTTATAACCTTTTCCTCAAAATTACGGTAAGAATGTCTTTTTTATCTTATACGGCTAGTGCGGCTATTTTCCGTCGTTGTAATATCGTCGAAGCTTCCCTTAAAAGCTTATAATAATATTTTCAAATATAAATGTTTTATTTTATAATTAAGTTTTAGTTAAATGATTTCAAAATAGAAAGAAATATTTCTCTAAAATAAATTTGATTTCATATATTTCAACATCCTTTTATGGATTTTATGTTTGTTTGAAGTTGATTTATTATGACAAAAAACATTCATATTGTGTTGATGGTTTTGTGATATGATTGAACATGGACATGTTATTTCATACCATTCAAGGTTTATGGATAATATATTGACATTTCGTATGTCAGTTTTAATACGAATGTTTATGTTATGTTTAAACCATGTCATATGAGGAATGCATTGGACTTAGTAAGTGTCAGGTGGAGCCCGCTATACCGACTCAATCCATCAGTTGGTCTCATGAGACAAACTAATGTCTTGGAACACGGCCTTGATAAAATATTATTATTAGTCTTGGAACAAGGCCTTGACTATGTGGTTATGATGTCTAGCATTATGCATTCCATTAGTATGAAAGTGGCTATTGATGCTTCATGTGATTATTCGACTATTAAAATATCCTTGTGAATAAGTAAAATGAATTATTTTATTGTATCATTTCCATATTATTCATAAGTTTATGTTCAAAATAATTTTTTTAGTCTTATAAATTTCCTTAAATTTTTATACTCATTTATCAATGTATCTGGAAGATTGTTATCTTTACAGAGCATCTAAGCTCACCACATTATATGTTTTAATTTTCCCATGATTCCAAGATGTTTATTATGACGGAAATATTGGGAAAGTATATAGTATATTAGTGTTTTATATGGAAATAATTTTGTTGTAGTTTTCCATTTTAATAGGTAATGCAATCCTTATGAATGTATCTAGTATTTCCATGGATATTAAACTGATCGGTCTTTTGGGACATGATTTCCCTGTGACCCTGCCATTTTTATGTAATAATGCACTGACTCTAGGTAACTGGGGTCGGGGTGTTACCATTGGTATCATAGGAAGTTTACTACAAACCATGGAAGGTAGATTTAGATAAACTTTGATTAAATTACATATCCCTAAGATAGACTTTGAGGATTAGTATAGAAGAACTTCCTAAAAAAAAATTTGTAGAGATTTTGTGTGTTTTCTAAGAAATACATCCATTTATGGATACGATCATGTAGAGGTGGATCTGGCCCATATGTACATCGGGGTAGAACCAAAAAACACCGCTTTGAACTAGAGTCGAATGGGAACTGGTGCACGACAATGGGTCTTGCTGCACTCTTAGTTATGACACTCCCGGGGGATATGCTTAGGATAATTTACATTTTTTTTAAAACTGATTTGAATGATTTTAACATAATATGAGAATAAATGATGATGGTTAATCCTATGGTGTTTCAAATTGAAAATATGGTGTCATTATATTGTCTAAATGATTTTATGACAACTTTTACTCACACAATGCTTTCTGGTTTTAGTCAATTTTTGGATTCCAAAGAAGTCATAGTAACATTGATCATGATTTACAAGGTGGGAACGGTGGTGGAAATGAGAAACAAAATGGAATGTTTATAGGCATAAAAGATATCATGTTCATTCCAAATAAGTTTTCCAATAATATGATCTACAACATATATATTAACCAACCCCCTGACTCAACAAAGAAGAGAAAGGTGATGAATGATAAGAGCTCCAATAGTGGAGACCATGAAGAAAATAATCCTAAATTTCTACCATACAGGAAATTTGGAAGAAGACAACTAGTAAAGCATCTCAATGGAACAAATAAATGCTTTACATGTGGGAAATAAGGAAATAATGTAAATAATTGCCGAGAAAAAATGAAGAGTTTTATGGAATAAAATAAAAATAGTCCAAAGAATGCATTTATAGTAATTTGCCATAAATGTAGGGGATCTGGCCATTACCTGAGTAAATGAATTATTCTATATGGTATTTTCTTGGTCAAATAAGAAGTTATGTGGAAATAAATAGTTAGAGAAATGTTTAAAAGTATTAGTGATCCTTTTTAATGGGATTACATTGGAATAATTTTCTATTGTATTTGTAACCCTGCATTTTTTCTTGTGAAAATGATATTTGAGGAAGAATTATCTTTTCTCTAGTTGATATAGTTATAAAAAAAACCATTTGGGTTTATATTATCATTGTGTTTGAGGAAATTACAAGTTATTATATTTTAGGATGAAAATGCAATGTATTAGATAAAATTTGTGGTTAAATTATGTTACGGTTATTTTAAGAAATTTATATCATTTTGGTAATGTTATAAAATATAGTTTTTGAAAAAGGACAACATGCAGACCATGTGAAAACCCATCGAGTTGGACAATGTTTTGGGAATTGACCCACAACCAGAGTGCAATTGCGATTTATCGCATACCACTGGACTACGTGAAGTCCCATGTTAGTGTGACTAATTATTTTTAGTTAAATGATTTCATTGATCAATAATAATTTGATTAGGGGTCTTATGTCTTATTAAATGAATACCCTCAGGATAGAAAAATGATTTTGTGATTATGTGATAAATGTTATTTTGGAAAACATTCGCTCTGTTGGGAACACTATATGTCTAATGAAAATAGAATACAATGAGATTTCATTTGAAGAGTAATGGTGGATTTTTATCAATGTTTTTATTGTGGATTTATAGTGATTTGGGTTATTTAGGGAAATTATTGACCTATAATAGATAATATGTGATTAGGTTAATTAATTTTAATAATGTGACTTTAAAGTAGTGAATGTCATTTGTAGATACAATTTTACATGGAATACTACATAATAAAATTATTCTATGATTTTTGTTTCAATATTAGTTTAGATTATATTGAATTATTTTAAGGACAATTTTTTATTGAATGGTATTTATTTAACTTTGGTGTATTGTTGGTTTAATTTTAGAAATTAAGATTAGTGTTTCTTTATCTAAAGGAATAAAATTTTCAGGGATCATCTGATATTGTACTAACTATTTTGGTTTTGATTTATCTCTAAAGTCAAGGTAAATATATAGTATATCTTTTGTTTATCATGTGATTCTCTAGAAGTTGATTCTAGCTCTTCTAGTGTGACCAAGAAATCATTAATACTCATCTTTTGAAGAAAAATAGTTAGTGGTAGAAATTTTTTAAGGAATGAAACTCTACATAGAAAGTAAGTATATCTCTTTATGTTCCAAGTCAATACCATTAATAAATTCTACATCTTTATGTAATGTAACATAAAAAAACTTTTCCCGTTTACTTTTCTTACTGGAAAAACTAATGAAAGTTTGTCCCATCACAAGTTTGTGGTTTTGTTGTTGTTAAATATCTCCTGGTCATTTTTTCTATTCCTCTCCATCATAACATGACATATATTGTATCTTCCATATCCATGTTTTCCTACATAGAGTCCTATTATGGGTTATCTCGGGTTACCTTTGTACTTCTCTTTCTTTCTTTTAATGGGATAGTTATACTGACTCTATTTCTGATGTGGGACTTCCAATTGTGTTCCAAAGACCAATTTTAAAAATTGGGTGGGCAATATTTTTGAAAGGAGGAAGAATGTAACATCCCGAGATTCCAGGGTACATTTCCCATTGAATAATGTAGTAGCTTGCATTGTATGCAACATCAAGATTCTAACACACTACGACCAGTCAAACTAGCCGTTGTGAATAGTAATACCCACTTTTTATAATTTTATAATTTTTTTCATTCAAAATGGACTTCATTTTTTGATTCAAAAAATCAAAATTAGCATCGGGTGAATTTTTGGTATTTTTCTAAAAACATTCAATTTTTGAAGAATTGTGAAAACCCTTAGTTATAGTTTAAAACTGAATATTTATTTAAATAATTATTGGATTTATTTAAATTTATTTTAGGTTAAAATTGATTCATAGTACCTATATATGTTCAATTTAATTCATTAGAGTCAGTTTATAGTAATTTTTGATATATAAACATTTTATTGAACTTTTTAACTGCCTTTTACCGACGTCCTATTAGCATTTGAAAATTTGAATAAAAAATAATTTTATCGCTCATGTGAATTGAATTTTAAAAATCTGAGAGACAATTTTTATATCATTAAGAAAAATGTGGTTCAATAAGTTGAAAATAATTTTTGGTGAATAGTATCTTTTTACTTTTATTTACCACCATTAAAAGTAAATAGGGTAATTAAGGTTAAAAATGTTATTTTTATTACCCTAAAACATGTCCTAATTCTCGTGGATATGTATAATTTGACCAAAAATAAACATATGAATAAAATATGATCCTTTAGGTTCTCTTAGATTAGATTAGGACATTTATTATTATTTTCTTTAAAGAAGAGTTAAAAGAGTTAAAATCCAAGTATAATAACTAAAACATTTTCAATATAGGGTTATAGATAAGATAAATTCAACTAAAAAAATTATTTATAAAGCTAAAAATATTTCCTACATAATGGTATTTTGTTTATAATTTTTAGGTATTAAATAATTATATTTATTTATGACACAATGGTGATGTAATTATTACCGTATAAATCAAGTTTTTAAAAAATTGATATTATAAATATCCTAATAAATGTAATTTTATACTTTTTATGAATTCCAATTATTTTTTAGGTTAATATGACATATTAGGGTTGGTTATATAATTTTTTTAAGTAATAATTCTGTTATAAATTTGGCAAAAACAAAATACCAAATAGTGGAAAAAATGAAATAAAATAGTTTTTAAAAAAAAATTTATATAATTAATTTATATTGAATTACTAAAAATATAAGGTTCAGACAAAAGGCTTATATAATGATATGTGTATCATTAATGAACCACTTGGTTTTCTCTTGGAAGTATATAGTACATTTATTAAACATATAATATAACAATAAAAAGAGGCATGGTAAATGTCAAACTATTTAACTAAGATTTAAATCCCAATATAAGGATAATACTGTGACCCAAACATGTCTAAAACCAATTGGTTGAGTGGTTTTTTACCCATACCCACCTTATATTTTAAATAATACATTTTTTATCCATTATTAACCGAAAATGATTTTATTAAAAAAAATATTTATATCTTTTCCTAAGGTTCCCCTCAACCCTTAAATAAAAGGGCACCCCCCCATCACAATAATATACACATTAAAATCCATTTGGATTGGGAACCCCATACCCAAATACCCTCTCAACAATCCTCACATCTCCCTAGAGGCCTTCCTTTAGTCAGAAATCCAACTTACATAGCCCTTTTGAATTAATCAAAAGAAAGAACCCATAAAAGAGGTAAATATTTCTTCACATCTTTCAAGTACATTTCTTATTCGACTTTCTTTATCTTTGTTATTTCCATTATAAAATAATAACTCCAGTATCATCTATATAATTTTATTTTATTATAAATATGGTCAAACCATATTCATTATTCTATCCATCCTTTTAATGACATGTCACCATACGTGCATACGTAGGGCTTACCGTCTCCACGTCGTGGTGTAATTGTTATTCAATACATTATTATTTGGATTGGTATAATGATGATGTCTAATTGATGTAAATAATAAATATAACAGGATAATTACTCTATATATATGATATAACATCCAATTATATATGATTTTAATATTAAAAGAATGATGTTGCCACTCGTGAGTACGTACGGATTACCGTCTCAATGAACTCGATGAGATTCATTTACCATCATATTCATTCAAGACTAATTTTTATTTGATGATTAAAAATAATGTTTAGATACGTGATGTCATTCTATATATGAATAATATACATCCCATAGATAATAAATATTACTCACATAACAAAGAATATAAAGGAAAACGAATCTGTCAACACCCGAAAGGGCGATAATTAACAAAGCAATGTTAAAAGAGCATATATGATATCACATTAATGTCAATGATTCTTGACAAATTTAATAACAATTATTTCACCATTATAATGGAGGATAACCTACCATCTTCTAATGAAAAAGTACAATGTAAGGGGTTTCTTATCTCACTTTTAATTCCGTGAGATTTCCATTGTTCACCACTTATTTATTACATGTGGTGTATTGTGTACAGCCATTTGATGTATATTATCAGGATTATCTATATATTCTTGGTATTCTATGATTACTTTGGTGGTTATTAATGTTTTATCATATGACTATATTGATTACAATAATCTAAGGGATAATTTCACAATCTCTTCATTATTTGAGGTTTTTTATATATAATTATCTACTGGGACCTATTTATCATTCACATCCATGTTTACTAAAAATATATTACAAAACATTTTTACTATTTTATTGACTATGGGATAAAGCCATTTATACCATTTCATGACTTTTATATGATGTTAAAAAAGGAATCTTTCCGTAGTTTTCCAAACAAGTCCCTTTATAAACTTTTCGAAAAAATTATTGTAAGAATGTATTTTTTAACATATACAGTGGGTACAACTATTTTCCACTATTATAACATCATTAAAGATTCCCTTACAAGAAATCAGAATATTTTCAAATATAAATTATTTCTTTTATAATTAAGTGAATTTTAAATTATTTCAAAATAGAATGATATTTTTCTCTAAAAAGGATTTGATTTCATATATGCCAACATACATTGATGGATTTTATGGTCGTTTGAACTTGATTTATTATGATACAAAACATTCATATTGTAATGAAGGATTTGTAATATTTTTGACTATAGATGTGTTATTTTATAACATTCATTGTTTATGGATGTAGTATTAAGATTTCTAATTCCAGTTTTAATACGAATGATTAGGTTATGTTTAACCCTTTTCATATGAGGAATGCATTGGAATTAGTAAGTGATGGGTGGAGCCCACTATAGCTCCCTGGTGCATCAGTAGGTCTCATGAGACAAACATGTGTCTTGGCACAAGGCTTTGGAAAAATAATATTTTTAGACTTCCCACAAGGTCTTGAATATGTTGTTATGAAAGTACTAATTTATGCATTCCATCATTATGAAAGTGGTTATTGATATGGCATGTGATTATTCGGCTAGTATAATATCCATTTCAATAAATAAATGGAATTATTTTATTTTATCTTTTCCATATTATGTTGATGTTCAAGTTCAAAAATATTTTGTTTTAGTCTTATACATTGACTTAAATGTTTATGGTTATTTATGAATGTTTTTGCTATACTATTATTCTTACTGAGCATCTGAGCTCACCGCTTTCTATGTTTTAGTTTTCCCAGGATGCGATGATGTGTATTATGACTGACCTACAGGGGTAATATATGGGATCTCAGTGTTGTCTATGGAAACATTGTTGTTGTAGTTTTCCATTTTATGATGTAATGTAAACCTTATGAATGTTTCTATTATTTACAAAGCTACTAAACTGATCAGTCTTTCGGGACTTGATTTCCTTGTGATCATGCTAATGTTAATTAATAAGCTCCGACATTGTGTAACTAGGGTCGGGGCGTTACAAAATTTAGATAATATATAATTTATGATTTGAAAATTAATAATAATTAAATAATAAAATTTATAAAAATAGATAAAAACTTTGTGTCATTATTATAAAAATGGGAAAAATATTATTCAAAACATATTTTAAAGACAAAAATGAAATTATTAAAAATTAAACACTTATTTATTTTACATTAATCAATACATTTATATTTTTTAGTAATAATACACATAATTTAAAAACAGATTTCGTATATTCATACAATCCAACATGATGACATCATCATAATGATAATATATAAAGAATATTATTTATATAGTATATAACAGTCTAGTTAATGCTCAGTGTTATTTTTCATGTCAGCTATAAAGAAGAGTATTATTTAAAAACAATCTATTACGTAGTTATGTTGAGAAAAACTAAATTATAAGGTAGAATATATTTATTCCTATATACCTTCAACCAATAATATTTAAACACTTTTATGATATCATTTAATCCTTATATTTTTGTACAATCCCCTCATTAGATATGTTTTAACATTGTTCGAGGTGACTAATTTTTACCTTAGTTGATATTCATTATGGCCAAAAATGAATGTGGCCTCATTATTATATTTGTAAATTCTAATTTAAAATATATAATCCAATTTTGGAAATTCAATTTTGAAAATTGGATGGAATGTTTTTTTTGAATAACCTAGATAAACACAATAAAAATTATTTTTAAAAAAATGAATTTTAACCATAATAATGAATTTAATTTGATTCCATTACAAATAAAAACAATTATTCTAATGTTATATCATTTTACTGAATATAATAACATCAAAATTAAATAAAATAATTCATAAATTGTGAAAAACATAAATTTTAAAGATAAAATGTATTACATACATAGAAATTGTTTTAAAAAAGAAGAAACAATATTTACATTCAAAAGATTTAATTATCTGTATTAACAAATTGATAACAAATGAACTAATATTTTATACATTTTATTTTTTTCATAAATTTAAAAATATAAATAACTTCTGAAATAAAACATATATGCCAAATTTAATGCTCATTATAGAAATATTTAAAAATAGTTCATTAGGAATAATAATGATTTCAAATTGAATTAGAATTTTTTTGACATTCATAATTAATTTAAATTCCATATAATGTTATTAATTTTAAAAATCATAATCCATATTAATGAAATTTTTTGATAGTGAGCTCCATAATATATTGAACACAACATTTTTTTGTTAAGAAAATATATTCTAAAATAATTACCTCTTATAAAATCTACACCAAAATAAATTACAAGTATAGTACTGACTACAAATCCAATTGATCATGAAAATATAAGGTAGTAATTTGCAACCAATTTGAAACTATAAACATAAAATATATAAAAATATTTTATGGTTGATATGTTTGAGAATATGTGTGTACACAAATGGTTCCTCTCTTATCACATTCATGGAAATTTGGGTTAATACACAATCAAGACCTAATGAATAATTAGTGGAAACCACTCATCACTAAAACTAGGATGACTACCTCACAACCACATGATGGACTTATCTCTAAATATACATATGAGTATTATAAAATAATAATAATAATATATATATATATATATATTTAATTTTACCACAATTAATTTTTCCACAGATATAGTATCTCAAACACAATAATGATATAAGTCTTTGTGAAAGCATCCCATCCATATCGATAAAATTACATATAGTTTATCATGTCATTTTCATAATTTAATAAATAAAATAACATAAAAAATACCATATAGGAATATATTTTTCAACATAACCACAGAAACATCACAATTTACCACATCGTCAACACATAACTGTAACATCATCATTATAATACAACTTGACCACAACCTATTTCCATTAAATTATACAGTATGTATGGATTTGATATTTTCTAAATGGGTATTCATCCTTCATTATCATAGGTATCCTTTATGTTATGGTTCTTACTAAAATCCCAAACCACATATCATTATTGACAATATTATGCAATGTGCAGGATAATTCCTAATAAATACAAACAATTACAATACAGATAAATAGATAAATCAACCCATGACTGATGGTCTACTTTTTACCAAAAACCTCCACAATCACTTTCTATAATATAACATATCCACCAAAATAACATCATTTACTTATTCAAACAATAGGAAAACTAAAATAAATTCCCTTATTATATGATATTATAATTACCCAAATATATAAATTCATTCTATTTCATATTTAATGATTTTTTATAATTTATTAATCATTTACTAATCACATAAATTTATAATGCACATAAATTTTGAACAATTATAATTTTATATATCCTATTTCATTCAAATATTTTAATTTAATTAACATGTATCGTTAACAACAAATTTAATTAACTGTATTTGGATTATTCTTTATATCAACATAAATATTTCATATTTTTTATTTCATTTCGTTTATGTATTTTAGTAATATTCCACATTCGTATATAATGTAACACCCCAAGATTTTATGAAAAATATTATTTTTAATTTCATTAATGTCTTGTGTTGTACGCTACACCAAAAGGAGGTTACACAACACACATCCTTGACTTTCCTTTCATTACATGCAATCGTGACCTTCCTCGATAGCGTGTGTAGTATGAAATACCGAGTTTTACTAAACAACTATATGCTATTAAAATATTATTAATACTAGCCGTTATGAATAGTAATAACCACTTTTTGAAATTTTTTAAATTTTAATTTTCAAAATGGACATCATTTTTGGATTCGGAATATTGAAATTAGTTTAGGGTGAAATTTTGGTTCTTTTAGGCTAATATCCATTTTCTGATGAATCATGAAAAATACTAAATTTTAAATTAAAAACAACATTTTTAATCGAAATAATTAATAGGGATAATTTATTAATTTGAGTGGTTTTAAATTATATTTAGAATATATTTTTACAATTTAATACAATATTGGTTATTGGATGTAATTTCACATTTAAACTAAACAGAAACAAGTGTCAATCTTTTGATAGTTATTATCTCTTAAGAACACACTATTTGTTTTGAAGATGGGAATTAATTTTTAAATTAAGTAATGAAACTGATATGTTTTGAATTTGGTAAAATAGACATCATTTTTGAGTTCATAATATCAAATATATCTTAGGCCTAATTTTTGGTATTTTTCTGGAAACTTGAATTTTTTTTATGAATAGTGAAACCACTAAGTCGTAGTTAAAAAAATGAATTTTTCATAAAAAATAATTTTACCACTTCTGTGAGTGACATTTCAAAAATCTGAGAGACACAGTTGATGTCAGCATGTAAAATGTGGTTCAATGAGATGAAAATAATTTTTGGTGAATAATAACTTTTTACTTATTTTTACCATGGTTGAAAGTAAATATGGTAATTAAGGGTAAAAATGATGTTATTATTACCCTAAAACATGTCCTAATTCTATTTTATAAGTTTGATTCGACCAAAAACAACCTTAGGAATAAAATATGACCATTTAGGCCAACATGGATTAGATTAGGACATTTATTATTAATTTAATTAAAGAAGGGTAAAAATAGTTAAAATCAATGTTTAATAAATATAAAATTTTTAATATAGGTTTATAAATAAGTTAAATTCGACTATAAATATTCATTAGAAAGATAAAGACTTTTCCTACATAATGGTATTTTATTTGTAATTTTTAGACTTTAAATAAGTTAATTTATTTATGACACAATGATGATGGAGTAATTATCTTATTAATGAAATATTGACATAATTAATGTTATAAATACCCAATTAAATGTAATTTAAGACTATTTATGAATTAAAATACTTTTATAGGTTAATATGACATGTTATTATTTATTTAAGTAACTTTGTTCTAACTAATCATTCTGTTATGATTTTCACAAAAATCAATTACTAAATAGTGTCAAAATTGACATAAAATAGTTTTTAAAACAACTATTATATTATTAATTTTTATTTTATTCCTAAAAATCTAAGGTTCATCCAAATGACTTTTATAGGGTTATATATATTAATAATAAAAAACTTGGGGTTCGTTTGGCTTGTTATAGTATGTTTATTAACCATATAGTGTAAGAACACAAAAAGACACGGTAAAAGTAAAATTATCTAACTTAAAGTTAAAACTAAATGACAAGGTTACAATAGTAAAATAAACATGTAAAAATTCTATTAGATGAGAGAATTTAGACCCATACCCACCTTAGAATTGAAATAAATCAATTTGTAGCAATTTAAACCCAAATTTGTCTTTATAATAAAATAATATTTTTAGTTATTCCAAAGGTGCCCCTCTCCTCCCTTATAAAAGGGCACCTCCTCCCTCTCTTCCTCACACCACATTGAGCCTTAAAGCTCGTCCAATCCTTTCCAAATTCTCTTCTCCACTTCCCTAACAATATCCTAGTGGTCCTGGTCTTCTTCAAATACCCATTTTAGTGCCCTAAGAGGAGGACTCAAAGAGGCGCTTCAAAGAAGAGGTAATGTCCGTTACCGATTCTTTCAACTTTATTTATTCTTCCACTTCTTATTATGTTGTTTAATTATGAAGTAATAACATCAGTATCACTCATATACTGATATGTTATTATAAGTATGAAACAACCCTATTTCACCATCTATCCATCCTACGGAAAACGAAATCACCGCGCGTGCGTAAGTACGGAATACCGTCTCCACGCCGTGGTGTAATCTATTTTCCACCACCACCTTACTTGGATGGGTATAATGGTGTACATAATAACTATATATGATTATTGTAAATTGAAATTGATTCTGAAATAGTATACATACACTCAAATACAATTCCACAATCATGAGAACGATATCATCGCTCATGTGTACGTACGGACTGCCCTCTCCACGACGCGATGAGATTCATTCTCCATGTTAACCATTCATGAATGATTATAATGTACATATAATAAGTAATCATGAAATATATGACAGAATAATAATAATGGATTTATTTATATATATATTTATGTCATCTACTTAATTCCACTCAATTCTATAAGGAACTGAAAACAACGTTCATGCGTACGTACAACCTACCGTCTCCATGAACAGTGTATTTGCTTCCATTTATCAATCCATTATATATACGTTTATTCTGAATATTTATTATATATAAATCATGTTTTACATTCTTTATTTACGTAATAATGATCTAAGTAATCATATGAATAATTACAAGTTAAAACACGAACGAAAAATGAGACGATTTTACCCAAAACGCTACTTTAACATGAATTTACAAAAGAACGGGTAATATAAAGTCATAAGTGAACCTTATATGATATATTAACAATGAATATGATTCTGTAATAAGTCAATGAAATTATTTAAATCATTATACAGGAGGTTCAGACACTTACGAAGAAAATCAGAACTAAGGTAAGGGATAATTTTGCAAATCTCATTTTTATCCGAGATTTCATATTCGTATATATTTACTGGGGTTATTTATATCATCCATGTCCATGTTTTATAAAAGTGTTTTAATGTATGTTTAAAGTCCTTTTTACCCATTTTTGACTTTTACTACATGGTACGTAAAGAATCTTTCTTTTGTTTACGCTACGAGGTACTTTTTTTGACTTTTCCGACAAAAGTACGAGAAGATTGTTATTTTTAACTTATACGACATGAACGGATTTTTACGGTTTTATAAAGCCTTATGTTCATGATGCTTACTCCAAAATATTTCATGACTATTTTCAACAAAGTCCTTTTTTTAAAAAAATTGAATGGCATTTTTTGAAAAGAAAATGATTTTGATGAAGAAAGTATATTTTCCTCAAGAATTCATTTCAATTGTTTTATCAAAATCATTTTTCCATCTAAGATGACATTATTTCATATGTGTATGTTTCAAGTATAATGTATCTATGATTTACATGTTTTCAATTTTATTATTATGAAATGATATCCATTACTTTTATATGGATTATGTGATGATGGGATGATGTTTATGAAACCCATTTTATTCGTTGGGTTATTATGAATGATGTTTGTTTATTTTGTGGCACAAGTAAGAATGATTTAATTATGAGATGGGTGGGACCTATATATCCCTCCAATGCATTGGGTAAAGATTTATATCTCATGAGATAGACATGGCTGGAACGGAAAGGTAAACCGGTTCAGTAATACATGACTGGAATGAGGAATGAACTCGATTCAGAAAGGGACTTTGTCCACTAAGATGGTCTTGGAAGCAATGCCTTGGATACTATGGAAATCATATCATGTGTTTAATGGTTTCCACAATTACAAGTTTTACTTCCAAGAAATTTTATCATGATTAATTTTCTTTTATGATCTATGCTTTATGAACATCCATGATTTATGTCTTTGCTCATGATTTTTAGGTTTAGATTTCATGTTCATGTTTTTTCATTCAATTGTTTATGGATTGTTTTATGTTATCTATGTTTACCCTTACTGTGCATTTGAGCTCACCCATTTTATGTTTTCTTTTCCCCAGGATATAAATAAAGTTTTTAGATAAGAAAAAAAAGGGAAGATCATTATGGGAGATGATGAAGATCTTTCTCCATGATTAGAAGATTATATTCCGAGTTTCCAAAGACACTAAACTATTACAGTCATTGTGTGTGTGTTTTTGTATTGTACTATGTATTCCACAAAAGTAATGTAATGTCCTTGTACGTCAAGATTCGGGTCTCTAAAGTTGGTATCAAAGGAAATATTTAGTCAACCTTTGGAAACTAGGATGCGAAAATGTTAGTGAGATCCCTTGAGATATTTCTAAGGTATGTCTAGGGATATCCCTAAGGATAAGTATACGTATAGGATATAGTCCTAGAACTACAGTAACGATCATAGAATTTAACCTAAGATGTTAAATATTGAGGTTACATCCCCTTTACTATGTTGTTTTCCCTAGCATGATTTTTGCCTCTCACACTATTATTTTTGGGTTTCAGAAAATGGCTGGAAATAGGAAGATTCACGATAATGGAGGATATGATGGACAATGGAATGATATTATTCATGAGAAACCATATGAAATGGGATTTGGAAGTCTAAACATCGTTATTATTCCTAATCAGAAATCTCATAATATGATCAATAATCTCAACTTTGGTAAGTTTCCTGACTCAGATAATAAGAGAAATATGGAGTTTCATGATGATCAAAGAGGAAAGAAAGTTCAATTTCCCTCATGTAAATCATGTGGGAAGAGGCATCAGGGAGATTGTTTCAAAGGAACTGGAAGATACTTTGGGTATGTAAAAGAAGGAAACAAAGCCAATAAGTGCATAGGAAAAGGTTTAGTTAACACCATGGACAAGGATAATGGTATTTCTACAACATCAACAATGATTAGATGTTTTAAATGTGGAATGCATGGGCATTATGCAATCCAATGCCCTAAGGGAAAATCTCATGAAGAGAATCATCATGGTCATACGGGTAGTATTTATGTGGATGATGATGAAGAGACTACAAATGAAATATGAGATGAAATAAATGATGAAGCTCAGGGAGTGGTTTAAGAAGTTAGTGGAATGATTGTATGTTTATAAAGAATTATGTATGGTACTATGGAATAAAGAATCATCTAAGGATTGTTACACTATTGTTTTTCCTAAAGTATATGAAAGTATATGTTGAATGGTACCGGTAACCATGGAAGGTTATTCAGATATTTTTGGCAAGTATATGATATGCACGTAATGAACGGATAAGAATATAATGAGACGTTTGATTGTATTCATGATCTCATGACTGATATAAGGACTAAGTGATATAATGGTTTGATAGAAATTTTGGGATTTTGGTATGTGGAAAGAGTTAACTTTTGACAGCATTCATGTTTTCACTAAGGTTAAATGGGTATTCATTTTTCAAGAGAATACATGATTAAGGTATTGAAATGTTTGTAATTTGACCAACAAGATATATCTTATGATATATGGGGGATAAATGATGGCATTCACGTGATTGTTATGTGACATTTAAAGTAATCGTTTTCTTTATAATATGATCTTGGACCAAAGTATTTTAGATAAGCCTAAAGATTGGAATGGATTATATTGGACATAAGTTAGTATTGTTTAAGGATAGAACTTTTTTTGATATTATAGTAATGAAGTTTTAGAAAAAGGACAACCTGCAGGATGTGTGACAGCCCATCGTGTCGGACAAGGCTGTGGGAATCGAACACACAACTGAAGTGCGACTGGCCTTTATCGCCTACCACTGGCCTACTGGAAGTCCCTGTTTAGTAGAAACTAGATTTATTATATTAAGAAGTATAATATAAGAAGTATAAGTCCATTTTAGGAACCATATATGATTAATCTCAATATAGATGGACTTATGTAAGTTTTGATAACTTTTCTAACCATTTGTTTGAGATAGATGGAATGACCCATCATTCTATCAAATGATCTGCTAACACATCACAAATGAAAAATTCAACTTCATTTCTTTAAGAGATGAAGTTGAAATTGTCTATAGAACAAACAACAGTGATACTATACCAAAATCACGAAAGTATTTCTTCAAATTCCAATTTCATCAACTTTAGGGAAATGATCTTGAAAACCAAAAATGTTGTCGTAGTGCTCTTATATCTGTGAATTAGATAGGTACCATAGATCATCACAAATTTATGGATTTTTGATTGCTGGTTTTTTCATAGCCACGTTCTCTACCACTCTCTATCAGAACATGATGGTTAGATTTCTCTTCCATATCCACATTTTCACTTATGTGGAAACCTAGTGATTAGTTTATTTGGGTAACCATTACATTTCATAATTTTGTTTTTAATGATTGGTTTTGGTATTCATTTTTACTATGTGTGTTTATATTAAAGAAACTTTCGAGTAGTAAACCATTTATAACCCCGACGAATTTCGAGGGCGAAATTCATTTTAAGGGGGGTAGAATGTTACACCCCGAGATTTTATGAAAAAAATTCTTTTTAAATTCATTAATTTCTTGTGTTGTACGCTACAACAAAAGGAGCTTGCACAACACGCATCCTTGACTTGCATTTCATTACACACAATCGCATCCTTCCTTGATAGCGTGTGTAGTATAAAATACCGAGTTTTACTAAACAATGATATGCTATTAAAATATTATTAAAACTAGCCATTATGAATAGTAAAAACCAATTTTTGAAATTTTGTAAATTTTATTTTTCAAAATGGACTTCATTTTTGGATTCAGAATATCGAAATTAGTTTAGGGTGAAATTTTGGTACTTTTCGGCTAACGTTCATTTTCTGATGAATAAGGAAAATTACTAAATTTTAAATTAAAAACAACATTTTTTATCGAAATAATTAATAGTGATAAATTAGTAATTTTAGTGGTTGTAAAGTATATTTAGAATATATTTTTACAATTTAATACAATGTTTGTCATTGGATGTAATTTCACATTTAAACCAGACATAAAGAAGTGTCAATCTTTTGATAGTTATTATCTCTTAAGAACACACTATTTGTTTTGACGACGAGATTTAATTTCTAAATTAAGTAATGCAAC
The DNA here is from genome assembly GCA_963277665.1 of Viscum album. Lineage (NCBI taxonomy): Eukaryota > Viridiplantae > Streptophyta > Magnoliopsida > Santalales > Viscaceae > Viscum > Viscum album. The sequence continues at coordinate 2,097,041,860 of OY728159.1, read as the reverse complement.
TGATATGTTTTGAATTTGGTAAAATAGACATCATTTTCGAGTTCATAATATCAAATATAGCTTAGGCCTAATTTTTGGTATTTTTTCAGGAAACATTCATTTTTTGATGAATAGTGAAAACACTAAGTGGTAGTTAAAAAAATGAATTTTTCATAAAACTTAATTTTACCTCTTCTGTGAGTGGAATTTCAAAAATCCAAGAGACATGGTTGATGTCAGTATGTAAAATGTGGTTCAATGAGATGAAAATAATTTTTAGTGAATAGTAACTTTTTACTTTTTTTACCACGGTTAAAAGTAAATAGGGTAATTAAGGGTAAAAATGATATTATTATTACCCTAAAACATGTCCTAATTCTATTGGATAAGTGTGATTCGACCAAAAACAACCTTAGAAATAAAAGATGACCATTTCGGCCCACTTGGATTAGATTAGGACATTTATTATTAATTTATTTAAAGAAGGGTTAAAAAAGTTAAAATCAAAGTTTAATAAGTATATAATTTTTAATATAGATTTATACATAAGATAAATTAGACTATAAATATTTATTAGAAATATAAAACATTTTAATACATTATTATATTTTATTTTTAATTTATAGACTTTAGATAAGTTAATTTATTTATGACACAAATATGATGCAGTAATTATCTTATTAATGAAATATTGACATAATTGATGTTATAAATACCCAAATAAATGTAATTTGAGGCTTTTTATGAATTCCAATAATTTTATAGGTTAATATGACATGTTAGTATTGATTTAATTAACTTTTTTCGAACTAATAATTCTGTAATGATTTTCATAAAAATCAATTACTAAATAGTTTCAAAATTGACATAAAATAGTTTTTAAAACAAATATTATATCATTAAATGTTATTTTATTCCTAAAAATATAAATTTCGGCCATATTACTTATATAAGGTTATATATATTAATAATAAACAACTTGGGGTTCTTTTGGCTTGTTATAGTAAGTTTATTAACCGTATAGTGTAAGAACACAAAAAGACACGGTAAAAGTAAAATTATCTAACTTAAAGATAAAACTAACTGATAAGGTTAACATTGTAAACTAAACTTGTCCAAATTCTATTGTATGAGAGTATTTCGACCTATCCCCACTTTATCTTCGAAATAAATCATTTTGGAGATATTTAAACCCAAATTTGGCTTTATAATAAAATAATATTTTTTGTTATTCCAAAAGTGCCCATCTCCTCCCTTATAAAAGGGCACCTCCTCCCTCTCTTCCTCACACCACTTTGAGTCTTAAAGATCCTCCAATCCCTGAAAAATTCACTTCTACACTTCCCTAGAAACATCCTAGAGGTCCTGGTCTTTTCAAAGACCAATTTTAGTGCCCTAAGAGGAGGACTCAAAGAGGCGCTTCAAAGAAGAGGTAATGTCTGTTACCGATTCTTTCTACTTTATTTGTTCTTCCACTTATTCTTAGGTTGTTTCATTATGAAGTAATAAAATCAGTATCACTCATATAATGATATGTTATTATAAGTATGAAACAACCCTATTTCACCATCTATCCATCCTACGGAAAACGTAATCACTGGGCGTGCATACGTATGGAATACCGTCTCCACGCCATGGTGTAATCTATTTTCCACCACCACCTTAGTTGGATGGGTATAATGGTGTAAATAATATCTATATATGATTATTTTAAATTGATATTGATTCTGAAATAGTATACATACACTCAAATACAATTCCACGATCATGAGAATGATATCATCGCTCGTGCGTACATACGGACTACCGTCTCCACGACGCGATGAGATTCATTCTCCATGTTAACCATTCATTAATGATTATAAAGTATATATAATAAGTAATCCTGAAATATATGACATAATAATACTAATATATTTATGTATATATATATATATTTATTTCATCTACTTAATTCCACTGAATTCAATAAGGAACCAAAAAATGCATTCATGCGTACATACGGCCTACCGTCTCCATGAATGGTGTATTTCTTTCCATTTATCGATCCATTATATATATGTATATTCTGAATATTTATTATATATAAATCATATTTTACATTTTTTATTTAAGTAATCATGATCTAAGTAATAATATGAATATTTACAAGTTAAAATACGAACGACAAATGAGACGATTTTACCCAAAACACTACTTTAACATGAATTTACAAAAGAACGGGTAATATAAATTCATAAGTGAACCTTATATGATAAAATAACAATGAATATGATTTTTTAATAAGTCAATGACATTATTTAAATCATTATACTGGAGGTTTGTATACTTACGAAGAAAATCAGACCTAAGTTAAGGGATAATATTGCAAATCCCATTTTTATCCGAGATTGCTTATTCATAAGTATTTACAGGGGTTATTTCTATCATCCATGTTCATGTTTTATAAAAGTGTTTTCATGTATGTTTAAAGTCCTTTTTACCAATTTTTGACTTTTACTACATGGTATGTATGGAATCTTTCTTTTGTTTACACTACGAGGTACTTTTTTGACTTTTCCTACAAAAGTACGAGAAGATTTTTATTTTTAACTTATACGGCGTGAACGGATTTTTATAGTTTTATAAAGCCTTATTTTCATGAAGCATACTCCAAAATATTTAATGACTATTTTCAAAAAAAATCCCTTTCTTTTAAAATTGCGTGGAATTTTTTGAAAAGAAAATGATTTTGAAGAAGAAAGGATATTTTCCTCAATAATTCATTTCAAATATTTAATCAAAAACATTTTTACATCTAAGATGACATTATTTCATATGTGTATGTTTCAAGTATAATGTCTCTATTATTTACATGGTTTCACTTTTATTATTATGAAATGATATCCATTACTTTTATATGGATTATGTGATGATGGGATAATATTTATGAAACCCATTTTATTCGTTGGGTTATTATGAATGATGTATGTTTATTTTGTGGCACAAGTAAGAATGATTTCATTATGAGATGGGTGGGACCTATATCTACCTCCAATGCATTGGGTAAAGATTTATATCTCATGAGATAGACATGGCTGGAATAGAAAGTTAAACAGGTTCAGTAATACAGGACTGGAACGAGGAATGAACTCGATTCAGAAAGGGACTTTGTCCACTAAGATGTTCTTGGAAGAAATTCCTTGGATACTATGGAAATCATATCATGTGCATAATGGTTTCCAAAATTACAAGTTTTACAACAATATATTTTTTCATGATTAATTTTCTTTTATGATCTATGCTTTATGTACTTCCATGATTTATGTCATTGCTCAAGATTTTGATGTTTAGATTTTATGTTCATGTTTTTGCATTCAAATGTTTATGGATTGTTTTATATTCTCTATGTTTACCCTTAATGGGAATTTCAGCTCACCCATTTTATGTTTTCTTTTCCCCAGGATATAAAGAAAGGTTTTAGGTAAGAATAAAAAGGTAAGATCTTTATGGGAGATGTTGAAGATCTTTCAGCACGATTAGAAGATTATATTCCATGTTTCCAAAGACACTAAACTATTACAGTCCTTGTGTGTGTGTTTTTGTAATGGACTAAGTATTCCAAAAAAGTAATGTAATGTCCATGTATGTCAAGCTTCGGGTCTCTATATATAACTACCCCAAAAACCCCCAAAACATCTAAATACTATAACAACAATAACCATATAACCATTTAATCCTTCACAACCACATTAAATTTAATATATCAAGGAATATACCTTTTTCGTGACCACAATCTTCCAAAACACAGAAATAATAATACAACAACCACAGAAAAATTAATGAGTGATACCATTTTTTTCACCACATTATTATAAATTTCTGAAAACATTTAGAAAATAATTTAATGAATAAAAAAGTATCATTACAAATTCTTTATCATTTTTTTCCACTAAATATTCAATTAGAGAATTTAATATTTTATTGTTACATAAACAACATTATTCAGTACAATAAGCCATTACACCAATCAAACATATTCAATGACAATAAAAATGATTAAATAAGATAATTAATACTCCTTTATATTTTACCCCATTTTATATTTATTTATATTGTTATATTCATGATATTAATGTCAACAATTTCCACAATGATAACTAAATAATGATTAATATAAATAAATTTGGTAATTAAATACATAAAGGCTAAATCACCTACCTTAAATAAGATTCATATAGAAAAACACTGAAATAGAAGGAAGCCAATGATCAATCCCAAATGAATATTTAAGGATCTCACACTAATCCACAAACACATATATTCAATATAAAACTATTTCCAAAATCCACTAAAATGAATAAAATATATCAGCAGTACATATATAAGATAAATAAAAATAATGTATATAATAATAATAGATGAATATCACATTGAATTATAAGAGTAATATTTCATAATCTATGTACTAAAGATCTATAAATGTGTGTTCAAATTAACCAATAGCAAACCCATATTTACCTATGGTATAAGAAAATAAGTGTAAAACTGAAAAGGTAAATGTTATTATTGAATTTATTATAAGAATAAATTTCAATTAATGTAACATGGTTACATGATTACTACTTCATGTTGATGCTTAACCATGGATGATCTAGGAACTTTGGCCTAAAATTGTGTATATCCCCCAGTTTTTACAGAATTTTTACATTAATAAAATTTTATTTTAACATAAACATATAATAATTTCATTTTTCCCATCATGGTCATCCTATATCTTTGGAAAAATAGTAAAACTATGAAATAACACACTATAATATCTTTATTTTAACAAATTTCGGAAAATATCACCTTTGAATAGTTTTTTTGAAGGATTATATTTGACACCATGACAAAAAAACACATGTTTATCCACTACCTATGTTAATAATTTATTCTACCAAAAGAAAAAACCATTAAAATGTTCAACATCATCCAACAATAATCCACTATTCAATAAATATCCTATAAAATGGCCAAAATACATTGAACTCCATAATACCAAGATAAATAAGATAGGCCACTATGGTCATGGATAGAATGTGAACAACCTCAACTCCACTATTTTATAGTGAAAAGTCTAACATGTTATGTGATTAAAAATGATATATTATAAATAAAAACCCTTATAAATTTTTATTAAAATATTTTTGAGTTTTTGAATCCCACTGTTAATTTTTTAACTCATTGTATATTTTTAATTCATGTGTATAAAACATGCATAAAAACATGGATGTTCACAATGACCTAATTTGATGTATTTTAACTATTATGGTAAAATAATTATACACACACATGTAAAATTGAAATTTTCTTTTATGAAGGACTTAATGACCATTACGCTTCAATTAAACTAACTAGATCAAATGTTGGATAAGAGCATGATAGGGCCACAATGTGATGAAATTATGGGTATGTAAGATTGGGCATGCCTATATTTATTTTACCATAACTCAATATTAAAACATAAATTGTTATGATTACACTTATATTAGATAGATAAACCAACAACCCTACTAAAATTATAGTTACGATTCTGTGATTAATTCTATAAAACATCAAAAAATAGTATATAGTGAAAATATGGAATAAAACCCCCCTAGTCTCTTAGACATATTACTTATTATGTGGAAATATTGATAAAATTAAAAATATAATTACCCTTAACAATCATTCTTAATGAATTTAAATCCTTAGGGTGTTTTTTTGAGTGCTTGGTTCTTATTTCCACAACATATATAGATTCCTCCCATTCAATGGTGTTCTAAACTCTTTATGATCAACAAAATAATAATGGGATGTAAATCCCTAGTATCTTGTTAATAGTATTTTAAATATATTTTATGCTATAGTTTTATTTTTTTCCAACATTCACTCATTATATTAAACACATTTATGTTCTTGCATGTTATCCTCAAACTCATATGATAGTGTTTATTGGTTCAAATTCATGTGATGTTTCATACACAATTGATCACATTTTATTACCCCTATCAATGGAGGTTTTTATATGATTCATCATGGTATATTGAATTTAAAAAAGACTAAATTGACCATCTATATCTATGTAATGGTATAACTATAAAATAATATGGAAACCTCGACATCACATCATGTTCTTTGTGTGTTTCCTTGGTGAGTTTTAGTTAGGAATTCAAACACAAATAGCCTAATTATCTGTGGTATCTAGAGAATAAACTTGTGTTTTTGACCAAATTCTAGTATTTATACTAGTTTAAACATAGAAAAAATATAGTTCAGGGTGTTAGAAACTATGTATTAAATTATGTAAACCCATTCTCAAGAATTGGTGACGAATGAAAATCATGATATTTACCTCGGTTGATTAATCATGATAAAATATATTAATTTTTTCTTTAATTATCACACAAACATATATATATATATATATGTTTTAATCTTAAATAAAAAAGCCAAATATTTTAAAAATTCATTTCATATTTTCATAATAATAACATTCTTTTAAAAATGATAACCTAATTCTCCATCTAGTGATATACTTGGTGTCCTATTATACTAAATAAATTATAGAAAAACACTTTCAAATTTGGTGTGTTTGAAATTGTATTAATTTTTTTCTATTAATGGGATGTGAATATCATTTTTCAGTGTTATTTTAATATTTTTATTTTTATTTCTTTACCATTTCAACCCCTCTCCCACATATAATTATTGGTATGTTTTTATACATACACCTTCCCTTCCTCTATTGTCTTCTACAATGTGAATTAAAATAATTTCTCCCTTATTATTTATTATCTTTTTTATTATTTCCTCTTAATTTTCATGTGTTTTTTATTTCTTCCAGTAAATCTATAAAAACAAATTATTCCCACTACATATTTTCATATTATGAACATCAAAAGAATATTTTTCAAAAAATATACCCTAATATTGAAAAGACCCCACACACACATTATGCCTTATAGAGTTGGGATATGATGCTACAAGAAGGATAACTTTATATAAATCTAATAGGTATTAACACATTCAAAATTGTAATAGAAAAATTTACTAAAAAATAATTATGTGAATAAATTACAAAAAAATAAATGGCCACCATGAATTTATAGTGCCATCATTTGAAAATCCAATATTTTGAGAAATTATCCAACATTGAGTTTGGATTGGGGCTCATCCACCTCTTTTATAATTATTGAGGCCTTCTTTGTAAGGACTCTGAAAAAATAATTTATAATTCCATTGAGTGGGATCTAATAAGAAATAAAAAATGTGTCTGAGGACATCATAATGTTTAGAGGCTTCTCATTCATCATTGAAGGTGTGGGAGAATAATAGAATTACTAGCTTCTTATTACAATTACGGGATACAATCACCATAAATGAATATTTATATATAATTTTTCCCTACCTATCAAATATATTCAATTAGAAAATAATTATATGGTATTATTACATCACATTGAGAGACACTTCATTAGTATTGGGAAATTTTTACAAGACTTTTAAAAAGCTACAGCCACCACCATATTAGCGAAAAATCCTAAATTAAATACTTATATATGGGATTTTTCATCTTGGATCATTATGTAGTAGATTATATAATAGGTGGTTCCATGGAGGGTAAAGCCCATTCCACCTATCAAGACATAATATCTTACAAGGAATATAATGAAGAACAATTTTTTACATTAGAAACTACTCCCACTCAAGGAGTTCAAGAGTCATGAAAATCATCCCCATAAATAAAGGTAGATAAAAAATTGATCAAAATAATAATCTTATAATAAAATTGTATCATTATCATGGTAATTTACACACTCCACCCATTCCATTGGATTGGGTTTTTTATAAACATCATTTCAATAATCTATACACTCATATTCTAGATTAATCTATGTCTTCGGTAATTTATTTCATGGGTATCCCTTTCAAAATGAACAAACCTTCATGAAATAATATTTCTTTAAAAATGAAAACCATAGGTGGTAACAACAACCCCATTACTGATAAGGAGGAAACATAAGCTCAACCAAAAAAAATTATCAATAAGGACAATGCATGCATCCTTATTACCCATCCCATTTTCAGAATATTCATCCTCCTCAAAAATATAAAAAAACATTAAATAAATGATGATGTAATTCATATCATTGATCCTCATATTCCAATAGGTAAAAAAATATTCAATACGTATTAAATCAACATAGATAAATCCCAAAATCCATCGATGAAATAATATTTCAAATATATAGAAAACTATCAGCCAAACCTATTACAAATCCCAGGGGTAAACATAATGTCATTGTTGTCACAGTTTTTTTGGTAAAGAACTTTTTTATTTTATTTATTTTACACAATAGGAATTTCATCCTATAGAATAAACAATTTAAATCCTTAACATATTAAAGTTACTAAAATAATAAAAATGGGTGAAAATGTTCTCCAATAGTATTACCCTGAATAATCCATTCACAATCCTTTTCGCAAAATACTCATTAAATCCATGAAAAATTTGACAATGAATTTTTAATTAGATCGTCAGTTATATTATTATGATAAATGTTAAAATTACTATAATATATGACATTATATAGATTCCATAGGAAGATGAATTTCTTGAGTAACATATCACCCACATATTATTATTGAAGTGTAATGATACAATAAACCTTGGATGGAATATCATGATCTTAATAAAACAAGTGATGCCAAAAAAATTCAATGATATGTGTTTTGTTATGAAACCTTGATCAATGGGGGAGAAATTATTTCTGATCAAATGAATGATTTAGTTTTTATTATAATTAATATTGAGCCTCAATCTATTTGTACATATATATAGGATTTAGAGCATCTACCAAGGAGCATAATCATGAAAATTTTTAGTATAAGAACAAAATTCCCAACATGGGTGATAGAGGATGTCCTCATGAGAGTTATTTAGCTCATCTTTCCAATATGATTATAAGTTATTGTTATTTAATATTACTGTAATGAAGGTTATGATACTATCATACATGTAAGGACATTATTTTAAATGGAAAATGAAATTCTTAAGTTTCACAATGGTATGCATTCAATGGATTGTGGGATATATTTATTTTCCAATATCCGTGATTTTATGAAACACCCCATTAAAGAGGACTAAATGTTTCCAATCTATTGGAATAATATTCTCTAAAATTGTGAATGCAAGCACAAAATATTCTCTCATTTACCCACACTATAATTTTTTCCACTTCTTTAATAATTGATGATAATTGTTTGAAATCATATTTTGATTATTGTGTGGGTATGGAAAATTAATATTTTTATGTTTTAATTGATTATTTTGTTCATTATGATTTACCCATACACAACAATGATACTGTAAATCTTAGTTCCATTTTTCTATTTCCATTGAAAATAAAAATAAGAATATTGAAATTTTAATTGACCTCACAACACCTAAATCACTATCCTCAATCTAAAAACTATCATTATTGAAATCAAAACCACAACCATTTAATTAAAAATATTAAATTTATGAAGTTATTATAAAATATTCTGTCATTACATCCAATTACATATTTCGATTGAATTAATTAAAACTATTATATCAATGGAGAGTGTTTTAAAAGGTGATATCATGGAAATGGGGTGATATTCTATGGATTATCCAATATATGTACATGCACCAAATAGTTTTAGATGATGATGTTAATCACGTAATTCATGATCTAAACATGTTAAATCCCACCCTTTTTATGTTGTAAAATTGGAAGTGGCTAGTTTTTTTCTCCCATGATCATCTATCACATATCTTATATTAAATGGGCTATCATAGTGAATTTTCTTTAATTAGACTAGAATTAATGTAGAGTCAACTAAAATTCATGATTTTTTTTAAAAATGAGTGATTAGAATATAGTAAATCTATATTGACTACTATATACTAACCAATCCACATGAAATGAACACATTACTCAATATTTAATTTAACAAATGATAAGTAGAGTTACAGGTAATTCTAATTATTATTTCACTGATAGATATTTTCATTATTTTAAAATATATTTATCCACTCAGAATCAAAAAAAGACGAAATTTACCTATAAACTCTACAAATTTTATTTTATTAAGATAATATTTGGTATCTATAATTCTAAAATTACATTTTATTGTTTTCTATTCACTATATATAATGAGTAAACGTAGAATTTTATATATTTTTTATGGATTTCTTCAGAATTAAAGTATTTTCCATTTATAATTTTTTGTAAAACAAATGTTCTATTATACACCATTATATTGAATAGGATATCGTATAATAATATGAGAAATTACATTTCATGTTAATTTGTGGTATAGTTAATGGAAATGTTATTTCATGTAAGTGTATTCATGTTGATAAATAATGTTTAAATAATTTCCCAGCTTCTATTTCCATAATTTTATTTTGACGTGTGACAATTCTTGAGTCATGTTGGCATTTCCAATAATTCATTTAATAATTTATTAACATCACACAACAATTTTATCATTTTATAATGAATTATTATGGATATATTAGATAAAAATTTGAGGATGTATCTTATTCATTGAAAAAAGAGTTTCAAATCACCTCACATTATCCAACCACCTAGGAGAGATCACCCATTCAAACATATGTGTTTTTCCTTTAAAATATTAATTGGGAATGTTTAATCATAGTGGATTGGGAGATGTCATCATTTAACATAATATTTCTTATAAACTTGGAAACATACTTGAAAAATAACATGAACAATGAATAGGAATGTATTTAATTTTTTTTCATTGGAAAAACTATTCTCATATATTTTTGGGTAAACAATAATTTTAATTTTTAATAATATTTCCCGATGGTTTCATGTTAAGAAATATGAAGCTAAGATCCACCTCATACTCTAGATGATACTACTCTATGAGTTTGAACTAGGGATAAATTATATGATAGGATTTTAAAATGTGGTATCTGATTACCTTAGTTTGATTTACCCATCATTTAATTACCATGTTGACTCATCCCTCCCCATTAGACAGTTCATCCTTGATGATCAAATTTTTGATGTAGTGGAACGTACCTATGGGTATGCATATATATTCAATTTTTTAGAATATAGGGATCTAAATAAATTTAGGATTACATAATACAAGATATTTAATTATGATTTATGCTTTTACATTTGGTAGGAACCATACTTGCATATAAATATTAGTGATCAGTTCATTCGTTAGTGTGTCCATGACCATAAGTTCACCTCAATTTTCTGTTTCACACATACTATGGATTGTAGAAGAAAATTATGATATAACAATTTTTCTTGAACTATACATAACTCAGAACATATTTGGTCAAAATTTTATAGAGAGTTCTATTTGATTTTTTTCATTCACATGTTGCAAATTCACTGGGAAATCTTTGTAAGATACCAGTTTTTATTGAGGTACATATATTTATATTTCTAGATAAAATGATGGTATAACTTTCATTTTTGACATATACCATAAGATTTTTAATTATCATGTTTTTGGTCTTAGGGGAAGAAGAGGATAGAAGGATGAAGATTTGTTTTAGGCCGATTACATGATGTGAAAGGGGGATACATGTCATGTAATCCAATTTTACATTGTGTAATGGTCTGGCCCTGACCATTCAGGGTATGTCTGGAATTTTCCTTAGGAAGGGAAAATTTGGAACTATATTCCGCGTACGGTAATTGCATGAATTGTAATTTAATGAGATATATTTTTTAATATTGAGGAAATAACCTCTATTTTTAGAAAATAACACTTTCCACTTATTTATGGAATCCAAAAACCCTATATTCTATTTTATCAATTCTAGAACCTATCTGATATCAGATTCTTCTGCCATATGTCATATTGGAACAATATCTATAAGTAATCAATTAACTTTTAGTGGTTCTTGATTATTCAGAACAATGGATATGTTGTTTGGATTCTGGCTAATATTCCATTATTTAACGTTCTTCTTTCTATCATCAAATTTCTCCGAAACAAAGGTGAATTGGGATTTGATACTGGATGAGAACTATTCTACCGAATTAAAATAGGGGGTCTATTCATTTCGTTCGAATTTTGGTACATTTAGAGAAATGGCTATTATGCTCCCCATCAGACATTTTGATGTGACCATATTTTTTAGAGAGTTTCGTGTATTATACGTTATTGGACCTATAAGGGATTCCCTTATGTTACTATATTATGTATTAGTGGTTGTTTCCCAAAATATGACCACCCATGTGGTGCGATGGATGAAATTAACTCGTTTATTCCTTTTCAAACATCCCAATAAATGAGTTCTTGTGCATTACTAGTTATAGGAAGCTTGTTCATACTTTTATGAGTTTGAATATATTTCTTAGGAGATGTATTTCCTTCTTTTCTATGTTATAATTCCATTCCAATTATATATCGATTAAATGGTTTAAATGGTTTTGGATAAGAAAGTGGCTATACTAATTGGTTGTATTTAAATGGCATGAATGATTTATTGGTAAATGGAGATTTGTGGGTGGGTATTCTCACATGGAATGGAAATGATTAAATTTTCAGATTTGATTGAATGGTTTGATAGATGAAATGGAAAAATCTCCATAGGTCTAGAACGTATTAATGGATGAATTGTGATTATAATTCCCTTTATAATTTGATTCTGTGGGATGCCATGGGCCTTTCTTCCCCAAGGATTCAGCTTGCTTATACTCTCATAGGAGATGTTGGTACATAGTCTCCTAGGACTCTATGTAGTTGCTATATAGAGTTTCCACTAACAGAATTTTGGGACTTAAAGAGCATGAATAATTCTTAGACACCTTGGATTCATCTCTACAAGGTATACATGTCACTATTCAACTACGCTATGGGTTTTTAATGTGGTATCACAATACGACATGGCCATTTGTTTCTGAAATTCATCTACAGACTATACGTTTGTTGGTATTTAATATGAATGGATGAACTATGATGTACTGTTACTTTTTTACTCTACTAATATCTTCCTTTTTTGGAGATAATGCTAGTTTCAGGGAACTTTGAGAGGATTTTTTGTATTACTTTCCAAAGTAGGCTTGTGTCATAGGAATTCAAAGTTAAGTTGGTAATTTCCTTACAATTGTTTAGCATACTGATTTGTGATGCTTAGAACTGTACATATATTTTGGGGGAAACCTACAGGAATGTTTATCTCATACCCTTTTTGGGACTCCTTGGGGACCTAAAAAAGATTATATAGATGCAGGTGTTGATAAGGGAACACACACTAACATGGTTTGATGATTGTTTCTCAAGTGCATGGGAGAATAGAACAAATAACATGATTGAGATGGGGAGGACACTTTTTTTTTGTCTTTTTTCATTATTTATACTTGTATTTTAATGTAATTCCATGTAATGTTATGGATTATTTCTAGATACATGTATCATCTGCATCATTGATTATGTGGAATTTCTAGATTTATTTTTTATTCCTATCTCATCTTACATTTCAGTTGTCTTCTTATTTATTCGTTTCCACTATTGAATGTGTTTGGATTCCACTATGTTATAATCTTGTAATTAGGTAATAGTATCCCCATTAACTCACCCAGTCCCTCGATACTAGTTGGAATCCTCTGTCACTTGAGGAGATGTGCTTGAGGCAATGTGACCAACTAGGCTTGGGTAATTGTTGGGTAGAATTTGGGACTGTGACATGTCAAAGATGCATCATATGAGATCTTGTGTGGTTTTACATTATGTTTGGTGCTGATAGATAAGGATATGAAGGAAATGGAATTTGGTAATAAGTTGTGCTCGGTAGTTGTTACCCTGCGTATTGGTAAATTCTAAATTTCCTCAAATGGAATTAATATTTTCTAGATTTTGACTATTACAGTTGATTTTATTTCACCATTGGGTGATGAACATGAGTTATGTTGTTACTATTGATATGATTGTGGGTTATATTTAGGTTACAACTCGATTAGATGAGGTTATTACATCTCATGCATTATATATACACATGTTAGAAATCCCATGCAATTCATTATGCCATTCCATTTAAGATGAATTACTTTTTTCATGATGTTGTGATATATGTTTTGATAGATCTTCATACAATTGGGATAGAATTTTTGTAGAGGATAAAGGATTGATATCAAATTCCAATTCATAACGAGTATGGGCCCTTCGGGATTGGGAAATGACTTGCCAACGAAATTAAAATTCTAATATGAATCTGAAATGTGTGAATTGAATGTGAACTAATTTTTGGTTTCATTTCATGCTTAGGGTCCTCAGGGACTTCAGATTGGTAAATCCTAGGTTTAATTTTATGAATAATTGAAACATGAAAATGAAAATGAATGAAATGGAAAATAGGGCCATGACATAGAACCGACTTTTGAGTGGGAAAAAGTAAATGATTATAGTGGATTGGTGATTGTTCAGTATATTGTTCTAGATTTAATTATAGGCTATGGGTTATGACTTAATTTATTGAGGGATTTGAACTCTATTATTATTTTGAGATGCGACACTTTGATATCATTCCTTTCTATGGATTGTGTTCAGAATTGTGGATACATTCCACCATAAAGACCTCCACTAGCGCACCGTGAGGGAGGCGACAACCACACTCCAGATGTGGTTGGCCATGTTTGTTTGGATGATCATCCATTAGTGCCAGCAATGGCAGCGGTGGGTATTCAGAACATTGTTTTTGAGGTATAGTTCTACAAAGGCTTATTTCACTATTTGAATATTTTTTTGGGAGCACCACATCCTTTCTTATTTATGGTCGAGATGATGATGTTGTCCCAGTTGCAGCATCAACCCAAATTTTTAGGAGATTGTGGTTCAACTCCTACTGAGATGTGTCTTAAGACTACAATATACATCTTCAAGCATCTAGAGACACATCCTGAGAAGAGGGTCAGGAACAGAACTCATATTTTACATGGAAAATGTAGATACTCAAAGCATGATGTATGTGGACATTACTTTACTTTTGTGGAAAACTTATTACATGACACAAAAAGAAGCCCAAATACCATTTTAGTTTAGTGTCTTTGGAAACTCGGAATATAATTTTCTAATCGTAGTGAAATATCTTAAACATCTCCCATAAAGATCTTATCCTTTTTTCTTAACTAAAACCTTCCTTTATATACTGGGGAAAAGAATACATAAAATGGGTGAGCTCAAATTCTCAGTAAGGGTAAACATGGATAACATAAAAACAATCCATAAGCATTTGTATGTAAAAACATGAACAGAAAACATTAAAATCTTGAGCAATGACATGAATCATGGAAGTATATAAGGAATAGATCATAAAAGAACATTAATCATTATAAGATGGAAAGGAAATAAAAATTTTAATTGTGGAAAACAATTATGCATAAGATATAACTTCCATAGTAGCCAAGGTGTTGATTCCAGGACCATCATTGCTGAGAAAGTCCATTACTAAACTGGGTTTACTTGTCATTCTAGCCCTATATTACTAAACCATATTTACTTTCCCGTCCAGATATGTCTATCACATGAGATATAAACCATTACCCAATTCAATGCAGGGAGATATAGGTCCCACCCATCTCATATTGAAATCATTCTTACGTGTGCCACAAAATAATCATAAATCATTCAACATAACCCAAAGAATAAAATGGGTTTCATAAACATCATCCCATCATAACAGAATCCATAAAAAATGGATATAATTTAATCATAAGAAAAATAAAACCATGCAAATAATAGAGAAATTATACTTGAAACATGACCATATCAAATAATATCATCATAGATGGAAAATAGTCTCGAAAAAACCCTTGAAATGAAATCATGAAAAAAATATCGTTACTTCTTCAAAATCATTTTATTTTCTCATAATTCCTTGAAATTTTAAAAGAAAATATTGTTGTTGAAAATAATCATGAAATATTGTTGATTATACTTCATGGAAATAAGAGGTTATGGAAATGTAAAAATCTGGTCATGTCGAATATGTTAAAAATACATTCTCCTTGTACTTTTACTAAAAAAGTAAAAAAGTACCTCATATGGTAAAAAATGATTCATTACATACTATGTAGTAAAAGTAAAAAATGGATAAAATGTATATTAAACATACAGGATAACATTTTTAGAAAACATGGACATTGATGATAAATATAACCCCATTAAATACTTAGGAATAAACAACCATGGATAACAACGAGATTGAAAGAATTATCCCTTACCATTTATAATTGGGGGAATCATACGAGTCATAAAATAATTAAAATTACATGCATATGTAAATATAATATCCTTCATAATAAAAATCATAAAATATTCCTGGGATGAAGAAACACCATACAAAAGAAATATGTGGTTATTAAGGCATATGTCTCACATAAATAAAAGTGATACACAATAATCCCTTACTTTAGGTCCAATTTCATCAGTATGTGTCTAAAAATCATGTATAGTGGGTTTAAACATATTAGTATTTTGTACCAGAACCATAATAATATTTATAATATCATATATTATTCACTTACGACTGTATATTACCTTTTCTTTTGTCAATTACATGTTAAAGTAGTGTTTTGGGTAAAATCGTTTCATTTATCATACGTGTTTGGACTTTTTGTTCATGATATTATTACATATATCATGATTTCCTTACATATAGAATGTAAAAAATGATTTATATATCATATATATTCAGTATATATATAATATATAGATAAATTAAATTAAATACACCGTTAATGGAGGCGGTAGGCCGTATGTACGCATGAATGCGGGTTTCCATTCCTTATTGACTTGAATGGAAGTAAGTAGATGAAATAAATAAATATAAATAAATAAAGTAGCATTATTATGTCATATATTTCATTATTATTAATTATATATAATTTATATTAATTCTTTAATGGTTAACATGGAGAATGAATCTCAACGTGCCATGGAGACGGTAATCCATACGTACGCACGAGCAACGATATCGTTCACATAATTACAGAATGGAATTGGAGTGGATGATATAATATCTCATAATTAGTATCATGTTATAATAATCGTATATAGTTATTATTTCCAACATTATTCCCATCCAAGTTAGGTGGTGTTGGAAAAACTTATTACACCACGGCGTGGAGACGGTAAGCCGTACGTACGCACATGTGGTGATTTTTTTTGTAGGATGGATATAAGATGAAATAGGGTTGTTTCAGATTTATAATAACATATCATTATATGAGTTATACTGATGTTATTACTTTATAATGAAAAAAATAAAGATGATTAAGTAGAAGAAGAAATAAATTTGAATAAATCGGTAAAGGATATTACCTTGTCCTCGACG
The DNA here is from genome assembly GCA_963277665.1 of Viscum album. Classification (NCBI taxonomy): domain Eukaryota; kingdom Viridiplantae; phylum Streptophyta; class Magnoliopsida; order Santalales; family Viscaceae; genus Viscum; species Viscum album. The sequence continues at coordinate 2,097,024,516 of OY728159.1, read as the reverse complement.
CGCCTCTTCTTAACCTCCTCTTCGGGAACTAAAGTTGGTCTTTGAATAGGACCAGTACCTCTAGTATGTTTCTATGGAAGTGTAAAAGATAAATGTACAGGATTTTTTCATGAATAAAAGATCAAAATGTTTTGAAGAGGAGAGGGAGGAGGTTCCCATTTATAAGGGAGGAGAGGGGCACTTTTGGAAACCTAAAAAATATGAATTTATAATAAATTCAAAACACAGATAAAAACATTCAAAAATTACTCAATTATAATATTATATGATATAGGGTTGTAATATCATGAATAAATAAAATTTAGACATTTTTGGAATTTATTTCAAACCTTATCATCTTGATTTATCCTTATTTAATCCATTTCATTTTATTTGTGGTAATAATATTCTAAATTTATATTGTTATAAATAATTAATTATATGTTTTGAATTTTCCACAATTGGATAAGTTATGACATTTTAGACCATATAAATTTAAATTTATAATTTTTTAATATTTTTTTTATATTTAATCAATTTAATAATATGTCATTTTTATAAAATTACAATGTTGTCAATTTTGACACAATTAATTTATTTGAATTTAAATAATATCCACACAGAAGATATAATAGAAATTTTTTTTAATAGATTCATAACATGTCATATTTATCTATAATTTTTTTTGGAGCACATTAAATAGTTCATATAATATTTATTTTAATATTTTTAAAACCATATATTTGATATTTCAATCAATAAAATAATTTCAACATCACTATTGTGTCCTCATTAATGATAATTATTTAATCCCTAAATATTATAAATAAATTAACATGATTTATAACATTTTATTTTATTTTTTTAGGATATTTATGTTCTATGTTTTATGATGTTTAGCACCAAATTAAAACTATTGCACTTATAAGATATAAGAGAATGACATGTTGTCAGTTTCTTTGGTTTTAATAATAATTACATCATATTCAGGGTCAAAAGTCCATGAAATGAATTTATTGAGACCCTTATAAAATATGAGTCGATTTTTATTCATACAATATAATTTTTTCAGGTGTTAGGATAATTTTATAATGTTATTGTTACCCTTAATTTCATGATTTACCTTTAACTGTGTTAAATAATAAATTTCCTTAGTTACTATTCATAATGCCCAAAAATAAAAAGTAGACTATTAACATAATCCTGATCCACTAATTCCTAATATGGAATCCATTTTACAAATTTGAGACATTGAAGATGCAGTAATTAATTTGAAATTAATCCGGTTTTCGAAAGAAAAATAGTTTTTTATCCAAAACATTACAGAAGATTGGAATGTTTTTACCTATGAATTCTATGTAAAATTAATGATAATGACATAAATTATATTAAATGGTAAAAATATATTCTATTTAAACTTTAAAACAATTAAATATTATAATTTTACCATATAAATTATCTTGATTGAAAATGTTTTTTTAATTAAAATTTAGCATCTTTTTAATATTTATCAAAATATGAACATCATCAGAAAAATATCAAATCTTTATAAAACATAAATTTTTATATCCTTATTCAGAAGAAGAAGGTTATTTTGTAAAATTTAACTTATAAACTTGTGAAAAATTATATTGAAAATCGGTGCACCATCAAAAGGCTGCAAAAAAGAATTTTTTAAAAAATACTTATTTTACCCAAAAATTTTATTTTATTCTCATACCATGATATAGAAAATGTTTAAGATGAATGATAATGTTTTAAAATTTTAAAATAAGTTAATATTATTCATAATGGAAAGTTCGTGATAATATTATAAAAATATATCGTTTATTGAAACTCGGTATTGCGTACAACACATGCTATCAAGGAAGGTCCCTCTTGCATGTAATGCATGCCAAGTCTTGGTTGCATGTAAGTAAAGCTTCCTTTGGTGTTGCGTATATCATACTCAAAATATAGTTTAGTTACAAATTGATCAAAATTTATACTTGGTGTTGTGTAAAATGAATTTTATTAGAAAGAACTTGAAATTGTGTGCATCACAAGAAAAGAATAGTGTTGCATATACTACAAGCTAATATTATGTTGTGTATAGTGGAAGCTAATCATGGGGAATAATAAAACAAAATACAACAAATAAATTAAAAAATAACACTTCTCATAAAATCTCAGGGTGTTATAGAGAAACAAAGCACTCGTGGGACGTTCCAGACAAGGGTGATGGGCTATGAGATATTGCTTGGACTGTTTTTTTAGAACTGATTCTATATATAATTATACACCTAAACTCTGACTGTACATAGTGATAGAGTGTTTATACATCTACATAAGATTGTGATTATGGTAATGGAGTATTAGTTACATTTCATAGAGTTTCATCATTTGGCATTTATGTATCTTGATAACGAGATATCTAGAGTGAGACACATCAATAAAGGTATATAAAATGATGTCAAATATCAATTCAATGTGTTTATATTGTCTTATATCATATAGAATTTCAATCAGGTGATGATTACAGGGATGAAACTGAGAAAATATAGGAGTGCAGAGTAATGTTATGTTGATTATCAGCCCAATGGATTTATACCTTAATGCTGGAAGTGATTATCGGAGGCATCCCACAAGATGAGTGAAATTCATGTTGTGAGTACTAGTAGTTTGGTGTTTGGTAATCAATATTTTAGGTGAGTACACATGATTAATCAGGGAAACCATGACCAAATAGAGTGCCGAGCATAAAGAAGGATGTTGCACATGATGAAATTATTTAGGACCTTTCTCTCAACTATGAGTGGTAGGGGGTCCGCTGCAACATCAGGTTCAAGAGAAAGTTCCTCTACTACAAATTATAAAAGGATATGGAGTAGTGATGGTTGGTTAGGACAAGGTTGTGGTAGTCAAGGAAGAGGCAGTCAGACCCCAAGAACATCGATCTATCAAGGTGGACCTACTATGGGTAGTGAGGTTGTTTGACAAGGTCGTGGTACATGTCGGATCTATTCTGTATAGCCTACCCCAAAACAGAAGGGCGTTGGTCTTTCAACAGTGACATGTACAACCTTAGTAGCCTTTACAATTACATCATATCATTTTAATATAGGTTCATCTAATAGTTTCATATCTAATCCAATGGAGAAAAAGAATGGGCATGTTGTATGGTATTATGATGGTGCTTTGATGCTACACATACTGTTGAGAATAAAAATAGAAGGTGTGAACATCATAGGAAGGTCCCCATTATGATGGTGGGTTTCACTGCATTTGGGACCATTATGTCCTCAGGAAGACATGGGTTGATGTCATTATCGGGATGGAATGGTTAGTATCTTATCATGAATATGTACACTGTTATAACCATAGGGTGACTTTTACATCACTATAGGGTGAAATGTGTACTTGCAAAGGAGATTAGGATTTCATGTTAATAATGGATAGACCAGAGTAGCGTAGGATGGTAGAGATAACATTCTAAATCACTATTTTGTGTTTTAATGAATAGGTAGTTAGTCAAGTGTATTTTTCTACAGTGGATGAGCACTTTAAGGATGTCTTTTCTGATGAATATTATAGGTTACCTAACATGATAGAAGTGTAACTCTCTATCAAACATGAATCATGAGCTAAACCGGTATCCATTACTATTTATAGGATGACTAAAATAGAGTTTTAGGAGCTCAAGAGGTAGCTACAGGGTTTAGTGGTGAAGGGTTTTATTCAACCAATTATTTACTGTGGGGTTCATTATTCATTTATGTGGGAAAAGAGGATGAAACTCTTAGTCTATATTTAGATTATCGAAAACTGAAGTAGCTAATGGTTAAATATCAATATCCCTTTCCACATATAGATGACCTGTTTGATTAACATCAAGGATCTTGAGTGTTATTGAAAATAGATTTGAGGTTAGTATATCACTACTTACATGTTAGACATGAAAAAATACATCGTACAACCTATCATTGTTGGTATGTTCTATATGATAATTTGGTTATGTTGTTTGGACTCACGAACACACTATCAGTTTTCATTGTTTTAATGACCCTAGTGTTCCATCCATCCTTGGATTCTTTTATCACAGTTTTTTGGATGATATCTTTTTGAATTATCACAATCAACAAGACCATGCCAATCATATTCATTTTGTTTTGAATAAACTGAGATAGCATCAGTTATGTATTAATCTCAAAATGTTTTAATTTTGGATTGATCAGATTCACATCATATGTCACATCATCTTAGAGACATGAGTATCAGTGGACCAATAGAAGGTAAGAGTTATAGATTCTTTGGAACATCCCAATAAAATTTTTGGATACAGAGTTTCTTGGGGATAGATGAATAGTACAAGTATTTCATACAGTACTTCTCATGCATAGAAGTTTCCTTTATGGGCTTGAATAAGAAGGATGTGATGTTTTTTGGGTCATATTCTTGTGAGACAGCCTTTCAAGAGCTAAACTGAAGCTTGATATCACCACTAATCCTGATACTACTGGAGCAAGGCTGGAGCTACACTATGTGTTGTGACACATATGGTATAGGTCTAGGAGTAGTACTGATGTAGTTGGATATAGCTGTGGAATATGGTTCTAGACAGCTGAGTCCTCACGAGAGGATTTAGTCGATGCACGATATAACATTATCTATTGATGTTCATGTGTTTCTTTGTTTGATTCATTACATACTGTGAGAGAATTTTTTTGGTATACACTGACCAAAAAATCCTATAGTATATTTTTACAGTAAATGATACAAGTCTATGGTAGTTGAGTCGGGTAGAGTACCTATAGTCCTTTGACTTTGATCTTTCTAATCCTCTTGGTAAAGGAAATGCAATGGCCTATGCACTATGCTTGAGGACTCAAATACAGGTGGTGCAGTATGCCAGTAATGAGTGGAAAGTTATGGATTTCTTACATGATATTCATCTAGGGGATCATGCCTATTAGGGATAGACATATCCATAATCATTAGTTGTGACCTCTACCCTACTAGATAGAGTTTGAATGGGGAAGCCATCAGATTATGAGAGAATATTCCTACAAGATAGTGTGGTATGTGAGGAACATCCTCTTAGTTGGACGGTAGGTAAGGATGAGATACTATGTATCCATGGTTGAATTTGGGTTCTAGTGGATATACGTGAGGAGATGATTTAGGAGTTTCATGATCCGAATATGGAAGTGCACCCCAGACTCACCAAGATGTACAATGACATGAGACATTAGAATTAGTGGCTCGGTATGAACTATGAGATAGCTGGTATTGTTAAGATGTGTTCCACATATCAATAGGTGAAACAAGAATATCAGGGACCACATATGATTTTATATTCATTACCAATTATGGAGTGTAAATGGGATGATTTCACAATGGATTTTATGGCAGGTTTATCGATGTTTCCTTAAGGTAATATTGTTTGGTGGGTTTTTATTAATATTCTCATAAAGGATTATCATTTAATACCAATATAGGGGTCCTTCAATGTTGATGATATTGGAACATTGTATATCCGTGAGATAGTAAGAAATTTTGGGGTTCAGTGCACTTTAGTTTCAGATAGGGACTCCTACATTACATCTTGCTTTTGTAAATTTTTTTGAGGGAAATATGTACGTAGGTGATTTTAATCATAGCTTACTTACCTAAAATTGATGGCCAATCAGAGCGTACAATATATGTTCAAGTGGAAATGGTGTGTGCATGCATCCTAGATTTTGGGGGATCTTGGGAGAGGCACATTCCCTTGGCCGAGTTTTTTTATAATAATAGTTATTAGGAAAAGATGAGGATGTAAACATATGAAGATTTATATAGTAGTATAATTTGATCACCCCTATGCAAGATAGTGGTAGGTGAGGTAGATTTACTATGACCACATCTCATGTAAGTGACTTATGAGTAGGTCCAGTTAATTAAGAATCATATGGCTACTGTAAAACTCATCAGGTTTCTTATAATACCTACTATAGATGACCTCTACGGTTCATGTTCATGGATAAGGTTACCTTGCATGTTTCACCAAGGCTGGGACACAGATGAATCAGGATAAAATATAAGATTTTATCATGATATGTCATGTCATTCATGATTTTGGAGAGACTCAGTTCGGTGTCCTATTAGTAAAATTTACCTCAGAGGTACAAAGCCTTGCATGAAGTGTTCCATGTATCTCAGATTTTCCATTAGCATTGGGATATGTATCACACATTTTGGCCTGAGGAGGATGGGTTTCATGTCGATGGGTCTTTTGAGGAGCATCCAATTCATATCGTTGAAAAGAGAACATGTGTTCACTTGGGTGGCTCAGTTCCTCTAGTATGGGTGTGCTATGGAAGCATTTCCATTTATATGATGAGGCTTGTGAGTAGGACGCCAATGTACATGCTTAGTGGTAAATGTTGTTTTCAGATGAATCTCGACCACACTTGATAGAAAAATTCTGGGTTGATTTTATTTAAGGTAAGAAGATTGTAAGATACCATGTTTTTCTTGATGTTTATATTTTTTTTCAAAATAAATTTTGGCTTACCATTACTTTTATCTTAAACTCTAAGTCAGACTGTTGTCTGGTTGGTTGTGCATTGAGAAAAAGTGTATGGAAGGAGGTAGGTTGGCTAGAGGCCGATTAAAAAACATGAAAGGGGGATACAAGTCCGTTAATCCCATTTCAAGATGTGTAATTGTCTTTCTATTAACATTCACGATGTGTATGGGAGTTTTCTCGAGAAGGGAAAATTGAGAATTACACACTGGGAAAGAAAATTATATGTCCTTTAATTTCCTAATAGTTTTTTTATAAAAATGGAGCCAGTAGCCTCTATTAATTAGAAGGAACAATTTTTCTCCTCTTTTTGGAATCCAGAAACCTATATTCTAGTTTTACAAATATAGAGCCCATTTGAGATCAAATTATTCCACCATCAGCCATGTTGGAACCATGTTAGTAAGTAATCAATTCATTTTTATCTTTTATTGATTCTTCATAACAACAAATGTGTTGTTTGGATTTAATATCATTTTCCCTATTTTCTCAATCTTTGCCAGGCCTTCATATTTCTCCTAAAAGGAGGTCAATTATGACTTGATACTAGACGAGCACTATACTACGGATCTATGATAGGTGGTTTATACTTTTTTTTATATAAAAAGGTTGTTATTACCCTCATTGGACTTTCCAAAGGAGACCTGTTTTTAGTGGGTTACTTGTAGTAGATGTTATTGGAACAGTTAGGGATTCCCATAGGTTTTATATGGTGTGTTATCATTTTTTTTCGAACTATAACCACCAATGGGGAGAAATGTATGAAATTAATCCATTTATTCCATTTCAATCCACCATAGGGGTGAGTTTTTATGCCTTCCTAATTATAATAATCATGTTTATATTCTTATGAGTTTAAATAGATTATTTTACAGATGTACTTCCTTCTTTACTTTTTTTATCATTTCATTCCATGCCTTGTTGATTAAATGGAATTAATGGTTTTTGTTAAATGACTGGGTATGCTCATTGGTTGGTTTTAAATTGCTTGAATGGTTTATTGGGAAAAGGTGATATGTGAGTGGGTATACTAAGTTGGAATGGAAATTTTTAAATTGTCCAAAATGAATTAAAGTTTTGATAGATTCGATTAATTTCCCTCCCCAGATCAAAAATATTTTAGTGGAAACTTTGGGATTATTATTCCCAATGGGTATTGATTCTATGGGATGCCTTGGACCTTGCTAACCTAGGGACCGATCATTCTTGGACTCGCATAAGACATATTGGTTCACATGATCCTAGGACTCCAACCGGTTCCAAGAATAATATTCCACGAAGATTATCCTGGGACTCAATGAGGATGCCTTGGTCTTAGACACCTTATATCTCTCCCTTCATGGTATACACAACACAATAATTCTAGGATGTGGGTTTATATTGTATTTTAACTATATGACGTGGTCAAGGGTTTCTGATACAATTCTTTATATGGCAAGGCTATGGGTTTGTTATATGGATGGATGAATGATGAAGCAATGTTACTTATTTACATTTCATATACATTCTAGGTTATGAGATAATACATTTTGATGGGATCCTTGATATAATGTTTAGTATTACTTATTGAAGTAGACTTATGTTATTGGAATTCACACTTACTTTAATTCGTTCCTTAATCTTGTTTAGCATGCATTTTTTATTCTTAAAACTTTATATATATTTGGGTGAATACCTAATGCGATGTATACCTCACATTATATTTGGTCCACCTTGGGGATCCAAAAAAGGAATATTTGGTTGTGGGTGTTGATTGGGGTAAGAACCCAAACAAGGTTTATTGACTATTGCTTTAGAGCTTGGGAACATGGACTATGATGAGGGTTATGATTCTAAATAAAATTTGGGTCTTTTTAATTTTAGATACTTTTATTTTATTCTATTTCCTTGTATTGCTATGGATACTTTCTACATTCATGTATCATATGAATCATTGATTATGTGACATTTAAGGATTTATTTTGTATTCTTGTGTCATTTAAATTTTTTTCGACTAATTTATTCAATTCTTCTATTGAATGTGTTTTAATTATGCTATTTTATACACTATTAATGAGGGAATAGTACTATCATTGACTCACATAGGCCCACTCTTCTAGTCGATCGCCTCAAACATTTTGGGAGATGTGCATGAAGCCAGGTGAAAAACTGGGTTCGGGGAAATGTTGGGTGTTATTCAAGTCTGTGATGTTACAATCACCAATTGGAATGAAATGATAGAACAAATCATTATATTTTGTTGAGATATTTGATTAATAGAATATTGAAATCAGGGTGAATTTTCTAAATAAAAATTAATTTGTATACATGTAATGGGATTTTGAATATGTATCTAAATCGGTGGAAAAATGATACTAAGACCAATGACTCTTGAGAAGTTATTGATTTTATAAGATCTCATATTTTCAGTGGGTTTGGGTTTAAAATATTCATCATTAGAGATCATGTGTCGAATATATTTATTAAAAAAATTAAATATTGAATATAAATGTATGGTGTTGTTTATAAATTTTCCACTTCATGTCACCTCCTAACAAATAGGACAGAATAAATTTCTAATTACGAAGTTAATATAATATTATTAAATTTTTATTACCAAATATGAATGATTGGATTTTTTGGTAAATCATTCAAATTGGGTCTGTCATATAATTTTTAAAACTAGAATAATAATTTATTTTTATATGATTATTTTTTCAATGTCTTTTCACCTCCCATTGGAGGTAGATAACCATGCATATTAGTTTATTAAACAATGTAAACTTAATATTTCAGATACATGTGAGTTTATGAAGTTGAAAATTCTAAAGATAAAAGAAATTTGGAATGATTCATATGCAAAATAGCTTACATATAATTAGATTGAATGTTCCATCTACTATGGTATACAATTTGAAGTTTCATATTAGGGAGAAGGTTGTCATGTTCCATTCTAGGCAACAGCTCCACCCAGGTAGACATTGTTCTCAATGGCTTGGTCCTTTTAAAATTAATAATGTTTACCCTTTTGGTAAAATGTAACTTTTTTTCGTTGAAAATTATACATTGGCCTACCTTCAACAGAAATAAACATAAAAAATTATAATTTGATTTTTAGAAGTATCCTTTTTCGTATATCATGTTGATGAATGCCAGATATGACAACAAATACTCGGTTGTCCCTTCTATATACCTTTATTCAAATATCTATTTATTTAAATTTCATAAATTGAGGAAAATTTTATTTTTAATTCTAGTGGAGCGTGACATTAGCAAATTAGGATATAAATTAAAAATTAATAAAATTATTCCCATTTTTATTAAATTTTCTTTTTTAATTTTTTTAGGATAAAAGATGATCATCTTGAAAATATCCACAATTATTTTTCAAGCATGTGTCAGTTGTGTTTAAATTTTTTTTTCAAAAAACGCTCCTCAAATAATTTTTATATGTAATAATTTTCTATTTTTTTATTTTCAATTCAATAAAATTAGATTAATTTGTTTTTGAAACCCTTCCTCGTTATCTGAGAAAAATGTTTTAAATCCATTATAAATGAGATATTCTAATCCCTTTATTCAATTTACTTACTTTTAATAATATTGTTGAGATTATATTGACTCATAAAATATATATAAGTTGAATTGAATAAATTGTAATCCATTAGACTATAATATGATACACCCATGATAGAGGGTATCATTCAATTGAAATACCAATTTGTGAATGTTACTACTATTTTGTTTGATCATGAAATTTGAATCCTCTTATGATTTAGAGACCATAAAATACTAATTTGTTTCATACATTAAAATATCTCTACCTGTCCCTATATTCTACACATTACTATTTTTTTATCATGTGTGGGAGAGACAGTTCTTCTAGGAGAATTCTAAAATGATTCATTGGTATGATTTGAGTGAAAGGGTGCCTAAATTTTTTTTCACATGGTTCTAAAATCAAATTATATCATTGTTATAAAAATGATTCAATATTTATCTCCAAAAAAATATATAACAAAACAATAGTTATATACATTGACAATTTTAATACAAAAAATAAGAAAATAAAATAGGTTGAAATTATGTTTCTTTAGTATTATTCAGTGGATGGATTTTACCTACAAAAACAAAACAAAGGTAAGAGTGAGATGGAGTTGATACTCTCATGAAGGGGTTGAGAGAGTGAAATCATTGTGAACATCTGATGAATTTTTATATTCTTTTTTAAAAAGATATTAAACTCTTATCTTCTACCAAAAATATCTAATGATTAAATTGTACAAATCATTGAACCTTAGAAAAAACTATTGGATGTAATGATAATGTGAACACATTTCTATAAATGTAATGTGGTCAATATATTGGAAATTAAATTCTAATATCACATGAACATTGATAAATGAGAATAAATATAATTAAATATATTCCTAGTGTGAAAAGGGATAATTTAAAAGTGAGGTAGGTTACGTCTTTTTTCATGGGTGAAAAAACGAAGTGGAAAAAATTGATTATGAGATAACAATATTGATATTAATTTGAATTCATTAATGAAAAACAATGTATTTAATTTCAATATAATGGTGGTTGTTTTCTCAACATGGAATTATAATTCAGATATTACTAATATATAATTCTTTTCCCATGTGTTCAATGGTATGGGAGTGGGGTGTTATCGCATAGTGATATATCATATATTATCACCCTTATACTTGTAAATTATATTTTTATGTTTTTTATTATCAAATTATTTTGTTCACTCAATGTATATTTTCATTTCATGAGTTGAGAATATGATTAAAAAAATTAAATGTCACAATGGACCAATTTGAAAGTCTTTTACTATTTTTATCATAACATTATACACACTCTTCCAAAAATAAACATTCATATTTTATAATATTCTATTATCATGTGTTTCAAATTAATCCAAGTGGAACAAATTATATATATAAGAATAATTTCCCCAATAGTGTCCCAATATGTGAAGAAATTATGGTCACGACTAATTGTACCTATCTGTAGTACGGGGGATATAAACTAGGATTCATAACTCCAATTTGGATGATTCCGTGTCCTTTATAATGATGAATAAAACTTTAAAATCTTTGAAAAATATCAATTCATGAATTATTTATTATGTCTGTTGATCATCCAAACAATATAGAGGGAGAAAATCTCTTAAGGGTAGACCACCAAGTCCATCAGACACATTTTTGTATTTTTATTTAATATTCCATAAAATTAATATTACCCTTATTTATAAAGGGGATATTGAAAAGATGTCTGGTTTTTAGTACATATAATTTTATTCTTCATCATCTATGGCATCCACATATTCCATGGAGTTCTATACACCTTATGACCACCCAAGGGGGAAGATCATGTAAATCCAATTTTTAATATTTTTCATTTTTGAATGATATTTTAAATTAAATTTTTCATATTTTTTTATTCATCCTATGTTTTTATTTAAATTTATTTATTTAGTTTTATAACATACTAATAAAAAATATAATGTTTTCATTTTCCAATTCATGTGATGATTCACACAACGTTCACCACTTCTTCTTCCCAATTCAAATTATATTGTTTGTGTGGGTCAAATTGTTAAATTAAATTTAAATAATAATATAAAATTGCATGTCAAACCATTTAAAAATATCATAAGTCAATATTACCAAAACCTGGAAAACAAATTTTTTTCAATAAGTTTCTCCTTGATGAGATTCATTTATGAAGTCTGGAAAAAATCACCTAGTCAGTTGCAGTATCTAGAGTATTATTTTCTGCTTCTAAATGAATCTTCTGAAGTATCATATAAATAAATAAGTATAAATATAGTTGTACATTTTAAAAACTAGATATTACATGATCTAAATACTATTTATTGGTTAGATGAAGGATTATCATCATGATATTTCCCTTGGATGACCATTCTTTATCAAATTTGTTAATTTCTACTTTATTTTAACACTTACATGTATTTTTTCCTTGTAGAAAATTTAATCAAAAAAAACCTATAAAATATTTAAACATTTTCATAATTAGAAACATATTTTAAATATTATTATTTAATTATATGTTGAGTGATCAATTAGTGTTCCTGGTATACTATTAAAATTCTAGAAAAAAAATTTCTAATTTGATTTTCTTGTCCTTGTGAGCATCATAGATTCCATCCTAATACAAAAATCTCAATTATATTGTCTCAAAAAACATATAAGAAATACTATAACATCGTTAACGACCAAAAAAATATATAAATCAGAAAATCCAAATTCCTAAATTAATTTTTATGAATTCATTTAGTTACTTAAACTATTATGGATTTCGTGAGTGTGAATAAAAATACAGCCTTTTTCAACAAACATATTGATGGGAATAAATTTCAGTAGTCTTGACAATGTTATGGGAGGATTAAGAATCCTTGTGACATCAATAGAAATATATCAGGACTACAAAAATGGTCCTTCTGTTATATGTTTTTAAATACACTTAGTGTAAGAAATTCAATGAACTAATATAACCATGTAAAATCTCCATACCTAAAGTGATTTATTGAATAAATTGACCATAGATGATAACTTTTAGCTAAATTAATGAAGATGATATAGAACATTTGATAAGATATGTTACTATTGTTAGATTTTTTTTATAGTGGCCACTAATACATTAATAACTCCTCCCTTATAAACAAAGATAATCTAGTTTTATTTTAATAAATATTATTTTATTTAAATATTATTCCTTATATATTAACACATGTCAATAAAAATAGATGTTAATACACTTAGAATAAACACATAATAACATATACTGAAAATAATAATTACTTATAATATATATATATATTAGAAAAAGTAACCAATGAGATATTTTCAATTATTTGATAGTTCAATATTTTTAAGTAAACAAATTATTCCCATTATATCAAATGAACATAAAAAAATCAATGGATCATTATGGTTATAGTGAACCAACCCTGGATACCATCTATGTAAGTATCTAATTCAATTATCCACTTACATAAAGAAGATTTTTGATCTCAAGGTGCCAATGTGATGCACATGGGAATCAATAAATAATTGATGGGAATGAATTACCGTTAATATATTACAATAATGAAATTTCACTACAAAAACAATATACGACAAACAAATCAATACATAATTTTCAATATAAATGGATATACTATTGATACTAAAATTAGAATATAACTAAAAAACATAACTTATGGTGGTGTATCTATAACATTTTGTTACCTTGAACCTATAATTTTCCACTTTTTATAAGTCCCTGTTTGGTCAAAAATACTCAAAAACAATTTTCGGGGGTTTTCTGCTGGTTTTAGGACAGGAACATGTTCTTTATGTGAAGTACATGTTGTGTACTTGGAGATGGTCTCAGGTCGAGAATGGGGAGGTCAAGCCGTGAGTTGGTACATTTCATATACCTGGAGTACGCATCATGTAGGTGATAAATATTGAATTTTTAACCTGAGGTGATGGGTTTTTCAACATAATTATCAAACGTTTCCTACAAGTCTGGACCCCAAGGTACACGTCACGACTCGTACCGCGCCTAGAATAAATTCATGTGTTTAGTTATTTCACTTTTTCATATTCATTCTACAATTCCTTTCCCTTGACCTAAAGATGTTATGGTGCATTTTGAGAGACTCAACTCATTCCACATCAAATCAAATGTCTTTGGATCTTCATACTTCTTACGGTGTGATTCCTGGGTATTTCCCCCCCTCATTATTGGAGTTTCTCTATTCCTCTCCTTTTGGGTTATCAATGTATCAACTTAGGACTTATGGATCTATATCTTGTGGTGTCAGATCATGATAATATGTATAGTTTTTAGGTCTTCTACACCTTCTTTCTCATTGAGGGGGGCCATGGTGAGTTTCGTTCTTCGGAAAAGAGGTAGGTCATTCTGACCTGATTTTCCAAATTGATTACCATCTAATTTCTTTATTTATTTCAATTTATGATTTAAATAACATTTTATAATACTGTTTTAAAATTCGTTCATAAAAAAACAGTTCCAATGGACTTGAGGATTTTTAATTTTTTTGGTACTGAAATATGGAAAACCCCAAATTCCATTGAATTGGGGTAGGTTTATGGAAATTGACTGATTTATTTTATTTTATTACATTTATGGATTTGATATAAATGTCTTAAATTTAAAATTTTAATTTAATTGTGGAAATAAATTTTCAATTTGAATGAAATAGTTTTGAACAGATTTAAAACTCATGAAAATGGATTAAAATGAGTTGATAGTAACCCAATGGTTTTATATTGTGAAAATGGCATGTTTTTGAATAAAATCGGTATTGGTTTTAAATGGAATGAAATTGGAATTTTTTAAAATTAAATAATGGTATTGATCATATCTTAAGCAGTCTTAAAATATGTTTCCCATCATGTAAGAATTCATGCATGCCTTAGGTAGTTAGTGAGTTATTTGGATACACTCTACACTACAACAGCATTCTAAAACATAATTGTGGCATGTCTCATTCCCGACGGGTTAGTGACGAGTCTCCTTTGGTGACTGTCATAGGGACATGTGTATACACATTTTTCTGAGTTCAGATAAAGAGTTTTGAATCTTATAGTTTGTTAATACTATCATTCCTTTTGGAAGATGACGATGTTTCTTGGTTGTTTACATATATTTGATATAAAAATTTATGCAAATGTTTGTTGGAACTGCATTAAAAGCCTGATTAATTTATATAAACATTTTTATATAAATTATTTAATTAAGACATTATTTTATTAATATTCAATATATTTTATTTTAAATTCTGATATTTAAATGAGTTTTCCATCATATTGAAATTGTTCAGCATGTTTGTTTAAATATGATTTTAAATTGCCAAACCTATTTAGTTTTAAAATTTAAATCTTTTAATTGAATAATCAATATTTGGAAATTTTTATTGAATCTTCTACAGTATCCTATGAGGATTAGGATTAGACCCTAATTTTTCCTTCAGGTGTTTATAGATTTTATTCTTCCAGGATCGATCAATGGGAAGGGATCTCTTGGAGGAGGATCTAGCAATTGAGGTTTGGACGTGGTGAGTTGTGTCTTTAGGGACCTTTGTTCTATTTTCACAATTGGTAATTTGGGTTGTAGTACATTGGATTCTATTCATCTCTATGTTTTAGTACATTTACTCCAATTAGAGTCATCCTTTTGATATGCATACATTCTTTTATCTTTCACATCCTCATTATGGTGGAAAAAATTGTCCCCCACTTGTATGTTTTAAGATTCCAGATACAAGTTTCCAACCCGTCAAGATATAGAACGCCCTTAAAATCATATAAGGGTTGGATAATTTATCGGGTTACTAGGGTAACCGGGAGGCTTCGTGAAAAGTTTGTATCAGGGTGTTTGTTGATCTTTCTTTTTTTTAAATCAATATTCAATTTTGAAAGAATGTAAAGACTTAGGAGGTAGTTACGATTGAGTTCCTAGAAAGAACACACCGCAATAATCCATTTGTCACCAGGGGTGGTTAGTCAAATACAGCTTGTGGATTATTTCTAGTGTTTTCCCAATATAGATCTTGATGGGTTGAAATCCAAATCTTGGTTTCCCCATCTTTTGAGAATATTTTTTCTTTCAACATAGTTTGAGTGTAAATATACTTTTCTCCTTCAATCTTATGATGTTTTGTGGTGACATGACTTTAAGGAGACGTGAGAATAAGATATAGGAAAAGGATACTATTGAACCTCAGTAAGAAAATCATATTTTTATCTTGAATCTGGTTTAGGTACTTGTGTGCAATGTCCATGATCTGGGACATGCTCCACAACAAATTCCTAAAAAGGATCCATCTCTGGATCCGTAGGGGGTGTTCTTTAAAATTTATCTCAATAATTCCTTCACTATATGCTACTAGTATTAAAAGGCTCCACCAATCCCCACCATGCTATAGAATGGTTCGACCAAATAGAACGTCTATTTGATTTCATAGAGACACAAAAAGTGACTAGGGTGAAGTGTTCCACCTTTGTGATGGAGGGACCTAGCAGGGGATGGTGGGAAACTATATGGACGATAAGGAAAAAGAAGGATTACATTGTAAATTCATCAAGGTTATTTTCACTCATTAGTTTTTTCCAAAGTAGATGGTCTTGGCTAAGGCTGTAGAGTTTTTTAAGCATAAGAAGACTAACAATACCATGAATGAATCTTCAAATCTCTTTTCTGAGATTTTGGAGTTTTCTCTTTTGATGGTATCTAATGAGAGGATGAAGGATCAATGGTGTGAGTTGGGAAATCAATCAGATATTTATTCTCAAGTTTTCTTGATGATGATTCACACATATGCTGATGTGAAAAATACGGTGATGATGGTTGATATGGACTTAACTAGAATGTCAGGGTTGATGGGAGTTACGTTTTATCCTAGTGGAATCATTTGTTCCATTAATGTAAAACTGATGCGTGATGATCCTCATGTATGTTCTCAATGGAGGAGTCATTCCCGACCTCCTATAGATATAGGAGTATGTTATTTTACTAGCTACCATTGTGTTAAGATAGGACATTCTATGAGGGTTTACACTGAGGAACCCAAGAACTGTAGCTCGTACAGATGATCAGGACACTTACAAAGGTTATTTCATCACTTCTCTACCCCACATATTGGGAGAGGATCATCATCTCCTCTTAAAACTAAAGGAAAATAAGATTCTTCATATTCAAAAGGGTTCCAATCACATGCATCTAGAACAATTCTTATTCACATCGTGGTGGAATCTCTAGATGAAGCATACATGGGTATAGAAACTATGGGAGGCATCATTACCATTGCTTCATCATTAGTGAACTTTCATTTTGATACTGTTGAATATCACTCTTTTATTTAAACCCATACTGTTAACCTACTTCATCTTCTTATGTTTCACATATCTTGTGCAATTAATATTACTACACCCCTTGGAAAGAATATAGTGCAGTGTCTGTGTTGTCCTGCTTGTCTCTTTTCTATACTAGATATTGAGATAGACATGAGTTTTCTGGTTCTTGACATGAAATCTCTGGATGTAATATTCAGGATGGATTGGTTCATTTCTAACCAATCTTGAAATGATTATTATCTTCGATGGGTCTTCTTTATTACACCCAGTGGTGTGCAACATGTTTCATAATTAGAATGGGACCCACGGTCGAGCAGAGCTAGATCATATATTCCATAGTTGGGTAATGTGGTATCAATGTTTGCTTTTGAATTAGATCTAGATCCAATGTTTGGTGATCTTCCTCTAATTGTTGATGAGTTTAACAATGGTTTCATTTTAGATTTATCTGGTCTTCCACCATTGGAATTTTTTTGTTTTCTTTTGACTTAATGCCCGACACTCAGACTGTCTTTATCCCCTCATAGAACCGACTGAGTTGAAAGAGCTGGAGTCTCATTTGTACGTCCTTCTTGATAAAGTATTTATTCATCCAAGTGTGTCACCTTGGGTAGTGTAGGTTCTCTTGGATAAAAAAAATTATGGTTCTCTTCACTTATGTGTTGATTATAGAAATATCAATCAAGTTACAATAATGAAAAAATATCCATTTCCATGGATTGATGATATGTTTGATCAGATGAAAGGGGAGACATGTTTTTCAAAATTGACCATCGATCTAATAAGCATTAGTTGATGATAAATGAATCTGACATTCAGAAGAAGTTGTTTAGGAGTAGGTATAAGAACTTTTACTACCATGTTATTCCATTCAGTTTGACAAATTCTTCTGTAGTTTTCATGGATTTAATGTTAATGATTTTTCATTAGTATCTGGATACCATTGTGGTAGTCTTTGCAGATGACATTCATGTCTAATACATATCCGTTGAGGATCATGTGCTACATCTGATAAAAGTATAGAGCCATGTAATAAATCTCTTACTTTATTCCAAGCTTTCAAAGATGGATTTTTGGATACAGGAAGATAAATTCATTGGGAATGCGGTGTCTGAACAGGGGGTATCAGTTGGTCCTGAAATGGTTAAGGCTGTTTTGATGTGGGATCAACCACGAAATGTTTTCATGATCTAGAGATTCTTGGGATTAGCTGGATATTACCAATGGTTCATGAATAGATTACCAAATTTGGATTCACCAATGACTTCTATGACTATGAAGGGGGTTATGGTTGTGTGGGATGATAATTGTCAAGTTCTTTTAGAGAGCTAAAATGTATATTGACTACAACACGGATGTTAACACTTCCAAAGGGTGGGCAGGGCTATGTTGTAATGACCCAAATTTTTTCAATTGAAATTTGCTTCTCATAATGTCATAACATGAAAACACAACATAATAAACTACTATGTGATACGTGACCTTTAAATATAATTTTATCACTTCTGTGTTTGTAATTTTGAAAATCTTAAATACAAGATTGTGTTCAAGACGATTTGTGGAGTCTAATGATACAAAAAAATTGGTGAATTGTAACATACCCTTGTGAATAGTAACCTATGCTTATGAATAGTAATATGACCCTTATGAATAGTAAATCATTCAACATATGAGTAGCATTACCCATGATTAATTAAATACAATTTATACATCTTAGAAAGTGAAAATTTGACATTAGTAAACATTTTCATATTTTATAGGTCATAAATAATTAATATTAATTAACTAATTAATTTGAAAGAAAATTTATTTTCATAAAATGTGTTCATTAATTATCAAATCGAGGTGTCTTAGTTTTTAGATAATATTATAAGACCCATTGTAATTTTTGAAAACACTGTAAAATCAGTTTTAATTTTAAAACTATTTTTAAAAGTAAATTATGATTATAATTAAATATTAAATTAATCGTATTTAGGAAATTATTTTTGAAAAATGGAATTCATTTTTAGATTCTACATGTCAAAAAATGTTTTGGGAAAATTTTTGTGATTTTTTTGAAATACTATAATTTTTGTTAAATAGTGAAATACCGTAATTTACAAAAATAAGCTAAATAATATAATTAAGAGTCATGTGTGATTTTATGCTGATGTAAGACCACATTGTTTCGGATAACATGATAAAATTACTATTCTTGGTCATTCAAGACTCAATATTCCCTTTCTTATGGGAAATTAATAAACTGATGAATTTTATATTAAAGAAACCCCTCTCCTCTCCACTATAAAAACCACCCTTCACACCCTCATTCCTTCAGACCTCTCAAGCTCCAAGACTTCTCTAAACTCTTCCCAAACATCTTTCATAGCCCCTCTCCAACGTCCAAGAGCTTCTGGTTTTATCAAAAGACCAATCCTATCTTCCTAAAGGTGAATCTCAAGAAGAGGATTTAAGAAGTAATTTTATCCCTCATCTCCTTTAATTTACTTTCAAGTTCATGTTCATTTCTTGATCTCTCCCCACCTATCTTCATCAAAATGGTATTGTAAATATATTATTATACATATAATATAATTTTATTATGCTAATGGGATATTATATCATCCAACCCCATTTCCGACATCTGTTTATTTTATTAAAGAAAACGTTGTTTGTGTAGTGTTAATTTGTCACCTTTAAGAACGACATGCTTTCTTCATCCATTTATACCTTCATATCTGGTCATGAAACAATTATTATGGTTGAAACAGAATTTTTCTTATGTATTATTACTTATTTAATGTTGTGGAAATAACTTTGGGCCATATTACTAAGTGATAAATTAAATCAAGTTTGTTGTGATTGAAAAACCGCCCAAATTAACCCAAATAATCATCATTTAATTCTTATTAAATGATTCATCCACATGGATATATTATGATTAATTATAATATCATTCAAAATTATGTAATATAATTAATAGAATGTAATATCAGTTCTAGATGTTTACCCATGTTCTACCCAAACTTCAATTTATTAATACATGTGAACCACTCAAGAAAACCATAAAAAACAAACATTCCCGAATAATGTTTTTAAACTCTATAACTCATCCAAAGGAACATTAAATCACTTAAGGAAACCATAATGAACTATATTACTTTACACAAGGCTTTAGATTTTAATTAATGAAAATAATGTCTCTATAAATTACATTAATGAGAAGGAATCATTAGGATACAAGGTTAGTGGAAATTCTCAAACCCAACAATAATCCTTCGTGTTCTCCCTCTTTCACTCCATTTTTTGATATGGTTACCCCTTAAAGATCATTTATTCATCATTGTCATTACTTTTCTGGGATATAGATGTTTTTTCATAGGTTTTTATGTCACACAAAATGTTTTCCAAAAGAACTCTTCTTTTAATAACACACCTTTTACTTTCACTCAAAGTGGAAGGTTCTTGTAACATATATGTTATTCCATATTTATTTTGGGAACCCAATGTGTATGAATGTGTTCTTATGAAATGAAACCCATTACATTACATGGTTTAGTTATGTTCACTTTTGATATATGTTCCATGTGGAAAGCATGATAATGATAATGTTATAATGTGACGGGTTCGCCCCGAATTATATAGCGCAATATGAATGTTTCAATGTGACTGGTGCACCCAGAATTATATAGTGCTCCAATGTAATGGGTAAAGTGATGAATCTCATGAGTAAATGTGAAATTATGTGTGAACAAGATTCTAGCATTGTCACAAGTATGTGTGGTAGTTAACCACTAAGACATGATGTTTCATTTTTATGCATTGGCACATTTGAGTCATTTATTTATACTCCTCTCATGTTAATTATATTTTGCCTATGTCATGATTATGACCACCCCATGTTATATTCTTCTTATCTATCTTCTTACTGGTATTTTTTCTCACCCACTTTTATTTATATCTTCAGGTGGCAACATGTACTAAGGAGAGGACAAGTGCCAATAAGAAGATAGAGAAGAAGAAATTAAATAAAGGTTTATGATTGATGTTGTAATTATTAAGTATGGTCCTAGACTTCCCAATACACTAAACCATTGGATCCTATATGTGTAATTTAATTATGTTGTTTACCTCTAAAATGATTTAATAGTAACGTATGAAAAGGCAGGGTCTCTATAGTTGGTATTAGAGGAAATGTTTAGTTAATTTGGGTATTAGGATTAGTAAACCCTAGTGAAAACCTCTAGCATGAGACTAAGTACAAATATGAACACAAGAATATATACATAGGGATCCCATATGTTATGTTTTTGGTATAAATTTTTTAAATTCATAAGTTATTCATGACATTTTTACTAATGTTTTGTTCAAATCCTTTTAAATTTTAGAAAATTGTAAGAACATGGAGAAATCAGGCCAACAACTCATGTGAGGTTCAATGAAAGGATTTCCCAAATGATATCCCCATGACTTGGGAGGTGTAGTTCCAAACATCATGGAGATACTTACCCAATTATCTCGGGTTATGAACAATAACCATAATAATGGGGAACATCCACCTTTACCAAAGAGGGTGCAACTGGCTATCAAATGTTTTATGCAGCAACGACCACCGACATTTAGTGGATCCTCTAATCCAGTAGTTGTGGAACAGTGGGTCTAATCCATGTAGAAGATCCTTTCTGTGCTTCATTGTTCTGATATGGAGATGGAGACCCTTGCTGTTTATCATCTAGATAGAGAACCCTATCAATGGTGGGCTTTGATAAAGAACACCAATTCAAGGGATGAAATCGAAGAGATGGAATGGGAAGACATTAAGATAATGTTTCATAATAAGTATTTCCCACTATCTCTTCGTACGAAGAAGGAGAGAGAATTCATAGAGCTCAAGTAAAAAGAAGGTGAATCTGTCATAACCTACGAAGCTAATTTCACAAAGCATGCAAGGTATGCTTCGGGTTCTGTTATCAACAATGATAGAAAACTTGTTAGATAATTTAGTGGATTAAAATCACACCTTAGAAAGGCTCTTGCAATTTGAGACTTTTGGATTTATGAAGAAGTTGTTCGATGTTCTCTCAAAGTGGAGATGGAGTTTGTAGAATCGCCCCATGGCTATGGGGATAAGAAACTAAGATGGAGTTTTAATCCGGAGGATCTAATGATAAATTTGGGAAGAAAACTCAATGACCCACATGCCAAAAATGTGGAAAGTTACACCATGGGAACTACTTCAAAATGATGGGGAAATGTTTCAAATGTGGAAAAGAATGACACCATGCTCATGAGTGTCAAAAAGACATTAAATTGAAAGAGAATGTGGTAGAATAAAGGATATAACCACTCATAGTTTAATGCTACAACTATAGGGAGCTAGGTAACTATACAAGTCAGTGCACTAACCCTCGAGTTCTCGAGGGTAATCAATGTCGGCAACCACCAAATCCAAAGGAACAAGGGAATTATTATTCCATCACTACTACTGAAGTGGAGCAAGATAATGAATTCATACAAGGTGCACTTCCTATTCACTCAATAATTGAAAAAGTCTTATTTGATTCTAGTTCTACGCATTCCTTTATATCTTGAATGTTTTCTAGAACTATAGAATCAAAGCCTCAAAAACTTAAAGTATAGATATCTTTAAAAACACCAAGTGGTGAAATCATTGTAACCCAAGTGTTTGACTCTTCTCTTGTTGGCGTATATAGGAAGATTCTTCCAGTGAATCTTGTAATACTTCCTTTCATGTAATTCTATGGTATAATGGGAATGGATTGGATCTCGTTATAAAGAGAACATATCAACTGTTGGGAAAAGAAAATATCTTTTCATATTCAGAACCATCCCATGATCCTCTATAAATGCATGTAAGATCATGAATCTCCTTTGAAAAATCCTTAAATGGTGTGGGTATTGATTCCCTATGGAGAATCATACCTCACCCAAATGGTTCAGTGGAAGGAATGTTCCAACCTTGAGTAAACTCCCATCGTGAGGGAATACGACGATGTATTTTATGATGAGTTACCTAGAATTCAATTGGATCGTGAGGTAGAGATATCAATTGAAATTATACTCGGAGCTACTCCTATATCGAAGTGTCCCTATAGGATGGCTCCTATCGAACTGGAGGAGTTAAAGATGCTTATGTAAGAGAATCTGGACAAACGGTTCATACACCCTAGTGCATCACCTAGGGGTGCACCAGTGCTCTTTGTGAAGAAAAAGGATGGAACAACGTGGCTGTGTATCGATTATCGAGAACTCAACAAGATCACCACAAAGAACTAGTATCATCTACAAAGTATTAATGACTTGTTCGATCAGTTAATAGGTTCTCAATACTTCTCAACGGTGGTTCTTAATTATGGATATCAGCACGTAACGGTGAAGATGGAAGACATTCAGAAGATTGACTTCAAAACAAGGTATGGGCACTATGTGTTTTTGGTGATGTCCTTCGAAATTACTAATTCCCCTAAAATTTACATGGATTTTATGAATAGTGTCTTTAGACATTACCCCGACAAATAATTGGTGGTTTTTGTCGATGATATTCTCATCTACTCCAAGATCATGGGGGAACATGAAGAACATTTACGAGTTGTGTTGGTGACATTGAGAAAGGAGAAGTTGTACTCCATGATTAGAAAGTGTGACTTTTGGATGAATCAAGTCATGTTCTTGGGACATGTGATCACAAGTGAGGGAATTTCTATGGATCCTTCAAAAAAAGTCGATTGAGGAATGGACCAGGACCACTAGTGTCACATAAATTTGTATTTTTCTTATATTAGATGTGTAGTATCGATGTTTTGTGAGTAACTTATCATGATTTTCAAGACCGATAACTAAGCTAACAAAGAAAGGGGTAAAGAATGTCTAGATGGAAGAATGTGAGGGAAGCTTCAATGATCTAAAGAGAAGGCTGATCAGTGCACATATACTCACACTACCGAAAAGAGGATAAAGTATTGTGACATACAGTGATGCTTCAAATTAAGGCATGGGTTGCGTACTCCTTAAAAATAATAATGTGACAGCCTATGCCTCACAAAAGTTGAAGATCCATGAGCAGAACTACCCGACCCATGATCTAGAGCTGGCAGTCGTTATTTTTTGTTGGAAAATTTAGCGGAACTACTTTTTTGGCGAGAAGTGTGACATATACAACAACCACAAAAGCCTAATGTATGTTTTCACACAAAAGGATATCAACATGCGTCAAAGGGGATGGTTAGAGCTAGTCAAGGATTATGATTTCTTTATTCACTATCATCTTGGAAAGGTGAACAAGGTAGATTATGCTCTAAGTAAAAAAGAACCTACTACTCTATCCATGTTATGGATTGAGAAAGACCACATCTTCTTATATATGAATAGATTGGATTTGGAAATCAAAAGGGCAGGGGATGCATAATACCTTTCCCAAATGATTTCACAACCATCCTTCTAGGAGTAGATTAAGGAAGAATAAAGGGATTATGTAGAGATACCAAGGCGGGTTAATGCTGTAAATGAAGGGAAGATGCGGGAGTTCCATATCGATGATGATGGTGTGATCCGGCTTTGAACACGGCTTTGTGAGATCTTCCTAAATGGTCAGAGACAGTTGATACTACATAGTGTTCCACTCTCAACTATCTATGATTGTGATCCAGGGTTCACATCTAAATTATGGAGGATCCTTCAACATGATTTGAGTACTGAATTAAATTTTAGCATGGCCTATCACCCCCAAACTGATGGCCAATCTAAAAAGACTATTCAGACTCTTGATGATATGCTAAGATCTTGCTCTCTAGAATTCAATGGTGGATGGGATTGAAATATCCAATTGGTTGTGTTCTTATACTACAATATCTTCAACTCAAGAATTTTGATAGAACCATATAGAGCTATGTATAGAAAGAGATTTAGAACTCCAACATGTTGGGATGAAGTTGGAGAAAGAAATCTACTTGGACCCGATCTTGTTCAAGAGATTACAGAAAATGTTCAACATATCCAGAAACACATCAAAGCTACTCAAAGTCGACAAAAGAGCTATCCTGACATCTGTCAAAAGGACTTGGAGTTTGACTATGGAGATAAATTCTTCCATCGAATATCTCCATTTAATAGAGTCATAAGATTCGGGAAGAAAGGGAAGATAAGCCTAAGGTATATTGTCCTCATTTAGATCCTTGACCACATTGAAGTCGTGGCATATCAACATTCACTTCCAGCGAATAAGTCTCAAGTACATGATGTGTTTCATGTATCACTACTGAGGACGTACAAACCAGACACCTCACATATACTAAACTCAGAGTTAGAGAAGTTGTATGATGATCTCTCCTATGAGAAGCAGCCAATAATGATTTTGGATCGGAGAGATAAGGTTCTACTCAACTAGACAACCCATCTTGTCAGAGTTTTGTGGAGGAACCAAAAGTTAGAGGAAGAAACATGGGAACCACAAGAGGAAATGAAGGAGAAACACCCTCACCTGTTTGTGTAAATTGAAATTTCAGGGGTGAAATTTCTTAAGGGGGGTGAATTTAACAATAACACCCCGAGATTTTATGAGATTTATTCTTTTATATTTCTTTTATATCTTTTTTCGTACGCTACACCAAGATTATCTTGTGCTATACGTAATACCATATTAGCTTGCATTATATGCAACACTATTCTTGGATCGTGTTACACACAATTTCATGTTTTTTTGATAGTAGTTATTCTACACCACATTGATTATATATATATATATATATTCATAGTATAAGTGAAATATGGTTGGATTCTGTTAGACGCAACAAAAAATGAGTATTTCACTACACACAAACCTGAATTGGATTACATTACACGAAATCACGAACTTCCATGATAGCGTGTGTTGTACGCAATAACGAGTTTCACTAAATAATGATATGATATTATAATATTATATATACTAGTCATTATGAATAGTAATACACACTTTTTGAAATTTTATTTTTCAAAATGGACTGCAGTTTTGGATTCGTAATATCGAAATTAGCCTACGGTGAATTTTTTGCATTTTTCTGAAAAATTTCAATTTTTGATGAATAGTGAAAACACTGGGTTATTATTTAAAAATAGACTTTTTATTTAAACAATTATTTATTTTATTTAAATTTAATTTAGGTAAAAATTGATACATAATACCTATATAATTTCAATGTAATTCATTAGAGTCCTTCTATAATAATTTTATATATATAAACTTTTTATTTAACTTTTAACCGTCTTCTACCCACATCTTAGGAGAATTTGAAAATTTACATAAAACATAATTTTACCACTTCTGTGAGTGGAATTTAAAAAATCTGAGAGACGCGGTTAATATCAAGTAGTAAAATATGTTTTAATAAGATAAAAATAATTTATAGTGAATAGTAACTATTTACTTTTTTTTACCACGGTTAAAAGTAAATAGGGTAATTAAGGGTAAAAATATTATAATTATTACACTAAAACATGTCCTAATATTATTGGATAATATTAATTCGACCAAGAAAACACATATCAATAAAATATTACCATTTAGGTCCACTTATATTAGAATAGGACACTAATTATTATTTTATTTAAAGAAAAGTTTAAAGAGTTAAAAACAATGTTTAATAAATAAAACATTTTTAATATAGGGTTACACATAAGATAAATTCCACTATAAATATTTATTAGAAATAAAATTAGATTTCATACATAATGGTATTTTATTTATAATTTTAATAAATTAAATAATTTAATTTATCTATGACATAATGGTGATGTAGTAATTACCTAAATAATGAAATATTAAAATAATTGATATTATAAATACCCAAATAAATGTAATTTGAGACTTTTTATGAATTCCACTAATTGTATAGGTCAATATGACATGTTATTATTGATTTAATTAAATTGTATTTAACTAATCATTCCGTTATGATTTTCACAAAAATTAATTACCAAATAGTGTCCAAATTGAAATAAAATAGTTTTTAAAACAAATATTATATTATTAATTGTTATTATATTCCTAAAAATCTATTGTTCATCCAAATAACTTATATAAGGATATATATTTTAATAATGAACCACTTGTGGTTCGTTTGGCTTGTTATACTAAATTTATTAACATTGTAGTGTAAGAAAACAAGAAGACATAGTAAAAGTCAAATTATTTAACTTAGAGTTAAATCTAAATGATAAGGTTAAAATAGTAACCTAATCATGTCTAAAATATATTTTTTGAGAGGATATGGACCCATACCCACCTTATATTCTAAATAAATTAATTTGGATCTATTATAATACGAATATGAATTTCTTATAAAATAATATGTTATGTTTTTCCAAAGGTTCCCCTCTCCTCCCTTATAAAAAAGGCACCCCTTACCTATTCTCTTCACACCCTTTTGAGCCTTGAACCTCGGCCAACGCCTACCAATTTCTCTTATAAACCTCTCTAGTTACATCATAGAGGTTCTGGTCTTCTCAAAAGACCAACTCTAGTGCGCTAAGAAGAAGTTTAAAGGGTGTATGTTGAGGAAGAGGTAATCTCTTCTACTGATTCTTTCAAGTTTCTTTCTTCTTATACTTCCTCTTCTTTAGTTGTTTAATTATAAAGTAATAAAATCAGTATTAATTATATACATATATGTTATTATAAATATTAAATAACCCTATTTCAACTTCTATACATCCTACGTAAAACGAAATCACCACGTGTGTGTACGTACGGAATACCATCTCCACGCTGTGGTGCAATCAGTTTTTCCACCACCACCTTACTTGGATGGGTATAATGGTATACAGAATAAATATATATATATTTATTATAACATCATATGGATTCTATGATATTATATCATCCAATCTAATACCATTCAATAAATATGGGAACGATAGCATCACTCGTGCGTACGTACTGATTACCGTCTCCACGACGCAATGAGATTCATTTTCCATGTTAACAAATCAAGAATAATTATAAAGTATATATAACAAATATTCATGAAATATATTACGTAATAATTATACTGTGTTTATGTATATATATATATATATGTAATTCATCTACTTAATTCCATTCAATTCAATAAGGAAATGAAAAACAGCGTCCATGCATACGTACGGCCTACCGTCTCCGTGAACAGTGTATTTCATTCCATTTATTGATCTATTATATATATGTATATTCTGAATATATATTAAATATAAATCATGGTTTATATCTAGAATTAAGTCATCATGATATATGTAATCATATTAATAATTACAAGTCAAAACGTGGATGATAAATGAAACCATTTTACCCAAAACACTACATTAACATGGAATTGGCAAATGAACAGATAATATAAAGTCGTAGGTGAATCATATATGATATCATAAATATTATTGTGGTTCTATTACAAGTTAATAATGCGTTGAAACCCACTATACAGTAGTCTTTGACACATACATAGGAAATTTGACATAAGGTTAGATATAACATTTCCAATCTAGTTTTTATCCGATATTATTTATTCGTAAGTATTTACTGGGGTTATATTTATCATCCCTGTCTCTATTTTCTAAAAATGATTTCATGTATGTTTAAAGTATTTTTTACCCATTTTTGAATTTTAATACATGGTATGTATGGAATATTTATTTTGATTACCATGCGAGTTACTTTTTGACTTTTCTAGAAAAAGTACGAGGATAAATTATTTTTTAACTTATACGACACAAACTGATTTTTACGGTTTCATAACACCAAATTTTCATAAAGAATTATTTTCAAGATTTCATGATTAATTTCAACGAAAGTACTTTTGTTTTAAAATTATGTGGAATTTTGTGAAAACAAAATGATTTTGAAAAGAAAGGATATTTTCTTCAAGAATTCATTCCATGTGTTTTATCAAAACCAATTTCCATCTGAGATGACATTATTTCATATGTGTATGTTTCAATTACAAAGTCTCTATGACTTACAATATTTCACATTTCTTATGATGAAATTATATCCATTTTTTTATATGTATTATGTTATGATGGGATGATTTTTATGAAACCCATTTTATTCTTTGGGTTATGATGACTGATTTATGTTTATTTTGTGGCACAAGTAAGAATTATTTCATTATGAGATGGGTGGGACCTATATATCCATCCTATGGATTGGTTAATGATTTATATATCATGAGATAGAAATATATAGAATAGTATGTTAATACGGTTCAGTGATACAGGACTGGAACAAGGAGTGGACTCTATTCAAAAAGGGACTTTGTCCACTAAGATGGTATTGGCAGCAATGCCTTGGCTACTATGGAAATAATATCATGTGATTAATGGTTTTACACAATTACATGTTTTATTACCTTGTAATTTTATCATGATTGATGTTACTTTATGATATACATCTTACATATATCCAAGATTTATGTCTTTGATCAAGATTTTGATGATTAGATTTATGTTCAAGTTTCTGCATTCAAATATTTATGGATTGTATTAGGTTCTCTATGTTTACCCTTACCGAACATTTAA
The DNA here is from genome assembly GCA_963277665.1 of Viscum album. Classification (NCBI taxonomy): domain Eukaryota; kingdom Viridiplantae; phylum Streptophyta; class Magnoliopsida; order Santalales; family Viscaceae; genus Viscum; species Viscum album. Next base: position 2,096,994,582 of record OY728159.1, on the reverse strand, counting down.
GCTCACCCTTTTTATGTTTTCTTTTCCCCAGGATATAAAGAATAGTTTTATGTTCGAAAACCAAAATGGGAATTTCTTTGTGGGAGATGTTGAAGATCTTTCACCAAGACTAGAAAATTACATTCCGAGTTTCCAAAGACACTAAACTAATACTTTCTTTGTGCGTCTGTTTTTTTCATGTATTAAATATTCCGAAAAAGAAATATAATGTCCATTTAAGTCAAGCTTTTGGGTCTTTATAGTTGGTATCAGAGAGAAGGTTTAGTTAACCTTTGGAAAATGGGATGCGAAAACATTAGTGAAATCCCTTGAGATATTTATAAGGTATGTCTAGGGATGTCCCTAAGGTTAAGTATACATATAGGTTAGAGTCCTAGAATTATGTTGACGATCATGAATAACCCAGGGTGAAATTAAGGTGTCATGGATTAATTAATGTTTTATAAGTTAGACATCCCATAAGTGACTTTTATTATTATGTTGTTCCTCGATATTTTAACAGTTTCGTACACTATGACTTCTGGTCTTAGTCAATGGAGGGAACAAGAAGGAATTCAGTTAACATTGATTCCAATGGACAAATTGGTGACTATGATCAACTAAATTATGTAACTCCTAGAGATAATGATATTATTATTATGCCGAATCAGTCATCTCGATATATGATTAACAAGGTGAACTTTAGTTGTATTCCAAAGTCAGCAAATAAGAGGAAGATGGAATTTTATGCAAGTTCACATGGTGAGGAGCATAGATAAAGGATGATTTAGATTTCTAATGATGGGAAGAATAACCTTTTGGTATACCTCAAATGGAGGGGAATATGTTTTCTATGTGGAGAAAAGGGTCATAGAGTGATAGACTGTTATAGAGTCCAATGTCTTATCTGCGGAAAACATGGGCATTACCCAACTCAATGCCCTGACCTAAGAAGTTACTTTTAAATCGAGGAAGGACCTATTCCATGCCAATCATTGAAGATGATGGATTGAAGGGCTTATTTATTGGAATTAAATAATAATTTTGGTGAGGTACTTTTATAGTATATTGAAATATCTATATATTGGTGGTTTTCATTAAGAATATGGTACCAGTAACCGTGAAAAGATATTCAAATATTTTAGAAAGTAGATTATATGCATATAATGAAGGGTTAAGGAGAGAAAAAAAATTTGATAGTATTCATGAGTTCATGATTGATATAAGGACTATGTGATATCATGGATTGAGTATATATGATTTTTTGGATTTTGGTATGTGGAAAGAGTTAAATTTTGACAACACTCATGATTTCACTAAGGTACCATGGTAATTCATGTTTCAAAAGAAACCTTGATTAAGGTATTCAGATGTTTGGAATGTGACAACAAGATATATCTTATGATATATGGGGGACGAATGATGGTATTCACATTCTTGTTATGTGACCTTTCAAGTAACCATTTTCATTATACTATGAGATTAGATAGATGTATTTTGGATAAGCCTAAAGATTAGAATGGATTTTATTGGACATAAGACAGTATTATTTAAGGATAGATCATGTTTTTCAATATTATTTATGGAATGTTATAATTGTATAGTTTTAGGAAAAGGAGAACCCAAAGGAAGAGTGACAACCCATCACATCGGACAAGGCTATTGGAATCTAATCCACAACTGAAATACGACATGAATTTATCGCATACCACTAGACTAAACGAAGTCCCTGGTTAGTAGAAACTAGTTTTATTTTATTAAGAACTATGATAGATGAAGTATAAGTCCATTTTAGAAACCATATATGATTAATCTCAATATAGATGGACTTATGTATATTTAATAAAGTGTGCTATACTTTTTCAGATAGAAACTAATGGAATGACCAATCATTCTATCTCATGATCTGATAACACTTCAATAATGACAAATTCAACTTCATTTCATTAATATATGTAGTGGAAATTGTTCAAGGGACGAACAACGGTGAGATTTTACCAAAATGAACTAAGTATTTCTTTTAATTAAACATTTTTTTCAGCATTAGGGTAATGATCTTGAAAACTAAAAACATTGTCCAAGTACCCTCATACTAGATAAATCAGATGGAATATTAGATAATCACAAATTTATGGCTTTGTGATTGATGGATTTTTCATAGCCATGTTCTCTGCCACTCTCCATTAGAACTTGATGGTTAAATTTCACTTCCATATCCATATTTTCACCTATGTTCTCCTCTGTGGAAACCCAGTGATGAGTTAATTTGGGTAACCATTACATTTCATACATTAGTTTTTTAAAGTTATATTTTGGTAATCCTTTTTAACATGTGGGTTTCTATTAAAGAAAATCACATGTAAAAAACCATTTATAACCCCGACGAATTTCGAGGGCGAAATTCATTTTAAGGGGGGTATAATGTAACACCCCGAGATTTTATGAGATTTATTCTCTTTAATTTCGTTTATATCTTCTGTTGTAAACTACACCAAGATTATTTGGACCTATAAGCAAGACTGTATTAGCTTGCAGTATACGCAACACAATTCGTGGATCGTGTTACACACAATTTCATGTTCATTTGATAGTATTTATTCTACGTAACATTCAGTGTGTATATATATATATTTAATGTATAAATGAAATATGGTTGGATTATGTTATACGCAACGACAAAGGATTCTTGCACTACATGCAACCATGACTTCGTTTACATTACACACAATCACAACCTTCCACGATAGCATGTGTTGTACGCAATACCGAGTTCCACTAAACAATGATATGTTATTAAAATATTATATAAACTAGTCATTATGAATAGTAATACACACTATTTGAAGTATTATTTTTCAAAATGGACTTCATTTTTGGATTTGGAATATCGAAATTATCATAGGGTGAATTTTTTGTATTTTTCTGAAAACATTCAATTTTTTATGAATAGTGAAAACAGTTGGTTACTATTTAAAAACTGACTTTTTATTTGAATAATTATTTATTTTATTTAAATTTATTTTAGGTAAAAATTGATACATAATACCTATATAATTTCAATGTAATTCATTGGAATCATTTTTTTAATAATTTTCAATATATAAAAATTTTATTGATCTTTTCACCATCTTTTACCTACCTCCTAAGAGCTTTTTTCAAACATACATAAAAAATAATTTTACTACTTCTCTGAGTGGAATTTCAAAAATCTAAGAGACACGGTTAATATCAAGGAGTAAAATTTCATTCAATAAGATAAAAATAATTTTTCATTAATAGTATCTTTTTGCTTTTATTTATCACGGTTAAAAGTAATTAGGGTAATTAAAGGTAAAATTGGTATTATTATTACCCTAACACATGTACTAAGTCTATTGAATAAGTTTAATTTGACCAAAACGATCTTAGGAATAAAATACGACCATTTAGATCCACTTGTATTAGATTAGGACACTTATTATTATTATATTTGAAGAAGAGTTAAAAGGGTTAAAAACAATGTTTAATAACAAAAACATTTTTAATATAGAGTTATACATAAGATAAAATACACTATAAATATTAATTATAAATATAAAAATATATTTCTACATAATGGTTTTTTATTTATAATTTTCATACATTAAATAAATTAATTTATTTATGGCACAATGGTGATGTAGTAATTACCTAAATAATGAAATATTAAAATAATTGATCTTATAAATACCCAAATAAAGGTAATTTGAGACATTTAATGAATTAGAATAATTTTATAGGTTAATATGACATGTTATTTTTTATTTAATTAACTTTTTTCGAACTAATCATGCAGTTATGAGTTTCACAAAAATCAATTACCAAATAGTGTCAAAATTGTTATTAAATAGTTTTTAGAACAAATATTATAGTATTAATTGTTATTATACTCATAAAAATATAATTTTTGTCCAAATGTCTTAGATAAGGTTATATATATTAATAATGAACCACTTGGGGTTTTTTTGTCTTGTTATAGTACGTTTATTAAACATGTAGTGTAAGAAAACAAGAAGAAATGGTAAAAGTTAAATTATTTAACTTAGAGTTAAATCTAAATGATATGGTTAAAATAGTAACGTAAACTTGTCTAAAATTGATTAATTGAGATTATTTCTATCCATACCCACCTTATATTCTAAATAAATCAATTTGAAGCTATTATAAACCGAATATTACTTTACTATAAAATAATATTTTAAGTTTTTCCAAAGGTGCCCCTCTCCACCCTTATAAAAAGGGCACCACATCCTTCTTCTCTTCACACACATTTGATCCTTGAAGTTCAGACAACCCATTAATATTTCCCTTATCAACCTCTCTAGTTACATCATAGATTTTTTGGTCTTCTCAAAACACCAACTCTAGTGCCCTAAGAAGACATTTAAAGGAGGTGCGTCGTGGAAGAGGTAATCTCTTCTACGGACTCTTTCAAGTTTCTTTCTTCTTCAACTTCCTCTTATGTAGTTGTTCCTTTATAAATTAATAACAATACTATTACTTATAAACTGATATGTTATTATAAATATTAAACCACCCTATTTCACCTTCTATCTATCCTGCGGAAAACGAAATCTCCGCACATGCGTACGTACGGAATACCGTCTCAACGTCGTGGTGTAATCGTTTTTCCCCACCACTTTACTTGGATGAGTATAATGGTGTATAGAATAACTATATATAATCATTATAACATCATACTGATTTTATGATATTATATCATCCACTCCAATACCATTCAATAAATATTGGAATGATATCATCGCTCGTGCGTATGTACCGATTACAATCTCCATGACGCGATGAGATTCATTTTCCATGTTAACAATTCAAGAATAATTATAAAGTATATATAATAGGTAATCATGAAATATATGACATAATAATGCTACTGGATTTATTTATATATATAATTATTTATTTCATCTACTTAATTCCATTCAAATCAATAATGAAACGAAAAACAATGTTCATGCGTACGTACGACCTACCGTCTCCATGAATGGTGTATTTCATTCAATTTATCGATCAATTATATATATGTATTTTCTGAATATATATTATATAAAAATCTAGTTTTATATTATGGAATTAAGTAATCGTGATCTATGTAATAATATTTATAATTACAAGTTAAAACACGGATGATAAATGAAATGATTTTACCCAAAACGCTGCTTTAACAAGGAATTGACAAATGAACTTATATTTTAAAGTCGTAAGTGAATGATATATGATATCAAAAAATTTATTATGGTTCTAATACAAGTTACTAATATTTTTAAACCCACTATACAGGAACCTCAGACATATACAGAAGAAATTAGACATAAGGTAAGAGATAATTTTTCCAATTTCGTTTTTATCTGAGATTGTTTATTTGTAAGTATATACTGGGGTTATATTTATCATCTGTATCCCTATTTTCTAAAAATGGTTTCATGTATGTTTAATGTCTTTTTTTACCCATTTTTTACATTTACTACATTGTATGTAAGGAATCTTTCTTTAGATTACCATATGAGGTACTTTTTGACTTTTCCAGAAAAAGTATGAGAAGAATGTTTTTAACTTATACGGCATGAATTGATTTTTACAATTTCATGATGTATAATTTTCATAAAGCTTTCTTCACAGGATTTCATGATTATTTTCAACAAAAGTCATTTTCTTTTAAAATTACATGGCATTTTGTGAAAATAAAATGATTTTGAAAAGGAAGGATATTTTCCTCAAGAATTCATTTCAAGTGTTTTATCAAAACCAATTTCCATCTAAGATGAAATTATTTCATATGTGTATGTTTCAAGTATAATTTCTCTATGATTTACATGGTTTCACATTTCTTATTATGAAATGATATCAATTTGTTTTAAATGGATTATGATATTATGGTATGATGTTTATGAAACCCATTTTAGTCTTTGGGTTATAATGAATGATTTCTGTTTATTTTGTGGAACAAGTAAGAATGATTTCATTATGATATAGGGGGACCCATATATCCCTCAAATGAATTGGGTAGTGATTTATATCTCATGATATATACATGGCTGGAATGGTATGTTAATCATGTTTAGTGATACAGGACTGGAATGAGGAGTGAACTCGATTCAGAAAGGGACTTTGTCCACTAAGATGGTCTTCGCAGCAATGTCTTGGCTACTATGGGAATCATATCATGTGCTTCATGTATTGCCACAATTACATGTTTTATTACAATGCTATTTTATCATGATTTATGTTCCATTAAGATATATTCCTTACGTACTTCCAAGAATTATGTCTTTGTTCATGATTTAGATGTTTAGATTTTATGTTCATGTTTTTGCATTCAAAAGTTTATGGATTGTTTTATATTCTCTATGTTTACCCCTACTGAGAATTTGAGCTCACCCTTTTTAGGTTTTACTTTCCCCAGGATATAAAGAAAGGTTTTAGGTAAGGAAACCAAAAGTAGAATATCTTTATGGGAGATGTTGAAGATCTTTCACCATGATTAGAAGATTATGTTCTGAGTTTCCAAATACACTAAACTAATACAGTCTTTAGGTGTCTGTTTTTTTCATGTATTAAGTATTCCGCAAAAGTAATGTAATGTAAATGTACAACAAGATTTGGGTCTCTACAGTGATGACCCAAATTTTTTCAATGTAAATTACCTTATTATATTTTCATAACATGAAAACACAACATAATGAACTTCTAAGTGATAAGTGACCTTTAAACATAATTTTGTCACTTTTGTGTTTGTAATTTTGAAAATCTGACATAAACGATTTTGTTCAAGATGATTTTTTGAGTCAAATGAAACAAAAATAATTTTTATTGAATAGTAATGTATCCCTGTGAATAGTAACCTACAATAATGAATAGTAATATGATCATTATGAATATTAAATCATTCAACATAACTGTATCCTTACCCATGATTAATTAAATAAAATTTAGATATCGTAGATAGTGAAAATTTTCCCTTAGTAAACATTTTAGTATTTTATAACTAATAAAAAATTAATTATAATTAATTAATTAATTTAATTGAAAATATATTTTCATAAAAGTATTTCATTAATTAGAAAATAAATGTTATATAGTTTTGATATAATTTTACAAGACCCTACGTAATTTTTAAAAACAATATAAAATCAGTTTTAATTTTAAAAACTATTTTTTAAGAAAATTATGATATTAATTATATATTAAATTAATCATATTAATAAAATTATTTCTGAAAAATGGACTTCATTTTTAAATTCAACACATTGAAAAAATGTTTGGGTAAATTTTTGGGATTATTTTGAAATACTTGAATTTTTATGATTAGTGAAATACCGTAATTTTTGAAAATAAGCTAAATAAAATAATTATAGATTCATGTGTGATGATCTTCTAATGTAAGACCACATGTTTTGGGATCAGATGATAGACTTACTATTCATGGTCATTCAAGACTATATATTCCTTTTCTTATGGGAAATTAATAAACTAATGAATTTTATATTAAGGAAACCTCTCTCCCATCCACTATAAAAACCACCCTTCACACCCTCATTCCGTCACACCTCTCAAGCTCCAATCCTTTTCTAAACTCTGCCCAAACATCAGCCCTAGCCCCTATCCCACGTCCAAGAGCTGATGTTCTTATCAAAAGTCCAAACTGATATTCCTTTAGGAGAATCTCAAGAGGTGAATTTAAGAGGTAATATCTCTCCCTCTTCTCTTTAATTTCCTTTCAAGTACAATTTCATTTCTTGATCTCTCCCCACCTATCTTATTAAAAATGGTGTTTTGACTCCATTATTATACATATAATGGAATTTTATGATTCTAATGGGATATTATATCATTAAACCCCCTTTCCCTCTCCCTTTTATTTTATTAAATAAAACGTTGTTCGTGAGGTGTTAATTTATCAACTTCAAGAACAACATGCTTTATTTTTTCATTTATACCTATAGATCCAGTCATGAAACCATAGTTATGGTTGAACAAGAATTTTATACATGTATTATTTCCTATTTAATGTTCTAGAAATAACTTATGGTCATATTACTAAGTGATAAATTAAAACAATTTCGTTGTGATAAAAAAAATGCGCAAATTAACCCAAATAATCATCATTTAATTCTTATCTAATGATTCATCCGCATGGATATAATATTATTCATTATAATATCATTAAAAATTAATAAATATCATTAATTACATGTAATATCAGTTCTATATTTTTACCCATGTTCTAACAAAAATTCAATTTAAGAATACATGTGAACCACCCAAGAAAACCAGAAAAATAAACATTCCAAAATAATGTTTTTAAACACTGTAACTCATCCAAAGTCCAATAAAATAACTTAATGAAACCATAATGAACCATATTAATTTACACAAGGTTCTGGATTTCTATTTAATTAATATATTGTCATTATACAGAACATTAAAGGGAATAAAGCATTCTGATACAAGGTAAGGGGAAATTCTCAAACCCATCTTTCATCCTTTGGGTTCTCCCTCTTTCAGTCCATTTTTAATATGGTTACTCCTTAAAGATAATTTTTTCATCATTATCTTTCCTTTTCTGGTATATTCATTTTTTTCACTGGTTTTTATGTCACAAAAACTATTTTCCAAAATAACTATTCTTTTAAGAACACACCTTTTTCTTCTCTCTCAAATTGGACATTTCTTGTAACATGTATGTTATTCCTTATTTCATTTGGAAACCCACATTTTATGAATGTATTCATATGAAATATAACCCATTACTCTCCATGGGATAGTTATGTACACTTTTGATATATTTTCCATGCGGCATGAATGAAAAAGATAATGTTATGATGTGAAGGGTGCACCTGAAATGTAACCACTAAGACATGATTTTTCATTTTTATACATTTCCACATTTAAAGTATTTTATTTATGCTCCTCTCATGTTCATGATCTTTTTCCAATGTCATGATTATGCTCACCCCATGCTATATTCTTCTTATCTATCCTCTTACTGGTCTTCTATCTCACCCCTTTTTATGTATTTCCTCTGGTGGCTACATATACTAAGGATAGGGGAATTTCCAACAAGAATTTATAGAAGAATAAATTAAATAAATTCTTATGCATAATGTTGTAATTGCTATGAATGGTCTTAGTTTTCTCAAGACACTAAACTGTTGGATCCTCTATGTGTAATACTATAGTGTTGTTTACCTCTAAAATGGTGTAATAGTAATGTATGAAAAGGTTGGTCGCTATATATGCGGTCTTTTTTGATACATCAGGTTTGGTCTTGGGTTGCGCTCTTATACTAGGTGATCATGTAGTAGCAAATGGATCTCATCATCTTAGGACAAAAAAGTCGAATTACTTTATCCATGACTTGGAACATTCAGTGGTGATGCATGTACTTAAAATTTGGCATCATTACCATTTTTCAAGAAGGATTATTGTGTATTCAAACAACACAATACTATGTTATATATTCTCCCAAAATTATTTGAATCATTGGAAGAGGCGCTGGGTGGAGTACCTATAGGATTTCAACATCAACATTGCATATACCCTAGGGAAAGTCAATGTCACTGCTAATTCATTGAGCATAAAACATCTAACATAGGATGTGGAAGAATATTTAGAAGAGTGTAATTTGATGGATCTCTTTTCATAATTTCAAATTTGAGTTCAAAAGGAAGGTGATGATGATTCTTTAGTAAGTGTGTTGTTTATTTCAACACGTCATAAGATTCTTCTTTAGTGACAAGAACTTGATGATGAGTTCTGTAGAATTAGACAATCCCTTTATGGTGGGGAGATTGTTTCCCAGTTTTCTTTCCCTAAAGAGGGTTTTCTAATAAATCATAATCACCTCATTGTGACGTTAATGGAAAGAAAGGAAGTGGTAAAGGATTTTCATAATTCTCAGTGGGCTATGCACCTAGGAACCACTAAGATGTTCCATGACATGAGGTGGAAGTTATAGTAACAAGGTATTCTGAGTTTGTCTCTCATTCGTATATGTTCCAATAGGTGAAGGTAGAGCACTATAAACCTTTAGAGTTGTGTAAACATCATGAAATACCTACTTGTAAGTGAGATGACATATCAGGGGACTTTTTAGTTTGGTTTCCTTGTACCCATAGAATAAAGATTAAAATATGTGTTGTGATAGGCAGGCGACCAAGTCGGGTCACATTATTCCCATTTGTGATACTTCCAATGTTGAGGAGTAAAGAAATATATACGTGAATGAGATTGTTCATTTGCACAGAGTTCCATTTTCTATAGTCTATGATAGGGATCTTTGGTTCACTTATCTCTTTTGGAGAGGCTATCAAGAGGCACTGGGATCTCTTGTTCGTTTTAGCACGGCCTACCATCCTTAGTTGGATGGCCATAGAAAAAGAGAAATACTAATTCTTGAGGATATTTTTCAGACCTATGTTCTAGAATTCGGTGGGGCTTGGGATGATCACATGGGGATGGCTGAGTTCTATTACAACAAACTCTACTAGTCCTCAATCTAAATAGAACCTTTTGAGTCCTTGTATAGTTGACCTCATAAATATATGTTGTGTTGGTCTGAGGTCGGTGAATGTTCATTGGTTTGACCATGCTCGATGAAAGAGATAAAGGAAAAGATTAATTTTATATGTCATAGGATGCTGATATCACAAATCTGATAAAAGTCTTATACAGATTGATGCCTTAGACCTTTGGAGTTTTTATTGGTGACCTGGTGTTCTGGAATGTTTCACCCCGATTGGGTCATCGAGGGCTTGAGAGGCAATGTAGGATTTCTCCTCATTTTGTTGGACCCTTTTAGGTTGTTGAACAGGTGTGGAATGTTATATACCACCTGGCACATCCATTGTAGCTGACATTGATACATAACATGTTCCATGTATAATAGTTGAGAATGTATCGGTCTAATCCATCACACGTTTTAAGATGGATTTATCTTGAGATCGAGCATGATTTATCTTTGACGGAGCTGCCAATCATGATAGTTGATTCTGAGACTAAGGTACTTCATGGTAGGATGAAACCTTGGGTTCGTTTTCTATAGATGAATGGTTCTGATTCTCATGTGACATTGGAGAGGGATGCACTAATGGGAGAGATGTGACCTCATCTTTTTATAATGAAAGCTTCTTCATTGGCTTTCTGGGGTAAAACATTTTTATAGTGTGGAGGTTGTAACATTATATTAACATGAACTAGTAATTTTCCACTTTTCTAAGTCCTCGTCTGGTCAAATATCCTAAAAAATAGATTTCTGGCATTTTCTGCATGTTTCCAGATAGGCATAAGTCGTGTACCTAAAGTACATGTCGTGTACCTGAAGTACACATTGTGTACCTGAATTACAAACTGTGTAGTTTGATCTAGTTTTAGGATATGAAATGCGGAGGCCACGCCGTGAGTTCGTACACATTGTGTACATGATGTGAACATTGTGTAGGAGATAAATATCGAATTTTTAACTTGAGGTGATGTATTTTTTGGCATACTTATCTACTATGGCCTACACATCTTGACCACAAGGTACACATCGTGACTCGGCCTGTGGCCATCTTAAAGACACGTGATTGGCTATTTTTCTAAGTCCTTTTCATTCCAGACGTAATTTTTCTAAACCTATATAATTTATGGTATGTTTTTAGTGACTCAAATCCATCTGTATCGAACCAAATGGGTTGTGATCTTCATTTTTATTGCGGTGTGATGCCTAGGTAAGTGTTCCCCCTCTTTATTGAATTTTCTCTATTCCTCTACACTTTTTTATTTAAAGGATCATATTGATATTAATGGATCCATGTCTTGGGGTGTCATATCCTGCTACTAGGTAGAGTTTTATGGTGTTATACACCTTCATTCTTAGTGACATGTGTTTCTACGAGTGTTATTCTTCATAAAAGATGTTGGTGGTTCCGTCCAGAATTTCCAAATTAATTTCCATCGATTGAAATATTTTATTTAAATTACTATTTTAAATACATTTTCTTAATATTTCATTCAATTTATTTGATAAAAATCCAATTCCAATGAATTGGAGAATTTTAAATGGTTTTGGATTTGAAATTGGGAAAACCCCCAATTCCATTGAATTGGGATTGTTTATAGAAATTAGATGATTTAAATTGTTGAATTTAAAATATTGATTTTATAGAAATGTTTTCAATTAAATTGATGAATTTAATTATTGAAATAAAATTACAAAATAATGGAATTACTTTTGAATGGATTTGAAACACATTAAAATGGAAAAATTATTTGATAGTAACCTTGTGATTTTATCTTCTGAAAAAAGAATGATTTTGTAAAAGACCCGTTTTGGTTTTAAATGCAAAAAATTGTAATTTTTTAAAATATAATGATGGGATAAATCATATTTTAAGAAGTCTTAAAATATTTCTCCCATCATGTAAGATCCCATGTAATCCATAATTTAGTGAGTTATTTAGATACACTATACGCTACTAAAATGAGCTATGACATACTTACAGCTGGTCACATCCCTGACGGGTTGGTGACGAGTCTCCTTTGGTTAGTGTCATAGGGACCTGTGCATATGCATTTTTCTGAGTTCACATAGTGAGTGAAGAATCCTATAGATTTTTAATACTATCGTACCTTATGGAAGATGATCATGTTGCTCTCTTGTTTATTTATATTTGAGATATAAATGTTTGATAATGTTTGTTGGAACTGCATTACATGCCTGTTGAATTTAGATAAACTGTTTTATATAAATGATTTATTTACTAGAATATTTTAGATATATTTTATCTCTTTTAATGTAAATGCTAAGCATTAAATGAAATTTCTATCATATCTAAACTGTTTAGCATGTTTTTCTTAATTATGGTTTGAAATTACCAAACCTCTTTATTTTGAAAATTGAACAATTGTAATTTGATAATATATATTTGGAATCCATTATGTAATATTTGGTGGTATCATACTAGGCTTAGTCTCACACCCTATTTTTTCTATTAGGTGTTTGTAGACTTTCTTCTTCCAGGCTCGAGCAAAGGTAAGGGATATCTTGGAGGGGGATCCAACTATCGAGCTTTGGAAATGGTGAGTTGTGTCTGTAGAGACCTTGGGGAAATTTTCCTATTTGGTACATTGGGTTGTAGTATTTTGGATTTTATGAATCTATGTGTTCTGGTACATTGACTACTAGGTGAGTCACCCTTTCGATATGCATACTCAGATTTATCATTCACGTCTCCATTCTAGTGGAAAAAATCATCCCCACTTGTATGTTGTGTGATTCCAGGTTCTAGACGCTAACCCATGAGGATCCGGAATGCTCTTCGAGCCATGCCAAGTTCAGCTCAGTTATCATGTTACAATGGTACCTAGGCTGGTTTCTGACGCATCACCACCAACAATATCTCATGTAACCCACCCTTTGTTAACCTAGAAGAGAGCCACAATATAATATGGATGAATGACCAAGAGAAATAATATTATGAAGGAAAAAACACCAAAATAGTACATGTTGGGTGTGAGCTAAATATCCAATTAGGATTCCACCAAATATTCTATTCAATCAATTCATAAGGTGTGTCAAATATGCTAATAGAGCTACAAATTTATTAGGTTATTATTCACAGTTTTAAAATAGAATTTCACCCATTGAAAAAATATTTATCAAACCAACCCCAAATAACATAAAATTTCACATTCTAAAAGGTAAAAATATTATTCAAAATCATTGAGAAACATTTGAAAAAATAATTTTAGGATATTAATAAAATATGAGAATGTGAACATGATATCAAAATATAAAAAAGAGTCAGTACAATATATTCAAGGTTCATAATAAAAATATATCGATAAATAAAATAAGGAATGTCTAGTGTTAAGTATTGAAAATGCACGATGTCCTATTTTGAGATGAAGTATATGGATTTCATTGGTAAACATAGGTATGGTAGTTATTACACCATTTATTTCCAATAAAAATCCACACTTAAAATTACATGGTTTAGATCTAGTCTCACAAATCTCAAGAGAACTAGTTCCATTCAAACCCACTTTCATGGGTTGAGGTCCATATCATGAACAATTCATGTTCTCAACGGATACACTACATGGGGTGTGAGTCCACTAATGAAGCGCATTGCAAGGTTATCCAATCTACGTATCTATGATTCGATGACTTGTCAAAATATACATGATATGTACTGTCACTGAATTTCCGTTTAATTTTTTTTATATATGACATTATTACGAGACTGCGAAATCTTACAGCCCATGATTCTGAAGCCCAGAGTGCCCAGAATGATCCATCGAAAAAGTGTTAATTCTAAAATAGAGCACATGAGTAGTTTTCCTCAATAAGAGAAATAAATATTCAAAGGGTGGACAGATCCAAAACATTAAGGTTCCATTGCATTCAGGATGGCGAGATTACCCTAGCAGCGACTTATATTTTTTCGGTGCAGGCCTCCATTGAGAAAACCTAAAAATGGAAGAACTGTAAATAAAAAAATTTAACAAAATTATTTTATTTTTCAAATGAGTATAACTCATGAATAGTTACTCAAATTAAAAATCTAAGACCACTACTGAACATGAAAGGGCCTTCATTCTTTAGCCAAATCCTAACATTGACTGGGGCTGGCCAATAGTGGAAGTTATTCTCTGGAAGCAATGAAAAAAATTAAGAAACTATTATTTTATTGTTTAATTCAATAAATCCTAAATGGTAACTCAGATTGGAAATGCAAGAGTACCTTAGATATTGTGAGGGCATGTTTCCCTTAGTTAGAGCCCAACCTCGACTAGAACGAGTTGTGGGTGACTATTAATAAATTTTTTGATCTTTTTTTAGGTACGTTCATTTAACATGTGGGAGGAAATTACTATATTTTTAACCAGGGACCAGAAATGAAATCTGAGGCCACCATTGGACTCACAGCGCCGTGATTCTATTAATGGAGGAATCACTTCAAACGCAATATGTTGGGTTAAATAGTTTGTTTTTGAATCATTTAAGAATTAATAAATGAAAAAAATTGTTATTTTAGTTTATCCAACAACCTATTGAGTGGAAGTGGTGGGGACCACAGATGTAAGAATTCATTTAATATGGGATATTAAATTATTGGTTACACATTGTATACATAACCACCCCTCGTGCAAATTAATGTGGCACATTAATTATGTCAATTAATGAAACTCATTAATTCCTCTGTGTGTTACTCACCCTTTTTCCCCCTCTAATTAAATGGGGATATAAGTAGAGTATTTGGCAATGCGGAATCAGGCGAGGAACCTTTGATGATGTGACATGACCCCTTCCACTGATAGGGATGGGTACTCGGGCAGCAACGAATGAGTAACAATGAACATCGGTGGATTCATTGAATGCGGAATCTTATTCGACCATCGTAAAGTCTCCAAAGAATCTTGAGGTAGGGGTTGTCTTCTAACTCAAGAAATCCCCATGTTTCTTCACCACATTAATGAATTTGCGGGAGTTCATTACGGGGTATTTTAATGGGGGTTATCATTATTTTAATTTGACATAAAAAAACCCCCACATTTTATAATGCTACCGCGGAGGGAGCGGGATAAAAAACAAGGCATGGACCCTCCGCCACTTGTTTTTCATTGTGGTCTTCAGAGGTGGGTTGTTCCAAATAGACGGAACCTTGAAACCGAGAGGTACACAATTATGGTGGCATCTCTAGAGGACAGTAGGCGCATCTGGAAGGATGAAAAGACCATCATAGCACAATCGGTGGCATATGGAAGAAGTGGCAATGACTATAGCTGGCGAATGAGGATGGCAGTCATCAACCGCTAACCGCAATGGTTAGACATGCATTAGGAAGAGACCGACCATGTAGGTAGTGGCGGTGCCCCATCACGCAGCATGGTGAAGGGAGGCGTGGCTCAATTCCATGAAGATGCAGGGGACCCACACACTGTGGGTCCCATGGGTGACTTGGTGGCGCCACCTGGCACAACCAATAAAGGAGTCGAACGACTCCATTGAGCCGTTCGGGAGTAGTAGACTA
Source organism: Viscum album (assembly GCA_963277665.1). NCBI lineage: Eukaryota > Viridiplantae > Streptophyta > Magnoliopsida > Santalales > Viscaceae > Viscum > Viscum album. The sequence goes on along the minus strand of OY728159.1, from coordinate 2,096,978,548 downwards.
TGAGACCGTGCATGGGTTGTGCCAAACTGGAGGCCAAACCCAATGCGGCCCATCCCATCTAGGGTAGGTCGGGCCGGGTGGGACCCAGACCGAATCGGGTCATCCCAGGTAGGGTCGGGCCTAGTAGGCCCAGACCGGGTCGGTCTGATTGGGTCAAACCGGACCTAGACCCATCTCAGGACCAGACACAATTAAAAGGTTTTATTTAGTGAACCAGATGTCCAATTGATGATCCTTTTTCAGCGTAGGGATCCTTGGAGAGAGACCTTCCTTTTCAAATACTCTATATGACTTTGTAAGAATGTTGGTGTTTGGACGGGTTGGATCGTACTAGTTTTCAACCAGGCCCGTTACCCTAAAATGCATATAGCTTGCAAACATGGTGTCCTATTGACACATCATCTATTGTGTTGGAACCCTTATTACATTAAGGATAATCAGGTTAAATTCTTTTTTAATATCATGGAAGTTGGGGTATGGCTGATAGCCAAAGGAGTTGAACGAGTGTGTTTCTTGTAATAATAGTTAGGATGGATACTCCCTAAATAACTCAAGGATCATGTATTCATTACTCCTCTGATCCGGTAGATATGGGACTCCCCACATCATGTGTTTGGGTTCATTTCCCTTTGATTAGTTTTTCTATATTTAGAGGCAGTACTCCCCTATTGGACTAGGGTGCGGGTCCTACATTCAAAACTCACATAGAGGTAGGTACTTACCTACAGGGTGGGGTGTGGGTCCTCTAGGTTACGAGTAGTTTCTCCCCTTTCAATCCATGGTGTGGGTCATCCTTATGTTGTGCTACATTAGAGTTAGTACTCCATTACCATGCCATGGTGTGGGTCCTCTAGCCTGGGGTCGGTACTCCCATGATGTACTAGGGCACGAGCCCCCCACAACGAAAAAGCTACCAGAGTTGTACTCCCCTACTGGGTATGGTCCAGGTCCTCACATATAGATTCGATGCTCCCCAGTCATTCCAGGGTGAGGTTCCCATGGCCAGGGATCATTACTCCCCTGACATACTAGGGATTGGGTCCCCCACATCAACCCAACTACCAAAGTCAAACACCCATGCCAGGTAGGGTACGATTCCTCACATATGGAGTAGTACTCCCCCATCTCCGAGTAGCGATGGAGAGTATGTCCTTCAATGGATTTGGTGCTCCCACGACTATAGGAAACATTGTTCAGGAGTGGGACTCTTTACTTGGATTCTTTTGGTGTTGCCTCTGGATCAAGAATATGACAGTGAGACCTCTAGTGCCGGTCACTAGAGGATGATCTATTAGAAATTTCTTGATGGATCATATCCTTTGGGACATTCAATTTGGAACGTTTGAGTTGTACCTAATAAAGTACATATCTTAGATGGGTGCCATTATGGATGGACAATTCATGGAGTGTGTACTCCTAATCCTTGAGATACACTTTGATAATTCTATGGAAATCCTGTAAATGGATTGAGTTCAGGGCCTCATGTTTCATTATGGATGAGATGAGTATATCTTTTTTGATTTGTGTCTTTTTTTTGTTCCTTATGACTGAGATCATGATTTTTGGGTTTCCTTTGTTGAATAATGAGATACTTTTGTGGGTCTTGGTGTCCCTTCTGGTTATTGTTATACTCACCCCTGCATGGGCTTCACCCATACCTCATTGTGTCTTGTGAAAACAATGGGCAGCTTTGCTGAGTCATGAGGGTGCCCGAACCAGGCAGTACATGGAGGAGACTAGAAAACGTGGAGAGATACGGAGAGGATATGTACCTAACCATTATATAGGATACTTGGTGTAAATCACAGGAGATGCTTCTGTTTTTCATGTGTAGTTGTATCTTTTTGTTGGAATTGTATTTTCGCCCCTTACATTCAATACACTCATATTCTACCATATTTTTTATTTGTGTTTGCATCTTGTTACATTCTTAGCTGTGTGTTTGTACTGGTTTAAAGGAAATTCCTTCCCATTTTGGGGACATGCCTTTTGGTGCTTGTCTCCAAGCCTTGAAATATAGAAGGATGGCTTTGGGTAGTCACAGAACGGGGCCCCAGGGGACGGGTCGTGACAAAGTGGTATCAGAGGAATTAGTTTTATCAAAGAACTGAGACTTTGATATTTCCAATAGAGCAATAGTGTTAAGTGTTTTGAGTGTGGTTTTCAGTTTAGGGAGTCCAGTGTTGGTGCGCTGCTGACATATCCATACAAAAGTACCCTAAATTCATATTTCAAACTCCGTGTACGAAAAAACTGATGGAAAGTGTTTTGTATATGTATTTCTTTTGATCTCTTTTGAGTTAGCTCACTTGGTATAACTTATTGACTGTGGTTCATCTTGATTCTCTTTCAATATTCCTCTACAGAGATTGACTACTAGTATTCCAATGTGTGACCATGAGTATGGTCCACAGTGTGATGAGGCTTATGTACAATGATTTTTTCCCGAGATAGGTACCTTTGTACAGTGTCCTAGAGATACCACTGCCTGTTGGTCAGTAGATAATACTGGCGCAACCAGAAGAAGTCCCTTATAGACTGAGTACCTTACTTGAGTTTCAGTGACAGACACCCCTCAGGTTTCGAGGCGATCCCGACTCACAGGCGGCTAAGGGTTATCTTGATGTGGTGACTGAGTTTCTATCTACTTAGGGAACCAATAGATTAGATGGTGGTTCGGGCAGTGATCATTCAATGTGGTGTAGGAGGGAAATGGTAGGGTTTAGATTACCTATATTTTAGGATGAGGTGTCTTTTTCCATACATAGAGCATGACGACCATCCTCAGAGATGGTGGTCTCTTGCCATAAAATGCTATGGGGAATGTGTTCCTAAGATCATATACATCATATTCATGATAAAATTTTAGTGGATGAGTATTCATCGAGGTGTACCAACCATTATAGGTACTTGATGATTTCGAAACAACCAATTATTCATGGCTCGGACCTCCAAGCGAGATGTGTATAGGGATATCCGAGCATGCAATATTTCCCTATGCTTTTATAATTATGTTAGGTTTCTATAGAAAACATTTGTTGTTGAAAATTATTTGGATGACTAGATACAACCAATGAATTTCAGTATTGGGAATGTAGGAAACTGACATCAGTCTTAAATACATGGATATGTAAAAAAATATTTCAGGAAGAGGAGATTGGAGAGAACTAAGAGGTGGTATACATTTTGAAATGTTATAACCACCACCACAATGTGGACCCCACCATACTCAATGTGCTGAAGGAAATGGGTAGGGAGAAGCTGCATGTGGTCAAGGATTGTGACCCAAGGGCTCCACAAATGATTCTAGGTAAGATTTGTGTCAAAAAATAGCTTCCGTATTAATAGACATATGTTCTAATCATTACTTCTTGTCTTGAGTCTTGTTCAAGACCTAGAGTTTATGGTTAAACAGTTGACTAGAACCTTACGTCTAGAGATACATTTGTAAGGAGACTCGATAATCACACATATTTTGGTAGTATGATATAACCCTTGATGTGGGAGTTTCTGTTGGAACTTCTTGGTGGATGCATCGAGTCCTTATGACATAACTTTGGGTATGGATGGATCATTCACAATTAATGCTCAAATTGATTGTTTTAGGAAAAAAGTTTGTGGTATACCTATAGAGTTTGAATGGGGAGTTCCATGGTTGAAAAAAAGGGAACCTAGTAAGAACAAGTTAAACTCATGTATAAGAGAGTATAGCCAATCACTCTATAGTTGGCCAGCTGTAACCTTGTGGGTGAAAGCGTTTTTAGTTTTCAGATCCCAGCTGTAGTGGTAGAGTGAGGGATCATCTTTTCAAAATATTTTTTCCGAATTTCCACACCATAGAGAGAAGAAATTCTATATTTCCTTATACCCAGTGCCGACACCAATATCTACAAATGCATATTGGGTGGCTCTCACAGATCTCTCAGAGCTGAATGTTGTGAAGGGGGATGTGGTACAAGATGCACCCGGCAGGAGGTCTTGTTTACCGCAGCTGGGTGAGGTGACAAAGTATCTAACTATGTTACTGAAACCCTTTGTTGATAGTGATGGAGTATCTTACCTCTAGTATATAATTTTCACTCCCCCACACCTTCAGCGAGATCGGGAGGAACAACGTGGGGATGTAGACTGTGAGGCCTAACATTCTCAAATATACTTAGAACAGTATTCTGAATGATTTTTTATGGCGGGGATCATGTCATCCTTATCATAAGATGCACCATGGTACCAGTGATGCTATGAGAGGAGTTTTTGAGGGAGTTCCACACATCCCCTTTCACGGTACATCCTAGTGTGGCGAAGATGTACTATGACCTCTTGTGTTAGTATTGGTGGCCATTGATGAGAACTGCACAGATCCAGAAGAAGTCTTATGCCGACAAAAGATAGAGACTCTTAGAGTTCAAGGAGAGAGATCATGTCTTCATTTGGGTCTCACCCCAGTGAGAATTGTGGATATTCGGCCAGGGCAACAAGCTATAACTGAGGTTCATCGAACCTTATTAGTTTATGAGTGGAGTTGGTGAGGTGGAATACCGCCTAGCGCTTCCACCACAAATTCACCAGGTGCATGCTATTTTCCGTGTGTCCCATATGGGGAGATACATTCATGATCCATCACATGTCATTGAATGTGGAGAGCTAGGAATTGTTGATGGGGTAATGGTTGCAGAGTACCTTGTAGAGATAGAGGTTTGACAGGAGTGGGTTCATCATGGATGGTTGATTCCTATAATAAGAATTCGGTTGTAGCATTTGAATCTCCAAGAGAGCACATGGGATATGAATGCTTAGATTTGTGCTCAATAACCTCATTTGTTTGGTTTGACTTTTATTGCCTATCGGGGACCTAAATCCAAATGTTTGGGAGAATGTAATATCTCAGAATATATGTATAATTTATATATATATATATGGAATTATTACGAGATCACAAAATATGTGGAGATGTGATTCCAAGGCCTGAAGTGCCTGGAATGATCTGTTGAAAAAGTGTTTAGAAAAAAATAACACATGGGAGTATTTTTCCTAAAAAAGAGGAATAACTCATAAACGGGTTCCCAGATCAGAAATATGAGTGCAATGTTGTGTTCTGGATAGTAGGTTTACCCTAGGTGTGAATTATGATTAGTCTACTCATTCCTCTTGTGAGAAAACCCAAAAATAGAAAAACCATAAAAAAATATTAAATAAAATTATTTATCTATTTAAAATGCTTATAACTCACTAACAGTGACTTTGATTAAAAATCAAAAACCACCACTAAAGTCATGAGTGTATTCGTTCTTTTGGAAAATCCTATCATTGGTTGGCGTGGGTCGATAGTGGAAGTTAGTTTTTTTCATCAAATAAAATTATTAAGTAGCAATTATTTTATTGTTAAATTCTATAACTCATAAATGGTTACTTGGATTGGAATTTTGTGAGTAACGTTAAGCTCATGAGGGAGTGTTTCCATTAGTTATTTCCAACCCTCAAAAGGCGCAGGTTGAGGATGACTGTTATTTATTTTTATGAACATTTTATTTGTTATGTTAAGTAAACATGCGGTCAGTAATTTCTATATTTTTAACCGGTGCTCGGAACTGAAATCCAAGGGCACCATTGAACTCCCAGTGCCAGGATTCACTTATGAGTGGCTTAACTTGGACTGCAGTAGGTCGGGTGACAAAGTTATGTTTTGGAAATTTTAAGATTAATAAAATAACAAAATTGTTATTTTATTCTTTCCTACAACCTCACGAGAGGCTGTGACGGGGACCACAGAGGTAGTTAGACATTTAATATGGGATATAAAATGCTCAGTTACACTTTGGATGTGTAACCAGCCCTCATGAAATTTAATGTGGCGCATTAATTACATCAATTAATGATCCTAATTAATTTCTCGGTGCTTTATTCACCCTTTCCCTCTCTATATAAATGGAGCTCGATGTATAGTTTTTGGCACAACATCATCATGCAAGGAACCTCGGGCAATGTGACATGACACATTTTACTGACAAATATGGATGCTCAGGTGGCAAAAAACATAGATCGAAGAATGCCGACAGCTTTATCAAAAATGGAATCTTCTTCATCCATCGTTATGTCTCCAAATAATCTCTATGTATGTGTTGTCCTTTAAGTCATGAAATTCCCACATTTATTCTCTTCATTCAAGAATATTAAATTGGGTTGTTGTGGGGGATTTGAATGGGTTTTATTATTATTTTAATTTGATTTATAAATTTACCCCACATGTTATAAAGCTAATGCGGAGGGAGCAGGCCAAACGAACAAGTCCTAGAACCACCGTCGCTTGTTATTCCATGCATTATTTGGATGTGGGTTGTTCTTCTAACAACCCGAGATTTTATAAGATATATTCGTTTTAATTTCTTTCATATCTTATGTTGTACGATAAACCAAGATTATCTTGTTCTATATGAAACACCGTATTAGCTTGCAGTATACACAACACTATTCTTAGATTGTGTTAAACACAATTTCAAGTTCGTTTGATAATAGTCATTCAACGCAACATTGAGTGTATATATATATATATATATATTCAACGTATAAATGAAAAATGGTTGGATTCTGTTATAACGAAACAAAAAAGGTGTCTTTCAAAACACGCAAACCTGACTTGGCTTGCATTACATGCAATCATGACCTTCCTCAATAGGGTGTTTTGTACGCAATACCAGGTTTTACTAAATAATGATATATTATTAAATTCATATTAGAACTAGACATTATGAATAGTAATACACACTTTTTGAAATTATGTAAATTTTATTTTTCGAAATGAACTCCATTTTTGGATTCAGAATATCGAAATTATTCTAAGGTGAAATTTTGGTATTTTTCTGAAAACTTTCAATTTTTGATGAATATTGATAACACTGGGTTACTATTTCAAAATCGAATTTTTATTTAAATAATTATTTAATTTATTTAAATTCATTTTAGATCAAAATTGATACATAATACCTATATAAGTTCAAAGTAATTCAATGTAGTCATTTTATAATAATTTTATATATATAAAAATTTTATTGAACTTTTCATCGTCTTTTACCCACCTCGTAGGAAAACTTGAAAATTTACATAAAACATAATTTTACCGCTTCTATGAATGGAATTTCAAAAATCAGAGAGACATGGTTGATGTTGTTAAGTAAAATGTGGTTCAATGAGATGAAAATAATTTTTGGTGATTAGTAACTTTTTACTTCTTTTTACCACGGTTAAAAGTTAATAGAGTAATTAAGGGTAAAAATGATATTATTATTACCCTAACACATGTCCTAATTCTATTGGATAAGTGTAATTCGACCTAAAACAACCTTAGGAATAAAATATGACCATTTTGGCCCACTTGGATTAGATTAGGACATTTATTATTAATTTATTTAAAGAAGGGTTAAAATGGTTAAAATCAATGTTTAATAACGAAATCATTTTTAATATAGGGTTATACATAAGATAAATTTGACTATAAAAATTAATTACTAATATAAAAGGTTTTCCTACATAATGATATTTTATTTGTAATTTTTAGACATAAAATAATTTAATTTATTTATGACACAATGATGATGCAGTAATTATCTTATTAAGGAAATATTGACTTAATTGATGTTATAAATACAAAAATAATTGTAATTTGATACTTTTTATGAATTAAACTAATTTTCTCGGTAAATATAACATGTTAGTATTGATTTATTTAACTTTTTTCGAACTAATACTTCTGTTTTGATTTTCACGAAAATCAATTACCAAATAGTGTCAAAATTGACATAAAATAGTTTTTAAAACAAATTTAATATTATTAATTGTTATTTTATTCCTAAATATCTAAGGTTCACCCAAATGACTTATATAATGTTATATATATTCATTATAAACAACTTGGGGTTCGTTTGGATTGTTATAGTAAGTTTATTAACCTTATTGTGTAAGAAAACAAGAAGACACGGTAAAAGTTAAATTATCTACCTTAAAGTTAAATCTAATTGATAAGGTTAAAATAGATACCTAAACTTGTCTAAATTATATTGTATGAGAGGATTTAGAACCATACACAACTTAGAATTAAAATAAATCAATTTGGAGCTATTATAAACCAAATATGACTTTATAATAAAATAATATTTTTAGTTTTTCCAAAGGTGCCCCTCTCCTCCCATATAAAAGGACACCTCCTCCCTCTCTTCCTCACACTGCTTTGAGCCTTCATGCTCGGCCCACCCCTTCCAAATTCTCTTCTCCACTTCTCTAGAAACATACTAGATGTCCTGGTCTTCTTCAAATACCAATTTCAATTCCCTAAGAGGAGGTCTCAAAGAGGCGCTTCAAAGAAGAGGTAATGTCCGTTACAGATTCTTTCAACTTTATTTCTTCTTCCACTTCATCTTATTTAGTTGTTTCATTATGAAGTAATAACATAAGTATCTCTAATATACTGATATTTCATTATAATTATGAAACAACCTCATTTCACCTTCAATCCATCCTACGGAAAATGAAATCACCGCGCGTGCGTAAGTACAGAATACCGTCTCCACGCCGTGGTGTAATCTGTTTTTCCAACACCACCTTACTTTGATGGGTATAATGGAGTAAAGAATAACTATACATAGTTATTATAACATCATACTGATTCTGATATATTGTATCATCCACTCCAATTCAATTCAATAATTATGAAAATGATATCATCACTCGTGCGTACGTACGGACTACCGTCTCCACGACGCGATGAGATTCATTCTCCATGTTAACCATTAAAGAATGATTATAAAGTATATATAAGAAATAATAATGAAATATATGAAATTATAAAGCTACTGGATTTATGTATATATATATGTATGTCATCTACTTAATTCCATTCAACTCAATAAGGAAAATAAAACATCATTCATGCGTACGTACGACCTACCGTCTCCGTGAACAGTGTATTTCTTTCCATTTATAGATCTATTATATATATGTATATTATGAATATATATTGTATATAAATCATGTTTTATATTCTGGAATTATGTAATCATGATCTAATTAATCATATGAATAATTACAAGTCAAATCACGGACCATAAATGAAACGATTTTACCCAAAACGCTACATTAACATGAATTTACAAAAGAACGGGTAATATAAAGTCATAAATGAACCATATATGATATCATAAAAATGAAGATTATTATGTAATAATTCAATGACATTATTTAAATCATTATACAGGAGGTTCGGATACGTACGAAGCATATCAGACCTAAGGTACAAGATAATTTTTCCAATCTCATTCTTATCCGAGATCGTTTACTCGTAAGTATTTACTGGGGGTTATGTTTATTATCCACGTCCATATGCTCTCAAAATGTTTTCATAAAATTTTTACTTCACATCCATGTCTGTTTAAGACATTTTTACCCTTTTCATACTTTTACCACATCGTATGGAAGGAATCATTTTTTTACCATACGAGGTATATTTTCACTTTTCCTCTAAAAGTATGAGAAGAATGTTTTTTAAACGTACAACATGAAGGGATTTTTACGGTTTTATAAAGCCTTATTTTCATGAAGCTTAATCCTAAATATTTCATGATTATTTTCAAAAATATCTCTTTCTTTTCAAATTGCATGAAGTTTTGTGAAAAGAAATTTATTTTGAAGAATAAATGATATTTTCCTTAAGAATTCATTTCAACTGTTTTATCAAAACCATTTTTCCATCTAAGATGACATTATATCATATGTGTATGATTCCAGTATAATGTATCTATGATTTATATGGTTTCACTTTTCTTATGATGAAATGATATCTATTTGTTTTATATGGATTATGTTATGATGGAATGATGTTTATGAAATCCAATTTATTCTTTGGGTTATGATGAATGATATATGATTATGTTGTGGAACACGTAAGAATGATTTCAATATGAGATGGGTGGGACATATATCTCCCTCCAATGCATTGGGTAAAGATTTATATCTCATGAGATAGACATGGATGGAACGTTAAGTTAATCCGGTTCAGTGTTACAGGACTGAAATGAGGAGTGAACTCGATTCAGAAAGGGACTTTGTCCATTAAGATGGTCTTGGCAGCAACTCCTTGGCTACTATGGAAATCATGACATGTGCTTAATGGTTTCCACAATTACATGTTTTATTCCCATGCTATTTTATCATGATTGATGTTCCATTATAATCTATGCCTTATGTACTCCCATGTTTTATCTCATTGCTCTAGAATTTCATATTTAAACATTATGGTCATGTTTTTAAGTTCAAATTTATGTGGTTCGTTTTATTTTATCCATGATTACCCTTAAAAAGCATTTGATATCACCCTTTATATGTTTTCTTTTCACCAGGATTTAAAGAAAGGTTTTAGGTAAGAAAACCAAAAGGGGGACGATCTTTATGGAAGATGTTGAAGATCTTTCACCACGATTATAAGATTACGTTCAATGTTTCCAAATACACTAAACTGTTACAATCCTTGTCTGTTTGTTTTTGTTATGTATTAAGTATTCCGCAAAAGTAATGTAATGTCCATGTATGCAAGCTTTGGGTCTCTACAGTTGGTATCAGAGGAAAGGATTAGTCAACCTTTGGAAACTAGGATGCGAAAACATTAGTGAGATCCCTAGAGATATTTTTAAGGTATGTCTACGGATGTCCCTAAAAATAAGTATACGTATAGGATATATTCCAAGAACTGCGGTAACGATCTTAGAATTTAACCTAAGATGATAGATATTGAGGGTACTCCCCCTTTACTATGTTGTTTTCCCTAGCATGATTTTTTCTTCTCACACTATTGTTTTTGGGTTTTAGAAAATGGCTGGAAACATGAATATTCACGATAATGGAGGGTATGACAGACAATGGAATGATATTTTTCATGAGCAACCAAATGAAATAGGATTTGGAAGTCTAAACATTGTTATTATACCTAATTAGTGATCTAATAATATGATCAATAATCTCATCTTTGGTAAGTTTCCCGACTCAGATAATAAGAGAAAGATGGAGTTTCATGATGATCATAGAGGAAAGAATGTTCAATTTCCCTCATGTAAATCATGTGGGAAGAGGCATCGGGGAGATTGTTTCAAATGAACTGGAAGATGCTTTGGGTGTGGAAAAGAAGGACACAAAGCCAGTAAGTGCAAAGGAAAAGGTTCAGTTAACACCATGGACAAGGATAACGGTATTTCTACGACATCAACAATGATTAGATGTTTTAAATGTGGAATGTACGGCCATTATGAAAACCAATTCCCTAAGGGAAAATCTCATGAAGAGAATCAGCATGGTCATATGGGTTGTATTTATGTGGATGATGTTGAGGAGACTACAAATGATATATGAGATGAAATAAGTGTTGAAGCTCAGTCAGTTTTTTTAAGAAGGTAGTGGAATGATTGTATGTTTATCAAGAGTTGTGTTGCATAGTTAATGGTACTATGGAATAAAGAATCATCTAAGGATTGTTACACTATTGTTTTTCCTAATGTATTTGAAAGTAAATGTTGAATGGTACCGGTAACCATGGAAGGTTATTCAGATATTTTTGGAATGTAGATGATATGCGCATAATGAAGGGTTAAGAAGATAATGAGATGTTTGACTGTATTCATGAGCTCATGATTGATATAAGGACTATGTGATATCATGGTTTGAGTATATTGAATTTTGAGGATTTTGATATGTGGAAAGTGTTGAGTTTTAACTGCATTCATGTTTTCACTAAGGTTCAATGGGTATTCGTTCTTCAATAGAATACATGATTAAGGTATTCACATGTTTGTAATTTGACCAACAAGATATATATTAAGATATATGGGGGATAAATGATGGCATTCATGTGATAGTTATGTGACATTTCATGTAATCATTTTCTTTATACTATGATCTTGGACTGAAGTATTTTAGATAAGCCTAAAGATTGGAATGGATTATGTTGTACATAAGTTAGTATTGTTTAATGATAGAACTTTTTTCGATATTATTGAGGGGATGTTATAGTAATGTAGTTTTAGAACAAGGACAACCCGCAAGACGGGCGACAACACATCGCGTCGGACAAGGCTTTGGGAATCAAACCCACAACTGATGTGCGACTGGCCTTTATCGCCTACCACTGGCCTACAGGAAGTCCCTGGTAATTATAAAATAGTTTTATTTTATTAAGTGGTATGATTGATGAAGTATATGTACATTTTTGGAACGATATACAATAGATGGACTTATGTATATAACTATTGCTAACCTTTTGATTAAGACAGATGGAATGACCCATCATTTTATCACATGATCTGCTAACACTTCACGAATAACAAATTCAACTTCATTTATATATGAGATGAAGTGGAAATTATTCAAGGCACGAACAACGGTGAGATTATATCAAAATAAATTAAGTATTTCTTCAAATTAAAATTCTTAGAGAAATGATCTTCAAAACCAACAATGTTGTCCTAGTTCCCTTAAATCTGATGAATCAGATGCTACCTTAGATCACCACAAATTTATGGCTTTGTGATTGTTGGTGTTTTCATAGCCATGTTCTCTACCACCTCCATCAGAACATGATGGTTATATTTCTCTTCCATATCCATATTTTCACCTATGTTCTCCTACATGGAAACCTAGTGATGAGTTAAAGTGTGTAACCATTATGTTTCATACATTAGTTTTTAAAGTTACGTTTTGGTATTTCATTTTACGATGTGGGTTTCGATGAATAGTAAAGGATTTATAACCCCGAAGAATTTCGAGGGAGAAATTCATTTTAAGGGGGGGTAGAATGTAACAACCCGATATTTTATAAGATATATTCGTTTTAATTTCTTTCATATCATCAGTTGTATGATACAACAAGATTACCTAGTGCTATACACAACACCGTATTAGCTTGAAGTATACACAACACTATTCTTAGACTGTGTTACACACAATTTCAAGTTCGTTTGATAATAGTCATTCTATGCAACATTGATTATATATATATATATATATAAATATTCATCGTATAAATGAAAAATGTTTGTATTCTGTTATAACGAAACAACAAAGGAGTCTTTCACAACACACAACCCTGACTTGGCATGCATTACATGCAATCGCGACCTTCCCCGATATCGTGAGTTGTACGCAATACTGTGTTTTATTAAACAACGTTATATTATTAAAATATTATTAGAACTATCCATTAGGAATAGTAATACCCACTTTTTGAAATTTTTTAAATTTTATTTTTTAAAATGGACTTCATTTTTGGATTCGGAATATCAAAATTATCCTAGGGTGAAATTTTGGTATTTTTCTGAAAACTTTCAATTTTTGATGAATAGTGAAAACACTAGGTTACTATTTAAAAACCACCTTTTTATTTAAATAATTATTTAATTTATTAAATTACATTTTAGATCAAAATTGATACATAATACCTATATAAGTTCAAAGTAATTCATTGGAGTCATTTTATAATAATTTTAGATATAAAAAATTTATATTGAACATTTCACCGTCTTTTACCCACCTCCTAGGAGAATTTGAAAATTTACATAAAACATAATTGTACCGCTTCTGTGAATGGAATTTCAAAAATCCGAGAGACACGGTTTATGTTAGTAAGTAAAATGTGGTTCAATTAGATGAAAATAATTTTTGGTGAATCGTAACTTTTTACTTTTTTTACCACGGTTAAAAGTTAATAGAGTAATTAAGGGTAAAAATGATATTATTATTACCCTAACACATGTCCTAATTCTATTGAATAAGTGTAATTCGACCAAAAACAACCTTAGAAATAAAATATGACTTTTTAGGCCCACAATGATTAGATTAGGACATTTATTATTAATTTATTTAAAGAAGGGTTAAACTAGTTAAAATCAATGTTTAATAACTAAATAATTTTTAATATAGGGTTATACATAATATAAATTTGACTATAAATATTCATTATAAATCTAAAGAGATTTCCTACATAATGTTATTTTATTTGTAATTTTTAGTCATTATATAATTTTATTTATTTATGACACAATGATGATGCAGTAATTATCTTATTAATGGAATATTGACATAATTGATGTTATAAATACCCAAATAAATGTAATTTGAGACTTTTTATGAATGAAAATAATTTTCTCAGGTAACATAACATGTTATTATTGATTTTATTAACTTTTTTCGAACTAATCATTCTGTTTTAATTTTTACAAAAATCAATTACAAAATATTGTCAAAATTGACATAAAATAGTTTTTAAAACAAATATTATATTATTAATTGTTATTTTATTCCTAAAAATATACGGTTCTTCTAAATGACATTGATAAGAATATATATATTAATAATAAACAACTATGGGTTCGTTTTGCTTGTTATAGTATGTTTATTAAACTTATAGTGTAAGAAAACAAGAAGACACGGTAAAAGTTAAATTATCTAACTTAATGTTAAATCTAAATGATATGGTTAAAATAGATACCTAAACATGTCTAAATTCTATTGGATGAGAGGTTTTGGACCCATCCCCACCTTAGATTTTAAATAAATCAATTTGGAGCTATTAATAACTGAATATGACTTTATAATAAAATAATATTTTTTGTTTTTCCAAAGGTGCCCCTGTCCTCCCTTATAAAAGGGCACCACCTCCCTCTATTCCTCAAACCACTTTGAGACTTCAAGCTCAGCCAACCCCTGCCAAATTATCTTATCAACTTCTCTAAAAATATCCTATAGGTCTGGGTCTTCTTCAAAGACCAATTTTAATGCCCTAAGAGGAGGTCTCAAAGAGGCGCTTCAAAGAAGAGGTAATGTCCGTTACCGATTCTTTCAACTTTATTTCTTCTTCCATTTCTTCTTCATTAGTTGTTTAATTATGAATTAATAACATCAATATCACTAATACACTGATATGTTATTTTAATTATGAAAAAACCACATTTCACCTTCTATCAATCCCACGAAAAACGAAATCACCGCGCATGCGTACGTACGGAATACCGTATCTACGTCGTGGTGTAATCTGTTTTTCCAACACCACCTTACATGGATGGGTATAATGGTGTAAAGAATAACTATACATAGATATTATAACATCATACTGATTCTGATATATTTTATCATCCACTCTAATTCAATTCTGTAATTATGGAAATGATATCATCACTCGTGCGTACGTACGGACTACCGTCTCCACGACGCGATGAGATTCATTCTCCATGTTAACCATTAAAGAATGATTATAAAGTATATATAAGCAATAATAATGAAATATATGACATTATAATGCTACTGGATTTATGTATATATATATATATGTATGTCATCTACATAATTCCATTCAACTCAATAAGGAAACGAAAACAACGTTCATTCGTACGTACAACCTACCATATCCATGAATGGTGTATTTCTTTCCATTTATCGATCTATTATATATATGTTTATTATGAATATATATTGTACATAAATCATGTTTTATATTTTGGAATTAAGTAATCATGATCTATGTAATCATATGAATAATTACAAGTCAAATCACAGACCGTAAATGAAACAATTTTACCCAAAACGATACATTAACATGAATTTACAAAAGAATGGGTAATATAAAGTCATAAATGAACCATATATGATATCATAACAATGAATATTATTATGTAATATTTCAATGACATTATTTAAATCATTATACAGGAGGTTCGGATACGTACGAAGCATATCAGACCTAAGGTAAGGGATAATTATTCCAATCTCATTCTTATCCGAGATTGTTTACTTGTAAGTATTTACTGGGGGTTATGTATATTATCCATGTCCATATGATCTCAAAATGTTTTAATAAAATGATTACTTCACTTCCATGTCTGTTTAAGACATTTTTACCCTTTTCTTACTTTTACCACATCGTATGGAAGGAATCTTTCTTTTTTTACCATACGATGTACTTTTTGACTTTTCCTGCAAAAGTACGAGAATAATGTTTTTTTAAACTTATACAACATGAAAGGATTTTTACGGTTTTGTAAAGCCTTACTTTCATGGAGCTTCCTCCAAAATATTTCATTACTATTATTAAAAAAATATCTCTCTTTTCAAATTGCATGACGTTTTGGGAAATGAAATTTATTTTGAAGAAGAAAGGAAATTTTCCTCAAGAATTCATTTCAAGTGTTTTATCAAAACCATTTTTTCAACTAAGATGACATTATTTTATATGTGTATGATTGAAGTATAATGTCTCTATGATTTATATGGTTTCACTTTTCCTATAATGAAATGATATCCATTTTTTATATGGATTAAGTTATGATGGAATGATGTTTATGAAATCCAATTTATTCTTTGGGTTATGATGAATGATTTATGATTATGTTGTGGCACACGTAAGAATGATTTAAATATGAGATGGGTGGGACCTATATCTCCCTCAAATGCATTGGGTAAAGATTTATATCTCATGAGATATACAAGGCTGGAAGTTTATGTTAATCTTGTTCAGCGTTACAGGACTGAAACGTGGTGTAAACTCAATTCAGAATGGGACTTTGCCCACTAAGATGGTCTTCGATGAAATGCCTTGGCTTCTATGGAAATCATAACATGTGATTAATGGTTGACACAATTACATGTTTTATTACCATTCTATTTTATCATGATTTTTGTTCCATTAGGATCTATGCCTTATATACTCCCATGTTTTATCTCATTGCTCTAGATTTTCATGGTAAAACATTATGGTGATGTTTTTAAGTTCAAATGTATATAGTTTGTTTTATTTTATCCATTATTACCATTACTAAGAATTTGAGCTCACCCTTTATACGTTTTCTTTTCCCCATGATTTAACAAAAGGTTTTAGGTAAGAAAACAAAAAGGGGAAGATCTTTATAGGAAATGTTGAAGATCTTTCACCACGATTAGAAAATTACGTTCCGAGTTTCCAAAGACACTAAGTTGTTACGGTCCTTCTGTGTATGTTTTTGTTATGTATTAAGTATTCCGCAAAAGTAATGTAATGTCCATGTACGTCAAGCTTCGGGTCTCTACAGTTCCAACTTGACTGAACCTTAAAACTGAGGGTCTCACAATGATAAAGACATCTCGAGAGGATCATAGCCACATCGGTAAGGAAGAACAGACCATTGAGGCTCACCTGGTGGCCCACGGATGAAGCGTCTGTGCGGCGGCGCCGACGGACGAGGGGAATAACCAGCAAACCCTAGCTGTGGTGGAAGAGCAGCATCGCTCGGCACCATGGTGGTCAGATATGAAGCTAATAGTGGCCAGATGTGGAGGTGGAGGTGGTAGGTCACCTCGCGCCTCGATGAAGGGAGTCGCAACTTGAAGCCGTGATGATGCAGGGGACCCGCTCATAAAATGTCCTAGGGGTTATGAGGCGATCCCACCTGGTGTCACCAATAAAGGTTATGAATAGATCCTTTGAGCCATTCGGGAGCTACAGACCACACGACCATTCTTGGTTTGCACCATATAGTGGGTCTATCCCTCCTCGACCTAGCCCAATTGTGGTGGGCCGGGTCGAACCCAGACCTCTCTATGGAATAGATACGATTAAAAGATCGTTTCTTGTGAACCTGAGGTCCGTTTGATGAAAAATATGTGGTGCTGGAATCCATGGATCGATATGGTCCATTTGAGATACTCCACATGTGTTTCAAAGAATTTTGTGGTTTGGACAATTTGGATTTTACTCGAATCCAATCGGGACCCCAGCACTAAAATGCCTATTACTTAAAGACCGGATCTCTCATTGATGGGTTTTTTGTTGCGTTGGAAACATTATGAAATGATGGATTATCGAGATAATTAATTTTGGAACTAAGTGGTGGTTGAGATATGGAATATTTAAGGATGAGATGAACCATGGTGTTTTTTTAGTGAGAGTTAGGATGGGTACTCCCTTGATGAATCATGGCACGGGTATTCCTTACTACTATGCTCCGGTAGATGTGAGGATCCCCAAGACATGGGTGCATGTTCAT
The DNA here is from genome assembly GCA_963277665.1 of Viscum album. NCBI lineage: Eukaryota > Viridiplantae > Streptophyta > Magnoliopsida > Santalales > Viscaceae > Viscum > Viscum album. The sequence continues at coordinate 2,096,960,507 of OY728159.1, read as the reverse complement.
TTCCCTTTGATTGGTTTTTATATCTTTCGAGTCTGTACTCCCTTATTGAAAAAGGGCGCGAGTCCTCCATACATTACTCACATTGATTATGGTACTCCCCTCCCGGGTAGGGTGTGGGTCCTCTATGTTAGGAGTAGGTACTTACCTGTCAATCCAGGGTGCATGTCCTTTTTATTTAGTGCTAAAACAAAGTCGGTACTCCTATTCCATGATAGGGTGTGGGTCCTAATGCCCAGGGATGGTACTCCCCTAATGTACTAGGGAGAGGGTCCCCCACAACAAACAAACTACCAAATTTATACTCCCCTACTGGGTACGGTGTGGGTCCTCACATATAGAGTAAGTACTCCCCTGCGGCGCCAGGGTGCGGGTCCTCTAGCCTAGCGTCAGTACTCCCCAAACATACTAAGGCGCGGGTCCACCTCAGCAAACAAACAACTAGAGTGGTAATCTTCTATTGGGTAGTGTGCAGGTCCTCACATATGGAGTAGTACTCCCACATCTCTAAGTAGCAATAGGGAGTGAGTCCTTCAGGGGAGTTGGAGAACCCTCACATACAAGACACCATGTAGAGGAGTGGTCCTCTTCAATTGGTTTCATTAGGTCATTCCTCGGGTGCATGGCAGTGATTGTGAGACCTCTAGTGCTAGGAAGTGGAGGCAGAAATAGTTAAATGTTCTAAATGGAACACGTCCTTTTGGACGTTCTCTTAAGAATGGTTGAGTTTTACCTGATAGAGTTCATATCATTGACGGGTTCCATCAGGGATGGGCATTTCACAGAGTGTGTACTCTTAATACTTGATGAATGCATTGAGCTTTCTTAGGAAATTCTACAAATGGCTTAAGGTCAGGGCCTTATGTTTATTTTTGAATGAGATGATCATATCTAGATTGAGATGTTTCTTTTTCTTTTTTTCGTTGTGATTGAGATCATGCTTTTTGGATTTCCTTTGTAGAATTATTAGAGAGCTTCAAAGGTTTTGGGGTCCCTTATGGGTATTGTTATACTCACCACTGTATGGGCATCGCACACACCTCATTGTGCCTTGTGCAGACGATGAGAATCTTGGCTGAAACATGATGGATCCTGGATCAGGCGGTACATGAAGGAGACTAGAAAACAAGGAGAGCTCTGGAAACGAGCTGTACCAACCGTTCCGGTAGGATCCTTGGTGGAATATCATAGGGGGTGTTTTTGGTTTTTAGTTGTAGTTGTATATTTCAGTTGGTCTTGTATTCTTGTCCCTTAATTTCATAACACACTTGTTCTACTATATTTTTGCTTTGTGGTTGCATCTTGTTGCGTTCTTGGCTATCTGTTATTACAGAAATGAAGGCTAATTGCACTATAAATATTATTAGGGAAGATGAAATTTTTTAAGTAGTTTATTAACGTTTAAAATGAAAAATTACCCAAAATTGACACTATTAATGGTGTTTCTACACAATTTGAAAAGAAGTGTGCAAACCATGCACATATATCTGCATAAAACGGGAATACTACACAGTTATTCTTCCTGATTAATAAACCATATGCCAACCATGAGAGACGAATCTTCTTGGAAAGGCAGACCATCCACACAGTTAGATCTAACCATGCACCCATCCATCACTGTTTTATATAACCATCCAACATGGCCATTTTCTCCAAAAAAGACGTCTTTCGGGCATTTAACAATCCCAGTAAGCCCTCTAGATCTTCAATAACCCACGATGAAACCATTTTATATCATAAATAAATAATTATAATGAAAATTAAAAGGATCACTGAATTAGTGAAAAAAGTGGTTCTTACAGCCTCCCCAACCTAAAAGTACCCATCACTGAGTTCACCTTCCTAGGGTGGAGAAATTCTGTCTCATAAAAACTGTATCCACCAGGCATGTACATTGGAATCCCTCTCCTAGGTGTCATCCTAAATGCAACATAACATCCATACTAGAGCAACAGACCTTCCTCATATAGCCTCACGAATATTGTCAACGATGTCTACTAGATAATACTCAAAGGATGAATCGACATCTAACTCAAATGCCTCAAGTGTATGGGTATTATACGGGTCAAAATGATATTGTTGAAGTTGTGAAACATGGATACATCATTCATGGAATAGTACCTCTAAAGTAGTAGCCAAAGATAGGCTTCCATCCAAAATCTCTCTCTATAATCTCATACAACGCTACGTAATGGGGAGATATCTTCCATTACTTCTATAACATTGTATTCCCTATCCCAAGAGATACCTGAAGGAAAAAACAATCCACGACCATAGACTCTAGAGGTCTTCGATTGGGATTGACATATGATTTTTGTTTATATTTAGATGTATTCATAGGATTTATGGTTAGGATACCCTTCTCTGATGCGTCCAAAACAAGATAAGGACCTAGTAGGGAGGACTCAATAGCCGCCAGCCTGCACTGAGGTAAACGACATAACCTACCTTGTATGGCCTCAAGAAGAGATATCTTGATCATCTTCTAAAAACTTTTATTGTAGGATAGCACGACGAGAGGGATATGTTTCTCTTAAGAACAACATAATATATGGATACATGCTCGACGCATATCCTCTATAACCTATAATGTCTCTTTCGATTTTCCATTCATCTAGGGGTGAAAATTTTATATTATAATAAAAAGTGTTCCCAAATACTTTTCTATCCATGACAGAATCGTGATGTGAAAAAAGTGTCTGTATCTGAAATCATTGTTTGTGAGTCCCTATGTAGTTGTATGATCTCAAATACATATATTACTCCCAGATCATCAATTGATAAGGACTCATGAATAGGAATGAAGTGGGATTATTTTGTTAGTTTGTCAATAACTACCCATACAACGTCTCTACCTCTCAGAGGCCTAGGTAATATAACTACGAAATCCATAAAAATTCCTTAAAATTTCCATTCTAAGATAGGAAGCAGCTATAAAAATCCTATTGATCTATGGTGCTCTAGCTTCAGCTACTATCAAATGGAATACCTAGTGAAAAATCAAACAATCTGATGTTTCATCCCTAGTCACCAATATTAATATTTCATGTCTGAATACATCTTGGAATTTCATGGACAGACTGTTCAGTGAAAAGTGTGTGACTCATGCATCAACTCCTTTATCATATCAATAGGAACAAAAACACATCCATGAATACATAGAATGTTGTCATTATCCACCAAACAATCTAGAGGTGAGTTAGCTCCTAATATACTCACATGGAAAACCATGACTTCAAGATCTGAAAATTATCTAACATCCACATTATCGAGTAGGGAAGAGGTAACTGTCAATGATGAGATGATAGAATGATCATGACTATCATGAAACTCTAGATGAATCGCAGAGAAGAGGGTCTTTAACTTCCATTCATCACTGAATTTCCATATGAGCTATGTTCGAGTTTTCTGACTCGGCACATTTGCAATGACATTACCCTTACAAGCCATATAGGCAGTCTAAAAATCAAAGGATTGTATATACTCGACCAATATTCAATGTCTCAGGTTCATGTCACGCTGTGATAAGATATATTAAAGTATCTTGTGGTCGGAGTACACCACTAAGAATTCACCCAAAAGATATTGTGTCCAGAAATGTATGTCATAGACAACAACATCTAGATGAAGGTAATTCAATGAGTAGTTTCTCTGATGAGGCCTCAACTATCCGGTTCCATATACAAAAAATCTATCCTCCTGCATCAGCACTACTACTAGGTCGATGGCTGATGCATCACAGAAGATGGTGTAATATTTTTATTACTCTGGAAGATTCGGAATATATGTCGAGACAAGCCTCCATTTTACATACTAAAAGGATTTACCATACTCGTCTGACCATATGAACATGACACACATATTTATAATACCAGTAATAGGAGAATAAATGTTAGTGAATTAATATATGAAATGCCTATAATATCCATCCAAATCCAAGAAAATCCATTTTTCAAACACATTATTTCAATCCTCCAAGGAAACTACAACACTAACATTTCCATTGTAAATAGATATACCCAATTATGATATAATATTACCTACGAAGTGAGATTTTTCGATCCATAAGTGGAATTTAGAAATCTTGGTGTAAATATGATTCTCTCTCAGTGTAATCAAAATGATATCAAGAAGATTGGTATGGTCACTACGAGTGTGAGAATTCACCAAGATGTCGTCTACAATTACTAAGAAAAATAACCCAAATAGGGGTGGAACACCCAATTCATCATATCCATGGAAATTGAGGGTGCATTCGTAAGACCAAACTACATATCTATGTACTCATACTAACCATACCTGATATGGTAATTTGTGAAAGGTATGTTTGATGTCCTGGCTCACACATGATGATATTTTAATCTCATGTCGATCATATAGAAGACCCTAGTGCCTAAAATATGGTTGAAGAGATAATCAATTTGAGGCATTGGATATCTGTTCTTGACTTTAATATGGTTCAACCCTCTTTAATCCATGCATAGATGTATGGTTCTATTTACGATCATGGAAAAAAGAATGGGAGAACCCCAAGAGGATATACTAGTCTGTATAAATCATTTGGCCTATAGATACTATAACTAATGCTTTATCCTCTAGATCTCAGTAGGATCCATTCTATATGGAGGAATGGAAATTGAAGGTACCCCTATAACAACATCTCTTGTAGTATCTACCACTATTTCAAGAGGTATGCCTATAAATTCATTGGGAAATATGTCCCAAAAATAAGCTAATGGAGGGAAATTATCTTGATGTAAACTGGGATCCTTCATGAAGATATTGGTGATCGGGGAAGTCACTCCACTGATCCTATAATGATCTAGTCCTACTCTACAAGCATGGACATCCCACTCACCCTTATATTGATAACTACTTCTATCTAGTGATGTAAACAATACACATTGGTGATAGAAGTATACAAAATAATGCTACTTAACCATCCAATCAATCCTATGAATGAAATCCAATCATATCAGAATGAGAATGAAGAGGTTCCTTAAGAAATGTAAACTTCTTAACTTAAGGGGATGGGACATACATTTGCATATTCCCTCTGACTGTATCCCCAACTGAGTATCTTTGGTCATTAAACCATACTAATATTGTATATCAAATTATAGTAATTACATGATTGATACTAAGATAAAAGAGTTTTAAGAATCATTATCAAATATTGAAGTCACTGTAGTAAATTCCACTAGAGTTTTACCTCATACTATAAATGGTCTTGTATCCTAAACCTCAGGTATCAGCTGTAGAGAATGCAATTGGAATGACCCATTAACCAATGAAATAATGGGACTACCATGATCAAAACTACTCAGTGGGTACTATTGGAGTCTAAGGGTATTTCTACCATGTCCATGACCTATTCCTGGTCTAATCCTACATGTGAAATTCCAACAACCTTCCTGGTGCGATGAAAAATAACGCACACCTAATGGTAGATCTAACACAGATACTTTTCCACTAAAATCTGGTGCAATGGACCCATAGAAATGGTTAATATTCTCCATAATACTACAAAACCATCACTCCATTTGGTAACAATCATAGTGAGAATTTAGGTTCCCCCTAGTAAATCTGGATTAGATACCATGGAGATATCAAAATGGGTACTCCAGTTGTCCCTGGCCTGATGAGAAACCATGAGGGAATGTTTCCTGCCAGTATGAGAACTATTGGCATGTCGTAACACTGATCCACAATGCTTAGTAATATTTTCGTCCCTATGGTTGTGATCAGTGATGTGATCTAGATTTAAAATTTTAGAAAAAGAACAAAGGAGAAAGTAATTATCCTTTGTACATTTGGTTTACTAGATCACATCCTCAAAGCATCTAGTACACGAACACTCTTCACTATCTAGAATCATTGAAAAGTGCTGCAAGTTCGTTAAATGTGATGAGAATTCCATAACTGACATAGAACCCTTATCAAGTTGAACGAACTCTCTAACACTTTTATCTCTCTACGTTTGGGGAAATAACTGGTTATATTAAAAAGTATTTATGTTAGAAAATATCATGTCTTTATTGGGATCATCCTGGGTAACCACATCCCACCAACTCATGGCCAAATCCCAATGCATGTATATAGAAAGCGTGATCCTAAACTATTGCTGCCTTTATAGGCACTTACAGATATATATAATGGATTTTATCCATTACTCAATAGCATATTAATCGCAGTCCACTGAGAAATTAGGAGGATGTTTCCACTGGAACAAGCGAGTCAAATCATCCATCAAAGGTGAATATTGGGGATCAACATCCATGGGATAAATCAGTTATAATAAACTATAAAAAACATGGGTTTTGGTTCCCAAATTAGGCACAATATGTCGATCCTCATGTGGAACTCCTCGAGGAAAAACTGGTGGCTCATGGCCTAGCACGTCTGGAGCATGATTGTTTCTATCTTTTTAGTATACGATATGAGGATGTCATGGTGAAATTATTATACAAAATCCATGGACACCATGTAGAACAATATTTAGGTAGATAGACAGAAAAACATAAGGAATATAAACAAAAAACATCTCACTACCCAAGGTATACGACCCCACTATCCACTTAATCGGAAAAGTAATGGTCTGTTATTAAGTATAAGATTCATTTCATTTTACATTTAATTACCAGTTTCACTCTTTTACCATTTATAAAAATGAAAAAGAGGGATATGGATGTTTATCCATTATATATTATAATTCATGTTTCACTTTATAATGGATAACCATTCCCATTGAATTAGTTAATATACACCCCATCAATGAAAATGACTCCCATTTATTTTCTACATAATGCCATGACCCAGTAAATTACTCATCCTAACCCACGAGGGCCCATAAACCTCCTCAATTGAGGTAGGTAATCACCCAATCACATCAAATTGTAATTAAATAATAATCAAACTATCACAGTATCACACAATAATCACATGCATATCAATAAATGCAATGAGTGAAATGCACATATAAAGCATAGAAATATTCATTACATGAGAATTATATATACCTAATATTAAGCATGTTATAATGTAACTTTCCCTCATATCACAAGGCCATGTATAGAAGAAATACTCAATCAGAATAATAATAATAATAACCACATCACATCATGTGTGCACCCAATGGTGAAATAATTTCAACAAGAATATGAAAAAACATAAAAATATATATTTTGGGTTACATTGATTTTACACCATGCTAGGGATTGTGACGCCCAAGAATCGCTTATTTACAATTCCAATAGAATTCCAAATCCTCGATCTATATTATCCAAATAGTGAGGAAAAAAGGGATCTTCATCTGATACCACTTTGTGATGTTCCAAACCTAGATGCCACTAAATAGGTTCTTCAATCCCAATGGGCCACATTAACTCATGCAAATCTCCCCAAATGCTAGAGGATTACGAATAGTAGGGAGGCCCTAGGGTGTGTCCATGGGGACACTATGCCCTCATTATCGATGATTGTCACCATAGATATGTATAAATAGATATATGTTGAGGAAGGAATATAAGTTAATAGTATAATTATATATACTAATTAATAAATATGGATAATAATAACCGAATCAACTAGAATAAATACTGATGATATTTCATGTAATTAGATAACTTGAAAACATGGATAAAAGGAAGAAGAAATAAAAAGATCCTCATAAGTATAAGGAAATCAAAAGACTATACCAATAATCTCGTGCTCCATCTCTATCATTTTATATCAAGATCCATCCTAAATAATAAGCAATCAACATATCAAATCTGTATGCTTCCCTTTTTCAAAATCAGCTCACAAGTAATCTTCATCGAGTACCAAATGACGCCTAATGATGGTTTGATATAAATCTCTGTGGGTCACCACCAATAGAGTCTATAATATCTGGCACATGTAATGGAATATAATAGTGTGAAATAATTCTTATATAATTTAAAATAGTAATATTTAACAAAATACCCATGTAATTTCTTTATCCCTCAACTGGTGTCTAAATGTGTAAGCAATAATTTATTTGATCATTATCTATTTATATCTATGTCACATGTTAACAATATTAAAGGTTCTATTATGTAAAAAGGATACCTGTAATGATATTTAATAATCCATTTCCAAGGTAATAACCATGTCAACATAGACCACAAGGGTCACTAAATCAGTAATAATTATACCTTGTCAATATGTAAGTGTGTAATCCAAGGAGCATAGTATATGGAATTACAAAATGAGATTCCTAAATTTTCCAAAAAGTTAATCCAAGGTAAAATAGTTATATGATATGACTAGGCCTGTTGGGATTTACCCATGGATCATAATTCTCAAAGATGATTCTTATGAGGGTATCCATGGAATCTAGTAGTACTACATGATGGTCCTACAACTTCATACAGGGCATACAATGTTAGAATATGATTGAATTCTTGGTGGGTCTCAACCTAAGAAATATGTATCCTTGAATTCAGAATGGGGTACTATAGAGATTAAGGCATTCCATCTGGAATACAAGGATAGATCGAGTTATGCCACTCCAATTTTTATAATGAATTCATTTATAATTATTTAGTTTAATACATTACCTTTCATTACTGTGACTAAGATAATTGATCATGAAACCATTTAACATAGTCATAATTAATTAATAAGCTCATTTGGTTAAAGTCATTCCATGCATTTGTGTGACCAGGCCAAGTGAAATCAAGTCATTCATTTAATCCATTTAAGGAATTTTAATAATCAAAATCTACTATATTACCGTTCATCAACATGGTAAGGGGTTCTACGATAATATAACATATTATTCAATTACAGTATAATGGTCAATCCATATACATAGTATACTGGTCCATTTCCATTTCATATAAGTTTATTAATTGAAGAAATTTCATTTGGAATGTATAGTTGTGAGAATACATGGTACATTCAATTATTCAATTCACAATGTAAAGTAATCCATTTTTATAGATAAGATTACACTTATAAAGATCATGCCAATTAACACACTAATGGTGGCTGAAAAGTATCAAATCACTAAAATGGAAATTATGGAATAACATCCTACATGGGATGGATGGAGTAGTGGGAAAATCACTAAAAACAAATCAAATATTTGGAAATAGCATTATTTTATGGTTTAAATGATTCTAAAAATGGAATTTAAATTAAAAAAATAATGCCCAATGAAATCGCCAAGAACTACAGGACAAATTCCAAAATCAACGAACATGAGAGATGAGTTACATAGAACCAAAAATTATCCCGAAAACTCTCCTCTAGTATCAAACAAGAATTTTAATTTTATCATAGTAGATCTTAGAAAAATGTTATAACACTCACACCTTGATAACTAGGTCAAAATCAAAATAGATGAATAATGTCTCCAACAGACTAAAGTACTTAACGTTTCACATCTAACATGATTTACATAAACTCCAATCAATCCTAAATAAAAGAAAATATATTTTTCCCCATCTTAGGCCTTCAAAAAGTTTAAAAATGTGAAATATGTAGGCTAATATCATGGGAAATTTGATTAGTGAAGAAGGATGGTATTACTTAGAAAATTAAGGCTAAAATGTAAAATTTTCCAAAATTTATAATGCTTACGATTTTTCCACTATGTTTGAAAAAATGTGCACAAACCATGAATTTTTACATAGACAAGAGGGGAATACCATACAGTTATGACACATAGTTAATAAACTATGGGTCAACTGTGCATGATGTCTCTACCAAAAAATGCAGACCATCTATATGATGAGATATAACAATGATTTCTAATAGGATAGTTTAACCTAACCTTGTGTCAAGTACATTTTCCCAAAAAATATGGGTTCTAGGATTCGAAAAATCCCGATATACCGTTCGGGCTATCAATAACCCACATGTAATCCATATTGTGTTTAAAAGACAGAATTAAACTGATATTCAAAGTAATCATACCTCAGTGAAAAACTGGGTTCTTACTACAATCCATGAAGTTAACAATGGGGTTCAAAAGTGTGAGGGTCTCTTTCCCTACCAATCAATATTGATTCTATGTAGATTAGGCAAAACATATTCCACTTATGGATCACTTTAAGGACCCCAATGAGAACATTAAATATGAATGGAAATTTAATATTTCATTATAAACTATATGTTTTACATTTTTTATCATCATCAATCACAAATTCATCAAATTAGTTATAATAGAAAATCGTAAATAGAATACAAGAAATCTAAAATTTTAAAATATACATAACTCATTCCTTAAAATAATAATTGATTTCAAAATACACATGATATCACCAATTATGAAAAATTACACATTCTTTTCAAAATGGAAAATCTTACTATAAATCCAACATTGTTTCTATAATTCCATTTAATGTTGAAGGAAATTATAATATATTTTCTAAAACATTAATCACATTTCCCAATTTTCAAAACAATTATCATTTAAAATCCATTACTAACTAATATTTATTCTTAAAACCTTTTTTAGAACATCACATAAGAGTATTTGAAAATTATTGTTCCCAAACCAAACATTTCATAGGTTTACAACATTTGGTAAATGAAAACTACTTTTAAAGATGTCAATAAAAACATGTTATATGAATTTTTTTTTTGAAATGAATATCAAATTAGAAATAAGGGATTAAATGTGAAATCAATAAATACGATGATGATGAATGTCACAACCCATTCCCTGGGGCCCGTGTCGTGACTACCCAAAACCTGACATCTATAGGCCACAGGCTGGAGACGAGCACCATAAAAGCATATGCCTAAAACCTAGAAGGCATTGCCTTATAACCTAAAAACATTCACAAACCAAGAACACATCAAGATACAAGCACAAGGTCAACTATATAGTAAATATGGTGAGTACAGTAAGTAAAGGGGAGAGAATACAAGCCCAACTAGAAAGTATAAGTAAATCTAAATATTGTTCCTGTGAATTCTGCAATGGATCCTACCTGAATGGTATGTACAGGTCTCAAACTACTTTCCCTGCGGTACGTCTTGTCTAATGGTCCACATCAGAGTAGCCTCTAGTCCTAGAACCCACATCCTCGATCAATGTGGTCCATCGTCTGTACAATACATAGTAAGGTGCAGGCATAGCTCACGTAGGGGTGAGTATAACAGTACTCAGTAGGGACCCCGAGATACCGAAAGGTCTCTTAGAATCCAAAAAGGATAATCCAAAAAGCAACACCTTAATCATAAAGAAAAAAAACAATTGTCAACCATACATGGGTATATGCCCACACATTTTCCTATGTTATCACGTATACCTATCTCGTTCTTTATGAAACACAAGGCCCAAATATTTTTCCAAAAGCACAACTGTTTCTCGAAGGAATGAATACCATGAAGGTAAAAACAGAAAGGTAATTACCTCAAAGGTAAGGCCACATAGAAGAATACAAAAATGTTATCACCACATATAAGTGTCCCACAAAGTTCAAGACAAAGCTCCCACTAGTTATAACTTAAGTACATATGTATATATGATTAGATGTATTACATGATCATCTTAATTTGTCAAGAATCTCTTCAGTTGACCAACACAAGATCTAAGATGACCCACATTGGATCTAAAGATAACCCACAAATGATCTGAATATGACCCACACAAGATCTGTAGGCGACACACATAGGATCGGTTGATGATAACCCACACATGACCCGAAGATTACCCACACAGGATCTGATGATTCTTTAGGTAAAGCCAGCCACAGAGTTCCCTTATTAAGCACGCTGGATTGTGGGAGGATCTTCTCCTCAAAACATAGGTCAAACATCCACTACCACAATCTATCATGAAAAAGTATCCCAAAGGACCGTCATGTCATAAGGGTCTCAATGCAATACGCGGTGCGTCAATCGAATGCCCAGTTATTAAGTTTTTAGTTTTTTGTCCCGATGTCGCAGTTGGATTCGGGTTCGATTCAACCAGTCCATACTCCAACATTATTCAGTACGCAAGTGGAGTATTAAAAAAGGCCATCTCAATCTAAGGATTATGATGCCGCAAATGGTCATCAAACGGACACTCAGTTCTTATAATATGTCCAAAAGGCGTATCTTAGTCCAGATGGGTCTGGGTCCAGTCCGGCTTGGCCTAGGGAAACCTGACCATGTTCCGGTCGCCAGACCCAGTTCGGGGAAAGCCGAATTGGGCCGGGTATAGTCAGGATGTACCGGACCGCGGCGGGCTCGTCCATCGGGACGACAGTTTGGCCCGACCCGCAAAGGGCGCAGGGCGGCCTGCTGGGGCGGCCTGTGGTACGAAGAACATTCTGGGTGGTCTATGTTGTGTCCCGTGGCTGGGGTGGCCCACCATGTAGGGGCTTCCCTAGCTTCCACCCAAGATTCTTGATCAGTCCAATTGGACCGTTTGGTTACGACCAATACGGAGGTGCCACATAGCGCCGCCTACTAGCACGTGGGACCCACTGGAGCATGTCCTGCTCGACGTGACGCTGTTGGCTTATGACTCTTCTATTAGCGAAAGTACATTAATGCTCCCACAATGGTTGGATGGGTGTCGGCCGCCCTCCGGGTGTGCCTCCACAACTCATCAGCCACTGCCTCCAACACCGATGACGCAGATGTGCACCACCCTAGCATCCGCTTTGCCGGCTAGCATGTTGGAAACCACCCTCCTCTGCCGTGGCCGACTAGCAGTGGCCTCCTTTGGTGGCATGGTTTCACCATCACCACCATCGTGGCCGTCTGGTGTGCTGGGCCCCACTATGAACCTTGCCTGTGTCAGTTGCATGCGTTAGTAGCCGGTGTTTTTGCGCTAGCGGGCATCCACGCGTCACCGAGTGAGATCTTGTTGACCGTTCTTCATTTTGAAGGCATCAATGTTCGTATCAGTATATTGTCATCGCATCAAGTCCATCAAGGTTGAGTTCCTCTCAACTCAATGTTTTTCCCACGAAGAAAACGTCAAAAAACTATGTCGTGGAGGGGTCGGGGGCAACATTCATTAGGCCCACACCTTCCGCGCTACACCAATAGTATGCGTATCAAGAAGATTTAATCAACATAAATTATAGAAGAAAAATCATGAACAAAACCTACCTCGATAGTTCATTTGGAAATGGAAAGAGAAATAAGTTGGAGACGATGAAGATGCTGACGTTCATCGCTCTTGCGACACGCTTTCAAACCACGCTCCAACCTTCGTTCAATGTTCTATATTTGGAGAGATGTTCGTTCTTCGTTGGAGCATTCAGGTTTATTCCACCATGTATTCTCCAACAAAAGTTCAGGAGGGTTTCCAACAAAATAAAAAAACTATGAGAGGTGAAGATCCCATTTTATTAAATTTATGTTATTATATTTTACATAACTATTAATGTCACTACATTAAAAGAGGGTTTCCATGTTCGGGTGTTCCCAACCACCTAATTAAAAAAGTGGTGGAGTGATTTCAAATAAAAATAATACTATAGTTTTTTTTATTCCTCTAAAAAATATGAGACTTCCAACTTCAACCATCGACATACTACGGTTGAAGTGATTGTCTCCTTAATTGATTATCAGAGTTTCGAGTTAAATCGTGTCCTCAGAATTCAATTCTAATCACCGGTTCAAATGTTACGAATTCACACCTTCACATTTACTGAACGTACCTTAAAGAAATTTAGGAAATTCAATCCGGCCACTCCAGGCCTTCGAATCACGTGACGTCAATTTTCCTAGACACGTAATATTTCTATATAAAAATAAAAATTACATAGAAAATTACAGGTCTTTATAATGAAAACCACATCTGTTATGATGATAACTTACATCACACATGTGAATTAACATATTATAAAATAGATAATATTCTATGTTTTTTATTAGGTTATAACTATTTAGTATTGGTCCTATTGGATGGTAAACATCACACTAACCTAAATACATTTCATTGGTGAATTTCAAGATCAGACACATCAATTTATATGACATTACCAGGCTTTGAAAACATCATGTGATTATAGAAATCTATCTATTCCAGTCCCAAAACTCATAAGAGATTTCCCAAATTAGTTATAGACTCATAAAGAATATAAATATAATTTGTCATCAAGAAACCAACTTCTCAAAAGAAATAATCTTATCCCCACATCCTTGGTAACTCATGTACCATCATGAAGCGGTGGTGATCAAGATCACTGTCAAAAACAAGCTATTTAGTCCCAACACATTATTAATCTCATTTCTACCATTAATAAACAAAAATTAAATACGGTATTTCATTGAAATGTTCTTCCTTTCCTAAAAAACATCCAATTTATACAATTTGAAACAAAAAAACCCATAATACCATCAAAATCGGAATCCGAGCCAATTTTCCACTAAGGAATATTAGATCATGAGAAATTTTTATAAGATTATGAAGTATGCACACACAAAATCAATTTAAAGCATGGTTTATGAGCTAAAAATATCTGCAGGATTCCATCAATTATTCTCTTCAATATCTATATAAGTTAACTAAAATATCCTATTATATGGTTACAATATAAATAGAATGAGGAATGGTTTTAAAATATAATTTTAAACATTTATAAAACATTTATCAACCCAAACCAATAAAACATGTCATTTAAAAACATTTAAAATAAACATTTTCATGAAATATTTTGAATAAAAAATCAATATATAATGTTAGGGAATAAAATAATGTAAAATATCTCTTGATATCCTAAGCTAAGCAAGAGTCACTATAATATAATCATGGTGAATATTAATAATAATAATATAAATCAAGAAATGAAAATCCGATTCCAATTAGTGTAAATGAACACTGTCAAATATCAAGATCAATTATACATATTTAATGGGTAGAACTAAGTTATCGTAGTGAGTCCACCGTAAAATAGATGACCAGTAATAATCATGACTAATCATCGGTCATACATCTAGTCTAAAGGGTCCCAATCAAACAAGTTACTTGAATCCCCTCTTTCCCGGAATCACATCAATATCCTAAACCTACCATGATTTCTATGGTTCCACTAGATTATGTGTGGGCCCACTATTGAAAAATATATCTATATTATCCCATCTAAAATTCTATTTTCACATGACTATTCATAAAATGTGAGTGATATAATCAAGTTATTGGGATCACACATGGATCCTATTCAATATCAATCATTGGATCATTCCATAAAATAAAATCTCATTCTCATCCCCAAACCCCCTTGAAGTAAATAATCAATTTTTAAACACTAAAAATTGTAGTTATATGAATAAAAAAAGTTTTAATAAGAGGTTAAAACATGTTATAATTTTTATAATGTGCTCATTATTCTATCAATCTTTATCACTTTTAATTAAAATCTCTTTTTAAAATTCAACATTAAAAAGGGAAATCATTCCTATTTCCTTTCATAAATTACACTATTAATACCAAATAGGACATTGAGTCAATAATTTGTTTAAAATAAACTCTAATTAAATCAAAGAAAATATTATAACATTAAATGGTTTGAATAAATTTCAAAACGTAGGTTTACAAAAACATTTCATGTGAATAAATCACCCATTTCAAATCATCAAAGATAATATATATAAAAAATAAGGGAAATTAATTCAAATACAGATCCTAGTAATTAAAAAAATTTAAATCAATTGAAACTATATTGAAAACAAAAAATATTTCATGTGATATCATTTTAATATTGAAATTTAATTTTAGAAATAAAATCTCAGGAAAAATCCCACAATTTCTCTAAAATATCCATCAACTATTCATTGAAAATAAATCATATAAAACATGGTGTTAAAAAATTCAACAAAATGTGACATATATCAAGATAGTATCCATTAATGATAACTCAATGATATTTTTATTTGAAAAAGTATCCAAGATGATTTTATCGGTGAATTAACAATCAATAATTATATAAAATTTAATAGAAGGAGGAAAATATCTACAAATTATCCTGAAAAGAATGAAATAAAAAATAAAAAAAATTATAGAAACACCTACATGGAAAATTTGATATCTAACCAATATAGATCTAAGAAGTTCCTCCTCTGATGGGAGTCACAGAATCATGGAAGTGTGATATTGAGAAAAGATAGAAAAGGCCCTAGATCCACAATTCAACATCAATCATTCAAGATCCAATGAATTATATAACCATCATATCCTCTGGAAAGATGGATCCAAAATAAAATTATTAATACCATACTATGAAGAAATGAACTCATGAGGAGAGGATCATCACTTCAATCCATCAATAAATGAGTTTGAAAGAGTTAGAATGCCTATGGATGGCTTCTATAAGCCAATGTATCAAATTAGTTTCTTGTGTGTATGTTTGGGGTTAGTTAGGTGGTTTTTGATTTTAATAAAAAAATTTGGTGCATTAAAACTATAGTGCCCCAGGATTAAACCATACTTAATATTGAATTAAATGAATAATTCACATTGAGTATCTTTTCACGGTTTAGCGTTTTATAGAATTAGGACATAACTATTACATCTCAAAAGATTACAAAGTAGAAACCTCAACTAAGATTCCATAAAATAAAAACTCTTAAAAGGAAACATGTCTAGTTCAATGTTTTAGATAGCATGACTTTCCCTTGATCCCATCCTTGACCCTATTCCACATTAAGTCCTGTGAAAAACATTTCAAAAAAACTTGGGGTGAGCATAAAGAGCTCAGTAAGGGATAAACAATGAATGAAAACTGTTAGTTTTTTAAAACAACAAGTAAACCATGTATACTTTATCAAAGTAATACTTTCCACCTTTATGAAGTAGTAAAAACTCTTCAATGAATAAAAGATCATCACTTACCCTTTTGTGACCAATATATTACCATAAAACCCATATAAAGATCACATAACATATAAAGGTAACTTGGGACATAAACATACTTAAATGGAATAACCATACGGTCGACTTCCACACATATCACTTAATGGAATAGCCATACGGCCGACATCCATACCCAATGCATTGGAGTTTATAACGTAACCACCCGTCCTGGTATTCATGGAACCACCCGTCATATGGTTTATCACTTAACCACCCATGAAATGTCCAAGTACCATTATAAAATCATAAGACATAAAACAAATATAATGGAAAGAAAAAATTTCCACACATTGATCACAATGTATCACATAAATATATTGACATAAAAAATCCATCACAAAAAACCATTTTCTATACCAAAATACATGAAAGAGTATATGGTATTTATTTCATTTTAAAAACATTACGGCTTGTTGAGGAAGCCAAAGACCAAATAATACTCACGGCGGCGGAAAATGTTGTTGTCACCGCGTACGTTAAAAAAAACATTCCTTTTTGTCATTTAGTAAAATGCTTCATAGAAAAAGATTCCCTTCTGTATAAAAGTAAAATTAAAAGGGGTTTATACACCGTATAAAATAAATTTGTTTATAAAACGAAAAAAGCCTCAATGAAAGGAGACTGAGATGAAGTCCTTTACCTCGGGCCCGACTTGACTCGATCGTTCTTTAATGTCCTGAATAATAAACTTGAGTTAATTTCTACTTTCTTAATAACCTTTTTCATGTTCATTGTTACTTTTATATCACTTATTATCATGTTATAAACATTATGTAATCATTTTAGTTAATAATTATTATTTTGTCGATACTTGGTTCTTCCGTCGAAAGTGGACTTCTTACAATTACATGTTGTTCGTGTGGTCAAAGGTTCATTATATCCAGAATGATATTCATGATTTGGATATAATATATATCCATCATATACATGTATTTATAAAATTACATAACCATTTTGAGGTAAGAAATGATATGCACCGTTCATGGAGACGGTAAGCCGTACGTCCGCATGAAAGCTACTTTCATTAATATATCATACTTTAATGGAGTGAAATCATAATGAAAAAAGGTATATTATAATTCCAGTATAATATCATATATAATATCATTAAATCCATCATTTATACGTCCCACATATGGCATTAACGAATCAAATCACTTTGAGGAGGCGGTAGTCCGCACTTCCTAAAATGAAGATATCGCGTATACCCATAATAGAAGCCATAAAGGAATGCCATAAATGAAAAATACAGAAGCTTAAGGAAAACATAAACATATTATATATCATATATAAATATAGTGATATATTAATGGCCACCTTTGAAGGTGTTAGAAAAATATTGAACAATCATCGTTTCGTGAGGCAGAAATTCTCCATCCACAGAAACTGTATGTTCTTTAACCATTACCTGTAGGTGTGTGTTAGTGTATCTCTAATGCTTCTTATAACAAACTCCATGTATATTGATGATACTGGAGTTGTTACAACATAAATGAATAAAAAGAGTTTAGGGGGTTGGAGAAGAAAAATAAAACAAAAGAATACAAGTGAAGACATTACCTTAAAATCGGGTAACTCTATTAGAATTGAGCTCAAAGGCTTCCTTGGGAAGACTTATTCCCAATTTTAGGCTTCTAGGAGTTATAGAGGTATTTGTAGAGACAAAATGGAAAGGGTTTGGGTGATCCAAAGGCTTTGGAAGTGTGGTTAAGGAGGTAGATATGGGGGCCTTTTATAAGAGGAGAGGAGGGGCACTTTTGGAATGTTACAAAATGATACATTATTTTCAAATGGGTTTCGTATTTTAAAGGTCCCACATTGATAAATTATGAGGAAAACGTGATATGGGTTCGAAATATACTCATCCAATAGGTCTTTGACAAGTGTAAGTTATAATTGTAACATTATCGTTTCATTTTATTTAAGTCCTTTATTAATGAGGTAATCGCTCCATCATGATGTCATAAATAATTTAATTTATTTAATTTCAAAAAAATATGAAAAAAATACTATGATGTGGGAAATATTGTTAGCTTTCCAATGAATATTTATAGTCCAAAATTTCATCTAAGTAGTGAAAATAAAAAAAGTTTTACTCAGGTGATACATTCTTTGTTATATTTACTTTCATTAAAAAAATAAAATGATAAAAGTCACTTTCACACAAAAGTGATTCCATGGGGTCCCCAAGTTTGGAACAAGGCATCCCATGGTCGGCCATGATATAACCAGTAGCATTAGGACACATGTTGGTGTCATTTTTTATTATTATGATATTATTTTATTATCCTTAACTACCCGATTACTAATTAATCAAGATAATTAAAGAAAATTACCGTCGTTACTATTCATAATGTCCAAATTCAAAAGGGTCTTGATTACATAACTTGGACCTTCTGGTTCCAAATATGTAATCAATTTTACCAAATTCCTAACATAGAAATTTCAATAATTTATTTAAAAATAATTCCCGTTGTCAAAACAAATAGCGGTTTTTTTAAACAATATCTATGAAAAGTTTGGCATTAGATTATGCCCAATTCCAAAGTGAAATTAATCCTAATGACCACCATTGGATTAAATGGTAAAAATATATTCAAATTACACTTTATGACCAATTAAAAATATAATATATCCATAAAATTAAATTAGATTAAAAACCAGTTTTGATGTAAAATGCAGTATTTTTTCACTATTCATTAAAAAATGAACATTATAAGAAAAAAACCAAAAATTTATCCAATGTAAATTTAAATGTCCCAATCATAAATAATATGATTATTTTGAAAAATAGATATTATAAAATTTTCAAAATATTGATTTAAAAATGGGTTTCCATCACAAGGCAGTAAAACAATATTTTAAAAATATCAGTGTATTCCATGCTTAAGATTGGATTTATTCTCATTTTAAGCCTCTAAAACACTATATAATTCATAAATAGACATAGATAAAAATATATTTTATTCATTACTTACTTTGGATGTTACATCCTTCCCCCATTTAGAAAATTTTTCCCCTGCAATTTATTTACTTATCGAATAAGTGGGGGTATTTATCCCTCATAGCATTTTCAGATTCCCATGTTGCCTCTTCAACCATATGGTTTTTCCACAAAACCTTTACTTGGTGAATTACCTTATTTTTCAACACTTGCTCTCTTCGGCCAAGAATCTGGACTGGTTGTTCTTCATAAGAGAGATTCTCTTCCAACTGAACTACCTCTGGGCTCAAAAAATGATATGGATCTGGGATATACATTCTCAACATCGAATCATGAAAAACATTGTGTACCTGAGATAAACTCGGAGTTAAATCCACTCTGTAAGAAACTGATCAAACTCTCTCCAGAATTTCATATGGTCCAATGTACCTTGTACTTAGCTTTCATTTCTTATCAAATCGCATCACACTTTTCCATGGTGAGACTTTGAGAAAAACATGATCACCTACCTCAAAAGAGAGATCATTCCTCCTGTTGTCCGAATAACTCTTCTGCCTGCTCTGAGCTATTCTCATGTGTTTCGGTATTAACTGAACTTTTTTTGCCAACTCTTCTACCAATTCTGGTCCCATTAGCTTCCTTTCACCCACTTCATCCCAGAAAGCTGGAGTTCGACACCGCTTCCCATATAACGCCTCAAATGGTGCCATCTATATACTGGAATGAAAACTGTTATTATATAAAAACTCAACCAAAGAAAGATGTTGGTCCCAAGTTCCCTGATAATCCATAGAGCCAGCTCATAGCATATCCTCCAAGGTCTGAATTGTTCATTCTGACTGCCCATCTGATTGCAGATGAAAAGCTGTACTAAAATTTAATTCAGTACCCAACGACTTCTAAAGGTCTTTCCAAAAGTTACAAGTAAACCTAGGATCACGATTAGATACAAGGGAGAGGGGAACTCCATGAAACCTGACTATTTCTTTAAGATACAATCGAGAAAGTTGATCTAGAGAGAATGTATCTTGAATAGGAAGAAAATGATAAGATTTAATCAATCGATCAATAATAACACAGATTTCATTATTACCTTGAGATGTCCTTGGTAATCCAACAACAAAGTCCATGGATATATTTTCCCATTTCTACTCTGGCACTGGTAATGGATGAAGAATCCCTTTCGGTAACTGCTGCTATTCTTTAACCTGCTGATAAGTCAAACACTTCAGAGTAAAATCAGAAATATCTCTTTTCATTCCATCCCACCTGTAATACTCCTGCAGATCTCTGTAAATCGTAGTACTACCAGGATGAACTGAAAACGGGGAAATATGATCCTCACATAACAACTCATTCTTCAACTGTGAATCAGTAGGCACACATAATCTCTTCCCAATCCTCAAAACACAATCATTATCAATGTTGAATTCATGAAACTTACCCTTCTGAACCAGATCTAACTTTTTCTGCAACTCACTATCTTGCTTCTGTGCTTGCTCGATTCTGTCTGATAGAGAAGATTTCATAGATACCCGAAATAAAACAGAAGAACATCCTGCACCAAAAACTTCTATGCCAGAGTTAATCAAATCCTTAACCAAAGGATCACCTTCCAAACACAACATTGTTAATGAAGCATTACTTTTTCGACTCAGAGCATCATCCACTTTATTTTCTTTTCCCGGATGGTAATGAATTGTACAATCATAATCCATGATTAATTCCAGCCATCTCCTCTATCTCATGTTCAACTCTTTCTAAGTGAATATATACTTTAAAATTTTTTGATCAGTATATATTTCACACTTTACTCCATACAAATGATGCCTCCAAATTTTTAAAGCTAAAACAACAACAGCTAATTCCAAATCATGTGTAGGGTAATTTACCGCATGAGTTTTCAATTGACGTGAAGCATAAGCAATTTCCTTATCATTCTACATAA
This sequence comes from Viscum album, assembly GCA_963277665.1. NCBI lineage: Eukaryota > Viridiplantae > Streptophyta > Magnoliopsida > Santalales > Viscaceae > Viscum > Viscum album. Next base: position 2,096,938,784 of record OY728159.1, on the reverse strand, counting down.
GGACACAACCAAGTCCCTTCAACGAAGCATCACTGTATATAACAAAATCACCATTCCTGGAAGGAAGTTCCAAAACTGGAGTTTTCACCAATCTTCTTTTCAACTCCTGAAAACAATCATCACATTATTTTGTCCAGATAATCTTAACACCCTTACGAGTTAGCTCAGTCATTGGACTAGATAACCGTGAAAAATTTCAAACAAACCTTCGGTAATAGCCCGCAAAACCAAGGACGCTACGAATCTCAGTTACATTTGTGGGTCTTGGCCATTCTTCAACAACCTTTTTCTATGCAGGATCAATAGTTATCCCATCTTTAGAAACAATGTGACCAAAGAAAGAAATTTGATGCAACCAAAACTCACACTTTCTGAATTTCCCATGCAATTTCTTTTCATTCTAGGTTTGAAAAATAACCCTTAAATGACTTTCATGCTCTTCTTTACTTTTAGAAAACACCAAAACATCATCGATGAAAATAACCAAAAACTTATCCAAGAACTCATGGAAAATTCTATTCATAAGGTCCATGAATACAGCCGGTGCATTGGTTAACCCAAAAGGAATAGCTAAAAATTCATAATGGCCATATCTAGTATGGAACGCAGTCTTCGAAACATCTGCTTCTTTTACTTTCAACTGATGGAACCCCGACCTCATGTCAATCTTCGAAAAATATTGAGCTCCCTGGAGCTGATCAAACAAATCTTTGATATGAGGCAAAGGATACATGTTCTTAACAATAATATTATTCAAGGCTTTATAATCAATGCAAAGTCTCATTGAGCCATCTTTTTTTTAACAAACAAGATAGGAGCACCCCATGGTGATGTGCTAGGTCGAATGAAACCTTTATCTAATAACTCATGCAATTTATTCTTTAACTCTAAATGTTAAACTTGAGCCATTCGATAAGGGGGTTTTGAAATTGGCTTAGAATCAGGAACTAAGTAAACAGTAAATTCAACTTCCCGATCATGAATAATACTGGGCAACTCATCAGGAAAAACATCAAGATACTCATTTACCACTGACACATCATTAATCTGAATAGTTCCTTTATTTTCAACAATATGTGCAAGGTAACATTCATTTCCATCTTTTACTGGTTTATTAAATTCCTGATATGTTATCAAAACCAAGGGATCATTCTTTTACACAAACTGAAAATATTCCTGAAATGAAACCATTTTAGCTCTGCAGTCAATCTTAGCATGATAAACAGAAAGCCAATCCATGCCCAAAATAACATCAAACTCTACTAGAGGCAAAAAAATATGGTCTGCAGGTAGATTCTTTTCTCACACAAGGATATGAAGGTTCTTATAATTTCTTTTTGTCTCAACGTTCCCTCAGGGTGTTTTTTCCATAATATCAGGATTCATATCTTGAGATGGGATTTCCAATTTACTAGAAATATTTTCAGAAATGAAAGAATGTGTAAACCCTAAATCAAACAACACATTGGCATAATATGAACATACAAACAGTGTACCTGATACTACTTCATTCGATGGTCTAACAACTGCAGAAGTGGTTACAAAGGATTTCACCACACCTTTCTTCTTGTAGTCTGGCTCCTTTCCCCCAATTTAGTTCTTAGTTAGACACTCATTTTCATAATGACCCATTTCATTACACTGAAAACATCTTACTGCTGGCTTTTCATTTCATGCTTGATCATCTTCCTTACAGTTATGAGTAGTATGACCTAACTTACCACACCGAAAGCACTTCCCAGACATGGATAAACATTCTCTAGGATTCATTTTACCACAATTCTCACAGGATGGATATTTGGTTTTCTTACCTCCTTGCTTCATTGATGAATTTTTCCCCTTTTCTTGCCAAATGGACCTCTTATTCTGTTGTTTGTCAAAGATCACCTGATCATCGGAAAACTCCATTTCCATCTTCTCCGCACAGCGAACAAGTATTTCATAACTTTTGAACTCACGAGAAGCTAAAGCCCTTTGATACTTTGGCTTTATCCCTGAGTAAAAATGGTTGAATTTACTATCAAGATCTCATATGAATTTTGGAGCATACATTGCCAGTCAAGGGAACTTGACTTCATAAGCAGTCACTGAGTCATCCTCCTGCCTCAATTCTAGGAATTGTTTTTTATCCTAAGACGAACCACCTTAGGAAAATATTTCCCAAGAAAAATACCCTTGAATTCATCCCAGTGAAGATCATCAATCTCATCACTATCCCTAATATTTTTCACCATCGACCACCACTGATCAGCTTCACCTTCAAAATCGTAAAAAACAAGACTAACCTTTTGATGTTCTGAACACCCCATGGCATCAAAAATCTTCTCTAGTGCTTTAATCCACCCTTCAGCTAGCACGGGGTCGGATGATCCTCTGAATGATGTGGGATGTTGCCTCATGAAATGTTCCACCACTGACATGTCCCTTTGCAGTTGATCTGGATGATCTCGTGCATGGAAACCACCACCATTTATAGCCTGAGTCATCTGTTCCATCACCGAAAAAAACTGTTCAGTTCCAATTCTGACCATCTCAGGTTGCTGATTTGGATGGTTGTCTTCCCCCTGATGTCGTCCCAACATAGCTGCTTTGTTTCCTATACGGAAAACCATTGTGAACACAGAAATATCTTAGGCTAAGCAACATGATAATATTGAAATGCTATATCATTTCATTCATACCAAAAATTAACTTATAATTTAACACTTTTTTAACTCCTAAAGTTCTCTAAACCGACCATTGATACCAACTATAGGGCACCAGCCTTAAACCGTACATAATATTGAATTAAATGAATAATTCACATTGAGGATCATTTCATGGTTTAGAGTATTAGTGAATTACAACATAACTATTACATCTCAAAAGATTACAAACTAGAAACTTCCACTAAGATTCCATAAAATAAAAACTCTTAAAATGAAACATGTCTAGTTCAATGCTTTAGATAGCATGAAATTCCCTTGATCCCATCCTTGACCCTATTCCACATTAAGTCATATGAAAAACATTTCAAAAAAAACTTGGGGTGAGCATAAAGAGCTCAGTAAGGGATACACAATGAATGAAAAGTGTTAGTTTTTCAAAACAACAAGTAAACCATGTATACTTTATCAAAGTAATACTTTCACCCTCTATGAAGTAGTAAAAAATCTTCCATGAATAAAAGATCATTACTTACCCTTTTGTAACCAAAATATTAACATAAACCCCATATAAAGATCACATAACATATAATGGTAACTTGGGACATAAACATACATAAATGGAATAACCATACGGTCAACTTCCACACATATCACTTAATGGAATAGCCAAACGTCCGACTTCCATAACCAATGCATTGGAGGTTATAACGTAACCACCCATTCTGGTATTCACGGCACCACCCTTCATATGGTTTATCACATAACCACACGCCAAATGTCCAAGTACCATTATAAAATCATAAGCTATAAAACAAATATAATGGAAAGAAAACATTTCCACACATTGATCACAATATATCACATAAATATATTGACATAAAAAATCCATTATAAAAACCATTTTCAATACCAAAATACATAAAATAGTATATGTAATTTATTTCATTTTAAAAACATTACTGCTTGTTGAGGAAGCCAAAGACCAAATAATACTCACAGTGGCAGAAAAGGTCGTTGTCACCGTGTACGTTAAAAAAACATTCCTTTTTGTCATTTAGTAAAAATCTTCGTAGAAAAATATTCCCTTCTGTATAAAAGTAAAAGTCAAAGGGGTTTATACACCGTATAAAAGAAAGTTGTGTATGAAATGAAAAATCCCTCAACAAAAGGAGATTGAGATGAAGACCCTTACCTCGGGTACGACTTGACTCGATCGTTCTTTAATGTCCTGAAAATTAAACTTGAGATAATTTATACTTTCTTAAGAACCTTTTTCACGTTCATTTTTACTTTTATATCACTTATTATCATGTTATAATCATTATGTAATCATTTAAGTTAATAATGTTTGTTTTGTCGCTACTTGGTTCTTCAGTCGAATGTGGACTTCTTACAATTACATGTTGTTCGTATGGTCAAAGGTTCATTATATCCAGAATGATATTCATGATTGGTATATCATATATATCATATATATCCATCATATACATGTATTTATAATATTACATAATCATTTAGATGTAAGAAATGAAATGCACCATTAATGGAGACGGTAAGTCGTACGTACGCATGAACGCTACTTTCATTTCTGTCTCATAATTTAATAGAGTGAAATCATAATGATAAAAATTTATATTATAATTCCAGTATAATATCATATATAATATCATTAAATCCATCTTTTATACATCCCACGTATGGCATTAACGTTTTAAATCACTTTGAGGAGGCTGTAGTCCCCACTTCCTAAAATGAAGATATCACATATACCCATAATGGAAGCCATAAAGGTATGCCATAAATGAAAAATACAGAAGATTAAGGAAAACATAAACATATTATATATCATATATAAATATAGTGACATATTAATGGCCACCTTTTAAGGTGTTAGAGAAATATTGAACAATCATTATTTTGTGAGGAAGAAATTCGCCATCCATAGAAACAGTATGTTCTTTAACCATTAGATGTAGGTGTGTGTAAGTGTAGCTCTAATGCTTATTATAACAACATCCTAGTATATTTAAGATACTGGAGTTGTTATAAAAGAAATGAATAAATAGAGTCCATGGGGTTGGAGATGCAAAATAAAACAAAAGCATACAAGTGAAGACATTACCTTAAAATCGGGTAACTCTCTTAGATTTGAGCTCAACGGCTTCCTTGGGAAGACTTCATCCCAATGTGAGGCTTCTAGGAGTTAGAGAGGTATGGGGAGAGACAAAATGGGTAGGGTTTGCCCGAGACAAAGGCTTTGGAAGTGTGGGTAAGGAGGTAGAGGTGGGGGCGTTTTATAAGAGGAGAGGAGGGGAACTTTTGGAAAGTTACAAAATGTTACTTCATTTTCAAATGGGTTTTGGATTTTAAAGATCCCACATTGAGGTATTATGAGTATAAGGTGATAAGGGTTCGAAATATACTCATCCAATAGGTCTTTGAAAAGTTTACGTTATAATTTTAAAATTATCTTTTTATTTTATTTATGTACTTTATTAATGAGGCAATCACTATATCATTATGATGTCATATATAATTTAACTTATTTAATGTCTAAAAATTATGAAAAAATTACTATTATATAGGAAATATTTTTATCTTTCCAATTAATTTATATATTCCAAAATATCATCTTATGTTGACAAAATTAAAAATGTTTTACTCAGGTGATATATTCTTTGTTATATTTACTTTCTTTAAAAAAATAAAAAGATAAAAGTCACTTTCACACAAAAGTGATTCCATGGGGTCCCCAAGTTTGGCACAAGGAATCCCATGGTCGGCCATGAGATAAAAAGTAGCATTAGGACACATGTTGGTGTCATTTTTTATTATTATGATATTATTTTATTATCCTTAACTACCCGATTACACATTAATCAAGATAATTAAAGATAATTACCGTCTTTACTATTCATAATGTCCAAAAACAAAAGAGTCATGATTACATAATTTGGGCCTTCTGATTCCAAATATTTAATCAATTTTACCAAATTCCAAACACAAAAATTGCAATAAATAATATAAAAATAAATCCTGTTGTCAAAACAAATAGCGGGTTTTTTTGAAACAATATCTATGAAAAGATTGGCATTAGATTATTCCCAATTCCAAAGTGAAATTAATCCTAATGACCACCATTGCATTAAATGGTAAGAATATATTCAAATTACACTTTAAGACCAATTAAAAATATAATCTAACCGTATAATTTTATTAGATGAAAAAGCAGTTTTGATTTAAAAAGCAGTATTTTTTCACTATTCATTAAAAATAAACATTGTCAGAAAAATACCAAAAATTTATCCAATGTAAAATTAAAAGCCCCAATAATATATAATATGTTTATTTTGACAAATAGATCTTATAAAAGGTCAAAATATTGATTTTAAAATAGTTTTCCATCAAAAGGCAGTAAAACAGTCTTTTAAAAATATCAGTGTATTCCATACTTAAGATTGGATTTATTCTCAATTTAAGCCTCCAAAATACTATCTAATTCATAAATAGACATAGATAAAAATATCATTTATTCATTAATTACTTGGGATGTTACAAAAACCACATTGAATGTTTTCTTAGTTTAGGTCACATGGTTATTACTAACTGTGCACCTAAAATTCAATAAAATATAGAGATGCTGGAAAAGCTACAAAGATAGGTTGCATGATTGGTATTACTATCCACCAACTATGTGACCCCCTTCAGTAAAGGTAACATGGTACAAATAATCATAAAAAACCATGTGAATACTATTTCTACCTACCTAAGAACTATAAATATTATAGCGTACAACTAAATGGTATGTCAAAACAAGCAAAAACGGTGAAAAACACAAAATTCATTAATAAAAGTATGAAAAAAACAAGAAAAAACCCTCGAATATGTCCAATATTTGGATGTATAAATAAATGTGTAAAAAAATAGTTAACGGTATTTTACATAAGTAAATTACTTTATATTAATTTTATAGATAACATAAAATCAGGTCATTTACAAAGATAAAAATACTTGGAATATGGGGAAGTCCCCACTTAGAATTACATAGAAAAGTTATTTAATTCGATAGAAATTTCAGGCACAATGCATGAAATTGATATATAGGGTTACATTATTTTACAATCGTTAATTGAATATTATACTATTGGTAATAATTATTACCTATTTTATTCAAGAAGTAATAGAAAATATTTATCATTTATCTTCACTTTTTTTGATCTCACATGAAGTATTTATTAATTACAAATATTTTTTTTCATTTAGATAACTATGGAATGAGTTTGAAAATTTTATAATATAATATAATATTTTTTTCAAATATTGTGTATTTTATAGATCCATGTGAAAGAATAAATAATTTATTAATAAAATGAATATAAAATGATAATAATTAATTTTTATATAATAACATGCGACCCTTTTGCATATTAATAAGAGAACATAAAATGATGAAATTATTTAATAATTCTTCTGAATGATATAATAATAATAAATGATGTGTGATCAATTTTAGAATGTTTTGATGATGATTATTTTTTATGAGGAACCAATAATTAATAAATATTTAATAATAACCATTAATATTATCAATAAAATACACAAAAACATCATTATGATGGGGTACAGATGAGCTGTGTTGTAGATAGGTTTTCAAAAAAATTTATAGAAATTCAATGATTGATGTAACCCTTGATAATTATTACTACCTTTTTAGGAACTCAGATTTATGAATGGTACACCATCAAAGTCTTATATTCAATTGATGATATATAATTTATATGAATAAATGTATAGTATTATTTTAAATAATATCTTATAATATAATGTATTATTTATGGTTTTATGATGTGTTTATAATAATTCACTTGTTTTGATTCATTTGACTACAGTATTTATATTACAATATGAATAGCCATTTCTTATTACAATAATTATCACCTAAAACATTAAATTTTTTGTGTTGATATTTTTATTTATTAATTCCAAAAAATATGATGGGATTTACTTTTTCCAATGAGTTGAACATAAATGCTTGTGATTTATATTTAAAAATTTAAAATAGGAATTTATAATGTTTGATAGTGGTGTGGGTAGAGATTCAATATAGGTTATTCTTTAGAGTTCATGAAAATTATATTCTAGTTCTATATTATGCATCAATTAATTATATATTCCAAATAATTTTTATTATTCATATTTTTATTTATTACATTGTGTTCATTTATATTGAGTGTGTGAAGCTTGGTTCAATATTACCTGAATCCATGCATATTTGATAAATGTCATTGGATTTTAATTTTACATTATAATATATTCATAGTGATTGTTATAGTTTTAATCTGAAATAATTCTTCACATTTTGTGTGTTCCCATTTATATGCTATTTCATAGCTCCTAACTTATTTTTATTGGATGATAGTTGAACTATAAATATTATGATTTACCTGAGAGATTTTCATGTTATTTTATGTCATTCTACCATGGTATCAAAGTAGGGTTGTTTTAATTATAATATTTTTAGTTATCATATATTAGGGTTGAATTTTAGTATAAATAAGTAGTTATTAAAAAATTAAATCGCAGTATTTTACGATGTGGAACTCAACTATTGGTGGTTCATATAACATATAATTATAAAATGACATTCATAAAACTATATCATATATAGGTTTTTATATAATTTACATAATGGAATAACAAGGATTCTTTATACATCATATACTATCAATTAGGCTATTAATTTTAAATACTATTTAATATTTTATGGGTTTTATTCTCTCATATTAATTTACAAGAGTTTTTATTGATATGTATTAAATATTCATTATCTATTTATTATAAATGAAAACATAATTTATAATTCTTTGTTAAATTAGTATTCATTAATGATAATGTAATACTATAAAATAAATAGTATAATAATAAAATACATCATCTATCATTATATATTCTATTTATGGTTATGATATTTATGGGGTGTTTACCAATAGTGCTGTTTATGAGTGACCATCACCATTAATCATAGTAAGAGAATATCTCATTCTAGAGTATGAGATAAATAATATAAAATAGGTGTTAATGAGTTTTATTTCTAGTGGCCTTTTATTATTAATATTTATATATATAATTTTTTGGGGATTTATTATAGGTAGTAACTTGAAATATATACATATTGAAGAATCTATTTGATAAAAAACTAATACACTATATGTGTCTCATTCATGTCATAGCTAATAACTGTAAAATAGATATTTTGAATCAAAATGAGGACATATTATCATTTGATGAATTCTAGATAGTATTCTAAATTATTTATTACTTATTGAACACGATGGAAGTATAACCCTAACATATATTTGTTTTTTATCAATGTGACATTATCATTTTTGTGAATGGGAATTGTATGATTTATATATATATATAAATATGTTATATAATCATATATTGTGATGTGAAATTTTAATTGGTCATTTATTTTAGTATATATAACATAATGATAATTAGGTAGGAGATATGACATATTATTTTCCCAATATCCAAAAATTATTATGAGGAAAAAATCGCATGAGTAATTTTCAAGGAAGGTTATAAATTTAATAATATATGAAACCATGTCATACTCAATAAATATTATATAAATTATAGTTGTCTAAGACTAATTAATACAACTTATTATCTATGAAATAATGAAATATTCATCAAATATTATATAAATAGTTGGGATAAGTAAAAATAAGATCATAAGTGGTATAACGATTATATAGGTTCTTTTAATAAAGTGTTTATGGTAGTATTTCCTCTATAGTTACTATGTACTAATAATAAATAACTCATATTTATATTTATATAGTAAAATAACTAGGGTTGATTTATAAAAGGAAACACACTAATCAAAGACCCAATTTTGGAGGAAACTATTTTTTATAAATGATTGGAATCAATATTCACGTATTTCGAGAATATATACTGCATTTGTTTATTTATTTTAGTTCAGAAGTAATTTTTGACTATTTTAACACACCACCATTTTATATAATTTTATTTTATAGTAGATATGTTTTTAATATACATCGAGTATTGAGTTATACTTTTAGTGAAATCATAAAGTATATTAAATAATATATATATATACATATATTTAAATGATGTTATAATGTTTTTGGTGAGGCTTGATTCACTAATAGAATTATACACTTATAAAAATGAATATTTTTAATTTTATTTATGTTATTTTTTATAAATATCAATTTAATATAATGATACTTGATCAAGTATGTAACAGATTTTTTGATTGGTTTAATAAATATTTTACTATTTTAAGGATTATTTTTTATTTTTATGAATTTTTGAATGTGATTCTTTAATAATATATTATATTTTCTCTCTAATTGGTAGTTTATTTTGGTAATGAAATTCTTTTGAAAGACATTCCCACAAAATTATTAATATTTCTTATTTGAACATTTTTATAAATATTCATCTATCACTAAAAATATTATTTCTAATTAAGATATTATATATACTAGATACATGGTTAATATTAAATAACAAGTGATATAAATTCATAGTGTAAACTAATTGTAGAGGTTTATTGTTAGTGATAAGTAGGAATAATTCATATTTTGGGATCTATTTGATAGAAATTTAAATTATCATAGTATGAGTGAAGCATTTATTTAATATCTAATTTTATTATTTAAATATACGGATTTATTATAATTTTTTATTCTATAAATATAATTTTAGAATTCAAAATTTAAATTACATAATGATATATAATTTAGGATTACAGAAGGATGATAAATATAGAAATCAATTTAAAAATGCAAAATAATAATTTGTTCTTGTTTCTTTTATAATCATTTAAAATGAAGAATATAAATATTTTAATTGTATATATATGTATTGAAGACAAATATTTTTTGCAGGGCTTATATGATTAAAATATGTATTTAAATTTTACATAAAACATTATTATTCAAAAAATAATCATATCACTATATCTGTCACCTTTGTGACATTGATATAACACTTTGTTCTAGGTGTAAATTAATGGGTAAAATATGGGTTGTTATATGTTTGAATCCATAAAAGTGGAGTGTAATATTTAATAAATGCGTGAATTATATATATTTCAGGTTCCAAGATAATATTGATAAATCCTTAATAAATTTATCTAATAAAAAATTATAAAATTATAATAACATGAGATTTGATTAGGTATGTAATTTTGATAAGATAAACCTATATTACTAAAATATTTCATGATAATTAGAGAATTGATAAAATACATTTCATTTTAAAAAGTTAACACAATCAAATATTCAATAATTTATAATTATTTGAATTATTTCTCTATCATGTGATTTTATGAATTCTTTTTGAAACAAATATAATGATTATTCATGAGGAAATATAAAAATCTATTATATAGGATTTGGATTGTTTAGTAAATGATATATTTTTTTTTATTTTATTTTTATTTATAAATTTCATTAAAATATTACCATATAATTTGATATCTCAGTATCAATTAGTGATTTTAATCCATTTAAAATTTAAAATAATATGTTATATATTTATTTAGGAAAATATGACATTTAGAAATGAATAAATTTTTTATAATGCATCATTATTTTTGTTTAATCCTGTAATAATGAAAATAAATTATATACAAAATATGATCTTACGTTTTGTGAAAATATATAATTTTTATATATCATGACGGTGTTAAAAATCCCATGTAATCTAATGAATTTTTAGTTAGAGGACAAAGATGAATTTCAATAAAAATTATATAGGTAATTCTCAAACATTCTTAATGTTTGTCAATTCATTAAAGAGTAAGTAGAATTAGTATCAAAAATATTATCATTAAGATATACTAATTATGCCTTATCTATTAATGGTATATAATGAAATTAATTTTTCTATCACTAGGAAATGAATATAAATAAATTATTAATAAATAGAAGTAAAAAATATAGAATAGAGAAGAAGAGTTACTAAAAGTTATCTCCTCTGCCAAAACTATAATTTTTAATTTTTTAATGTTTGTGATATAGAGAAATGATTTCATAGATACACAATGTAACATACATGTTTATGATAATTTATTACAAAATATTAACGATTTTATGAAATCACAATTTCAAATAAATGATCATGGATGTAATGATATGGAATGAATCATGGAATCATGATAAATTCTTCAATCATCAATTTCAATATAAATAAATACAATAAGGATTACTCATGGACTAATTAGAGGATATGAATCTATTTTGGGGGAATTTATTTAGGTAGTATATGTATATATAGTAGCTAATATTTTTATATAACAAATATTTTTTATTAATGGGGCCTTCTAAATTGAAGGCCGAGGAGATCATTGAGGTATTTGTTTTTATAATGAAGGCTATGGGCATAATCCTATTTAAATAAAATAGAAATGTATAATAGAGATACTATGTCATGATATACATGAAAGCATCATATATACTTTCCAAATAAATGCATTGATTTATCAAACATATTTCCCTCCCTATTTATATGATAAGTAAATTCTCCATGGATCCAATGTAATGAACCAAACATTTATCAATAGAATTATGTCCCTTCTTATAATTATGATATATTCTATAAAACACATACATAGAATATATATCCCAATTAAAATAATATTTTCATAAATTAGGAATTAATAAGTGATATTCATTGAATTTAAAGAACATATACCGATGAAATAATAACATGACCTCTGGAATAGTAACCTTGCCATTAAAAATAATAATTTTTCCAATAGAATACTAATATCACCTTTTAATGTAAAAATAAAATTGAGGAATCTTGTAAATGAAAATATTATACAATAATATCAAATTATATATAAATATATTTTTTAATAATGAAAATGTAGGAGTTGGTATTTTTGTAAAACAAAAATAATTTTTTATAATTTTATAAATCATATAATGATTTAAAATGAAATATATATTAAAAAAATATATTTGTAATATAATATTTTTTATATTATGTTTATAATATAAATTTATGAAAAATTAATTACTTTTTCAATGAGTCATAAAATAAGTAATAATTTTAAAATCAGAAATTTTTTAAAAAATGACAATTATAATTAAAAAAAATTCTTATTTTTAGAAAATTATTATCATAAAATGTAATTCATTTTTTATTTTTATACATAAATAAATTATTTGGGTGAATTTTTTGATTTTAATAAATTACTTGAATTTTTGTAAATTGTGAAAATAGTAATTTACTGTATTTAACAAATACATGAATTATCAGGTCGTGGATTATGAATTGATGATGTAATCCCATAATATAAAAAATTCCTTAATTATTTAATATTTTATTTTTTAATGATCAAACTATTAATAATCAAGAGACAAAATAGAAAACTAATGAAAAAAATATCTTGAAAACCCCATATTAGCCCTATTAATACCTCACATCACCACCTCTTGTCTCAACAACTTCCAAGCCTTGATGATTGTAAAGTTATTCACAATACTCTTCCCTAGGTCCTCCCACATGTCCATGATCATTTGGTATCCAAAAATAAATAATCCTTCCCTAAGGAGGTTCTTAAGTAGAAGAATTGAAGAGGTAAAAAATATTTAATTTTGATTTTCATTTATTTTCGATTTATTTTATTTTATTATACTTTCCTAAGTCATCCTTATCCAAGTGTAATGATAACTCTACTATCTTTAATATACTATTATTTTATTATGTTATTATACTAATCCATCATCAAACATATTCTCCCTTACCTTTAATTCTAAAAATTAAAACATCATCCATGAGGTGTTGATTTATCGGCTTCGAGGACGATAATTTTTAATTTTCATTTACAGCATTCAAGATAGGTCAAAAGAAAATTATAATGTTTTAGAAAATTTAAAATGTAATTTATATCCCTTTTTAAGGTTATTCTTCTATCATATATACATAATATTAAATAATAATACAAAACGAGTTTGTGAATGATTGAAAACACGCCAAATTAATTGAAACAAATATAATTAATGATTTATCAAATAAAACATCATCATATCTGGAAGAAAATATAAAATAATATTAAAACATTTTTAATTTCATTAATATCATAAAATTTCAATTCTGGATAATTTCTCTCATGAATTTCTATACATGATTAAAATTTAACTGATCATGAAATCCAAGAAAATGAACACATCTAAACGATGAAATTTAACTCATTAACACAGAAAAATTTCTATAAATAAAAATAATAAAATAATAATGAAAAAAAATCATATATAATAGGATCATTATTTCTTAATCACTGAATCTATTTTTGTTATACAACATAATAAAGAGAATAATTAATTTAGACATTTTGTTACGGAATTATCAATCCTGGTTTCCTTTCTTTGGGATATTCATTTTCAACAAAAAAAATGTTAGAGTGTATGCTGTATTAATATTCCTAAAATATAATCCCAATGTCAGTGAAAATTAATTTCGGGGATATAAATTTTTTCAATGTGACTAATTGAAAAATTTATTGATTTACAATAAATAACTCTTCTTTTTAAGAACACATATTGTACTTCTTTTGAAATATTTTCGACTTCACTAAAGATTAATTATTATTATAAAAATTTTGTTATGCCCTTTTGAGTTTTGGAACCCCATAGATTATTCATTAATATATTGATTTTGAAATTATATGATTCCATTCCATTGGTTAATATTGATATGCATTATATTTGGCATCCATGATTTTATAAATTTTATGATGTGACTATTGTTCCTAGAATTTTATAGCTTTTCAATGAATTGGGTGAGGTGATATATCTCATGATATAATGTTAAATATGCCTGAAATTTATTCAATATTTTTTAAAATTTATTATATAATAATTATACACATATGTTATATGTGAACATTATCCATCATTTCTCACAACAATGTGTGGTAGATGACCACTAATACATAATGTTCCATTTTTATTCATTGAAAATTTCCATGACTTGATCTAATATTTTCTATTATGATTTTGATGATGATCTTATTATTATTCCATTTTGATTATTATTACTCTCACCCTAGTTATTTTTATTCTTGTCCCATATTTATCCTCTTATTGTATATTTATCTAACCCCATTTTTTATTTATATCCTTTGGTGAATACAAGTAATACCGAGAACATTATGGCCACTAAAAAGCTAGACAATATTGAATTAATTTAATTTTTATGTTTTATTATGAATATGTGATGTATGACTCTAATTTTACAATGACACTAATCTCGTTATCAAGGATTTTAATACTATTATGTTTTTTATCTTTAAAAAAATTAATAATGATGTAAGAAAAAATATGTATCAGTATAGTTGTAATTTGAGATAGGATTATTTAATTTGGGAATTATGATTATATAAAATTATTTAAATCAATATGTATGATACTAAATTTATGTAATTATACTTGAATATTTCATTTGGAAAAATATTAAACATATGGATCCAACATGATATGCCTTTAGAGTTAATTTCACAAAGGAATAATTTATTTATTCATGAATTCTTGACATATATTTTTTTCAAACGATTTATAATTTAGAAAAATGTGTAAATAAGGAGAAAAAAAATATGAAAATCCATGAAAGTTATTATGAAGAGATTTATGATATCATTAATTCCTTGAGTGGTAGAGTTCAGAATTTCATAGTGATTCTTACCTAGCTATCTCAAAAAATTAACAATAACATAAATAATGTGAAAAATAAACCTTAACCTAAGAGGTAAAAACATTCTATTGAAAATTTTATACTGAAATGACCAACAACGTTTAAGGGATCTTCTAATCCACTAGTCCTATAATAGTGGGTTAACTCAATAGAAATAATATTTTCTATTTTTAACTATTCTGAAACGTAGAAGGTGATTTTGGAAATATATCATCTAGATGGAGAGGCCTATATATATAGATAATTTATTAAGAACACAAAGTCAAATGATAAAATTGAAGATATAGATGGGTAATAATATAATATAATATTTATTAATAAGTATTTCCTTAAAACACTTAATATAATGATTGAGAGAGAATTCATATAGCTGAAGAAAAAGGACAATTAATCTATTACAACCTATTAAGAGAAAATCACAATGCATGAATGGAATTATTCTTGTTTTTTTATCAACAAATGAAATAAAAATAGATATATTTGTTATTGTTTTAAAACCACACCATCGAAAGGATCTAGAAATTCATGTCACTGGGAGTGTGAGAATGTTGTTCGATGAACTTCCAAAATGGAGAAAGAGTTTTTAAATTGTTCCATGGATATAGAGAAATTTAAAAAAATATGGATATTAATGTTTGGGGATCTAATGACAAAGTTTTAAAGAAATATCAACAACTAACATGTTATAAAAGTGTAAAGAATCATCATGGTAAATGACTCAGAGGAAAGGGGGAATGATATAAGTGTGGTTGGGAAGACTATCAACCTCATTAATTTCAATGATATATATTGAAGTTGTCCAAAATAATGTAGTAAAGGATATCACCACCCATAGTTCATTTCATCAACTGTACGGAGAAAGGGAACTATAAAATCCATTTCAATAAACCTCAACTCCTTTAGGGAATGAAGCATCCACAACCACCTTATCCCACATAGCACGATAATTTTTATTCCATCTGCAGTATTGAAGTGGGGAAATTAAACAGAGTCATTCAAGGTACATATCTTTGTAACAAAATAATGGAAAACGAATTGTTTGAATCTTGTTCATTGAATTCCATTATTTCATGCAATATTTATAGAACTAATAAATCGATGAACCAAAACCATAAAGTAGTGATCTCCATAAAAACACATTTTGGCACAATCATTGAAACCCATGTTTTGAAATGTTACCTGTTTGGTTTTTTTGGGAATATTATCCCATCAAATATCATGACACATACCCTGGTAGAATTAAATAATATAATGGGAATAAATTCACCCACATTATATGGAGAAGACAATAAAATTATGTAAAAATATATATTTTACAATTCAAAACTATAAATTTCTTCCCTAAAAATTAAATAATGATCATGAATCTGCATTGTATAATCCTTAAACAATGTTGGCATTGATTCCCTAGGAAGAAGCATATGACACTCAAATTCTTGAGCAAAGAAAGGTATCAAACTGGAGGAAATTCCCATTACTATAAAATATAGTGATGTATTTCCTAAGGAGTTACCTAAAATCCCATAATACATTTTGGTAGAGTTAACAATATAATATTTCCCAAGAGCTAATACTATCTCAAAATGTCTCTATAGGTTGAAATTTTTTGAAGGGTATCACTAACATTTTGTGAAACATCTCTCAATATTTTTATAGAATTATAAGTATATTATGAAGAAAATGGGTGAATTATGTATGGATAGAAGAATGTTAGGAAATCTTCATTGATCTAAATAAAATGCAGATAAATGAAGCAATACTCACATTAGTAACAAGTGGATAATATTTTTTGGATATTGGGGGATAATTTAGTGAAAGGATAAGGAATTTTAATCACGAAATATGATACTATGATAGGATACACCTCACTGTAGTTAATGATCCATGAGTAGAACAACCCCATGAATTATTTTGAGTTAGGAGAAGTGATTTTTTATATGAATATCTGGAAGTAATACCTGTAAGGTGTAAATTGTAACATATATACCGATATAAAATTATAATGTTTATATTCACATTAAAGGATCTAAATATAAATTTAAGGAGATAGTTATAGATAATTATGGACTATGATTTATCTATTCTCTATCATCATGGAAAGTAAAATATTTTAGTTGATTCTCTTTGAAGAAAAAAACCTACAAATATATCCATTATGTCGATAAAGAATGACTCTATCCTTATGGATATAAAATGGATGGATTTTGATATCATAATAGTATGAATGAAACATAAATTGTCCAAAAATTTTCCCAATCATTTATAAAAAACTGAATACAGGGACAAATAAGGGATGATATTGAGCATCAAATGTAGGTTAAACCATTAATGTAAGGGAATATTTAAGAGTTTCGTATCGTTTATGATGTTGTGGTTTAGTATGGAATGAGGTTGTGTGTACCTTCATCAAATGAGATAAAGAAAGAGATATTTGTAATTCACATAACTCAACATTATCTATCTATCATGGGGGTACTAAGATGTATTTTGATTTTTGAGAACCCTTCTAATCAGACAACATGATGTAAGAGATTGAAGAGTTTATCTCAAGGTTCTTGATAATTCATCAAGTTAAGGGAAAGATACTGATATCCAATGGTGTGATTAAACCAATTAAAATACCAATGGGATTTCAGAGAATGTCCCCATGGATTTCATCACTGGTATCTATAAGACATCTGATGAAAAAAATGTGATATGGGTTGTGGTTAATAATATCAGCACGACATCCAAATATAATGCTATTTAAGAATATTTATCGATTGAACAACATTCCAAGATATGTGTGAATGAATTAGTGAGGATACATGGGGAACCAATATTAATCATCTATGATCAAGATCAATGGATCGCATCTATAATCTAGTGATGTATTCAACATGACATGAGTGATGAATTGAATTTCAGCATAGCCAATCACCCCATAAAATGACCAATCTAAATGGACTATTTAAAATCTCAAGGAAATGATATTATCATGATAAATGTAATTAAATGTGGATTTAATAATAATCACACATTGGTTGAGTTCTCAAACATTCATATCTTCTCCTCATCTATTCATATGGATCTATATCAATCACAATATGGGATGTGATATAGAACTCTAAACTGTTGGATTCAAGTTGAAAAAAAATACCTGGATACAATCTTGTGTAAGAGATGACAGGAAATTTTCAAGACATACAATAACCTATAAAATATTATCATATTCGGTAAGATTTATATGTTAAAAAATGTCTATGGGACTTGGAGTTCTATGTTGGAGAAAATGTCTTAATTTAAATATCACTATAGAAAGGATTCATTCATTTTATAAAGAATGTGAAGATTAGACCAAGGTATATTATTCCACTTGATATCCTTGATCACATAGGATCAGTTTCCTATTGGCATTACCTTACACAAAATATAACACATGATCATGATGTGTTCCATTTATCTCTCATATGGATTTAGAGACGTGTCCCCTCACATGTACTAAATTTGGAGGTGGTAAAACTGGAGGACGATATCTCATATGAGAAGAAATCCGTAATGATCTTTGATCAAATAGAATCATTAATATGAAATAGTATAACTCTCACTATCAATTTTTTTAGAGGAATCATTATTACATTAAAACCACAAGGGAACCATAGGATGTAATAAAGGAGAAATACCCTCACTGTTTATGTAAAAAAAATTGGTGGGAAAATTTCTAAAGGTTGGTAGAATTTATGGAACCAAACTTTTATCACAGGAATTATTTCCCTTATTATTATTATTTTATATTATATAATCCACGTACATATCACATAGATCACAACAAAAAAATTATTCTAATAAATTAATAATGATATAAGTGAAATTCATCAAAATTAAGGAACATATAAATTTGGAATAATAACATGAATTTTTAATAGTAACATGACTATTATGAATAGTTATTTGGCCAATAGAATAGTAATTTTACATATGAACAAAAAATTAAAATTTAGGCACCTTATAAATTAAAATATTATATAATTATATCATAGTATTAGAAACTGGATTATTTAAAAAGGATAAATTAAGTGTTGGTATTTTTGAAAAAACATAATGGTTTATTTAAAATATTATAATAAATATAATTATTTAAAATGGAAAATATTTTCATAAAATAACTTCATAAAGTAATATATTTTCTTTATAAATATAATATAATTTTATGAGTCCTTTATTAAATTTTCAAAGTTTCATAAAATCAGACATAATTTTAAAATCAGTATTTTCCAAATAATTGATGATTTTAATTAAAAAAATAAATTTCAAATATATAAAAAAATATTATCATATATGGAGTTTAATTTTGAATTCTAATCATTGAAAAATGGTAAGAATAATTTTATTTGGTATTTTTATAAAATAATTGATTTTTTGTGAATATTGAAATGAAATATTTTATGGTATTTAACAAATATAAGATTTATTGAGTCATGTGTAATTTATTCTTAATGTTATCACATACTCTAAAAAAATCCTTAATTTTTAAATATATTTAGTTTCAAGGAAAAAACTATTCGTAGTTTTGATATAAAATATTAAACTAATGATAAAAAATCATTTTCCCCCTATCATTCCCGATGAATACCACCCTTATCCATATCATCTCCTCACAAATTGAAGTCCTTGAACATTGTCCATGTTCTACAAAATATTATTTTGAATCCCCTATCCCAAGACTACTGTCCACTGGTCTGAACAAAATACCAATGAAAATTTCCATAAGAAGATTCTCAAGGAGAATAATTCAAGATTTAAAATCTTATTTCATTTTTCTTTTAATTTCTTTTCAATTTCATTACGTTTTTATTCACTCTTCAACTACACATATCCAGTGTCATGATAACTCCAATGTGTTATATATACTATAATTTTATAATTTTAATTTTAATTTAATTTTTCATCATGAAACCTCTAATCATGTCCCTTTTATTCTAAATTTGAAAACATCATCTGTGAGGTGTTGATTTATCGCCCTCAAGGTTTAAATGATTTCATTGTCCTTTAATGAATTCAAGGATGGTAAATAAAAATATTATAATGGTTGAAAAATATTTTAAAATATATGTTATAACCTTTATTATGTTATGTAACTAACATATATACAAAATTTTATATTATAAAACAAAACTAGAACGTGAATGATAAAAAAACAACAAAATTAATCTAAATGAATATCATTAACATTTCACATAATGAATGATCCTTATATTTTGAAAATATACAAGACCTCTTAAAATAATAAAAAATTATTTAAAATATAAAATTTCAGTTATATATAATTACGCTCATGAAAATCGTTACATCTTTACAACTAATCCGATCATAAATTCCATGAAAACAAATACTCATATATGATAAAATTAAACTCTCTAAATCATCAAAATGGTCAAATATATTAGAAAACTTATATTGAAAAAAACTTGCATAAGAGTTTCAATTATTATTAATTAATTAATATAAACTATTTATCTCGTATATAAAAGTAACAAACCATTCTAATATAATGTAAGGGTGTTTTCAAACCAAATTAAATTATTATGGGTTATTTATTTTTCATGAAAAATAATAGTGTGGATTTCTTTTAATATTACTAAAATATAATTTCATGGTAAATTCAATTTATATTCAGAGATATTAATTCTTACAAAATAATTATTTGAAAAATATAATGACTTGTCCAAAAGAACTCATATTTCTAAGAATATATATGTTTCTTCTCTTGAGATTATTTCTTCATTTCTAAATACTGATGATTCTTATACAAATTATGTTATTACAATTTTTTTGGGAACCCCTAAGTTTATTAATCAATGTATAATTTATGAAATTAAACCCATTTATTTCAATGGGTTACTATTGATATATGTTCCATGAGGTATGCATGATAATGTAAATGTTATGATGTGTTGGGTGCAATGGAATTATATAGTGATCCATTGAATTGAGTAATGTAATGTATCTCATGGGATAATATGAAATATGCATGAAAATTATGCTCTAAGTTTTCACAAGGATAATGTTATTATTATTGAAAAATTTTAGGCGTAAAAAAGATTATAGAATTGTTCACAACTATGTGTTGTTGTCGACCACTAAGACATGATGTTTCATTTTCTACATTGACACCTTCCATGCCTTTATCTAATTCTTCATCTCATGATTATTATTATAATCCAATGACTAAAATATGATGATGATTATTATAATCAACCATGATATATTGATTCACCTTTCTTATTCATCCTCTTACTAGGATTCTATCTCTCATATTTTTTTGATGTATATCCTCGCGAGATTTCTTTTACTAAGGAGATCATAAGGGATACTAAGATGTTATAGAAAAAGGAATTAAATTTATTTTTATGTTTTATTATGAAAATGTGATGCATTGTTCTAATTTTCCCAATACACTAAACTATTAATCCAATAATATTACACTATTGTGTCATTTGTATTTAAAATGTTTCAATAGTTTTATAAGAAAAATATGGGTCTCTATATCCCATTTCAATAATATTGAATAAGATAGGCCACGATCGAATGAAAATATTATTTGATGGATAGAAACTTTTAATTAATTTCCATATAGAACTCATTTTTTGTTACAACTATTCATTCCATAAAATATAATGAAATTCCAATAAACTAAATATTTCCCTTATGATATAACTAAAAAAATGATACATTGGAAGATAAAAAAACCAGTACCAAAGTACTTCTAGACTTGGAACACCAAAACACCTTCGATACCTTATTAATGAATTAAATATCATTATTTAATTTTCATCACATTCTATGGGTACAACAGTTTACACATAATCCCCAAGGAGGTTTAAGAAGATTGTTTGGAATCATGCATTAGGTTCTAGGAATGCTTTATAATATGTGTTGGTAAGGAACATCCCATTAAATTCAAAATGATATCTCTGAAATGGATAGATACATTTTAATTCTACATAGTAATGGAAGGAAATTGAACCAAAAAAATTCCTCAAAACTATTAGATTAATGTTTCAAATAACTATTATAAATTGTAATAATATACAATTTTTTATTAATATATTTAGAACTAGAACAAAATATCAAAGACTTTATAATGTTTTAATATGTTATATCATTTATTTAATTATCATTTTTATTGGAATAGTATTTCTATGAAAAATTATATTATAAAAACCAATGAATAAATTTATGTAGGTTCTCATTATCCAATTTGTTTAGAAGAATCATAATAAATTTGGAGATATAAAACTTTTTAGTCTTTATTGATTTATCAAAATAGCCTTTATTAAAATCCACCAAATATAAAAAAAGTTTTTTTAAAAAAATACATATTCTAGGAAATGGATCCCCATCATTCCTCACCATGGTAGATTTAAATTATTTTACTATATAAAGAGTGTTAGGGAGAAAAAATGAATGCACACCCCTATATATGTCATATGACCTTCTTATTCTATAACAATGATATCATTTATAATATTGTTTACAAGAAATTGTCATGAGATTGTCTATAAATGGTAATCATAATGGTTCACATCATGACCTCTAAAATGCCTCACCATTTTTTAGTGCCTTACAATATGGGAAGAGGTCATATTAATACATGATGGGGAGAATTTTCCATAAAATATCAGTATAATAACAATGAAAATGAAATGAAAAAGACAACATATATACATACATAAAACCCAAGGTTAGTGAAAAAAACAAACAAAACATCAAATGAAATAATAAATTAATGTACCATACTAAACAAATCCTTAATGGTGGATAATAAGAATTATTTATGAAAAAAATAAAAAAACTAAGGATATCACCCTATCTCAAATTAGTCCTAAGTCAAACATGATCCAATCATTTATTACCCTTCCTAAAATGAAGATCCAATAATTATTAATACAAACATCAGCCTATACCTCTCTCTACAACAAATAAAAGTTCATGGTCATGTATCGATGTTCCATGGAGGTCAATGGAGTGTATTAGTATTACATAATTAGAAATCACAAATGGTATCCTTAAAATAACCATTCTGATAATTAGTTCATGTCAAAGTGATATAAATAATAAAATTAAATACGCTATGAAACTAATTTAATCACAAAAAATAACAACAAAACCATATAATATATCATGAAACTTGAGAGTACATTATACAGTTTTGATCTATAGTCCCATAACCATCATGAAATAGACCTACATCATCCAGTGAAGGGGGGTCTCATAACACATCATAATAACCATGAAAAAATTATATATGGATAAGTAATCTAGGATTCCATATTATAATTTACCATATTTTTATCGTCATATGGACTACCTATATTCATCTAGTATTTACCATTTAATTTAAAGATCTCATCCTAGAATCCCCCATCATACAAAAATACACGAAAACCATATAACTCATCCTAGAATTCTAATAGGATCAAATCACTCATCCCCACATTACCAATCATTGAGGATCATATGGGTTCTATACACTCAACCTATCTATCTCAATACATCATCACTCTAATAGAATCCATGAATTCTTCCCCATATTTTAACCAATCATGCATCATATAGAATTTGTGAACTCATCCCAAAAGTCTAAATAATCACATTTCAAATAGAATCCATGGATGTCATTTTATAATACAATATAATTGTGTATCATTTGAAATAATTAACTAACAAACTATTTATTCAATTTCATTATCACTAGGACAAAGTCCACAACAATATAAATTTTCCATGGATTAGATAAGATATATAAAATAAAATTTATAATTAACAGTGTTTATTTCAGTTTATAATTTTGAAGATACAATTTCATGTAACCAAAAATCACCCAATTACCATTATTATAACCTAAGAAATCTTATAATTTCAAATTCACATTTCACATTGTTTGAAAAAATTTACACAATTCTGTAAATCGATTATATGAAATCATGATTAATTTTTCTATTTCATCCATATTAAATATGTTTTAGTATTCAAAAAATGTTTTCTGAGCCCTAATCCATTAAATTAGTCCATAAAATAGTAAAACCGTTTATTATTATAGATTGTTTTCAATGTTCAATTTCAAAAAACTCAATTCAAATTTTTTTTAATCTTAACATATTAAAAACAAAATTTATACATACAGAGTTAATGAGCTATTTCAATGCTATTTTTCCCAAATAAGGACTCCAATTTAAATTACTATTACCAATAGATTATGTCATATTAAATGGGTGTATTTAAACAAGGAAAAAACAATCTCAATCATTTAATTCCCAAATTGAATCAATCATGGTGAGACATGAATGACCACACCATGTACGCACTCATAAAAAATAACGACTATTTGTTAAATTAGTTGGGACGCATAAAATTTTATAATAGGAGTCAACGTGTATTGTACCAGCCTTATTTGTTTACTATTGTGGCCGATATCATAGAAATAGTTAAATTTCCTAAAAATATGGCATATTCCACATAAATGGTGGAGAATAATATTATGGAATTTTAAAATAGGAAAAGTGGGTAGAGTGGTGTTAGGATTACAAAGATCTTTCCAACATGATATATAGAATCAAAATTTCAGATTTAAATTGGTAGATCCACCATGTATATGGTGGGTGGAGGTAGAACTCCTACACTAATGAAAATTTTCTATAAGAATAACCATATTTAGGTTAAGATGAAATGTGGGTGAGGGGGTAAAATGATTTTTTTTAATCATATAAAAATAATCCCTTAGAGCCAAAAGATTTTTGGTGAGACTTGGATGCCATATTCCATACTGATTGGCCACTGTTAAGCTAGTAACTTCTAGTTCGACGGTCTGTGGAGCTGTTGTCACATAGAAACTTGACCATACCACAACTATTTCATCTGATACTCACTCGATACATTATAAACCCTCTAGAAAAAAAATTTATGACAGAAAGAGAATATTTAATGGGTTCAAAAACATTAAAATTGAATCTAGAGGCTTATAGAAAACACGATTCCACTACAATTCAAAAATTTCAAACATACTCCAAAATTTTGGTTTCCTTTATGAACATGAGTCCTTCAAAACTATCTACAAAAATATATCTCATCCTTAAGTAGTGTAATTGGTCAATAAAATGAGCTATTATACCAATGCAGGTCAGTACACAATATTTAATTAAATTTACCCACCTATGGAAAACTGAGGTACCTCAAAGGAATAATCTACAAAATAATGTTGTTAAACATAGTGATCTTGATGAAACTACCTTCCTAATAAAGAGAAACACTTAGATGGTACTTAACTGAGATCATCCTTCCCAAAATCAAATGGTGACACTATTAAATTATCCACATAGATTATAGAACTCCTCACCATATTCATAAAATCACAACACCTAACTATGACACCTCATAGATCTTCTATTAGAAAAGTAAATTAGACCATAAAACCTATGATCCAACTATGCACTTGGTGTAGTTCTCAAAACACTATACTCAAACATGCATGATAACATCAATTGTATGTCAAAACCTGTCCACATTGTTGAAAACTAATAGGTGGTGGACACAAAACTACCATCCATCAACAAGCTAGAGTTATAATAATATTTTCAGGAAAATACAAGTCTTATCCATGAAAACATATATCATATCAAAAATGACACGTCATATATGTTTTGTATCTCATTGCATCAACTTTCATATGTGAAATTATATCTATCATTATTCTATTTACTCAGTAATAAAAATTCCTACAATAACAATCATTGCATTAATAAATCATCTGATGACATCTGATGAAGCCTTGAGATCACCTGATCATGATAATTGGACTATGTACATAACTACCTATTAGGATGTATGGTGAGACCCCAAAAATTCCAAACCATCATTGTTACCCACCACACATAGTTGACATTATACATGGAATTTATTGAAGAATCCTAGTATGCATCACATCCATAAGTCACTGTCATCCTAATTCCAATATGATATTTTCATGGTCAAATATTCATTCTTATAACCCTTCAGGACAGGGTTCATAATACCCTAACTAATATGTCACTCTCCATTATAGGATGTCTATTATCATTTCATCACCCCAGAAACTCTATACCATCATATCATATGGTCTATTCATCATTGAACTCAAAAGTAATATGTTTCCATCTCACTCACACTAAATAAAAAAATCAAACACCAACTAATACATATTCTAGATTTCATAGAATGAAACATATGGAATTCAATGAGATATGTTCCATAAATGGGAACAAACCCTATAATAGTCTGTGGTGAACACACAAACATGAGACGTACCCTACACTGCTCCATGAGGAAAACATAGCAAGATATTGATCAAAACAATTATGTATAACTCTTCCTAACCATTCTTAATACCTTTACAATCCATTGAATCCTATATATAGGTCAATACCTAGTGTATAAACTACTAAAATCTTATCCATTGATTATTTAACCTATCACTAATAGGAATTTTAAAAACAATTTAAATCTTTATAACCCTCTATTTGAATTCATATAATTAACTACCAATCAGCTCATTGCAAGAGGGACTAGATAACTGAGACACTCTATAACCCCATAAAATTATTTTATGATGATGTGAACAATGTTTATTATGTAACTACTTCAACTAAATTTCATGAGATTCTCGGAGAGCCAAAAGATTTTCCATAGAATATATATTGTTAGACTTATCATTCAATGTTCAAACATGTCCCTTTTTTAAACCATTCATATCATCTGGATTTATGTAAAAAGAAATAATTTCTTACTTTTGAGATACTAGATTAGTTAACCTAAAAAAACATGAATCTTCATCATGAAGTCGCCACCTTGAATTCATGAAAACCCCAAGGTCAAACATGCCCCTATGACCGCCCCTATGACCACTTAGAAACCTGAATGAAGATCCCATTAGTCATGAATAACCAAAACTATACCCAATTACAGATTCATTCATATGACCATACCTCCCAATTTTTTAATCCCCAATGAATTTGATGTTTTGATGATGATTTTATCCAACCATCTTAACATTTATCATGAGTAATGTCTTATAGAACCACCACTCATCAACATAGGCATTGTTCAAAACCAAAATAATCTACCCCCACCCAATCATCCCTCAACCAATCTACCAAGGATCAACATTGAGTAGTGTAATAAGATATAATTAGAATAGTTTGGTTAGGTGTCCCAAAAATCATCCCCATTGAAACCGAAATGAAACTAGAATATAAGAAACCTAGGTTCATACTATTTGAGAGAAACCAAGGTGTATCAAAACATAAGACAAAAGTTAATTACACTAACCATGTAACTATTACTCATATATCGAGTTATCTTCCCATGAATCATGTTCAAATGCATCTTAAAAAGGTATCTAATAACTATCATGGTAACCATTAACCACTAAACTTCACCATATTTACACCACAATGTCAATTTTTAAACCCAATATCACACTTAGACCCTAGGTCATTCCCCACAAAAGACAATTCTCATATGTGACACTCCTTCCCATAAAAAAACGTGTCTACCAATATGGTGAAACGTAACACGTAACCTATGTACCAAAACCATTGATAGATACCCACTACCACCACCAATATGATCCAACACACCATCTCTAGGGTCCTACATATATTTTAATATCACAAACATCAACGTCAATTCCTAATTGAAGGAACAAGTGTAAATATCCCACTATCGATCACATCACGATCTATAATGTTCCCATAAACCATAACCATTTCTCTAAATAGAATGGGAGTCATTCTATCCCCAAACAAACCTTATAAAATCTATGGTAAAATACATAAATAATAAGGGTTACCCATCCATAATGTAATTAATGAAATCATAATTTCTTATTTAACTTATTCTGAAAATACAATTTATGACCCAAGAATTCCAATTTTATATGAATTTTAATAAAAAAAATATTTTAAATATCAAATGACTTATTATGTTTCACCTTTCATGGTTTTGTCAAGATGTAATATATTTCAAAAATTATAAAAGAAAAAAAAATATTTTTCTTATTAGAATATTTTTTGACCAAAACCATCACATTAATGATTAATTTATACATGATTATTTACTAGAATTTACCTGAGGAGCAGTTCAAGTTGAATTCCACCATACACTAATACTGTAAAACACCATATAAATTAATTTAGATACTTTATGAAACTAACACCTCTTAGTTAATTAAACCCATAGGAATAAATAAACTATTAGAGAAATAGACCACACATAATAAGTAAAACACTATCACATATGAATCTCAAAAAACTATCAATCATAGGAAACATACGAATTACTTATCACTAACATGGGTCTATCATGATTCATAAATTCGCAAACCCTCTTATCATAAATACATCATTTAAAAATATCATATGTCAATAACATCACTCACATGTGTTCCACATAAGGTGGAAAACAATGAACTATAAAAATATAAATCATGAACAAAAATACTCATCCTTGGATACTTGGATTATCCCATGAATATTGGGCTATAACACCAATGAGAGATTTAATTACCAAGCCCTAAACCATACATGATTCCCATCTACCATGACTAGAATAGTAAAAAAGGAAAAAACTTCTAATTCTATTCTGAAATATTCTAATCCTTCTCATCCTATGATTGACAAATGACAAGTTTCTCAAATGGTTGTATGCAATATTCCCTATATTGCATCAGCTGAAGACTAGTATCAATGGACTGTGAACAAAAATTGGTAGAACTATAACATCATGGAATATTATAATAGGCCTAAATATAAAATGAAATAGATAAAATCTATACACATATCACAACTAAGAAGAGTTCCAACCAATAATATCAACATCTGATAAAACAACAAATTAAATTTCCATATATACTGGATCCTTAGTGGGAGGATTATACACATGTAGATAAAATAATTTAATTTAAACCGAGGAAAAAAACCTCTCTATAATTGGTACTGAGTCTGACTTATTCCCATCATCCTTACCCCATTATATCATTCCAATCCATCAGAAATAAACTCTATTCCTGAACTTATACCTATCCATATAATAAATAACTATTTTCTTAGGTACCCATGTTCCATGGAAACATTAGAAGGGTTTCAAAATAACTATTTATTCCCCAATAAAAAAAAGTTCATCAAAAAGACAGAATCTTATTTAGTGAATTCGTATGATCTATAAAAACATATAAATATGTTTTAATATATAATTTAAAAGGAGAATATAACCTCATAATCAAGATATACATAGGGGAACCTATCATTAAAGTATTCTAGGTTGATCTCTAGGTCATTTACCTTTATCAACCTCACCAAATTCGAGTTGTAGTGGATATTCTACATTATATTAACGTCCATTCGAACCATAAAATATCAAAAACATTTAATCATGTAGGTCATAATGTATTTCCATAGTTATCAGTTATGACATGGAATCCAAATTCTCATCTTAAAAATACCATCAAAATATTCATTATAATCCTATAATTATCCATTAGTTGTCATCACATGATATATATGGAACTCATTCAAAATTTCTAATGGAATCTGATCACTCATTTTAGCATGCTAATTAATATAGGGTAATATGTTGTATAGGAAATCCACAATACCTTTGAAATTTATCATCAATAACATGGAATCAAAACACTCATATTAGCATTCCCACCCATCAAGATTTATAAATAATTCAACATGACGTGATAAAATTCACAATAAATACACATCATATAGAATTTATTAAGATCTTCTTAAAATTTCACAGGATCATAATTAATTACATAGTTTGAATTTTCTATCCAATATTTTCATTTAATTATCTTAAGGTCCAAGGTAACCACCTCATCATTTTTCAAGTCATAGATTAGATACAAATTACATTTTTTATCCTTGAAATGGTTCATCTAGGTTAAAAATTTAGGATTTACCATTTTACATGACCAAGACCCACCCAATTACTATTATTATAATGGAATCCATCAAATAATTTCATAATCTCATTTTATATAGGTTTTGACACTTTATTGAAAGAAAATACTCATTTATACCTCATGAAATTTAATTTGACCATTTTGACCCCATGATATTTGTTTTCGGATTCCCAATCATTGTATTTAACAACATAATAGTACATTAGGTCACAAACAATAGTTAATTCTTTTAGAAGTATATATTTTTTTGAAATTCATTATCAAAAACATCAATTCAAACCGTGTAACCTATTAATCCCTGAAAAAAATAATTTACACATTTAATGAAAATGATCTGTTCAATGATTATTTTCACCTACAAATGATTTAAAAAATATAATATTTCTTATGGTCTATAGAATACTAAATAGGGATTTTAAAAAAAAGAACATTAAATAAAAAAATTAATTTTTTAATTAAAACAAGATCCTTGAGGTAAGAATGAACAAACCATGTAGGAACATGGAAACAACGAAATACAATGGGTTAACATATATGGGAAACCTACCTAAGTCTCATAGGAGTGAACTCATCATATATCAGACGTTCTATTTGTAACGCCCCAACCCCAGTTACCCAGAGTCGGTGCATTATTACATAACATTAGCATCATCACCACAGATCAAGTCTCGAAAGACCAATTAGTTTAGTAGCCTTGGAATCACAAGATACATTCATAAGGCTTACATTACATTATAAAGTGAAACACTATAATAATATCTTCTCCAAATTCCACACTCTTATTCCATTCAGACTATCCCTACAGGTCAGTCATAATATATTTCTTGCCATCCTGGGAAAATTAAAACATAGAAAGGGGTGAGCTCAGACGTTCAGTAAGGATAACAATATAGTGGAAGCTTTTATAAATAAGCATAAACATTTGAGGAAATGTATAACTAAAAAAGCCTTTAAAACATGATCTTCAAAATAAAATGGAAAATTTTAAATGAAATACTTCTATTTACTTATTCACATGTATATTCTACAAGTTAAATAATCACATGCAATATCAATAACCACTTTCATATTGATGGAATGCATAATGCCGAACATTAATTTCTTTGTCAAGGCCTCATGCTAAGAACTAAGGGATAACTGTAACCGGACCCCAACCCTAAGAGCCTCTGTAACTGGACTCCAACCTGAAGTGCCTCTCATAACCAGACAACAACCCGTAGTGCCTCTAATAACCGGACACCAACCCTTTGTGCTTCTAATAACATGACACCAACACGGATTGACTCTAATATCTGGACACCAACCTGGAGGGTCTGCTGTAACTGGACCCCAACTCTGAGGGCTTACTTTTACTGGTCCCCAACCTGGAACATACTAGTCCAACACATTCATCTTAAGAAGAGGATGAAATATAACATAAACATTTGTATTAAAACTAGAATATGAAATTCAAAACCATTAATCATAAACCATTAATGAAATAAAAATAACTCATCAATAGTCAAACATATCACAAAACACTACATACAATATGTATGATTTGTATCATAATAAATCAACTTCAAATAAGTGTAAAATTTATCAAAGGATGTTGACATATATGAAATCAAAACTATTTGAGAGAAATATCTCTTTTTTGAAATCATTTAAAAGTAACATAATGATAAAATAAAAAATTTACTTTGAAAATATATTTATTAGCTTGTAAGGGAATCTTTGAATATTTTATAATGGTAGATAATATCTGCACCCTCTGTATAAGTTTAAAAATACATTCTTACCACAACTCTGTCGAAAAGGTTAAAAAGGACCTCGTTTGGAAAACGATGGAACAATTCCTTTATAAACTTATAATAAAAAGAAAAAAAGGTTAAAAATGAAACTAACCCATAGTATATAATATAGTAATAATGATTTGAAATATTTTTTTAGAAACATGGATGTTGATGATAATGAGATCCTAGTAGATAACTATGTATAAACAACCTCGGATAATGAAGAGAATTTGAATTAAAACCTTACCAATTTGGTAACTTACAAAATCTACACCCCATGAAAGAGGTATAATACAATGAATATGTGAATACACATAACATAAAGTGTATTACATAAAGTAGACAATTATTGGTAGTACATATACCACAAAAAAGGTAATAGTGGAAATATGGAATCAATCTCACGGGAATAAGGAGTGAGATGAAAAACCCCTTACCTTGAACTTTCCATTACTAGAGGGTACGTTTAGAATCATGTATGAAGAATATAGTATGTTATTAAATTATACCAGAACCATATTAATATTTATAATAACATTCATTATTTATTTATGACTTTATACTACCCATTTAATAATAATTTCCATGTTATATTAATATATCAGGTAATAATCGTTTTCTTTATCGTATGTGTTTTATATTTTTACTCGTGATTGTATCACTTAAATCATGATGTAAATACTTCCAGAATATAAAAAATGATTTATTTTCATATATAATTATAATATAAATATTTATAATTGACGTATATATGAAATGGAAAGCACCGTTTATGGAGATGGTTGTCCGTACGTATGCATAAACGTTGTTTCCGTTTTCATATAGTATTGAAAGGACGTAAGTGAATAAGATATATGTAAGTACATAAATACTTATATACAAATATATATATTTACAGTATCATTATTATGTAATATGTTACATACTTATTAGTAATATATATTTTTATAATCATCGATGAATGGTGAACTTCGAAATGAATCTCATCGCGTCGTGGAGACGGTAATCCGTAGGTATGCACAAGAGAAAATATCATTTTTTGATATTAATATAATATATAATTGGATGGTATATTATATATACAGAATCCATATCATGTTATATTTATTATTTACATCAAATACAAATCATTATTATACCAATCCAAATAATAATGTATTGAATAACAATTACACCACGACGTGGAGACGATGAGTATTACGTACGCACGTATGGTGACATGTCATTCAATGGGAGGATAGAATAATTAATTTGGTTGTACCATAATTATAATAACATAAATTTATATAGAATATAATGGAGTTATTATTTTAGAATGGAAACAACAAATAAAAATGAAATGGAAGAAGAAAGGAACTTGAATGAGGTTGGTAAAATCATTACCTCTTCTTCAGGTTCTTCTTTTTGATTTGATCAAAAGGGATCCTTAGGTTCGCTTTATGATCAAACTAAGGCCTCTAAGGTGAAGGGAGGATATTTTAGAGGGTATTTGGGCTGGGTTTGGCCGAGCCAAATGTCTTAGAAGGTGTGAATTAGAGACAATGGTGAATTCTCTTTTATAAGATGGGTGAGTGTCACCTTTGGAAAAGTTAGAAATATTAATTTATAATAAAATCATAATCGGTTTCTAATGGCACAAAAGTGGATTATTAAAATTATAAGGTGGGGATGGGTCTAAATACTTTCAATCATTAGGATTTAGATAGGTATGGGTCATTATATTAACCTTATCTTTTAGTTTTAACACTTAGTTAATTTGTTTGACATTTACCATGTCACTTTGTTTTTTTATATTATATTGTAAATAAACATACTATATACATCCAAGAGACACCCAAGTGGTCCATTAATGATACAAATATCATGATATAAGTCCTTTTCGCAAACCCTAGATTTTTAGGAATAGAATATGAATTAATAATATAATATTTGTTTTAAAAACTCATTTATGTCAATTTTGACACTATTCAATAATTGATATTTGTTAAAGTCTTAAAAACATTATTAATTAGAATAAAAATTCATTTATGAAATACTATAATGTAATATTAATCAATAAAATTAATTTATGTCATCAAATTATATTTATTTTATCATTTATAATACCAATTATTTGATTCATTCATTAATAAATTAAATATTGCATCATTATTGTGTTATAAAAAATATTAATTATTAAATGTCTAAAAATTATAAAAAAAATACCATTATGTATGAAATAATTTTATGTTTATATTGAATATTTATAGTCTAATATACAACATATATAAACCTATGTAAAAATTGTTTTACTAAAAGATATATTCTAATGTCATTATTGTATTTATTTTAACATAATTAATATAAAGTGACCTTATCCCTTACAAGTGGATCTATGAGGTCCCAAAATCGACCCAAATATTCCCATGGTTGAAAATGTATCAACCAATAAGTTTAGGACAAGATTTAGGGTAATTTATTATTTTTATAATATTATTTTTTACCCTTATTTACCGGATTTACACTTTAACCATGGTAAATAAAATATTTACCGAATTAATTATTCAAAATGTCCAAAAATAAAAGATACCTATTTACACAATTTGGACATCCTGATTCCAAATATGTATTCCATTTTTCCAAATTCAAAGCATATAAGTGGCAGAAATTAATTTAAAATTAATTTCCGTTGTTAAAACAAAAAGCGTGTTTTTAAGAGATAATAACTATCAAAAGATTCACACTTGTTTATGTCCTGTTTAATTGTGAAATTATGTTCAATGAACAAAATTTTATTAAATGGTAAAAATATAATCTAAATATAATTTAAAACCACTCAATTTAATAATTTATCACTATTAATTATTTTGATTAAAAAAGTTTTTAATTAAAATTTAGTAATTTTCACTATTCATCATAATATAAAAGTTATCCAAAAAGTACCAAAATTTAAGCCTAGTCGAATTTAGATATTAAGAATCCAAAAATGAAGTCCATTTTGAGAGATAAAATTTATAAAATTTCAAAAATTGGTTATTACTATTTATAACGGCTACTTTGATTGGTCTTAGTGTGTCAGAATCTCAAAGTTGCATACAACACACGCTATAGTATTATCGAAAGAGAAGCGTATGGTAAAAGCATGTGGTGTTACATTATCATATACTTCAAAAAATTACATCCTATTAAAATAAATGTTTGAAAATAGAAAATAACTTTTTGGAAAACCCACATCGGAAATTTGGTTAAAAAATATTAGTCTTAAGAAGAGGAAAAGGGAAATGAAAGGGTCACCACCAAATTATGATCTCTATTAGGAGAACATTGGCGGAAATTAGAGATATAAAATTGGAGGAAAAACATAATTATTTATAGGTATTGATTGAGGTCATCTATCACAAACAAGTGTAAAACTGAGGGCCTTAAATTCATCAATCTATGATGATTTAAAATACCATCGGTTCAACAAAACATATTGTATTAGGATAACACATTTTTTGTTTTAATATCCCCTCACTAAAGTATAATAATTAATTTCTTCAATGAATAATATAATAATAAAAATATATACTTGACATGTAGATTCCCATCCTCTAACTAGGTTCTGCCACAAACTCATCTTTCACTCTAAAGGATAATAAAACATAAAAATAATATTCTATTTATCATATCCGTATAGGGTTCAAAAATAAAATGAATTTATAATTCATCAACCATAAACACTAAAAAAATACATTATTCAATCTAGGAAATAAATTGGGTCAGTTGTAGGTGATACAACCTTATCGCCCATCAGTTTTGGGTTCATGTCTCGCAGCCTTATCGGACGCGACAGGTTGTCGCCCGACCTGCATGTTGTCATTTTCCTAAAACTATAGTATCTTAATTTTCCAAAAATAATCATAGGAAATGTTTTAAACTTGATCAATACTATCCAAAGTTCATCTTAATCCACTCCATAACATTATATTTATCCAAAGTACCTCTGTCTTGACTCTCTGTAAAAGGTATCTAAATTCCAAAATCAATTGCAACATCAGATTCTCCAAAAAGAGTGAAGTTTCTCTTATTGTCACATAATTAAAATATTATTACCTTAGTCATATTAAAACCTTAATGAAAACAAAAAGTACTGTAGTACAATCCTTATATATATCACGATATTCTCATAACCTGAATATAATCCATGAGTCCAAAAACACAAATACATTAATTATTGCTCTTTAATTGTAGTAACAGCATAATCTTGTCCCTGATCCCTTGGACTTTAATGAGGTAAGTTTCCGCGACTCTTAGGAAATTATTTTGCATAATGAAAAATTTCATTACAATTATAGCATTAAACATTGAAATCCTCCTTCATTCCCTTGCAATAACAAGTCTGGTGACCTTTTTCTTCACATTTGTAACAAACTCCCATTACTTTTAGGCAAGTACCAAGGTGTTTCTTCCCACAATTTACACATAATGGAAAATCCATATTTCCCTTTTTCCCATTATCTGTATCTTGCTCCATCATTCTCTTCTTCTATTGCTTTACTTTATTGTCATATGATTTATTGAATTCCTTTTCTGTCTTGATAGCACATGAGACCCTATATTCATACGTTGAGAATGATTGTGAAACTAATTCTCAATGAGGAAATGGTTTTATCCTATCAAATAAATGAACAATCTTACTTCTTGGGTTACATATAAAATCTATAGCATTCCTCACTAACCTTGTAATTTTAGACTGATACTTTGCTACATTCTCATCCCCATTTTTTCTCAGACTCAGAAATTGTCTTTCCATATCTGCTCAATGGTCAGGAGGAAAGCATTTTTCTAAGAAAAGATCTTTGAAATCCCTCCATTTCATATTTTATACTTCATCATATTCGTTTATATTTTGAATCAACGACCACCATTGATCAGCATCTCCAGTGAGGCGATAAACTTCCATGACAACTTTTTCCCTTCCGCTACTCCCCATGGCATGGAATATTTTCACTAAGGAATTTATCCTTTGCTCAGCTACTATGGGATTTTTATTCCCATTGAATGTTGGTGGTTGTTTCCTCATGAAGCTATCTAACATCGATCCTCCACGTTGCGGGTCAGGGTGCTCCATACGGGTAAGGTTATTATTCATAACCTGAGTGAGTTGTCCCAGTATGGTGATTATCTGATCAGCACCAGTTGAATTACCAGCTCCACTATAATTGTCTTGAACCGAAGGGAAATCCCTACATGGAGTGCGTCCATTGATTCGGTTTCCATTTCTTCCACTATGCACCATTTCTAAACAAACGCATAAACTAGATCAATTTATGAATCAAAATACATAATTCCATAATTGTAAAACACTTATCATAAATTGAACTATTTATGGATATAATCCATAATCATAAAAAATTGTTTTCTTTGAGGAAGTATATACTCATAAACCCTTCATAATGGGTTTTAATGAAAATTAGAATTATCCTAAGCATATCTCCAAGGAGTGTCGTAACCATGAGTGCAGCAAGGCCCGTTTTCGTGCACCAGTTTCTATTTGAGTCTAGCTCAAAGAGGTGTTTTTGGGTTTTACACCTACGTACATCTGTGCCAGAGCCGGCATTATCTGCTCGTATCCA
This sequence comes from Viscum album, assembly GCA_963277665.1. Classification (NCBI taxonomy): domain Eukaryota; kingdom Viridiplantae; phylum Streptophyta; class Magnoliopsida; order Santalales; family Viscaceae; genus Viscum; species Viscum album. The sequence goes on along the minus strand of OY728159.1, from coordinate 2,096,901,034 downwards.
GATAGGGATGTATTTCATGGAAAACTCACAAAATCTCTACAATACCACAATTCTCAGAAGTTATTCTATACTAATCCTCAAAGTCCATATTAGGTCTATGTGCTCTAATCAGAGTTTATATAAATCTAGCTTCCAAGGTTTTTACTAAACTTCCTCTCATACCAAATATAATTCCCCGACCCTAGTTACCCAGAGTAGGTGCATTATTACATAACATTGGCATGATCATAGAAGATCATGTCTCGAAAGACCGATTATTTTAGTATCCTTGGAATCACTAGATACATTCATAAGGTTTATATTACATCATAAAGTAGAGAACTAAAATAATATAGTATCCATAGTACACATTCATATCCCCTTCATATTATCCCTCCAGGTCAGTCATAATATATTTCTTCACATCCTGGGAAAAATAAAACATAGAAAGGGGTGAGCTCAAGTGTTCAGTAAATATAACAATATAGTGGAAGCTTTCATAAATATTCCTAATCATTTAAGGCAATGTATAAATAAAAAAATCCTTTAAAACATGATCTTCAGAATAATATAGAAAAGATAAAATGAAATAAGTCCATTTACTTATTCACATTGATATTCTACTGGTTGAATAATCACATGCAATATCAATAACCACTTTCATAATGATGTAATGCATAATGTCAAACATTAATTTATGTGTCAAGGACTCGCTCCAAGACCTAAGGGATAAATGTAACCGGACCCCATCTCGGAGAGCCTCCGTAACCGGACTCCAACCCGGAGTGCCTCAAATAACTGAACACCAACCCGAAGTGCCTCTAATAACCGGATAGCAACATCGAGTTCCTCTAATAACCGGACATAAACCCGAAGAGCCTCTAATATGTGGACACCAACCTTGAGGGTTTACTATAACTGGACCCCAACCTGGAGGGCTTACTTTTACCAGTCCCCAACCCAGAACATACTAGTCTAACACATTCATCTTAAGAAGATGATGAAATATAACATAAACATTCGTATTAAAACTAGAATATGAAATGCCACAACTTTATTCATAAACCATTAATGACATAAAAATAACTCATCCATTGTAAAAAAATCACAAAACCTTACATACAATATGGATGATTTGTATCATAATAAATCAACATAAAATATGTGTAAAATTTATCAAAGGATGTTGACATAGAAGAAATCAAAACTATTTGAGAGAAATATATCTTTTTTGAAATCCTTTAAAAGTAACATAATTTAGCTCGGTTAATGTTGGGTGCTCCTCACAAGATCAGTGAGCTTCACGAAGGTAGTGTGCTTCACGAAGGCAGTGTGCTTCGCGAAGGAAGGAGCTCCACGATAGCTAATTTAGCTCTATTAATGTTGGGTTCGCCGCACAGGATCAGTGAGCTTCACGAAGGTAGTCGTTATGAGACGACATGAGATCTATGATGGCCTATGAATTTACAAGGGTTGAGCTTTTTGACGGGTTAAGCTTTGCGAAAGTAGTGTTCTTTGCGAGGCAGGACTCTACAAACGTGTGGTCTTTCTGAAAATGCAAGGACTTCATGGAGGTTTGTTTGAACATCGTAAAATTGGGAGCTTTTCGATGTATGGTGCTTTGTGAAGGTACAATCCAATGTTTGTTGCTCAATATTTAGGGGAAAGGGGAAATTCATCCGTGGATGATATTTGGAAATAAATAGAGAATCTATATACAGTGGAGGATGCATTCATTAGTGGTAATGAATAGTCCTAGAGGTCTACAAACTGTGAGTGGATCATTTGAAGAAGTAGTGAGCTCACTTCAGTTGAGGGAGTAGTGAGTTATCAAAATGTGAGTGGTTGTAAACTAGGAGGTATAGTGAGTCTGCTTCGAACTTGTAAAAAGTAGTGCACATATTAGGGAATTGGTACATCACCACACTACTGGTGTATGCTTCTTGGACGTAGCCCAATGAGGGTGAACCAAGTAAAAAATTTTGTATCATGTGCATGCTTTAAGGATTATTCATACTCTACAGTGGGACAAAGAAAGAAGAGGGTTTTTTTCTAACAAAAAAACAAGATTTAACAGGGCAATTGATTTAATCTATCACACACTAATTCACCCCCCCTTCAGGGTATCTATCCTAGTGTACATAACACTTAGTATGATACTTGAACTCAAAATAGATCCCATATTAAAATCACCAATCTTTATTTGCAACAAAGTACTGGGATTTTGTTATTTATGAATCCTATCTAATAATTATTGTAAAAAGTTAATTTGGGAAGATATCTCTGAAGTCCCTTCCCTTATACAATCCATTTTCATAATTACTGTGTCCTCAATCAATTGGTCTTCATCAAAAAAATGATTGAAAAAAATCATTGGTCTTTCCTTATAAACTCAGTAATGGATTTTCATGAATTCGTCTGGACAATATAATTTAAGAAATTATATTCTTATAGAATATCCAATCATATTAATTATCTCATATTTAGTTCATCCCTTATGAATATATACTTTGGACTATGGTGGTTAGTGTATTTATAATAGTGTTACCAATTAATATATTGTCTATGAATCAATAATTAAAAAATAAATAAGGAAAACTCTAAATCATAGGTATGTGTTTTTTACAAGGCCTCAACTATTGCAATGAATATGAAATCAACTTTTCATTATTAATAAGTAAAAATTCATGTCACTTCAAGTGAACATTACTATAAATTAATAAACATTCCCCATTAGAGGGTACAATTATCACATATACACTGACCAACATCTTCATCGGTTTTTTATGTTGTCTTCCCTATCCTTTAACCATATATACATAATTATATTTTATGAAAAAATTGTTAGTGGATTAGAAATATCTACAATTTTTATAAAAATACATCTTTAGTATCATACAATACTATGGTAATTAAGAATCGAAATTAAATTTTAAGATGTGGAAACTCCACTCTAACCATTTTAAATATTAGATACACTAAGATTCCATCACTGTTACCAATTCTTGCTATTAATGAAACTTTTTTAAATAGAACACACTTTTTTTGAATTTACCACAAAGATTCCCTTTACTCATAATTTATCATATCCACCTTAGACAATTTTATTTCACATCATTACATTTGGAATATATCATAATTCCACCAATTGATACAACCACTAATTTAATATGGTAGTGACTAAAGACTACATTCGCCAAATCAATTAATATAGTGGGACTATTGAATAATCACAATGGAATACAAAAATCTCAAAATTTATCTCATTTCATTACTCTCGAGTGATGATACATCAAATATAGTTCAAAAATTTTTAATAATTGATCCTCATCAGTTCGGTAAAACAAATCACCATTTCATGGAAGAATTAATTTGATTGAAAAATAAACCCCTTAATATTCCTATAGTCAATTCATAATGAGATTCATCCATCCTATTTCCTTTCAAATAGAATAGTTTCTTCCCAATGAGACATAGTTTGTCTAGTAAATCCATTCTCAAAAATATTGTAATGTTTCATCAATGATTTCCCAAAATCCATTTATTATATTCTATAGTAGATGATTAATATTGTCTTAGATCAATTTATGAGTTCAATTGAAAATTTTAACTATTTTTTAGGGTGAGGTCCAGGTCACTCATCATGAAATACATTAATGTATTCCTGAAAAATAGGCCCATCTATTATATTTATACATTCTCTTACTTTTCCTCCATCACATAAAATATCTTTATTTAATTTAATAATGGTGGATAATTAGATGACTCGAAATGGTATATCATTCAATTGAAGGAAATAATGTTTTCTCCATTAATACAACTATAATTACATTTTTTCCATAGTATATTTTTCCATTATACATTAACAACAAATCCATTCCATTTATTATCTCAAATTCCACCATTGGAATGATCACAATGTATGCGGAGAGATTTTACTCAAAATCATTTTTAAGGGAATATATATATATATATATATGATGATTTAATAATTCTTCAATTATTATTCATATACAACTCTAACATGTTTATTTTTCATTTAAACTCTTTTTTCATTTCAAAATTGAATGAATTAAATAAATACATAAAAAAATCAAATGAAGTAGTTTCTAGAATTTAGTGCACGATGATTGTAACTTCAAAAATACCATTTAGATAATCATCATCATCTACCTACATTACCAAAAAACAAAATTAATCCCATGGAATCTTATGGTATTATATAAGTTTCCCTTATTCATCAACATATTTGGACATTGACTAGTGAAATTTCAATTCTCAATACACAAGAAGCATTATACTAAATAATGAGAATGCACAATAATAATTTCATCATTGAAATTAATATTTTTAGGATTTAAATCACTTCAAAGAGAAAGAGTTATATGGTTAAATAATACACATTTATAGAGTTGTACACTTCCTTATATACATGTCCCTAAATGAATTTTCCCACACTTGTTTCACATCGGTAGTTTTCAGTTCGTTCCTCATGTTTCACGGTTTTCATTTTTACTGAATTTTTTATCCATCATTATATTTTTATCAGTTAGTCGACATGATAATTACGCTTCTACAAAAGTAATTATCAACTTTAGAGGACATCATTCTATTTCCATATAACTCCAAATTCCTCTAATTAATGATAATTCTGCATGTGTGGCCTTATCCAACTAAAGATGATGTGAACTATCATATCTTAATAAATTTAAATGAAAAATGAATTTCAATAAATTCTTGTAATGTAAATGTAATAAATTAAATTTGATACAATATCGATTTTCATCAGATTATCGAATAATTTTATCTCCGTCTTGGTAAGGAGGGTGTGAGAAAAATACATGTTGAAAAATATTTATTTAAAGTCTTCTCACATCGTCGCATCAACATCTTATTTTCGATTTGTGTCTATGATCAATGGAACCAAATGATTGATATATCTAACTAAAAAATATTTTTAAAATGATACTTTATTTTCCTCAAAACATTGGATAATGGAGACTTTATTTTATTTTAATCTTTTTTTTACATTATTGGATTATATATTCCACAAAAAGCATATGGTCTATGATTGATGAAGGATTAAATAGCTTGTTGTGACTCCCATGGTGATGTTGTACTCTCAACATGGATTAGGTTTTTTTGTGACATGAGTTAAATGGTACATCAACATTATAATTTTTCCAACTCCAATTTCAATAATAATTATAATATCATCGTTTCATTTTCCATCACATTCGGTTTCTAAATGATAAATTATACTTATTGAATTTTTAATTAAATATAAAACTCTAATTATGAAATTTTTTACTATTTTTAATTTTATACTAATAGTTATAATGGAAATAGTAATCTAAAAATTTAATTATAACACATATGCAGGAAGATATCATTCAATCATAAAATAAATTACATTATTAATATGTCTCTAATAATTGTTTTTATAAAAAATGTTCTTCTGAAAAGAATGTCATCCATTATTTTAAAATTTGGTGTGTAGAATGGAATCATTCCAATACCCCAAATATAGTCTATGTTAATAACATATCATCCCTTTTGAGGTTATTGACCCTAGGTACATATATGTTAGAGGTACACCCACTTTTATTATCAATTAATGAATTTAATTTATTAGAAACAAACCAATTTATACCTTTTAAAAATATTAGGATGATTTAATATATTTATACTTATCCATAGGTTAATTACATATTTTTTGTAGTTATAATAATTAGAAAATAACTAAACCATGAATTTATTTAAAAATTATGGTGTCCAAAAATATTAAAAAATGTTTTTTAACATAATTACTTATCATAATATTACATTAATAACACTGAAGAGCCACTTAAGGTGAAATTTCCTGGAAACTATGTACATAATTCAAATATTATTTAAGGAAAACAGGAACATAAAAATGATTAATTATTTTTAGAGAAAACCTTTATTATTATAACCTATGTCACCACATCTCATGTGATTTCCTAGGGACATACATAAACATAAATGTGTGACTATAATTCCTAGTAATTGATAAACAAACAAAATTGAGCATGACCCATCATCAAAGATAATAAATGACGCATAACATGGGATGCCAATCATTATAATATGATACATAATATAAATTTTTTGATACAACTTAAAATTGATAAATTCCTATTCATACGGCCATGGTTCAACACTATAGTGTCATTAAACATATTTCCTAGGTTATTCACTAAGGTATCATCCAACATGTCATATCTAGAGATATGTTTCATACCCAATAAATTTGAGTACTATCACTGAGAACCCTTTATATGTCTTAATTCATGTTTTCTACATTCAACATATTAACAAATTTCAATAATAACACATGGAAAATTCCGATAATGATTCATATAAAACCATTTAAAACATAGGTTTTGGAGACAAAAACATTTAATTTTTAATATTCAAAGAAAGGGATTGGGGGTTTAATACATCGATATACCAAATTAAATAATTATAATTACATTTATGTTAATTGAAATTAAAAAATAGAGTTGGGTATCCACAACATAAAAATAGAGGCATGTAATATCAAGGAATGATTTAGACATTGTAATCTATATACAATGTAGTTTATGGAATGATATTATTAATAGAGAATGGAAGTATCTTATTCAAAGAGAAAAATATCATTAAATTTATATAGATATAATTTCATGAGAACATAATATATTAGAAATTATAAGACTAACTACAATATAATTACTTGTATAAAACAAGAGAAGATGATATTATTTTTCCATCTGAGATAAATTCTTAATGCTTGAGGAGGGTTTCATAGAACCTTATAAAATAATTATAAATTTTATAGAGATGGAATGGAATAAATATTATTTATTAGTGGATTGGGAGTAAATAAAATTGGGTGGATATATGGGTATAATTAGAAACTATTTCTAGATTGTTTAATAATTTTAAAATATTTTCCTTAATAATCTAGGTTATAGAATATAAAAAAACCATTAGCTTACATAGGGTGTTAGATCATTGAATAATAAGTTAGATGTTAATTTTAAATATTTGAGTTTCAAAAATGATAATGTATATCTTATATCACATTTTCTATGTAAAATTATTGTTCCATTCAATATTGTTTTGGAAAAAATATTTTATTTTATAATAATTGAAAAATTATATATTGTATTAGAATTATATTTTTATTCATTAAAATACATTATATTCATATAAAATTACTATGTTTACATGGATTTAGTTTTATTAGTTGTTTAATCAATATAAAAAAATTAGGAAGTAATAAAAAAATTAAATCAGAGAACTACATTTTTCATATGTAATGGAAAATATTATAGTTTACAAAATAATGAAAATTTTAACATATTGTAAATTTATTTTCCTGATTTCAAAATTAATATTTATTTTATCATAATATAATTCAAATGTTGTACATTTAATCTTAAATTTTTTTGTAAAAATAATATATTTTATGGAACAAAAATTAATTTGGATTTTTATAATATCTAAATGATGTATTATTATATTATCATTTTTATTAAAACATTTCTGTTGTATATTAATTTTTATCTAAATAAAATGAATTTATCATAATAGTTAATTTTATTATTATATTCCCAAAATAAATTTTTGTTTTATGTATGTCAAAAAATATATTTATCATCATAAACTAACATTTATTTGTAATTTGTTAAATAAAACAGTAATCAAAATAGAATTGATGAATCAAATATTAAATTTTTAAATGAAATTTAACATTTTATTTGTCTAAGTTGTAAATTCAGAACCCCTTATTACATTGGAATATTCCAAATGAGTGATGGGTGTGATTGGGTTTCTTTCATAGGGTGGATCCAATAATATTTATATAGTGGTTATTCGTACTAAATTAAACTTCTACCATATTCAATTACACATGATAATTACATTCATAATTCTCTAATTAGAAATTGTTAATAGTTAACCACACTAAGTTTACTTCACATCCATGTTCATAGAGGCGGTCTTCAAAAGGAGGGATCCTACTGGTTGATACCTTCATATCCCTCTTTTACATTAGTTATCCTTCATAAATACTCATATTTTAAACTAATTATAGTAGTCATAGTTTCATATACTCATATGGTAAAATAACAATATTGAACAATTGTGAGGTAAGGATTATATAATAATGATCACTATAATAGAACTAGAACCACACTAACAAATCCGATGCTTAATCATAATGGTTACATTTCCTATTTTGATATTGATAAAGGTAAAACAATTTTAACTACTACAAAAATACAACATCGATTGTAAATTTTTTATCACTTATATTCTAAAAGATCTATTAGGTTTTTATTTTTAGATAATTAGTAGAGATTAATACATTAATAATACATATTACATTAAATTATAATTTATCCCAATTAATCATGATTTTTTATTTTCTATTATTACATTATCATTATCCATATAAAACCCTTCCTCACATAATTCCATCAATATAATTCTTGAAAACATTGTAAAATGAAATTCTAAAAAAGAATGACATCAAAATCATATTAATGGTGAACATATACATTATCAATTGAACATCATCATTGATTAGAAGAAAATAATAAGTTGATGATGAAATAATTAATGTTCATTAGCATAAAATAAAAATTTTCACACTCATAAATATCTAGATTATCATATATAAGACATTCAATAAGGATTTCCCAAAATTAAGAGACATCATAATCAATAATCATGATCCTTGTGATATAAATCATGATCAATGAAAAATTCTATACCCCATAAAAATTATAATGAAATCAGATTGGTATCATGAGAAATTATTTTCATTTATATTCATAAAAATATTATAACCAATATTAACCAATATTATCTCCACATATCTTTTTTTACAATTATGATATTCCACATATCCTTGGTTTGTTACATAAAAACATATCCATGGTTTATAATGTAACTACACATCATTGGTTAATAACATAACCACAAATAATTGGTTTATAGAAGAACCACTGATAATCAAATCTAATTTCTATGAAAACTATTTTAAATAAAGTATATTGTTCAATAATATCATCACAAAACCTAAAAAATGACCATAATTATTTTCAGATCATAATTAACCCATTAAAGGGAAATTAATTTCATGAAAATATATTTGAAATATTATTATCCCATGGAAAATTAATTATTTCCATGAATATCACTTTTAAACACTCATAATACTTTTAGATAAATAACGAGTATGATATCATTTCAAAACAACCAATGTGGACTATATATAACCTCAAGGGATTTTGAAATTGATAAATTGTAATACTATCAAATGAACATGAATTTTTATTGGAGTAAAATATCTCTATCATTTTGAAAATTAATTTTATAAACTAAAAATTAACAAAATACTGTGAAAATAATTTTCATTGAAAAAATAAATTGAAGGGTTTAATGGAAACATAATGAAAAATAATGGAAATGATTATAGTAAAATATGTTCATGTCATAAAAGTTAATATTAAACATTTTTTTTCAAAATTTCGTAAAACGGGTCAAAAGTGACACATTTTGAAAAAAATTATGAAATATATATTCCTAAAAAAATTAATAAAAGGGAAACTATAATGAAAAATAGAAATATAAAATAACTTATTTTTAATAAATAACAATTTTTATATCACATCTAAAATCATTAACACGGAACAAAAATATTCATGATCTAAAACAATGATATAATATCAATACCATTTATAAATAACATTCCTCGTAATTTTTTAAATCAATATGGGTGGTAATAAAAGTTAAACATGGGATTCACATTATTATCTAAATTATATGAAAATAGATTTGGATAAATAAAATAATGTTATAAAAATTCCTCTTCAGAATCCTTGGACATAATCTTTCCCAAAATAAATGAGATTGTAGCATAAAATCATTTCCATGTTGGTAACCATTCAATTGCGAGGCCCATGTAATAATAATATCGAATGAAACACATAATATCATTAAAATAAGTATATTAATTATATAACTTGTCAAAATGGATGTATATTCCCCTAGGAAATAAATATTGGTCCATATCATTATTGTATGTCTGAATGAAAATAAACCTTAGATGAACAACATTTAGAATGATATTTCCTATAAATTTAAAAATAGTTCAGTTAATAAATTTTTTTTATCAAATTTAAATTATTATGAAAAATTTCAAAAAATACAGTAAAAATTAATTATAAACATATTAATACAATATCAAATACAATGAATATAAAATAGAACTCAAAGTAAATAAATTTTGTTGTGAAATTCAATACCACAATGTAAAATTCAAGTCAAATGAAATTTTATGATATAACTGATATTGAATGATAAAATTCCACAAATTATTTATTATTCATGATATTACATGTAACAGTGGAATTATATACACCACAAAATAAAAATGTCGGGTATATGGCCTATGTCTCACAAAAATGAAATGTGAGATGAGAAACTGTTACCTCGTATCCATAAATTCCACACAAGTCCTTTAACTCATGCATAATATAAATATTTCAATTATTTTATTTCATAATAAAATTATATAGGTGTAATATGTTATATTGAAATAATATATATGATTTATTATTAATGAAATGTTCATATACATAACCAGTTTATTCCTTATGATGTGTTTCGAGGACATTCAGTTCAATATTTCAGTTGAGATTTTGTGTGTTGATTGTGGTCAAAGAGTTTATTATTTTAAATTATAAGGATTAATAAACATGAAATATTTATCATATTTATAAATAAAATTTTTATAACTAATCATTAATTATGGTTATTAATATTTAATACCATCATGATCAAGGATATAGTATGATGTACAAAACCATGAGTAACCTTTTCATTTTTCAATGATCGTTTTTGGAATAAGGTATACATTAGCTTATTATTAGATAATAATAATTAAATCATAGATATAATTTTATTTCATTAAATAATATATTTTATATCTTTCGTGTGATTTTTTGATGAAAAAATTAATCACATCACTTCTTGGAGGTAGTAGTCCACACAATTACACATGAACAACGTTATAATTTTTCAGTGTAAGAAATAAAATGTTATATTATATATTAACAAAGATGCATATTTCTATAATATCAAAATTATACATTTTATATCAAATAATTAATTTATATTTATCTTTATAACCCTTTATTAAATGTGTTAGTGAAAAATTAATCACATCACTTCACAATAAAGTATTCCTCTACAAACATGAGAGACGTTATCGTATCTACCATGGAAATTAAATTATTAAGCTATATATAATATAATATATCCATAACTATAAATAATTTTGAAATATAACACATATATATTATTTAAAACCATCATTATAAAAATACTTTACAAAGAATGATGGAAAATAAATTACATTTGTCTGTGAGGTGGTAATCCTATATTCACATAAATAAATATTTTCCATCCCATTTGATAGAAGTGGATATGAATATAGGTTATAAAAGTAACAAAATATAAAATAAATATGTTATTTACAATTTGGTTATTATATAAAAATAATTTATGAATTATGAAGTAGTAAGAAGATGATATAAAATAAAAATTCTCAGTTAAAGTTGGCGTATCTTCTTCAGAGAACCTTAATAGGTAAACAAAAAAATCCATTATAGGTCTGATTTTTTATTGAACCATGAGATATAGATAATGTAGATAAAATTATAAAATATATCTTTTATGTTTTTTTCTGAAAAAATGGGAATGGATGGTGTGAATATGATAGGAGAGTGGGTGGATTTTTATAGATTGATCTGTGGCACACATGTAATATTTGAAATGAAAAAGGTGAACCCATGATTTTATCTTGTCGGAAAGGGTTAAAATTGGCCATTTTTTAGAAATAAAAATTATAAGATATAAATATAGTGTTATATTTTTTTTTTAACTTGATTTTTGGTCATTTAAAAATTTATCATTTTATTATAATCCCTTGGTAAACTCATTCTAACCTTAACTGAGGTAATTAATATTTACTGATTCACTATTTGTTATTTTCAAATTAATTAGTAATTGTTAGATAATATATATTATTATTATTAAAAAAATATAATTAAATTTTTTGAATTCAATACATATAGTAATAAAAATAAAATATTTAATTAAATGTGTAAATGAAATGAAAACCCGGGTTTTTGAAAAGTGTATTTGTTGGGAAAATAATGATTTTATATTCAATCTGACTAATAATAACAATATTTATGAAAATAAATTAATATATATTTACATATAGTATACTAATTAATTTAAATCTTTTTTCATATTGGGTTTTTTAATTTGAATAAAATGGAGAGAGATAATGTACTATAAAATAGTTTAAAGAAAAATCATGTATTTAATCCCAAAAATAAAATTGTCATTAAATAAAATACAATGACTATTTAAATTAAATAAGTTTGATTAAATATAAATAAATAATAATTATTTTAATTAATATAATATTTGAATCTTAATTTTTATTTTAAATTACTATAATTATTGAAAAGAATTTATAATTTTCAATATTCATAAAAAATCAATTTTTTTTGAAAAATTTGAAAATTTCACCCTCTATAAATTATTTTTTTATTTTTTATTAAATTAAGGTAATATTTTAAAATAAATTTTCATTAAGATTAAAAAATTAGTTAAATTATTTTCACTCAAAATAAAATAAAAATCTTTTAAAGAAAGCATAATCTTTAAGAATAAAATTACCTTATTGAAATTTGATCTATTAATTAATATGAATTTACCAAATATTTATATTGAGAGTATAAATTATATATATATATTTCATATAATTGATAAAACTATTCCATAAAATTACTTCATTTGGTTTGATAAATGGTTATATGTTTCACATGTCATTTAAATTCGGTCTTTCATATTGAATAGACCATCAATCAATATTTTATTTTCTTAAAATAACAATGTGTATCATACTCCCACATATAGTAAATTGATTCCTACAAATTTTTGTATTATATATGAAATAAAAGGAAATAGATTTTATAATATTTTTATTGGGAAACCACATTGTAAAATGTTTTAATAAAACATCAACTTGATAAGAGACAAAAAATATTAGTATGAAGGACATCTAGAATATCGAATATTGGTTTATCAAATAGGATAAAATAAATGGGATATCGATAATTTACATGGAATAAAATAAAAACAAAAAAAATAATTAAATATATTGATAGATCTAATTGATCACAAAAAATTTAAGGATCATTAGAAAGTAAACAAAAACATAACATGAAACAAAATTGGTGTGAAAATATCATTAATTTCATGAGAGATGACGGTAATAGGACATCATTTTGTTCCATGATTCATTTCCAATGAATGAGAAATAACATTCAATATGGACTAATAGATAATGTAATTATGCTTACATGATGAGTATAATATTATCCATTTATAAATTCTCCCATAATAACAACTTCTCCTCTAAATAATGAGTATTCAAGATGATTTTTTTAATTCCTTTAGCACAAAAATAAAAATTTAAAGGACCACATAACTATAAAATGGATAATAAATACATTGTTCCTATCATTAGACATTAAAAATACCTAAATGGATATAAAATGTTATGATAATACATAATATGAATAAACATTCATATGATGAAATAATCTATCAATCATTGAAAATTGATGTAATACCCAATGTTGAAACTAAAAAACTAAATATATAAATTAAACTATATAAAAAATAAAACTAAAATATTAATATTGATAAATGTTTTAATCTCAAAGGATATATCATACCTTTCAATTTAGAGGACCATAAAATATTTATATGTTCATCTGAAATAACATTAATTACTTAGTCACACAATCACTTTTAAATCTAATGGTCATCTATATGATAAAACATGTGTCCCCATAATTTACATAATTTCCAATATCATAGGAACTTTAATCGTTATATATAACTTTAAAAAGAAGTAGAAAATGTGTATGCACAATTCATATAATACAATTTTTTTCATATACATCATCATAATGAAACACTACTATAAATGTCTTCAATCAATTTAAGATCACATCACATAAAACCACAAAGGGGACTTTAAGAATTTAAAAATATATCAATAATTATTCTTATTGAACTATGATTTTATATATAATTCATCACATAACCTCAAATTAAAACATCCATGTATCCAAATTTATATAATCTCCCCTCTAATACCAACTATTATATCCATTGACCCACACTCTCAAATATGGGGTTGAGAACATAATCATTACATTTGTCGCTTTGATACCAATTATGTGACCTAATTTTCTCCATATAAGACACAAAAACTAAAATGTAAATATTGGATCAAGTACATTATCAAAGATGTTTTATTTTTATAGGTTTATATAATTTGGTAAAAAAAATACATGAACAATACATGTTCCTTTAAATTAGAATTTATCCTACTTAAGATATCATCTCGAATTTCAAATTATGACATCCTCATCATTAATTTGAAAAAATTATATACATAACTCATTAAACATAATTCTTGATAACCTATGGGAGAGGAAAAATAATAAGGGTAATCTCAAATGCTTAGTATGGGTAAACATAAAAATACTCAATTAAATATCATTAGTGAGAATAATAATATCATAACGGTATAATGACATTATCAATGTACATTGGTATATCATAAGAATATTTATACATATAAATAAATATATCAACAAACATGAAAAAATATAATAAATCATTCACAATGTAAAGAATCATCAGAATAAATATCCTTGATCCATGAGATATAATTATTGATCAAATGAGATTCCATAATCCATAACATGTATGAAAAAAATTATGGTATCTTGTGAAAATATAATTATTCCACTTCATAGAAATGGACAATTCAATCTAGTAAAAATCCATCTCCAGTGTACCCAATGCGTTGGAGTGTTATAAAAAACCCCTCACTACTATCCTTGGCATGTAATGTAACCCACCGTTCTTGGTAGATATTGGTACTAGTCATCCTTGGATAATTATTTAAAAACATTTCATTGGTTTATAACAGAAACACCCTTAAACAAAAACAATCTATATGAAATATATCATAATGAATTTAAATTGAGATTCAATTTTATCAAGGAACTCACAAACAATATTTAATCATTTTTTATCATGATTAACCCGTTTAAAAGAAATAGGTTCAATGATAAAATCTCTAAAACGTGATTTAATAATTGAAAATAGATGTGTTACTTGACAATCTCCATGAATCAATCACAATCCATCTAGAGAAATAACGTTGATGGTATCATTATGAATTATCCATAGTGTATAATTAGTTAAATCAATGATTATTTATATTGATGAATTGAAATAAAATTAATATATCATTAAAACATTATTATGGAAAATAACCTTTTCATTTTGAAAATTAATTTTAAAAACGAAAAATCATTAAATAATGTGAAAATAAATGTATTATTGAAAAAAAATAAAATCATATAACAAAAAATTACATGAAAATAATGTACATGATGGGGGGAAAATCCATTCATTTCATAAATTAAAACAATAAACATTGTTTCCAAACATTTTATAAAAGGTGTAAAAATTATCCCATTTAGATAACATTAATATATTTTTAATTTTTATAAAATAAATAAAAAGATCATAAAATATATCAAATATAAATAAATTATTCTTATTAAATAAACCATTTTAAAAAAATAAAAAAAAATTATTGGAGAGAAATATTCCATGTATAAAAAAAGATATAATATCAGTATCCCTAACCAAAAACATATGTTGAAAATTATTCAATAAATATATTAATAATATGAAATTTAAAATATGGTAAAAATAATTAATTTATGATAATATAATATATTTGGTTAATGAAAATAATTTCATATTACTTCATCTAAAGGAACCTTTAATATTAACAGTCCAGAAAGAGTGGTGATTGTGACATTAATCCTTGCCAGTTTGGTAACTCTCCGATCATAAGCCCCATGAAATAATATCTTTATTTAATATTTTAATGATCATTAAAATTAATATATTCATGGAATAACTCCTAGTATGTCAATATATACTCATAAATGAATATGGTTACATAGAGTAAACATATGTCTCAATGAAAGAGAACATGATAAGAATTATCCCTACAAAAATCATACCATAAAATTTTGATAATTATTCAATGAAGAAATTATTTTTCAATTATATAATTCCACGTAATAATGTTTAAATAAAAAATATTATTGTAAAAACTCATTTCATGAATAATCATATAATATCAAATACAATGAAAAAGTATTATAACGCATGAAAAATAAAGTGAGTTTATGACATCTATTACCACTTAGTAAAATTAATGTCAAAACCGTATTAAATAAATAATTCAAATTTAATCCCAAATTACTACTAAATATTTTGGATTGATTATATTACATTTAAATGGGATATTATATACCCTATATCCAAAAAACAAGGTTAATATGTCATGTGTGTCATTAGAATAAAATATTAGGAATGAAACTATTACCTCAAGTCCAGGTTTTCTATATGTGTCCTTTAAATCCTAGTGAGTAATTTTATATTTGTTATTTTTTCTTAATAACCATTTAATGTTTTAATAAATTATACATAAATTAATTATTTTATTCATTTTTAATGAAATATTTAAATATATAATCAGTTATTTCCATGTTTAGTGTTTTGAAGATTCTCAGTTTATCTTTTCCAAAGTGATTTTTTGTACTAACAGTGGTCAGTGTGTTTATTATTTAAACATATACAGAATAATTATCATGAAATATTTATCAAATTTATATATCAATTATTATTTTAAAACAAATCATGGACTATGGAATAATGGACTATGGTATGACCATAGAGATAGTAGGTCATATATACTCATGAGTAATGTTTCATTATTCAAATGATGATTATGGAAATAAGGTAAGTATTATTTTATAATTTTATAAGGATAAATATATAATTATTATAATATTATTTAGTTCAATAATCTTTTATATATCATCAAAGTTATTTTTAGGTGAAAAAAAGAATCACAAAGCTTTTGGTAGGTAGTACTCTACATGTACACATAGGCGATGCTATCATATCTCAGTGTTTAGAAGGGAATGGTATATTATCTATTAAAAATAATATATATGTGATTAATATCCTTATTATTTAATTTATATCACATATATTCATTATATTTATCCTTATTTCCATCAATGTAATGTGTTAGTGAAAACTGAATCACATCGCTTCACGAGGCGGTAGACCATTGTACACACGATCGATGATATCATACCCCCCCACAGAATGGGAGTGATAAAGGAATACATGCTATAATATATCAAGAGTTATAAATATTATAAATTATCATATTTTTTATTCAAAAACCTTATTATAAAATTATATGTGATGTGGTGATGGAAGAAACATAAAATCTGATCATGAGGAATTCTTCCTCCACTCACATTAATATTGATTTTGTATCCCAATTTTTAGAAGATGATATGTATTTAGGTTAAGAAATTATAATAATAAAATGTAATTATAATTTAGAAACAATAATTATAACATGATTTTACCTTATTAAGGTATTTTGAGGTAGATGTATAAATAATATAACCATTTCACCGTCAAGTGATGTAAAAACCCAGAAATTCCATAGAAATTTTTTTCATAAATACATGGGATTTTTACGAGTCTTAAAAAATTTGTGGCACTTGATTCTGAGGCCTGGTGTGCCATGAATCAATTCATTATGTTTTGTTCAGGTATATTCAGTTAATGTACGAGCGAGATTTTATAACTTTTTGATCGGTGCTCGGAACTAAAATCTGAGGGCCCCATTGATTTCATAGTGTCGATATTCTCATAAGAAGACTTTCACATCAACAGTAGTGAGTCGAGAATAAAAGTTAGTTTCTTGGGTTTTCATAAAAAAAATAATGTGTAACACATTATTTTATTTTTTTCCTCTATGTGAGTGTGGGTAGTTGGAACCTCCACTTGGGAGTTGATGGTGGGACCGCCACACTCCAACCTCCCATGAGAGGTTATGGTGGTGGGTCCCACCTGATCATAACATCCCGTGAGAGGTTACGATGTGGGGACCACCTGAGACCCATAACCTCTCTATTAAATGATAGGGTTGGGGACACCTGACCCTGATTGATGATGGAGGATAAAACCTCCAACCTCTCCCTCTTTAATGAGGGATAACATCTTGCCATTAACATAATTAAATGTGACACCTCTTATGAATTTAAATAGGTGAGGCCCACTCATTTAATTCATCAATTTTGAATTAAATGCCATTGTAATAATAGACAAACCCTCCTATTATTTTGGTTGGCATAATCTTCTTTTTGGTAGAGGCTATGAGAGGAATTCTACTGAGAAAAGCTCTCAATGAAGAACAGAAATAACATGAAGAATGCAAGGAACCCGAAGAATGTTGGTGATGCTCTTTCTTATTTGAATTCTTCCCTGGCCACCTACCGAAAAAACCTCCATAATGTCTTCAATGAACTGACATAGCTCCGAATTGGGGACGTGTGGTGGACACGATGATTGACAGTCTCATCCATCATCCTTTCGCGACCCCGTCATCAAACAACAAGCGTCGAGCAATGAATCAAAATGTAGGGGTTGTTTCCTTTAAAGTACCATGTTCTTCCTTCCTTAAATGAAGAACATTGATGTTTAACATTTACGGGTGGGTTGTTGTGTTCCGTTCATGAGAACCTATTTCTACCACCCTAAATGAGGAGGGTGCTGGCCAAACCAACATGGCCTGACCACTCTATTGTTCTTTTTGTGATGACTCTTTTTCGACAAGGCGATTAGGATACGACAACGAAGGTGGTGATGTTGAAGGCCGCGCTACCTGTGGCCTCCGCGAATTGCGCCACCCCCATGACACATTGGTGCTTGTAGTTAAACACTGTTGTCTCCCTAACTAGATCCCCCGTTCACACCCCGGAAAACCTCGCGGCCTGCCCTGTGTGCCCCCCGCATGCCACTGCGGCATGCCCAACCATGCCAGCAGATTTTATGTGTGCCTGCGCGCTCCATGACGCCCTTCCTGGTGACCCCTCCTCCCTACTGGCGGCATGCGCGACACCCCTGACCCTGCCGGCGGTGTTCTCTACACCCATGCACCCTGTCGGTAGCCTGCCCGGCATGCGACCCACCTGCTCGGCCCCTACCACTGCCTGCCCGGTGACCCCGTACCCTACGGCACCCTGCCCGGTGCCCCTTCGACCTGCCGCACCTCCTGTCGCGCCCTATCCGGTACACTCACAGCATTCTTGGTGTCCAGCCGGCCTTCCCACACCCCACACGACCAGCCCGCTGACCTCCCAGCCTCTGACCTCCTGAGTCGTGTCCCTCGCGACGCTGTCCGAACTGGCCACGGCCTTCGGGCCAAGCCACCTGTGTGGCAGCATCAAGGTAGAATCACACCCGTAGTCCATTGGGTCAGGCCCAACGGACCGGTCTGACCCATCCAACTGGCCGGGTCAAACCCATTGAGTCTGACTGGGTCGACCCAGGCCAGGTCGGCCCAGACCAATTTGGGCAGAGTTGGTCCGACTGGGTCGGACTGGAATCAGGCCCACTAATGACCCATTGCTTACATTGGCCATATAATTGGCACCAAGTGTCCGTTTGAGGAAGTGTCAGTGGATCTGGTAATCTCAATGATATATGGTCCCTAGAGTATACCCCACAAGTGTTCAAGGTATAGTTGAGTTACTGTTAGGATGGATCATACATGAATCCATCTAGGCCCTCAGGACGTAAAGGCTAGAAACTAATAGACTGGGCTTCCGATTGACACACCGTCTTTTGCGTTGAGACCCATATGACGTGGCGGTCCATTGAGGTACTTATACATTGGATTTAGTGAAACTTGGAGTATCGAATTGTATCCTTTGGAGAGGACCCTCTCGGTGACGAGCGAGTATATTATAGAGACCGAGTAGCTGTCTGAGACTTGATGACTGGAGACCGATTGCCTCGGAGTGATTTAGATGGCCTAGTGGGGAGCGCTTGGATGTAGCAGCAGACCCCGGGCCGAGGAGCTCTTAGTTGTAGTGGCTGACCTGCAGTACTCGACAAAAGGAGTACCTCTTTAGGATATGAAGGGGATCTCTTGGTTGTAGCAGCAGACCCATGGTGGGGAGTGCCTCTCGGTGAGTGTGGAAAACCCATAGTACTTGACATGTGGAGTACCTCAGTAGTCCATGGTTAGTGGGAAGTACTTGGTTGTAGCGGTAGGCCCACTTTACTCGATAGATGAGGAGTTCTCCAGCAGCCGTGGTTTTCGATATAATGAATAAAAAACCTGGTTTGAGCTGAGTCATTGACTTTTGTGTTTTCCTCATGATTGAGATGGGTATTTAGATAACATAAGAATATGTATGGGCATATACCTAAGTAATGGTTATCCGTTGATTTCATACTTTTTGGATTACCCTTGTTGGATTTTGTGAGACCTTGAGGGTCTTGGGGTCCCTACTGAGTATCATTATACTCACCCCTGACACGGGCTATGCCCGCACATCGTTGCGTTGGTTGTAGATATCGGACAATGCTGAATGAGGTAGAGAGATGTAGGAATGGATGGTTCCTGGAGGTGGACCAAATGGAGTGGCAGTGCACAGATTGGATGGACGAATTTGGATTATTGAGGAGGCCATATGTACCTACCCCTCAGGTAGCAACCCCGGAGGATGACCCAGTAGCTGCTTTACGTGTTTACAGTTGTACTTGCTTTGAGTTGTACTTGTACTTTACTTTTGGTCTTGTATTTCCATCCTGTTTTACTTTCCAGGGCTTCTCTTGTATTCAGTTTTACTTTGTACCTTACTTACAGTTGTGTACTCTGATTTGTTTTTTTTATTATATAGGAAATGTCTTCCCAGTTTAGGGAATTTCGCCGTTAGTGCTAGTTTCCATCCCCAAGCCTATGGAAGGAGGGCTTGGGGAAGTAACGAGACGAGCTCTAGGGGTTGGGTTGTGACAAATTGGTATCAAAGGATTCGGTTCTACTGCAGAACATTGGACTCTGATATTTCTTTTTTGTGAAGTAATGGTTTTAAGGGTATTAAGTGTTGATTTCAGTTCAGGGAGACCAGTGTTGGTGTGGGTGGCTGACATATCCATACACCAGGACTCGGTCTTCTGATTTCTAACTCAGTGCATGAAAACAATGATTGTGTGTGTGTTTTAAAAAGTTTTCATTAAGTCATCTCAACCAAGCCAGGTCACCATATATTCTTTTAAACATGTGTCATCTGTTTATTTCAGGATGCATCCCTATGGATCACTAGTTATACCCTCGAGAGTCGTACGTACTAAAATCCAACCGATGGATGAGGCCTCAGTGCAGGGCCCCTTTCAAGCAGAGGCACCCGCAATGTCACTCATCGTTGGGCTATCGATGCCACCATACCCAGTAGTAGATGATGCATGCCACTTGAGCACATTGCACGGGTTCCTGTGCCAGTGTCCACCCATATTACGGGGAGAGACAGACCCACATGTGGATGAGTATTGGATAGAGGTTGTGGTGAGAGTGTTCTGACTGGTAGGGACACCCGCCGACATCATTATGATCCTCGTTGCCAGCCTCTTTCAGGGAGAAGAAGGAAAATGGTGGATCCTGATGCTTCTGATCCATGATGAGGCGACACTAATCTGGTCAGACATTGAGAGCATGTTCCAGCCTAAGTTTGTACAAACCACCCTTCGTCCGGTGTTGATACATGAGCTACTGCATCAACAGCAGGGTAGCATGGAGATCTCACAGTACTCAACGAGGTTCACCGACCTCTTAAACTATTCCACAGATATAATGTGGGGCCCATTTTTCATGTCCTGGACTTTTAAGCAGGGGCTTAGGTGAGAGATTAGAGCTCTGATGATCTCACTTAGCATCCCGACGCAGACTGTTATGTTGGAGCGATCCCTCCTAGTTGAGAGTTTCCTTACTGAGGAGTCTCCAGCAACGAGACCCACCACTAGCCGACATGCAGTGGAGTCTGTTACAGCCAGTAGTAGACAAATGACATAGAGGTCCAAGAGGACCATACCTACAGGTGGTCGACCACATGACACAGGATTGGATGTGCGAGGCACCCGGGGTGGAGATAGACCTTTCAAGAGCGGGAATTGTTACTCATGCGGCAGACATGGTCACATGGCTCATTAATCTCCTACCTGCCACACATATGATCAAAAGATATTTCCAGAACCTCTTAGGAGAAGGTAGAGGTTCTATCGAGGTGTTCCACTAGGAGGAGGTGGACGTGGAAGAGGAGCAGGACGTGTAGCTGGCGATGGACGGTGTTTTGAGCTTCTTCTGCAACCACCACCAGGAGTTTCACCCTTACCCCGGGGAGCTGGTGGAAAGGGGAGATCATATCTTCAGGCAGCTGAGGCCTATGATCACGATGCTCCAGAGAGGATTCGAGGTACAGTCTGTTTCTATTCAACCATTTTGGAAGAACTTATAGAAATATGTGCCAGTCACTCTTTCATTGCCACTTCCATCATTCGGTGCATGGAGATTCTGATGGAGCCATTGGCTCGATCCTTACAGCTAGAGACTCATACGAGAGACGACTCGACAATTACAAACTAGTGTCGGCAGTGTGAGCTTACTCTAGGAGGCGAGAGTTTCGGCTGTGATCTCCTCATACTGGCATTGAGGCCTTACGATGTCATCTTTTTTATGGATTGTTTATCTACATTCCATGATCATATTGAATGCATTTTGTGCAAAGTGCGGTGTGTCCGCATGGATGGGACAAGGTTCACCATCACCAGCGATAATGGAGCCTTTGAAGCGTAGTACGAACATACTTGGAGGAGGGTGCATCCGATCACAAATTAATTGGCCTTCCTTACCCATGGAGCAGTGGACATGGAGAGTCTGAGCTATCCAGTAATGGTAGACCTGTACTCAGATGTTTTCTATGACAGTGCTCTAGGACTACCTCCTCGTAGAGAGGTGGACTTCTACATTGAACTGTACCCCAGGACGGCACCCGATATCTACTCCAGCATATCGGATGGATCCTACTGAGCTTCATGAGCTGTGGTTATAGCTTGAAGACTTGTAAGAGAAGGGATTCATTGGACAATGTGTTTCTCCCAGTGAAGCCTTGATTCTATTCGCCAAGAAGGTGGAAGGGATCTTGAGGCTCTATGTAGACTACCGTCGTCTGAGCTAGGTAACCATGAAGAACAAGTACCCACTCCAGAATATTGACGACCTCTTTGATCATCTGAAGGGAGCATGATGGTTCTCAGATATAGAACTCCGATCAAGTTATAACCATGTCACAGTTTGAGATGAGGATGTGCATAAGATGGCCTTCAGATGTCGGTATGACAACTATGAGTTCTTGGTTATTCCCTTCAGCGTAACCAATGATCCAGCAGTGTTCACGAGTCTGATGAATAGGATTTTCCATCCTTACCTCGATCACTTTGTCATATTCTCCATCTATAACAAACTTATTTACTTATCTACTGAGGAGGATCATGCATACCATTTGCGGGTAGTACTGGACACTCTCTGAGAAAACCAGCTTTAAGGTATGCTCTCGAAGTGTCAATTTGGACTCGAGAGGTTCACTTCATGGGACAAATCATCTCTGTGGATGGAGTAGAAATGGACCCAGTGAATATTATGGTAGTACTTTCATGGGAGCCACCTAGGAGTGTGACAGAGGTACGAAGTATGCTAGGTTTGGCTGTGTACAATCGGAGATTATTTCCAGATTTCTCCAGAGTTGCAGCACCACATTCTGCCTTGACGAAGAAGGGGAAACCCTTCATGTGGTCGGAGAGATTCCAGCATAGCTTTCTGGAGCTGAGGTAGAGGTTGACTAGTGCCCCCATCCTCAGGCTTCTAGAGGAAGTAATAAGGTATGTAGTTTACTGCAATACATTAGGGACCGGACTTGGGTGTGACCTAATGCAAGAGCGAGCAGTGATCACATATGGTTCTCAGCTACTGAGACAACATGACCAGAAATACACTAACCATGACTTGGAGTTAGCAGTAGTGGTCTTCACCTTGAAGATGTGGCGACACTATCTTATGGGCGACTATTTTACCATGTACTCTGATCACAAGAGTTTCATTTATATCTTCTCTCAGAAAGACTTGAACCTGAGGCAACAGTGACGGCTTGAGCTCCTCCAGAACTATGATCTTGAGATAGTATATACTCCAGAGAAAGGGGAATGTTGCTGCAGATGCTCTTAGTTGGAGGACTGGTATACAGCTCCTAGGCGAGGTGACAAAGCAGTTGGATTCCTTTCTGATATCCGTTGTGGATAGAGATGGAGTAGTTTTTCTTCAGTCTCTTATAGTCACTCCTCCTCAACTTCAGTGAGTCAGGGAGGCGCAGCATGGGGACACAGACTGTGAGACACGACGTGTCCATAAATACATAGGGAAAGCCCCTGAATGATTTTCTAAAGGTGGTGAGCACGTCATCCTCTTTAGATGACATACCATGGTACCAGTAGAACTTCATGAGGAAGTATTGGGGGAGTTACACACTTCCCCTCTAGCGGTACATCCAGGAGTGACAAAGACATTCCAGGACCATCGACGACATCACTGGTGGCTAGGTATGAAGAAGGTAGTTGCAATGTTTTCCACTCGGTGGCTCACGTTTCAGCAAGTGAAGGCAGAGCACCAGGTTCCACCAGGCTAGGTTCAGCCCTTAGAAGTCCCAGTATGGAAGTGGGATGGAATATCCATTGATTTTGTGACGGTTCATCCACTTACATACATGGGTAACGACTCTATTTGTGTGATTGTCGACCGACTCACCAAGTCGGCCCACTTCCTACAAATTAGAGAGAAGGGATCAGTAGAGATTTTGGGACGCCTCTATGTGCAAGAGATTGTGCATCTACCTGGAGTGACATCCTCTATTATCTATGATCATGATAGATGATTTACATCCGGGCTATGGAAGGGGTCGTAGGAAGCTTTCGGGACACAACCTCACTTGAGCACCGTCTTCCATCCTCAGATGGATGCTTAGACTGAGCGGACCATCCAGTCCTTCGAGGACATGCTTCATGCATGTATCCAAGTATTCGGTCATAGCTGGGAGGACCATCTACATTTTGTGTAGTTTTCATACAACAACATCTATCACTCCACCATCATCATTAAACCTACTGAGGCCTTGTATAGTCGACCTTGCAGATCGCCACTATGCAGGACAGAACCAGGGGGGTTAGCACTAGTGGGGCTACACTTGGTATGCGCTACCACATAGAAGGTGCATATCATCAAGGAGCGGATGAAGACTGGACAGAGCAGGCAAAATTCGTTTGCTGACAGGAGACGAAGACCTCTAGTGTTTGAGGATGGTGACCACATATTTTTACGGGTCCCACCTTGATGAGGTCTACAATGATTTGGCTGAGGCATCAAGTTATCTATGAGATTCATCAGACCATTCTAGGTCCTCATTAGAGTAGGGGAGGTGGCTTACTGCCTAGCTATTCCACCTCTGTTACACTGGGTGCATGACGTCTTTCGCGTATCTTAGTTGAGGAGAAACGTGCATGACCCTTCTAACATCATCGACGAAGGGGAGTTAGGCATCATTTATGTGAAGAATTTTACAAATGTTCCAGTTAATATTGTGGATCGAGAAGAGTGGGTCCTATGTGGACGGTCGATACCACTAGTGCGTGTTCACTGGTAGCATGGGGAGCTCCACGAGAGAACATGGGAGAAGGAGGCTTAGATGTGTTCCCAGTATCCCCATTTGTTCCCTTAGTGTGATTTGTAGCTTACGAGGATGTAAAGTCCTGATTTGGGGAGAATGTAGAGACCCGGATATTCCGTGGAAATTTTTTTCTTAAATGCATGGGATTTTTGCGAGTTTGTGAAAATTTATGGTGCTTAATTCCGAGGCATGGTGTGCCTGGAATCAATTTTGAATGTTTTTTTCGGGTATGTTCAGTTAACGTATGAGTGGGATTTTATAACTTTTGAACCGGTTCTCGGAACTGAAATCCAAGGAAACCGTTGAACTCACAGTGCTTGTATTCGCATAAGAATACTTTCACTTCGATAGCAGTGAGTCCATGATTAAAGTTAGTTTTAGGTTTTCTTTAAAAAAAATAAAGTGTAACACTTTTTTTTATTTTTGAGTGCCATGTTAGTGCAAGTAGTTGGAATATCCATTTGGGAGTTGATGGTGGGACAACCACACCCCAACCTCTAATGATAGGTTATGGTGGTGGGGCCCACTTGATCATAACCTCCCGCAAGTGGTTACGACGTGGGGACCACACGAGATCCATAACCTCTCTATTAAATGTTATGGGTGGGGACCACCCGACCCCTACTGATGATGGAGGACAAAACATCCCACCCCTCCCTCATTAATGAGGGACATCCTCTTTCCATCCACCTAATTAAATGTGACACCTCTCACGAATTTAATTATCTAGGCCCCACTAATTTAATTCATCATGTTTGAATTACATTCCAATGTAATAATAGAAAAACTGTCCTATTATTTTCGTTGGCGTAATCTTCTCTTTGGTGGAGGATTTGAGATGAAATCTAGGGAAAAAAACTACCAACGAAGAATGTAAAGAACATAAGGAATGCGAGGAACGCCAACGACACTATTTCTTTTTTGACTTCTTCCTCAGCCATCTACCGATCAACCCTCCGCAACGTCATCAACAAACCAACATAGATCGGAATTGAGGACGTGCGGCAGATGCGATGAATGATGATCTCCTCTGTCATCCTTTCATGACTCCGTCAAAAAATGACGATCTTCGAGCGACGAATCAAAATGTAGGGGTTGTTTCCCTTAATGTACCATGTTCTTCCTTCTTTAAATGAAGAATGTTGATGTTTACCTTTTGTTGGTGGGGTGTTGTGTTTCGTTCTTGCGAATCTATTACTACCACCTTAAAGGCAGAGGGTGTGGGCCAACCCAACATGACTCGACCCCTCCGTTGTTCTTTTTGTGATGAATTTTCTTCGGCATGGAAATGAGGTGATGGCAACGAAGGTGGCAATGACGAAGGTCGCAAAACCTGTGGTTTCCATGAATTGCGCCACCCATATGGCACATCGGTGCTTCAGGCCGAACAACACCGGCGCCCGACCCGGCGCCCCCACGCCCACCCTGACCGAACCTGCGGCCTACCCCGCACGCTGCCCTCTCACCCCCGCAACCTGCCTGACCCTGCCGACCGCCTTCCCGCGTGCCCCGCGAGCCTCCCGGCGCCCCGACGCCCTTCCCGACACCCTCGTGCCATGCCAAAAGCTTTCTCATCACCCCCGTTCCCTTCCGGTCGCCATCCCGGCACCCCCGCGCCCTACCAGCGGCCTGCAAGACGTGAGGCCCACCATTCCGACCCCTGTTGTGGCCTGCCCCACGGCCTGCAATGCCCTACCCGGTTCACCCGCGGCCTACCCGGTGTATATATGGCCTTCTCATGACCCGCGTGACCTTCTCGTTCGCCTCCCGACCACCAACCTCCAAAGTCGCGTCCCTCGCGGTGCTGGCTAAACCAGCCTCGACCTTTCGGCTGAGCCGCCTGCGTGGCGACATTCAGGCTGATTCACCCTCGCAGCCCGCTAGGTCGGGTCCAGTGGACTGAGCTAACCCGTCCAATGGGCCATGTCAGACCAGCGAGTCTAACCGGGTCGAACCAAGACGGGTGGCCGAGACTAAGTTAGGCCTAGTCTGTCTGACCAGGTCGGGCTGGAATCAGACCCACTAATGACCCATTGCTTACTTTGGCCATATCATTGGCACCAGAAATCCATTTGACATGCCGTCAGTGGCTCTGTTAATCTCGATGATAGACGGTCTCTTGAGTATACCCCACTAGAGTACGGGGTATAGTTGTGTTATGATTAGGTTGGATCGTACATGAATCCAACCGGGCCCTCGGGACTAAAAGGCTAATAACTAACAGAACGGGTGTCCAATTGATGTGCCTTCTATTGTGTTGAGACCCCTATGATGTGGAGGTCCTTTGAAATACTTATATGTTGGACTTCATGAAACTTGAATTATCTACTTGTATCTTGTGGATAAGACCCTCTCGGTGGCGGGTTAGTAGATTGAAGAGACCAAGTAGCTGGCTGAGACTTGACGATGGCCAATCGATCGACTTGGAGTGATTCGGTTGGCCCAGTGGGTAGCACTTGGTTGTAGCAGTAGACCCACAGTGCATGAGTTCTTGGTTGTAGTGGCAGACCCGCGGTACATGACAGATTGAGTTCCTCAGTAGGCTATGAGGGGGAGCTCATTATTGTTGTAGTAGACCCATGGTGGGGACCACCTCTTTGTGAGCATAATAAACCCACTGTACTCGACAGATGGAGTACCTCAGCAGTCCATGGATATTGGGAAGTGCTTGGTTGTAGTGGTAGACCCATTGTACTCGATAGAGGAAGAGTTCTCTAGCAGTCGTGGTTTCAACATCATGAATAAAGATCCTAGTTTGAGCTAAGTCATTGACTTTTGTGTTTTCCTCATGATTGAGATGGGTTTCTAGATAACATAGGTATATGTATGGGAATATACCTAATTAATGGTTATCCGTTGATTTAATACATTGTGGTTTATCCTTGTTTGATTCTGTGAGACCTTGAGGGTCTCGGGGTCCCTACAGAATATCATTATACTCACCACTGCACGGGCTATGCCCGCACCTCGTTGTGTTGGTTGCAGATGATAGACATCACTAACTGATGTAGAGAGAAGCAGGACTGGACGGTACGTGGAGGTGGACCACTCAGAGTGACGGTGCACGGAGCGGACGAACGGACAGACATGGTGTGTTGAGGAGGCCATCTATACCTACCCTTCATGTAGGAACCCAAGAGGACGACCTAGTCACTACTTTTCTTGTTTTCAGTTTTACTTTCTTTTAGTTGTACATGCACATTACTATTGGGTTTGTATTTTCGGCCCATTTTACTTTCCAGCACTTCTCTTGTTTTCAGTTTTATATAGTGTCTTACTTCCACTTGGGTACTCTAATGTGTTTTTTTACTATTATAAAGGCAATGCCTTCCCATTTTAGAGAATTATGCCTTTGGGGATATTCCCAAGCCCCTAGCCTATAGAAGGCAGGCTTTTGGTAGTCACGATATGGGCCCCAGGGGACGGGTCTTGACAAGCATGATACATATTCATCAGACAACTTTTTTACGTAAGAACCAAAAGCCATGATATGATGGTTCTCTAATCCAAAATATACTTCTAGGAAATGTGTATTAAAATAATCAAGATAATTGGGATAATTTTCGACAATTTAATTTATTATGAAGGTGTGAAGAGGAGAGTAAAGGTATGCCAACCCTGATTTTATTAAAAACTTAAACATGATTTATTACATAAACTATTCACTTAATTCATCATGGAAGATTGAGTGGTCTAGTGTATCTAGGTATTAGGATCATTACATAACAACATAAATCATGAAATTCAACAACATTACTTAAAACTTCCATTACATGACCAATACATTCCCATGTACTTATCATTGCATGGGATTGCCTGAGGATATGCATAAGAAAATGGTGAGCTATAAATCCCCGTAAGGGAATGAAAACATAATACATGAGTAAAATACATGTTAGACTATAGGAATATCAATAGAGTACAAGTGAATCATGAACATAAAGGAATGATAAAGCATGATAATCATAACATGGAAATGTGGAAACAACACTTAACATGGAATTAGCATGATCCAAGGCTCATTGCACATGGAGCATGAGTAAATTTTCATTGAACATGAAGCACGAGTAAACCATAATTGCACTTGAATTATCATTATTCAACCCTCATTGCACATGACATATCATGATACAATACTCTACCCAATCCATTGGAGTGCTATAAGGGCACACCCTTCTTAAAAATTACATTTCATGTATAAGTGTGCTACATGGATCATAAAACACGGATTCATAAAACCTAATCATTTATTCCACTATAAAACATGTAGAATTCAGAAATTAATATTTATAATCAATAAGTAAATGTGCATAAAGTTGAATACCCTTGATGGAGAAATGGGGATGGTATTCCCTACACAATGGAATTGGCTTAGAAAATAGGTGCGATTTCAGCAGCGTAACGACGTGACATAAGAATTCATAAAAACGGTTGCTGAGAAAGAAAGGGGTTCCTCAACATATTTACATGTAATGTAAATTAAGGAGTTCATATAGATATATGTCCCAACAATTTTAATGGAATTTATGTTCATGATAAAAAAGTATTTCTTGAATGTAAATGAGGAGGGAGAAGTTCGTTTAGAAATTTCCGTATAGTAATGGGTGTACATGGGAGGAATTTTGATTAGAGATAAAGGGTATCCCATCATTCAAACATAAAGAGGGTAGTATGGGGGAGGTGTGAAACCATACCCCAACATTCATAATTGAAATTAAAAGGAAAAAACAACTTAAATAAAATTAGACAAAAATGAGAAAGGAAGAAAAACCCCTTACTTGGATGTGTGCTTCCAAAGGCTTGAGAGAGGCTTGAGAGAGGCTTATTGGGATCTTGGGGAACCTTGAGAGGATTCTAGAGAGACTAGGACAGAGACTGGATGAACACAAAAGGCTTTGAGTGAGGAGGAAGTGGAATATTGGGTGGGTTTATATAGGAAAGGTGAGTGAATGTTTTTTATTTAGGTTTGCGACCCCTTACATTAAACTAATCCAAACCATAAATCAGCTCATGGTTTTTTACAATGGTTTTTGGAAAAGGGGAGATGAAAATAATATTTTATAAGGACAATGTACGAACTTTTTAAAAAAATGGGGTTGCTTATGTGGAGGTGAGTCACACTGCCATAGAAAATAATTTAAAAAGACAAGATGTTTAATAAGTTTTGAGGGGTACATTAATGCTTTGAAAAGTAAGTAAAACAAACCCAAAAATAACATTATTTTAATGGTAAAACATATATTGTCCGAACATAAAGCTTATAGTATTTTATTACCTCACTATTAGGTCATTATGACGTCATAAAACACATTATATATTTAGACGGTATTTAATTTTTACCCAAAAAATTGACTATCTCAGAAAATAATGAAAAATTCACCGTTGGATAATTTCGACATCCTGATTCAAGAAATATCATTTATTTTATTTAAATAATTTTCTAAATATTTTAATTTTAACTTTTAAAATAAAAACCATCATTTATCGAAAATTCACGGGTTTTGACAGAAATGGCTTTCAAACTTTAATAAAAATTCTAATTGTATTCATAAAATTATAAGATCATTTTTTATTTAATAAAAATTAATTTAATAATAATAATAATAATATTTTATTAAAA
This sequence comes from Viscum album, assembly GCA_963277665.1. Classification (NCBI taxonomy): domain Eukaryota; kingdom Viridiplantae; phylum Streptophyta; class Magnoliopsida; order Santalales; family Viscaceae; genus Viscum; species Viscum album. The sequence goes on along the minus strand of OY728159.1, from coordinate 2,096,869,591 downwards.
TATTATTTAATTCAAAAATCCCTTATTTTAATAAAATATAATTCTTAATTAAATAATTACCAAAAACACTATTTGAACTTTAAAGACTATTTACAATGTATCAATAATGACAAGAAAGTATATTAATTATTATATACAAAAATAATGTACATGAACATAGTAATATTGATTTGTTACATAACCCCTTAAAACAGCCACATAGGACCTAAGGGTAAGGTGTTCAATAGTGGCAGACTCTTGAGGTGGCTCGGATATATCACTCGAGTGTTAATCTCTATCAACTTCCACTTTTCCCGTAGACAGTCTCATTCATGCTTGACATGGTGAAGCTCAGATTAGGTTTGGTCAAGAGCAAAGCCCAAATATGCCACCAATTTTCCGAGCTCCAACAAACGGGCTTCGTATGGAGCAATTCTAATGGATGAGGTTATCGCTTGTTTTTTCTAAGTAAATTGGGTTTGTTAAAGCCTTATATTTATACTAATCATGTGATCACTGTTCAAAGGCTATAAAAGTAAGAGTCAAAACTCTTAACATAAAACTAAAGAAGTTGACATTTTGTATAAACATTTTACCTAAAGAGACATTTAACTAGATCAAGAGAGATTTCCATTAATGAATCTTTGTGCCTTTACAATATTCTCCCGTTAAGAAATTTCTCCGTCGAAATTTCCTTTTCCCACACTAAAACAGATGTGGGTAACTCAGCTTCATCATTTCCTCCAATTCCCAAGTTGCTTCATCAAACTTTTTGTTTCTCCACAACACCTTGACGAGGGGCATTGTCTTATTTCATAGAACTTTTTCTCTACGATCTATGATCTTCACTGGTTTCTCCTCATAAGAAAGGTCATCCTCCAACTGTACCACCTTAGAAGAGAGTACATGGGAAGGGTCTGGTATGTACTTCCTTAAGAGGGATACATGAAAGACATCATATACTTTGTCCATGGTAGGTGTAAGTGTTGGTTGATAGGCCACAACCCCGAAACAATCAAGAATCTCGAAGGGGAAGATGTACCTTGTACTAACATACCTTTATTTCTAAACCTCATGACCTTATTCCACAGAGATATGTGTAGAAAAACCATGTCTCCAAGTTTAAACTCAAGGTATCATCAAAAGATATCTTGATAACTCTTCTATCGAATCTAGGCTGCGTTGATATTCTGTTGAATGGTTTTCATGTTCTCCACCATTTCTTCGACCATTTCTGGTCCAAGAAGCTTATGTTCACCGACCTCATCCTAACATGTCGGTGTTCTGCACCTTTTCCCATACAGGTCTTCATATGGTTCCATTTGGATGCTCGAGTGGAAACTGTATTATAAGAGAACTCAACTAGAGGAAGATGTTGATCCCATCCTCCTTTAATGTCCATTGATCATGCTCTTAACATTTCCTCAAGTGTTTGGATATTCTTCTTACATTGGCCATCAGTTTGAAGATGATAGGCCGTACTAAAGTTTAGTTCAGTATCCAGAGCCTGTTGAAGACTCTTCCAAATCATAAAGGTGAATCTTGGATCTTGGTTATACACAATAGATAGTGGTACTCTATGTAGCCTTACAACTTCCCTGATATATATTTTTTCCAGTTGATCTAATGAGAAATCCTCCAGATTAGCATTGAAGTGTGCAGTCTTTTTAAGACGATCCACCACAACCCAGATTGCATTGTTTCCTTTCGATGTCCTTGTATGTCCAGTGACAAAGTCCATGGTGGTTTTCTCCCATTTCCATTTTGGTATGGGCAATGGTCGCATCATCCCCTTAGACTTCTTCCTCTCTGCCTTCACTTTTTGGCACACCGGGAACTTTGATGTATATTCAGTGATCTCCTTCTTCATATTATCCCACAAAAAATTTTAACTGAGATCTCGATACATCTTTGTTCTCCCTGGGTGAATAGAGAAATTTTAACTATGGGCATCATCCAAAAGTTCCTTCTTCAGATCCGGACTTGATGGAACACATAGTCTTTTCCCTAATTCGAACAATTAATTCTATATTATCATTAAACTCTGAGGATTTCCCTTTTTCAATAGCATCCACATTTTCTTGAATTCTCACATCATCCTTTTGGGCATCATTTAACCTTTCCAAAAGAGATGGTTGAGAAATCATTTGTCAAAGGATAGAATATGTTACATTATTTATGATTCCCATGTACATATTTGTCAAGTCTAAGAAGACTTGATCCTTCTAAATTCTCATCATTGATAGAATCGCAGGGTCCTTTCTACTTAGGGCTTCTGCCACCTTGTTCGCTTTTACAGGGTGGTAATGTATTGAACAATCATAATCCTTGATGAGATCTATCCATGTTCCCTGGATCATATTATGCTTTTTCTGTGTGATTATATATTTAAGACTCTTGTGGTCAGTATATATCTCACATTTCTCCCAATAAAGATAATGCCGCTAGATTTTCAAGGCAAAGATCACCACCGCCAACTCCATATCATGCATTGGATAGTTTTGGTCATGGAATTTCAATTGTCTTGAGGAATAGGATGTCACTTCATCATTCTGCATCAGCACATAGCCTAAGACCTTCTTCTAAGCATCCCTGAATACCATAAAAATTTCCCCACATGTGGGTAAAGTGAGCACAGGCGCAGTGATAAGCCTTATTTTCAACACCTTGAGGCTTTCATCGCATTCATAACTACTAGAAAACATTACTCCCTTTAGAGTTAGCTTGGGAAGAGGGTTGGAAAATCGTGAGAATTTTTTCACAAATCGTCGATAATATCCTGCTAACCCAAAGAAGCTACAGATATCCGTTACCGATGTTGGCCTCAACCATCCCTCAATTGAATCTATTTTGGATGGATCCACAAATATCCCATTGCTTCTAATGATATGGCCCCTGAAAGATACCTCCTTCGACCAGAACCCACACTTTTTGTACTTTGCATAGAGCTTCCCCTTGCACAAAGTCTCAAGTACAGTTTTTAAATGCTCCTCATGATCGTCCTTGGTTTTGGAGTATATTAGAATATCATCTATAAAGACTTCCAGAAATTTGTCAAGGTAATCTCTAAAGACTCTATTCATCAAGTCCATGAATATTTCTAGAGCATTAGTGAGTCCAAAAGGCATTACTATGAATTCATAGTGCCTATATCTTTTACGGAAAGCAATCTTGGGGACATCTTTCTTCTTCACCCATACTTGATAATATCCCGACCGCAAATGTACATTGGAGATGTATTGTGCTCCACGCAGCTTATCGAACACGTCATCAATCCATGGTAGTGGATACTTTTTCTTTATCGTGAATTTTTTATGTTCACGATAGTTGATGCAAAGCCACATTGAACCATCCTTCTTCATAATGAAGAGGACTATTGCACCCCATGGAGAAGCACTTGGTCATATAAACCCTTTATCCAAATTCTCCTGTAGTTATTTCTTTATCTCGTCATGCTCCATGAAATCCATTCTATATGGAGTCTTGGATATTGGTAGAGCCCCTGGTATAAGTTCAATTGAGAATTCAACATCTCTTATCTGAGGAAGACCAGGCAGTTCCTCAAGAAACACTTCTGTGAATTCCCTCGCAATAGGAATTTTTTCAAGGATGGTTTCTTCCTTGGACTTAGTCATCTGAGAAAAATACGTGTGCTCATAGGGTATTAATATCAATGCTTGAGATGATGGAGCTAAAGTATATTCCTCTTCCTCCTTACACTTGTAATGAATCGAGGGTCGATTCTCCATATGAAGTGTGATTTCCCGTTCCCAACAATTTATAAATTCTCTATATAAGGAAAACCAATACATGAAAAGAATTGTATCACGTTCCACCAGAGGGAGAATGACGAGGTTCTCTAGGAAATTCAATCAACATATTATAACAGGGGAGGACTTATATTCATGAGATGCGACGATTTACCCATTTTTTGTAATCACCTACATCGTCACTTCCATAATTTTTGGGGGTGCTAGGATGGTTCTACTAAAATTTTGAGATATAAAAGAATTCGTAGAACCTAAATCAAAAAGTACATTCACTATTCATTAATGAATAACTAACGTACATGTCACCGCTTTGTTGTCGGGGTTCACTTTGGCAGAAGTGATGGAAAAATCTCTTCAATTCTACCTTGGAGGTTGTTGGTTGCCTCAAAAAACCCTTAGATTAGGGCACCGATTTGCATAATTCCCCAGTTCTTTGCAGTTATAGCCATGAACAATGCATTGATGTTCGAACTGAGTGTTCCTACCCTATTTCGTAACTGCGGGTCTTTCTTTCCGACAATTAACAACTAGGTTCCCTTCTCTTCTACACCTAAATCATTTCCTCATCCCCTTGAGGCAATTTCCAGGGTGCTTATTTCCGCACTTTTGGAAAGTAGGGTGCTGGAACTTCATTGAACAATTGGACTTATCCATCAGAATTCCTGCATTTAATTCCACATTATGCTTCTTGTCCCCACAATACCCCTTTGATTCTTCGATCTCCATTTCGACCTTGAGGGAACATCGGACAATTTCCTCATAGCTGTCGAAGTCACGTATCGCTAATGCTTTCCGTAGGCTAGGCTTCAGCCCACCAAAGAAGCGGTCAACCTTGTATTCGAGGTAACGAAAAATCCAGAAGCATATCGTGCAAGCCTTATTAAGTTGTCCTCGTACGCTCTAATAGATTATTTGTCATTTTTCATGAGCGAAAGGAAGTCCCTTTCCATCTTAATCCGGATGGTGCGTTGAAAATATTTATTGAAAAACATTTTCCGGAAATCCTTCCATTCTAATACCTCAATATTCTCCTCAGGCTTCAAACTATTGATCAACTTCCACCATTGATCAGCTTCACCCTCCATACAATAAGATTCTAGGAGAACTTTCTCTTGTTCAAATCATTAAAGGATGGATAATATCTTTTCAATGGAGTAGATCCATTGTTCAACGATCGTGGGATCAGATGATCCACTAAAAGTAGGAGGCATTTGTCTCATGACGCTCTCGATAGCAACTTGTTCCTTCATAGGGGGGTTTAGAAATTCCACTTGACCCATGGTTCTATTCAATGCTTGAGTTTGCTGAGAGATAAGCGTGACAATGTTCGTTATTCCTTCTCACATCGGTTGTTAGCCCGAGTCCTCCTATTACTAGTCATTGGCTGGAATAAAAAGAAAGTTAAGGGGTACCACATAAAGGGTAATCCAAAAACAAAATTTTATAACATACAAATAAACTTATATTTCCTTAACTCATGAGTCTATAGGCTTCAATCTAGGCTTTTCATGATCTAATTTCTAACAAATATTCTTCGAGGCATTTTTTAATTCCCTTAATAAGGGTTCATAATTATATTGTGAATTTTTCAAAACATATCCCATGGGAGTGTCATAACCAAGAGTGTAGAAAGGCCCATTTTCATGCACCAGTTCCCATTCGAGTCTAGCTTAAAGCTGTGTTTTTGGGTTTTACCCCTAGGATACATCTGTGCCAGAGCCGCCTCTAACTGCTTGTATCCAGACAAGGATGTATTTCTTTGATAAACCACTAACTCAATACTTACCAAAACATAGGGATGTTATTATTATACATAGTCTTGTATATAAGTATTTACTAAGGTTTTCTAATCCTAATCCCAAAAACAACTAAACCTATCATCTGATACCAACTATGACAACCATGATTTTCTTACAAACATAAACATGATTTATTACATAAACTATTCACTTGATACAACATGGATGATCGAGAAGTATAGTGTCTTTGGGGCTTAGGATCATTACATAATAACATAAAACATGAAATAAAACATCATTATTGAAAACATTCTTTACATGACCACTACATTCACTCGTACTTAGCATTGGATGGGATAACCTGAGGACATGCATAAAAATGGTGATCTATAAATCCCGTTAAGGGAATAAAAACGGAATACACGAGGAGTACAATACATGTTAGAAAATAGTAATATCAATAGAGCATAATAGAAGCATGAAAATAAAGGCATGATAATGAATGATAATCATAACATGGAAATGTGGCAACAAAACTTAACATGGAATTAGCATGAGCCCAGGCTCATTCCACATGGAGCATGAGTAAATTCTCATTGCACATGAAGCACGAGTAAACCATTATTTCACACGAATTATCATTATTCAAAACTCATTGCACATGAAGTATCATGATACTATACTCTACCCAATTAATTGGAGCGCTATAAGGGCGCACCCTTCTTAAACATTACATTTCATGCATAAGTGTGACACATGGATCATAAAACACAGATTCATAAAATATAATAATTTATTCCACTATAAAGGAATGTATAATTAAAAAATTATTCTTTATAATCAATAAGTAAATGTGCATAAAGGTGAATACCCTTGATGGAGAAATGGGCACAGAATTCACTACACAATGGCATTGGCTTAGAAAATCGGTGCGATTTTGGCAGCGTAACGGTGTGACATAAGAATTCATAAAAATGGTTGATGAGAGATAAAGGGGTTCCTCAACATATTTACATGTAATGGTCATTAACTAGTTCATATATATACATGTCCCAACAATTTTAATGGAATTTATGTTCATGATACAAAAGTATTGCTTGAATGTAAATGAGTAGGGAGAAGTTCTTTAGAAATTTCAGCATAGTAATGGGTGTACATGGGAGGAATTTAATTAGAGAGAAAGGGTCTCCCATCATTAAAACATAAATAGGGGAGTATAGGGGATGTGTGGAACCATAACCCAACATTCATAATTGAAATTAAAAGGGAAAAACAACTTAAATAAAATTGGAAAAAAATAAGGAAGGTAGAAAAACCCTTACTTCGATGTGTGCTACCAAAGGCTTGAGAGAGGCTTGAGAGAGGCTTATTGGGAACGTGGGACACCTTGGGAGGATTATAGAGAGGTTAGCACAGAGATTGGACGAACTCAAAAGTCTTTGAGTGAGGAGGATGTTGGAGCTTGGGTGGGTTTATATAGGAAAGGTGAGTGAATTGTTTTTTATTTAGGTTTGTGACCCCTTACATTAAACTAATCCAAAAAATAAATCAGCTCATGGTTTTTTACCATGGTTTTTGGAAAAGGGGAGAGGAAAATAATATTTTATAAGGACAATGTACGAACTTCTTAAAATAATGGGTTTGCTTATGTGGAGGTGAGTCACACTTCCATGCAAAATAATTTAAAAAGACAAGATGTTTAATTAGTTTTGAGGGGTACACTAATGCTTTGAAAAGTAAGTCAAACAAACCCAAAATAACATTATTTTAATTTTAAAACATATATTTGCCGAAAAAAAATCTTATAGTATTTTATTACATCACTATTGGGTCATTATGACGTCATAAAACACATTATATATTTAGACGGTATTTAAATTTTAACCAAAAAATTGACTATCTCAGAAAATTATGAAAAATTCACCATTGGATAATTTCGACATCCTGATTCCAGAAATATCCTTTATTTTTTTAAATAATTTTCTAAATATGTTAATTTTAACTTTTAAAATAAAAACAGACATTTATCGAAAATTCTTGGGTTTTGACAGAAATGGATTTCAAACATTACTAAAAATTCTAATTGCATTCATAAAATTATAAGATAATTTTTATTTAATAAAAATTAATTTAATAAAAATAATAATAATATTTTATTAAAATATTATTTAATTCAAAAAACCCTTTAATTTAATAAAATATAATTCTTAATTAAATAATAACCAAAACCACTATTTGTACTTTAAAGACTATTTACAATGTATAAATATTGACAAGAAAGTATATTCATTATTATATCAAAAAATAATGTACATGAACATAGTAATAGTGATTTGTTACATAACCCCTTAAAACAGCCGCATAAGACCTAAGGGTAAGGTGTTCAATGGTGATAGACTCATGGGGTGGCTCGGATATATCGCTTGAGTGGTAATCTCTATCAATTTCGACTTTTCCCGTAGACGGTCTCGTTCGAGCTTGACATGGTGAAGCTCAGATTGGTCTTGGTCAAGAGAAAAGCCCAAAGATGCCACCTCTTTTATGAGAACCAACAAACAGACTTCGTATGGATCAATTCTACTGGATGAGGTCATCGCTTGTTTTGTCTGAGTAAATTGGGTTTGTTAAAGCCTTATATTTATACTAATCATGTGATCACTGTTCAACCGCTATAAAAGTAACAGTAACAACTCTTAACATAAAACTAAAGAAGTTGACATTTTATGTAAACATTTTACATAAAGAGACATTTAACTAGATCAAGAGGGATTTCAATTAATGAAACATTGGGCCTTTAAAATATTCCCCCCTTAAGAAATTTATCCCTCAAAATTTCTTTTTCCCACATTAAACAGATGTGGGTAACTCAGATTCATCATTTCCACCAATTCCCATGTCACTTCTTCAAACTTTTTGTTTCTCCAGAACACCTTGACGAGGGGCATTGTCTTATTTCGTAGAACTTTTTCTCTATGATCTAAAATCATCATTGGTTGCTCCTCATAAGAAAGATCATCCTCCAACTATACCACCTCAGAAGAGAGTACATGTGAAGGGTCCGGTATGTACTTTTTTAAGAGGGATACATGAAATACATCATGTACTTTGGCCATGGTAGGTGGAAGTGCTGGTTGATAGGCCACAACCCCGACACAATCAATAATCTCTAAGGGGTCGATGTACCTTGTACTAACATACCTTTCTTTCCAAACCTCATGAACTTCATCCACAGAGATATGTGTAGAAAGACCATGTTTCCAACATTAAACTAAAGGTATCGTTGACGGTTATCTTGACAACTCTTCTATCGACTCCGGGAAGCCTTGATATGCTATTGAATTGTTTTCACCCTCTCCACCAACTCTTCAATCATTTCTGGTCCAAGAAGCTTATTTTCACTGACCACATCCCAACATGTCGATGTTCTGCACCTTTTCACACACAGGGCTTTATACGGTGCCATTTTTATGCTCGAGTGAAAACTATTATTATAAGATAACTCAACTAGTGGAATATGTTGATCACCATCCTCATTTAAATTCCATTGACCATGCTCTTAACATTTCTTCAAGTGTTTGGATAGTCCGCTTAGATTGGCCATTGGTTTGAGGATGACAGACCGCACTGAAGTTTAGTTCAGTATCCAGAGAATGTTGAAGACTCTTCCAAAACATAAAGGTGAATCTTGGAACTCGATTGGACACAATAAATAGTGGTACCCCATGTAGACTTACCACTTCCCTGATATATATTTGTTCCAGTCGATCTAAGGAGAAATATTCCTGATTAGAAATGAAGTGTGTAGTCTTTGTAAGACGATCCACCACAACCCAGATTGCATTGTTGCCTTTGGATGTCCTCAGATGTCCAGTGACAAAGTCCATGGTGATTTTCTCCAATTTCCATTTTGGTATGGGAAATGGTTGCAACATCCCCTTAGACTTATTCCTCTCTACCATCACTTTCGGGTAAGCTGGGCACTTTGAATTATATTCAGTGATCTCCTTCTTCTTATTATCCCACCAAAAATTTTATCGGAGATCTCGATACATATTTGTGCTCCATGGGTGAATAGAGAAATTTGAACTATGTGCATCATCCAAAAGTTCCTTCTTCAGATCCTGACTTGATGGAACACATAGTATTTTCCCAATTCGCACAATTACTTCTATATTAAAATTAAACTCCGAGGATTTCCCCTTTTCGGTAGCTTCCACTTTATCTTGATTTCTCACATCATCCTTTTGGGCATCCTTTAACCATTCTAAAAGATATGGTTGAGCAATCATTTGTGAAAGGATTGATGATGTTACCTTATTTATGATTCCCATGTAAATATTAATCATGTCTAAGAAGATTGGATCCTTCTAAATTATCATCATTGATAGAATCACAAGGTCCTTTCTACTTAGGGAATCTTCCACCTTGATCACTTTTACAGGGTGGTAATGTATTGAACAATCATAATCCTTGATAAGCTCTATCCATCTTCTCTGGATCATACTATGCTTTTTCTGTGTGAATATATATTTAAGACTCTTATAGTCAATATATATCTCACATTTCTCCCCATAGATATAATACCACTAGATTTTCAAGGCAAAGATCACCACCGCCAACTCCATATCATGTGTTGGACAGTTTTGGTCATGGATTTTTAATTTTATTGAGTAATAGGATATCAATTTATCATTATGAATCAGCACACAGCCTAAGCCCTTCTTCTAAGCATCACTGAATACCATAAAAATTTCCCCACATGTGGGTAAAGTGTCCATAGGCGCAGTGATAAGCCTTATTTTCAACACCATTAGAATTTCAACACATTCATAACTACAATAACACTTTACTCACTTTCAAGTTATCTTGGGAAGAGGGTTGGAAAATCATTAGAAATTTCTCACAAATCATCGATAATATCATGCTAACCCAAAGAAGCTACAGATATCTGTTACCGATGTTGGCCTCAGCCATCCATCAATTAAATCTGTTTTGGAGGGATCCACAAATATACCATTGCTGGTGATGATATGGCCCATGAAAGAGACCTCCTTCGACCAGAACTCATACTTGTTGTACTTTCCTTAGAGATTCCCCTTGCACAATGTCTCTAGTAAAGTTCTTAAATGCTCCTCATGATCCTCCTTGGATTTGGAGTATATTATAATATCATCTATAAAGACTTCCAGAAATTTGTCAAGGTAATCTCTGAAGACTCTATTCATCAAGTCCATGATGATTTCTAGAGCATTAGTGAGTCAAAAGGCATTACAATGAATTCATAGTGCCTTTATCTTGTATGAAAATCAGTCGTGGGGACATATTCCTTCTTCACCATTACTTGGTAATATCCCGACCGCAAATCTACCTTGGAGATGTATTGTGCTCCGCATAGCTTATCGAACAAGTCATCGATCCTTGGTAGAGGATACTTGTTATCTATCGTGATTTTGTTATGTTCACGATAGCAGATGGAAAGCCGCATTGAACCATCCTTCTTCCTGACGAAGAGGACTGCTGCACCCCATGGATAAGCACTTGGGCATATAAACCATTTATCCAGATTCTCATGTAGTTTTTTCTCAAGCTCTTCAATCTCCACGGTAGCCATTCTATATGGAGTCTTGGATATTAGTAGAGCCCCTAGTCAAATTTCAATTGATAATTCAATATCTCTTCTAGGAGGAAGTCCAGGCAGTTCCTCGAGAAACACTTCTGCGAATTCCCTCACAATAGGCATTTTTCAAGGATGGTTTCTTCCTTGGACTCAATCATCTCAGCTAGATACGTGTACTTATAGGGTATTAATATCCTTGATTGATATGATGGAGATAAAAGAGATTCATCTTCCTCCTTACACTTGTAAAGAATCAGGGGTTGATTCTCCATATGGTGTGTGATTTCCCTTTCCCAACAATTTATGTTGGCTCTACATAAGGAAAGACAATCCATGCCAAGAATTGCATCAAATTCCACCTGAGGGAGTATGATGAGGTTCTGAAGGAAATTAAATCAACATATTATAACATGGGAGGGATTATATTCATGAGATGTAATGATTTACACATTTTCTGTACTCACCTACATCATCACTTCTATGATTTTTGGTGGAGCTGTGATTGTTCTACTAAACATTTTAGGTATAAAACAATGTGTAGAACCTGAATTAAAAAGTAAATTCACTATTATTGAATGAATAACTAACTTACATGTCACCACTTTGTTTTCGGGGTTCACTTTGGCATAAGTGATGGAAAAATCTCTTCTTTGCTGCCTTGGAGGTTGTTGGTTGCCTCCAAAAACCCTTGGATTAGGGCACCGATTTGGAAAATTCTTCGGTTCTTTGTAGTTATAGCAATGAAAATTGCATTTCAGTTCAAACAGAGCATTCCTACCCTGTTTCATAGCCGCGGGTCTTTCTTACCGACAGTTAACAGCTAGTTTCCCTTCTCTTCCACACCTAAATCATTTCCACGTCCCCTTGAGGCAATTTCCCGGGTGCTTCTTTCCGCACTTTTGGTAAGTAGGGTGGTGGATCTTCTTTACACCACTGTATATATCCATCAGACTGCCAGCATTGAAGTCCACATTACGCTTCTTTTCCCCACAATACCCCTTTGATTCTTCGATCTCTATTTCGACCATGAGGGCACATCGGAAAATTTCCTCATAGTTGTTGAAGTCACGGATCGCTAATGTTTTCCGTAGGCTAGGCTTCAGCCCACCAAAGAAGAGGTCAACCATCCATTCGGGGGTAACGACAAAGCCAGAAGCGTATCGTGCAAGCCTTATTATGTTTTCCTTGTACTCTCCAATAGATTCATTGTCATTTTTATTGAGCGAAAGGAAGTCGCTTTCCATCTTAAGATGGAAGGTACGTGGAAAATATTTATTGAAAAACATCTTCCAGAAATCCTTCCATTTTAATGCCTCGATCTCCTCCTCAGGCTTCATACTTTTGATCAACATACACCATTGATCAGTTTCACCCTCCATACGATAAGCCTCCAGGAGAACCATCTCTTATTCAGAACATTGAATGATGGGGAAGATTATTCAATGGAGTTGATCCATTGTTCAGCGATCGTGGGATCAGATGATCCACTAAAATTAGGAGGTCTTTGTCTCATGAAGCTCTCTATAGCAACTTGTTAATTCATAGGGGGGTTTAGACGTTCCTCTGGACCCATTTTTCTATTCAATTCTTGAGTTAACTAAGATATAAGCATGACAAAGTTCGTGATTCCCGCTCACATCGGTTTTTAGCCCGAGTCCTCCTATTACCTGTCATTGGCTGGAATAAAAAGAATGTTTGGGGGTAACACATAAAGGGTAATCCAAAAAAAAAATTTATGACTTACATATAAACATATATTTCCTTAACTCATGAGTCTATAGGAATCAATCTAGGCTTTTCATGATCTACTTTCTAACAAATATTCTTCAGGGCATTTTTTTAATTCCCTTAATAAGGGTTCATACTAATCTTGTGACTTTATCAAAACATATCCCCTGGGAGTGTCATAACCAAGATTGCAGAAAGGCCCATTTTCATGCACCATTTCCCATTCGAGTCTAGCTCAAAGCGGTGTTTTTGGGTTCTACCCATAGGATACATCTATGCCGGAGCCGCCTCTAACTGCTCGTATACAGACAGGGATGCATTTTTTTGATAAACCACTAACTCAGTACTTACCAAAACGTATGGATGTTCTTATTATACATAGTTTTGTATCTAAGGATTTACTATGGTTTTATAATCCTAATCCCAAAAACAACTAAAACGATCCACTGATACCAACTATGACAACCCTGATTTTATTACAAACTTAAACATGATTTATTACATAAACTATTCACTTGATAAAACAGGGAAGATCGAGAGGTATAATGTCTTTGGGGCTTAGGATAATTACATAACAACATAAAACCTGAAATAAAACATCATTATTGAAAACTTCCTTTACATGACCAATACATTCCCTCGTACTTAGCATTGCATGGGATAACCTGAGGACATGCATAAGAAAATTGTGAGCTATAAATCCCAGTAAGGGGATAAACATGGAATACATGAGGCGTAAAATACATGTTAGACAATAGGTATATCAATAGATCACAATAGAAGCATGAAAATAAAGGCATGATAAATAATTTTAATCATAACGTGGAAATGTGGCAACAACACTTAACATAAAATTAGCATGAGCAAGGCACATTCCACATGGAGCATGAGTAAATTCTCATTGCACATGAAGCATGAGTAAACCCTAGTTGCAATTTAATTATCATGCGTCAACACTCATTTCACATGACATATCATGATACTATACTCTACCCATTTCATTGGAGGGCCATAAGGGCACACCCTTCTTAAACATTTCATTTCATGCATAAGTGTGCCACATGGATAATAAAACATGGATTCATAAAACATAAAAATTTATTCCACTATAAAGGAATATGGAATTCATACATGAAACCTTATAATCGAGAATAAAATGTGTATAGAGGTGAATACCCTTGATGGATAAATGGGAATGGTATTAACTACACAATGGCATTGGCATAGAAAATCGGTGTGATTTCGGCAGCGTAACGGCGTGACATAAGAATTCATAAAAATGGTTGATGAGATAGAAAGGGGTTCCACATCATATTTACATGTAATGGACAGTAGGGAGGTTATATATATACATGTCCCAATAACTATAATGTAATTTAGGTTTATGATACAAAAGTATTGCTTGAATGTAAATGAGGATAGAGAAGTTACTTTCGGAATTTCGGCATAGTAACAGGTGTACATGGGAGGAATTTAATGATAGAGAAAGGGACTCCCATAATTCAAACATAAAGATGGAATTATGAGGGAGGTGAAAAAACATAACCCAACGATCTTAATTTAAATTAAATGGGAAAAACAACTTAAGAAAAATTGGACAAAAATGAGAAAGGAAGAAAAAACCCTTACTTGGAAGTGTGCTTCCAATGTCTTCAGAGAGGATTGAGAGAGGCTTCTTGGATGCTTGGGCCACCTTTTAGGGATTATATAGAGAGTAGGGTAGAGGTTGGACAAACTCAAAAATCTTTGAGTGAGTAGGAGGTGGGATCTTGGGTGGTTTTATATAGGAAAGGTGAGTGAATTCTTTATTATTTAGGTTTGGGACACCTTACATTAAACAAATCGAAACCATAAATCAGCTCATGGTTTTTTCCCATGTTTATTGGAAAAGGGTAGAGGGAAACAATATTTTATATTTCCAAAGTCCAAACTTCTTAAAATAATGGGGTTGCTTATGTGATGTTGAGTCACACTCCCAAGGAAAATAATTTAAAAAGACAAGATGTTTAATATGTCTTGAGGGGTCCATTAATGCTTTGAAATGTAAGTAAAAAAACCCAAAATCACATTATTTTAATGTTAAAATATATATTTGCCTAAAATAAAGCTTATAATATTTTATTACGTCACTATTGGGTCTTTTTTATGTCATAAAACACATTATATATTTAGATGATATTAAATTTTTACCCAAAAAGTTTACTTTCTAAAGAAATTATGAAAAATTCACCATTGGATAATTTCGACGTCCTGATTCCAGAAATATAATTTATTTTATTTAAATAATTTTCTAAATATGTTAATTTTAACTTTTAAAATAAAAACTGACATTTATAAAAAATTCATGGGTTTTGACAGAAATGGATTTCAAACTTTAATAAAAATTATAATTGCATTCATAAAATTAAAAGATCATTTATATTTAATAAAAATTAATTTAATAATAATAATATTTTATTAAAATATTATTTAATACAAAAATACCTTAATTTAATAAAATATAATTCTTAATTAAGTAATAACAAAAAACACTATTTGTAATTTAAAGGCTATTTTCAAGGTATCAATAATTACAATAATGTTAATTAATTATTATATATAAAATAATGTACATGAAGATAGTACTAGAAATTTGTTACATAACCCCTTAAAACATCCACATATGACCTAAGGGTAAGGTGTGTGATGGTGACAGACTCTTAGGGTGGTTTAGATAACATCGCTCGAGTCGTAATCTCTATCAACATCCAGTTTTCCCGTACACGGTCTCATTCGAGCTTGACATGGTGAAGCTCATAATGGGATTGGTTAAGAGCGAATAGCAAAGACACCACCTCTTTTCCGAGCTCTGATAAATGGGCTTCATATAGAGAAATTATACAGGATGAGGCCATCGCTTCTTTTGTCTGAGTAAATTGGGTTCGTTAAAGCCTACTATTTATACTAATCATGTGATAACTATTCAATAGCTTTAAAAGTAACAATCACAACTCTTAACATAAAACTAAAAATTTGAAATTTTATATAAAAATTTTACATAAAGATACATTTAACTAAATCAAGAGGGATTTCCATTAATGAAACTTTGGGTCATTACAAAATGGGGATGGCCTTCTAATAGTAAGGTTAATGGCACAACTCTATTTCTTGAAAAGAAAAGGATTGCCCGCTTTTTTCACATAACACAAATCTCCAAAATGGGACATTATTGAGAATTAGACAATATAAGGTTGATATCTAGCCTGAAAATAGTTTTTATAAATTACTAATTCCAGTAAACCCTTCTATTTTTTAACACCTCTAAAACACATTGTTACCTAAAACACATTTATTAATTCTTACTATTTTCAAAATTAATAATGGTAAAATTGTATGTTGAATTTATTACCTAAAATATATTATTTTTATTATTAAAATAGATTCAAATTTATAATATGTATTTCTTCTAATTATGAAATTTTAATATAAAAATAATCTCATAGGCGTGCTAAAAAAGGATAACATAAAATATATATTTTAATAAAAAATGTAGTTTTTTTACTCTAGGACAATTATTAATCATTAAATGGATATCAGTTAATATCTATTTATATATAATATAAAAATATAGACTATAAAAATATTATGTTATGGTAATTTAAATTAATTTAAAAGGGGATACATTATGCACATTGAAAACATTTTCAAAAAAATACTATTTTTAAAACCAAAATAATCACACAGTAAAATAAAATATGTTGGTGATTGAAATGTAAATACTGGAATTAAATATAACTTATAAATAATTATGTTGCATGAAATCATATAAAAATGGTACTATAAAGCCTTCACCATAAACATTAACTTATCTTGAGTTAATCCAACATATTCACGTTGAAGATCTTTCTAGGTTCAGTGTTTTAGAGAATTAGGCCATAAATATAACATAACAACTCAAATTTTCAAATTATACACTTCTACTCACTATCTATTTTTTTATAAAATAAAATCTTTTATCAAGAAAAACGGTTTTTCTTTATGTTTTAACATTCTAAAATTTCCTTGTTCTCATCGTGAACTTCATTCTTCTTTCAAATACTGTAAAAAACATTTCAAACAAGGGATGAGCATAAAAACCTAAGTAAGGGATTCAAAAATATAGAAAATTATTATTTATTCAAAACAACATTTAAACCATGAATAAATTATCATAAACTAATAATTTTCACATTTATTAAGTAGTAAATACTCATCACTAATTATATGCTCATTTATTACCCTTTTGAAACCAAAATATTACCATAAAACCCATATAAATAACACATAACATATAAAAGGTATCTTGTGGAATAATCATGGTCAAATGGAAATATAGACATGATAGACTTACATTAATCATTATTAAAAATAGAATATCCATATAGTTGACTTCCATCCCTAATTCATAGGAGGTTATAATGTAACCACCCATCCTTGGTTAATCACAGAACAACCCATCTTTTGGTTTATCACATAACCACCTGCCAAATGTCCTAGTACCATTTAATAATCATTACACATATAATAATCAAAATAGAAAAAATATCATTTCCACATCTTAATCACAAGTGATCATTTCATGATATTGATACAATAAATACTTTAAAAAACTATTTTCTATACCGAAATACATAAATATGGTATATGATTTTTATTTTAATATAAAAAAAACTTTATGCCTTTTATAGGAATCCAAATATCAAATAAGAGTCTCGATGACAGAGAATTAATTGTCTTTGTATATGTTAAAAACATTACTTTTATTGTTTACTAAAACAATTCTTAGAATAATATTTCTATTTAAGAAAACTTTTAATGAAATAAAAATAAAAATTATTTGATTATACACCGTAAAAAAGAAGGACATGTGTAAATAAAAATATACCTCAATGAAAGAAGATTGAGATAATGTCCCTTATAATGATTATATCAGTATTATAGATTTCGATAATTAGTCCATAACTATTACATAACAACTAAAATTAAAAAAGGAGACACTTCTACTCGTTATACATTTATTTCATAAAAAATATTTTAAAAAGGAAAATGGGTTTTCTTTATGATTATAAATTCTAAATTTTCCATGATCTCATTATTTACATTATTCTCCTTTAAAATATTATAAAAATTATTTCAATCATTGGATTAGCCTTAAAATTTCATTATGGGATACACAAATAAAGAAAACATTTATTTTTTCAAAAAACATTTAAACCATGAATACTCTATCATAAAGTAATACTTTTCACCTTTATGAAGTAGTAAATAATCTTCACTAAATATAAGCTCATTTGTTACCCTTTTCTTACAAAAAGATAACAATAAAACCCATAGAATGAACACATAACATATATAAGGTATCATGTGACATAAGAAAACTAAAATAGAATTACCCAATAGTTGACTTCAACAAAAAATTCCTACAAATGGAATATCCATATGTCCAACTCCCATTCCCCCTATATTGGAGTTTATAATGTAACCACCCATCCTTGGTTTAACATGGAACCACCCGTCATATTATTTAACACATAACAACCCTTCAAATGTCCAAGTACAACTACATAATCATAACACATAAAACATGAATAATGGAAAAAACAACATTCCAAAATTGTATTTACAAGAAAAAATTTCAAGATATTTACATAATCAATTATTTCAGAAAACCATTTTTAATACCAAAATAAATAAAAATGGTATATGATATTTATTTTTCATATATAGTAACATTATACTATTTAAAGGAATACAAATATGAAATAATGCTAAACGAATTGGAAAATTAATTATGTCTGTATACATTAAAAACATACCTTTTGATATTAAGTAAAATAATATGTATAAAAAGATTCTATTTTGATAATTGTTCAATGAAATATAATATCAAAGGGGTTGATTATTGATTGTATAAAAGAAAGTTGTATATAAATAAAAATATCCCTCAATTAAAGGAGACTAAGATAAAGTCACATCAAATGATCATATCATTATATTAAAGATAAATAAATGACAAAATTAGGTTTGAAAAATATAATTACACCGAATATAAGAAGATATTCAGTATAAAATAATCAGAGGTCATTCAAACACATTATTGGAAAAACAAAATCAATGACATGGATGTTTAACTCAATTAATGGAAATTGAGTTTATATTTCCTATATGTTGAGTCTGACTTCTAATGTATGTTCATTGTTCCTCATGAATAATAAATTTAGTTTAATTTTTACATGTTAATGAAAAATTTTCAAGTTTATTATTCCTTTTATATCACTTATTACTATTAGAACCAATTTTTCACTCAGGTTAAAATCCATTAAATTTAAGTGTAAATATTCACATTGGTCCTGATGTAGATCTAAAAGGGGTTAGTAAATTTTATGAGGATTTTTGTGGCATGTTCGAATCCTATAACCCATCTTTTCGGTGAAAAATATCTTGGAACACAGTTTAGAATAAATAATGCAGGAATTCCACATGGTTTCCCTAACCACGTGGAATGTTTTTTTTTTCAGGATAGATCAACCTCGCATGTTGGCGCATGATCGTGCAACCTAGCCTTGTGGCCTAACCATGCAAAATTGCATTTTTTTTCCCAGGTACTCATGCATGGCTCACACATGATTTGATCAAACAGTGTGGAGGATATTTTTTTGGGTAGAACTGTCTCACACAGTTTGTGCACGGTTTGAAAAAATGTTTGAAAGAACCGTTCACATGCTATAATTCTAGGTAAAATGATAAAAATTTCTTTAATGGCCTATTTACCCCATATTCACCAAAAATCCCAAAACCATTAGGATTAAGCCCCTTTCCTCTCAATATGGTTCTTTTGAAAGGCTAGTGATAGGGATCAATATATCTTTATTACTTGGAATCAGATCAAGATTTTGTTAGTAATGTTGGATGTGCAATGGTATGTACTCAAGTCAACATTATCCATTCTTATTCTCTATTTCTCTCACCCTATATATCTTCATATGAGCATTTTTACCTTTTGGTAGATCTAATTATATCTGAGGAAAATAATGGACAGATACCGAAGTAGAAGAGTCATACAACCCAAATGTAACACCCCTAGATTTTATGAGAAATAGTCTTTTTAATTTCATTGATGTTTTGTGTTTTACACTAACCCAAGTTTAGCTTGTGCTATATGTAACACTGTATTAGCTTGTAGTAAACACAACACTATTCTTGGATTGTGCTTCACCCAAGAGTGGCCTTCCTTAATAGCATGTGGTGTATGCAATATCAAGTTTCACTAAACAATGATATACTGTTATAATAATATTATGAACTAGACATTATGAATAGTATTAACCACATTTTGATTTCTATAACGTTACAATTCATCTTGACCATTTTCTAGAACATGTTAGGAGAAAAAAATCAATATTTCGTATAAAGGAAATATTTTTCCAAAAATGAAGATTTACCGCCTTTTGATGGCGTACCTACATTAAATATAGTTTTTGAAACATTTATAATTATAATTTGACAAAATAAACTTATTCATTTCAATAAGGATATAAAAATTAACATTGGATAATTTTTTAATATTTTTCTGTTAACTTTAATATTTTGATGAATAGTATAAATACGCTAAATTTTAATTAAAAACAAATTTTTTTATCAAGATAATTTATATTGATAAATTATAGTATTTATATTTAAAAATTATAAATAGAATATATTTTCTTCATTTAATATTGTGTATATAATTATCATTAATTATAAATTGAATTCATAGGTAAAAATATTTTAATATTTTGTAATGTTTTATATTTTAAAACCTGTGTTATCAACATTGGAAATAATTTTAAATTAAATACTGAAACTTATATGTATTAAATTTGGAAAAAGTGATTCCATATTTGGAATCAGTCTTTCCAAATTATGTTAATCATATAATTTTTATTTTTAGTCTTTTTGAATACTAACTACGGTAAATTTTATTTACAACAGTTAAAGGTAAATCAGGTAATTAAGGGTAAAAAATATTAAAAAATTACCCTAACATTTGTATTAATATAATTGGATGATTATATTTAATCCTAAAATATACTTGGGTCTAAATGGTATCTTTTGGATCCCACATGAATGTGATTAAGACCTTTAATTTATTTTGTTTAAAGAAAGTGAAATATGTCTCACTTAAACATTAAAAATTAAAGTATTTTTTATATAAGGTTATATAGAATATATATTAGATTATAAATATTAATTTTAAATATAATATTTTTTTATTCATTTTGGAAATTTATTTTATTTTTCTAAGAAAAATATTATTACTTTAATTTTTTATACAGTAATGAAGTAGAAAATATTTGTTTCATGAAAATTTAATAATATTGTTATTATTAAAATAATAATACAGACCAAAATGACCAGAAACATGACCAAGCCTTATTGGTCGAGTATATCTATACCATAATCATCCACTGGTAGACTTTGGGACAATTGAGAGCCTTATAATACATAATATGCCATTTAGATTATTTTATTTTAAATGATGTCCAAGATGTCATTTTCGTAATTTAATAAACATATCATTTTAAAGGATGGGTGTCTTAGAAGATAAATTTGACAATAAATATTATTATGAAATCTATTAGAATTATATTCATCATAGTATTTCATTTTTTATTTTTATGAAAAATATATATATTAAATAATTAAACAAAAATGTTGTTGTAATTATTTTATTAATAAAAATATCAAATAAATAGTTTCAAAATGTTAAAATAAACAATATATGAACTAATTAATGTTATCCAAGAATTTTATAGATACATATGACATGTTATAAATTTATGAAATATATTTGTTCGAACATATCTTCTGTGTGGTTATTATATAAATTCAAATAATTGAAAAATGTCAAAATTGACACTATTGATATTTTATAAAAATATAATATTCATAAATTGTTTAAAAATAATAAAAAATATATAAAATTATAAATTCAATTTTATATTGTCTAAAATGTCATAAAGTACCAAATTAAGGACAATTCACAACTCATAAGTAAGAATTTATAACAATTAAAAATTTAGAATATTATTAACACAAATAAGATTAAATAGATTAAATAAGGATAAAACAAATTGATATGGTTTAAAATAATTTCCAAAAATGTCTCCATTTTATTGGGTTATAATATTACAACCCTATATTATCTCAAAATTTAATTTCAGTTATTTTAGAAGGCTTTATGTGGGGTTTGAGTTTTTTTATAAATCAATATTTTTGAGGTTTCCAAAAGTGCCCCTATCCTCTCATAAAATGGGCACCTCCTCCCTCGTCTCATTAATCCAATTTATGCCTTAATTATCTAAAAAAACCCTAACAATTACTCTTATAAACATCTCTATTAATATTATAGAGGTTCTTATCTTCTCAAAAGACAAACTCTAGTTCCCTAAGAGGATGTTTAAAAGAGGCACGTTGAGGAAGAGATAATCTCATCTACCGATTCATTCAAATTTCATTCTTTTTCTACTTCCTATTCTATAGTTTTTTCATTATAAAGTAATAACATCAGTATCAATAATATATTGATATGTTATTATAAATATTTAACAACTCTATTTCACTTTATATCCATCCTACAAAAAATAAAATCACTACGCATGTGTGCGTACGCCTTACCATTTCCACACCGTGGTGTAATATGTTTTTAAAACACAACCATACTTGGATGGGTATAATGGTAAAAATAATAACTATATATGATTATTATAACATCATAATAATTTAGAGATATTATATCATCCACTCCAAATGCATTAAATAATTATGGGAATGATATCATCGCTCGTGCGTACGTAAGGATTACCAACTCCATGACAGGATGATATTCATTCTCCATGTTAACAATTTAAGAATGGTTATAAAGTATATATAATAAATTATTATGAAATATATGACATAATAATGATACTTTATTTATGTATATTTTATTTACTTACTTCTATTCAATTTAACAAGTAAACGAAAACATCATTCATACATACGTACGACCCGTCGTCTCCGTGAACGGTGTATTTCTTCCATTTATCAGACTGTTATATTTATTTATATTATGAATATATATTTTATATAAATCATGTTTTAAATTATAGAAGCAATTAATCATGATATATGTAATAATATGAATAATTAAAAGTCAAAACATGTATGATAAATGAAATGATATTACCCAAAACGCTGCTTTAACATGGAATTGACAAATGAATGGGTGATATAAAGTTGTAAGTGAAACATGTATGATATCATAAATATTATTATGGTTATGTAAAAAGTTAATAATATGTTTAAACCCACTATACATAAGTTTCAAACACATATGGAAGAAATTGGACTTATGGTAAGGGGTAACTCTTCCAATCTCATTTCTATATGAGATTATTTATTCGTAAGTATTTACTGAGGTTATATTTATCATCCATGTACATGTCTTCTAAATTTGTTCTAATTTAATGTTTACTATCACTCCATGTATTTTTAAATTCATTTTTAACTTTTTTTTACTTTTATAACTTTGTATGGAAGGAATCATTCTTTTTTTACCATACGAGGCACATTTTGACATTTCTGGAAAAAGTATGAGAATAATGTTCTTTTTAACTTATATGGAATGAACAAATTTTTACAGTTTCATAATGCCTTATTTAATGATGTTTCTTGTAAAATATTTCATGATTATTTTCATCAAAATTCTTTTCTTTTAAAATTTCACGACATTTTGAGAAAAGAAAATGATTTGAAAAAGAATTGATATTTTCCTCAAGAATTCGTTTCAAGTGTTTTATAAAAACTATTCTCCATCTAAGAAGACATTCTTTAATATGGTTATGTTTTTAGTAAAATTTCCCTATTATTTAAATATTTTGATTTTTTTATGATGAAATGTTATCCATTTGTTTTTTATGGATTATTTCATGATGGGATGATGTTTATGAAACTAATTTTATTCATTGGGTTATGATGAATGATTTATATTTATTTTCTGGAACATGAAAGAATGATTTAATTATTAGATGGGTGGGAACATTATCTCTCTATAATGCATTGGGTAATGATTTATATCTCATCTGATAGATGTGGATGGAATGGAATGTAAATATGGTTCAGTAATACATGGTTGGAACAACAAGTAAACCTGGTTTATTAATGGACTTTGTCCACTATAATGGTCTTGGAAGTAATGCCTTGGATACTATGGAAATCATATCATGTGCTTAATGTTTTTCCACTATTATAGGTTTAATTCAAATGCTATTTTATCGTGATCAATGTTCATTTAAGATCTATTCCTTACGTACTTCCAAGATTTATTTCACGGCACAATATTTTGATGTTTAAACTTTATGTTCATGTTTTTAAGTTCAAATGTATATGGTTTACTTTATTTTCTCCATGCCTTCCCTTACTGGGAATTTTAGCTCACTCTTTTTATGTTTTCTTTTCCCCATGATATAAAGGAAGGTTTTTTGGTAGAAAATAATGGGATGAACATTATGGGAGATGATGAAGATCTTTCACCATTACTAATTATTTTGTTCCGAGTTTCCAAAGACACTAAACTAATACGGTATTTCGGCATCATTTTTTGTTATGTATTAAGTATTCTACAAATGTATTGAAATTTATATGTACGTCAAGATTTGGGTCTCTACAGTTGGTATTAGAATAAAGGATTAGTTAACCTTTGGAATCTAGGATGTGAAAAATTGACTGAAATCCCAAGAGGCATTTCTAAGGTATGTCTAGGGAAGTCTCTAATTTTTAGTATAATTATAGGTTATAGTCCTAGGATTATATTAAAAATCATAGAATTAAACTTAATATGTCATATATTGAAGGTACTCTCCCTTTATTATGTTGATTTCCTATCATGATTTCTACCTCCCACACTATTATTTTTTGGTTTTAAACAATGGCTAGAACCTGAAAGAACCGTTTTGATCAATGTAATGGACAATGCAATGATTTTCCTCCTGAACAAACCAATGTTATGGTAGATGGAGTACGCACATGAGCCTTAGCCCGGTTGGTAAGGACTCTGTAAGTGCATCCAAGCGACCAGGGATCAAATCCAGGAAGAGGCAGAATTTCTAGGTTACTGTAGTAGGTACTGTAGTAGGTACTGTAGCAGGTACTGTAATGGGAACTATGCAATACTGAAGAAGGTACTGTAGTGGGAACTATAGCAGTCAATGTTTAGCACTCTAGAAGGTGAGAATATGCCCCCGTTTGGGCCTTCGAGTCACTGATTTGGTCCCTGAGTCCTTTAAGGCCTTTGGGTCACACATGCCTTCGGGTCCGTATGGCCTTAGGGCCACCTCAAGGCCTTCGGGGCACCATTAAGTGCAGCTAAAAACCAGAAAATCTACAAGGAATAAGCTCTACAAGGAGGATGAGGAAGGATATTTCACCACAACAGAAGCTAAATGGATTTGAAGAATGAGAGGGTATGGCACCTGCCATCAGGAAAAGCCTATGCATGCACGGGTATGCCTAGCCGAATAGCCTTGCGATGGTGGAGAGTTAAAATATTATTTGTAAGGAGAAACATCATTATTATGCCTAATATGAAATCCCATAATATGATCAATAATATCAACATTGGTAAGTTTCTTGACTCAGCTACAAAGAGAAATATGGAGTTTCATGACGATCATAGAGGAAAGAAATTTCAATTTACCTCATGTAAATCACATGGGAAGAGGCATCATGGGGAATGATTCAAAGGAACTTAAAGATGCATTGGGTGTGGAAAAGATGGACACAATTCCAGTAATTTCAATGGAAGTGGTTCAGTTAACACAAAATAAAAAAATAATTGTATTTCTAAGACATCACCAAAGGATAAATGTTTTAAATGTTGAATGTACAGGCATTATGCAAACCAATGCCCTAAGGGAAAATCTCATGAAGATACTCGACATCGTCGTATGGGTAGTATTTATTTTGATAATGATGAAAAGACTACAAATGATATATGAGATGAAAGATATTTTGAGGAATAAAATCATAACGCTCAATCAATGGTTTAAGAAGGAAGTGTAATGATTTCATGTTTATCAAATATAATGTATGGTACTATAGAATAAAGAAAAATCTAAGGATTGTTACTCTATTGTATTTCCATGAGTATTTGAAAGTATATGATGAATGGTACAAGTTACCATGATAAGTGATTGAAATATTTTTCAAATGTAGATGATATGTTCATAATAAATGGACAATGAGAAAATAATATGTTTTATAGTATTAATGAGCTCATGATTGATATAAGGACAAAGTGATATCAAGGTATGAGTATATAGAATTATTGGGAGTTTGGTATTAGGAAAGAGTTAACTTTTGTTAGAATTCATGTTTTTACTAAGGTTCTATGGTAATTCATGTTTCAAGAGAATAAATGATTAATGTATTCACATGTATGGAATGTAAACAAAAAGATATATCTTATGATATATGGGGGATATATGTTTGTATTCACATGATTGTTATATGACCTTTCTGGTAACTGTTTTATTTTTACTGTGAGCGTGGAGAGAATTATTTTGGATAAGATTAAAGGTTGGAATGTATTAAGTTGGACATCAGATAGTATTTTTTAAAGCTAGATCTTTTTCCCGATATTATTTCTAGAATTCTATAATAATATTGTTTTAGAAAAGGGACAACCCGTAGGACGGGTGACAACCCATCGTGTCGGCTAAGGCTGCGGGAATCAAACCCACAACTGTAGTGCGACATGCCTGTATCACCTACCACTGGCCTACATGAAGTCCCTAGTTTTTAGAAATTAGTTTCATTTTATTAAGCAGTATGATAGATGAAATATAAGTCCATTTTTGAAACCATATACAATTAACCCCACTCTAGACGGACTTATGTATATTTAAAATCTAGTGCTAACCTTTTTGTGAAAGAGACAGATTGAATGACCAATCATTTCATCGCATGATCTTCTAATACATCAAGAATGAAAAATTCAACTTCATTTCTTTAAATAATAGAATAAATGGAAATTGATCATGGAATAACCAACGATGATGTTACACTAAAACCAAGTATGTATTTATCCTTACAGAAAAAATAATCAACATTAGGGAAATGGACTTTTGAACCAAAAATGTTGTCCTAGTACCATCGTATCCGATGAATTAGATGGATCCTTTGATCATCAAAAATTTATGGCTTTGTGATTGTTGGAATTTTAATAGCCTTGTTCTCTACCACTCTTCATCAGAACATGATTGTTAGATTTATCATCCATATGCATATTTTCACCTATACTATCTTATGGGGAAAGCCATTGGTGAGTTACGTTGGGTGACCGATATGTCTCTAACCTTCCTTTTTTAAAATTATTTTCTAGTATTCCTTTTTACGACGTGGGTTTCTATGAATGAAACTTTCATGTAGTAAATGATTTATAACCCTAATGAATTCTGAGGGCGAAATTCATTTTATGTGTGTAGAATGTAACTCCTCGAGATTTTATGAGATTTTTTTTTAATTTCACTAATGTGTTGTGTTGTATGCTACACTAAGATTATATTTCACTATACGAAACACCGTATTAGCTTTTAGTATAAGCAACACTATTATAGGCTTGTGTTTCATGCAATAGTGACCTTCCTCAGCAGCATGTGTAGTACGTAATACCAAGTTTCAATAAATAGGATTATATTGTTATAATAATATTCTGAACTAGCCATTATGAATAGTGTTAACAGCATTTTGAATTTTATAACATTATAATTCAAACAAATCATTTTCTAGAACAAGTTATTAGTAAAAAAACAATTTTTTGAATAAGTGAAATATCTTTTAAAAAAATGTAGATTTGTAGCCTTTTGATGGAAAACCCACTTTAAATATAGTTTTTAACATGTTTATAATTTCAATTTGACAAAATAATCTTAATAATTGGAATAGGGATATAAAAATTAACTTTGGATACTTTTTTAATATATTTCTGTTAACATTAATATTATAATGAATACTAAAAATATGTTAAATATTAATTAAAAACATATTTTTTGATAGAGATAATTTATATGATTAATATATAATGGTTTTAAGGTAGAGATAGAATATATTTTTACAATTTAATATAATGTATGTCATTATCATTAATTTTACATTGAATTCATAGGTAAAATATTTCAATCTTTGGCAATGTTTTAACATTTAAAACCGGCTTTCTCAACAACGTGGTTAATTTTAAATTAAAAACTACAACTCCAATGTTTTTAATTTGAAAAAATGGATTCCATATTTATAATTAGAATATCTAAATTATGTTAATAGGAAACGTATTTATTTTTATGCATTATGAATAGTAACCACGGTAAAATTTATTTACAACAATTAATGATAAATCAGGTAATTAAGGGTAAAAATAATATTATAAAATTACCCTAATACATGTATTAATATAATTGTATGATTTTATTTTATCCTAAAATATACATGGGTCTAAATGGAATCTTATTGAACCCACTTAGAAATTATTAAGACATTTAATTTATTTTATTTATAGAAAGTGAAATATGTCTCACTCAAACATTAATAATTAGTGTATTTATAATTTAAGGTTATAAAAAATATAAATTTAATTATAAATACTCATTTGAAATATAATTTTTTTCCTCATCATGGTAATTTTTTTCTTTTCTAGAAATATATAATTACATTAATGGCGTATACATTAATGATGCAGAAATTATTTATTGAGTGAAAAATCAACAATATAGTTTTCATTAAAATAATAATACCCATCATAATGACCATAAACGTGGACAAACCTTATTGTTCAAGTATATATATACTCTAATCATCCAAAGGTCGACTTTTTGACCATTAGGGGACTTATAAAACAGATTATGACATTTATATTATTTTATTTCAAATGATGTCAAAGTTGTCATATTCATTATTTAATAAAAATATCATTTTAAAAGTTAGTGTTTTAGAAGATAAATTGGACTAAAAATACTCTTATGAAATATACTAGAATTATATACATCTTAGTATTTTACTTTTAAATTTTATGCAACAAATAAGTATATTAAATAATTATACAAATATGTTGTTGTAATTATTTTATTAAGAAAAATATCAAATAAATGGTTTTAAAATATTCAAATACATTTTATATGAAATAAATAATGTGATCCATGTATTTATTGATATATATAAAATCTTAGGTATTTATTAAATATTTTGTTTTGAACATATCTTCTGTGTGGATTTTATTTAAATTCTAATAAATGAATAGTTTCAAAATTGAAACTATTGATATTTTATAAAAATAACAAATTATTAAATTGTTTGAAAATCACAAAAATATTTAAAAATTATAAATTGTTATTTACAAGGTCTATAATTTGATAAATTATATAATTAAAGAAAATTCACAACCCATAATTAAATATTTATAACGATTTAAAATGTGAATAGTATTACCACAAATAAGATTAAATAGATTAAATAGGGATAAATGAAGTTGATAAGGTTTAAAATAATTTCACAACATGTATAAATCTTATTTTTTGTTGATATTACAACCCTATCTCATCTCAACATTTAATTTGATTCATTGTGGTAGTTTGTATCTGGGGTTTTTTTATAAATTAATATTTTTGACGTTTCCAAAAGTGCACCTCTCCTCTATTAATAAAGGGAACCTCCTCCCTCATCTCTTCACTCCATTTTAAGCATTCACACTCAACCAAACCCTTTAAATTACTCTTTTATACATATCTATTTATATTATAGCGGTTTTGGTCTTCTTAAAAGACCAACTCTAGTTCCCCAAGAGAATGTTTTAAAGAGGCATGTCGTGGAAGAGGTAATCTCTTTTACCGATACTTTCATGTTTCTTTCTTCTTATAATTCATCTCCTTATGTTGTTTCGTTATAATGTATTATCATCAGTATCAATAAAATATTGATATATTATTATAAATATGATGCAACCCTATTTCACCTTAGATCCATCCTATGAAAAACGAAATCACCTCAAGTACGTACGTACGGCTTACCATCTCCACGTCGTGGTGTAATCTGTTTTTTACACCACCACAATACATGGATAGGTATAATGGTAGAAATAATAATTATATATGATTATTAAAACATCATAATTATTCTGAGATATTATTTCATCCACTCCAATTCCATTCAATAATTATGGGAACAATACCATCACTCGTGCGTACGTACAGATTACCGTCTCCTCGACGCGATGAGATTTTTTCTCCATGTTAACCATTCAAGAATGATTATAAAGTACATATAATAAATAATCATAAAATATATTAAATAATAATGATAATGGATTTATGTATATGTTATTTACATACATCTATTCAATTTAATAAGGAAACACAACTAGCGTTCATACGTACTTACGGCATACCGTTTCCGTGAACGGTGTATTTAATTCCATTTATTGATCTATTATATATATTTATATTCAGGATATCTATTATATATAAATCATGGTTCACATTTTGGAATTATGTAATCATGATCGAAGTAATCATATGATGAATTACAATTCAAAACCCTTATGATAAATGAAATTATTTTACCCAAAATGATGCTTTAACATGGAATTGGAAAATGAACGGGTAATATAAAGTCATTAGTGAATCATATATGATATCATAAATATTATTATGGTTCTATTACAAGTTAATAATATTTTTAAACCCAATATAAAAGAGTTTCGGACATGTACATAAAAAATTGGACATAAGGTAAGGGGAAACTCTGCCAATCACATTTCTCTCTGAGACTATTTATTCGAAAGTATTTACAGGGGTTATATTTATCAGCCTTGTCCATGTCTTCTAAATCTATATTCATTAAAATTTTACTATTCTTCCATGTATGTTTAATTTCATTTTTACCTTTTTTTATTTTACCACATGGTATTGATGGAATCTTTATTTTACCAGACGAGGTACTTTTTGACTTTTCCAGGAAAGTACGTGAAAAATGTTTTTTTAAATTATAAGGCATGACCAGATTTTTACAGTTTCATAACACCATATTTTTATGATGTTTCATGTACTATATTACATGATTACTTTCAACAAAATTCGATTCTTTTAAAATTTCACTGCATTTTAAGAAAATAAAATGATTTGAAATAAGAAAGGATCTTTTTCTAAAGAATTCATTTCAAGTGTTTTATCAAAAATATTATCCATATAAGTTTAAATTATTTAATATGGTTATGTTTCAAGTATAATGTACCTATTATTCACATGTTTTGCTTTTGTTTATGATGAAATTATATCCGTTTGTTTTATATGGATAATGTCATTATGGGATGATGTTTATTAAACCAATTTTATTCATTGGGTTATGATGAATGATTTATATTTCTCTTGTGGTACAGGAAAGAATGATTTAATTATGAGATAGGTGGGACCTATATCTCCATTCAATTCATTGGTTAAAGATTTACTTCTCAGAAGATAGACATGGCTGGAATGGAAATTAAATCTGGTTCAGTACAACATGGCTGGAACATCAAGTAAACCCGGTTTAGTAATGGACGTTGTCCACTCTGATGGTCTTGGAAGAAATTACATGGCTACTATGGAAATAATATCATGTGCTTAATGGTTTTCCACAATTCCATGTTTCATTACAATGCGATTATATCATGATTAATGTTCCTTTATGATCTATTCCTTACGTACAACTATGATTTATTTCATGGCTTCAGATTTTTATGTTTAAACTTTATCATCATGTTTTTAAGTTCAAATGTTTATGGGTTTTTTTATTTTCTCCATGATTACCCTTACCAAGAATTTTAGCTCACCATTTTTATGTTTCCTTTCCCCAGGATATAAAGAATGGTTTTTTTAATAGAAAAAATGGGACGATCTTTATGGGAGATGTTTAAGATCTTTCACTGTGATTAGAAGATTATGTTCTGAGTTTCCAAAGACACTAAACAAAAATGGTTATTGGGTGTTTTTTTGTTCTTTATTAAGTATTACACAAAAGTAATGTATTGTCCATTTACGTCAAGCTTAGGGGTTTAACACTAATTGTGGATGGTCTATAACTCATCCCCAATGTTTGTTGATTTTTGGAATATTCATGTGGGGCCTTCCAATTTCATCAAAATCCATTTCTCATATTCAAATGTCATTATTATACTTGTCATAATCTTATGATTATGCTCAATCCAAAAATGTGATTACTTTTTAGCGGTTACAAGCATAACTCAATTAGACCCATGTTGATGTTATTAAATATTTTTGCATTTAGTATTTTGGAATGTTTGAGCCACAATTATGGTGTGCCTTTTATTGACCTTCCTAAAGGTGTGGCATATTATAATAAATTGATTGTTATTAATCAGAATTTCAAATTGGCATGTAGATCTATGCTCACCACTTGTCTTGCCTAAGGTAAGTTCTTAAAATTGATCATTAAATGATAAATATGAAATGTAATTTATATTAAGTATATAACATGGCCTTAACAAATGAGATTGAATAAATGTTACATGTATGTAGCACCACATTCCATATTGATGAAAGGTAGAAAAGTGGAAATCTCTATTTGAATATGTCGAAATGGTTAAATATGAAATTATTAAATGGTTGAAACACTACATGGCCTATTCCAATGATTGGAAGACATGACGTGAACATAAGTAATTATTACATGATTATAATATCATATAGTAATGGAATAACTCTAGCTCTCCTTGGATTTATATAGGATAGTACATCATGTCTCAAGAACCCCATTCCTATTCAAGGATGTAGTTTTCTTAGTTTGATACACACCTAGTCTCTAGTTCTTGTCTATTCTTAGGATGACTGGTATACTATCATGGGGTTCTTTACATTATTATATGATACCTAAAACAGAATCAATTGATTCAACATTTACTAGAAGGATCCATGGTGAAATCCCACATGATCCTATTATTGGTTATCCCTGTTTTACCTAGGTCGATCAACATAGACTCGGTAGGAGCCATCGTGTTGAATTCTTTGAACTATGCTCCTTGAATTACAATCGTACCCATTATCTATACTTAGATACTATTGAGATAGAATTCCATGATATATATGTTTACTTGGTTATTAACATGGAACTTCCTCATATGAAATATATGTCAGTTTTCGTTGTTATATCATCGGATCTTCACTACTTATACTATCTTGAGGTGATGTCAGTGATGGGGATGCCTCACGTGAAATATTAAAATTAAATGGAAATTACATAATAAATGAACTGGTTACATGTATAGACACCAATTGATGGATAATTTAGGTACTAGGATTTTATTCATATTGTACTACTTTCTTTACTATATATACATATTCATGTACACTATTATATTCAATTACACGGTCTGGAGGATATGGAAACCGTTGGTGGTGGTCCAATTATATTTATCTCACACCCTCGTAGAGATCCATTTTTTACCCATGGTAGATTATATGATAGTAGGTGTTGACATAGGGTATCATACAACTTCGAACACTTGATTGATTGTAGATAGGGTGGAGCTTGATAGTAGATTGCCTAGTTAGATCTCATGATTCTTGGAGTAGTATTTGTTTTCTTTTACTTCGAGGAACATGTTATGCCTATTTTCATATATCCTTGTTTTCCATTTTTGTAGTGAAATTTCACTACATAATCATCATTTTAGTTGATAATGTTATTCCCATTATCGTTTTTCTATTGCATTAGTTTTATTCCTCTTTTTAATTGCATCTATTTTGCTATTTACTACTACTAATATATATATACATATATCCTACCTCTATTATATAGACTATTAATGAGGTAAAAGTCATGTCATAGACAAACCCTAGGCCATAACTACTAGTCGGAAACCTTTGACATTCAGGTAGATGTTCCTGAGGCCATGTGGCTATCGGCCTCAACGAACCCATTAAGTTTCATCATGGTATGGGACATCATAGAGTGGTTTCAGAGGTTCTTTCATTACTTTATATACTATTTTGAGATAATAAATTAGACAATAGAAACTCTTGGGAAATGGTCATAAGGCATACATGGTCATCGCAAACCCATGATTGGAGTAAAACCAATTTGACTAAATTATAATATTTATTTTCCTTTTTCTTATAACAGTTGATATTTTTTTACAATTGGGTGAAACAACTATTTTGTGGTGTTGTTGATTATTAATCTCTTTTAGAATTTATTTAGTACATAGGCCGATGATATGAGGGGATGGATCATTGTTACATTAAACATTATAGGCACCTAGAGTTCACATTTCATGCATATTTCTATGCCATATAGTTATATTTCACTACATTTCATTGCTTGATATGATCGTGATTGTTGCATGATGTTGTGATAGTGTACTTGAAATTGTTTTACATTGGATGTTATTGAGTGTTTTCCCACCTCAATTCATGATGTGTATAGGCCCTCATGGGTTGTGATGAGTAATTTACTGAGTCAATCCATTATAAAATAAATAAATGGGTTTCATTTTTGGTGATTGGTGTATGGGAACTAATTCAATGGAAATGGCTATCCATTATAATGTGAACCCTAAAATTATAAATGAATCTGTTACACATCCTTATCCTAACATGTCATGTAAATGAAACATAAAAGAGTGAACCTAGAAATTAACTGTGAAATGACAAGAAACATATAATGGAGAACTTACCAATACCTGGCCATATAAGTGGCTAGTTTTTGTAGTATGCCTTAGGTTGTGAGATTTCATACTTTTACTTTCGGATAGTGAGGCTCTCTCCTTGTTCTAACTATTGTTCTGAGACATGTCCTTAGAATTTGTAGACCAATGATGCCAGGATGTCCAAGTGTTATTCACCAGGAAGGTGGTGAAAATCATGCTCCAGTCATGGTGGGACCTAAGCAGCAAATGTTACCTATATGAGTGCCAATGGAGGAACCACATGTTGTACATCAGTCGGGAACTAATTCCCATGTTTTTTTATAGTTTCCAACGTCTGATACAGTCCATGATTCGTGCTCCATGGGTTGCACATGTGATGACTGATCTGATCTGTGTGTTCTAGAAGTATAACTCTCTTACTTTTAATGGGATGGAGACTCTCAGGTTGCTGAGTCTTGGCTAGATGAAATACTTTCCATCTGTGAGCTTTTGGAAACACATATAAATTGGATAGTCATGATTGATACATATATGCTTTGGGTTTTGATCATGCATTGGTGGGATGTGGTTTCTCAGGCCGATCTTCATTATGGCATGTTATGGGTTGATTTAAAAACATACTTCTATGATCATTTCTTTCCTTATTTACTAAGAGCTGACAATTCGATAGAGTCCATGCATCTCAAGAAGGCTTCTATGTCAGTTATGTAATTGTAAGAAAATTTAAATAATATAAATTTTTTATCTCTACTTCTTGATGGGGATGAGATTTCGCGTGCAATATGTTTTGAAAATGTTCTCTAATACACCTTCTAAACTCAGTTGAATGTGTTTCAATTTCCTTCCTTTTCTACAATATTTGATCAAACCTTTACCACTGAGCATAACATGTGGGATGGAAGGAGTTATATGTTTAATGGATTAGTGTCACAAATGTTGAATAATTCTTCTAGTGGCATGAAACATTCCATTTGGTATTTTTATTAGGGAATTGTTAGCCTGAGTATCCATTCTGATTGCTCTATGGTGTGTCATTAATGTTGAAGACCAGGGTTATAATAAGACCTAATGTGAGAGATAACATGAAAAGTGTTAGTATTGTAGCTGTATGGATTATCTTCATCATTTTTGGATGACCATTCTTCCAGCTTCATGTTGAAAGGGATCACCAACTTATCCACTAAAAGAGTGTGTTATTTTGTGCGACTTCGTGAGGGGAATTGTAATAGCACCAGCAGGTCTGGACAATGAGGATTTATTTCCATGGTAGTCTGACCCCTGATCACCAGTAGTACCAGAAGAGCAATCCTGATAATTTTAGTCCATCTTTTTCACATGGATGTGGATCAAGTCAGTTTCATTATTTAGAGCCGATACCTGAGGATCAGGCGGTGGGACCATCTACATTATGAGGTACTATTGTAATTTCCTCAACTATGGTCTCTCTTTGTTAGTTATTGGTGCTTAAAATTATTTTATTGTTATATATATTGTGGAAAGTCTCGTACTAGAGATACAATATCACTATGTAGTAATGACCCGTGATACACCATTGGGAATATAGAAATAGGGCATGAACTAGTTCAGGGACTGTCCCCGTGAGATTGGAAGTTACGATTTATTGTGGAATCCCTTTGTTCTTAAGATGATGGGTTTAACTGACATTATTGGGATGCAATAGTTAATCCACTATCATGACTTTTTTAGATTACTATTGATTCATTGTCTCTTTTACATCACCATAATGAAGATTTTATCTTTTCTAAGGTGAGTGGGATGTCCATGCTGGGAGAGTTGGACGAAATCATCATGTTCTAAGTTAAATGACTTCCCAGATTGAAAATAATTTCATGGAGATTCCTGGTTTTTTTCAAACTAATATCCCTCGAGTAGTTGATTATTTTAGGGAAGTATTTAGTGATGTCGTTTCTAGATTACCTCTTAAGAGAGAGGTAGAGTTTACAATTGATCTTGTTTTAGGAGATTCTCCACGGTCCATTCCACCATATAGGAAGGAACCTAATTATCTTCAGGATCACCCGTGTATGATAGGGGATCAAGAGGCCAATGAATTTTTACGGACTAGTACGTAATCATGGGTTTCTTCCATTATTATCTCCATGAATGAGGATTGGACCTTAAACATATGGATAGATTACAGAAGGTTGAACCAGGTTACAATAAAGAATCAGTATCCACTTCCTCGAATAGATGATCTCTTTCTCTAGCTATGAGGAGAATAACTGTTCTCTAAAATTGAACTAAGACTAGGTTATCTTCAGTTTCAAGTTATACCAGCACTCATATATCATACATCTTTCTGAATAAGGTATGGCCTATATGTGTATCTTGTTATGTCATTCGGTATTTTGAAAACGCATTCCATTTTCATGGATTCGATTAAAAAGGGTTTCCACCCTTTTTTGGATTTTTTTCGTCGTCCTTGTGGAATACATCATTGTGTATTCATGAACTCATAAATACCATTCCAAACATCTTAAGATCGTAATGACTATAGTGTTATAGTATTGTATTTACACCCCAAATTTTATGTGTATCTTCTGGATTAATAAGGTCCATATTTTGTGTCATATTATTTCAGAATATAGTGTATCTTTTATTCATGAAAAATAACGTGTTTTGGTTTATAGGGAGAATCCCAATAACATGTTTGATATCATATGTTTCATAGGGATCACTGTATATTACAGGAGTATAAAACATGAATTAACACATCATGATTCACCACTTACTAGACATAAAAAGAAGGGTGTTATTTCATGTGGTTAGAACCATGCGAAAAGGAATTTCATGAATTGAAAGGGAAGCTAGTCTCGACACTGATTATAATTCTTCCATAAATAGGTAAATATTATATCTTCATCGTAGATGCATCACACATTGTCCTAGTTGCAGTGTTGATTCATGAAGATATAGTAATTGCGTATAGATCTCCGCAGTTGAGGCCTCACAAGCGAAATTACCTGACACACGACTTTAAGCTAGCTATAATTGTCCATGCCTTATGCTGGTGGAGACATTATCTATTGGGTAAGAACTTTATGGTGTATATAGATCACAATATCCTCAATTATATATTTTCTCATCATAATATGAACCTCAAACAATAGATATGGTCTGAATATCTACTAGCCTTTGATTTTGAGATTGCCTATATTCATTGAAAGGGATATGTTGTCGCTGATGAACTGAGTCAGAAAACTCAAACACCAGTCGTAGAGGAATCCAATGATGATTGAATGCTAATATACCCATTTTCTTTTCTTCTTCTCGAATTTCCAGATAGTCATGAACAGTCTTTCTTCTTTTCCATAACACTTACATCTTATCTCTTTGAGAAGTTAAGGACTAGGATGTATTCAAATCGTGAATGTTTGGTTCTTTTTGAGAGTATATTTGGGTATAACCCACCTCTAGATTGGTCTATGGATATATACGTTGTCCTGCACAACATGGATCAATCAGGGTTCCTATAGATATGATAAAATAGTTAATTAAAGAGTCCCACGGTTCTCAGTGGGATGTTCATCCACAGATCTCAAATATGTATCAAGTAATTTTTTTCCTGTATTGGTGGACTATAATTAATAATTATTTATATATATTTTATGTTAAATAAAATGAAACGGGATAAAAATGTAAAAGATGATTTTTTATAAATATAATATTTTATTAAATTATTAAAAAATCAGTAAAATAATTAAAGGATGACAACAATTAAATAATATGGTCTAATATATAATCAATTTTCTATTTAAGATCCAATTTTCACATTAAATTTAAAATTATAACCCCTTATGTGTGAAAATGAAGTTACCACAATTAAGGTTAAAATTAGATATCTAAGTGTTTAAACCAAAAGATATGGATTAAAATACCTCTGAATCCTATCAATATTTTATTGGATAATTTTATTTATATGATATGTTATATTGTCATAAAATATATGGTTAGTTGGAATCATTTTTCTAGATAGTGACCTTGTAATATTTTAATCATCATAATTATTGAATTTGTGTCATTTCTATCCCTTATAAATGGACACCACTATATTCAAATTATTCAAACCAAATAGATCCAAAAATCTCAATAATAACAACCCAAAACCCATTACCATTATACTTATCAATAATATAGAGGTTTTATAATTCCCCAATGTCCTGCCCAAAGAAACATACAAGGATATCTAAAGGATTTCCTTCAATGATGTGGTAATCACCTTAACAAATTGTTTCTGATTGTATATTATTAAAATATAATAAATATATATTATTTATCATATAATAATAACATCAATATAATTTATATAATGAAATTTTATTCTTATTATCAAAACACTATTATATACTATTTTTCCAACCAATGGGAAGTGAATGTATTTCTCATGAGTACATATGGCATGTCATTTCCATGTGGAAATATAACTCACTTTGCACCCCAAATTTCCGAGAAAGTTTTTATGATAGTTGTAATGTTTAAATATGATACCTATAATATTATTATACATCTTGAATTATAATATCACCTCTACCTTATAGTCATCCAATCCATTTTAATATAATAACATCACATGTGAAAACATGTGGACTACCACCTCCAGGAAGCAATGTGATTTTATTTTCTTTATTACTCCATATGTGTGGTAATTAGTATACATTTAATTATTATATATGATATTTTATATAATAATTATTATGGAAAGGTTAACTATTATTTATCATTTATTAATTTCATTGAGCAAAACTTGAAAACAATGTTCATTCATACAAACAGCCTACCGTCTTTATAAATGTTGTAATTCATTTTTATCTCTAACTAGTATGGATTACTATAAATAATAAAATAAAGAATATATATTATATTTATATCATGACAATATTTTTGAATATGATTTAACCATGATCAATTTTAAATAACAAGAAATACCGAACCTAAACATAACGGAAAAATATAGTTATTATCTAAAAAAGTAACTATATTGTTGTTTTTTTAAAAAGGGTGAAATATTATTAAATGAATATAATATATAGTTATATCTATATGATTATGGTTCTTTGATTTTTTTAAAATAAATTTATTTTTCCATAAATAATGGATTGGACACAATTAATGGATTTTATACTGAAGGTAATGATTTATTTCACATTCTCATCATTAGTTGGGAATGATTATGTTTATGCCTCTCTTTAATGAATTATATGAAATTATTTCACCTAAAAAAATATATTTTATTATTTTATAGTTTTTTATATAAATTAATATAATTTCTTATGTTATCCTATCTTTATGTACTCTCATTACAGTAATAATTTTTTTAAGTAAAACTTAGATTATTGTTCTACACCATTGGGAATCATTCCCCTCTTTGCCAATATTTTTAATAAAATGTCTAAAATGGTGTTTTAACATCACAAATTTATTTATTAAAGGTAATTTTTTCATTTATTTACTTTTTACATTATAGATTAAATGGATACATGTTTTTGATTTTCATATGAATAACTTATTGACCTTTTAATAAAAGTGTTAAAGTGATATTTTTTTAACAAATATATCAGGAATGGAATTTCCATCCATCATAATTGATCATTTCATTGAAACATAAAATTAATTTTTGAA
Source organism: Viscum album (assembly GCA_963277665.1). NCBI lineage: Eukaryota > Viridiplantae > Streptophyta > Magnoliopsida > Santalales > Viscaceae > Viscum > Viscum album. The sequence continues at coordinate 2,096,829,391 of OY728159.1, read as the reverse complement.
CAGTTCATTTCAATGAATTTTTTTCCTTATATTTATTAAATTATTATATTTTAAATATGTTTTATCAAAGTTGAAAAGGGAATTTTCCTCATGAAATTTATCTAATGAGATATTGAATGTATATTAATTTATGTAATATTATTTTATTAAATATAATTATTTACATAGGTAATGATATTATGATTCCATACACAATAATTCTCAATAAGTATTATGATCATCATGACTAAAGAAATTATTCAAAATTTGTATGATAGTTATTCTGTTACATATTGTTGTTGATTATTAAGTTATGTTATATAAGATATATTTTTATTCGTTTAATTAATACATTGGAAATATTATGTTATTGACAAGGATGAAAATTACATAACCCCTTAATTCATAAACAGTACCCATTAGAAATACTATATTGTTTATTTTTATAAGACATTGCTTATTTATGTTGGTGTCCTTGCAGAATGACTTAACAGTTTTTTAGATGTTAGGGAAGAAAGCCACAATAGTATGTTTTAGATGTTTTAAATAATTAATTCCATTATTATGAATTCATTTTTTAATGTCCATATGTTTATATGAATATTTTTACATCCATGGGTACAATTTAATCTAATGTTATTATTTACAGGTCATTATTTGATCATCATTTATTCCTCCTATATTATTCAATCCTTATTTATCTTCCACTATATGGATTCCATTATTAACTATATGAGTTTAACCACTTATTTTTATTCATTTATATAGGGTTATATGATTTTATTATTCATTTATATGAAATGATATTCTATAGGAAATAATGGTGATCCAAAAAAACTATTTAGTTTTTTATGTTTTTAAATTTAATATTGGATTCAAACCTGCATCATGTTTTTTAAAGTACTAAAGTATTCTGTATTTATGGATTAAATCAACTATATTTGGTAAAAAAATTAAATTAACCTCCATAAATAGTCTATTATGGTATGGGTGTTCAATATTTTTATTCTATCCATTTTGGATGTGTGAAAATACTATAAACTCGAAAAAAATGTTGTTTTTTATGATGCATATTTACAACATAAATATCATTCTGGTGTATTCTATATCAATTAAACTGATGGATAAAGGTTAATAATAACAATTAAATATATTATTTTAAATGAAAACAACATTATATTCCATTGTTATGAACATTTATTTTACAACATCAATTTTAAAATATGCACATAGAAGGACTACTATATTCACAAAGTGTGTAACACCATGAGATTTTATGAGAAATATTATTTTTTATTTCATTGATGTCTTATGTAGTACGCTACAACAAGTTTATATTGAACTATATGAAAAACCTTATTAGGCTGTAGTATATGTAACACATGGCTTGTGTTACATGCAATATCAACCTTCATCGATAGCTTGCGTTGTATGCAACAACGAGTTTCACTAAACAACGATATGTTATTAACATTTTATATAAACTAGCCTTTATGAATAGTAATACCAACATTTTGAAATTTCATAAACTATATATTTCAAAATGGACTTCATTTTTGGATTCGGAATACTGAAATTATCTTAGGGTTTATTTTTTGAATTTTTCTGAAAACATACAATTTTTGATGAATAGTGAAAAACACTGAGTTATAGTTCAAAACCGAATTTTTTTTTTTTTTTTATAAATTTATTTTTTGTCAAAATAGAGACATGATACATATATATGTTTAGTGTAATTTATTGGAGTCATTTTATAATAATTTTAAATATAAAAAAAATTATTGAAATTTTTACTGTCTTTTGCCCTCCTCCTAAGAGAATTTGCAAATTTACATAAAAAATAATTTTACTGCATCTGTGAGTGGAATTTCAAAAATCCAAGAGACAAGTTTGATGTTAGTTAGTAAAATGTTGGTCAATGAGAGGAAAATAATTTTTGGTGAATCATAACTTTTAACTTTTATTTACCATAGTTAAAAGTAAATAGGGTAATGAAGGGTAAAAATGATATTATTAATACCCTAACACCTGTTCTAATTCAATTGGATAAGATTAATTCGACCAAAAAAAACTTTAGGATTAAAATATGTCTCTTTATGTCTACTTATATTAGATTAGTACATTTATTATTATTTTATTTAAAGAAGAGTTAAAATAGTTAAAATCAATGATTAATAACAAAAACATTTTTAATATAGGGTTATACATAAGAAAAATTATACTATAAAAATAAATTACAAATTCAAAAATATTTCCTACATAATGGAATTTTATTTATATTTTTTAAAAATTAAATAATTTAATTTACTTATGACACAATGATGATGCAATAATTACATTATTAATGAAATATTAACATAATTGATATTATAAATACACAAAAAAATTAATTTAAGACTTTTTATGAATTACACTAATTTTATAGGTTAATATGACATATTAGTGTTTATTATATGATTTTTTTTCAAAGTAATAATTATTTTATGAATTTAGAAAAAACAAAATACCAAATAGTGTCAAAAATTATATAAAATAGTTTTTTAAAACATAATATATTATTAATTGATATAATGGTCCTAAAAATATACGGGTTGGCCTAAATACTTATACAATAATATAAATTATATTAATGAACCAATTGGGGTTCTATTTATAGTTTATAGTAAGTTTATTAACCATATAGTGTTAGAATACAAGAAGACACAGTAAAAGTTAAATTATTTAACTTAGAGTTAAATCCAAATGATAAGGCTATAATGGAAACCTAAACTTCTCTAAAACGTATTTATTTAGAGGATTTAGACCCATCTATAATTTATCCTCAATATAAGTCTCTTTGGATCCATTATAAACTGAATATGAATTTTTTATACAATAATAATTTATGTTTTTCCAAAGGTGCACCTCAACCCTCTTATAAAAGGGAACTCACCCTTGTCTCAAATTCACACCTCCAAAACCATTTGGCGTTGAAAAACCCTTCCCAAATACCCTCCCAACTATCCTACCTTCATCTTATAGGCCATAATTTATTCATAAATCCATCCTAAAAAATCTCTTTTTATTAAATCAAAAGGAAGAACCTGAAGAAGTGGTAAATATCTCACCACCGATTTCAAGTTCATTTCTTCTTCCACTTCCTCCTTATTTGTTGATTCCATTCTAAAATAATAACTCCAGTATATTCTATATTCTGTGATGTTATTAAACAAATAGTACAACCATATTAGTTATTTTATCTATCATATGAATGAAAAAGTCACCACATGTGCGTATGTACGGCTTACCGTCTCAAACATCGTGGTGTAGTTTGTTATTAAAACATTCATCATCTGGATGGGTATAATAATGATAAAAAATGATATAAATAATAAATATAAAATTTTGAGGATTATTTATATAGGATATATAATCCAATTATATACGATATTAATATCAACAGAATGATATTGTCACTTGTGCGTACGTATGGACTACCGTCTCCACGAACGCGATAAGATTCATTTTCTACGATTAACCATTCAAGTATAATTATAAAGAATATATATAATAAATAATCATGAATGATATTACATAATAATGATACTGTATTTATGTATATATATGTTTCATTTACTTAATTCCATTCAATTCAATAAGTATAAGAAAACATCGTTCATGCGTACATCCGGCATACTGTCTCCATGAATGCTGTATTTCATTCCATTTATCAATCTATCATATATATTTATATAATGAATATATATTATATATAAATCATGTTTTAAATTATGTAATTAAGTAAATAATGATATAATTAATAATATCAAGAACAAAAAGTTGAAACACGTTCAAAAAATGAAACGATTCTACCCAAAACGCTTCTTGAGCATGTATTTTACAAAAGAACGGGTAATATAAAGTCATAAGTGAATCATATATGATATCATAAATATTATTATGGTTCTGTTACAGGTTAATAATATGTTTAAAACCACTATAAAGGACTTTTGGACACGTATTTTTGAAATTGGACTTAAGGTAAGGGATAATTTTGCAATCTAATTTTTATCTAAAATTGTTTATATGTAAGTATTTACTGGGGTTATATTATTCATCCATGTCTAGAATTTTTTTTTTCATAAAGTCTTCAATATTATTACATGTATGTTTAAAGTCTTGTTTACCCCTCTTTGACTTTTACTTTGTGTTATGGAAGAAATATTTCTTTTGTTTACCATAGATGGTACATTTTGACTTTTTCGTTAAAAGAACGAGGAGAATGTTTTTTTAACATATAAGGAATGAATAGATTTTTATAGTTTCATAATGCCTTATTTCCATGAAGCATACTTTAAATTTTTTCATGATTACTTTCAAAAAAAATCTTTTAAAATTGCACGACATTTTGAAAAAAGAAAATGATTTTGTAGAAGAAATGATATTTTCCTCAAGAATTCATTTCAACTGTTTTATCCAGACTATTTTCCATCTAAGATGAAATTATTTAATATGTTGATGTTTCATGTATAATGTCCCTGTTATATACATTGTTTTTTTATTTTTATGATGAAATGATATCCATTGTTTTATATGTATTATGTTATGATGCGATGATGTTTATGAAACCCATTTTATTCGTTGGGTAATGATGAATGATTTATGTTTATATTGTGGAACACGAAAGAATGATTTCATTATGAGATGGTTGGGACCTATATCTCCCTCCAATACAATTTATAAAGATTTATATATCATGAGATAGACATGTTTAGAATGGAATGTGAAACCGGTTCAGTAATACAAGGATGGATTGGCAAGTATACCTTGTTTAGTAATGGACTTTGTACACTATGATGGTCGTGGAAACAATTCCCTTACAACTATGGAAATCATAATGTGTTCTTAATGGTTTTCCAAAATTACATGTTTTATTCCCATTCTATTTTATATTGATTAATTTTACTTTATGATCTATGCCTTATTTTCTACAATTTTTCTCCCATTACTCATTATTTTGATGTTTTATGTCCATGTTCTTACATTCAATTGTTTAGGGATTGTTTTTTGTTCTCCATGATTACCCATACTGAGCATTTGAGCTCACACTTTTTATTTTTTCTTTTACCCATGATATAAAGAATGGTTTTAGTTAAGAAAACCAAAGGGGAATATCATTATGGGGGATGTTTAAGAACTTTCACCATGACTAGATGATTATATTCCGAACTTCTATAGACACTAAACTAATACAGTCTTTGGGCGTCTATTTTTGTTATGTAATAAGTATTCTGCAAAAGTAATTAAATGTCTATGTATGTCAAGCTTTGGGTCTCTACATCTGGCATCATAGAAAAGGATTAGTTAAGCATTGGAAACTAGGATTTGAAAAATTTAGTGAAATCCCAAGAGATATTTCTAAGGTATGTCTAGGGATGACTCTAATGTTAAGTATATGTTTAGGTTATAGTCCTAGGATTACGGTAACGATCTTAAAATTAAACCTAAGATGTTATATATTGATGGTACTCCCCCTTTATTATTTTGTTTTCCTAGCATGCTTTCTGCCTCTCACACTATTATTTTTGGGTTTTAGATGATGGATGGAACCCAAAGGAACCGTGTTGATCAATGTAATGGACAACACAATGATTGTCCTCCTGAAAAAACCAATGTTATGCGAGATAGATTGCGCACATGAGCCTTAGCGCGGATGGTAAGGGCTTCGCAAGTGCATCCAAGTGACCATGGATCAAATCCAGGAAGATGCCGAAATTCTGGGTTACAGTAGCAGGTACTATAATGGGAACTGTGCAGTATTGTAGTAGGTACTGTAGTGGGAACTATAACAGTCAATGTTTGGCACTGTAGTAGCTGGGAATGTGCCCCCATTTGGTCCTTCAAGACACCGATTTGGTCTATGAGTCCTTTAAGGCCTTCGGTCCACCTAGGGCTTCGGGTCAGTAAGGCCTTAGGGCCACCTCAAGGCCTTCGGGCCACATTTAACTGCAGATGAAAACCAGAAAACCTACAAGGAACAATCTCTACAAGGAGGATGAGGAATGAGCTTTCACCATAGTATAATCTAAAAAAATTTCAAGAATTAGAGGTCATGGCACCTACCATCGAGAAATTCTTGTGCATGCATGGGAATACCTAGTCGAATAGAAATGCGAAGGTGGAGAGTTGATTTCATTATGATGATACTGGGGAGGAGAAGTTCCATGCAGTTAGTCTGGGTTGTATGTAATGTTTAAAGACTACGCGAAATGAATTCCTCTCAAAGATATAGGCCATTTAATACATACACCTACGGTCCTTTTAAGGGTTCCACCTCACCCCTTGAAAGGTGGATTATCAAAAATAAAAAAATTGAAGGCCTTCGGGCCATTGGAGGAGTGACAAATCTTATAGTCATACTTACACAAGCTACGAATCATTCTAGGCTTCCATATGAGCAGAGAGGGCAAAAACATTCTATTGATTCCTTCATGAGAAAACGTCCACCTTCATTCTGTGGGTCTTCTGATCCACTTGTTCTGAACAATGGATCAATACCATTGAAAAGATATTTTCCACACTTCACTATTCGAAACATGAAAAAGTCATTCTATCTATTTACCACTTAGAAGGTGAAGCATACCAGTGGTGGACTCTAATTAAGAATATGAGGCCCAAAGATGAAAGTGAATTCATGGGATGAGTTCAAGAACTTGTTTTTCAATAAGTACTTCCCTCGTATTCATTGAACTAAGATGGAACTGGAGTTCCATGAGATTATGATAATGAATGATGAATTTGTTGGTATATGGGAGGAAAATTTTACAAGGATTTCAAGGTATGCATCTGGATTTATCATCCAACTTGAAAGTAAAGTTGATCAATTCATCAATTTATTAAAAAAAATTCTTCGAAGGGCATTATCTATAAGAGACTTCAATTGATATGAAGAAATTTTTTGTTGTGTTATCAAGGTAGAACTTGAAGTTGGTGTTACATATCCATCTCATGGTTTTGAAAAAAACGAATGATGGAGTTCAAGGAAAAATCTCAGAAAAATGGTGAAAAGAAGGTGAATGTTTCTTTATGCTCAATGTGTGGAAAAAATCATGGTGGAGATTGTATAAAATTTATAAGAAAATGTTTCAAGTGTGAAAAATAAGGTCATCGAGAAGATGAGTTCCAATGTAATAGGAAAAAGGTTTTTAATTACATGAATAGAGAAAAGACTAAAGAGAACTCTCCACCAACACATTAATGCATCAAGTGCAAGGAAAGGGGGCATTATTCTAAACAATTCCCTAATACAAGGGTTAACGATGATCAACATGAGCAACCTCTTAAGGAAAAGGACAAAGAGAAGTTATTTGTGATCACTATATGTGATGTTGAGTATGAAAATCATGTTGTGGGATGAATAAGTGTTTATGTAATGGGATTTCAAAATAGTATCATAGAATCTCATTTATATTACTGTGGAATTTTAAAATATCTATGTATTGGTTTTCAAAAATTGTATGGTACCGAAAACCATGAAAAGTGATTGAAATATTTTTGGAAGGAGTATGATATGCATAAAATGATGGGATAAGGAAAAAATAATAAGTTTGATAGTATTAATGAGTTCATGACTGATATAAGGACAAAGTTATATCATGATTTGAGTTTATAGATTTTTTGGAATTTTGGTAAGTGGAAGGAGTTAACTTTTGACAGCATTCATGTTTTCAATAAATTTCAATGGGTTTTCAATTATCAAGAGAATTCATAATTATAGAATTCACATGATTTTAATGTGACCAACTATAAGATTTATCTTATTATATATGGGGGACAAATGAAGGAATTCACATGCTCGGTAGATGGAATTTCTAGTAATCGGATAGGAGTGTTTTTTATAAGCCTAAAGGATTGAATGGATAAATTTATACATTATATAGTATTTCATAAGGCTATGAATTTTTTATTTTATTTCTGAAATGTTGTATTAGTATAGTTTTAGAAAAATGACAGCCCGTTGGATGGGCGATAACCTTTCACGTCGGACATAGATGAGGGAATCAAACCCACAATTGAAGTGTGACAAGCCATTATCACCTACCATTGTCTTACAGGAAGTCCCTGGTTAGTATAAACTAGTTTTATTTTATTAAGTGGTAATCTAGATGAAGTATAAGTCCATTTTTGGAACCATATATGATTAATCTCACCATATATGGACTTATGTATATAAATTTTTCTAACCTTATGTTTGAGATAGATGGAATGACCTATCATTCAATCCTATGGTCTGCTGACACTTCGCAAAAGACAAATTAAACTTCATTTCATTAAGAAATAAAGTGGAAATCGTTCAAGGCTTGAGCAATGGTAAAATTGTACCAATATCAAGTAAGTATTTCTTTTAATTCAATAATTCTCTAACATTTGGTAAATGATCATAAAAACCAAAAATATTGTCCTAATGCCCTCATATCTGATGAATCACATGGTACCTTAGATCAAAAAATTTTTATGGATTTTTGATTATTGGATTTTTCATAGCCATGTCCTCTACCACTCTTCATCAAAATTTGATGGTTATATTTCTCTTCTATATCCATATTATCACTTATGTTATTCTTTTTTGGAAACCCATGGATTAGTTAATTTGGGGAACTCTTATGTTTATTTTTAAAATTATGTTTTAGTATTCCTTTTTACTATGTGGGTTTCTATGAATGAAACATTCAGGTAGTAAACCATTTATAACCACAACTAATTTTGACTGTGAAATTCATTTTAAGGGGGGTAGAATTTAATACCCTGAGATTTTATGAGAAATATTATTTTTAATTTATTTGACGTCTTCTGTTGTATGGTACACCAAGATTATATTTTGATATATGGAACACCTTATTAGCATGTATTATACACAACACTATTCTTAGCTTTCATTACATGCAAGAGCAACCTTCCTCAATAGCTTGCGTTGTATGCAATAACGAGTTTCACTAAACAATGATATGTTATTAAAATATTATATAAACTATCTGTTATGAATAGTAACCCCCCGTTGTTGAAATTTTATAAATATTATCTTTCAAAATAGACTTCAGTTTTGGATTCTGAATATCAAAATTAACTTAGGGTGATTTTTTGGTATTTTTCTGAAAACTATCAATTTTTTTTGAATAGTGACATACACGGTTTTATAGTTTAAAACCGAATTTTTATTTAAATAATTATTTATTTTATTTAAAATTATTTTTCATCAAAATAGATACATAATACCTATATAAGTTCAATGTAATTTATTGGAGTCATATTATAATAATTTTAGATATATAATAATTTTATTGAACTTTTTATGGTCTTTTACCCACCTCATGGGAGAATTTTCAAATTTAAATAAAACTTATTTTTACCGCTACTGTGAGTGGAATTTCAAAAATTCAAGAGACAAAGTTGATATCAGTAAGTACAATTTGGTTCAATGAGATGAAAATAATTTTTGGTGAATAGTAACTTTTAAATTTTATTTACCACGGTTAAAAGTAAATAGGTTAATTAAGGGTAAAAATGATATTATTGTTACCCTAACACATGTCCTAATTTTATTGGATAAGTGTAAATAGAACAAAAACAACCTTAGGAATAAAATATGACCCTTTAGGTCCACTTGGATTAGATTAGGACATTGAATATTAATTTATTTAAAGAAGAGTTAAAATAGTTAAAATCAATGTTTAATAACTAATACATTTTTAATATATGGTTATCCATAAGATAAATTCAACTATAAATATTAATTAAAACTATATAAATATTTCCTACATAATTATATTTTATTTATATTTTTTAGACATTAAATAATTTAATTTATTTATGAAACAATGTTGATGCATTAATTTCCTTATTAATGAAATATTTTCATAATTGATATTATAAATACACAAATAAATGTAATATGAGACTTTTTATGAATTAAACTAATTTTAAAGGTTAATATGACATATTAGGGTTGATTAGATGAATTGTCTTCAATGTAATAATGCTTTTATGAATTTAGAAAAAACAATATAACAAATAGTGTCAAAATTGACATAAAAGAGTTTTTAAACAATATATTATATTATTAACTTATATAATGGTAATAAAAATTTAAGGATCGGCCAAATTACTTATATAATAATATATATGAAATTAATGAACCAATTTGGGTTATATTGGTAGTTTATAGTAATTTTATTAACCATATAGTGTAAGAATACATGAAGACATGGTAAAAGTTAAATTATTTAACTTAGAGTTAAATATAAATGATAAGGTTAAAATGGAAACCTAAACTTGTCTAAAACCAATTGGTTGAGAGTATTGTGACCCATCACCACCCTATCCTTAAAATAAGTCACTTTGGATCCATTATAAACGGAATATGAATTGATTATAAAATAATATTTTATGTTTTTCCAAAGGTTCCTCTCACCCCTCTTATAAAAGGTCACTCCGCTTCTCTCAAATTCAAACCTACAAAGCCCTTTGGCTCGGCCAAACCCTACCCAAATAACTTCTCAAATGTCCTCCCTTGATTTTATATTCCTTACTTTAGTCAGAAATAAACCTTAAAAATCTTTTTTGATCAAATCAAAAGGAATAACCCGAAGAAGAGGTAAATATCTCAACACCTATTTCACGTTCCATTATATTCCCCTTCCTCTTTATTTTTTGTTTCCATTATAAAAAAATATCTCCCATATCTTATATATACATTGATTTTATTATAAAAAATTTACAACCATATTGGTTATTATATCCTTCCTATGAATGAAAAAGTCACCACACGTGCATATGTAATGTTTACCGTCTCCACGTCATGGTGTAGTTTGTTATTCAAACATTTCATGATTTAGATGGGTATAATAATGAGTATAAATGATATATATATAATAAATATAAAATTATTATTATTCTTTATATATGATATACCATCCAATTAAATATTATTTTAATATCAAAAGAATGATATTGTTGCTTGTGCATACGTACAGACTACCGCCTCCACGAATGCGATAAGATTAATTTTCAATGATTAACCATTCAAGTATGATTATAATGTATATATAATAAATAATAATTAAATATATTACATAATAATGATACAAGATTTATACATATATATGTTTTATTTACTTAATTCCTTTCAAATCAATAAGGAAACGAAAAAAGCGTTCATGCGTACGTACGGCCTACCGCCTCTATGAACGTTGTATTTCATTCAATTTATCGATCTATAATATATATATATATATATATATATATGCTGAATATATTTTATATATAAATCATGTTTTACATTCTGGAATTATGTAAATTATGATATAAGTAATTATATCATGAACAATAAGTCAAAACTTGTATGATATATGAAATGATTTTACCCAAAACGATGCTTTAACATGGAATTAACAAAAGAACGAGTAATACAAAGCCAATAGTGAATCATATATGATATAATAAATATTATTATGTTTCTGTTACAAGTTTATAATATTTTTAAACCCACTATATAACTTTTTTGGGCACGTATGATAGAAATTGGACCAAAGGTAATGGATAATTTGGGAATCTCATTTTTATCCGAGATTGCTTATATGTAATTATTTACTGGGGTTTTATTTTTCATCCATGCCCATAAAAATGTTTTTCATAAAGTTTTTAATATTCTTCCATGTATTTTTAAAGTAATTTTTACCCCTATTTGACTTTTACTTTGTGTTATGGAAGGAATATTTCTTTTGTTTACCATATGTCGTACTTTTTTACTTTTCTGTTAAAAGTAAGAGGAGAATGTTTTTTAACTTATACGGCATGAATGGATTTTTACAGTTTCATAAAGCCTTATTTCCATGAATCATACTCTAAATTATTTCATGATTATTTTCAACAATAATCATTTCATTTAAAATTGCACGACATTTTGGGAAAAGAAAATGATTTTGAAGAAGATAAGATATTTTCCTCAAGAATTCATTTCAAGTGTTTTATCAAGAATATTTTACATCTAAAATGACATTATTTAATATTGTCATGTTTGAAGTATAATGTCCCTGTTATTTACATGGTTTGATTTTGTTTATGATGAAAGGATATCCATTGTTTTATATGGATTATGTTATGATGGGATGATTTATATGAAACCCATTTTATTCATTGGGTTATGATGAATGATCTATGTTTATTTTGTGGAACATGAAAGAATGATTTCATTATGAGATTGGTGGGACCTATATATCCCACCAATGAATTAGGTAAAGATATATATCTCATTTTATAGACATGGATGGAACGAAAGCTAATTTTTGTTTAGTAAAACAGGGATAGAACGGAATGTAAACCTGGTTCAGTAATGGACATTGTCCACTATGATGGTCTTGGAAACAATGCCTTGGATACTATGGAAATCATAACGTGTGATTAATTGTTTTCCAAAATTACATGTTTTATTCCCATGTTATTTTATCATGATTAATGTTACTTTATGATATATTCCTTACGTAATTCCATGATTAATGTCATTACTCATGATTTTGATGTTTTATGTTCTTGTTCTTATGTTCAAATGTTTAGGGATTGTTTTATATTCTACAGGATTACCCTTACGGAGCATTTTAGCTCACCCTTTTTATGTTTTCATTTTCCCAGGATATAAAGAAAGGTTTTAGGTAAGAAAACCAAAGTGGAAGATCATTATGGGAGATGTTGAAGATCTTTCTCTATGATTAGAAGGTTTTGTTCTGAGTTTCCAAAGACACTAAACTAATACGGACTTTGGGTGTCTATTTTTTTATGTATTAAGTATTCTATAAAAGTAATGAAATGTCTATGTACATTACACATTGGGTCTCTATAAAGGGAATCAAATTTCACGATATAATATTTTCTATAACTATTATAAATATGAAAATGAGATAAAAATGGATAATTTAAACAAGAATTTAAATAATATAGTTTTTAATTATCGAACGATGACTTCTCCTACTCAAAAAACAATGTAATGAAATATATGTGTTTTAAATATTTTCAAAAATAACAAGCTAAGTTAAGAAACTATATAAATAATGTAATGAAAATTTATATATGATAATTTCATAGTATGTATTATTTATAAGGGTCAATGTAATTGTGACACCATAATATTTTAGATGAAGAACATTATGTTTGATAGCCTATTCAAACCTAATAATTTATCTTATGCAACTTGTGAAATATAAAACTATTATTACCTATCCATTAAATTGGAGTTCATGAATTGTATTAACTAGATTATGATATATATATATATAAATTTTGAAATAAATATAAATAATTTACAAATTCTTCATAAATAATCAATTAATTTTTTAAGGTAGTTTTATTCTTTAAAAATATGTTTTCTTCATAAATGATTTTTATTAGTTTTCCTAGGAAATATTAAATTTTAATATTCATGTATTTTATAATTTATATTTCATAATGTTAAATTCTTCTATAAAATCAACAAATAACAATTATCTTATTGTAGAATTCATTGATTTTTTGGGGAAAAATTGATTTTCCAGTTACTATTGAATGAAGACTCTTTTTAATAAATTTAGTAATTTAAATGAACATGTATCACCCAATATAATTAGAGAATAAAAGTTATTTATATATATATATATTAAATATTTCATTATTATTATTTTTTACCTTAATAGTGACACTATTTCCTATATCATACACAACACACAGAAACATGGTTCTCTGAAATCTAACGTTGTAAATAAGACTGAGTTATAAAAATAATAATACAATATTGTTATTATATTTATTTTAAAAGGAAGTTAACTACTTGTATTTTTATTGGTGATAAATAACAGAATTAAAATTAAATTATTACACATGTTTGTTAATTTTTTTTATTTATCCAATAAAAAACAGATGTTTAAAATGAGAAAAAAAAATTAAATTGTATGCATAAAATACTCTAATATTTTCAAAAAGGTAGTTTTACCACCTTTTGATGAATAAATATTTTTAAATCATTTATTTATTACTTTCTTATGTTATATTTGACAAAATAAACTACTTAATTATAAGGGGGACATAACAAATTACATTAGTATAATTTTTGGTTTTTTTATAAAATTCATATTCTAATGAATAGGGAAAAATAATTCATTTTAATTCAATGATGTATTTTAGTCTAACTAATTTATGTAGTTAGATTATCCTTTTAATTGGATTTAAAGTATAATTAGATTTTTTTATTTAGTCAAATTGTGGTTATTCGAAGTAATATCAAATTGAAATTTAATATATATATATATATGTGTCAATTTTCTGATTGTTTTTACTTATTAAAAACATGTTTTCTTGTTTTGACAGTGGGATTTAATATTTATTTAAATTACTGAAAATTCTATGTTATGAATTTGGATTTTTTTTAATATTTGTAAATATAAGGTCCATATTTTGTAAATAAGAACCTTTTATTTTTGGACATTATGAATAGTGACAACGTTAATTATTTTTAAATAACATGGTTAAAGTGTAACATAGGTAAATAAGAGTAAAAATAATATTATAATAATATAAAACTACCGCAACACATGTACTGATTTTCTTTTCTGAGTCATGGGTGTCCGAAACAATCCTTAAGAAACAAATATTGACATATGGGAGCCTCATGGGTGTGATAATGACATGTTATAATAATTAATTTAATGTAAAAAAGAAATATAACAAAAACTTTAATGATTATACTAAAAATATTTTATGTTGGTGTAATATAATTTATCTCATTGACAATAAAGATTAATTAGAAATATAAAAATATTACATACATCAAGGTATTTTATTTATAATTTTTTGAAAATAAATAAAATAGGTATTTATGACATAACGATGATGCAAGGATTGCATTATTAATGAATGATTCATATATATGATATTATAAATATTAAAATCAATAAAATATGAATATTTTTTCCTTCCATAAATTTTATGTATGAATATGAAATGTTTTCTTTGAGTTAATGTAGTGTTTTTTGGATAAATCATGCTCTCATGAGTTTAATATAAAGTATTTTCTAAATATTTTCAAAACTGGCATAATTCTGTTTTTAACAGAAATAAAATTTTATTAAATTATATATTAGTCATAAAATTTTAAGAATAGGCCAAAGGACTTATGTAGTGTTATAAATTCCATTAATGACCCTGTTCATGTACTCTTGACATTTTATTGTAACTATATTTACCATATAGAGTTTAAATACGAGAATGCATATTAAGAGTTAATTTTATTATCTAATGGTTAAAACCAAAGGGTAAAGTAATATTTATGACCTAAACATGTCTAAAACCTATTGGTTGAGAAAATTGTGACCAATCCAAATATTATCCTCTAAATATATAACTTTTGTTGTTTTAGAATTGATAAATAAATTTCTAATAAAAGAATAATTAAAGACATTCTTATAGTGCCCCCGCTCCTTATAAAAGGACACCACCTCTACACAATTACTCCCACATCTCAATATCCTTGTATCATCCTAAATCAACTGAAATTTCAAACCAATATCCATCACTTCCTTTTATAATCTTTATTTTGGGTAGAATGAAATTCAGGAAATATTTTTGGCTCTAATCAAAAGGAGTTACCCGATTTAGTGGTATCATCCTTTCTCCAGAGTATTTCCATTATTTTTCGTATCCCCTTAATATGATAATCTTATAATATTATTCCATAAAAAAGAGTGTACTCAATATATTAGGATTATTTTTATAAGAATTATTCTAACTATACTTACACACACCTCCATCTAATGGATATGAACTTACTGTTTCTATGTACGTAGAACTATTTCCTCACGAAACGATGATTGTTCAGTTTTCTCCTACCACCTCTCATGAGGGGAATTATGATGGAAATATATTTATATATGATATATATTATATTTAAATTTTCTCTATTCATCTATAATTTTTATTTAAATCACTCTTCCATGCTTTCAAAAATGTGTAAATACACGAATTTTATTTTAAGGAATCGGGGACTACCTCCCCCTAAATGTGATATGACTCGTTCATGCCATACATAAAATGAATAATTTATGGAATTAATTAACATATTTAGAATATATAAAATATATATTATACAATAATTATAATATACCTATGCATCATTTGTTTAAAAATACTTTATTATGACAAAGAAATGAATTTAACTTTTATGCATATGTACGACCTTCCATATCCATGGATAGTGAATTATATTTATTATCTCTAAATGTTATGGACTACTATAAATACATATATAATGGATATATATGATATTTAATTAATTAATATAATTTTGGAGATGATATACTTGTGACCACAAGGAAAATTTACACCATAACAAATTCATTTACAACTCAAGTAACGAATACCAAAAAAATGTCTGATGTAAACATAAATAATTATGTAGTTTTTTATAACATGATAATTTCAGAATCCCAGACCTAGATTCCACTTAATGGGTGCGTGGAAATCAGTGGAGACATGGCCTCAAACGCGTATCGCTGAATGCTATAGACTACCGACTAGCAGAGAGTGCCAAGGGTTCGTCTTTATGGAGACAATTCCATCATTAGCAGAGTGTAGCACAATGTAAGGATATATATATACATATTAGTAAACAATAGATGTAATGTAATTAAACAGTGGGAGAAGAATGTTGAATCAGATAAATGAATATAACAATAAATATATCAACTGAAACAATGATGATGTAATGACATGTCACTTGAAAACATGAAAAAATTGATACAAGAAAACATGCATAACATGTCCCACAAAGTAAAAGAAATCAATGACAACTACTAGAATCTAGATATCCTACATGATAATATACTATCAATATCAATCCTATCAGTAATAAATTAGGTGTTTGAGTTTTTGTAGTCCCTTAGTCAATACCTGCAGTTATGTAATCTACTTCGGGTACCAAACAACACCCACAAAAGGTGTGAGATAAATCTCAGTGGGCCACTACCAATGGTGATCATAACATATGGTCTGTGTAATGGAATGTTGAAGTGTACATGCATACACATATAAAGTAATGCAAGAAGTACAATATGACTAAACAACCAGAACCTACTTCATCCCTCAACTAGGGTCTGAACAAGAAACCCGTTCATTAAGT
Organism: Viscum album; assembly: GCA_963277665.1. Classification (NCBI taxonomy): domain Eukaryota; kingdom Viridiplantae; phylum Streptophyta; class Magnoliopsida; order Santalales; family Viscaceae; genus Viscum; species Viscum album. The sequence continues at coordinate 2,096,812,239 of OY728159.1, read as the reverse complement.
AATTACCATTTAATATTAAGAGGTCATGTCAGACATAACCAACACTAACACCACCATGTGATAGTACAATTACTGATGGTCCCAAGACATAATAATGCAACCTTAAAACAATATCCAATGAGGTAGTTCTAGGGTAATAACTAAGGTAATGCAGATCTCACAGAATGCTAAATCAATAGTATCAAAGTCTAACTAAGTGGTAAGAGTGTAATCCAATGAGTGTAATCTATGGAATTCCTCAATAAGTTTGTTATGGTGTCCTAGATGATCTACCAAGGTAAAAAGGGGCTATGAAAGATAGGGCTCTCAGGGATTTCACCATGGCACATACTAGACAATGATGGATCCAGGGAGTGTACCCGACGTATCCTGAAATTACATAAAGGATAATACCATAGTATAATAAGAATCCAAGGAATAGACATGAACCAAAGTCTATGTGGGAATCAACCTGAGAAAACAACATCCTTTAATTGAAATAGGGTTCCCAATACCCAATGTACTCTCCTCTTAGAATACAAGGTGAGTTTCAAGTCAGTCCATTCCTATTTTATATTATAATCATGAAATAATTTCTTAGGATCAAACCTTTTCTTCCATTATCAAGGATAGGAAAAATATAATTTCATCCATTTAATTATGTTTTAATTAACCATTAAGGCAAATTTAATTATATAGGATCACTCCTCTACCTTCTATCAATATAGCATGGGGTGATACAGACATATATCTTTTATTAAATATCATTGTTATGTCATTGTTATGTACATAGTATACTTTCAATTTCACATTTTTCCTTTAATAATCAATTTGAAGCACTTAGATTATACGAGACAAGTGGGTAGAAAACAAGTACATGACATTCTACAATTGTCATTAATAATAATCCATTTATTATAAGAAGTCAAACCATTATGAATGAAAAGAAAAGGATCACCCTAAATGTGTCTCAAACGTGCCAAAATAATAATAAACCAAATATGGAATAACCTTCAATATGGGGAGGATTTTTTTTGGGTGTAATCTCTATGGACTAATCGTGTATTTTAGAATAGCATAACTATACAATTATAACACGTATAATCATGACATGTGAATTTGAGAAACGAATCCTAAAGAAATCGGGGGTCCCCACATGAATATTCCCAAAATAAAATAACATTATGGATGATTTATAGACCACCATCCTTAGGGTTGTATGAATACCCTCCTCCGATATAATCTCTTGGTTTTCATGACATTGGAGTATATCTAAGAAAAGGGTGAAAAATGCTCACATGACGATATCTTAGTCAATAGAAAGAGAGAATTTGAAATGCTAAAGAGGACATGAGTAGATACCATTGAGCATCCAATGTGATGAACAAAAGCTCTATCGAATGTCGGACGAAGGAGATCTTTTAATCAATATATTTGGCCTTCAAAAAGCTCCAAATTGAGAGGGGAAGGTCATTATCCCTCTTGTTCTCAGATTAGGCGAAATAAGGGGTACATAGTTCATTAATGGAATTATGGACATTATTTCTATAATTTTAGAATGTGACAGGTTTTTCCACACAGTTTGTCAAACCGTGCCGAAACCATGTGATGCGGTTCTATCCAAACACAAATCATCTGCATGGTTTGATAAAATTGTGTGTAAATCATGCATGTGTACCAAGGAAAAATGGAGTGTATGAATGGCTTGGATGCACGTCCATGCAACAAATGTGCGAGGTGGCTCTTTCTGGAAAAACCATAATATGCACAGTTTGGAAAACATTGTGGAATTCCTGCATGATATACTCTAAACTGTGAGCCAAGCCAGTTTTCCCCAAAAATATGGGTTTCAGGTGTCAATCTATCCTCTGAAACCCTTGGAACATTTAATAGCCAATTTGGAATCCACATTAGGTCCAAAGTAAATATTTACACTGAATATTAATGGATCCATACCTTACTGAAAAACAGTGTTCTTATAGTCTTTCCCCCTTAAAAGAACTCTCCCCCATGTTCCCATTCCCTCGGTAAAGAAACATTTTCTATAAAAAAAACTCTCTCCAAAGTCTTGTCTTATACTCGGCCTCTCTTATATATAACTTGTATGAGAGGGACATAATTTCCTTGGAGGTACTTCATGATTCATTCAATGATGCGTACTAAATACTCCTCAAATATATCATTAGCATGTAACTAAAATTTCTCAGGATCAAAAGTATGAGATGGGTCAGCATGATATTTTTGAAGCTATGAGACATGAAAGATGACATGCATGAAACCGTACCTCTGAGGTAGTAGTAATAGATAGGCCACCATCTCAAATATCTCTATAATGTTGAACGGATTGACATAACGAGGAGACAACTTTACATTCTTTCTTAACCATCTATTCCCTAGTCTGGGCAATACCCTTATAAAAACATGATGTCTACAATCAATTACAAGAGGTCTTCGATGATGATCATCATTAGATTCCTGTCTATATTGAGTAGTAGTCGTACGCTACATGGTTAGATGAACCTATTTAGAATCCACCTAAATAAATTGAGGAACTAGGATTTCTACATCACCTACCACTATCCAGTACCATAGTGAGCCACATGGCCTACCGAATAATGCCTCAAGAGGATCCATCAGAATCATCACATGAAAACTTTTACTATTTGTGAACTCGACGAGAGGGATATGATTCTCCAAATAAGCACCGAAATCAAGCACACATTCTTGGTGCAAATTTTCTTGACCATGTATTGTCCATTCCAATTTTCTATCAGTATGTAGGTGAAACGTTATTTTTAGAAGCGCCTGAGTGCCCACATCTTTTTGAAAACCTTACTAGAACTGTGAAGTGAAACGATCATCCCAATTAGAAATGATAGTATGTGGAACCTCATGTAGTCATATGATCTCACAGACAATACCTTCTGCCCAACTCATCAATTTAAAAAGTATCCCATATTTACATGTTCTCATCCTTTCAATATTTTACTTATTTATTAATAATTTAATAAAATAAAATATTTATAAAATTTCAACTGTTACATTTTTCACCCATTTAATATTATTTTACATAAAATATATATAATGAATTATTCATTATAATATAAATATATCACTTATCCGTAATATTTTATATTTATCTATAAAAAATATAGATCATAATAACACACATTCCCTATATTAATTTTCATATTTTTGAAATAAATTATAAAATTTCTCCACTACATGAAGAAATATTTAGTTAGAATTTCTTAAGAATTTGGTGAAATTATATAATAAAAAAAATAATAGATATAAATTTCCATCATTAAAGTAATTTTTTTATAAAAATAAAATTTTATATTCAATCCCCACTTTCTTTTTTCTCAATGAGAACACATTATAGATGTTTAAATGTAAGATATTGATATTTTGGCATTTTGTCTTTAAAAATTATAGTAGTAATATTCAATTAATATAATCCCTTATAAAAATACATTTTCAGCTTGAGTTGATATTGTAATAATTCCATTCATCTAATAGTAATTTGGATGTAAATTAGTAAACTTAACATGTAGATTAACGAAATTTACCCTTTCAAAAGGTGATATTTTTCAATTGTTACTATTAATAATGAATAAAAATGAATGGGTAATATTTAAATTTTTTTGTCATACTAATTTTAAATACTGAATCCATTTTATAATATTCAATTCATTTAGGTAGTATAAAATAATTTTAATATACGTGTTTAAAACATGATGAAACCTATAGTTATAAATACACAGTTTTATACATACAAGTGGATTAATTTATATCCAATGGGTAGTAAAAATAATAGATTAATGTTAAAAATTTAATGAATATATAATATATACTTGTTATTAATATCATTCACTAATATTTATTATTGTAATTTTTGATGATATAAACATGTTGTACACATAAAAATAGTTTTTTTGGATAATCTACTTATTTAAATTTGAACAATTTAATTTTCCATTCAAATACGTTGATAAGCAATACATTAATATTATATAGAAACTTTTCTTAAATTATTTAATACTATTCTTAATCGAACATTTAATAGCGATGATATAATGGTATATTATATTACAGTTCATTTATACTCAAGGTTGTGTGTATTAGAAGCTATAAAAAAATTTATATGAAGAAAAATATTACAACAAATAATGGTGTGTTACATTAAAACAAAAATAAAATTAATTAATCCATTGAAATTACATCACATTGATACAAGACACCAAGGATATCATTGTTTCATCACATCCTCATGTGGCAATGTAACTTCATTAAATTTCTGATTTCTCTTGAGAACATTTCCCATGTGATTTGTCTTATTCCATTGAACATTATCTCCATAACCCATTTTATTTAGTAGTTGTTCCTCAACGTAATGATCATTATCTAATGATATAACCACTTAGTTTAGTATATGTTAATGATCAGTCATATACATGACCATGAGAGATGCAAGTAATATATAATGAACTCGAGAGAGGTTTTGTGTATGTTCTGTGTTTTATGTTTCCATCCTAATTGAATTACAAATATGGAACTAGATAATATACCTTTGTATCAGGTTCTATTCATTAGTAATATCATAACACTTTTCCACTATGAAATGAAAATATAAAAAATCTCATCAACTTAAAATTGAATTTCATAGTTATGGATATCAGAAAAACTTTTCTAACGACTCTGAGCTTCCTCGATGTGTTGTTTAATAGATATAACATTATATTAAATTTCTTTAACTTGAAAAGGTATTAATAAATTTATTTATTAGAAATTAACCCAGGATTTTGGACTTATACAATTCATTCTGTACATGATATCATAAAGATCTATCAAAATTCGTGAGTGAAATCTAATGTTGATTGAAATCTCTAATAGTAGAAGTTGTTTATCATAAACACCATAGAAATATATAGAACATGTTATCAAAATATCACCAATATATTTAATTTTTATCCCAAACTGAACATATTTCTAATGATGACACACAAAACTAAAACATAACAAAGTATATAGAGATCACTGATGAGATTTTCATATTATCAAGGAAATACTTTAATCCTAATCATATATTACAGATAGTGATACCCCATGAAACATTAGCACGAACTTAATGATTATGATAACATGTTGATCCCGAAATAAATTTTATCAAATAATAATGGTGTTTTATATAATTGTTATTCAATTTACTTTATTCCAAATATAATTATTTCCATTCAACTTTTTGGGGAGTATAATGATGTAATCCCTCATGATGCTTTCCAATATCTATTATATCATGGTTAATGGTTGTAAAATTCCAAATTAATTATATCTCACAACATTAGATTTTTAATATACCAACCAATAAGGTATATCCACTACAATATATTCCATCATGTTTTCCTAATATAAATACTCTATCATATCTATATACATCCCCATACAACTATTATAAAATGATAATGGTGAATTGTGATCCTCATCCAAAAAATATTTCCTTGAATCTGGTATGGACAAAACACATACATGATTCATAAGATTTGTTATTTCATTACCACAATGGTTTATCACATGACCATTTTTAGCCATATTGTTAAGTTCCACATCTTCCTTCTATAGATTTTAATCCTCATATAAATAGAAGGTTGGAAACTCATTTTATAATGACATGATTTCTCTCATTCTATTATGATATCCTTGTCAATAATTTGAAAATATATAATATTTTTCTCTTTTTTAATCTACAATATAGATAATATTTCATTATCCATTCTAATCATAGCATCATCCACCGTTTTCAATTTCCCTGGACAGTAATGTATTGTGTATTCATAATATTTATTCATCTCCAACTATCATCATTATCATATTTCTATATCTTTCTACATAAATATATATCATAAACATTAATTGTGTATGTATATATCACACCATTCTCCATAAAGATAATTCCCCTTTATTATTAATGACGCTAATTCCTTAAAATGAGTGGGGAAATATTTATCCAAATCCATTAGTCAGATTGATTTATAGGATATCACCACATCATTATTTAAATGTATGTGTACCATTATTTTCATCGATTGATCACCATATATTTCAAACCCTTCACAAAAATAGGGTCATGTATGAATCATATCACTATTAATGTTCTATTTTATCCATTGAAACCCTATTAAATTTCATCTATGAACAAAATCATAAACCCCTTCTGAGTCAATGTAGTGAGTGGATTATATAGTCATGATAAATCTCTCAAAAAGTGTTTGTATTATCCATCAATCACAAGAAAACAATTTCTTTTCATTTCTATGTTTGGTAAAATAAATTTTTGAGAAACTAATTTGTATGAAATTTCAATTAATATTGTTTCATATAAGTGTATATGACACATGAATGAAACATTCTAAATAAAAAAATATGAATTTGTAAATTTATCATAAAATATTTCCATCCTCAATGGATTCCACACAATTCCCAAATTCCCTTTGTGATCTACCTTTATTTTTGAATATATAAAGATATTATCTTCAAATAATACCAAAAACATATCATGGTAATCTATAAAGTCAATTTTAATTAATTCTAGAAAGATAACAACAGAATATGTGTGTCCAAATGGAATTATTATGAAATCAGAACGACTATAAATCATTTGTATGGAATCCTTAGGAATATTTCACATATTTTTCCTTATTTGATGATATCCTAATAGATGATAAATATTAGAATATAATTTATGACCTATTAATTGATCAAACTGATCATTAATATAGAATACAGGATAATTATTCATAATATTAATTTTTCTTGTTATATATAAGTAGTGAAAATTTGCATTAACCAATATTTCTCTATATTAAAATAAAATGGTACAACCTATTATGAATAATTGGATAAAGGAATCCATTATCAAGATTTTATAAGTGATTCATATTTAATATACACAAATCAATAAGTTTCATTCTATATGGAATCTATGAAATAGTTGTATCATATAGTATGAGTTATTTAAAAAAAAACTTATTCACGGTTCATAAGAATACTAGTGATGTCTCTAAGAAACATATCATTATATTCTTGACAAAAAATTATTTTCCGTATTGGGCTTCTGAAAAATCATTTGCGACAGAAATTATTCATTAATGGGTAGAAAAATCCATATGATATATGTAATTTCGGTTGTGTTTTCTGGTTCATCCTTAGACTGATATATGATTTAAGGTTGACTAAAAATATAATATTTAACTTCTAATTCTAGACAATAAATATGTGAACAGTATTGGAAGATCCAATCGATGACTGAAATTACACAAAATTAAATTAGAGGACGAATAATAATATTCTGAAGAAGAACCATCATAAAAAATTCTATTGAATATTTTTATCTAATTGATATGAATTCAACCTCACCTTATTATTTTTTACTAGTAAATAAATATCTAACTATTTAGGAGGTTATATGATAAACATCAGATATATAATATTGGGTAGAATATGAATAAAAAAACATTGTCTATTATATATTTAATAATAATTATTCCATTCACCAATTCACTTTTACTGAACACAATAGGTATAATAATTTCACACACCTAACATTATCTCCTTAAATAATTTTGTGGATAGTTCCCTTGATGTTCAGGGAATTGGTTGGAATATTTCCTTATTTACATAAAGTAAATATATTGAAATTTGATATCTTCTCAAATACACCATAAGTTATGTGAATGATGGAATATTCTAAAAACGTGAAGGAATATCATTTTAATTTATTCATGTAAAAAAAATTACTTTTAAATGTAACCCATGTTGGAACAATCTCATTTTACACTTACTAATATTCATTTTTCTCTATTATCCTCTTCCTATCATCATTTTCTTCTAATCCCTTAATAAAGGAGAGTTATATCTCTATATTGATATCACAAAATTCAATATAATCATATGATGATATTATTTTCGAGACAAGTTCTCTTCAATGGAAAGGAAATAACCAATCAAGGAAATTTCAATCTTAGGTATTGGATTACTTACAAAGTCCACAATATGTGTTTATTTCCTTTTGAAATTGGAATAATTTTTAGAAAAATTTCCAATTTCCTTTTGTCTTGGACTCAATAATTCTATCTCTATATGATCTTTTTCATCATGATGAAAATACATTTCAACTATGATATCCTTAAAATCCTTCCATTACATTCTTTCTATTTCATCCTCATGCATAGTTTTTTGAATCAATGTACACTATTGATCTTCATCCGTTAAGAGATGATAAAATTACATGAAAACATTATTCAATTTATTAAATCCTAATTCCTGAAATATTTTTCTATATGGAACTTATCAATATATCAGCTACAATGTGATTTTTAGTCCCACTGAATGATGGAGGTTTTAGATGCATGAAGAGGTCCAATAATGATACATAGCACTGTCGGTCTATAGAATACTAAATACATGTAAATTTATAGGACATAAAAGAAATAATTTTTCCAATTATAGTTATAATTTGATCATCTCCATCTAAATATGTCACCCCATATCCATTATCATTCCCTGGATGGAAATACCTACCTTGATTATGTGTATTTATACAGTTTCTATTCCTTCTACTATGTGACATTTCTAAATAATGGATCACACTGGATTAGATAATAACAATATGAATCATAATTTTATTTTAAAAAAAAGTGTATCACATAATATAAATTAAAAATCTATGTATAACCAATCTCAAAATGATAAATTTGGTTCTATTGGGAATATTCTCAAGGCCCATTATAGGTTTAAGTTATCTAATCTATTATTTCCTATATCTTCTTCCAAATATTTGAAATATAATTAATTAGATACCAATTATAACACATAGAATGTACTATTCTAGATCCATTTGCTACATTATTTTATTGGCAGTAGATATGTAAAATCACATCTCAGCAGAAAAAATACTTATGTTACCACTATAAACAACAATCATACATGAGTCCCAAATTTCATTTGAAAAATAATAAAATATAACATCTTATTTTATTTGGTATCATCATTTTTCCTTATATTATATCATTTTATATAAAACAAATAATATTTCCTAGAATCATATAGAATAGAAATGTAATAAATAGTTTATAAAATATTATTAGAAATAGATTTTATATCCTTGATGCTTAAAGAGGGATGTAGTATATAATTGGAACAAATAATTCTTAAATAATAAAATATATATAATAACATGAGTTTGAAACATTTATATAGATATAAATGATATTAAATTAAACTCATAGACATGAAGAACTTATATTATAATGATGGAACACATAATTTCAGACATCTAAATCATAATATTGAGGACTTGTTGAATTATATTTAAAAATAAAATTATGGCAATGAGCTTATAAAACTATATAAATGGACAAGGACCTAGCCAAATACCCAATATAAAATTTCTAATTATACAAAATAATGAATCATGTGGATATGTAATTTTTGGGGCCCACCCATAACATAATAAGTCTAATGCATTCTTCTTATGAATAAACAACAAAATATAATAAAAAAGAATTAATGTAACACCCTAAGCTTCCATGGTACGCTTCTATTTGAATAATACAGTAGCGTGTGTTGTACGCAACTTCGAGTTCTAACACACATCACAACCAATCAAACTAGGCATTATTAATATTAATAGCCACTTTTTGAAATTTTAGGAATTTTATCTTTCAAAATGGATTCATTTTTGGATTCGGAATATCGAAATTATCCTAGGTGAATATTTTGGTAATTTTCTGAAAACATTCAATTTTTGATGAATAGTAAAAAAACACTGAGTTATAGTTTAAAACCAAATTTTCATTTAAATAATTATTTATTTTATTTAAACTTTATTTAGGTCAAAATAGATACATAATATTTATATATTTTCAATGTAATTCATTGGAGTGAGTTTAGAATAATTTTAGATATATAAAAACTTTATTGATCTTTTCTCCGTCTTTTACCCACCTCCTAGGAGAATTTGGAAATTCACATAAAACTTAATTTTACAGCTTCTGTGAGTGGATTTATGAAACTCCTAGAGACACGGTTATTAACAAGGAGTAAAATTTTGTTCAATGAGATGAATATACTTTTTGGTGAATATTAACTTTTTTACTTTAATTTACCACAGTTAAAAGTAAATAGGGTAATTAAGGGTAAAAATGATATTAGTATTACCCTAACACAAGTCCTAATTCTATTAGACAAGTGTATCTCCCCCAAAAACAACCATAGGAATAAAATATTATCATTTAGGTCCACATGGATTAGATTATGACATTAATTATTATTTATTTCAAAGAATAGTTAAAATAGTTAAAATCAATGATTAATTACTAAAACTTTTTAAATATAGGGTTATACATAAGATAAATTCGATTATAAATATTAATTAGAAATATAATAATATTTCATACGTAATGGAATTTTATTTATAATTTTTAGACATTAAATAAATTAATTTATTTATGACACAATGCTGATCTATTAATTACCTAATTAATGAAGTATTAAAATAATTGATATTATAAATATCCTAATAAATGTAATTTGAGACTTTTTAAGAATCCCACTAATTTTATAGGTTAATATGACATGTTATTATTGATTTAATTATTTTTTGTTTAATTATTCAGGTTGTTATGATTTTCACAAAAATCAAATACCAAATATTGTCAAAATTGACATAAAAGAATTTTTAAAAACAATATTATATTATTAATTGATATTCTATTCCTAAAAATATAAGAATTGGCCAAAGGACTTATATCATGATAGTTGTATCATTAATGGACCACTTGGCGTCTCTTGGATGTATATAGTATATTTATTAACTATATAATATAAAAATAAAATGTGACATTGTAAATGTCAAACTAATTAACTAAGAGTTAAAACTAAAAGATAAGGTTAATATAATGACCCAAACCTGTCTAAAATCTATAATTTGAAAGGATATAGACCCATCCCCATCGTATAATTTTAATTATCTACTTTGGATCCATTAGAAATAGAATATGAATTTATTATAAATTAATACATTAAGTTTTTCATAAATAGCCCATCCTCCCCCTGATAAAAGGACACCACTTCAAACAAATTATTCACAACTTCAAAGCCTTTTGATTCGGACAACCCCTGCCAAAATAATCTCTAAACTTACCTAAATTAGACCTAGATTCATTCCCTTAGTCATAAATCCATCCTAAGAATCCCTTTTGATTAAATCAAAAGGAAGAACCTAAAGAAGAGGTAATGTTTTTCACCACCCTCTTTCAAGTTCCTTTCTTCTTCAACTACTTATTTATTTGTTATTACAATTATAAAATAATAACTCTAGTAAATTATATAAACTGTTATTTTATTATAAATATGGTTCAACTGTATCCAGTAATCTAACCATCCTTTGAATGCTATGTCACCATACGTGCGTATGTATGGCTTACCGTCACCACGTCGTGGTGTAATTGTTATTCAAAACATTATTTTTTGGATTGGTATAATAATGATGTGTAATTCATATAAATAATAAATATAACATGATAATTATTTTTTATATATGATATACCATCCAATTATATATTATTTTAATATCAAAATAATGATATTGTTGCTCGTGCGTATGTACGGACTACCGTCTCCACGAACGCGATGAGATTCATTCCCCATCATATCTATTCAAGTCTAATTATCCATTGATGATAAAAATAATGTTTAAGGACTTGATATATTTCTTGATATTAATAATATACATCCTATCCATAACACATATCGCTCACATAACAAAGAATACAAATAAAGAGGAATCCTTTAACACCCAAAATGATGATAATACTGAGATATTATTAACAAATCAATGTTAAAAGATCTTATATGATATCATATTATTGTATATGATTATTCTATAATTTAGTAACAATTATTTCACCATTATAAAGGAGGTTAACCTACAATCATCCAAGGAAAAGTACAAGGTAAGGGTTTATTTCACAATCTCTTCATTATCTGAGGTTGTTTATACGTAATTATCTACTGGGACCTATTTATCCTCCACAACCATGTTTCGTAAAAATGTATTTAAAAACATTTTTACTATTTTATAGACAATGGGTTAAAGTCATTTATATCCTTTTTGACTTTTTATAAAAATTTTATAAAGGAATATTTCCGTCATTTTCAAAACAAGGTAATTTTTAATGTTTTCAACAAAATTAAGATAAGAATGTCTTTTTTTTAACTTATACGGCGGGTGCGGCTATTTTCTACCTTTATAAACTCGTCAAAGCTTCCCATACAAGATTATAAAAATATTTTCAAACTAAATGTTTTATTTTATAAATATGTTACTCTTAAATTATTTTCAAAATATAAATATATATTTCTCTAAAAAGGGTTTTGATTTCATCTTTGTAAACATCCTTTGATAGATTTTATGTTTATTTGAGGTTTATTTATTATGATACAAAACTTCCATATTTTATTGAAGGTTTTGTGATATGTTTGACTGTGGATGTGGAATTTTTACACCATTCATGATTTATGGTTAAAGTATTGACATTTCGTATGCTAGTTTTAATAAGAATGTTTATGATATATTTAAACCCTTTCATATGAGGAATGTATTAGACTTAGTAAGTGATAGGTGGAGCCCGTTATAGATCCTTGATGCATTAGTAGGTCTCATGAGACAACTAGTCGTGGAGTTGGTCGAGGCCCTTTCCCAATTTGATTTATGGTTTTGGCCGAGGCCTTAATCATTTTTAGACATCTTGGCCAAGGCCTTGACAAAATGTTTCAGAATGTCCGACATTATACATTCCCTCATTATGGAAATAATATTGATTGTTCATGTGGTAATTAGACTAGTAGAATACACTTGATTATGTTTTATTATGGCGTTATTTACTCATCTCATATTCTTTCCATAAAATTATTTATGTTTATTATTAGTAAATGTGCTTTCAATTATTTAACATGCTTAATATTTATGTAATTTTCCGATGTATTGCGTACCCTTACTGAGTGTTTGATATCACCCCATTCTTATGTTTCATTTTCCTATGATATGAAGAAGTTATTTATGAGTGACCAGCAGGAATAATCTAGTAGGCTTGGATGTTTCAAATGAAATATCTTTGTGTTTTATTTCTTTTGAATTTGTAAAGTTCAACTTATGTATGAATCTTGTTTCCAATAATACTAAACTGATCGATCTTTCGAGACATGATTTCTTTATGATCATTCCAATGTTATGTAATAATGCACTGACTCTGGGTAACTAGGGTCGAGGCGTTACATTTGGTATCAGAGGAAGTTTAGTACAAACCTTGGAAACTAGATTTAGATAAACTTTGATTAAAGAACATAGACCTAAGATAGACATTGAGGACTAGTATAAAATAACTTCCTAGAATTTTGGTATTATAGAAATTTTGTGAGTTTTCTGAGAAATACATCCCTATTTGGATACGAGCAGGTAGAGGCGGCTCTGGAACATATGTACCTAGGGGTAAAACCTGAAAACACCGCTTTGATCTAGACTCGAACAGGAACTGGTGCACGACAACGAGCCTTGTCGCACTCTCGGTTAGGACACTCCCGGGGGATATGCTTAGGGTAATTATCATTTCCTTTAAAAACCATTATGAAGGGTTTATGTGTATATACTTCCTCAATGAAAACATTTTTATGATTATGTATTATATCCACAAATAGTTCAATTTATGTTAAGTGTTTTACAAGTATGTAATTGTGTATTTTGTTTCATAAACTGATCGAGTTTATGCCATTGTTTAGAAATGGCGCCTAGTGGAAGAAATGGAAACCATATAAATTCATTCACTCCATGTAGGTATTTCACTCATACTCAAGATAATTATATTGGTGCTGGTGATGAAACTGGTACTGATCAGCTAATCACCATACTGGGACAACTCACTTAGGTTATGAATAATACCCTTACCCGTATGAAGCACCCTGATCCACAGCATGGAGGATCAATGTTAGATTGCTTAATGAGGCAACAAACACCAACATTCAATTGGAGTACAAATCCATTAGTGGCTAAACAATGGATAAAATCCTTAGAGAAAATACTCCAAGCACTGGGGAGTACCGAAAGAGAAAAAGTTGTCATGGAAGTTTACCTCCTCACTGGACATGCTGATCAATGGTGGTCCTTGATTCAAAACACAATGGATGACGAGGAAGTATCAAATATTGAATGGAGGGAATTTAAAGATATTTTCTTATAAAAATCCATTCCTTGTGACCATCTAGTAGATATGGAAAGGGAATTTCTATGTCTAAGACAAAAGGAGGATGATAATGTCGCAATGTATGAGGCTAACTTTACAGGGTCAGCAAGGAATGATGCAGATTATATAAGTAACCCAATAAGTAAGATTTATCATTTCATTGATAGGTTAAAACCATTTATTCTTCGAGAATTTGTCTCACAATCCTTCTCGTCATAAGAATATATTGCCTCATGTGATATCAAGACAGAAAAATAATTCTCTATGACTTATGACTTTAAATCAATGCAAGAGAAGAAGAGATCAATGGAACAATATGGGAAAGGAAATAAAGAAAAAGGGAAGAAGGGATGAATTGAATTTCCACCTTGTGATTATTGAGGAAAGAATCACCCGTGTGCCTGTCTAAAAGTAAAAGGAGTATGCAACATGTGTGGATAGAAAGGCCATCTAGATGGTGATTGTAAAGGAAAGAAAGACACTACTGATGTTCAGTTCTATAATTGCAGGGAGATGGGACATTATGAAAATGAATTTCCTAAGCATCAGGGGAACTTACCTCATAAAAGGCCAAGGGATCATGGCCATGCATATTCTATTACTACTACTAAGGTAGAAGCTCTGAAAGATGTAGTGGCAGGTAATTTAATGGTTTCCTCATGTTTATAAAATTCATTATTTGATTCTGGATCATCTCATTGTTTCATATCTTCTTAGTTTTCTAAGAAGATTAGTTATTTCCAATTTGATTTATCATGGGAGTTTTCAGTTAAAACTCATAAGGGAAGTATCATTGATACAATGTTTTTTTGAATCAGTCCCCATTAGAGCACATACATGTTCATTATCTGTGGATCTCATCATCATACCTATGATTTAATTTGATACAATCCTCGGTATGGATTGGAATTCGTACCATGATGAAAAAATTTATTGTAAGAAGGAGGAGGTTACTATTTTTGATGATGATAATAAGGAACTTCTAATCTTTAGAGAAGAATCGTCACTACCTAATTCTTATCTAGATCCACCACCAGTAGCTCAACTAAATTCAATTATTGGGAGGAAGAGAATGAAATTACTATGGGTGAGGAAAGGAATACTCAATTAGAGGATGTACCTACTGTGAAAGAATATGTAGATGTGTTCCTGGAATATTTACCTGGACATCCTCCAGAACGAGAAGTTGAGTTTTCCATTGATTTAATTCCTAGATCAAGGCCAATATTAGAGACCCCTTATTGAATAGCCACTGTAGAATTAGTTGAACTAAATAAAAAACTAGAGGAATCGAGTAATAAGGTATTTATTCTCCATAGAGTTTTTCCTTGGGGATCCCCTGATCTTTTTCTTAAATAGAAAGAAGGATCTACAAGGTTATGTATAGACTACAGGGAGATCAATTCTATAACAATAAAGTACATGTATCCCCTACCTCACATTGATGATTTATTTGACCAACTACATAGAGCTCAATACATTTCAAAGATTGACCTTCGATCTGGATATCATCAATAGTGTGTGAAAGAAGGAAGACATTCCAAAGACAACATTTCGAACTAGGTATGGGCATTACAGGTTTACTGTAATGCCTTTTGCATTGACTAATGCACCCTCTATATTCATGGATCTAATGAATTAGGTTTTCAAGGAATATCTCAATGAATTTGTGGTGGTATTTATTGATGATATCTTGTTATACTCCAAAAGCTACAAGGATCATTAAAATCACTTGCGCATTATCCTGAGGACTCTGAGAAGACATGAATTTTATGGGAAGTTTATAAAGTGTTAATTATGTCTTCAGGAGATTTATTTTATTGGACATATTGTCTCTATAGATGGAATCTATGTTGATCCTTCTACGACCAAGGAAATCCAAGATTGGCCTGCACCGATGAGTATAACTAAGGTACACAGTTTTATTGGTTTAGTTGATTATTATCGATGTTTTGTCCAGAATTTTGCCCAGTTGTCTAACTCATTAAAAAAGCTCACATGTAAAGGGGTTAAATTAGTTTGGGAAAAATAGTGTGAACAATGTTTCAAATAAATGAAGAGAAGATTAGTCAATGCTCCTATATTGACTCTACCATCAGGGAATGATGGGTTTGTTATTTATAGTGATTCATCAATGAAAAAGACTTGGTTGTGTCCTTATGCAGAATGATTGGGTTATTGCCTATGCATCACGACAATTGAAAATTAATGAGAAAATCAATCCTACTCATGATCTCGAGTTAGCAGCAGTGATATTTTCCTTGAATATATGGAGACACTACATCTATGGTGAAAAAATTGAGATTTATACTGATCACAAGAGTTTGAAGTATATTTTCTCACAAAAATAACTCAACATTAGGTAAAGGGGATGGCTTGAATTACTCATGGATTATGATTGCACGATACACTACCACTCGGGTTAGGAAAATAAGGTGGAAGATGCTTTGAGAAGAAAAGATCATGGATTTTTGAATAATATGAGTATTGAAAGGGATCCAATTTTCCTGGATCTATTGAAGATGAACATGGGAATAACCATGGAAGGTTAAACATAGATAATTTTTCAAATGGTGGCCAAAAAATCTTTATTAGAAAGGATAAAGAGTTCTCAGACCGGTGATGAAGAGATTCAAAAGAAGATTAAAGATGTGAATGATGGGAGATTGAGTGACTTTGTGTATGAAGATGGAATTTTAAAATTTGATAAGTGACTTTGTGTTCCCGATATACCTGATCTGAAAAGGGAATTGTTAGATGATGCTCATATCTCCAATTTCTCTATACACCCTGGGAGCACCAAAATGTATAGAGATTTGAAGGAACACTTTTGGTGGGACAAAATGAAGAGGGATATTGCTGATTTTGTGTCAAGATGTTTGGTTTGTCAACAAGTGAAATCTATAAGGAAAAATCCTAGAGGAGTCATGCAACCTCTTCCCATACCTGAGTGGAAATGGGATAATATCACGATGGACTTTCTCTTGGGACTACCAAAGACTCCTAGAAAGAAAGATGCAATATGAGTTAATGTTGAATGTCATACCAAGTCATCACATTTTCTTGATATAAGAGAATATAAACTATTGGAATGTCTAGAAAGACTTTATATTAATGAAGTTTTGAGACTTCATGGAGTACCCCTATCGATTGTTTTTGTTCATGATCCCCATTTTACTTTATGATTCTGGAAGAGTCTTTAGAAGGCCTTGGATACTGAACTTCGTTTGAGCACTGCCTACCACCCTCAAATAGATGGACAATCAGAACAGAGTATTCAAACCTTAGAAGACATGTTGAGACAATGCTCACTAGACTTTCAGGGTATGTGGGATCAATATTTACCTTTAGTAGAATTTTCTTATAACAATAGCTTCCATTCGAGTATTCAGATGGCACCATATGAAGCGTTATATGAAAAGAGATGTCGCACACCAACCTGTTGGGATGGCATTTGTGAAAGAAAACTTGTAGGACCAAAACTAGTGGAGGAAACAATGGAAAAGGTAATGGTAATCCAAAACCACATCAAAGCACGTCAATGTAGGCAGAAGAGGTATGCCGATAACCGAAGGAAGGATTTGGAATTTCAGGTAGTAGATCATGTTTTCTTAAAGGTATATCCATGGAAAGGAGTTATACATTTCGTTAAGAATGGTAAATTGAGTCCCAGGTACATCAGAACTTTCTAAATTCTAGAACAAATTGGGGCTGTAGCTTACCATATCGAAATGCCGCCAAGTCTCTCCAAAGTTCACGATGTGGTCCACGTATAATTGTTGAGGAAATACATGCCTGACCCAACGCATGTACTCACATATGAGGAATTAGAACTGCAACTGAATCTTTCTTATTGTGAAGAGCCCATCAGGATTCTTGATACATGGGAACAAGTGCTGAGAAATTATTTGAAGGAGGAGAGAATGTAGTAGTATTCTAGAAATTTCGAGGACGAAATTATTTGAAGGAGGAGAGAATGTAATACCCAAAACATCCAGGGTATGCTTCTCATTGAATAATACAGTAGCGTGTGTTGTACGCATCTTCGAGTTCTAACACACACCACAACCAATAAAACTAGCTGTTATAAATATTAATACCAACTTTTTGAAATATTATAAATTTTATAATTCAAAATTGACTTCATTTTTTGATTTGGAATTTCCAAATTATCCTAGGGTAATTTTTTTGTATTTTTCTAAAAACATTCAATTTTTGATGAATAGTTAAAAAAACACTCAATTATAGTTTAAAACTGAATTTTTATTTAAATAAATATTTATTTTATTTAATTTTAATTTAGGTCAAAATAGATAAATAATACCTATATAAGTTCAATGTAATTCATTGGAGTTAGTTTAGAATAATTTTAGATATATAAAAATTTTATTGAACTTTTCACCGTCTTTTACCCACCTCCTAGGAGAATTTGGAAATTCACATAAAACATATTTTTGCCTCTTCTGTGAGTGGAATTTCAAAAATCCAAGAGATTCGGTTAATATAAAGAAGTAAAATGTGTTTAAATGAGATGAAAATAATTTTTGCTGAATAGTAACTTTTTACTTTTATTCACCACGGTTAAAATTAAATAGGGTAATTTACGGAAAAAATGATATTAACATTACCATAAAACATGTCCTAATTCTATTGGACAAGTGTATCTCGATCAAAAGCAACCTTAGGAATAAAATATTATCATTTAGGTCCACATGGATTAGATTAGGACATTAATTATTATTTAATTCAAAGAATAGTTAAAAGAGTTAAAATCAAAGATTAATTACTAAAACATTTTTAATATAGGTTTATACAAAAGATAAATTAGATTATAAATATTAATTATAAATATAAATGATTTCCTACATAATGGTATTTTATTTATAATTTTTAGACATTATATAGGTTAATTTATTTATGACACAATTGTGATGCATTAATTACCTAATTAATGAAATATTAAAATAATTGATATTATAAATATCCAAATAAATGTAATTTTAAGACTATTTATGAATTAAACTAATTTAATAGGTTAATATGACATGTTATTATGGATTTAATTATGTTTGATCGAAGTATTCATGCTTTTATGATTTTCAGAAAAATCAAATACCAAATAGTGTCAAAATTGACATAAAAGAGTTTTTAAAACAAATATTATATTATTAATTGACATTCTATTCCTAAAATTATATGGTTCGGAAAAATGACTTATATCATGATATATGTATCATTAATGGACCACTTGGGGGGTCTCTTGGATGAATATAGTATGTTTATTAACTATATAATATAAAAATAAAAAGTGACATGGTAAATGTAAATCTAATTATCTAATAGTTAAAACTAAAAGATATGGTTAATATAATGACACAAACCAATCTAAAATCTATTTGTTGAAAGTATTTCAACCCATTACCTCCTAATAAATTGAATAATAAACTTTTTAGACATTATAAACCGAATATGAATTTATTATAAATTAATACTTTAAGTATTTCCAAAAGAGACTCTCCTCCCCCTAATAAAAGGACACCACTTCTAACCAATTATTCACACCTTCAAAGGCTTTTTTTCGGCTAAAACCTGACCAAATATTCTTTCAACTTCCCTCAATTTTACCTAGAGTCATTCCTTTAGTTAGAAATCTCACCTAAGGTTCCCTTTTGATCAAATCAAAATGAATAACCCGAAGAAGAGGTAATGTTTTTCACCACCCTCTTTCAAGTTCCTTTATTTTTCAACTTATTCATTCTTTTTTATTCCCATTATAAAATAATAACTCCAGTACCTTATATATAAAGTGATTTTATTATAAATATAGTTTAACCATATCCAGTATTCTATCCATCCTTTGAATAACATTTCACCATACGTGCGTACGTACGACTTACCGTTTCCACGTCGTGGTGTAATTGTTATTCAAAACATTATTATTTGGATGGGTATAATAATGATGTGTAATTAATTTAAATAATAAATATAAAATGATAATGATTCTGTATATATGATATAACATCTAATTATATATTATATTAATATAAAAATAATTATATTGTCGCACGTGCATACGTACGAACTGTCGTCTCCACGAACGCGATGAGATTCATTCCCCATTGAATCCATTCAAGTCTAATTATCATTTGATGATAAAAATAATGTTTAAGGACTTGATATCATTTTGTATATGAATAATATATATCCCATACATAAAAACATGGCTCAAATAACAAAGAATACAAAGAAAGATGAATCTGTTAACACCCAAAATGATGATAATACTAAAATATTATTAACAAATCAATGTTAAAAGATGATATATGATATCATATTAATGTATATGATTACTGTATAATTTAGTAACAATTATTTCACCATTATACATGAGGTTAACTTACCATCAACCAAGGATATGTATAAGGAAAGGGGTTATTTCACAATCTCTTCATTATCTGAGGTTGTTTATACGTAATTATCTACTAGGACCTCTTTATCATACACATCCATATGTATTTAAAAACATTATTACTATTTTATAGACAATGGTTTAAAGTCATTTATACCCATGTTGTCTTTTTATAATATTTTTATAAAGGAATCTATCCTTCATTTTTCAAAAAAGGTCCTTATTAACCTTTTTGACAAATTTAAGGTAAGAATGTCTTTTTTAACATATACAGCAGGTGCGGATATTTTCAACCATTACAAACTTATCAAAGCGTCCATAAAAATATTATAAGAATATTTTCAAAGTAAATTTTTTATTTTGTAATTATGTGACTCTTAAATTATTTTCAATATATAAAGAGAAATTTATCTAAAAAAGGTTTCCATTTCATCTATGTCAACATCCTTTGATGGAGTTTAAGTTTATTTAAGGTTGATTTATTATGATACAAAAATTCCATATTTTATTGAAGGTTTTGTGATATGTTTGATTGTGGATGTGCTATTTTTACACCATTCATGATTTATGGTTATGTATTGACATTTCGTATGCTAGTTTTAATACGAATGTTTATGATATGTTTAAACCTTTTCATATGAGGAATGTATTGGAATCAGTAAGTGATGGGTGGAGCCTGCTATAGATCCTCAGTGAATTGGTATGTATCATGAGACAACTTGAGGTGGAATTGGATGAAGCCCTTTCCCAATTTGATTTGTGGTTTTGGTTGAGGCCTTAATCATTTTCAGACGTCTTGGCCGAGGCCTTGGAAAAATGTTTCAGAATGTCTGGCATTATACATTCCCTCATTATGGAAATAATATTGATGGTTCATGTGGTCATTCTACTAGTGTAATCCCCATAATTATGTTTTATTATGGCATTATTTACTCAGTTCATATTCTTGCCATAAAATTATTTATGTTTATTATTAGTAAAGTAATGTGGTTTCAATTATTTGCCATGCTAATATTTATGTCATTTTATGCTATATTACATACCCTTACTGAGCATTTGAGCTCACCCCTTTATTATGTTTCATATTACTAGGATTTGAAGATGTTAGTTATGAGTGACCAGCAGGCATAATCTAGGAGGCTTGGATGTTTCTAATGAAATATATTTGTGTTGTATTTCATTTCAAGTTCTGAAGTTCAACTTATGTATGAATCTTGTTTCCAATAATACTAAATGGATCAGTCTTTCGAGACATGATTTCCTTATGATCATTCCAATGTTATGTAATAATTCACCGACTCTGGGTAACTGGGGTCTGGGAATTACAATTTAAATTCAATAACTATTTGTATTAAAAAAACTAGAATATGAAATACCAATACATTACCCAATCAAGATAACGATAAACCATATAGATATATATGATGGATGGTGTCATAATAGTATCACCTATACATATCAATATATTCAATGACTATTTTTTCCATATATGGAAATAATTTCAAAACCATACTGATAATATTTCTTAAGGAAAACATCATTTTTCAATATGAAAAATAGTATTTAAAATATAATAATTCCGAATATATATATATATATATACATACAATTTTCATTGAGATTAAATTAATAAAATTTTAATGGATGGTTTAATGAAGGAGTGTTCATGATAGCATGAAATTTCTCTCTTTATATATAATTTAAAAACCTTTCGTCTAACATTTTTATAAAATGGAAATAAAGTATGTCATTCAAAAAATGACAGAATAATCGTATTACAAAAAGTTACTAAAAATGATCCATGGTTAAATTTTTTTTGAATTATTTTATAATGTGAAAAAAATTCATTTCATACTTTTTAAAAATAATACTTAGAAGGAAGATAAAGATTCATATTAGAGTGGAAAAATTAGGTCGTTCTTCATAAAAAACATTATTTTGATACATTAAGAACATAAAGAGATGAAAATTAAGAGAAAACATGGAAGTTGTTGAATTAAACATAGAATAATGAAATATTTAGTGTTTAATGTTTAAAGATCAAATGATTACCCAAATAGGGACTTATACATAAAACATTCAGAATAATGATGAGACTGTGAAATAAACCCTTTTCCCATGTTCACCATTTTTCATATTTTTTCATTCATAATATATAATAAAATAATATATATTATATTTATATTACATAAAAGTAATAATATATATCATATTATATAGGATTTACTAATACTCATTTATCACATATTTATAATCAATTCTTGGTTAAAATTACTATTTTGGGAAATAATTGTTACACTTTACCAGTATAATTTAGAATTTAAAGAAGCTATAATCTATTTTAATTCCAAAAAATCTAAATCCAATTTAAATACCATTGGTTATTTTTATTGGGGGATAGTTTACTAAAATTAATTATACTAGACTACTAGGTAATATAGATCGAGGAATTGATATATCTCTAATATTGAACAATATAAAAAATAACCATAAATGAATAAATTTGAAGATTCATATAAAATGATAATTTAGTCAAAGAGAATCACCCCTTATTATGTGATGGAAACTAATAGGCGATAACATCATAGCTAAGAAAGTATGGTAAAAATTCATAGAAGGTTTAAAAAAATATCATGTATGAGGAGATGTGATATTCACATAAAGAAAAAAAATTTAGTTGATATAGTTACCAAATAGATTGAGGTTGTAATAGCCCGGACCTCCATGGTACATTTCGTTTCTAAAATCTATTGTCTGAGGTGTTTTAGGAGGTTATTTTGACTTATCCCCAACACTTTTCCAAATCTCTAGTTCTGTATATATTGCTTCCAATTTAGTGAAGAGTAGAACGGTAGCCTTATGTGAATAGTTTAATCAGTAGCCTCAATTTCCATTGCAAAATGTTGAGTTCATTAACAGTTTTTCCAGATTGATGAGGTCCAACGGTACTCATAATTTCTTTTAGAAAATTTTGAGTTCATGAAATGTGTTTCCTGAATTGTGAGGTCCAATGGTAGCCTTTTTTTTCATTTCCAAATTTGGTGTCCATGAATTGGTTTCTAGCATCCTACAGTTTATCCCCATTGATGTTTCCTTTGAATTAAAATGAAGTAAAAGCCTTTTTAAAGGGAATCTAAGGCTGATTCAAATACATAACTCTTATAATAATTTTTCCTAAGGCTAGAGATTCTTTTATTTGTATAAACCACATGGTTTAATACGATCCACTTTTAATAGAAAATTCAGGGTATCATAATCTATTTCTCTGTTAAATCTTCTAAAAGGATGTGATATCTTCCACCCTAGTTCTTCATCTTTGTTCTCAGTTGTGAGATGCTCAAACCTTTCATTCCATCATGTATGAGTTGTTCAATGAAAATTTTATCATTATATTGGTTCCCCTATGTTTTGATGAAATAAATCATTATAAATAAATCATCAATATAAGGTATGATATATCTCCATTATTTTGGGTTCATCTCCTCCACAATATCTGTTCCCTTTTATGGAATGTTGTCTCTATGTTCTTAATGGAATTTTCATGGGTGTTGACCGGAGTGGTGGTGTTTCTGCATCCTTGGGTGGATACAGTTTTTATGAGGGGGATGATATTGTAAACCTTTTTGGGGATTATTCTCGTATAAAGAGGGTCAAGAGCCATTTGAGGTAGTGGAATTGTTTCTACTCTTTTTATTAAATGAAACTGTATTGTTAGTATGTTTTATCCCACTAGATCATAATGGAATTGACATAATAAATATTTGAAACGGATAAATAAATTGGTTTTGATAGTATGTTATTGAATCTTGTTTTTCTAGATAGTGTGATATCTATGCTTGATTTGTATATCTTTTCATTCATGAGGGATGTTTCTAAAGAATGTAAAGCCATAAATTATTGAATTTTTTTTTCATAAAGATAAAGAGTTATGTTAGTGAATCTGATTGTTGTTGATTTAATTTTATGGTAATCAAATTGATGCAGTAATCATGTTTAATCAATTTGTGATACCTTACTTTTTAGGTTCCCTATAGTAGGAACCTACAAATAATAAATGGTTTGAATCAAGATGGATTAATGAACATGTTTTTGGATAAAAGATAATTCCTATTAGGGTTCTGAGATACCCTTTTACTTGGTTATGGGCCAAGATCCCAATTGATATGATGAATGTTTTCATACTACATGTGTTGTGAGGTGATCTTGGATAACAATTGTGATGTGTGGGAGCATGGAGGACTATTGGTTGTGGCATTAGGTGACACCAAGAGTGGAAAGATGCATCAGTTTATGCATGTGGGTGTCGGGGAGGACATCGAGGATGATGAAATAGGTTGGATGTAATTGTTTGGATTCTTGCTTATTATTTTTGGTTTTTATCCTATTTACATTGCCCACTTCTCAAGGAAGCTGATTATCTTTCCATCCTTCAAAAAGGGGAGAAGACACATGGGGTATGACTTGTGCTTTCCGTGTTTAGATTATTGAGAGAGGATTGGTCTATTCTTGTGCTATAGGTGGAAAAAACATGACGGGTAGTTCATCTACTCACCGAGTTGAACCACCGTATGTTTAGTAGCTTAGAATGTTTTTCTAAAATGCCTGGGATTATTGGATTTTAATAATTTTGTTAATAAATGATTGAATAAATGATGATAAACCATGGGGTTGGGGATTGATGGGACGAAATGTTGAGGTTACAATTTAAAAGGAACAGTTGACTTAGGGTGTGATGCTAATGAAATAGAATGTGGAATTGTTAATGATTAATAAATTGTTTAAATAACTAATTAATATAAACTGCAACTAATAAAAAGGGAATGAAGTAATGTAATAAATCTCTTTAAATGGTTTTGTGATTATAGGATACCTATTCATAGACGTGGCATCCGGATGTCTGATAGAATATTTCTGTAGTTGCGTCTAAGACTAGGTTATGCCCATAGTGTGGTTGTGAGCTATAGTATATTCTATACTTTTTCTGTTTATATACACTACTCCCCCCAGTCAGTTAGGTCAACTGATACCCTAAGGATTATGAATTAAAGAGGGGGGTGGGGTTTTCCAGAACATTCTGATAGGAGGATAGATGGGTGACAACCCCATTTGTCCCTGCTCTATTCTCTTGGTAGTTATTCTGCTAGTAGAAACAATTGTTATTTTCCCCAATATATGTGTGTAGAGGGTTGTAATTGATTTTTTAATTCACACACATATATTCTGGAAATATGTTTCTATGGACTACTATAGATGTAACTTATATACGCCGTGATGGCTTCAGGATCCTTACTCGATGTGTGGGCCTTAATGTCTTGAGGTACAATTACTGACATAACATACATGTTATGGGAGGTGTGGTGGATCATAGAAACTACCTCGTTACATTTCATACTTGGAAGTGGTGGGTTTTTTTCAGGAGGTGCTTGTTGTGCTGCTTCACCCAGGAATTTGCGGGTATGTGTTTTTGGAGGGAGATTCTTTGGACGTGCGACGTTGGGGAAAAGCGTAAAACTAGTGGGGAGGTAGTAGTGGAGTAAACATGATATTATTTATTATATTATATACACTTGTATGAGTCACTTGGTGAGAGTATCCATGGTGGGGCTGGGAACTTAGTATACATGTTTAGGTGACTAGTTAGTTTCACTTATTGTTCAATGTGCTTGAGCAAGCATTATTTACATTTGCATGAGAGGCTCTGAGGAGGATCCTAATGAGGATAATGGTATACTCACCCTATGTATATATACACTATTTTTAGGTCCCTTGGATCAGGTTGGAGATCCAGTTGGTTTATACTAGCTTGGGGTTGCAGGAGCTGTTCGGGCTGGTGGTTGCTATTGTTTTTACATTCCTTTGGTACGTTTAGTTTTCACGTTCTGTTGTAGTATATTTTCATGAAATTATATATTTTCACTAGGGTTTTCAATAAAATTGTAGTCTGATTTGGAGTTGGTTGGTGTATTTCATATATCCCTCTTTTTCATGTGTTATCTTAGAGGGTAATGCCTTCCATCTGTGTGTTTACAATACCCTTGGTGCTTGTTGACAACACACGGCCAACTAGATGCATGACTTGAAGGGTCATTATCCTCCTTCACACATTGCCTTCCCAAGAGGTGGATGACATGTGGGGAGGGGATCATGAAAGAGTTGAATCTGAAGTCTGGTTGAGGGATAAGATGTATTTTGGTGTTAGGCATAGGTGAGGTTTCATGGGCTGGTAGTTCAACATTATCAGTCATGTTTAGCATGTGATGTAAGCACTGGAGACCAGATGAGATATAGGCATTTAGGCCCCCCAATGATCTGATGCACAGACAATTAAATTTACAATGGGTATTAAACATGGTTAAACTAGTTGCAGGGTAGATACCTTGGAATGGATCATGCATCATTATTATTTGTGCCTTTGTTTGAATGGGTAGACCTTGTGATAAGTTAATCTAAACTTAATTAAATGACTAAAATAAAACAATTAATTAATTGATGATGAGTCTTCCATATTCTAGGTTTTGTAGCTCTAACTATTTTTTATTTTCATGTTATAGACCCATGTTGATGTCCTCATCAGGATCACATAGATTGTTTCCAGCACGCTGTGCTTGGAGATCTCCACCGAGTAGAGGTTGACGATGACGAAAATTGGAGGAGGACACTCTGAGATTTTTAGTGCCAGAGTCTATAGAAGTACGAGGGATCTGTTTTAGATATAGTCATGGAAAAATGTTTTGAGGAGTTTGAGATACGTTTTTTTGCAATCTGTGCTGGGAAGGATCACTGGGTATACTTGGTTGTGATGATGCTATTTCGTGAAGTGAGGAAGTGTTGGTTCTTGTTCCACCGTTATTTCTAGGAGTCAACGATCTCCTGGGAAGGGTTCTGAGATGTGTTTAAAGTCGATTTTCCTTCTTCAACCATGAATCCATCCAATCGTCAATAGATTCATATGCTTCGACAGGGGAGCTACACTACGTGAGAGTTTTCAATCATTTTCAGGAACCTATTAATATATTCTTTGGAGTTATTGATAAATGATGAGGTCAGGGAGGGGAATTTCGAGGAGGCTTTTCATCCAGAGATCTAGTGCAAGGTCACCCCATTTTTGTTGAAGATATATATTGCGGTGTTGTAAAGGGCCTTGGTCGCCTAGAGGACATTGGCAAGAACAAGATTGTCATTATGGTGTAGTTTTCATTACTCCTCACAAAGAAAACTTCTGTTCTAGGGTTCCTGGTTTTCATGGCATAAGAGTTTCTTTTTAGATGGGGGTAGGTCCCATCCTCAGCATCTCCATTATCTGGGGGTAGTGGATCTCAAGAATATTATAAGGGATGAGGGGCTTGTTTTTATTGTTGTGGTATAGGTCATCAGTAGCGATAGTGCCTGTCCTTTCATGGAATTCATTGTGCACCCAAAGTTCTACTCTGGGTTCCACCATTGAGGTAGTTCCAACTGAGGCAACATCACTTGGTTGCATAAGCTTTGGATTATCAATGGGTAGATGGGGTAAGATGAGGATATCCCCATGATGCTCCACATCCTTAGAGAGAAAATCTCAGCCATGGTGGTGGCCATCGCCAGGGTCAGAGAGGTTGTGGAGGAGGTCGTCGTCTGCTTCATGCTTTAGCATTTCCAGCACCATGTGAGCCAAATGTCATCCGGGTTATGGTTTTCTTCTTTTCAATATTATTTTATACCTTTTTGATTCAGGATTGACACACTCTTTCATATCACCTACCATTGTATATTATTTGGTTATTGAGGTAGAGAGGCTTCCAGTGACCTTGGCGTTGACTACGCCAGTTGGAGGTCATTCTGACTTGTTTGAATTATGTTGATATTGTGAGGTGGTGATTTGGTAGCACCACTCTTGTGGAGATTTATTTTGTTTACAGATACAACCATATTATTTCATCGTTGGCATATATTTTTTGTATTTGATGAATTATATTGTGGGTTTCTTCAGGATAAAGGTTGTGTTCTTCAATGTGGATGGAGATCAAGTAGTGTTTTTTGGTGAGAGAGACCCCTAGATGGGTCAGAGGAATGTTATTTCCTTATCATCCATGATGGTAGAGAAGATGATGAGTTATTCAGACGTACAAGAGTTGGTGTTTTCTATTGTCATAGGAGAGTACACTGATGTCTTCCAAGAAGAGGTTTTAGTGTTACCCACTCGACGATATAGCGAGTTTGGGATCAAAGGACAACCTTGAGTGTCTCCAATATCATGTTATAGAGTAGGATCTCCCCTTATGAGTTATGAGAGATGCGTATATAAATTGATGTCCTCTTATAGTGCAGTTTTGTTCAGCTGAGAGTGTCAATGTGGGGTGCACCAGTTTTGTTCATGAAGAAGGATGACAATAGTTTGCAATTGTGTGTTTATTACCATCGATTAAACAATGTTACAGGGAAAATTCTCTTTCCTATTCTGTATATTGAGTATTTTTTTGACCAACATAAGGGTGAATGTTAGTTCTCAATTATCTACTTGCGGAAATGATATCAGCAGATGCGTGTGAAGGATGATGATATCCCGAAGATTTCTTTTTTGTTGTCACCATGCGAATTATGTGTTCATTTTAATGCAGTTTGTTGTGATGAATACACCAGCTTTATTCATGGGATTGATTAATTCTTCATTCCGTGAGACCCTAGAAAATTTCTTGGTGGTTTTTATTGATGAAATCCTTGTACACTCCATGTCTGAGGAAGATCATACAGAGCATATACATGCTGATTTGGGAGTTCATCGTCAACATATGCTATTTGGGAAACTGAAGAAGTGTGGGTTTTGGGATCAAGAATTCTATTTCATGGGGCATGTTTTGTCCCATTAGAGATTGGTTGTGGATCCATCGAAGATAGAAGTAGTTGTGTCATGGGTATCCCCATGGAAATTTCAGAGGTGTGATGTTTTCATGGTCTCACTAGCTACTAAAGGAGGTTCATTTCCAATTTATCATGAGTTGTGACTCCACTGAAAAATTTGACTAAGAAATATCAGGTGTTTATATGGATTTATCAGTGTTGGTAATCTTTCAAGTATCTAAAAAAGATGTTTGTAAGTGCTCTGGTTGTTTTTCTTCAAGTATAGGGTGTTCAGTTTGATGTTTTTAGTGATGCTTCGCATCTGGAGTTTGGTTTTGTTCTGATGCTGAAAAGCTCAATTGTTTCTTATGGGTCATGACAGTTGTGTCCCCAGGAATGTAACTATTCAACCCATGATATTGAGTTAGCAATTATGGTGTTTTCTATGATGTTGTGGAGTGATTACCTTGTGGAGTGATTACCTCATTGGTGATCGCTTTGTGGTTTTCACCGATCATAAGAGCCCGAGGTATGTTTTATCCAAACATGACATAAACTAGTGACAGCATTGGTGGATGGAATTCTTATCGGAATAAGACTTCGAAATATCATATACCCCTAAAAAACGATTGTTGTACTTGATGCGCTGAGAAGGAAGTTACATGGTGATGTAGTGTGTGAGTCTATTGATTCCTTGAGAGTTATTGAAGAACATTTAGTATTACATATCGATATGGGAGAAGATGGGGGAAGAGGTTTCATTTTCCATATGACAGTGTAATTATCTCTAGTGCATTAGGTGGAAGAGTTCTAGTTGGGGGATATTGATGTAGAGGTCTAGAGAGACCGAGTTTTTATTGGAAATGCCCCTGATGTTTTGTATGAGTATGAACAACTATGAGTGTTTTATCATAGAAGGGTGTTGGTTCCATTATCCATGCACGATACGGTTTAGATAATGTTTCATATTTTTCCTTTAGTGGTGCATCCTAACATGCCTAATATGTACTGAGCCTTGAGGATTCAGTTTTTATGGCCTGGGTTGAATATTGCGGTTGTAGAGTTTCTGTCTCGATTTTGGTTTGCTAGAAGTTGAAGGCTGAACACCATGTTCCTGGCGGTCTTCTCCAGCCATTAGATGTTTTTCAGTGGAAGTGGGAGGACATATCAATAAACATTGTTACCAGTTTACCTCGTGCTCAGGGAGGACATGACTCTATTTTTGTGGTATTGGTTAATTTAACAAAATCATCCCACTTCATTGTAATCATAAGAGTCGTGTTTAGTAGAATTTTTGTTGTGGCATTATCTGGAAGAGGTGGTGAGACTTCATGGAGTCCCAAGGGCAATCATTTCGGATCGATATCATCATTTCACCACAAGTGGGTGGAGAGGTCTCCAGCATGCCTTGAGTTCTCACCTATGCCTTTGAACTTATTTTCATTTGAAAAAGGACTATCACACAGAGAGTACCATCTAAAATATTAAAGACATGTTCTGATCAGGTTTCTTGTATTTTGGGGGTTTTTGGATGAGGCACTTTCCCTGGGTGGAGTTCCCTTACTACAATAGATTTCACTCCACCATCGGTACAACTCCATTTGAAGCCTTGTGTGGCTAACCATGCAGTCATCTGTTGTGTTGTACTAGTTTAATAGATTCATAAATCCTTATACTGGAACTAGTGAAAAATACAAAAAATATGTTCTGGTTGATTCGTGAGTGTTTGAATATAGTGAATGATTGATAGAAATCAAATGCCAAACAATGTTGGATAAAATTATAGTTTGATGTTAGGGATCACGTGATTCTGAAGGTGACTACATGTCATGGGAAGAGACAGTTTAGTCATTTGAGTATAATTTATCCCCGGTTTTTGGGCCATTTGAGGTGTTATCTTGTCTTGGAGATCTAGCGTATCGAGTAGAACATCCACCATAGATGAGAATAATACATTATGCTTTTCATGCGTCACAGCTCTGTAATTATCTTTATAATGAATCTCACTTCCTTGATTGGTAAGAGATCGATGTTGATGATGATGAGACCTTTGAGGAGAAACCTATAGAGATCCAAGACCACAAAGAGAAGTTGTTGTGTGAGCGTTCTATCCCCTTGGTTCGGATTTTTTGGCGACATAGTGGCATTGAGAAGAGTACCTAGGAATGTGATTCACTGAAATGTGCCCAATACCCCCAGTTTTTTTATGTTTAACAGTTTTCATGTAAAAAAATATGTTCTCTTTATGGTTGTAGATCGTGTGTGTTTATGTGATGGATTTCTATGGTTGCTTCTTGTGGCTTTCGTTCTTTTTATAGGTATCTTTATTGGTGGTTGTTTGGAATTATTTTCTATTCCTATGAGATTGGTTTTGAATTCTTAAGGTCTAGAATGTTTTGAGAGGTATCTAATGTAATTAACTAGACCACTGTAATCCATTTCATTTCCAAAATCTCTTTTCTGAGGTGTTCTTGGAGATTTTGGTGACTTATCCCCATAACTTTTCAAAATTTCTAGTTCTGCAAAAAGTGTTTCTAGTTCTATGAATAGTGAAATGGTAGCATAATATGAACAATGTAATTGATAGCCTCTATTTCCATTGCAAAATATGGAGTTCATGAACACTATTTTTAGAATGGTGAGGTCCAACGATAGCCTCTATTTTCTTTTCCTGGTTTTGAGTTCACGAACAGTGTTTCCAGAACAATGAGTTCCAACGGTAGACTCTATTTCCTTTTCCAAATTTCATGTTCATGAAAAGTGTTTCCATCTTCCGACAATTTCTCCCCTTTGAAATTTCCTTTGATATAAAATTCATTTATTTCCTTGTTTTATGGACTCTAAGGCTGATTCCAAGGCTATATCTCCTATATTAATTTTTTATAAAGCTCGGGATGCTTTTAATTTGTCAAACCGCGAGGTTTAATATGATACACTTTTAATGGAAAACCTAGTGTATCTTAAACCAATACTAGGTTAAATCTTCTAAAGGGACAAGATATCTTCCTCCCTATTTTTTCCTTCTTGTTCTCAGCCTTGAGATATTCAAACCTTACATTCCATCTCATAAGATTTGTGCAATCAATCTTTCCTCCATGGATTGGTTCCCCTCTGTTTCAATGTAACCAAGAAGCATCAAGCAATCATTAATATAAGGTATGATCTATCATCATTCTATTGGGTTTATCTCATCCAGTTTCTCGTTGCTGTTTTATGGAATGATATCTCTATGTTCCTAATGGAATTTTCTTGGGTGTTGACTAGTGTGGTGGTGTATCTGCATCCTTAGGTAGATTCATTTTTCATGGGAGGAGGAGATTATAACCCATTGTGTGGATCATTCTCATATAATGAACATCAAGAACTATTTTAGAATTATGATTCATTGCTACTATTTTATTTTACATGAAACTATATATTTAACATGTTTTATCCCACGGGATCACAATGGAATTGACATAATAAATATTTGAACCATATAAATAAATTGATATCAATTGTATGATATTGTGTATTGTTTTACATGATAGAGTGATATCTATTCTTTTTTTGATTATCTTTTCATTCCTGATGAAAATTGGTAATGAATGCAAAGCCGAAATTAATTGATAAATGTTTTTCCAAAGATAATGTGGCATGTGAATGAATCTGATTGTTGTTTTTGTAATTTGATGTTATTCATATTGATGCAGTAATCATGTTCAATCAATTTTTGGTAGCTTAATATTTAGGATCTCTATAGTTGGATCCATTGAATAATAAATTGGTTGATTCAATATGGATTAAAGAACTGTTTGTTTGATAATATATAATTCCTTGTTGGGTTTTTAGTTACCCTATTTCTTGTTTAAGGTCCGTGATCCCAATTGATATGATGTTTGTTTTCATACTACTTGTGTTGTGATTTGAGACTGAATTTATGGTGTGATATGAGGGGGCTTGGATGCATATTGGTTGTGGTAGCAGTTGACACCTACATTTGTGAGATGAATCAGTTTATGCATGTGGGTGTCGGGGAGGACACCAGGGATGATGAAGTGGGATGGATGTGAATGTTTTGATGCTTGCTTATTATTTGTTGATTTTTATCCTTTATACTTTCCCCACCTCTCAAGTCAGTTGGTTTGATTACCATCCTTCCAAAAAGGGGGAAGACACGCGCTGTATGCCACATTCTTTCCATGTTTATCATCTCAAGGGAGGATTGGTTTATGCTATTGATATAGTTGGAAAACACATGACGTGTAGTTCATCTAATCACAGAGTTAAGCCCCCATGTGTTTTGTATCATAGAATATTTTTCTATAATGTTTGGTAATATGGGAAAGTAATAATGTTTTTAATAATTTGATGAATAAATGATGTTAACCCAAGGGGTTAGAGATTTCGGGGACGCAATGTTGGGGTTACAATTTAAAAGGGACAATGGACTTTGGGATTGATGATAGTGAAATATAATGTGGAATTGTAAATTATTAATTAATTTTTTAATGATTTCATTAACATAATGATAAACTAATAAAAATTAATTAAGAAATGTAATAAATCTCTTTAAATGGATATGTGCTTATAGGATACATAGTCTCAGAAGTGGCAGTCTGGAGTCCGAGAGGCATTAGCTGCGGTCGAGTCTAATACAAGGTTATACCCATAGTGTGGTTGTGATATATAGTATATTCTATACTTTTTTTTTCTATACACTACTCCATCCCATCTGTTAGGGAAACTGACACCCCGAGGATTCTATTCCCATTGGGGGGGGTGTTTCCCGAACATTACAGTGGGAGAATAG
This sequence comes from Viscum album, assembly GCA_963277665.1. NCBI lineage: Eukaryota > Viridiplantae > Streptophyta > Magnoliopsida > Santalales > Viscaceae > Viscum > Viscum album. Next base: position 2,096,777,945 of record OY728159.1, on the reverse strand, counting down.
GTGGATTACTACCCCCTTTAACCCCGCTCGCTTCTATTGGTAGTTACTTATACTGGTAGGCACAACCATTACTTTTCCCCATATATGTGTGTAGAAGATTTTAATGGGTTGTGGTTATTCACACACATATATTCTAGAAACAATATCATATGGACTACTATCGGTGTAATGTTTATAGGTTGTGATGGCTTGAGGATCCTTACTCAGTCTGTGGGATATAATGGATTTAGGTTTAATGCTCGACGTATGATACACATTATGAGATCTATGGTGGCTCCCGTAATGTAACTAGTTACTTTTCATAAGTGGACGTTGTGGTTTTGATGCATGAGGTGCATGTTGTGGTGCTTCGCCTATGTATATGTGGGTATGGCATTATGAGAGAGATTATTAGGAGTGTGATGTTGGAGGAAAGCAGAAAACTAGTGGGGAAGTACAAGTGGGGTAACCATTATATTCTTTGTTATATTGTATATTATTGTATTCATTAATTATTGAGAGTACCCATGGTGAGGACAAGAACATAGTATACCTATTTAGGTGAAGAGTCAGTTTCACTTGTTTTTACTCTGATTAGCTTGCATTCATTACTTTTGCACGAGAGGATCTGGGGAGGACCCTACTGAGTATAATGTTATAATCAACCTATTTATATATAAATAGTTTTTTGTTCATGTATAGTAGTTTGGATATCTAGCTTGTTTCACCTATCATGGGGTTGCAGGTGTTGTTCGGTCATGTAGTTGTTATTGTTTTTACATTCCTTCGGTAATTTCAGTTTTCACTTTCAGTTGTATTATTTTTTTCATGACATTACATATGTTTAGTTGGGGTTTATTTTATATTGTAGTATGAGTTGGAGTTGGTTGGTGTTTGTCTTATCTCTCTCTTTTGAATGTGTTCTCTTAGATGGTAATTCCACCCATCTGCGTGTTTACTATACCCTTGGTGCTGGTCACCAAACCAATGCCTACTGGAGATAGGACTCCGGGGGTCTTTATCTTCCTTCTCACATTGTTGTCCCAGGAGGGGTACACCTTGTGAGGAGGGGGTCGTGATAGAGGTAACCACTGTATGAGTGGATATATTAAATCATTGATGAATATTGTAGTCTATAACTATGCTACTATGATAAGATTTTTCTTAATTTATTCTTTATGTGGAAATTTATTTTGATTGTTGATTTTTTTTCCTATATTAAAAATTCATTATATCATAATTTATTATGGATACATAACTAGTCATATCTAGGAGCCACATTTTTTAAAAGAAATTATATTATTATAAAATGCTTAATAAGAGGAGGTTTACAAGAAGAATCATTCTGGATATTAGATTAAAGGTTATGATAAAGTGTGATGTAATCCTAAATAAATTATACATTCTTTGAAATTGTAATGAAGACACTAGAATCTTAATTTTCACTCACTCATGGTGAAAAATGAGAACCAAATAATGAATGATGACCACTATAATTACATCATAAGTAATTTCAAGAGGATTACAATATTAGTTTTCATTATTTTCATAACATACTTATTATTTATAGTGGTATCCATAAAAATTAAATCATAAATAAATATAAGAACAATTTCCGGGAAATGAAAGACCTAAAAGATCATATTTCTTCCATTTCAATTTGATTACAAAAAGCTAATGTAATTTCTAATTTTAATTATAATTGTTATTCATTTAAGACCTATGATAATAATTATTCTATCAACTAATCTGAAAATATTAAAATAGAGTAACTTCCTTACCAGACCTGTGTTAGTAGTATCTTGTATGTTATGGTGTGATAAATTCTACAAATTCATCATCTCATTTGTTTTGTCAGATAATTAATATAAAATCTATAAATTTTAATGGGATTCCGTGATATTTATAATAATGTATCATATTGGAACTCCCAAATATTATATATTTTTTTGAAATAATAAATAGTTATTATAAGGATATACAAATACAAATACAATAAGAATTTGGACATAAAAAAATCCATATTTATATTTATTATATAATTTTATAGGGTTGTGGTATTATGCTTACAATGACATGATTAGTATATTTCATTTTCTACCAAAAAAAGAGTATATTTTAATCACTATATGTTTTATGAATATTATATGGATTTCAATCATTTATAATATAAGGGGAAAATAATATTATGTTATGTTCTATACCATGAAGCATTATGTGTTATTCCTGTTTATAGAAATAAAAAAGTCATTCTTCATTGAGAACATGAATGTTTTATATTAATAGGTCCCATAATATTATGTTGAAAATTTGATGGAAAAAAAAAGACCCCATTGATAACGAGGAACATATAATGACAAAGGATCTACTAAAGAAATGCTCTAAGCTTATAAGGTGTAAATGGTCTTTGCTCAACCCCTAATTAGTCATGTGAAAGATATTTAAAGAGTCTACTACCAATTATTTAGTAATTTATAAGAAGAAGTGAATTATTCAATGGTAGGAATATTTTCTTCAGTAAATTAGTAATCTTTTGATTTTACATTGGTTAGTAACTAAACATAATGATACAAATAGTGGCATGAAAAAATTATTTAGCATAATAGGATACCATTGATGTATTATTTTTTATTCCATTTTAAAATGGGAATCAATTCCATGAAATTTCATTTTTGTTAACCATTGAATACTATCGATAGTGGAATATTAAATTATATCTCCATTATTCAAAGGAAGATGTTATGCTCCCAAAACATGTAATCCATGTGTTATAATGTTTTTTATTTATATTCGTCCGCGTTTCTTTTTTTTATGATTTTAACTATCCCAAAAATTACTGAAAAATATTATTATATATATCCCATCATCTATCAATATTGTTAGATACCACTTAGACATTGAACCCTTCATTAAATTTTCAATCGTTATCAGAAATGATAGTTGGAAATAAATGACCCAACTTCGTATTGTGATTATTAAATTTAATGGTGGATGAAAATTATATAATATAAATGACTGAATGTCTTCGTTATAAAATGATATTTTCATTCAGAGAAAGGAAATTAGGGATTCTATATACATTTATTATAATAAATTTCACAATTTAAAAATATCGTGGATAGCTTCAAATTCAAAACCTTTATTAACATCTCATTATTAAAAAATAATGAACATTTAAATCCTTCTAGAATGATGGAACTATAAACATCTAATTCTATGATATCTTTAATGACTTGTATTCATAGGGAATTAGATCAAGACTAGTGTTAATATCCTAGAAAATATTGACATAACTAAAATGTAAATATTTAGTTGTCTTGTTAAATTTTTTATTCCTTTTATATATGAGTGTAATATAAGAGATCAACGAAAGAATGTTAGAAAAAAAGACCACTATAATATCTCCTTTTAATTCATTTATTTTGATTACATCTTATCCCCAATTAAAGATTAATATCTTGAACAAATATATTTCTTTCATATGTGTATATATTTTTAAATTTCTAGAACATTATTGATATTATTTCTTACCAATCATGTTTGTAATGATTCTAAAATTGTAAATTATTTATGATATTAAATCATTTTCTTAGTATTATGAAAAAACATCAATAATGTGTTGAACATACCTTAGTTTAATAGATCTATCAGTAGTTCAATAATTCCAACCACTGGATATACTGATCCACCTATGGTTCAATAAGATCTTCTGGTATATTACATCTACCCATGAATGATCTACCACTGAAGATATCTTCCATTGATGAGATCTCCCACTGAAGAAATATATTCTTAAAGAGATCGACTATCAGATAGATCTACAACTATTCTGGTCTACCATCAACACATATACCATCATAACTATTATATTGTTATGTCGTTCTACCTCTAGTATACACTACGATTCCATGATGATACCTCTAGGATGACAAACTTCACGAATTTGTTGATTTCTAGAATAAATAAGAAATTCAAATATCACCAAATATTGTACTATAGATGATTTATAGACTCTTATTCTAATTTAATTCATCCAAGTTCTAGTTAATGGAATTAAATTCAATGATCCTCAAATGAATCTTATAATCACTATTATTATGAATCTCTATGAATTCATGAAATTAAAATTCATATATTCACGATTCACTACTCTATATAAGGATTTATGATTTATATCATTATTATTCCGTTGATAAATTTTCATCAAATATATAAATACAGATGATAATTATCATCATATAGCTCTATTTATAGTTTGAGTGATAGATAGTTTCATGTAAATAGAAAAACAACATGCATATGATGAATTGAAGAGAAATCCTAATACATCAATGTGTGGAAGGATTGTGGACATTGCCAGTCCAAAAACTCAAATATTTTCTAAACATGTACGATAGATTGATTTGTTATTGTTTTTGAGGAACCTATTCAAGATTCATACAAAGATAGATTCTGGAACCTTATAATATATGATTCTATTTGAATCGAGAAACATCACTTGTTTCCATCTCTAATCATTTTATTTTTCATTTTATACATTATATTTGAGATGTGTTATGTTTTACACTATTTATTTGTAAAAAATATAATGTAAAACATATCATATTATGTTTTACTAAATGGTTCTAGATGCCCCCTTCAAAAAAATATTCATTTGAATACCCACAAAATAATGGAATATGTCTTATGTGACATTTAATTTTATCCAATGTATAACTATAGAAGATTCTCTATTCCAAGAATTCATTATGCATTATTGTCTAAAAACCCCAAACCAGGTTGTGGGTCATGTTTATATTCTAATAAATTTATTTATAGTGGGTTAATTCCATGAGGAGGAAATTAAGTATCGGTATGAGACCAAACCCCTTTTTTTAATTCCACAATTTTTCTATTATTTTTCATTTCTATTTAAATGTTAAAAACAATTCTAGTTTTAAAATTTATACAAAAATATTTACTTCAATAGTTAATATTATTTTTTATACTATACATAGTTTTTGATCGGGTAATTAATTTTTAAATGTTTATTTTGTAATATAATATTTTAACAGATCATTAATCTCTCATTAAAAAGATATATGAATATAAATATTATATATTAATTTCATTTTTGTAAATAGTTGTTTTTATCAAATTGGTGGATTTAATGATTAATTTTTGTGAAATAAAAATTTTTATTAGAAACTCACTTCACCAACATATTGAGTTTTCCATTCCAAATAGAAGTTGGTGTCAAAGTGGTTTTCAAATATTATTCACTATGATATAATTCTAATTTAAATATATTAAATTTCTGATTATTTTTTACATTTAAATTTATGGAAGATAATATACAAGATAGAACTACCACTAATCTATATAATAATTTTAATTTTAATAATTATGATCAATGAAATATTAAAATGAAAATTATTATTGATATCATGGGTATTAAAATATTCAATATTATATAAGATAAATACAAATAACCCAAAACAACTAGATATAAATAGAGTGATCCCACTAATGATATGTATTAAAATAAATAAAACTCTATTTGTGTATTATAATGTGATTTATGAGATAATTATTTTAATAGAATATACTTATATACCATTTCATATGATATTTTAGATAACATGTAATTTTTATATGAATGAACCTCAAATGTCAAATTAGTGCATTTGAATAATTAGAAAACTAAATATTATACCATTAAGATAAATCTCAGTTAAACAATTTCTGATTTGTATACCCATTTCAATGATATTTTAAATATGATGCAGTCGCTAGGGTAACTATTTATGAATAATGATCAAGTTATTCATGCCAGACCCTAATATTTTTATGAAATAATATTTTTAAATAATTTTATTTCAGTGATATATTGGGTTGCATGAAAAGTAATTTATATAGGAACTATGAAATATTATTATAAATATTATGTAACTTTTATAATGTAGTCATTAAATTAGAAGCATTGAACATGAATAACTAAATAATAAAGTAAATATAATTTTCCAAATCAATATGAGTGTATTTGTGTGTTATTATAAAATGTTCGAATAATTTTTTGTACATTTATACTATTATTCGAAAACACATTTTCTTTAGAAATAAGTTCTTCTTCTTTATATGAGTTAATATTAACATATATAAGTAATGGAATATTTATTTTAAAAAATCTATTGGTTTTTTAAAATTTTTATGAGGGAAGTATTTTTAAATGGTATCATGAGAATTGTTTTGAAAATATTTACTTATCATGGAATAATGAAAAAAACTAATTTTTGTTGAAACTATAATTTTTATTTAATTTTTTATTGAAGGAAAAAATATGTTTTGGAATTTTTTAAGATTTAATTAGTCTATTTTTATATAACATATCACAATTATGGGTTTTAAATTATATTTTACACTTCAATATAGTGAAATAATATTTTATATTTATTAGGTTAAATTCTCTAAAAGTTTTTTACTATGTTTTTCTGGTTTTATAATCAATTAATGATTTAATATTCTACGTTTTAAATTTTGAAAAATCGATTCCATGTTTTCAATCAATTTTTTTTAGATTTATTGAAAATTTTATTGTTATTTTTTAGAATGAATAATAAATATGTTTTAAAACATTTACCTTGCAAATGGTAAAATGGGAGAATATGGACTAAATATAGATGATAAGGTGAGAAATTATTTTTATATTTAATTTTTCATGATCTTAACATTTACTTTCACCACTATGGCAATAAATTTTGTTTTTTAATATAATTTTTTACTAGAAAATTTATTCAAGATTATTTAAATGTATAAATGTCACGAAATGTCGATTTCATTGTTTTAAATACCTCTTATAACCCTAGAGAATGAAAAAATTAATTTATTAATGAATATATGTAAAAATATCTATCACAATTAACTTATTTTTAGGTTATGATTTAATTTTTTAATTTTGGGGCCATTTGGATGAGAATATTATGTTTCTAATATTTTATTAAATGAAAATAAAATGTATTTAAATTCATGTATGAAATACTATAACATTTTTAATATATATTTATTATGATGTTTTGTATGAATATAAATGTTCTCATGAATATAATAGATTTATCTAAATGATAAAAATTTTAAATTTATTATTGAAGAAATAAATAACATAAATAAATACACAATGACTATATAGTAATTATTTAAATAATGAAACAAATAAAATAAACCATATTAAAAGTATTAAAATAAATATATTTTTAATAAATTAAGGATATTGAAGAATTTTCATGATTATTCTGAGATATTAGTGGTGTATTAAATCATTTTTTATAAATTTATCTGGTCGTTAATATTTGCGTTAAAAAAAATCCAAAATTATCAGTAAGGATATTTTAGGAAAAATATATTCTACTAAATTATTTAAAACCCATGAAATTCATAAATTAAGGTAATTTTGATATTTAATTTTCTAGAATATCATTAATTTTACATTTAAACTTCAATTAACACACTATATGGAAAAATGAGAAACTTTTAATATTTAGTTTTTTCTATAGTAAAAATTAAAATAGGTTTACTATGGTTTGAACAAAATTATAAGGTTTTAAATAACACCAAAACAGCTATACAATATAATGGTTTATAATATTACTAAATTATCATTTATTAACATCAAATTGATTTCAATTTTGCGGTACTTGGATAGGAAATGGATTTATTAAAATTTATTATTTTACGATATTACAAATGTGTCCCTAAACTTAATTACAAAACGAAAACACCATACCCTCTTATTGTTACCACATTAAACCATATAGATTGACTATACTTGTAACCATGTGTGTCCTCAAGGTCCATTACTTTGTTGGCTTTGAAGGTTATAAAAATTCAGAGGGAGTTTAGAGAGGTTCAGGCACTAAAGGAAAAAAGTTAAAGGACTACTTTCAACTTAATGTGGTTAGATGATGTGAATCTAGAGTTAATGGGTAATCTAGAAGGGTTCATAGTGTGAGGATATGTGTTGTATAAAAAATAAAATAATCCGAGTGGCAATGATTTTTTTGGAAGAATTGGACATCGAGGGGTTTGACATCATGGAAGGGGATTTATTTTCGTGTATTCTGCTGACCCAATTTTTTTTTGAAAAGTTATCGTCTAGCCAAAAATTATTTCATTTGGTCATTATATATTTTCTTATCTTTCTATATGAACCCTATGTGCCCCAAGGAGACCTTCAATCCCCACTCATACCTCCTTGGTCAATTGAATCTGATGGATTTTTGTAGGGAATCTCTTACCAGACTATTGTATGTTTTCTCCTCTTTTCAATCAGTTTCTCATGTTCTCCCCCCTAATTTGATGCTGCAATATGGTTTGTCAAGGGATGAGAATATGGGATTAGTTTTGATGATCTTTTTCTATGTAATAGGTTAATTCTTCTCTCTAGTAGTGCAATTGAAACTATCAGGATTTCTTCTTCGCCTCGTCGTGCCTAAACATATTGGAATGCTTCGTCAAGGTAGGGTTTCTCCTTATTTTCACTTTGATTGTGTATGATGTGGGAGGGATATACTTTTGTTTCTTGTGAATCATTGTTGTTCTAGACTATTTAATGATAAATAACTAGATAAATGAATTCAAAAGGGATGTAATGTTTGTTCACGTGATTTTTACAACCTTGATATTTTTTTTATATTACAATTGAATGGGCTAAACAACCCACTATAAATCATGGTCTTCAGTGGTCCTTTCATGGGAACTAAAAAATTTTCATGTTGATTAGTTCTTGTAAAACACATTATAATATAAAATAGTTAATTACATACCCTTGGATAACAAAAAAATACCCCAGTATCATACAATTTCTATGATAATCCCCATAATTAATAAGCGTAATTAATTATGGGATTCTTTGTTTAATCATGAATTATGTTATGATTTGGTATGTGGGTAGTTGTATTGTTAGGGATATATGTGGTTGTGATTGTGGGATATATGGGTTTTGAAGTTTTTTCATTTTTTGAATGTCTGTTGGTTTAGATGGTGGAATGGATGAACATATAGATGATAGATCAACCTGGACATGTAATGGAATCTCAATTAAATAGATTGATTCTTTGGGTAATGGATGTTATTTTGTGGTGTAGTGAGGTAGTGGGACTATTGTGTGGAGAATAATGGTTGCGAAAATATTTTTTGGTGATGTGTGACTGGATTGGGATATGTTTTGGGATTTGGTTTGGTTGGAATGTCACTTGATCAGGATAAGTTTGAAGAACAATGCTAGTGATTGATATGAGTGGGTTACCAAGAGATTCTGCATGAGTAGCATTTCAAAAGCTGTCATTGTGTCTATAAATCAATATATAATGAATTTTTATCCAACATATATTAATGTGAAGATACTTTATACTTTTTTGGATTTTCTCCTTTAGAGATGTCCTTGGATGTGTTGCTTGTTGTGACTTTTGTTTTGAAGTATCATAGTAGTGATGGATTTGATAAATGAATGCATTAATAATAACTGGAAACTGTGAAATGGAATTCGATGGAAAACATGAAATGAAATTGTTTATTTTTATTTGGTCAATGTATTTTAGGCATGGCTGCAAATAGAGGAAGTCTTAGGTTTGTTAGCGATTATTTTGAAGCCAAATGTTAGGCTTGCGTGTTTAGTAATATATATGTTTCTATATATATATCCATTGGATTCCTATATGCACCCTACCCTTGTTGAGAACTATGTTCTAAACACCCCCATCAATATAGGAGAGTGTGAATTTTCCCAACACCCTGTGGGAGGATGAATGGCTGATATCTAGATCTATCCTACTCACTTTTCAAGGAGTCGGTATCCCAAGACTCATCTTGTATATTGTGGTGCGGTTGTGACGTCTAGGTGTTTATGGGTGAGGTGTACATTCCTAGGTGTCTATGGGATGAAATGTGGTGTTATATACTAGGTGTCTTTCTAATGTGTTATGGTTATGGAACATGTTTCTCTGGGTAGGATGTGCTGAGTTTTGTTTTCCCAGGATGTGGGACTAGCTCTAGCCCTCAGGTGTGTGCCGGTGGGTTGTGACATGGGGCTTGTGGAGGAGTGTGGAAGTGTCAGGATGGTTGCCTTTAGAGAATGAGTAGGTGACCCATGGTAAGTCCTGTTGAGTACCCAAACTATCAACATTATTATTAAATTACTTTACCCGACTTGTGTTATTTGGTAAGAGTAACTTGGTGGGGTTGAGATGGCTTGTATTCATTGTTAGGCGTTGTTGGTTTCTGTTTTTTCTCATAGGTGAATTACTATTCATCTCTCACATATTCATGAGAGACCTTGGGTTTATTACTGTGTATACTTTTATGATCACCCTCTGTTATATAACATCTTATTGTTTTCCAGGAGGAATACATCGACCTTGATGGGTGTTTCTAGATTATAACATTTGAACGTTTCTATTCCACTTCCAAGATTTTACTTTTGGTAATTTCTTTGCAGTTTTTATTTTATTTGTAGAAATTTTTTTAAACATGCATATGGTATTGTACTAGTCTTCTTATATATATGTCTTGGAGTTATTTCAAGGATTATGTATCTTATCTCACAATCATGGTTACAATAAAAGGGTAATGCCTATCATTTTTTGGGAATTGTATACCCTTGGTGCTAGTCTCCAGCCTGAGGCCTACTGGTGGGGGGTATCAGTGTTCATTATCTCTCTTTCTACATTTCCATCTCAGGAGGGAATTATTTGGAGGGAGGGGGTTGTGAAAGAATGTTATTAGATGTGATAGTTGAGATATTTGATAGAGTTTGGAGTAAGGAAAAATTAGGATTTCATGGGTTGGTAAGGAAATAGTGTTAGTCAGTCTTTTTTTATGAAATAGGCCATGGGTGACCTTCTAGGACAAAGGATTTTTGTGCCACCATGATCCGATGCAAGGACTCTATGTCTATCATACGACCATGTGAGTTATACTGCTTATAGGGTAGAGACCCTAGGAGAGGTAAATTTATCATAAAAACATGTGTTCCATTTTTAATTGGGTTTTTAGAGAATTTTAAATAAATAAAGATAAAAAAATTAATCTTAAATAAAATTCCCTACTTCCCTGGCTTTGGAGATCCCTTTTTACCTTTTACAGTTATGGAACATGATCATCATCCCCATGTATTACACATAGTGTAGCATCAGCATGATGACCCAGTCGACCGAGGAAGGGTTGATTGAGTATAATATGTTGATTAGTGGAAAAATAATCTATATGCTATCCAGTATAAGACTCTGGGAATGTATAAAGGAATATTTTCAAACATGGAGATAGAGAGATGGATCTTAGAGCTTGTGATCACCATTAGCATGATCTCGAATCCAACAAAGTACAAGGTTCCATTGTAAGTGATCCAGATGTAGGGAGTTGTTTGTTAGTGGTGGATGTTGTACAAATGTTTGAGGAATGCAATTGTTGTTACAAGGTTGAATTTTGATAAGGAGTTCCAAGAAAAATTCCTTTCTTTGACCATGATGGTTGAAAAGATGTAGGAGTAACTCACCATCCCACAATGGGGTATTTTAATACAGGAACAAGGGATCATGTTCAAGGATATCCTTCAATTTTTCCTTAGATATCTTTACAAATGAAGATTCCCAGATAGGGCATATAGGTTAAGAACATTAACCAACTCTCAAGTATACAGTAAATACCTTTACCTTTTTGATATACATGGAATTATAGAAGAAGGTTGAATTCATAAATAAAATGTACTCATGAGGATGTATACCTTGGGATGAGATCAAGAAGGTTTCATTTAATTGAAAGGTAAATGTAAATAGGATTCACACAATATGGAATTCTAGGTTTTGACTAGTATGGAACCAAACTCAGTAGTTTTTGTTTCGACCTTCAAGTCCCCGTGCTTTTCCTAGGAACATGGGAATGAGGTGTTTCACTTTTAGAGCCAATGTCCATCTTCATATTTAGTGTCTGATAGATATTCTATCTTAGTGTGGTTGTGGTGGGTAGGTTCATTACATACCAAAAAAGTTGTGTCTGACCATTCCATTTCATCAGCAGGTACAACAGGCTCTGGATCCATTGAGGAGAGAGAGGGTATGTGGAGGCCAACCTCAAGATGTTCCCTAGGGACCTCGACAAGACGATGGTTTTGGTGGAATCATAATCAAAGGGGTATAGGAACTAAGAATTTTTATTTTAATACAATAGAGGTCACAGTTGTAGTAGATCCAGAGATCATTCTATGTACGATCTATTTATTTAGTACTCTTCTTTATGCATTGTTTGATTTGGGAGCTTCACACTCCTTCATTTCACACTCTATAGGCCATGATTTAGAACAATACATATTGAGGCTTCTTATTCTCTTATTTTTGAGTACACTATTTTCATTTTAGACCATATTATTTGATGTATGACATGGATGTAGACTACTGATGGGGCCACATGAGTCATGTGGGTATCTATTCACACAATTGATGTAGTGATTCGATATTATATTCAATATAGACTAGCTCTATTATGTGTGTTCCATTATCTTCTGATTCATAAAGAGAGTCATATTTTCTAAAATGGGTGGAAAACGTGCGACTTTAAATAGTGATCGGAGCACTCAGGTGGGCAGTCGGGGTGTTGAGAATCATCTATACATATTGTATGAGCTTCCATTGGAATCATTCGATTCTAAGATGTAGAGGTTTGTAGAGTTTTTGGGGAGTTCTTAGATTTTTTTTCTTGAGTATATTGTGACTATACCCCCTCGATTTAACATTGAGTTTGTGATATACTTACTTCCTAATGATTCTCCAATTTTGATGGTTCCTTACTGGATGGAACCTTCTACGCTGCGATAGTTCCGTATTTAGATTTAATACATAATGATGAAGGTCATTACCCATCTAGTGTGTGACCATGGGGTTCTCCGATATTGTTTGAAAAGAAGGAGAATGGTATTTTGAGGTTGTGAATTGAATTTTAAGGGTTGAATTAGGTGAAAATCAAGAACTATATCCCTTTTTCGAGAATAGAATATATTTTCAACTAGCTGAGAGAAGAAATTTTGGTTTATATGTGCGATTTTCTATCTGGATATCACCAGTTGTGGCTGAATGAGGGTGATATTTCAAAGAATGATTTCAGATATAGTTATAGGAACTTTGAGTTTATATTCATTCCATTTAGTGTTATTAGTGCACCATTTGTGATCATGGGGCTTATAGTCTCTATATTTTTTGAGTTCTTGGACTTGTTCGTCATTGTATTCATCAATGAAATCCGAATATACTCGAGGTCAGAGGAGGAGCATACTAATAATATTATGACAATATTACAAGTACATCAATACCACCAACTCTATGGAATGTTGTCCAATTGTATGTTCTAGACACGTGAGGTGCATTTACATGGACATTCGGTGTTGCGACTGGGTGTAGTAGTGGACCAATTAATGGTCGAGGAACTTTTTTCAAGGTAATCTCTCATGAATGTGGTGGAGGTTTGTAGTTTTATCGATCTGACATGATATTACCAAATATTTGTACCTGATTTATCTCGAGATGAATCTCCATTAACAGCTTTGACTATGAAGCACTAGGAATTTATGTGGAGTGAGTATTGGATGGAAAATTTCTTTTATCTTAAGGGAAAGTTGATCAGTACTCCATTGCTCTAGTTTCTAGAGTAAGGGGTGATGTTTGTGGTGTTTTATGATTATTCATATCTATGTGAGGGATGTGTACTAATGCAATAGTGGGTATTGATATCTTATGAGTCTATGTAGTTATATCCCCATGAATGTAACTATGGAACCAATTATCCTCAGCTCGTAGAATTTATGTTTGTGCTGAATTATTGGTGTCATTACCTTATCGGGGAGCACTCTATTGACTTCAATGATCACAAGAGAATGCAGTGTATATTTTCCCTGTGAGATATGAACTTCTGACATTTGAGTTTTGTGGTGTTCCTAAAAGACTATTATTTTGAGATCACTTTACCCAAAATAATGGGGAACGTCGTGGATGATGCCTTTATTAAGAAGTCATAGAAGGAGGTATTTTTGGAATCTTCAAACACTTGGAAGCTAATGGAGGAGTTCGAATCCATAAAAATAGGTGCTAGAATGGATTGTGGGATATGTGCCTGATTTAGATGATAGTGCAGAACTATCTAATGTAGCAGGTGGAGCAGTATAATAGGGGAGGCTCAAATGAAAAGGTAATGTGTGATCTATTTTAAAAGGGTGACACTCCAGAGGGATGTCTGGAGGACGATCATAATCAGATTATCATCCATGGGAGGTTGTTTGTTCCAATGGCGGTGTATGAGGGAGTTCTTTATGAGTTTCATAGACCACCTTATAGGTTCACCCATGAGTTTCCAAGATGTATCATGGTTTTAGGGCACAATTATTGTGGCTCGGGATGAAACAGACAATGGTGGAGATTGTCGAAAAGTGTTTAGTGTTACAGTAGGTGATGGATGAGCATTGTTTCCTCAGTTATTTGTTTTGGCCCTTATATGTCCTCGAGTAGAATTGGGATGACACCTTTATGGATGTCATCATAGTCTAAACCATGGAGCATAAAGTATGTGATGTTATATGGGTAGTAGTTTATCAAATAATGATATTGGCTTCATTATTAGTGATTAATGTGCAGGTGTAGTGGATGATTTGGTCAGGTGTTTTGTGGAAGGGGTGGTGTAGCTACATGGAGTTTCAATATCCATTATCTCAGATCGAGATAATCATTTTACCTTGTGATTGTTTAGGTTATTACAACATGATTTTGGGGATCATGTATGCTTCTACACTACTTTAAGCTCTTATACAGATGGAAAGATTGAACGAACTATCCATAAGCTGGAAGATATGTTGTGAGTATGCATCTTAGACTTTGGCGGTTCTAGTGTATGACAAATTCCATTGGTAGAGTTTTATTAAAACAATATCTACCACACATCCATTGACATGGATCTATTTGAATCCATGTAAAAAAGACTGGGTCGTTTACCATTGTGCTAGATTGTGGTTGGGGAGATAGTTGTTCATGGTCTTGATGTAGTGTTGTGCATGAAAGAGAAGGTTCATCTTATTCATGAGAGGTTTAATGCGGCTTCGGAATAGGAAAAATCTTATACCTATATTTTTTGAGGCTATTAGAGTTCAATGTTGTGGACCACATGTTCGTGATGGGCTCCCATAGGTGTGGGCATGGAAGATTTTGCAGGAGAGTAAGCTTTCTCCCAGATTCATCCGACCATTCGAGGTGTTTGGGTGAGTTGGTGAGGTCGTATACTAGTTACCGCTACCATTGTAGTTTGAGAGGATATAAAATATATTTCATATATATCATCTATTTCAGTATCTTCATGATGTCCCGCATGTTATTGAATGCTGATAGTTGGGTATCAAAGATGACACAACGTTTTTGAAGTGGCCAGTGGATATCTCAGATCATCATGTGAAGGTACAATGAGGGCGAACCCATCATTTGTATTGTGTGTTGTGGATTCATTTGGGCCTGGAAGAGATTACATGGTAATGAGAAACATGGATACCTTCCAAGTTAGCATAGTTATTTTGAGTTTTTCTTTATTATTTTTTCCTTTTTCATGTGATGTTTGATCATTGTTTACTATGAGATGAGTTATTTCCTTATTCCACGATCCATGATGATGTCCTTATATATG
The DNA here is from genome assembly GCA_963277665.1 of Viscum album. NCBI lineage: Eukaryota > Viridiplantae > Streptophyta > Magnoliopsida > Santalales > Viscaceae > Viscum > Viscum album. Next base: position 2,096,762,288 of record OY728159.1, on the reverse strand, counting down.
GAAATGTGACGGATATATTAATAATATATATTATTTAATTGTGATGAAATTAAACTGATGAGGGTTAGATAGTGTCACCCAGAGCGGATAGTATCATGACCAAGAGGATAGAATTTCCTGGCTCGCATGTTGGGACGGTGTGGATGTTGTGCTTTTGTGGTGTGTCTTCTGGTTAGTTGGGTAAGAATTTTTCCGAGGAGGTGTTATTGGATGGGGATGTTTTCCACTAATTTTTTTTTAACATAGGGTGGTTATCATATAACATTGATGTTTCTTCAGTAGGGGTTTTCCAGGACATGTTGGATCCTTGAGAGGTATCTCACAGGGAGTGTTTTCAGACCGCTCCTTATTCTATTCATGGTTTTTTTCACAACGATGAGAAAAATTTGAGATGAATCTAATGGAATGGTATTTATCTTCATAGTACATTACTTTGTGTGTTTTGGAGGTTAGAAATTTTTGATGTGAGTTTGGAGAGGTTCGAGTGATAAAGGCTAGAAGTGGGTGGATTATTCGCCATGTAATGAGGTTACATGACGTGAATATAGGGTTCAAATATTGTCTAGAAGGGATCACTACATGATAGGATTCATGGTCTAAAAAATAGAATAATTTGAGATGTGATGGATTATTTAGAAGAGGTGGACCTCGAGGTGTTTCACAGTGTGAAACAACATTACATTTCATGTAATCCCTAGACCCTATTTTTTTAAATCTTTTCGTTCAACCATTCATTATTTCATTCAGAAAATATTTATTTTTCCTCTCATTCTAGAGAAACACTAGTCTCCCTGAGGAGACATCCAATACCCACTCCTCCCTCCTTGGTCAATTGAATATAGTGGTTGTTTATAGGAGATATGTTATAGACCCATGTTAGTATTTCCACTCATTTTCATCTATTTTCTCTTGTTATCCCTGTAAATTCACTACTAAAATTATTATTTTCTTAGGATAATAATTTGAGTACTATTTTTATATTCCTTTGGTATAATATAGGTTGATCATCATTTATAGTGGTGCATTTGTCACTTGCGAGCTTCCTTCTTCACTAAGCGGTGCCCCGACGGATTAAAAACCTTATTTGAGTTTCGTTTTCTACACTGTTTCTCATTAATTATGTATCAAGTGTGAGGGATCTACTTTTTTTTAGTTCAGATCACAATTGTTCCACCATAAGTAATGATAAAGAATTTTAAAATTGAATTTAAAAGAGAAGTGGGTTGTGTTTGAATGATGTTTACAGCCTTGATCTTGTTTAGGATGTTGTGATTTCATGGGCTAAAGACCTCAAACAAATTCATAGTGGTTCATGGTCCTCTATTGTGTAATAAATAATTTTCATGATTTTCAATTCTTTTGAAACACATTAAAATGTAAATTTGTTAATTACATACATCTGGCTAAAAAGTGGATGCCCCTGGATCATACAGTTTCTATAAGGCCCCATACAAAAACATTACATAATCTTGAATTTTGTTAATAATTCACATAGATGATATTTTTAGGATTATATATTTAGAGAATTAATTCATAACATATACATACAAACTTCAATATTACAATTATACACTTCTACTCACTATTAATTTTTTTCATAAAAAACATTTCAAAATTGAAACTTTTCTAGTTCTATGTTTTAGACATCAAGAATTTTCCTTAATCCCATCATTTACCATATTAAACATTAATTTCTATTCAAAACCTTTCAAAACATGGGATTAGCATAAAAATCTTTTTAAGTGATACATAAATAATGAAACCCATGATTTTTCTAAAAAAACATCTAAACCATAAATACTTTATCATTATGTAATACTCTTCACCTCAATGAAGTATCAAAAACACTTCACTGAATATATGCCCATTGCAAAATCTTTTTGCAACTAAAATATTAACATAAATCTCATAGAAAATAATGTATATCATATAAATGTAACATGTGATATAAACATACATAAATGGATTAACCATACGGTCGACTTCCACACATATCACTAAATGGAATTACCATACAACCGACTTCCATAACAAATGCATTGGAGGTTATAACCTAACCACCCATCCATGGTTTATCATGGAAAAAATTCCATTTGGTTTATCATGTAACCACCCATCATTGATTTATCACATAACCACCTGTCAAATGTCTACATACCATTTCATAATCATAACACATAAAATATTCAAAATATTAACATTTCAGAAATAATGTTTCATTTGATGTCACATGATAAAATTTTAAGATTTTGAAATAATCTATCCATTTCAAAAACCATTTTCAATACCAAAACACACTAAAATTTAATAATGGATTTCTTTTCCTTTTAAAAACACTATGCCTTATAGAGGAATCCAAATACCAAATAACAATTATGGATGTAGGGAGGTAATTGTCTCCAAATATGGTAAAAATATTCCTTTTGATGTTTAGTAAAACTCCTTGCAGAAAAAATATTCCCATTGAATGAAAGTAATATTCAAAGTATTTTATAATACAATGCATAAAATAAAGTCATGTAAAAATAAAAATATGCCTCAATGAATGAAGATTGAGATGAAGACCCTTACCTCATGTCTAATTTGACTCGTTCATTCATTAATTTCCTGGATAATTAACATAAGTTAATTTATACTTTATTCAGAACATTTTTCATTTTTCTTAATCCTTTTATATCACTTATTACCACATTATAATAATTACTTAATTATTTTAGTTATTATGGATCGTTTTGTCAATATTGTGTACTTTAGTCGATAATGATCTTCTTGTAATTACAATTTTTCCATGTTGTCAAAAGACTATTATCTAGAGAATATTATTCATATATATATATAATATATATCCAGTATATATGTATTTATAATATTCCATAACATTTGGAGATAATAAATTAAATGCACCGTTCATGGAGACGGTAAGTCATACGTAAGCGTGAATGCTACTTTCATTTATTTTTCATATTTAACAAAATGAAAACATAATGAAACATAGGTATATTATAATTCCATTATAATATCATATTTTATATATGTTACATACTTTCATTAATTCCATCCTTTTTACATTCCATGTATGTGATGAACGAGTCCAATCACTTTGAGTGTGCGGTAGTCTGCGCTTCCTCAAATGAAATTATTGTGTTTAAACATCATAAAAAGAATAAAGGTATTTTTTAAATAAAAATTACAGAAGAATAAAGAAAATATATACATAAAATATATCATATAAATACATTGCCATCAAAATTGGAACCATGAGAGTCGGTGGGAGATAATTGAACAATCATCCTTTCATGAGACATTAGTTCAGAGTCCACATAACCATTATTGCTAAATCAATTAGGTTTGAGATGTGTGTAAGTGTTGATAAAATAATTCTCATAACCACATCCTAGTTTATTGAGGATACTGTTTTTGTTATAGAATCATAGAATAAGAATATAATATGGAGTAAAGAACTAGAATATTGGATAGTAACTTCTGAGAAGACACTGCTTCTTAAAACATGTAACTCCCTTTGATTTAAGCCAACACACATTCTTGAATTACCTTATGCCTAAGGTTAGACTTCTAATATGAAGATATGGATTTTTGGATCTTATTGTATCAGATTTCGGATGAGCCAAGGGGATTGATAGGTGTGAGTCAGTGGATAGAAGTGGTGTCCTTTTATAAGAGAGAGGATGGGTAATTTAGGAATGTCTTAAAAGATTATTTTATTATAAACTGAATTTATATGTTACAGAGGTCCACAAATTATTTAATTCAAATATAATATGGCAATTTTTCAAAATTCTCTCATCCAATATGTTTTATACTTGTTTTGTTTTCAAATATAAACTTATCATTTAGCTTTAACCCTTAGTTAACTAATTTAACTATTACCATGTCTTCTTGTATATTCATTCAACATGGTTAATATAGTTAACATAAAATGCCAATAGAACCTAAAGTGGTTCATTAATGAAATTTACAACATTATCTAAGAAAATTATCATAATATTAGATTTTTAGGACTATTATATCATTTAATGAAATAATATTTTTCTAGAAACTTATTTAGGTTAATATTTATACGATTCATATCATGTCTTTTTTAAAAATCCATAACAACTTTATTGCTTCTATAAAATATCACAAATTAATATATTACAAGTAAATATCATCCCTAGAAATCGTGTATGGAATAAAAACTTCCAATATAAATTTATTTTAATATATATAATCTCAATTTTTTAAATCATTCATTAAAAATGTAATCAGTACATCATTATTCTGTCATACAAAATTTTTTATTACCAATAATTTTAAATAAAATAAAATTAAATAGAAAATATTTTTTGATTTATAATTATTATTTATAGTCAAAAATATAACTTACATAAATCCATATAAAATTGTTTTAGTGAAATATACATGTTTAGGTTATATTTCCTTTAACATTAAATTAAAAGAAATTAAATGTCATTTCCACAATCAAGTGGCTCCATGGGGTCCTAAAATCGACCCAAAGGGGACCATACTCAGAAATATCTCATCTAATAGGTTTAAGAAAAGTGTTTGGGTAATTTAATATTAATATAATATTATTTTTTACTCTTATCTACTAGATTTACCCTTTAACCATAGTAAATAAAATATTTGTTGAAGTTATTATTCATAATGAATATAAATAAAAGATGCCCATTTACACAATTTGGACCACATAATTCCACACATGGAATAAATTTTTCCTAATTCAAATCATAGAAGTTGTATCATTTAGTTTAAAAATAATTCCCCTTTTCAAAGCTAAAAAACGTGTTTTTAAGAAGTTAAAACTACTAATAGATTGACAATCATTTATGATCAATTCCAATGTAAAATTAATTTCTATGGCCAATATTGGATTAAATGATAAAATTATAATCCATTTAGACTTAAAAAAAATAAAAATACAATCTAACTAGATAAATTAATTATATTAAAAGGCAGTTATGAATTAAAATGCACTATTTTTCGCTATTAATTAAAAAATTGGACAGTAGGATAAAAATAAGAAAATATGATCCAAATTATATTTTTATGTTTCTATTCTACATTATAACGATTTTTTTCAAATAAAACATATAAAGGTGTCAAAATAGATTTAAAAAGTTTTCTCTATCATAAGGCGGTAAAACTGCATTTTAAGAAAAATACTACTTTTATGTAAAGAAATGAATTTCTCCTTATATCATATCTATAAAACATATGACATGAATTTAAAAAATTACATTATATATATATAATATATTTTTATTTAAATAAAAATGCATAAATATTGATATTCAAACAAAATTATTCTCTATTAAAAAGGTTTTCTTATAAAGACATCATTACATTCAATTGGTTTTTATTACAATTTTAAATAAATTTGGTAATCAATGAATCATCATTTAATCAATTTTAAACCATATTTCAAAATTTAGTTGATACTATTAATTCCCACCTTTCCATATGCTAGGCATTAACTACCATTTAATATAATGACAATATTATTGTATTGTTTTTCAGTATAACTCAATATTGTGTGCAACATAAGATTCTGGGGAAGCATGTTATTTCATTTCTATTATGCTATTAGAAAAAGAATACCCTTTAACATAAAATAAATACATTATTCATAAGTATTAATAGAAATAAAAACTTATTATTCTATTATTACCTAGGTCATTCAATCCTTCCCTATTTTGGAAATTTCATCATCGTAATTATAAAATTGGGCCTGGAAACATCATTTAAAATTCCACATCTGAAAAAGAGTGAATAAAAATATCACATTAAAAGAATTAAAGAAAAGTAAAAAAGTTATCCCATAATATCCCAATAATAATTCCATGTAATAAAAAATGGATAAGGAAAGAGGAAACTAACAATCATGTTTTTGGGGACAGTGATAGAAAACATGATTAAGAAAAAGTTAACCATATGAAAAAAATGTGATATGGTAAATGGTTTTTAATTACCCAGTAGGAAAAGTGAATATAAAACGTTTTTTTAAGTTCCCTTTGGTAAATTTAGGGAATTTATATTTTATATTCACTATGAACATAAATAAATATTCATACATTTGAAGTATAGTTTCATCCATTAAAATGTTTCTACCAAAAATTCATTTTTCTCCAAAAGATGAGTATTCAAGATGACTTGGTCACACGTGAAGATCAGGAATCAACATATAGATAAAAAATGATACAATATTATGAACCATATATTTACCCTATCTTTATACCTTAATCAAATCCAAAATGGTTATTACAAGATCAGATAATCCCCAAAAATAATAATATTTTACAAAAATAAATACTAATCTTAATTCAAAAAATTGAAGAAAAAAACCCAAATCTCAACATAAACTATTCAATACACATTTTCTCATTAAATTATTCAAAATAATACAAATTATTTTTTGAAAACCAATATTTAGAAGGATTTGATCACACAACATTCCAAAAAAAATTATAACATTTATCTCCAAATAACATCGGCTACTCTTAAAGTGTCAAACTAAAGAAGATATTAACATAATCACATATTCTCTCTGATAGGTTAATCATTTCCATAAATTACACAAAAAGACATATTTCCAAAATAAAACATAGATTCTTCCAAGTAAAAATTCCATCATTACTCCTAAATGGAAATCCCAAAGTATTTTATTTTCCTTAGGCATATAGTATTACCAAAATAGAAAACATCTTTCCAAATAAACTTTATCACTAAATCACAAAACCATTTTCCTATACTAAAGATACCATTTTATATAAAAGAATATCCCAAATAAACTTATTCTTGATCAATAAGTACTTTTAACTACAAATAATAAGTCATTTTAACCAGGGATGTCACTTAGGTCAGTGGTAGGTGATGCACCATTATCTCTCATTAGTTATGAGTTAGATTCCCATGGCCTCGCCAGACGCGATGAATTTTCAACCATACAGAAGATTTTCCTTTTCCTAAAACCATAAAATTCTTATAACATAATCTAAAATAAGATAATTTCTTCAAAAATAATCATAACCTATTTTATCCTCAAATTTTATCAAATACCAATAATTTTTCATCCCAATATTTAATAACCATTTATCACCTCAAAAATAAAATATCATATAAACCCATAATGTTATACATTATGTCCAAAAAATAAAAGATAATTCTTTCTTGAATAATATTTTCACATTTCAAACTTCAGGACTATACATACTACATAATGTCTTGTAATGTAATCCCATCATCAAAAGAGATTTAATATTTTTAAGCATTTAATCATCCTAAAATATGTTATAACATTTAAATCCCTTTTATGTAGAATTATTACACATTCAATGTTGTTCATGTTCTATTAACGATTAATTTTATATATATTCTATATTAATTCATTTCAACAAACAAAATCATGAATGATATCCTATTATTTAATAATTTCAAAACACTTTCTTCGAATTAATCCATATATTTCGTTGGTCATTGTGAGTTTCCTCATCCTCAATTGCAACGGTATTATGTATTAGTAAACATATATTTTTATGGTCTTAATGATCCCATTACTGAACCTTATTTGTAGGAAATCTATTTTGGAAATGACAATGCACAACAAATTTAAAACATTCAATTGATACCTTAGAATGAACATCATTCCTTTTCCAGGTGTCAACTGGAGGCTTCCTTTTTCAATGGCAGGTTCATGCTTTATGACCATCAAAATCACATCTATATAATCTTACCACCCCTTTGAACCATATTACTATGTTTTTCATTCCACATCATTAACACAATGGTTTTTTAATATAATTACCATTAAGATTATTGAATGAATTTCCATACAGATTTGTCTCTCACATATATGATTCCTTAAAGAAATCACCAATGTTCAGGTGGTCAATCATGACTTCGAATAGATGGTTGAGAATAACCACAAGATTTCTAATTTTAGGTCTCATTTCATTTGGTTTCTTATTAATAAAACCATTTAATTTTTCTTCGCATCCATGGTTACTTTGGTGCCTTCTAGATCAGGACATTTACAAAAACAAAAAATGTAGGTGTTATTATATCCTAAAATTTAACATATAATATCTAATGATGAGGTTAAAAAATATTATATACTTATTGATATTATCTTAAATATAATTAATTTTACTAAAATAACTATGAATATTTTTAATATGATAACCATTATGGTTCTGTCGCTTATTCTTAAATAACACCCTAACCACTAAAGATATGTAAATCGACCTATGATACCAACTATAAGGCCCCAACCGTAAACATAACAAAATTTTGAATTAAGTTAAAAATTCACATTGAGGATATTTTTTGGTTTAGAGCTATATATAATTCGGTCATAACTTATACAGAACAACATGAATATTACATGTAGACACTTATACTCACTATCATTTTTTTTTCATAAAAAAAAAATCATAGAAAAAGAAACATTTCTAGCTACAAGTTATAGAGAACATGAATATTTTTTGATCCCATCCTTGAACCCTATTCTTACATAAGTTTTGTGAAAAATATTTCATAAATTTGGATGAGGATAAAAATACTAGTAAGGGATACATAAAGAATGAGAACTATTAGTTTTTCAAAAAAACATGTAAAAAATGAATAAATTATCATAAATTAATACTTTTCAGTTTAATGAAGTAGAAAATCAAGTTCTCTGAATATATGAACATTTCATAAACATTTTTTTACCAAAATATTACCATAATGTCAAAAGAAAACAATGTATATAATATATTTGTATCCTAGGACATAAACATATAGACGACTTCTACATGTATCAATAAATAGAATGTAATGGACTGAACCTCTCTGGACCATTACATTGTTGAATTGTGGTGTTGGAGGTGTTCCAGAACGTCAATGTGACTTATCCCCAACACATGGCCGAATTTCCAGTTCTGTGAACAGTGTTTCCAGAACGGTAACCGTCTAATAGTGACCTTCTAACAGTGGACTTGAACAGTGTTTCCAGAACGGTAACCTTCTAACAATGACCTTCTAACAGTAGACTTGAATAGTGTTTCCAGAATAGTGAGGTCTAACAGTGACCTTTTCTTTCCTTTTCCAAATTTTGAATATGTGAATAGTGTTTCCAGCTTCCTACAGTTTCACCCCTTTGACTTTTACATTGACGTAAAATTCATTTAAATCCTTATATTAAGGACTCTTAAGGCTGATTCAAATTCCATAAATCCTATATTAATTATTCCACTGGCTCTAGATGTTTTACTTTGTCAAACCGCGTGGGTTAATGCAATCCTATTTTAATGGGGAATTAAACGTATCTTAAACTGTCGCTCCATTAAATCTTCAGAAAGGGATGAGATATCATTCTCCCTTGTTCTTCCTCTTTGTTATAAACTATGAGAATCTAGAACCTTTAAATATTTCACGTAGGAGTTGAAAAATCAAACTTTACTCCTAGGATTGGTTCTGCTCTGTTTTGATGCAACTGAGCTGTATCGATCAATCTTCCATATAAGGTATGTTGTATCATCATTCTTTTGGGGTTAATCTTCTCCTGTTCTCCTTTATATTTTATTACATGAAATCTCCATGCTTGTAATGGGGTTTTCATGGGGTTTGGTTGGTGCTGTCGTAATGTAGCATCTTTGGGTGGATGCAGTTGTCGTGAGAGGAGGATGGAGACCCATTGTGTGGATAAAGAACGTCACGAATTGTTGAGGTAGGGGATTCGTGGATTCTCTAATTGTATATGTGAAATCATAGAATTAGAATGATTTAGCCCTTTGTATTATAATGAAATTGACCCAATTAAATACTTGAACCAGATTAAAATAATTGGTAGATCACATGTTGTTGCTTTGTACCATGATAACGGTTTGCCTCATGTTTTTCTAGATAGATTGATATCTATGATTTCATTGATAATTTTTTCGTTCTTCATGGAAATTGATTATGAACTTAAAGCCGGAATTAATTGTTAAATAATTGGATAAAGATAAAGAGGCTTGTAAATGAATCTGGTTGATGTCGTTGTTTTAGTTGTTCTAATTTGATGTTAATCAATTTAGGGAAGTAAGAATGGTTTTTTAATTTTGATAGATTACTGATTAGGTATCTCTTAATTGGAACCTACGAATAAAATATCTGTTAATTCAATAGGGATTAAAAAAACAGATTGTGTGAGAATTTCTTAAAGGGTTTTGAGTTCCCTCTTGATTGTTAAGGGGTCAAGAGCCCATTGATGTGATGTTGTGATTTCTTTCTACTTGTGCTGTGATGTGATCCTGGATGGCTGTTGTGATATGTGGAGGCATGGGGACTTGTGTTTGTGGTAGTGGATGATGCCTAGGGTGGTGAGATGCATTAGCTTATGCATGTGGGTATCGGGGAGGACACCAAGGATGATGGTATGGGATGGATGTGATGGCTGGATGTTGGTGATTTTGTTCGGTTGTTTATCTTATTTCATTTTCCCCCACTAATCAAGGTAGTTGGTCTTGCTTACCCTCCTTCCAAAGGAGGCAATAAAATGTGGGGTATTCCATGTGCTTTCTGTGTTTATCCTCTCAAGGGAGAATGGTTCTATTATCTTTCTATAGGTGGTAAAGACTCGACAGGTACAATATCTACTCACCGTGTTGAGCCCCCTTTGTGTTTGGTATCATAGGATTCCATTCTAGAATGCCTGGGAATATGGGAAATTAATTATGTAATGAAATTTTGATTAAATGGTGATAATCCACGTGGATAGAGATACTATAATTTAAAGGTGATGTGAATCTTAAAAGAAGAAGTTGATTTTGAATGTAATGCCAATTCAGTTTAATGTGGAATTTTTCATCATTAATTAATGTTTAAATAATTAATTAACGTACAGTGGAACTGATAAAATGAGAATGAAGTAATCTAATAAAGATCTTCAAAAGTTTTTGTTCTTATAGGATACATAGTCTTAGAAGTAGCAGCCTGGAGTCTAAGAGACGTTAGCTGTAGTTGTATCTAAGACTAGGTAATACACATAGTGTGGATGTGACTTATATATATATTTTGTACTTTTTGTGTTTCTATAAGCTACTCCACCCTATCGGTAAGGGAAAATGACACCCCAGGTATTCCGAGCCCCGGGGGGTTGTTTTCCTCAATATTCTGGGGGAAGGACAAATAGCTGACTACCCCCTTTGGCACCGCTCTCTTCTCTTGGTAGATACATGTGACAGCAAGCACAACAGTTTGTTTCCATGTATATGTGTGTAGAGGGATGTAATGTCTTGTGGTTATTTCACACACATATATTCTAGATATAGTATCATATAGACTACTATAGGTGTAACGTGTATAGGTTGTGATGGCTTGAGGATCCCTGCTCGGTGTATGGGATGTAATGGATTTAGGTATAACCCTCGATGTATGATACACATTATACGGGCTGTGGTGTCTCCCAGAACTTACCTGGTTACTTTTGGTTGTGAGGATGGTGTGGGGATTCGCCCTAGTGTTTGTGGGCAAGCCTTTGTGGTGCACGAGGTGCAGATTGTGGAGCATAGCCCATGTGTCTGCGAGCATGCCTTTGGAGAGAGATGCACAGGATGTATATCGTTGGGGAAAAGTAGAAAACCAGTGGGGAAGTAGTAGCAGGGTACCCTTGATGTTCTTTAATATATGATATATTCTTGTATACGTTACGTTGTGAGAGTAGCCATAGTGAGGTTAGGAACTTAGTATACCTGTTTAGGTGAAGAGTTAGTTTCACTTGTTGTTCACTGAGATTTAGCATGCTTTCTTTACTTTTTCATGAAAGGATTTGGGAGGATCCCTTCTGAGTATGTTGTTATACTCACCCTATGTATATATAATTTTTTTTTCAGGTCACTTGGATCAGGTTGTAGATCAATATGTTTACTACAGGTTGTGGTTGGAGGAGCTATTCGGGCTTGTGGTCACTGCCGTTTTACTTTTTTTTGGGTACTTTAAATTTCCCTTTCAGGTGTAGTAATTTTGAATGAAATTTAATATATGTAATTGGGTTTCTTTTATATTTCAGTTCTGAGATGGAGTTGATTGGTGTCTATCTTATCTCTCTCTTCCGCATGTGTTCTCTTTGAGGGTAATGCCTCCCATTTGTGTGTTTACTTTACCCTCGGTGCTAGTCGCCAACCCGGGGCCTACTGGAGGCGGGACTCAGGGGGTCATTATCTTCTTTCTCACATTGCCTGCCTAGGAGGGGTACACTTTGTTGGGAGGGGGTCGTGACAGAGTGGTATCAGAGGCCAGGTTGAGGGACTGGATGGAGTTTGGAGTTAGGCACACGTGACGTTGCATGGGTTGGTAGGGAAATAGTGTCATTCATGTTTAGCAAGTTAGGTAAACACTGGAGACCGACTGAGACATAGGAATTTAGGTCCCCCTATAATCTGACGTATGGACCTTTAAGTTTACAATGGCTACTAAACAAAGTGATACTAGTTGCAGGGTAGAAACTTAGGAAAGGATCATGCATCATTGTTCCTTGTGCCTGTGTTTGAATGGGTAGACCTTTGGATAAGTTAACCTAAAATTAATGAAACAAAAAAATTAATTAATTAATGTTGAGTCTTCCATATTCCAGGCTTAGGAGCTCTAACAGTTGTTATTTTACAGGTATGGCTCCAGGTCGAAGTCCTCGTCAGGGTTGCACAGAAGATGCCCAATAAGCTGTTCCAGCAGATCACTTCCGGGTAGTGGTTGATGATGATGACACTTGGAGGAAGACACTTAGGGAGTTTCAGTGCTAGAGTATAAAGAAGTATGAGGGATCCATTTCGGATGCAGTCATAGAAGACTGGTTGGAGGAGGTCGAGATAGGATTCAGTTCGATTCGTGCTGGGAAGGAACACTGGGTGTCCTTGGTTGTGAGGAAGATGTGTGGAGCAGTGAGGTAGTAGGGATTCTTGTACCTCAAGGATCGTGAGGAGTCAGTAATCTCATGTGAGGAGTTTCGAGACAGGTTTAGAGATGAGTTTCTTTCTTTGACTGCAAAGGCGTCCAGTCGCCAGGAGATTCTTACCCTTCGACAGGGGAGCTCCAGTGTTCGAGAGTTTTTAATCCGTTTCAGGAACCATATATTATATGCTTCAGACCTGTTACATGATGAGGAGGCAAGGGAGAGGGATTTCGAGGAGGCTTTTCATCTAGAGATCCAGTTCCAGGTCACCCCATTTATGCTAAATACATATCTTGGGGTGCTAGCGAGGGAAGATGTTGTTGAGAGTAAATTAACTAGGATAGGATCGTCACAAGAGGGGAATCATCATGATTCCTCAAGAAGAAAAGCTATGGTCCTAGGATCCTGGTTTTCAGGGCAGAAGAGTTTTCGTTCACTTGGGGGTAGGTCCCAGCCCTTCCCATCTCATTTATCTGAAGGCAGCTACTATCAGGCATATGACAAGGGACTATGTGCTTGTTTTTCTTGTAGTGGTCATAGTCATCAGCAGTGGGAGTGCCTGACTATTCAGAGCAGTCATTGTGCACTGGGAGATCCGTTCCAGGTTCCTCCGTTGAGGCAGTTCCAGCCGAGGAAGCAGTAGCAGGTTGCATCAAAATTAGATCACCAGAAGGTAGATGGAGTAGGCAGAGGACAGCCCCATGACACTCCTCGTCCGTAGAGAGCAGAGTGCGACCATGGTGGTGGACTTCATCAGGGTCAGAGAGGTCGTGGAGGAGGTTGTGGTCAACTTGATGCTCTAACATTGCCAGCCACAAGTGAGCCAGATGTCGTTTGAGGTACCATTTGCTTGTTTTCTACCATGGTGTATGAGTTGTTTGATTCAAGAGCAACACACTCCTTCATATCAACTACCCTTTTCCATGATTTGGGACTTGAGGTAGAGAGGCTTCTAGTGCCCTTGGCGTTGACTATTACATTTGGTGGTCGAGCCAACTTGTTTGAAGTATTTAGAGACTGTAAGCTAGTGTTGGGGAAACACCACTCTTGGGGAGATTTCTTATGTTTACGAATACAACCTTATGATGTCATCCTCGACATGGATTGGTTGTATTAGGTGAAGGCTATTGTGGATTTCTATAGGAAGAAGTCCATTTTCTTTGATGCAGATGGAGAGAAAGTGGTGTTTGTTGGTGAGCGAGATCCTCAGATGAATCATAGACAAGTTTAATCCTTATCATCCATGATGGCTATGATGATGTTGAGTTCTTTTAAGGTATAGTAGTTGGAATTTCCTAGGGTTGTAGAAGAGTACCATGACGTCTTTCCAGAAGATGTTGTACCCTTACACCCTCGACGAGAGATTGAGTTTGGGATCGAGCTATAGCCAGGAGTGTCACCTATCTCTATGTCTCCATATGGGATGGAACCTTCTGAGTTACGAGAGCTACGTATTCATATTGATGGTCTGTTGGAGTGCAGTTTTGTTCGGCCAAGTTTGTCACCGTGGGGTGCACATGTTTTGTTTGTGAAAAAGGCTAACAACAGTTTGCGGTTGTGCATCGATTATCATTGATTAAAAAAAGTGACAATAGAGAACCTTTTTCCTTGAACGTGGATTAATGACTTATTCGATCAACTGATGGGTGAAAGTTGGTTCTCAAAGATCGACTTGCGGTCAGGATATCATCAGACGCGTGTAAAGGATAAGAATATCCCGAAGACTACTTTCAGTTGTCATCATGGGCATTATGAGTTTGTTGTAATGCCATTCGGTGTGAAAAGTTCTCCAGCTATTTTCATGGGGTTGATGAATTTTGTGTTCCATGAATTCTTGGACAAGTTTTTTGTGGTTTTCATCGATGACATCCTTGTGTACTCCACATTTGAAGTGGTGCATGCAGAGTATCTACGAGCTGTTTTGGGAGTTCTTCGCCAACATTAGTTGTTTGGGAAGTTGTTGAAGTGTGAGTTTTGGGCTCGAGAAGTTCGTTTCATGGGGCATGTTGTGTCCCAATAGGGAGTAGCTGTGGATCCGTCGAAGATAGAAGTAGTGCTGTCTTCAGAAGCCCCCAAGACCATGTCAGAGGTGCGATGTTTTGTTGGTCTTGCAGGATATTATAGGGGGTTTGTAGCCAATTTCTCCTGAGTTTCAACTCCTCTGATAGCTTTCACCAGGATGAATCAAGCGTTCATATGGGCTGATCAGTGTCAGGAAGATTTCAAATATCTAAAGGAGAAGTTGGTAAGTGCTCAAGTTCTTTTTCTTCCAGCAGAGGTAGTCCAGTTTGATGTTTTCTATGATGCTTCACATCTGGGGCTAGGATGTGTTCTCATGAAGCAGAGGTCAGTTTTTTCTTATGGGTCTCGGTAGTTTCATCCCCATGAACGCAACTATGCCACCCATGATCTTGAGTTCGAAGTTGTGGTTTTTTCTCTGAAGTTGTGGAGACATTACCTCATTGGTGTGAACTTTGTGGTTTTCACCGATCATAAGAGTTTGAGGTATGTTTTCTCCCAACATGAATTGAACTTATGACAGTGTCAGTGGATGGAGTTCTTGTAGGAATATGACTTTGAAATATCGTATACACCTAGAAAAGTGAATTTTGTAGCTGATGCACTGAGCCGAAAGTCACATAATGACGCTGGGCGGGAATATGGTGATTCCTGGAGATTAATGGAGGAACTGTCAGGTTTTCATCTTGATATGGAAGAGGTTGGAGGTAGAGGTTGTCTTTTCAAGATGACGGTGCATTCATCCCTAATGTAGAAGGTGGAAGAGTCCCAGTTGGGTGATCCAGAAGTGGATGTTTGGAGAAAAATATTTGTTTATGGTGACGCCCATGATGGTTGGTCGGATTATGAACAACACCGAGTGTTGTATCATTTAACAATTTTTGTTCCCTTGGCGATGAGAGAGATGGTTCTATGAGAGTACCATAGTTCTACCTTGGTAGTACATCTTGGTGTGACAAATATGTATCGATTTTTGAGATGCCAGTTTTGGTGGCCTGGGCTGAAGCATGCGGTTGCATAGTGTGTGTCTCGATGTTTAGTCTTATAGAAGGTGAAGGCTGAAGACCGTGTTCCTGGTGGTATTTGATAGCAATTATAGATTCCTCAGTGGGAGGGGGAGGACATCTCAATGGACTTTGTTACAGGTTTACCTCGAGCACCGGTAGGACATGATGCTATATGGGTGGTAGTGGATCGTTTAAAATAATCGGCCCACTTCATAGCGATCAAGGAGTAGAGCTCAATGGAAGTTTTGTTGAGGCGGTATCTGGAGGTGGTGGTGAGACTTCATGGAGTCCCTAAGATGATTATTTCATATCGAGATCCACATTTTACCTCCAGGGTGTGGAGGGGTCTGCAACATGCTTTTGGTTCTCAGCTATGCCTTAGCACTGCTTTTCATCCTCAAACAGATGGTCAAATAGAGCGAACCATCTAGACCCCTGAAGACATGTTGCGCTCTTGTGTTCTTGACTTTGGAGGTTCAAGGATGAGGCACCTACCCTTGGTGTAGTTTTATTACAAAATATTTTTCAATCCATCATTGGTATGGCGCCATTTGAAGCCATGTATGGTCAGCCTTGCCATTCTCCATTGTGTTGGACTGGGGTCGGAGAGTCAGCAATCCTAAGACCGGAACTAGTGCAGAATACAACAAAGATGATTCAGGTGATTCAGGAGAGGATGAAGACAGCACAAGATCATCAGAAATCATATGCTAATCAAAGAAGGAGACCCTTAGAGTGTAATGTTGGGGATCATGTGTTTCTGAAGGTGACTCCCCGTCGTGGGCAGTAAAGGTTTGGTCGTGGACATTAGCTTTCTCCCTGGTTTGTTGGGTCTATCAAGGTGTTAGCTCATTTTGGATCTATGGAGTATCGAGTAGCACATCCCCCTCAGATGAGTCAGACACATGATGTTATACATGTATCACAGCTCCGTCATTATCTTCATGATGAATCTCATGTTATCGATTGGGGAGAGATCGATATTGATAATTATGCAACCTTCGAGGAGCGACCTGTGGAGATCCAAGACCGCAAGGAGAAGGTGTTTCATGGGAATTCTATTACGTTGATTTTTGTCTTGTGGTTACACGGTGGAATGGAGGAGAGTACATGGGAACGTGAGTCACAGATGCATGTCCAGTACCCAGAGCTATTTTAAGTTGTTGTGCTGAGTTTTATTTATGTACCGTTGATGCGATGTTATGATTGAATTGTTTGGATATTAATTGTTTGTTCCCATACTCTCGGATGTCGTAATTTTTTTCCAGCTTTCGAACAACTCATGGTTGTTTTCCCTTGAGAGGTATCTTATAGGGTGGTTGTTTTTACCCCTCATTTCTTCTGGGTTGGTTTTTAATTCTTGAGGATGAGAATGTTTTGAGAGGTATCTAATGTAATGGACCGGACCTCTCTGGTCCATTAAATTGATGAATTTTGGTGTTGTAGATGCTCCAGAAGGTCAAGGTGACTTATCCCCAACACTTTGCCGAATTTCCAGTTCTGCGAATAGTGTTTCTAGAACGGTAACCATCTAACAGTAACCTTCTAACATAAGACTTGAACAATGTTTCCAGAACGGTAACCTTCTAATAGTGAGCTTCTAACGGTGTACTTGAACATTGTTTCCAGAACGGTAACCTTCTAACATTGACCTTCTAACAGTATACATGAACAGTGTTTCCAGAACGGTGAGGTCTAACAGTGACCTTTTCATTCCTTTTCCAAATTTTGAGTACGTGAACAGTGTTTCCAGCTTCCTACAGTTTCGCTCCTTTGACGTTTCCTTTGACGTAAAATATATTTAAAGATTTATTTTAAGGACTCTTAAGGCCGATTCAAATTCCATAAATCCTATATTAATTATTCCTATGGATCGGGATGTTTTACTTTGTCAAGCCTCGTGGGTTAATGCGATTCCCTTTTAATGGGGAATTAAACATATCTAAAACTGGCGCTCCATTAAATCATCAAAAAGGGATGAGATATCATTCTCCCTTGTTCATCCTCATTTTTATCAGCTATGAGATTCTATAACCTTTAAATCCTTCATGTAGGATTTGCACAATAAAACATTACTCCTAGGATTGGTTCTGATCCATTTTGATGCAACCGAGATGTATCGATCAATCTTTCATATAAGGTATATTGTATCACCATTATTTTGTGGTTAATATTCTCCTGTTATCCTTTCTATATTATAGCATGTAATATCCATGCTTATAATGGGTTTTTCATGGGGTTTGGATGGTTCTACCATACAATGGAATCTTTGAGTGGATGTAGTTGTCGCGAGAGGATGATTGGGACCCGTTGTGTGGATAAAGAACGTCATGAATTATTGAGGTAGTGGATTCGTGGCTTCTCTAATTGTATATGTGAAATAGTATATTTATCATGATTTATGCCTTTGTATGACAATGAAATTGACCTAATTAAATACTTGAACCGGATTAAAATAATTGGTTGATCACCTGTTGTTTCTGTGTGCCGCAATAACAGTTTGCCTCATGTTTTTCTAGATAGAGTGATATCTATGATTTCTTTTATTAGTTGTTCGTTCTTGATGGAAATTGATAATGAACGTAAATCCAAAATTAAATGCTAATTAATTGGATAAAGATAAAGAGTCATGTAAATGAATCTGGATGATGTCATAGTTGTAGTTTTTATAATTTGATGTTAATCAATTTAGGGAAGTAAGCATGGTTGTTTAATTGTGATAGCATACTAATTAGATCTCTTATAATTGGAACATACGAATAACAAATATGCTAATTCAATCTGGATTAAAAAAACAGATTGTGTGAGAGTTTCATAAAGGTTTCTGAGTTACCCTATAGATTGTTAAAGGGTCAAGATCCCATTGATTTGATGTTGTGTTCTCTTGCTTCTTGTGCTGTGATGTGAGCCCGGATGGCTGTTGTGATATGTGGAGGCATGGGGACTTGTGGTTGTGGTAGTGGATGATGCCTAAGGTGGCGAGATGCATCAGCTTCTGCATGTGGGTGTCAGGGAGGACACCAAGGACGATGGTATGGGATGGATGTGATGGCTGGATGTTGGTGATTTTGTTTGGTTGTTTATCTTCATTACATTTCCCCACTGCTCAAGGCAACTGGTCTTGTTTACCCTCCATCCAAAGGAGGCGAAGACACATGGGTAATTCCACGTTCTTTTCGTGTTTATCCTCTCAAGGGAGAATGGTTTTACGCTCTTGATATAGGCGGAAAGGACTCAACGAGTAGTATATCTACTCACAATGTTGAGCCCCCTTTGTGTTTAGTAGCATATGATGCCTTTCTAGAATACCTGGGAATATGGGAATGTAATTCTGTAATGAAAGTTTGATTAATTGGTGATAATCCACGAGGATGGAGATACTGTAATTTAAAGGTGATGTGAATCATAAAAGGAGTAGTTTATTTTAAATGTGATGCCAATTTAGTTTAATGTGGAATTATTCATGGTTAATTACTGTTTAAATAATTAATTAACATACAGTGGAACTGATAAAATGAGAATGGAGTAATCTAATAAATCTCTTCAAATGTTTGTGTGCTTATTGGATACCTAGTCTTAGAAGTAGCAGTCTGGAGTCTGAGAGACATTAGCTGCAGTTGTATCTAAGACTATATAATGCCCATAGTGTGGATGTGAGTTAAATATATATTCTATACTTTTTGTGTTTCTATAAGATACTTCACCCTGTCGGTAAGGGAAACTAACACCCTCGGGATTCTAAGCCCTGGGGGGTGTCTTCCCGAACATTCCGGTGGGTGGACGAATGGATGACTACCCCCTTTGGCCCCACTCTCTTCTATTGGTAGATATATGTTCCATCAAGAACAATAGTTATTTTCCCCGTATATGTGTGTAGAGGGCTATAATGTCTGTGGTTATTTCACACACATATATTCTGGATATAGTATCCTATAGACTACTATAGGTTTAACTTGTATGGGCTGTGATGCCTTGAGGATCTCTACTCAGTGTATGAGATATAATGGCTTGAGGTATAATACCATATGTATGATACACATTATGCGGGCTGTGGTGACTCCCAGAACATACCTGGTTACTTTTGGTTGTGAGGATGGTGTGGTGTTTTTCCTAGGTGTCTGCAGGCAAGCCTTTGTGGTGCACGAGGTTCAGATTGTAGAGCTTAGCCCAGGTGTCTGTGGGCAAGCCTATGGAGAGAGATGCACATGACGTATGTCATTGGGGAAAAGCAGCAAACCAGTGGGGAAGTAGTAGCAGGGTACCATTGATATTCGTTACTATATGCTATATTCTTATAATCGTTTCTTAGTGAGAGTAGCCATGGTGAGGTTGGGAACTTAGTATACCTGTTTAGGTGACGATTAAGTTTCACTTGTTGTTTACTGGGATTTAGCATGGTTTCATTACTTTTTCACGAGAGGCTTGGGGAGGATCCTATTGAGTATACTATTATACTCACCCTATGTATATATAAATCATTTTTCTGGTCACATAGAGTAGGTTGGGGATCAAGTTGGTTACTACTAACTTGTGGTTAGAGGAGCTGTTCGGGCTTGTGGTCGCTGCCGTTTTACTTTCTTTTGGGTACTTTTAGTTTTCCCTTTCAGTTGTTGTAATTTTTCATGATATTTCATATATGTACTTGACATTCTTTTATATTTCAGTTCTATGTTTGATTTGATCGGTGTATATCTTCTCTCTCTCTTCTGCATGTGTTCTCTTAGAGAGTAATACGTCCCATTAGAGTGTTTACTATACCCTCAGTGGTAGTCGCCAACCGGGGGCCTACTTGAGGCAGGACTCGGGGGTCATTATCTTCCTTATGACATTGCTAGCCCAGGAGGGGTACACTTTGTTGGGAGGGGTCACGACATTGAATATCCATAGAGATGACTTTTATACCCAGTTCATTGAATGTTATAACGTAAAAATCCATCCATGGTTTACCATGGAACCACCCATTATTTTTTCATGTAACCACCTGTCATTGGATCATAACGTAACAACCCATTATTTTTCCAAGTACCATTACCAAATCATAACACATAAAATATTGAAATTTTAAACATTTCAGTAATAACCATTAACTTGTAACTAAATGATATAATTTTATGATATTGAAATACTGAATACATTTAGAAAACCATTTTTAATACCAAAACTCCCAAAAATGGAATAAAATATTTCTTTTCCTTATATAAATTGAATGTCTTATAGGGTAAAATAAATATCATATAATAAATACGGTAGCAGAGATCCCATTTTCCCTGCATACATTAAAAATATTCATTTTTTTGTTTTGTAATACACTTCATATAAAAAATAATTCCCTTTGAATGAATGTAGAATTACATGGTTATTATTGTAAACAATATAAAACAATGTAGTGTATTAATAAAAATATTCCTCAATGAAAGAAGATTAAGACAAAGTCCCTTAACTCATTCCTGAATTAACTCTTTCATTATTCAATTTCCTGAATAATAAACATAATTTAATTTCTAATTTTTTCGTAATCTTTTTCAATTATTCACTCCTTTTATATCACTTATTTCCATGTTATAAAAATTAAATAATTAATTATGTTAATATCGTTCATTTTCATGAAATTGGGTACTTGAGTCGAAAATGATATTGTTATAATTAAAATTCATCAATGCTGTAAAAATTCCATTATATAAAGAATATTAATCATATATATATCATATATATCTAGTATATTTGAATTTATAATATTCCATAACATTTTTAGATAACAAATGAAATTCCCCCTTCATGGAGATAGTATGCCATATGTACGCATGAACGCTACTTTCATTTCTCTTTCATATTAATGGATTTAAAACATAATGATTCAAATGTATTTTATTATTCCATATTAATATAATAATTTATATATATTACATATTTTCATTAATTTCATCCTTTATACATACCATTTATTGAATGAACGAGTCATATCACTTTGAGAGGGCGGTAGTCCGAGATTCCTCAAAAGAAATTATCATGTTTACACATAACAAAATGCATAAAAGAATGTTTAAAAAATAAGTGTAGAATAAATAAAATTATAACATAATATATTTCATATAAATAAAAATCCATAATAATGGCTACCCCAAGAGTCGGTAGGAGATAATTGAACAATCACCAATTCGTGAGGCAGTAGTTCATCGTCCACTGAAATCGTATGTTATAAATACATTAGAGGGAGATGTCTGTAAGTGTATTTTGAATACATTTCATAATAAAATACTAGTATATTAAGGATACAAGAGTTGTTATGAAATAAAAGAAAAATAATTTAATAGAGAGTGATGAAGTCGAATATTTGGAAGGAACTTTAGAGAAGGCACTACATCATAAAACATGAAACTCCCTTTGATTTGAGAGAAAGGGCTTTCTTGAATTGACTTCTTTTTAAGGTAAGGATTCTAAGTGGAAGAGAGGGATGTTGGGAGCTTATTGGAGAGGATTTAGGATGAGCCAATGTGATTTAGTGTTATGAGTATGGGGTTAGAGGTGGAGGCCATTTATAAAAGGGAGGATGGGTACTTTAGTTATGTATTGAAATATTATTTTATTATAAACTTTATTTAGATTTTAAGAACGTCCAAAACTCTTTTTATTTGATGAAAAGATTAGAATTTTTCTAAATACTCACTACCAAATGGTTTTGGACAAGTTTTCATTTCAAATTTTACCTTATCATTTAGCTTAAACCCTAAGTTAACTAAGTTAATTGTTACAATGTATTCTTTTATATTCATATTATATGGTTAATAGAGTTACCATAAAATGAAAATATAACATAAAGTGGTTAATTGATGGAATTTAAAACATTATATATGTCATTTGGGATAATATTATAATTTTAGGACCACTCAATCATTTAGTAAAATAATATTTGTTATAAAAACTCATTTATCTCCATTTGTGTACTATTCAGGTCATGTTATTTTAAAATTCTATAAAAACATGATTCATTAAAAACAACATCGAAAATTAAATTATAAAAATTCATACTCATCCCTAAAATTCTTGTTTGACATAAAAAATATAAAAATAAATAAATATTATCATTTATAATCTCATTAATTAAAATTATTCATTAATAAGGTAATCACTACAATATCATTGTGTCATAAATATATTTATTAATTTGATGTCTAAGAAATAAAAATAAAATACCATAATGTAGGAAATCATTTTATATTTTTTTATAACTATTTATAGTCGAAATGATAACTTATATAACCCCATATATATTTTTTTACTAAAAGTTTCATGTTTAGGTTATATATTCCTCAATTTAAAATTAAAAGTAATTAAATTTCATTTTCACACACATGTGGCTCCATGAGGTCCTAAAATAGACCCACAGATGACCATGTTAAGAAATATCTCACTCAATAGTGTTAGGAAATGTGTTAAGGTTTTTTAATATTATTATAATATTATTTTATCTTTATTTTCCAGATTAACACTTTATCCAAGGTAAATAAAATATTTTCTGAAGTTAATATTTATAATGTCTAAAAATAAAAGTTATGTTTTTACAAAATTTGAACCTCAAAATAACAAATATTGAATCAATTTTTCCAAATTCAAAATACTGATGTTGAAGAAAATAATTTAAAAATAATTTCTGCTCTCAAAACCAAAAAGCGTGTTTTTAAGATGTAAAAACTACCAAAAGATTGACATGAATTTATGTCTCATTTCAATGAAACCGTACTTCCAATGACCAATATAGTATTAAATTATTAAATATAATCAAATTACACTTTATAACTAATTAAAATTACAATATAACTATATAAATAAATTATATTAAAAGGCACCTTAAATTTTAAATGGAGTAATTTTCACTATTCATTAATAAATGAACACTTGTAGAAAAACCTGAAATTTCATCCAAAGTATGACATGATGTTTCTACTCTAAAAAATAAGATTATTGTTTCAAATAAAACATATAATGGTATAGAAAACTATATTAAAACAGAATTCATCATCAAATGGTGGTAAAACTACATTTTTAGAAAAATTGTACTTCTATCTGAAAAAAAGTTATTGTATATCATATCTAGAAATCATATATGAAAAATTTTAAAAATTACATTGAATATATAACGAATTTTTTTAATTAATTAAAAATATATAATGATTGATATGAGAACACAATTATTCTCCTTTAAATATGTTTTCATATAAACACATCCATTATATTCAATTTCTTTTTATTTCCATTAATAATAAATTTTCTAATCAATAAATCAAAATTTATTTATATGTAAACCATATTAAAAAATTCAGTTGATAATAATCATTCCCTCCATTCCATCATATAAGAAATAACTATTATTTTATGTAATAATAATATTATTGTATTAATTTTCAGTATAACTCAATGTTGTGTGAAATAAAAGATTTCAGAGAAGCCCATTTTTCTGTGTAGATCACAGTATTAGAAAAATAATACCATTTAACATAAAATTAATATCTTACTTATATGTATTAATATAAATAAAAATATTTTAACCTATAAATACCTGGTTTGTTACAGCTTCTTTGAGAATCTACTGAATGAAAAGGAAGAATTAATTAAGGGATTATTTCTTTATTCTGGAATTATTTTATACATTTTAATGTAGGTTTATGTGTTCACTAGGATAGCTATGGTTGTGTGTGCATGTGATAGATGGTTCATGAAGGGGTTGTTTTCTGTCATGTGGATTGGTTCAAATTGTGGTATGTATGAACATGTGGATGATACATCAACCTAATCATTTAAATGAATATCAAGTATATAGATTGATTGATTGTGGAATTCATGAACATGTGTAGTGAGGTGAGGACGTGGGACTATTGTGTGGTGTAGCAAGGCTATATAAAAATTGTGTGGTGATGTGTGACCGAACGAGGTAATGTATTGATGTTTTGTTTTGATGGAACATAACATGAGTGGAATGAGTTTGAAGAACGATGGATGTGGTTGATATTGGTGGTTTATAAAGACTTTATCCATGAGTATCACAGAAAAAGCTTTCCCTGTGTATGGAGATCAATATATCGTGAATGGGTGTTAAAAAAAGTTTAATGTGAATCTACTTTATTTTTTTGGATGTTAACCTACTTATATGACATTGGTTGTGTTTCTTCTTATGTCTTGTGTTTGGTAGTTTCCCGATAGTGATGAATTTCATAAATGAATGGTTTGACAATGAATAGAAATAGAAAAATTAAATTGGATGGAAAACATGAAATGGTATTGTATGTTGTTATGTGGTGTGGGAATTTTAACCATGGTAGTAATGTGGGGATGTCATGTTTCGGTTAGCTATTTTTGTGAATCCATAGGTTGGGGTTGAGTGTTTGGTATTATATATGATTCTTTTTTTATATTCATATGATTTATATAATAACCCACCCTTGTTGAGAACTGTGTTCCAAACAACCCCATCATCATAGGGGAGAGTTTCTTTTTCAAACATACCAGTAGGAGGGTGGATGTCTAGTTTCTGTCTCTTCCCAACTACCTATTACAGTCAATGGAAGCCCTAGACTGTCTGAGAAATCTGTGGTGCGGTTGTGAGGCCCAAGTTTCTGTGAAAGAGGAGTGATTTTCCAGGAATATATTGGATGAGGTGTGGTGTTCTTTCTAAGGTGTCTTCTGTATGTGGTATGGTTTTGGACCATGTGTTTATTAGTGTATTGTTGTGAGCTACATTTTCCAAATATATATGCATAAATATGAGGCCCATGTGTGTGTGGGTGGGTTGTGACATGGGTATTGTGGAAGTGTGTGGAAGCATCAGGACATTTTACAATAGGATATGAGTAGTGAACCAATGGGAATTATTATAGGGTACCAAAACCATTGATGTTCTAATTATATTACATTACTTTAAATTAATTATTTTATTATTATGCCTTATTGAGGTTGGTATAGACAGTATTCCTTGTTATGTTATGTTGGTTTATGTTGATTTCTCACATGGAATTAGTATTCTTATCCACATGTGCATAACAGACCTTGGGGTTTCCTATATAGTGTACTTGTATGCTCATCCTAAATTAAAAAACTAAATTCATGTTTCTAGGAGAAATATGTGGACTCTTATGGGTGTTACTAGATCTATCTTTTTTACAATATTTGTGTCGATACCTTTCATTTAAATTTATAATTTACCTATGATTTTTATTGAATTTGTAGCGGTTTTTTTAAACATGCATGTGGGATGGTTTTTGCATTCAAATATATATATATATATATGTGTGTGTGTGTTTGTTGTAGTTATTTCTAGGTTTATAAATATTATCTATCAATCTTGGTTACTTTTAAAGGTTAATACCTCCCATTTTGTGGTATTTTTATACCCTTCCTGCGGGTCGCCACCTTTGGGCCTACAAGAGGTGGGTCTCAGGGGTCATTATGTCTCTTTATCCATTTCTAGCTCAATAGGGGCATCATTGGATTGATGGGGTCATAGAAATAGTCTTAGAATTTTTATTCTTCACGTATATGTATTTCTTTATTATACTTTTAGAGAGATAATATTTTTTCAACATTTTTAACATCCAATATTTTGAGAAATGATAATGTTGCTCATGTTTATTTATGGACTACCATATCCATGATGTGATCAGATTCTTTTTTCATTTATATTTTCCATTTATGATAATAATGATGATATTTTTGAATATTTGTTAAATATATGACATAATAATAAATCTTTAAAGGTAAAATTATTTTTTTTATTTATTTAATTCCATTAACCGAACAATGAAAATATTTTTCAAGTAAATGTACAACCTACCATATCTATTAACTATGTAATTATTTTTCTCAATCATTAAATAATATGAATTATTATAAATATGTATATAATTATTATATATGAGGTTTAAAAAATTATTATAATTCAGTAAATAGATATTCCAAAATTACATTATATGGACCATGATTACTAAACCAAAACATGCATTAAATACGGACCAGTTATCACCCAGAACAATTTTTTTTTTAAAAAACTAAATAAACGGGTTATAATATTTTATAAATAGATAATACATGATATGGTATTATAATTTTAATGTATTAAATGATTAAAAAAATAACTATTTATTATATATTTTGGTTTAATATGATAAAAAATTGCAGTTCATGAGGTAATGGAATTCATAACCCTATTTTCTTTCATTGAGTTAAACTTATACTTCATTGATTATGACATAATATGATTATGTGTGAAAGGAATTTTGATGTTCTTATATTGTATTTCAATGTTTTATTGTATATTAACATTTTAATCAAATAATAAAATTTTAAAATTCACATCTTTGTAATTTTTTAGGGACCCTCTTTTAAAAATATTCTTTTAATGTTCCTCTTTACAAATTCAAAAATAATGTTTTTTTAAAATATAGGAAATGAGGGGATATTTCCAATTTTATGATACCATAATGATTTATATATTGATATATATTATCACCATTATTTCTTTACAGAATACTTTTTCTTTCTAATTTTGTGGCTTTATAATTTTTTTAAAATGTAAAGAATTTTTCCTCGAGAATTTTTCAATTGATATTTCAAAATAATTCTACATGTATGAAAACATTATTTTATATTATTGATTATTTAATTAGGATATTATCTAATGATAGAATCATTACTCTTTCTCTAGATATTTTATGCATATTATTGAATGATTTTTATTAATTTTGTTACTTTTCCCTGGGTTATGAAAATAATTAAATGGTTATGAAAACCATTATTTCATGGTTTATGATATGATGAATGATTTATGTTTATGTATAACACATATTTATTGTTTTAATTATGTGAAATTTATGACCTATATTTCCCTAAAATTTACTGGGTAATGAATTATATCACATTATATAGTTATGGGAAACATGTTGATATACTCGATCCAATATTGGAAATAAGTATATGGACTTTTCCACGATAGGAAAAAGATACTATTCTTGATACAATTTGGGAAAAGGGTAAATGTTTCAAATTTATTATGGATAGATTGTAAATTTTGTTTATCTATTATTAGAAACATGTGTTACATCCTAATTTTATGGTATTGGCAGTTATCAATGATATATGAAATGGTTTCTATACTTATGATGATTCCCCACACATTTATGAAATCAACTTATGGTTCATGATTCATTTATGGCTAACTATCATTCTTATGATACATTAAATTTGAAATGGTATTTTTTCCTATTACTCATGATAATGATATTTGATAAGTTAGGTATGAACATTACATGTATTTTTCATGACCACATACCAATATTTGTATATTAGGATTTGAAAAGATCATAAATTGATACCTTCCATGTTTACCCTTACTACACATCTGAGCTCATCTTTTTCAAATATTTACTTTCCAAAATAAACGAAATAATGTGTTATGTTAAATATGTTAAAATGGTTATAATTATAGAGAAATGAGTGGAATATCATGTGAATATTATATGAACCATTGGATTATATTTCCAATTTCAAATAGTCACCAGAACTTTACAACCCTCAAACATGTGTTTGTGTAATGTAATTAATATTTATATAAAATTTTGTATTATTTACTTATGAATATATTGGGACATTATAGTTGTTATAAGAGTAATATATTTGTTTTCATTTAGATAATTGTATGATAAAACTTTTGTAATATAACATAGGATATGTCTACTTGTAGGTTACACTCCTAGTGTTTCGGGAATGATCATGAATAACCTAGTATTGAACCCATTGTGTCAAATATTGAACATTTATAAGAAATTTATAGTGATTATGATCTACCCACTATTAATAGTGCTTATAAAACTATGCTTCTTTGTTTTTGGTAGTGTTTGGAACTAGGAATATTCATGTTAATGATGAAGGAGATGGAAAATGAAATGATATTACTTGTGAGGAAACCGATAAAATGGTATTTTGATGGAAAAATCAAGTTATTATTGAAAATAAAAAAATATATCATAATATGAAAAACAATATTAACTTTGGTGATATTCCTGCCCCACTTAATAAGAGAAAGATACATTTTTATAGTGACTATAATGGAAAAAATGTTACATTTTCCTCATGTATAGTATGTGGGAGTAGAAATTATGGAGAATGTTTCAAAGGAATCATAAGATGATTTTTGTTTATAAAATAAGAACCAACAAAAAGTATTTTCAAAGAAAAATTGATTTTTTTAATGAAATTAATGAGAATAAAAATATTAAAAAAGAATCATCGACCGTAAGATGTTATAAATTTTTAATGTATGGGAATTATGAAAATAGAATCCTTGTAGGGAATTATCATGAAGAAAATCAGAAAGGTTGTAAGAGTAATGGTTAATTTGTTTATGATGAATAGAATATGACGTCAACAAGATATGAAAGAAGTGTTAAGGAATAAATTAAAGAAGCTTGGTCAATGGTTTAAGAAGGATGTGGAATGATTTTTTTTGTATTGGAATTCAAGAATAATGATGTGGACATAGCTTTAGGGTATTATATAATAATTTAACCTCTATGAATTGGACTGTTACAGTTTTCCTTTAGTATTTGAAATCATATGATGCATGGTGTTAGTAATAATGAAATGTTTTTGAGGTGTAAATGTGATATTTACGTAGAAAACAAGATTATGGGAATGATAACCCTTAATATCTACATAATGATGTAAAGAGATGTTTTATTGTGATAAAATAAAAGAGATCATATTTATGAAATTAGAATAGATTAGAAATATTATGACAAGGTGTTTTATGATATCATGGATTCCATTTATAGAATGTATGGATTTGTGGTATAAGGAATATTTAATTTCTGAAAGCATGAATTTTTTTACAAAAAAAATTATTGTAATTATGGTTATTACATTGTTTTAATTGAATAAATGTTCATAGTAGTCACATATTTAGTGTCTAGAAATTATGATCTATGTCTAGTTGTTTGAGGTATTAATGATATGTTTATTTTTAAAATTTAGGGACCTTGTTTCAAATGTTTTTGGTTTTTATCATTTAAAAGGTTTATATGAGTTACCAATAATGAAATTATATATGTTTAAATTTACATTATTTTTTATATATACATATATTACATCACCATAGGGCGATTTATGAGTATTGGATAAGCTATTCTAATAAGATTTTTATCATGACAACTAGAAACATTAGGAATGACTTGTTTCCCGTTAGGGATCTTATGATACACAAGTTATCCATGAATTATAATTTC
This sequence comes from Viscum album, assembly GCA_963277665.1. Lineage (NCBI taxonomy): Eukaryota > Viridiplantae > Streptophyta > Magnoliopsida > Santalales > Viscaceae > Viscum > Viscum album. The sequence continues at coordinate 2,096,732,067 of OY728159.1, read as the reverse complement.
ATCTTTAATTCACAGAGTTAGATATGAAGTGTAAATTGATAATGAAAACCCAAAGAGTAATATTTTAATTATGATATTAAACCGACTTTTTATAACTTCTAAATGGATTTATAAAAATGTTATACAATTATCATAATTTCGGATGATATCAATTACCCTTTTTAGACATATTTGATATATGGTGTGGGGGTTATTAAACATATCATGACCATGGTATCTATCTAGAAGATCTAGGTTTTGAAAAAAAAATGTTATAAAATTTATTGATAAACTAGTAAAGATACCGTGTATAGAATTATAAGGGAGATTACAATGTCTAGAGTGAACCACCCCTAACTATTCATTCACTATGAATGATGTACACCAATCAAGAGCTTCGATGGACAACATCATACAATATTCCATGATCACCCTCAAACAAATCATATTCCACATGGTAAGATTCATTATATTCATGTGAGACAATCATAATGATTTGAGTTACATGATTCATAAAATCGATCAAGTTAGTTATAAGTATCTATGGTACATTCCTCATTCTATCTCTTATAGCCATGGAAATAGATTCAATATTAGATTCAATCCACATTGTAGTCCACTTTTTTTGCAAAACATGTTTGACATAATAAATAATTAACCATAATTCAATATCATATGAAGTTCCAATTTCAATATATTGATGAAAGAAAACATATGAAAATCAATTATGGGTTCGTAAAAAACCACCACAAACTTAAGATTGTGGAATGCATTATGTCACACCATTAACATTGGATTTTATCTACAAGATATGTAGTGGAATACACCTAACATATTTGAGAATCAAGGGTTACAGTGGTCAAACTATTACTCCCAATAGTATTATATTTCTTATATCACTCGTACTATAGTGCATCGCTCCAACTAGCACCCTTATAGTAAAATGGAACTCCTTGTGCATAGAAACTATTCATTCATGGATGGAGGGTAATTGATCATCACACATCCTGAAATTTTATTGCCTCATGATCAATGAAAATATTGATGGAATGGATAATAGTAGGTAATATTAAATTTGGTTTCGTTGTAAGGTTTTTCTTGAGGAACTCCACGTGATCCTCCAGTTTACTATTAGAAATAAACTCAAGGACGAATACATGAATTTCATATTTACACAATTTCCTTTAATAATCACTGATAATGAATATAGGATATATATTTTCTTCATATCTCAAACATAATATAAATTCCAAGACAATGTATTTTATATCCTTTTCCATTTGACCATGTGTTGGAAGCTTATTTTTCTAGATTCCCCATGGTATAGTAAATCTTGAAGGATGTATGATATTTACCTAATAATTGGACTACCACGATGGAATCCTGGTATAGATCTCACCATTCATCCTATAGTAATACTTTAAATAGAATTTCCCATTTCTATTAGGCCCTTAAACTAGTGAGTAAGTGTCCATAATAGAATTAATTTAAAATTACATTACAACCTTATGGGGAAAATGTCAAGGGTAATGTATTGTGTCATGAGATCTGCATTTTCCATCATCATTCTTTTATAATGGATGATCAACCTATCTTTGAGTGGATGATCAATTAAGAAGATACTCCAACAATGACAATCAAATTTCCTACTAGAAACAAATTTTATATTTCTCATGATTGCGTTTAAGGAGTACATGATTTAGGGCTAGAAGGAGGACCCATAATAGTGTGGGTACCGATTTAGAAATAATTTCTTAATAATTATTAATAATAAATAATAATAGAGGTCATTAGTACTTAATAGGATCAATGTGAATTTACTAATCATATCATTATTGGATATTTTAAGATACCTAATTCTATGTCCCCCCATTTCTATGTGTTGGATTCCTTAATTCTCTGAGGTAATTTTCAATTTATTATTGTGCATAGATGAAGTCCAAAGAGTATTCCTAATAACATGCTATATCTCATTGATGTGGCATATTGGCCACATATATATAGAATGAGTTAGAATAATTATAATTAATGGCCTAATTTTCTAAGAATACCCTCTTAGATTTGTACATGAATTTCCGTTTACACAGAGCTAAATTATTTATAATATTATAGCTTATTCTTGTATGAAATTTTCTCTTCATTGTTTACCAAAATTGTCGAACATAAATATGTTTAAAAGGATATAATCCCCATTTAGCCAAAATATTTCAAGATATCATGTTATGTTTCCCTTAGATAAACCACAACCAAATAGAATAAAACATTTTACCTAAATAATAGCCATCCCAACTACTTCCTCATAATGATAAAATAGGGAATGGGAATTAGATATGATTATATTTGAAGCAAACCAAAATAGAGGATGTTATATTTATATAATAATTGTGATGGAATAAGTTCACCAATACCATATTTAATTTTCTTTTATAGTCTATCCTGAGAAAAATAATTAATTCACCTCATTAGGTTATCTTGAAAAAGAGAAAAGTGAAACAATTATAGTGGGTCTCCCATCCATAAACATATGAATCATTGAAAATATACTCCATTGGTACCATTTATTATAATTTATAACATTTAGGATGAGATATTGAAGCTTATAAATCTAACAAATGTGTTTTGGAATCTATATCTACTGAGGATAATTAAAAAAATGTTAAACAAGAATGCATCAAATTCCTGATATATATCAATATTGAGGGAAAATATCCCATCTTTTACCATTATCATAATTAGGTTAACACTTTCTCAGGAAGTGAATATGCAATTCAACATGGATATTCTAGGATAAAACCATTATCATTTGAAATGATGTATATTTAAAAATTAACCCACCATGAAAATCATGATTTTATTGATGATTTTTGGAAAAATATCCTCAATAACTCAATAATTTTTTAAGGATTAGGATTACCTTCAATGTAATTATTTTAAATTTTCCACTATTTTTTTAACTATGTGGAAACATTGTTATGTGTTACATTGTGTCTCCTTTATGTTTCTGAATTTCACTTTTTATGGGATATTTTATTATTCATTTATAAGATGGTGGTTTCTATAAAGTCATTTTAAAATGATAAAATGTTGATGAATCATTGAACTTTTGTGGTAAAAATTTATTTTAAGGGGGTAGAATAAAACAACTCATGATTTTTATTAAATAGTTCTTCAAACCAATTTCATTTCCTTGATATATTATATTGGATGAAAATTTTGTTTATATAAAATTTGAAATATTATTGAAATATTTTATTTACATATTAACATAGTCGTTAAGTGGTGGGAATGAAATGGAATAAATATTTTTAAAAAAAATTAACCTGATCTAAATTAATATGAATTTATTGGTGTGTGACTACAAAATAATTGCATTATTTTTTGGTAATATCATTTTATTCTTCAAAAATAGGTTTTCTTAAAAATGTTTTTTCATCCTTCTATGAGTGAAGAGTAACATTTATATGTTCTATAAAAGGTAATTAAATTAATTAATACAATTTTTTTAATCATTATGTAATAATTATATTCCATTTCCATTATTATAATTTTAGTAAATGATTAAATATTTTAAGAAGTAGTGAATGAATATGATTAATATTAAAACCATATATATATATTACAAGGTAAAATTTATTTTTTAAAAAAAATGAATTATATTAATATGATAAAAAAAATATAATTATGGTTTTTGATATTGATTTTATAATTGAAATCATATATCATTTTAAAAGGGAATTTTTCTGAATATTTTTCATTATGTTTTGCCTCTTTTATTATAATTAAAATTAGGAAACATATGTGTATTGAATTTTGAAAAATGGATTCTATAATTGGGATCAGTGGGCCTAAATATTTTAAATTGGACACTTTTATTTTCAGTAAATATGAAAAGTAACTAGTAAAAATTATTTCCTCTGTCAATGGTAAAACAGGTTAACATGGATTAAGAATAATTAAAAAGGCTATAATTTAACATTCTATTTCTTATTGTATGAACTAAATTTCAACCTTATCACATAAGTTTATAAATTGAGTTGTTTATGGGATATTGTACCATGGAAATGTATTATATATTATTTAAATCAAATTATGTCACAAAATATCTCTTTTTTATTAAATATTTCATTTGTGTCCCATGGTGTAAAAGTAGGTTATGGATGAATATAGGAATCTATTTCAATCTTAATAAAAATATTTTCATGATATTTATTATTATATTTATTTTTTGACCATTTGGATGAGATTATAAAGTTTAAAATATTATATTTATGGAAAAAAGATGTTTCAATCAAGATTTACAGTTTGGGTGCTTCCTGAGAGGTAAACCCTGCAATCCTATATTCAAAATAAAAGGTCTTGAATCTTAGAAATACTTGTGAGGTTTTTACATTTCTTTTGGTGATGTAGACATGATGTGGACATGAAGTCACAATGATGAGATATGAGTATATGGTGATGTAGGCATGATGCAGTCCTGGTGATGTAGGGAGGATGATGTAGGAATAATGTAACACCCCGAGATTTTATGAATAATATTCTTTTAATTTCATTAATGTCTTGTGCTACACCAAGATTACCTTGCACTATACGCAACACCGTATTAGTTTGCAGTATACGCAACACTATTCTTGGATCGTGTTACACACAATTTTGATAATAGTTATTCTACGCAACATTGAGTACATATATATATATATATTAAATGTATAAATGAAATATGGTTGGATTCTGTTATACGAAACAACCAAGGATACTTTCACAACACGCAACCCTGACTTGGCTTGCATTACACGCAATCACGACCTTCCTCGATAGCGTGTGTTGTACGCAATACTGGGTTTTACTAAACAACGATATATTATTATAATATTATTATAAACTAGCCGTTATGAATTGTATTAACTAAATTTTTAATTTTATAACATTATTATTCATCTTACACTTTTTATAGAACATGTTATAAGAACAAAATAAATTTTTCGGGTAAAATAAGTATTTTTAAAAAAATGCAGTTTTGCCGCCTTTTGATGGCGCGCCCACATTAAATCTAGTTTTTGACATGTTTATAAGTTAAATTTGAAAAAATAAAATTCTTCTTTTGAATCAGGATATAAAAATTTACATTAGAAAAAGTTTTGATATTTTTCCGATAACTTTCATATTTTAATGAATAGTAAAAACACGCTATATTTTAATTAAAAACAACATTTTTCATCATAATATCTTATGTGGTTAAATTATAATATTGAATGTTTTTAATGTATAAATAGAATATATTTTTACCATTTAATATAATGTAGGTCATTAGCATTGATTTTACCTTGATTTCGTAGGTTCAATCAATTCAATCTTTTGCAATGTTTTAAAGAAAAACCTATTTTCTTTCGACAACAAGATTAATTTTAATTTAATTTCTGAAACTTTTCTGTATTGAATTTGGAAAAATGGATTCCATATTTGGAATCAGTGGGTCCAAATTATGTTAATAAGCTATTTTTATTTTTGGGCATTGTGAATAGTAACTACAGTAAATTTTATTTACTATAGTTAAAGGTAAATCAGGTAATTAAGGGTAAATATAAGATTATAAAATTACCATAACACTTGGAAAAATCCTATTGGATGGCTAAATGTAGACCCATATAACCGAAGGGTCGTATTATATTCATTTAATTAAATTTTGTCAATGTAAATAATTTAATTATTATTAAAACCAAAGAATGTGACGACATGTCACTTTCTTAAATATTATAAGTATAATAATTTTAATATAGTGATAAACTTCATGAAGCTTCGAACATGAATAGTCTCCAGAAATCTAATACAATTATCCACATCATAGGAATTTATTTAGAATTTTTAGGGATTAGATAATTATCATTTATTTTGACACAAAGATGATGCAATAATTGATTTATTAATGAAATATTGACATAATTGATGTTATAAATGCCCAAATAAATATAATTTGAGACTTTTTATGACTTAAAATAAATTTCTAGGTTAATATTACATGTTATTGTTGATTTAAGTAACTTGGTTCGAACTTATCATTCTGTTATGAATTTCATATAAAACATGTACCAAATAGTGTCAAAATTGATAGAAATTAGTTTTTTAAAAAAATATTATATTATTAATTGTTATTTTATTCCTAAAAATCTAAGGTTAGGCCAAATGACTTAGATAAGATTATATATATTAATAATAAACAACTTTGGGTTCGTTTGGCTACATATAGTAAGTTAATTAACCATATAGTGTAAGAAAAAAAAGACACGGTAAATGTTAAATTATTTAACTTAGAGTTAAATCTAATTGATAAGGTTAAAATAATAACCTAAAATTGTATAAATCCTATTGTATTAGAGGATTTAGACCCATACCCACATTAGCTTCTAAATAAGACCCTTTAAAACCATTATAAACCGAATTTTACCTTAATATAAACTAATATTTTGAGATTTTCCTAAGGTGCCCCTCTCCTCCCTTATAAAAGGGCACCTCCTACCTCTCCTCCTCACACCAATTTTAGCATTCAAGCTCTTAAAAACCCTGCACAAATCTCTTATACACTTCCCTAGTATCATCCTAGAGGTCCTGTTCTTCTTCAAAGACCATCCTTAGTTCTTTATGTGGAAGTTAAGTGAAGGCGCGTCAAAAAGAGGTAATATCCATTACCGATCTTTTTCAATTTCTTTCTTCTTCAAATTCTTCTTATTTAGTTGTTTCATGATAATGTAATAACATAATTATTTCTTATATACTGATATGTTGTTATAAATATGAAACAACTCTAATTAACCTTCTATCCATCATACGGAAAAAGGAAATCACCGCGTGTGCGTACGTACGGAATACCGTCTCCACGCCGCGGTGTAATCTATTTTCCACCACCACCTTGCTTGGATGGGTATAATGGTATAAATAATAACTATATATGATTATTGTAAAGTTATATTGATTCTGAAATAGTATACATACACTCCAATACAATTCCACGATCATGAGAACGATATCATCGCTCGTGCGTACGTACGGACTACCCTCTCCACGACGCGATGAGATTCATTCTCCACGTTAACCATTCATGAATAATTATACATTATATATAATAAGTAATCATGAAACAAATGGAATAATAATGATACTGGATTTATGTGTATATATATTTATTTCATCTACTTAATTCCATTCAACTCAATAAGGAAACGAAAACAACGTTCATGCGTACGTACGCACTACCGTCTCCATGAACGGTGTATTTCTTTCCATTTACTCATCTATTAGATATATGTATATTCTCAATATATATTATATATAAATCATGTTTTATATTCTGGAATTATGTAATCATGATCTATGTAATCATATGAATAATTACAAGCCAAAACACGGACGACAAATGAAACAATTTTACCCAAAACGGTCTTTAACATGGAATTTACAAAAGAATGGGTAATATATAGTCATAAGTGAACCATATATGATATCATAACAATGATTATGATTATGGAATAAGTAAATGACATTATTTAAATTATTATACAGGAGGTTCGGACACATACGAAGCAAATCAGACATAAGGTAAGGGAAATATCAGAATCTCATTTTTATCCGATATTGTTTATATTTTGGAATTTATTGGGGTTCATTTTATCATCCACATCCATGTTTCCTCAATATGTAATATTATTTCCATCCACCTAAAATTTTTTAAATCCAATTTTACCCTTCGGTGAGTTTTTAGTAAAATATATGAAAGAAATCTTTTGTCGTTTTTTGTACGAGGTACTTTTTGACTTTTATGACAAATGTATGAAGAATGTTTTTTTAACTTATACGACATGAATGGATATTTAAAACATTATTTCCAAGAATAATCCTTTACAATTTTTCATGTTTATTTTTAATCAACTTCTTTTAGTTTAATGTTGTATGACCTGTTAAGAAAGGAAAAATGTTTTTGAAGAAGAAAGGATATTTTCCTCAAGAATGGAGTTCAAGTGTTTTATCAAAATTATTTTCCATCCAAGATAATATAGGGTCTTGTTTCTATCCCTATTATGACATGGATTTGATTATGTTATGATGGAAATATTTTTAGGAATTCCTTTAACTTATATGAATTGTTTTATGATGTCATGATGCTTAATATTCCCATTTTTATTACATGGGTTATGCAATGATGTATGATTTATGATTTTGTGGCAAACATAAGAATGGTTTCATTATGAGATGGGTGGGACCTATATCTCCCTCCAATGCATTGGGTATAGATTTTATATCTCATGAGATAGACATGGCTGGAATGGTAGGTTATACCGGTTCAGTGAAACAGGACTGAAACGAGGGTGACTCGGTTCAGAAAGGGACTTTGTCCACTAAGATAGTCTTGGCAATGAGTCTTGACTAATAAGAAATGATTCTCGATGATTATGTGTTTATTCCACAAAGTTTCATGTTTTAATTTATGATTATTGGGATTTCATTTCACTACTTTGATTTATCCCACGTTATGAAATTATGCTCTCTTTTTCAGGTTAAGATTTCCAAAATGTTATGTTCTTATGAATATGATGTGATTGATATTTCTTTTGTTTACCCTTACATAGAATTTGTTCTCATCCTTTTATGTTTTCATTTCCCCAGGATATAAATAAAGGTTTTAGGTAAATAAAAAAAGGGAAGATCTTTATGGGAGACATTGAATATCTTTCGCCACGATTAAAAGATTATATTCCGAGTTTCCAAAGACACTAAACTATTACGGTCCTTGTGTGTGTGTTTTTGTTATGTACTAAGTATTCCACAAAAGTAATGTAATGTCCATGTACGTCATGCTTCAGGTCCCTATAGTTGGTATCAGAGGAATGGTTTAGTCAACCTTTGGAAACTAGGATGTGATAATGTTAGTGAGATCCCTAGAGATATTCTAAGGTATGTCTAGGGATGTCCCTAAGGATAAGTATACATATAGGATATAGTTCTAGAACTATGGTAACAATATTAGATTAAACCAAAGATGTTAGATATTGAAGTTACTCCCCCTTTATTATGATTTTTGCCTCTCACACTATTCTTTTTGGGTTTTAGAAAATGGCTGGAAACAAGATGATTCACGATAATGGAGGATATTATGGACAATGGAATGATGAGAAACCAAATGAAATGGGATTTGGAAGTCCAAACATCATTATTATACCGAATTAGAAATCTCATAATATGATCAATAATGTAAAATTTGGTAAGTTTCCTGACTCGGCTAAAAAGAGAAAGATGGAGTTTCATGATGGTCATAGAGGAAAGAAAGTTCAATTTCCCCTATGTAAATCATGTGGGAGGTGGCATCAAGGAGAATGTTTCAAAGGAACTGGAAGATGCTTTGGGTGTGGAAAAGAAGGACACAAAGCCAGTAAGTGCAAAGGAAAAGGTTCATTTAACACCAGGGATGAGGATAATGGTATTGCTACGACATCATCAAAGGTTAAAGGTTTTCAATGTGGAATGTACAGGAATTATGCAAACCAATGCCCTAAGGGAATGTCTCACAAAGAGAATCAGTACGGCTGTATGAGTAGTATTTATGTTGATGATGATGAAGTGACTACAAATGATATGTGAGTTGAAAGAATTGTTGAAGCTAGGTCAATGGTTTAAGAAGGTAGTGGAATGATTACATGTTTATCAAGTGTAATGTTGTATAAGTAATCTCACGGTACTATGGAATAAAGAGACATCTAAGGATTGTTACACTGTTGTCTTTCCTTGAGTTTCGAAAGTGTGTGATTAATGGTACCAGTATCCATTAAAGGTTATTCAAATATATTTGGAATATAGATGATATGTTCATAATGAAGGGATAATGAAAAAATGAAATGTTTGAGAGTATTCATTAGCTCATGATTTATATAAGGACTAAGTGATACCATGGTTTGAGTATATAGAGTTTTGTGGATTTTGGTAAATGGAAAGAGTTAACTTTTGACAACACTCATGTTTTCACTAAGATTCAATGGGTATTCATTTTTCAAGAGAATACATGATTAAAGCATTCGAATGTTTGGAATGTGACAAACAATTCATATCTCATGATATATGGGGATCAATGATGGTATTAACATGCTTTTTATATGAACTCTTTGGTAATCGTTTTCACTGTAATATTAGATTGGACAACAGTATTTTGGATAATCCTAAAGATTGGAATGGATTATGTTGGACATAAGTTAGTATTGTTTAAGGATAGAACATTTTTCAAAATTATTGATGGGATGTAATAGTAATGTAGTTATAGAAAAAAGACAACCTGCAGGACGGGCGACAACCCATCGCATCAGACAAGGCTGTGGGAATCGAACCCACAACTGAAGTGAGACTGGCCTTTATCGCCTACCACTGGCCTACAGGAAGTCCCTGTTTAGTAGAATTTAGTTTTATTATATTAAGCAGTATGATATATGAAGTAATAGTCCATTTTAGGAACCATATATGATTAATCTCATTATAGACCGACTTATGTATTTTTTTGGGTAACTTTCCTAACCTTTAGTTTGAGAGAGATGGAATGACCCATCATTCTATCACATGATCTACTAACACATCACGAATGACAAATTCAACTTCATTTCTTTAAGAGATGAAGAAGAAATTGTCCAAATAATGACAAACAGTGAGACTATACCAAAATCACGAAAGTATTTCATCTAATTTCAATTTCATCAACTTTAAGGAAACGATCTTGAAAACCAAAAATGATGTCCTTGTGATCTTATATCTGATGAATCATATGGTACCCTAGATCATCACATATTTATGGCTTTGTGATTGCTGGATTTTCCATAGCCATGTTCTCTACCACTCTCCATCAGAACATGATGGTTAGATTTATCTTCCATGTCCATATTTTCACCTATGTGGAAACCCAGTGATTAGTTTATTTGGGTGACCATTAAATTTCATAATTTTGTTTTTAAATATTGGTTTTGGTATTACTTTTTATGACATGGGTTTCTATTAAAGAAAATTTCGAATAGTAAACCATTTATAACCCTGACGAATTTCGAGGGCGAAATTTATTTTAAGGGGTGTAGAATGTAACACCCCAAGATTTTATGAAAAATATTCTTTTAATTTCATTAATGTATTGTGCTACACCAAGATTACCTTGCGCTATACACAACACCGTATTAGCTTGCAGTATACGGAACACAATTCTTGGATCGTGTTACACACAATTTTGATATTAGTTATTCTATGCAACATTAAGTATATATATATATATATATATTCAATGTATAAATGAAATATGGTTGGATTATATTATACGAAACAATGAAGGCTTCTTGCACAACACGCAACCCTGACTTGTCTTGCATTACACGCAATCACGACCTTCCTCGATAGCGTGTGTTGTACACAATACTGGGTTTTACTAAACAATGATATATTATTGTAATATTCTTATAAACTAGCCATTATGAATATTATTAACTAAATTTTTAATTTTATAACATTATTATTCATCTTACACATTTTCTAGAACATGTTATAAGAAGAAAATAAATTTTTCGGGTAAAATAAGTATTTTTAAAAAAATGCAGTTTTGCCGCCTTTTGATGGGGCACCCACTTTAAATATAGTTTTTGACATGTTTATAAGTTAAATTTGACAAAATAAAGTTCTTCTTTTGAATCAGGATATAAAAATTTACATTAGATAAAGTTTTGATATTTTTCCGATAACTTTCATATTTTAATGAATAGTAAAAACATGCTATATTTTAATTAAAAACAAATTTTTTCATCGTAATATCTTATGTCGTTAAATTATAATAATTAATTTTTTTAAAGTATAAATAGAATATATTTTTACCATTTAATATAATGTATTTCATTAGAATTTATTTTACCATGAATTCATAGGTTAAATCAATTCAATCTTTTGCAATGTTTTAAAGAAAAACCCGTTTTCTTTGGACAACAGGATTAATTTTAATTTAGTTTCTGCATCTTTTGTTTATTGAATTATGAAAAATGGAATCCATATTTGGAATCAGTGGGCCCAAATTATCTTAATAAGCTACTTTTTATTTTTGGGCATTTTGAATAGTAACTACGATAAATTTTATTTATTATAGTTAAAGATAAATCGGGTAATTAAGGGTAAATATAAGATTATAAAATTACCCTAAAACATGTAAAAATCCTATTGGATGAATAAAAGTACACCCATATAACCTAAGGGTCGGATTATATTCATTTAATTAAATTTTTGCAATGAAAATAATTTATTTATTATTAAAACCAAAGAATGTGACAACATGTCACTTTCTTAAATCTTATAAGTATAATAATTTTACTCTAGTGATAAACTTCATGAAACTACGAACATGAATAGTCTCCAGAAATCTAATACAATTATCTACATCATAAGAATTTATTTAGAATTTTTAGGGATTATATAATTATCATTTATTATGACACAAAGATGATGCAGTAATTGACTTATTAATGAAATATTGACATAATTGATGTTATAAATGCCCAAATAAATATAATTTGAGACTTTTTATGACTTAAACTAATTTTCTAGGTTAATATGACATGTTATTTTTGATTTAAGTAACTTGGTTTGAACTTATCATTCTGTTATTAATTTCATAAAAATCATGTACCAAATATTGTCAAAATTGACATAAATTAGTTTTTAAAACAAATATTATATTATTAATTGTTCTTTTATTCCTAAAAATCTAAGGTTCGGCCAAATGACAAAGATAAGATTATATATATTAATAATAAACAACTTGGGGTTCGTTTGTCTATATATACTAAGTTTATTAACCATATAGTGTAAGAAAACAAAAAGACACGGTAAAAGTTAAATTATTTAACTTAGAGTTAAATCTAATTGATAAGGTTAAAATAATAACCTAAACTTGTCTAAATCCTATTGTATGATAGGATTTTGACCCATACCCACTTTATATTAGAAATAATACCCTTTGGAACCATTATAAACCGAATTTGACCATAATATAAAATAATATTTTGAGATTTTCCTAAGGTGCTCCTCTCCTCCCTTATAAAAGGGCACCTCCTCCCTCTCCTCCTCACACCAATTTGAGCATTCAAGCTCGGAAAACCCCTGAAAAAATCTCTTCTCCACTTCCCTATTATCATCCTAGAGGTCCTGGTATTATTCAAAGGCCATCCATAGTTCATTAAGTGGAGGTTAAGTGAAGGCACGTCAAAAAGAGGTAATATCCATTACCGATCGTTTTCAATTTCTTTCTTTTTCAACTTCTTATTATTTAGTTGTTTCATGATAAAGTTATAACATAAGTATTTATTATATACTGATATGTTATTATAAATATGAAACAACTCTAATTAACCTTTTATCCATCCTACGGAAAAAGGAAATCACCGCGCGTGCGTACGTACGGAATACCGTCTCCACGCCGTGGTGTAATCTATTTTCCACCACCACCTTGTTTGGATGGGTATAATGGTGTAAATAATAACTATATATGATTATTGTAAATTGATATTGATTCTGAAATAGTATACATACACTCCAATAAAATTCCATGATCATGAGAATGATATCATCGCTCGTGCGTACGTACAGACTACCGTCTCCACGACGCGATGCGATTCATTCTCCACGTTAACCATTCATGAATAATTATACAGTATATGTAATAAGTAATCATGAAACAAATGACATAATAATGATAATGGATTTATGTGTATATATATGTATGTCATCTACTTCATTCCATTCAACTCAATAAGGAAACGAAAACAGCGTTCATGCGTACATACGGCCTACCGTCTCCATGAACTGTGTATTTCTTTCCATTTACTGATCTATTATGTATATGTATATTCTGAATATATATTATAAATAAATCATGTTTTATATTCTGTAATTATGTAATCATGATATATGTAATCATATGAATAATTACAAGCCAAAACACGGACGACAAATGAAACAATTTTACCCAAAACTCTCTTTAACATGGAATTTACAAAAGAACGGGTAATATAAAGTCATAAGTGAACCATATATTATATAATAACAATGATTATGATTCTGGAATAAGTTAATGACATTATTTAAATCATTATACAGGAGGTTCGGACACATACGAAGCAAATCGGACATAATGTAAGGGAAATATCACAATCTCATTTTTATCCGAGATTGTTTATATTTTGGAATTTACTGGGGTGCATTTTATCATCCACATCCAAGTTTCCCCAATATGTAATATTATTTCAATCCACATACAATTGTTTAAATCTAATTTTACCCTTCGGTGAGTTTTTAGTAGAAGATATGAAATGAATCTTTTGTCTTTTTTCGTCCGAGGTACTTTCTGACTTTTCAGACAAATGTACGAAGAATGTTTTTTTAACTTATATGACATGAATGGATTTTTAAAACATTATTTCAAGAGAAGAATCCTTTACAGGTTTTCAAGTTTATTTTTAATCAACTTATTCTAGTTTAAAGTTGTATGTCCTGTTAAGAAAGGAAAAAATGTTTTTGAAGAAGAAAAGATATTTTCCTCAAGAATGGAGTTCTAGTGTTTTATCAAAATTATTTTCCATCTAAGATAATATAGGGTCTTGTTTTTATCCATATTATGACATGGATTTGATTATGTTATGATGGAAATATTTTTATGAATTCCTTTATCTTATATGAATTGTTTTATGATGTCATGATGTTTAAGATTCCCATTTTTATTACATGGGTTATGCAATTATGTATGATTTACGATTTTGTGGAAAACATAAGAATGGTTTCATTATGAGATGGGTGGGACCTATATCTCCCTCCAATGCATTGTGTAAAGATTTTATATCCATGAGATAGACATGGCTGGAATGGTAGGTTATACCGGTTCAGTGAAACAGGACTGAATCGAAGGTGACTCGGTTCAGAAAGAGACATTGTCCACTAAGATAATATTGGCAATGAGCCTTGACTAATAAGAAATGATTATCTATGATTAATGTGTATGCCACAAAGTTTCATGTTTTATGTTATGATTATTGTGATTTCATTTCACTACTATGATTTATCCCAAGTTATGAAATTATGCTCTCTTTTGCAGGTTATGATTTCCAAAATGTTATGTTCTTATGAATATGATGTGATTGATATTTTTCTTTTGTTTACACTTACTGAGCATTTGTACTCACCCTTTTATGTTTTCTTTTCCCCAGGATATAAAGAAAGGTTATAGGTAAGAAAAAAAGGGAAGATCTTTATGGGAGATGTTGAAGATCTTTCGCCACGATTAGAAGATTATATTCTGAGTTTCCAAAGACACTAAACTATTACGGTCCTTGTGTGTGTGTTTTTGTTATGTACTAAGTATTCCCCAAAAGTAATGTAATGTCCATGTACGTCATGCTTCAGGTCCTTACAAATAATGATAAAATTGAAATTCATGTAATGTTCATGGTATATTTAGACACTGAAATACAAACTATATGACGTATATACCTCTACCCATATAGGAATATGTCTTTTCATTCAAAATAAAAA
Source organism: Viscum album (assembly GCA_963277665.1). Lineage (NCBI taxonomy): Eukaryota > Viridiplantae > Streptophyta > Magnoliopsida > Santalales > Viscaceae > Viscum > Viscum album. The sequence goes on along the minus strand of OY728159.1, from coordinate 2,096,716,515 downwards.
AAAGGCTGTAGCACCAACTATTAAAAAAATTCACATTACCGTAAAAATACTAGATAATTTTTCATTTATGGTTATACAAAATATATCTTCAAATATAGATATTGTTAGATAACATAATATATTTTTCAAAACCTTGTTAATTTATTTCGAATATTTTGTGATTAACTTATGACCTCATATATTTACACAATGATGTTGAATTAATTATTAAATTAGTGAAAAAATAAAATAGATGATATTAAAAATATTAATATAATAATAATTTAAATTAAATATGGTGGTTATGAAATTTTATATATAAATATGAAATATTAGGGTCGTATTGAATTATTTGGTTTGAACTTATCTGGTTGACTTTATATTATTAAATTATAAGTATTGAATACTTTCAAAATTGTATGTAAGGATATTTTAGGAATATAATAATTTATTAAATTATTTAAAAATCATTAATGTCCAAAATAAAGAAAAGTCGGTTATGGTATGGTCTAAAATTTCTGAAATTATAAATTTATATTTCTATTTAAACTTTATATGAAAAAATTATTACCTTTTTATTTTGAAAATTTTATTTCCATGTGTAAAATAAAAATAGGCTAACTTGGTGTCAAAAAAATGAAAAGGCATAAAAAAACACCAAACCATGTAAAAATTATATTGGTTGAGAATATTAATTCCTTATTATATCTTAACATTGAATCCATTTCAATTTTGTGTTACATTGATATAAAATTAAATTATTATAATTTATTTTATTTTCAAATTGAAAAAGTTATCCTTACCTCAATTATTAAAGTGAACCTCTTCCCTCACTTTTTTACACCACATATAGAATTATATCCTGAACATGTAATAAAATTTATATTCTAAAAATATATAAAAAAATTAATAGGTTAAGTTATTATCAAACTATCAACCATATATCCCTTTAGATGTGATCCAGAGGAGACGTTTTGAAGAAGAGGTAATTCCTCTAATCGATCACTTTATTTTCCTACTCGTCATTAACTCTTATAAATATAAGAATATTATAATAAAATTATCACTAAAATATCCTTAGTATTACTGAATGATATTAACCATATAAAAACTAAAATATTCTCCCTCTTCCCTATCAAATATGACGTGAAATTATCACTTGTGCGTACGTATGACATAACGTCTCCCAATAATGATACAATTAATTATTCACCATGAAATTTTATAGATTGAAATTATTATGGAATTTATGTTTATATACCTTAATTATTTTCATAATTATACTTTTTTAATGATAATATTATTTGTACCTTATTATCATCCATTTTTTTGAGAAACGATAATGTCTCTCATTTGTACATATGGACTACCATCTTCATGATGTGATGTGATTCATTTTTAGGTTATATATCACATGGATGAAAATAATGATTAATTTTATTAATATATTTCATATATATGAGATAATAAAACTTATAAAAATGTTAAATTATTATTTACTGTTCTTTTAATTAAATAATCAAAAAATGAAAATAGAATCCAAGTGTATGTATGACCAACCCTCTCCTTGAATAATATAATTTATTATTATATATCTATAGAATATAAATTACTATAAATATGTGTATAATGATTATTTATTATTTTTTTACATTAATTATGATTCTAGAAATTATGATATAGAATCACATTATAATGATCAAAACTACTGAACTAATACATGCTTGGAAAAAAAGTATTTATCATATATAATGATGATTTTAATAAATAATTAGTAATAAAATGTTGATAAGATGGTAGAAATAAATATTAAATAATATGATAAATTTATGTTTATGGAATTATTTCATAATAAATACTTATTTATTTTAAAGGATCCTGGAATTTTATTAATGTACTATTTGAAACAAGTCAATTAGATAGATATATTATAGGAAACATGCCTATGTTCATGTTCTTTTATGTGAAACATCTGTTAAGCCTTGATATGTTGGTCTTGGTAGTAATCATTGACATGTTAATTGGTTTATATTCTTATGATGATGTGACACAAATTTATGAAAGGAAATTATAGTTCTTGATTGAGTAAGGATGAGTTGAAATTATTATCATTAATTTCTGTTGACATATTAATATTTTTTTCAATGATTGGTGACTATGATCTATTTAATGTCAGTATGAACTGCTTACATTATTTTCACAATCACAATCCCATATTCATATCACATGCATTCATAAGACAACAAACTGATGCCTTCCTTGTTTACCATTACAAATAATATGTACCCACCATTTTATTATGTTTACATTCATCTATATATTAATAATGGTGTTTAGTAAAATATTTTAAAAGTATTTTAATTATGGAGAAATATGTTGGAGACAATTTGGATATTTTTAAACCATTTTTTTATGATTCCAGGTTTCCAAAGGAACTATAACATTATAATCACCAAATATGGGTTTGTGTAACGTAATTAATATTCATCTAATATTTGTTAATATATATATATCTCTGTGTGTGTGTGTGTGTCTTATAATATGGGGTCATTATAAGGAATCTGCAATGATTTTTACCCAACGAATGGAGAAGAATTTCAGTTTCAATTTTAGAACCATGTCATATATGAATGTTTCCTTTTAAAATGATAATAGGATATATCATGTTGTATGAAGAGGAACTTAATGTAACCAATGAATAATACAATAATCAAAAGATGAAAGTCGGTATATTTAAATACATCCAACTCAAATAAAAAAGGAAAAACTAATGAAATAGATCATTTGATAGAGAATAATCTTCTAAAAGTAATGATGAAATTCCTCATTTAGCCAAATTATTCAATATGTCTATTAATAGTATCAAAATTATTCCCTAATTTAAACTGAAATGTCATGTAGGAAAACATAGGTAACTGGATACAAAATGGATAAACGATTATTTAAATAAATAACATGATATGAGTGAAAGAAAAAATTTTATATCAATGAATACTACCATATCATAATATTTAAGCACAAGTATGAGGACCGGGATAATATATATAATATGTTTTGTAATGAATCACAATGTGATTTAGAATATAGTTCTTGTGATTAAGAAATAAGAATATATACTATTCATTATATAGATAATATTTGTTTTATGATAAACACATTCGAGGTATCTAATATTATTTTTTCATCTCTAGTTCATAATTTGAATAATTAAAAAATTGAAAATAGTAAAGAAACCATTTTCATTTAAGAAATTCTTAATTATTGTATTATTTGGGAGGACATGTTCATCGAAATTATAGATAAATATAAAAGATTAAATCTGAAACATCCCTTGTCTACTCACACTATAATTTATGTTAGTGTATAAAGGTATATTAATTCTAAACAACTATAAAAACAATAAGAAACTATTATCTAACAAATAATTAAAAATGGATTTGGATAGATTCACTAATTTAAGAAATACATTAACCTAAATACATGAAAAAAACTACACCTATGTAAACCACTCTAAATGGATACCTACCATGATAGATATAGATTAACAATACTAAATTTATTTTTAGTTCATGTCTAATAAATTCTATAAATACATGTTATTCAAGTGGATTAAATAATTTTTTTTAAAACTCAAATTTCGTCATATATGGAACCAAATAAACAAATATAGAGTCCAAAAGGCTTTATCACTAACACCTCTATACCCAAAATGATATGGGTGGAAAAATTATTTTTGATTAATTAATTTTTTTTAATCCTTCATAAATAATTCTAGAGAACACATATTGAATCTAAAAATGGAAGCTCAAGAAACATGACTTCGGAGTAATCAAACATCAATTATCAAATAATGATTGATGTGAAATTTTCCGTTTTTGTGAGAATTTTTATAGAAAAATAATTCGATATTGTAATATCAGTAATTATTTTAATGTTTTAATTTATAAATTTTATTTATACATGGACTAATGTATAATATTTTTATCATAGAACAACTATCTTTTGATGTATTCACTGATAAAAATGGAAATAATTATTGCAATATTTTAAACATGAAAATTATTTAGTTTTCACTGCATTTAGAAATGATAATATATATATTTTGAGTCTAGATACATTGTTTTATCAAAAAAAATTACGGTCTATGTTCCATTCAGAAAGTGTCATGGATCTGGAATATGATTCTACTAAATTGAAACATTCATTCACATATAATGATAATTAAGAAAGGGTTAGTCAATGATCTTCATAAAATAGATTTCATAGATGAAAATATTTGGAAGACATTTATAAAATATATAAATAAAAATAAATTTTAAATAAGTGGAATAAAATTAAAACTCTCTACACCTAGAGTTTGTTTTTATATATTGTTTTGTACCTTATAGAATTTGAATACTAAATAGGAAGAACGATGTTTATGTTTTGGTAAATAACTATTAAATATATAATTATATATTTTAATTGATAAAAAAAGAGAGTCTTGTTACTATTTTTATAATTATGCTAAATCTATTGCAAATCATTGTAGACATATGATTATAAAATTAAGGGGTGACCATGCCAGTGAGTTTGAAAGTAAGGATTTTGAATCATTACCCTAAGAACATGGCTATAGTCCGAAATTTATTCTCCTATATCGCAATTTTATAATGGTATTTTGGAATGGAGAAATAGAACCCTTCATGAAATTTCATAGACCATGATCAATGAGTATGATTTACCAATTTATTTGTAGAAACAAACTATCAAAATTTCCCACCACATAATCAATAGAGTTTTAATTTGATAGCATCTAATGAAATCCTCATAAGAATTTTGGAATGGAAGAAATTTAATGTTTAATTACATTGGGGATTTTGGTCAAAAAGTCATTATTCATAATAATATTTGATAATCTGGAACATTTCACCATTTATTCAAGTCACTATATGAATGATGTATTAATAAGACCAAATCTGTTTCCTTGTTTACTAAGGGGGATGAGTATATTTTCACAAGCAGTTTTTGTTAACAGATTCATTAGATGAAACCTAAATTTATATACTATGATTATCAATTTTGACATGTCTATATAAATTGTGATAACACAAGAGAGATAAAGATCTCTAATAATCACGTATGTCATTCTATTACAATACATATTAATATAAGACATTACTTTTTTAGGGGACTTTTTCGAAAAGTTAATATAAGTATTGAATTCATTGGAAATGAACATCATCATGAGTAAATATTTACGAATCCTTTGAATTTTAAGAGATTAATTTATTTTTGTTTTGAACTAGTAAAGATTAATTTTACTTAGGTCTTTATCTTTCTATTTAAATTATATATTTTTTTACCATTGGTGATCCATTTATAGTGATTGACCATTTAATATCCACTATTTGTGATATAAAATTAGAGATCGACCAATATTGATCTACTACTAGTAATATAACATTATTAATACATCATTGGAGATCTACAGTTGATAATCCACTACTTTGAGATCTACCATTCATGTGTTTCTGATTAAATTATACGAGTCATTTTTTTAAATATTAAATTTTATTAGGATTATGTTTTTATATTTTATTACATTTTTTATTCTAAATCCTTAAATAATAAAATCTTGTTAAATTGGAATTTGAGGGCTCGCTATCTCATGAAATATTCTAAAAATCCCTCTATTTTCTCTATCAACATCCAACCCTCCTCAAGTTATCCCTTCATCCTAAAAATCAATACAATGATGGTGAGATTCAAACATTACTTAGTTTCATCTTCATAAGGATTTATCACTCTACGAAACCATGAGGTGAATCTAGTCGGTCATGTATAGTCAAACTAACGTACCCACATTTTTATTCTTCAGTTTTGGTTTATGAAAAGGTGATCAATACTGAATGGTTAGATTCGATAAAGTCTTTGGTTGTGAAATTGTTATAGGACCTAAGATGGATCAAATGGATGTCATGGTACAAATGAAAATTCAATACTAGGTTGGATATACAGTAATATCATTTTGTTTTGTATGTTTTCAGTGAAAATAACGATTTCATTTTGATTGTGATTGATGACTATGAATAAATCGCTTCATTGAAGTAATGGTCTAGATGCCTCAGTGTAACTCAAACGGGAATTTATTTTGAGTTTTTGGGATCTATTAATTGTATCATTCATTTTTTTATATAAGGATTCCATACTTTAGTTGACGAAAAATGTTAATGTGTAATGACATACAAAAATAGTGCTGAATGGGAGGTGTTTAATTGTGTTTAAATTAATCCATTGTATTATTTTTCCATTGAAAATGGATTTTCACAATGAGGATCCGAGATATGATTCTCTTATTTCCTATTAATAGAGTTGATAAGATATAATTGTGTAGATACATGATGGTGCTTATGATTGAAATGTGTAAGATATCATTAAGATCTAAATAAATGATATACCTTATTTTTATATCATATATATTGGGATCTAAAAGATTAATTACTAATTATGAAGAAGATTCTATCATTTATGTAGGTTTCAATTTAATTTTTATTATCTATAAGATAATGAAATTAAATTAGAACCCCTTGATACTGATATGGGTGGATTAATGTGATAATACATATGCTAATTTTAAGCCAATATATAACCCTTGTAGACATATAGATATGGATAATCCTAAACTAGAGCCAGTTTATGTTTTAGAATATTAATTTTAGAAGGATTTCATGGATGTAGAAGATCGACCGAGAAAATATGCTTCAGAACATGTTTTAGTATAAGGGGGATGTTTAACTGATGTTGTCAAAATATAAAATGTTTCCTATATACCTAAAATTATATAATGTCCTATTAATTCTTATAATATATAACTAAGTGAAGGTTACATATCTTATGAGACTAAAGTAACAAGTGAAGAGTAGACTTAGAGTTCATCTAATGTCTCAACCAATATTTTATGTATATGATGGATCTGATTGGTCTATAAATGGTGATGGTAATGATACTATGGAAGAGGTGACACATCACCCTCTGGGATATTCTACATTATGTATTATTGATAAATATGTGAGACCCAGTTCTACTTAGATTATATATATTATCAATGGATATGTTAATAGAAATAAAAAATTTCTTCCAATGATCAGGTTTTAAAAATTAATGATTGAACTAGTAGATTCTATTAATCATTGTGAGAATACAGTCTCTGATATATATTTACCTAGATAATATTATAAGGATTGAAATCTATAAGATCATCACATCTAGGGATTGAATATTTAGAGCTGGATAATGGTGATGTTTAGCAAGGAAGAGACCCCAATAATTGTGGAATTTCCATATATATTGATGGAAAATACTGTAAGGGATCTAATGTTGAATAATTTTTTTAATAAAATCAATTGGATGATTTTCTCTCTGGTGAACATGATTATGGATTTCAACATATTGAGGATGGACTTCATAATGAGGTTAAGATTCTATATCCTCTATATTGTAATCATCTACCTACTAGTTATGTAACTATAGAAGAACTTGATGATATTAGAGTGTGAATGTTATTATATATTGGTGTGACTCCTAGGTCCTCACCTATTAAATAGACCATGGTCAGTGAATCTAATACCAGATGGATACATGAGTCATTGATCTATCATATCCATAATAACATGATATTGAATGTGAAATAATTGAACATTGACAATAAAAATATGGATAATGAGATGTATGATGTCAAATCTATCATGAAACATATGAGAGTGAGATATTATAAAGGTTAGTTATCTCTTCAAGAGATATTGGTGTCTCAATCTATAGTAGATGCTTCCACTTTAGGTTCTCTACATTCATACCCTTCTATAGTTTATGATGAAATGATTTTTTCCATTACGAGATAAGAACATCATGATATCACTATTGATCATTATACATCTCATCAAGATGAAATTTTTCTCATAAAGGGCCCTGGTGTGAATATTTATAATCTAGATAGATAATTTTGTAATGAGGCTATCTCTGAGGGACAGACTATCACTAGAGAAAATAAATATTTCCTTTCAAGTATTTCAAAAAATTATGAGATAATTCATCACATTATTTTTTCTAAAGAGAATGAAGGAATGCACCATGTGACTAAAGAATTCATGCGAATATTGAATCAGCTACTGGTTTTTTAAACTTCTATCATGATCCTCTTCGAATAAAATATTCATTTTATAAATATAATGGATCACAATTTCAATATCATTATAGATTTTTCCTAGTTGATGAAACTTCTAATTTATTCATATGGGATAAATATAGGGGAACCTCATGTTATACCCATGTCCTCTCTCAATTTTGTACCCACATAAAAATCACTTCCTTCGGAATTTTAACCATTTGGAATGAACTATGTTGAGTAAGTTTTGTATGTGAAGCTTTTTAATAATAAAGATATTCCACATCCTACTTCTGCCAATTCTTCCTCCACCAATCTGACTCCTGATAATAAAAAAGGAAATGATCCAATATATCCTTCATCAAATCGAGATTATAGTGGTTTATATTATGATTAGTTATTTGATTTGAAATTTATTTTTCCTCTTATATATTTTCAGTTGTAACCTTTTAGTTTTATATCAAATGAACATTTTCCCTTATTTTTCTTTCTATCATATATTTTTTTATAATTTCTATTATTTAAAAATGGGGATTAACACATGAATTTAATTTAAGACTATAATAATCACATAAAGTATTTTAAATGCTTCTAAAAAACAATTAAAAATAATTTATACTTATCTTGTTATTTTTATTTATAGTAGTAATTTTTAATTCTAGGATTTTTTATCATCAAATAAGGGGAGTTGGTTAGAGCCTCCTCATTTTTATGTTAAAAATTATCATTTTTATGTTTCTAATAATATCAATGATTTATGTTTTTAAATATTTTTCTATGTAATTTAATGAATAAAAATTGTTAGAAAATTGATATAACACTATTTCAATCAATGTATGGTCAGATACAGAATATATTCCACTGCCTATGGTGGCATAAAATTATTTAAAATGGATATAATGTTGGACTATATCTTCATCTAATAGATAAACCAGTAAAGAGATATACCATATATGATATCTTCCCCTAAAACGATATACCGCAAAAGAGATCTGCTATCAGAAATATCTACTGCCAGTCAGATCTAACATGAACACATATACTATTACAACTGATCTACTTTTGGACTATGATACCACAATTATATTCTATATTTTACTAAATCCACCAATATTAGATACTTCCAATACATATCTACAACCAAAATAGGTTTACCCTTCAAATGTCTTTCACCTGAGTGCTACCATTGTTTTTCAGAATCATATAAGAATTTAATTCTTCCAATAAATAGTTAATGGAATTAAATAAGGTCATCCACTATTGGATTTAATAATCATAATTAAGAAACAACTCCAAGGATGTATTAAAATTTTTATATTTTCCAAAACTAGTTCTCAATATGAGGATTTAAAAATTAAAATCATTTTTATTAAATATTTAATTGTATATAAAAAGTGTAAATTTGGAATGAATATCTATATAACCTTCTCATGATAGAGTTATACGTGCATAGAGAACATTGAATTTCATATGCTGAATCAATGAGAAATACTAATACACTTGTGTGTTAATGGAATTTGGTCATCATCAGAGTAAAAATAGAAGGGTTTTTTAGACCTATATGAAACTCTAATTTCTCTTCTTATTATGTAACCAATTCATTATTCATTAAAATACAATATTAAGACCCTCAAAATATCTGTATCTACTCAGACCAATAACATAACTTTTCTAATTGAATATAATTTCCTCTTTATATTTATGAGTTATATTTGAGATATGTTTAGTTTTACTCTCTTTAGATATAAAAAAATAATTCTATACTGAATAGGAGAGTTCTATAAACCCTCTCTAAATTTAAATATTTTAATTCTAAAGAATACTATAGAATATGACAATTTTACATGTACTTGTTTTTTTACCATTTATTATTATGGAATAGTCTTTATTCAATGGCATCCTTTTGTGACATTGTCTCTAAAACCCAGTCTAGATTGTGTATCATGTATATTTTGTAATAAACGATTTAGAAGATTGTGATTCCCATGTGAAGGGTATTATGTATTTGCTAGAGACTGAACCCCTTGTTTTAATTTCACTTATGTGCTATTTGTTTTTTTATTTAATAGATAAAAATTATACCTATTCTAAAATATTTAATATAAAATTTACTCTAATACTAAATCTATTTTTTATCCATATATTGTATTTGATCAAGTAATTCAGTTTCAAATATAATGTGATTTCAAGGATTATTTTAATTATAAATTGATATCTCTTTGAGAATCTATATGAAAATAAAATTATATTTTTCTATATATTTGATTAATTTGGTGTTTTAATAAAATTGTGGAATTTAATAGTTAATTTTTATATATATAAATTTTATTGGAATCTCAATGAACCCATGTCTTTAGTTTTCTAATGCAACCAACACAAAAACACACACAAAGACAAATATATATAATAAAATTACACATTTTTCTCATGTTTTGGAGGCTATAAGACTATATACTTCTCACATACTAGTGTAACCACTATTAATAGTTGGGATGAAAATAATATTTGTTTCAAAAAAATTTCTATGAATTCATTATAATTATAAAGACTCTAAATGAATACATTTTGATAATAAATTCCATTTTTAAAATTTAAAAATATATAGACTATATAAACTAGAAACCTTATCAATGAAAAACATATATATTCCATATGACTAGGTTTAATTTAAATGTAAACCTATTGTAGACTTCTAAAAACATATTCTATAATTTGATGATATATTTTGGAAAACCCACACCCTTAAACCATAATTGTATGAAATGGAAGCATGATATTAGAAATCAATATCCCTATGTTTCAAAAGGGGTGGTAAATTATTATAAAAAATATGATAAGGATGGTGTACCAATAAAAAATAAAATGACTTTTCCAAAAATAAATTATGAAATAGGTTTAAAATAATAACCAGATGAGTTATTATATTATTTGATTATAAATACATGTGAACCAATCACCATAAAACCCTATTTATATGAAATAGTTTTCTATTAAAAAGACCCTAAAATTTTACCTAATACATTTTGAAAAAGAAATTTGTTCTATCATTTATACTTGATATTATATAATATGATAACCAATGAAATAACCATGTAGAGTTAAATTAAAATTATTAAATTAGAAAATATATTAAATTATTATTTTTAAACATGAACAAAATTAATCAACCTAAAATTACACAATTAAATATATAATATAATAAAGATAATAATTTTTTAAAATAATGATAATTTTAACTTCCATACTGCATTGGACCCCTCTGGGTTATAAAAAATATTTTAGTAAGTGGTAATTTTAAGAATACTTCTACAAGAATCATGGATCGAGATTATAGTTCAGTTATTTAGACAAAACTTTGATGCATTAACTCTAAAATACATCAATAAATTGTAAAAAATAATAAATTTCCAAAATATGAATTAATATAATACTCAAATATTATTTAATGTATTACAAGAAAAAAAACTTTCTCCTACATTATACTACATTATATATAAATCCTTTAATAACCCCTATAATATAATTAACATCTCAAACAATATTGATTAAAATAAAACATTTTACTATATTCCAATGTTATTGACTAAAGATTTATTTGATTTAATTCCACCAAATATCCTCATAAAACATTTATATCTAAAAATATTTTCTAAATGTACATTCAAATAATTAAGAAAATAAGAGAAAAAATAGTTTTACTTTAGGAAAAATCATTGATAATAATTATCGTCATCCAATTATATGAGCCAATCTATGTTCAATACAATTATATACTGTATGATCTAAAATTAATGTATTAATAATTTCATTAAATATCTAAAATAATAAAAATCCAAAAAAAATCAATTGAAACACTGATAAATTGATTCATCATTTTTATTTCATATTCAATTCCCTTAATGGTATCAAAAAATCCTAGAACATATACCAAAGAATGAATGTATATAAATACATCAATAGGGAATTTCCCACTAATAAAATACCCATCATAGAAACATAATCAAAGACATGTGTTATAAATAAAATTCATATGACTTAAAATGAATTAACAATAAAACCCTTCATTGGGAATCAAACATTTTTATTCCTCAGTGGATTCAAAGGATAACATAATTCCATTTGTCAGTTAGTGGAGGAACACAAATCATTGTGGGTATAACAGATGAATGAATACAATAATATACTAAATAGTTTTTTAGAATCACATATCATCATGGGTATAACATATTAATGATTACCATAATTTTCTAAATAGTTTTTGGAGGATCACAACATGAAACATGTAAATACATGAATATTAAATTACAATAAATTCATAGCTATAAAATATATGGGGATGATTTATACACATATAATCTAAGTGTTATGGTATAGTGGATAATTACTCTAGGGATTGGTCAACTATGATGAAAGAATTTTAACAATCTGAAGAACCATATATTGAACACAAATTTTGTCCTAAAAAATTATTAATGAAGAGAAAAAACAATTCTTTTGTTGGATCATCATCTTTATGAATAATGAATTTCACTATCACAGTGGGGGGAAAAATTACATTTGATATCATAATACATATCTTTATTTAATCCATATTAAAAAAATATTGTATCAAATGTATTATAATATATTTTTATAAAAAACATATTAAAATTAATTATAAAATATATATCATCACTAGTAATGTTATATAGCACCACCAAGATAAATTATTATAATAATAAAATAATCATACAATTAATATTATAATTCCACATCATCAATCAACTTTAAATATCAAACATCAATATAATATTTTGGGTTTGAACATTCTGATAAAGCAAACAAGTACCACAATAAAAAATTTCACATAGAAATATAATGTATTTGTTTTAAGAGATAGTTTAAAAAATATCAAATTTTCAAAATGGATAATATTTTAAAATTGTATATAACACTCACATGACCAATAAGAAGCACTATATTCCCTTGAATGTGATAATTGATTGGATAAATCATACCTACTAAAACAAAATTGACATGACCCTTTAATATATTCTGATATAACACTTGATACACATTCATTTACCATACCCACTTACATAATTGATATAAACATCCCCTTACCTAAAGAGATATAATATATAAATTGTTCTACAAAATCATTCACATTAATCCTAATGAATACTATAGTAAAATTTCAAACATTTCAAATTAGTAAAAATATATGGAATTACTCCTAAATAATTTACAACGTCAATCAAAAAGAAAATATTTATATATTTTAGCCCTAACCCAATTACATTTTACATCAGAAATAAAGATATAACCATGATAACCATTCTAACTTTTCATGTCCACACATATTTTATAAAATAAAATATCATATTGTTATATATATTGTTGAAAAAAGCTAATTTATATATAAATAACATGATATTAAAAACATGACCCTCATCCAAAATAACATAATTATAACCCTATTCCAAGTCAATGTCTTCTTTGTAAGATCATTATATACATAACCCATAGAATTATTCAATATATTAATTTTTAAATGATCATACTACTACATAAATCAAGGATCAATTTAGTTATTTCATTACATATACTACATTTAAATTATTCACCTTATTTACATCATATAAAACCAAAGGACAAAATAAAATTCCCATATTTAATTTTAACTCATAATTTACATTATAAAATGTAAATAACTATACTACCAATACAAAAACACTTAATGGATTAATGAATACTTCATTTTCAAAAGTATAATATTAACCATGTATCCTTCTGATGAACGACAATATAAATTTATTCAACTAATATAACTCATTTTCACTTCATAAAAAACAAATTTATATTTCAAATTATAGTGATAAAAAATATCTCCATAATTTTTTGAAAAATCCCCATGATTTAGTATACAAGTATAGAAAATCAAATCACACCCCCACCATCATCATCTATTAATTTGTCATATCCCATTTACATATATGAAAAATATTTATGCATATTGTCTAATGTTATTACCATCATCCCCAGAAAAACAACCTCAGTAACACATCAACTATGCCAAAATTAATATTCTCAAAGATAATCTAATTAATTTTTAGTTACATGATAATGTGGTATATCAAAATAATGAACATAAATCCTTTGGATAAATTGATGTCCTATAATGTCGAAAAACATCATCTCAAAAACGAAAATTTCATCTGAAATAACTCTCACATTAACAAATTAAAAACCTACATAAATAAAAACATACAATCCATTTTTTTAATGATTATTTTTTTAATAATTATTCCAATTGATATCTAATCAATAAATTATATATCTAATATATTAGTGACTTTCAAAGAGGTTATTTATTTCTCAAAAGTATCATTTTCCCCTTCGAATGACATAGAAAATCGGTAAAAATATTTTTTCACCCATCATTCATTATATTTATTCAATGAATTAACACCATTTTTATAATCATGATTGTTTAACACTAATTTAATGTTCAATATCGTAGAAATCCTGATCAATAATGATCATGATGAAAATGATTCATATCTCTCATATCATTGGATCACTAACCACATCACCTTTTTATGATAAACCTGATCTTGCAAGAAGACATCATTAAAATATCCATATCAAATTATTATAAATTCTATTATTCAAATATTACTACTTATATTTATATCATCCAAATTCCAATGTCGATCTACTACATGAAAATGAAGAACAAATCAATATCAAGGTGGTGAAAAAGTTTCATATATTATAGCATCTTACACATCTCAAAATATGATCCATTCACTATATTGGTTATCTTAATTTATTTTTTCACATAATCTATGAAATAGTTGAGATGTATTTTATTCATCTAATATTTCACATTGGAAGTTTACCAATACAATTTTGTTTTCATAAGATCATCCTTCCACCTCTTCTGAAAATGAATCAATTTTCCATTGGAAGACAACATTTTTTATATCCATATATACATCCATAATCACAAATACTATATTTATGATAATTGAAAAACCAAATGAATGAAATATTTTATTATCCTAATAAAATTCACTACCTTAATATCTGAAATATCATTTTCCACCATAATATTTATAATTAATATGGAATCACTCGTTAATAATAATATAATATTTATAATTTTCATTAAAATGGTATCCATACAGTTAATATCACATTTTAATGACACCATAATGGTTTTTAAGACTATAATAATACATAGGTAGATCAAAAAACTAAAATTAATATACAACCATGTCAACATGAGAATTGAAATCCTCTAATATAAAATCATCACCTAGAAAGGCTCAAGGTGTAGGTCTTTATTACCTATATCTGATGTTATTTATAGTACATAGAAATTTTAATCAGCCATCCCATGTAAATAATATATTACCCAATGATCATTTTACAAACCACCAACTAGTGACCTCAAAATATCAAAAAATGTTGATTTTAAATTAAGGAAAAAAATCAAACACACATAGAGAATCATTACCGAAAAATATATTATTCGTAGTATAAGAAAATTATACCCTAAAAATAATATTATAATAAATTGGATTAGATTTATGATGATGATAAATGTACTTAATTTAGAAGAGTTCAATAACCATAACCAATTATCAAGTGACCTTGTTATACTGGATGAACTCTAAAACATATAACAATTTCTTTATAATTTATGAACCAAAAACTCAAATGTTCCTTATAAAAAAATCCATCCCAACTATCCCATAATAATTTATCTCATAACTAAAATTTTTGGACACAAATATGTAGTATAATGGAATCAATAATATAATCAATAGTCCAACCTACACTAGGCTAGTTCCAGAGGATAATATTGATGTTTCCGCATAAAAATGGGATTCATTATTTTAAATTGATGCATTTATGTTGAAAAATATACAAAATTTTCATTATTATAGTATATAACCAGTATAAAATGCAAACAATGATTTAATAAAAGGTTTCATGAATATAAAATACAATGTTAATACCCTTTAAAATGTCATTCTGTTCATTTCTGATCTTTACAATGTAGTTAAAAATAATTAAATCAACATGATTAACACTACATGGTTCACATGTAGAAGAAATTTAGTCTATCATAACATATATCCATTTCAACCCAATGTCAAACAACATCCCCCATATCTACATATTAATATGAATAATTGAAAGTTGTAAAATGAAATTTTACTTGAAAAGTTGAGAAATAATTCTTTTTAGGGTAATCCCATGTAATTTTATAACCCACTCATAATGTGTTGAATTGTGTTTGTGGTCAAAATTTAATGTGTAAAATATTTGATAAAACCCCGTAAATATAAAAAAATACTAGATTAAAGTAATAATCACAACCAAATTAAAATTCTATATTAATATTTGATTCAATATTAATTACCCTTATTATGACCATCAATAAATTTTATGAAAATAACAATGAATAATTACATACATGAAAATAATTTGGACCGAAATAACCACACCTTTCGCCACCAGGTAAAAATCATTAAATACATTAGGGTCATGAAAAATTATATGCAATAAAAAAATTTAATACATAAAAACCATGTTGTTGGATCATATATTTTAATATCATCGTTGATAAAGAAGATTACCCATCCACATATGTCATTTAATATATGACTATGCATATTTTTCATTTCTATAGATGATGTAATATAAAACATCACTTAATAATTTAAATATTAACATGAAATTTAATGGGGAATTTTATGAAATGGAACATAAATAGCATTATGGAATCCTAATTATTATGGATGAACTATATACATACCATGAAAGTGTACGTGTCGTAGTGAAAATAATTCAAATTTATGGGCCAATATAGTGAAATCCTGAACTAAAACAGACTACAGAATCATTAAATAAAACAACCCCAAGTCTCATATCGAAGAAATATATCTATAACAAGTCAATATTAATCATATTTTTTATGTTATGAATGTATATTTCATGTCATATTATATATACTTTATGATTCCATATAAGAAATAAAAAATCCTTATAATTTTTTGTTGTTTTATTTTTGAGCCAATTATGTAGTAACCAAAACTAAAATCCACTTCAAAGCCCTCATTATTTTTTAATATCATCAAAAAGGTCCACATCATCCATATAAATTTTCAATATGTTCATTAAAGAAAAATACCATTGATTGACCATAAATCACATATATTGATAGGATAATACAAATACTAGAGAAGTCTAATGAGTTATCAGAATACCATAATGTGAGGTTTCATAATAATCAAGAATTTGATTCCAAATAAGTTGTTCTAATAAATTATTAGTTAAGAAAAATAAATAATGGTATATATCTTCTTTAAGCTCAAAAATTTTATTCCTCAACAATCACTAAAAATAATATGATAAACGATATATGTTTTATTGAACCATAATTCACATTGGGTAATTTTATTCTTACCCAGGAACAATTGTCTAATAGGAATATCCTCATAATTTTTTACCAGAATATATTTTCAAAAATATATTCACATTTGTCTATATCAAATATTATTAATTTAAAATTTTATTTTACCTCATTATATTCTATTCATGAAATTATACACAATTTTACTCCCAAAATTTTATATTCCCAAGTGATAATCAACTTCAAAATAAAAAAATTTAAAACAATAAATCATCAATTATTATAAAACATTACATACCAGAATGTTCTACTATTGAGATATAAATTAATTTATTTCTAAAATAGACTAGTTATTTATATAAAACATATATTGGATAAATATTATTAATATTTTTTAAATTTTAATAGAAATTATTTTTTTATAGTCATAGGGGTGTTTCTGACGCTTTCAACGATGTGTGCGTCCCTCTGTTGATGACGCACTGATTTTTCCCCACATTCCTACTATCAAAACTATGGTAGCATCTGTTTCTTGTTTAGGGACATTTTCTCCTTGATCGAAATAGGGTTGTGGGACGTGAGTTACTCCTTCTGTGTATTTCTCCTCAAAACTCGTTACCTAGTACGTGTCTCCCTTATATATTTGAGTCATTTTTCATGAATTCATTCCCTGTGCCATATCCTTTTGGAAGATGATTAATTATGATTCTACGGTTAGAACATTTCAAGTGGTCTTTATAAGTAAAGAAGATTCATTTAGAGTAGATGAAAAAGTTATGCATGTTGGGGAATCATTGGACGTGTGGACATTGGGGAACCTGTATTATTCCTCACAATAGGGAATCTAAATGGTACAGAACCCGATGCATCTTCTGTCCATTGTGAGGTATCATATGCCGGAGGAATGACTCTGAGGTTTTCCTCAGCATCCCTTGTTTAACATGAGGTATGTATCAAGTTTAACATTATGCAGAGATGGTTACGCCAAAGCAGTCTATTCCATGGGTTTCCTCAGGAATCTCATATTTAAAACGACTTCTGTCGTGATTTTAAAATCTTGTTGATATAGAAGGAGAGTGATCAAAACATCTCATAGAGATAGATCAGATTGGTACATATCTATTAGGGATCACCTGGAAGGTTTACCAGATGGATGGATAAGAACCCCCAATAAGGATGGATCTGAGGTTTTGTGTCCCATAGAGGGAATATATCACCCCTAGTAGGATTATATGGATGCAACTGAGGGAAGATATGGGTGAGTGCACCCCAGAAAGGTGGACACCAAGGTTTACCATCGACTAGGATTGAAACTCAGGGAGAGTTTCCTCCATTTTATCATATTTAACATGAGAGTGTCCATGAGTTTAACATCTTGCAGAGATTGAATGAGAGTGATCAGATCATCCCATTGAGACAGATAAGGTTTTTACAACCCAATGATGGATAACCTGGAAGTATTAACAGATTAATGGATTAAAAAACTCAATGAGGATGGATCTGAGGTGTTTTATCCCACAGAGGGATGATATCACACCTTGAAGGATGATCTGGACACCACCGAGGGAGGATTAGGGAGAGTGCACCATAGACCAGGGGACACCATGGTTTACCATTGGTAGGATTGAACCTTAGGGAGGTTTCAAATGTACCATGTCTAAGTGAGAGGGGTCAAAACCGAGGTAGTTTGAAGGGACATAAATGGAAATGGGGTGCAATCAATGGACAATGAGTCAGAGATATGTTGTGGATTATGTTTTGTTAGCATCCCATCACAAGAGGGACACTCTTGGGTGGATGACTATGGACCACTTGGGGACAATGCATGGTTTGATTCTTGGGTTCTGCAAAACAAAACAATTGGATGAAGGGTATTATATCCCTTTGATGTGTCGGCCCGAGTAAGAATCAGAATGGATGATGGAGGGTTGAATGAAGTGGTTGGGGAGTGAGATGGGACTGTCATGGAGGTGACAGTAGTTTTGGGCATGAACCATAGAGTGGCTTCCAATATATCCTCATTTTAGGGAATATAAGTCTTGTAGTTCAGGATGGGGTTATAGAATTAGGGTGTGTTAGAACACTACAACCTGATGATATACTAGGGATTACATGTTGTTAGCAGCCCGGGTTGGTCTGACGACCAGGGGTGGACCGGAGATTTAGGTTCCAACAAAAGTGACCAAACAGATTATCATATATTGTGGACAAAAATGGATTACAATTGGTTGGGGGATATAATGGATTACAAATGGTTGGGGACACATCAACATACCACTACTTCGAGGCTACAAAATTATTACTACCGGTTGGGGCTACAATTTCTTACCACTGATTTGGGGATACATTGGAATACCAATAGTTAGGGGAAACAACAACTTACAACTAGTAGGGGATATAAAGGATTACCGCTGGTTGAGGTTGAACATCAGGGAGGTTTCCTACATTCCCTGTCTAAGAGACAAGGATCAAAAACCATGTAGTTAAAAGTTATACATTTTAACATCATGCTGGATGAAAATGGGGTATATAGTTTAACATCGTGAATAATGGGGGTGAAGCAATATGAAGTGGTCGAAACTGATGGGTGTTGGACATGAAATTCATAGAGTCTTCATATGTACCTTTCTAAGATTGGTTAAAGGATCAAAGACCACAAATTTCAGAATGGGGAATACAATTTAACGTCATGTGGGAAGAAAGTGAACCGATGTGAATGGTCAGGAAAAGTAGGCCTTGGGCATGAAACATATGAAGGCTTCCTACATACCATGCTCTGATAGGGGAAATGATCAAAGTCCGCATAGTATTTAATGGGTGAATGTAGATTACACACATAGGTGGACCAAAGAGAATGTCATAGTCACTATTTACACTAAACTCACATGAGTCATTCTCTGTGTGAGAAATAAGAGGAAATAACATACCTGGTGATCATGGAACAATGGTGCTGCACCAAAGGATGTTTAATGGGGCTTACACATGATAGAATCCCATGAGCCACTAAGAAGTTTTAATGATGAATAAGGATTACACAATGAAGTTTCTGAGGTGTCTTCCTCATGTCTGGTCAGGAGGGATTCCAAACTCAATGGTGGGTTAATGAATATATTTGAGGCCTAAAACTATGCACAAGTTCATATGCAGGATAATTCTATGTAAATTGGTATCAGTCTAAACAAATGGAGATGTAATGTGTGAGTCATATTCCCAGCATTCAGAATATAATGGGGGTGGCATGACGAAGGGAGATAACTACTGACCATATTCAAATCTCCTCATCCACATCATGTTTCTTGAGTTGGAAACAAAAAAAAATGTGGGGAAACTGTTGACTATATTTGAAACACAGGGGGAAAAGAAATGTTTTGTTAAAAGTCTTCTCGGTTGTTGGCCCAGAACAGTGTGTGAGCCAAAGTGGAATGGGACTAGTGCATTAGGATTTCCAATCAGAAATGTAAGAGAATGATGATTCAAATGAAGGACACATGAAGCACGATTTGGAGTGACGAAATGCTCGAACGGTTTAAAAAGTATTCAAATTATGCCACTATAATAATGGAATGTCGAATCGTTTTTTGTCACATAAGGAATCTCTTATTTAGAACAAGAGTAATCCTATTATTGACTGATAGGGAATCCGTCAGTTTAACGTCATATAGTGAGGACTATTGGAATATTATTATTGGAACATAAGATGTATCTTGTTTAGAGAAATAGGTATTATATTATTTCCATATAGGTTGTAGTTCAATTTATAGTAATGCAAAGAGAACAATTGACATCATACTCTTCACACATAAGGCATCTCTTGTTTGGAGAAAGAGGCACCCTATTATATTCATATAGGGAGTACAACAATTTATAGTCATTTAGAAAGGACTATTTTCATATTATTCTTGGCACATAATGAATCTCTTTTTTGGAGAAAAAGGAATCCTATGTTTATAATATAGGGTTTATTACAGTTTATTGTCATATAGAGAGGAATATTGGAATCTTATGCTTGGTGAATAGTATATATCATAATTGGAGAAAGAGGAATCTATTGTATTTCATATATGTTATACTAGAGTTTATATTCATGTGGAGAGGACAATTGGAATCTTATTCTTGGCGAATAAGGAATCTCTTTTTTGAGAAATATGCATCCTATGAATGTCATATAGGGTGAAATACAGTTTATATTCATTTAGATAGGACTATTGACATCTAATTATTGGCACATAAGGCATCATTTTATTGGTTAAATATGTATCATATGTTTTTCATATTGGGTGTACTACAATTTTTAGTCATGTTGAGAGCACTGTTGGCATCCTATTCTTTGAACATAAGGCATATCTTGTTTGGAGACAAGAGGCATCCTGTGTTTTTCAAATAGAATTTATTATAATTTATATTTATTTGGAGTTCATTGATACGAATAATGTGCCTATAAATGGAATTTTTTGGGACTTATACAAGAGTGACCCCTTCTGGTTCAACATGTTTTAAATGACTGATGATTGGGTTTGGAAGAGTTTCTTGAGGAATGCTTCAACTCTAGGTAACCAGGGATTCGAAGATGAGAATCTAAACTCACGACATCTGAATGGGACAATGATTAATATGTCCACTGAAGATATTTCATGTATTGTGGAGGAGTATCCTGAATCATGTTATTCCATAGGTGTAAGGTGGTTGTGAATATAAGCGCAATTGAAAATTTTTACATCCCGACCAAAAAAGTTTGCGGTGTGAGTCTGAACTTTTCATGGGGTCAGTGATGGAAGGGAAGGGATGGCCCAAGAGGGCCGGGAACGTAGCCGGGCTCTAACCCTAAGTCGGGTTCTGGGGGAGAATCCACCTTGATATGTACTTGTGGGTGAGAATGTAGGAGCTTCATGATGGATAGGTCTTTAAAAAGGAATAGGGGTTGTGATGCTGATTGTCCCTCATATCATACAGCCTCACAGAGATCAGAGTCTCCCAAAGTAGCTTCGTAGGGGAAATCTACTCACGGAGCATATCCTCATAGAGCATAGGATCCCATGGATCAAAGGGTCTTCACAGAGATCATGGTTTGTAGTGAAAAGGGCTTCACAGAGCACAGAGTCTCACAGAACAAAGGGGATTCACAGAGCTGAGGGTCTCGTGGATAAAAGGGATTCCTATAGAAAAGAGACTCGTGCATTAAAAAGTTTTTCAAAGAAATGTTGCTTCACAGAACTCAGGGTCTCACGGAGCAAAAGGCTTCGTAGTGAAAAGAGTCTCATGGAGAAAATGGGATTCATGGATCCTTGATCAACCCGAACATACTCCCTTCTTTTCAATGGGTGGATACATTAGTGAAGGGAATCACTTCAAAGTGCACTAAATAACTATGAATTGGGAGATCACGTGCCAAAGGGGCGTCATAACAGACCATATGAATGGGGGAGAGCCGGATATTTATTGGCGATGGAGGTCAGCAATGCTCGCCGTAGAGAAAAAATCATCACTACAGAGATAAAATTACACAGCGAATGAAGTAATGCTCTATAACCAAACAGAGTTCCCTCAGGTTTATCAAAATTCCATAGGTAACCACCACGTCCTTTATTCCACTCATAGAGGCTCTAGTCAGGTTCTTTTGTATCATAGAGCCTTTCGTCAAGGCCTTCTCGGTTCTTACATATGCTTCATTCAAGTTCAACTACTCTACGATCGTGTATGGAACTTCGTGAATGTGCTCCATAAACCAGTTTTCCCTTCCATCTTTGAATGTACATAAATTTTAATACGTAACATTGTTGGGGATTTATGACTATCAAATCGATTCATGATAAACTGACTATTCTCTTGGATAATTTTTAGATGAAATTTGAATATCATGTGGATTTATTGTCTGGCGTCAACATGGGGCTTAGAAAGGGGCTAGAATTAACTAAGACATATCAGTCCTGTATTACCCATCTGGATGTTGCAGACATGATGTCACTCATAGATCATATATCCAAAATATTTTGAAGGTGGGGGAGACACCACAGTAATCAATGAATTTTTCCCAATATTATTTATATATAGAAAACATGATCTAATAGTTTTTCCAATGCTTTTAATGTAAAATGGTATGAAGAAATTTTTTTAACCTTTTTATTATCCTTTAAACTATGACATGGAGAAACTCTCCTCTGCCTATTCCTATATATTTTGAAATTACCTTACTTTTTCTTTTGTTTTTATTTTTATACCATCATAATTGTTAACCATGATGTTCAAGCCTCCCATTTTTTTAGTATAAATCATAGAACCCATTTGGGAAAACTAATCACTTATATATAATTTGTCATTTGAACATAAAATTTTGTATGTTCTATCCCCTAGACACCAAATAAATCACCTTTATTACAGTAGAATATTGTACTTATACTAAAAAAATTAAAATTAATAAAAATTATTTTTCATTTTTTGTTAATTAAAAATATAAGATACATATGAATCATCTTTTTCCTTACACATATACACCATCAAAACTCATTTATCATATAATGTGATTCATTAGAACTAAACTATTAACTATATTTGAATAATTTTCACTATCAATAATTAAATCAGATATATATTTATAATTTTCCCTTCCATGAAGCATTCCATGAATGTTTTTGTTTGGAATAAATTTTTCCTTAAGGTTTGAAAAATATAGAGAGATGTTGAAATTCACCAAATATTCCTTAAAATATTTTTCTCAATCTATAGTTTACATTGTTGTACTCTTGCTATAAATATATACATCGATTAGATATGATAGTATATAAATATATTATGTATTGAAATAATTTTCTTAAAATAAAATTTAATAAATAAAATTAATTTGTTGTTTATCCCACTTATAACATCCTTAGTCTATGTTTCAACCTATATGTATTATAACAGAATTCTACAATGACCATGTAAGCCTCACTATATGTAAGATCATACTGACTGAAGTTGGTCCCAATAATGTGGAATTTATACCCACATGTATTATTGGAATGAATCATAATTTTAAATTTATTTCTCAATGAAAAATATAAAAACCAACTTATATATATATATGTGTGTGCATTGAAATATAATCATTCATCAATAAATTATACCATCCTACAATAAAATTAAACTCTAACAAGTCATTAATTAATATGTCCAAACAACATTTTTTCTTGGGATATCAAATATAATACATACAAATGAAATAAAATATTATGTTGACCCAAAAACTAGTCCTCATCATAAAACAGAACATACAAAAATATCCCAATTGAGTTACTCCAACTCACTCTCCTTTGAAAAATACAATACCCGAACATGAATACTTAACAAAATATTGGAACATATTCCAAGGTGCAAGAACATGGATAGAATATAAAACTCAATATGTATCCCAAAATAATTGTTTAAATAATTAACTGTATATATGTTCATTGATATTATTAAAAAAATCAAGATAAACCAATTCATAAATATGAATCACCATTGGTTACTCAGGAAGTCTCCCTGATAGTTGATTTAATCCTTTTTGATTAATACTTTATTTGTTAAGATATATTCCATGAACACCATTTAATAATGAACACAAAGAAATTAATAGGGGCCAATCAGCAATTAATTCTCTAATATGGGAAAATATTGTATCAAAATAGACTCATATTGTAATTAAATTAAAATCAATTAATCACACGGGAGGTTCAACAGTATTCCAATCCTTAAATACTATGAAATAAATGTAATTATTCAACCTTAAGTTGTAAACATTTTTATGACTCATAGTGGTGAATGAAATACCAATTATTGTGGTTTAGATATCACCTATCATAATGTGAAGAGAAAATTATACCAAATCATTAATTAAAGTTATATAATCTATTGATAATATATAATCATTGATCATTAAACATGGAAAGGGTGAATGAGTTATCAATAATCCTTAATTCAGTGGTGAATGTGGTATCAACAATTCTGAAAATAGGTAATTGTGACAATGATATAACTTGTCATAAAATAAGTAAATTATTAACGGGTTATCACCAGTCATTAAATTTTTTTGAATGAGATATCAAAAATCGTAAATAAATCCTGTTGAATAGGATACAATTCATATAATTAATAAAAATGTGAATGTGTTATCTCCAATACAAAGGGTAAGAACAATATTATATCATATTAAAAATAGGGAATCCCAAAAATATTATGTGTAACACTCTAAGGATTAGTAAATTCCACATACCTCCTCAGCACATCATCTTAATAGTAGTGGAATATAATATGCTGATCTTATGGAGATCTCATATATAATAAGACCAATCTATAGTTGTCCCATTGGTTTATCAACCATTAAAAACAATATAAATTTTAGGATATATCCACACAAACAATGTAAGGACCTTCCAAAAACCTACCTATTATTTATGACACATTTCATGTCATTAAAAGAATATATATATGTGTGTGTTTGTGTGTTACTATATCATAAAATATGGGGAATTACATTGAAAAAATCACTTCAATCATTTAATCCATCAAATGTTTTAGGAGTAATTTTAAAAGTCATATAAAATTCATATATTCAGTCACCAAACAATTTATATAGGTCTATTGGACATAGAAAAATATTCGAATGTCCATAGTCACATAGTATATCCCGTTATAGGATAACAATATTACACTCTCCCCTTAATAGGTCATTACCCATATTTATAGGATATAATAGTTATTGGATTACATGAGTTCTATTTCATTTCAATATTCACCTATTATAAGTGAATTAACCAAATGCACACTCATCACTATACCATAAAAAAAAATTAACCTAAAAGAAATATGACCACTATGTTGTTATATCAGTAGTCTACCCATGGTGTATCATCATTAAAAAACATCTATATATCTTAATGATTTTTAAAATAATAAAAATTTAAACAATATTACAGCATATTTTAGATAGCACACAATGTATATGTTTTCTCTACAAAACAATTATTACACTTTATTAAGTCCATTTTTATTTTTCAGAACTTCACCGTCAACAAAAAAAGAATTATGAGGCCACTAAATCCCTCAATAGAAGAATAAAACATTCCATGGGTAATAATATTACTATAAACCAGATACTACAATAGGGAAAATGTCCCTCAATGATAATGAAGAGTTATAATATCCTCACTTTTCTTATTTTAATGATTAAATCACAAATTATTATTTTTTGATTATTCACACCTAACAAACTAGCTAGAATATATACATATATATATATTATAATATATTAATTTGTCAAAATTAGTGACCAAAAAAATATTATGGAGGTATACTATTGATATGGACTCTCACTTACTATAACCATGCCAGTATTGATTATTTTAGACATTGTTTTTCATATATATCAAACATGAGATCAATTAAATTAATTATAGAAACATTATAATTTAAATTAATTAATAATTAATTAATTTATTAAAACATCATCAAGGGGTAATTATTACTGAGTGGTGTAACCTCCCCAAAATAACATGAAACAATGTATACTCCATTCATAACACATAACATGATGTAATATAATCCAAAGACACATATTTCTTCTCCAAATTAACTACTTATCTAAAATCAATTTTTTTTTATCAATAAACACTATGAAAATTATATTAAATAAATATAAATGAAATTAAGCCAATAATATTCTTTCTTTCCCAACCTCATATAACCATCCTTTATGGAAGTTACAC
Source organism: Viscum album (assembly GCA_963277665.1). Classification (NCBI taxonomy): domain Eukaryota; kingdom Viridiplantae; phylum Streptophyta; class Magnoliopsida; order Santalales; family Viscaceae; genus Viscum; species Viscum album. The sequence continues at coordinate 2,096,689,265 of OY728159.1, read as the reverse complement.
CATGATTATTATTTTTTCCATTTCTTGGGTAAAATTTCATTCCAAAATATAGATTAAGAATCTAAAAATAGTGGATTATTGGGGAAGAAGAAGGAATTGATTATAAGGGGATTGATTTCCATTATTATATATTGATATATCCAAAACAATTCCAAATAACTGAGGGGAAATAAGAAAACAAAGAGGAGAAGATAAAAAAACAGTCCCTACATTCACCTAACAGCTAAAACCATGAAAATAAGATTATGATAACAACCCTAATTTATCTAATCAATCAATTAGAATCCTAGTAAATGTTGTGATCCTAAAAGAGACATAATAGCCACCCGAAATCATTACCCATTTATCCACACTGATGGGTACCCTAAACACACCTATATGGTACTTTTAGGAATATAATTTTTTAATAGAACACCCAGTGTTTTCATTGTGTACTATATAAATAACAATTGGGTATCTTTTTGTAATATATTACATTTTAGGAAATTCACCCACACTATTTTCATTACCTAAAACAAGAAAAAACACCTCAAAAACCTCCAAACACATCAATAAAATATTTTTAATTTTAATACTTATCATAAATAATTCATACCATATCTATATATTCAAATATTACAAATATTTATTTCCATTGAATTATAGATTTCCCAAAATTCCATTGACAAAATATAATTTAATCCATTAATTGATACCTACGAGTTCATTTGAAATGATCTAGAAACAATATCATCAATCTCCAGTAAACGATATTGATCATTATTATCCAACAATCATTCCCATTTTCAATTATAATTTTTGTTACAATATATACCACTAAATATGAATAAGTAATAATATAAATTATCCAAATACCACTTTCATTGATCCACTGTTCTCAATAATCATTCCATTTATAATGTGAATGATTAATTTCTATATTGCTACACTCAATTTCACATGTTATATGTCCTTAGTTATCTTATTTAATAACTAATGACACACTATATTTCATGGGGATTAAAAAATTAATTTATTATATAACTATATTATAGTGGTAAGCCAAGGTATTCTCTAGAAGTGGAGTGCTCAAGAAAAATATTTGTGACATTTATTTCCATTTTAATGAAAATTGATTATTCTGTTATGGTTATGAAAATGTGAATATTAAAAATAAATTTAAATTGAAGGATTATAGAATAGTATGGAAATTGAGGTGGGGTTGGGCTTTGGTAGACCTATTATAATGATATCATTGTTTTAAATTATTATCAATTCTTCTTCTAATGGTGGTAAGAAACCAATTCCACTATTGATTCTTATCTTTATTCCTTATCCATATGGTGATGTTTATGATATTTCAAATTTTTATCTGATGTTTGTCTATCATCATTAAAATTTTCATGATGTTGTAGATGCTCATCAAGTTTAATTTTATAAACCCTTATTTAGTTTTTGTTATTCTATTTTTAATAAAAGATCCATATCCAATTCCATACATGTTCTAATGATCTATAACAAATCACATCACAGCCCTATCTTTTGTTGTTATATACAAACTAGAATTTAGTCGAGGTGATTTTTCTATTATAAACCAAGTAAAATGAAATAAATACAATCAATACAATACAAATTCACATTCAGTATTAAAAATTGAAAATAAATAAATGAAATAAATTATATAAAAAATGAAATGGGTATATTCAATTACATATACATACATAATCACAATAAACTTTATCCTGCCTCTCCCTTCTAAAAAAATTCAAAATAAATACCCCTCTATATACTAGTTATTCATTTTGATATGGTATATATATGGAATAAAAAATATTAAATAAAATAATGAAAATAAAACATGAAAATAATGCAACATTTACAATCTGTTCCTAGAGATTCCCCTTGGCTATTGATCATCCGAATCCTCCCCCAATTACTTGTTTTTACTGGAATCCATCACATATAAGGTTCTATAGTATACTAATAATTTCTTCAATTAATTCATATCAGTTCAATACATTTTTTATTCTATGGTATCAGGTCTTAGTGTAGAAAATATGTTATTTATTGAATAAAAAATTACAGTTTCATGGTCATTTAGACTATATTTTGTTATAAAGTGTGTATTTCAGTTGTTGAATCATGGAGGGATCAACATAAAGGTAGTTATTTAGTCTATTTTTTAATCCTAAAAAAATAAAATGAGCACAACAGTTTGAAATATATCATTCATTCCATGACGTATGGTTTCATGTTGATGGTAAGTTGTTTTTTTTGGTTTTCCATATTGTTTAGGCCTATTAAAGCTCAGGTATTCAATACAAGACATTGGGTTGGAATGTAAACCATTGGATGTCATGGTAAATAATTTTCATTAGGAACTTCTCACTCGTGATATTATTTTCATTAAAACTATATGTCATTCCATAGATAAAAAAATATTGCAATGTTTAATCAATTAATTTATATAAACATTGAACTTTATATCAAAATATACATGAAAAGGTTTCCTATCAATTCCACAAAATTTATAAGTTTATTTTAATAAATAATATAATATCAACATAAATTAAATATGACCAATAATTTTTCAATAATAAAATTACAATGAAATTATAAAAAATATTTTCAAATAAGAAATAGCTATTCATATTTTACAAATACATCAACTAGACATCACAATCCTCACATTGAACAATTCTACAAATAATTTAAATTTTTTACAATTGAACAAATGTGTAATATTTCATTTATATACATTCATATATCATAATTCACTATTATAAATCTTTCAAAGTCATGATTTACATAAAAATAGATTCTTTTCTCTTATTACTCAAGATAAAAATTCATGTAGTTTTTTGTTCTTACAATGACTAAATGATCATATTCTATAGGCTTGAAAATGATCAATATTATCCACAATGTATATATAAATATCATAAAACATTATGAGGAATTATAAAATAAATTTCTAATGAATATATATCATTATGATATTAATGATTGGTGTTCATAATATTAAGGCAAAGAAAGAGGTTTTATCTGAATAGTATTGCATGATAGAAAAACTAATGTGTACTGAAAATATACTCTATAAAATTAAAACACCCACCAACTATAAATAAAATTACGTTTAGAATTAGTGTAAGTATAATTATATAATTTTATCCTCTTGTATTTTTTTATATTTGTTTACTTTTTGGAATTCTATGCATGGAATAAGTCACCCATCCACTAACTAACACCGTATGATAAAATCATTGATCTGGTAAGAGTGGTTTTTTATTTTTCCCAAAAATAAACCATTAATGGTTTTATTATATGTATATATATTCATTAAACAATAGAATGTAATAAAAGTAATAAATATGTAACATGATTCTATAAAAATACCCTAAACATTGCATCCCTATACTTTTTTGTGATGTTGGAATACATCCATTCATTCGAGACTTATCTCACCCACACACTTCACCTTAAAAGATCATGTTATATTGATATGGTAGAAGATCAATAAATATAAATTTATTGGTATGATTAACATTCCCAATGAGGTTATTCTTGGATCTAGTTTATAAAAAAGGGTTGATTTAAATGTATAATTATGGATAATGGATTAACAATTATTATTATTTAAATATTATTAAATTTTAACTGTTATAGTCATTGTTTTCAAATGATCCATTGAATGATATATCATATGGAATGTCTTAGGATTACATATGAAATATTATAAATATATAAATTTAAACTATTTGGTATATAAATTCACTCAAAAATGGAACATTTTAATTTATGGACACCACTCCCGGTATCAAATAATAATAAGAAATCTATTTAAAAAATTAGAAATTAGAAGCATGAAAATGGTAGGATAATTTCATTTTACTAAATAACAACATTTCCTATAAATAATGATTCAATAAAATGAAAATCCAAATAATCCCACTAATGAAAAAATTATCTATATTATTTTTAAATTATTTTAACATTATAATCTAAAACAAAAAAATCATTGAATTCCTATTAAATTTATGTCTCCAAGACTAGTCAATTAAATCGTGAAGGATAATTTTTTGAATGAGATTTCCTTTTAAAGATAAAAATATATTTAATTTTTTTTGTAAATAAATAATGTTTTGAAACTCAAACTTCCCGTAAATAATGATTTAGGTCATATTACAGACATTCATGTTATTCAAATTTATTCTACATATTTCACAATTTAAACTATGTATAACAGCTTCTCAATTCCCATTTCATGGTTTATGGGAAAAAATTATCAAATCGGTGATACTGTAGGCCAGGTCAATTATAGTTAAATTGGAATCAGGAGAAGAGCAGACTAATAAAAAAACAAGTTGAACCCCACTCTAATTTTCTTAACAACATTATGTTGACTCAAAAATATTTAAGTTAAATTCAGCCAAAAATAGTCACTTAACCACACATAATATATATATAATATATGGAATGGAATGAAATTAATTAATTAGTTATGTATATTTAAGATGGAGTTAACATTTTCAATCTAATGTAAAGCATAGGTACACTATTGTGGCTCATCACTGATAATTAGTATAAAGGAGTGTAATATCCTATAATAGTTATTGAGGATATTCCCATGTAACATCTTTATCATGTACCAATTTATAGGGTATGTGTTTTATCTTCAATTCAAAGTAATCAAATCAACACTAAAATGGTATAAATTAATAATATTAAAACCTCCTTCCCATGTTGAATTATATTTACCTACCATCATCTTATGTATGGACTTATAAAGATGCACTAAATCTATAGGGTTCATATTTCAAGGATGAATTATCTTTTCATGGTGAATAATTTTTCTCTATATATAGATAATGGATTTTTTAAAACAATATCTCGTGATTTCTTATATCTTCTATAGTTGAATGTTTTTTTATTTTCTATAAAAATCCAAATCAGAAGTCATTTTTGGACTACCCAATATGTTTTATGTTCTATCCTGTAAGGATGTGGAAAAATCATAAAAATATCATAATTTTGCATATCAACCTAATATAGTTCTTATATTAATTCATATAATCCCATATGGTGTGTTACAAAATTTGGATATAGTCTTTTATGTTGTGTTTTATTCTATTTTACAAAATTCACATAGTTTCTATTTTAGAAACTTTTTCTTAACCATTTCTTTGTGGATGGTATTGTATGAAAACTAATAAAATATTCTATAATTATGAGTTTTAGGGTAATAATTATTTATTTTAAATTTGAGTATCTTATCAGTTATAGAGGTCATAATAATCATGATATAAATCATACATTACAAAACCATTAAATACAATGTGGTTACCGTAAATTATAATCTGTTTTCCCAATACATGAAAATTTTAATATAATGATGGATTAATTATCTTGGAAAACCTCTATGATGTTCAAGAAGACTTATTTTTTTACCATTACCATTATTACACCTTTTATAATTGCTTTTAAAAATGGAATGATCAAAAATTATAAGGAAGGTATATAAATGGATATAAAACCATTAGATCAGTAAAAACATAAAAACCCATGAAATAGTTAACATTACATGAAATGTTGTTGAGATAAATAAATATAAAATAATTTTTTTCTAAATTAAATCCTTCAAATCCCATATAAATCAATTAAAATTACTTTTAAAATATGTAGATAATCATATTCATAAAAATATTTCAATGCCCTTCTAAGTTGAACTACCATACATCTGACACCAAATATAATCATTACCTAATGTATTGGAAAGATATAATGGGTGGCACCCTTTTATGATCTATATCTAGATCACCCTTTTTATGATAATTTATGGGAATCAACATTATATATAAGTTACATCAGGTCACTTAGTTTTCATGAGCTATAATGGGGATCATCCTTTTATATAAAATTTTTCAGGATCACAATTGAGGTATAATGGGGAATAAAACTTTATATAATCTATATCAATCTCATTCATTTCATATAATCCTTGTATAAAATATCATGAATAATAAAATTCCATCCTAACACTTTAAATAACATTTTTAATAACACATTTTGATATAAACAAAACTTTATTTAAAAAAAAATCAATTTCAAAATTCCTAATAAAATACAAAGAGGGTATTCTATTGGAGAAATAATTAAATGCTAAAAATAAATCTGAATATCTAAAAATTGGTATAATAGATTAAATTTCCTTGTCAATGTGTGTGTTATAAATAAAACATTCCTTTATTTATTTGACATAAAATTCCATATAATGAAAATAAAAAATATTCCTTTTAAAAACCATTGAAATAAAGGAAAAAAAATACATAAATTGTACATTATAAATATTACCTATCCATATATAAATATAAAAATAATCATATTAAAAATAATGAAAAGTAGGAGAAGTAATTTGAAGTAAAACATTAAAAAATGATTTATTTTAATTGTAAACTACCTTATCACTTAGGAAACATGTCGATAATAAAACCCATTAATGAATAAAATTAAAAAAATTAATTATAATGAGGATTGTGAATTTTATGGTATAAAAAATTTAATAGGTTATATATATACCTTATAAAATAATTTATATTCATAATATCAAAATATACCTAAATTAATGGAAGTTAAGACAATATCCCTTACCTAGAGCAAGATTCTTCATGTGTGCCTTTATATTCCGAAGAAAATTACGTATATAAATAATTGAATTTATTGAATAAAAATTCATAGTTATTATTACATTTATTTAACTTATTAAATAGTTTTATACAATTACTTATTCAATTATGTTTATGTCATGTATTTTGACCAAACTCGACTAATGTGCCAAAAATGATATTGATAGGCTGAATATGTTCAAAGAGGACATTATTTGAACATATCAATAATACGAATCAGGAAATAATTATCATTTTTATAAAAAAATTTACTTTTAATTCAATTAATGGAATGTGGTTATGAAAGATAAACTAACATTATGATCTTGGAAACCATGGGTCATACACACTCATGATAATCATTTCAATTTCATCAAGGATTATTTTGGAAAAATGTAATTATATTTCCATATTGATAATTATTTCATAAATAGAATAATATTTAATTATATATACTAAAAAATGTATATATTTTTATGTGGTTATGACAATAGTAATAACATCTCTTTGAAGATGTGGTATCCCACATATCGTAGAATGAAATTATTACTTTTTTAGTGAGTGAAAAGGTAAGAAATAAAATGTTATAGTATACTTCCATAATGATAAATATTTCATGAATATCATATGATTATATCCTATATATTTTTATTATTACCCTTATTACATTAAATGAAAATAATTAGTGAAAATGAATCACATCGCTTCACAAAAGGTAGTTTTCTATAATCAAATATGACATTATCATATCACTTATGTATTGGAATATAAAAAAATTGTGTATATATATGATATAGTGAAAACAAAGGATAATGCTTTTAAAATATCCTATATTAACATTATATATAATGTCCCTATATTTTTAAAAATATTATTACATGATTGTAAGCATAAGTATCCTTCCAACACAAACTAAGGATCATAAAGTCTAGTGTCCATAGAAGATTAGATAAATAATTATAATGAATGAAACCTAAATAAAAAAATCATTAATATAATATTTATAGTGATATACTAATAGACTTTTAAACCAAACATCATAATAGGGTATCTTATATAATACATGAACAAAGTGATGTGCTAAAAATTTCAGTTTGGGAATAAACATAAGAATAAAGAATATCACATGGGTTATAAGGCATAACATGATGACATAAAAAATGAATTTAAATTAATAAAAATATAGAATAATATAATATATTACATGATATCATTTAATCATGGAATCATGTTAATGTGGATGAATCATAAAATTTGACATAAGCATGAGTCAAGGCTCATTGCACATGGAGGAGCACTAGTCAAGGTTACAAGCAAGACCATTTCACATGGAGAGTGAGTAATGGTCATCCACTATTACTATTGTACATGATTTCTCATGAGACTAAAACATTACCCATTGAATTTGGGAACATTGTTGGTTAAACAATAATAAATTTTTCAGGAATATTTGTGCCATATAAATAATCACACATATGCAATCAAACATAAACATAATGGTAACCAATGAAATTAAATGTGCATCATAATAATGTCCAAATGAATTTGAACATGGGATATCATAATAGAGTCGATGATATAATTGATTTATATCATGTATTGAAATTAATATGTAAAATAAGAATATATTATGATATTTTATTTCAAACTGAAGTGAAGACTTTTAAAACAAATGATTTTAAAAAATACAAATAAATAATATTATTTTGGTTTTAACATATAATAAAGCTTATTTAAAATGAGAAAATGAATAATTATTTATTTAAAATAAATAAAAATATCCAATATTAATTTTATTGATAAAATTAGTTCTTTTTTAAAAAATAATTGTTGATTAAAATAAAATACATTGTGTAGTTGAATATGGGAATGAAATTGGGATGTTCCCTTGAATCTGTATTTCCTATCAATAATAATTGAGAAGGGAACCTTTTAAAAAAAAATTTCCCCCTAAATTAAAGATTTAGTGATCTAGATACATGAGTTCAGAATAAATAAATAGATTTTATATTAATTATATAAAAATAAATAAGAATTTCATTTGGGTAAAGAGATAAAAATTGTATCCCAAAAGAAATTAGAGCTTTGTAAAGAATCATTTACCCTATGTATAGAAGAGTTTTCCACTAGTACATAGTGTATTGAATATTAAAATTAGATTAAATTATTTATATGTATAGAACCTATTATACAAATATTTTATTTATTATAATTTTATTATTCTTAGTTATTTCATTTTTGATGACTTATAAAATAACATTTCAGCGATTAGGTGTGCTCAATTCCTTGGATTCCATTATCGATTTACATGTATACATTTATGTAAGATCATGTAAAATTATAATTCTTTTAAAGAAATGAAATTATTTGTTATTAATTAAATTACAAATTATTAAATGGTTTTTTATATCATTCAATTATTTTTGGTGAGGAAAAATAAATATATAACATGATAGTGACACTCGTTTGGAATACATTGGTGGTTTTTGATCATCACAATGATCTTTTTTGGTTTAGTAATTTAGTATTATGAATATATGTTAGATATATAACATAAAAAAAGGTTGTAACATAAATTTTATGTATGTTTCAACCAATTTAATGGATTTATGTCCAGGCTTGAATGTGGTGAAGGAAAAATGAAAACCTATCAACCTCAAAGGTGACAAATCAACAACTCGTGAAAGACAGTCTAATTTTTTTGAATAAATTTAGTGGAAAATAGGTTTTATTATGTTTTATAACATTATAATAACAAAATATAGCATATATAATTTATTTTAGTTATCATTTTACATGGATGAAGGTATATAATAATAGAATAATAAAATAAAATATCATGAAATTAAATTAAATATAATAAATAGAATTTTTTTCTCTTGATTCCTTATCCTTGAGAACCTATCTAAAGGGATTTACTTTGATCCTTTTTTGAGAAAAAAGGCTCCACAACATGTTGGAGAGGATTTAGAAAAAAGTTGGAATATTTTGTACACGGATCAAATCTACAAAGTTGTAAAGAGAAGAGGTGGTGAGGGTGGTATTTATTGGGGGGAAATTGTGTGATCTAATTATTTTATTCATTTGTTTATTAATTCATCTCATATCTATGAAAATATTGAGAATTATCACTAAATATATTAAAATAATTAATTATTGTTTGATATCATGAGCTTACATCATCCATACATCATCTATGACACAATAATTTATGTTCTTATTAAATACCTAGAATTAAATTATTTTACTATTCATTAACAATTCAATTTTTTTAAAAAAAAATTAATAAACATTCACTAAAATTCTTTATAAATTCATTGAATTAAAAAACATAACTTCATTTTATTAAAATAGTTTTAAAATAATTATTATTTTAATTTTTTATTAAAACAATCATTTACACGGAAAAACGGACATTAAAATTATTACTAGTTCTATAACACATTGGAAAATTAATTAACGTCTCCAAAAACTATATTAATATCACAAGACAACAAATTTTTAATTGAAGATAGTATTTTATATAAAAAAATTCCTTTTAATTTGTTAAATTAATCATAATATTTTAAATAAACATTTATGACTTAAAAAATAAAAACAGTTAATAAATCAATTCTATAACGTCTATTTAATTATTTTGAGATATAGGTTTATAATATTTTTATTTATAAGATAAAAAAATTATTTTCACATTCATAGGTGAGTGTCTAGTTTACTATTCGTAAGATTCATATTACAAATCCAAATGGCATGTTATTATTTCAGTATTATTGGTTCTATAAGTTCTACAAATACCTCTTGTTTAAATAATTTTTTATAAATAATGTTTGTTTTGTGTTCATTATTTGATTTTATGTGATTTATATACTATGGAATTATTATAAGAAGGGAATATCCATTTATATAATTTTTGGTTGTTTTATTATTCCCCTATATAAAATTTATCTATCAAATTTTCTTTTTAAAAAATATGGAGAAAACAAGTGAGGGCACTTCTCTATTATTTCGTCCTCTTATTTAAATGTTGTCTCTTCATACATATGATTCAACCATATTACATTGACTATGTTAGTAGTCATGTTCTGTAGAACATTGTCTCCATGATTTATTATCATCACTAGCTTCTCCTCATAAGAGATATCATTCTCTAATTATACCACATTTGAGTTCATTACATGTGAGGGATATCATATTTACTTCCTCATGAGTTATACATGGAAAATTATATTTCATGAGAAAAGGTTGGTATATTTTCTGGTTAGTAGGCTACAAATCAAAAATGATAAAAAAATATAGAAGTCGCAGATGTACCTGGGACCTAGAATTCCCTTCTTCCCAAATGTCATGTTCCTCTTCCACAAAGATATATGTAAGAATACCATGTATCCAACTATAAACTCCAAGTATCATCATCGATTGTCTTCATGCCTATTCTATCAACAATTGTCTTCTCAGATATGTTTCTAAATGGTTTTCACTTTTCCTACCATTCTACTGACCATTTCAGGTCCTAAAATATTACATTGCTGAATTAATCGTAGAATTCAATGTTCATTCATCCTTATTCATAATGAACTAAATATGGACCCATTTGAATGTTCAAGTGAAAATTATTTTCATAGCAGGACTTCTGTAAAGGAAGGTGTTGGTCCCATTAACCCTTAAATTCTATAGAATAAACTCTCAACTTTTTCTCCAATGTCTGAATAGTCTTCTTAGATTGGCCATCAATTTGAGTATGGTAGGTTCTACTGATGTTAAGATAAGTGTTTATTGCATGTTGGATAGTTTTCATGAAATTGGATTTGAATATAATATTTTGATCAGATAAAATTTATAGTGGAACTCCATGCAGCCATACCACTTATCTAATGTATATTTGTACTATTTTATCTAGTGAGTAGTGATATAAATTTGAGATATGGTGAGATGTATTTATATTATGATAAAAACAACCCATAGAGCATTGTTTCATATAAATGTTTTCGGATTTCCACAACAATTTTTATCGTGATGTTTTCCCACTTCCATCTTGTTTTGGGTAATGGATCTTTTCTACCCTTAGATATTTTCCTCCAACCCATTACTTTATAAAATAGCACAATTATTATGTTTATTTATAGATCTCCTTATTCATATTATCCCACCAATAGTGTTCATGATGATCTCTATACATATTTGTGATCCCAGGTGAATAGAGAAGACCGAGATATGTACATCATTTATAATCTATTTATTCCGCTCTATATTGAATGGAACACATAGTTGTGACCCAAATCCCATGATCTATTCCCCATCCATTTTAAACCCTATGGATTTCCCAATTCTGATATCTTTCACATTTTTGAAAAACTCCACATTATTTCATTGAGAATCCACTACTTTCACCATAAGTGATGTTTGAGAATCCATTTAATTATGGATTGATGATGTTCCTTCCTAAATTATTCCCATGTACATACATAGAAAGTCTAATAAGACTAGATCCATCTGAAATATAATTATTGATAAAGATAGAGGATCCTTTCTTCCTACAGATTCCTCTACCTTGTTTTTGTATCCAGGATTGTAGTAGATTGAGCATTCATAATCTATGATGAGAACAAGCTATATTTTCAGCATAATACTAAGCATATTCTATGTGAATATATATTTGAGACTCCGGTGATCAGTCTATGTATCATACATAACCACATATAGGTAATTATTTAATATTATTAATGTAAGGATCATAACATCCAACTCCAGATCATGTATGGGATTGTCATTCTCATTAATTTTTGTTGTATATTGGTGTAAGTATCACATTATTATTTTTCATTCTTACACAGCCTAAAACCTTCATTGATGCAGAACAATACAATATAAAAATGTCCCACTTTTCGTAATTATGAGTACTGGTGTAGTGATATGCCTATTTTTGATATCCATAGATCATTCATTCACTTGTTTCATGGATACATAAATTACCCCTTCCATGTCAACCTAGATAATGAGTTTTCCTAAAATGAGAATTTACTCAAAAATCATCCATAGTACCCAGCTAAAATAAGGAAAATGTGGATTTCCATTACTGACATTGGCTTGGGAAACACTTTATTTTCATTAATTATAGAATGGTTCAAATATATCCCTTTTTTAGTGATTACTTTCCCCAAGAATGATACTTCCTCCTTTTATAACTCAAAATTATTATAAATTTCATATAGTTTCTCCATTTGAATGGTAATTACAAAATTATTTAAATTCCACATGTGTTCCTCCATGAAATTTGAGGATATCAAAATATCATCAAAAAAGACCACCAAATTTTTTTAAAGGTAATCTCTATACACTATGCTTGTTAAGTCCCTCAAAATTTCTGGTGGAATATTTAGTATGAAGGGAATCACTAGGAACTAACAGGTCCCATACATTCTTAAAATGTTAGTCCTGGGAATATCATCCCTCTTCACCATTAATTGGTGATATCATGACTATAGGTCAACCCTATATCAATAGTTTACCCCAATTAGTTGATATAACAAGTTATACATCTATGATATGGGAGAATTTTTATTTATCATGATTTTATTGAGCTCACAATAATCAAGGAATAGAAACATCAATCAATGCTTCTTCTTGATGAAGAGGAATTGTGCACACAATAGTGAAGCACTTAAAAATATAAAACCTTTTTCCATATTCCCTTGTAACTGATCCTTTAGTTCTTTAAGCTCAATGATGTCCATTTTATAATTCTTCTATGATATAGGCAGAGATCCATGAATAAGATCAATAGATAACTTAGCACCTTGATTATGAGAATGACTAGGAAACTCTTTAGAGATCACATATGTGTAGTCCCTCACAGTGGTTTTTTCATCAATCATGATTATCTTCTTTATTAACATCATTTGATATAAATATTAATGACCATAAGACAATAATATTCACAATTAAAATTATTATTCTCAAAGAGATTCATCATCTTAATAGAATTTGATATCATTATAGGACGATTTTTAATGTGAAGAGTGATATCCTTTTATAGATAGATGATTTTGACACTCGATAATGATAGCCAATCCATTCCCTATATAGAATCAAACTCCACCAAAGTTTGTAAGATGATATTTTCTTTGAGTTTCAGTCCACAAATATTAATCGGAGATGACTTTTAAATATTGAACAAAATAATTATTCTATTTTCTTTTCTCGTAGATAACTCAACTTCTATAGTTGGAGGTGGTTCTTGAATGTTTTTAACAAACATGAATGGTTTAAATTTATGTGTAAATCAAAAAGAAAATAGTAATTTTACTATTCCAGATAGAATAACTAGCATAACTACCAAAACATTATTTCTGTGTTCCACATCATATGTATTGATTTCATATTAGATAACTTCTTGCCATGGCATTTGTTATTATTGATTTCATCCATCAAACCGGGGATTAGGGAAATGGTTCAAATAATTCCCATATTCCATGTAGTGGTAAAATTTCACTACAGGATGAGTGTTGATCTGAATCATCCCATATTCTTCCACATTGGTGGGATTTATCATATATCATAAGGAGTTATTATCTAGATTCTCAATTTTTTGAGATTTCAAGCATTTCATATTTTAATTTAGAAGGTTCCTAGGATGATTCCTTCCACAATTCCAACATGCAGGATATTGGTTTTTCTTTATATCATGGGATTTCACTGTTGGGCATCCCATATTAAAATCTATTTTCTGGTTTTTATCTCTAGTCTAATGAAACCCCTCAGGGACTTTAATCTCCATTTCAACATTATGGGTATAATAGAAAATCTCCTCATAACTGAAGATGTCTCGAATAAAAAATTATTTTCATATACTTTGTTTTGGTATTTTGAAAAATTGATATGACTTGATTTTAGTTGTCATGACTAAAATATTTGTATAACATGAAAGGATTGTGATGTTTTCCTCATACACTCCAATATACTCATCTTCAGTTTTCCTTATTCTAAGAAACTACCATTCCATCATACGACAATGTGTATGGAGACAATATTTATTGAAAAATATTTTTTTTGAAACCTTCCAATTTCATGGAATCAATTTCCTCAATAGAATCATTGTTCTAATCATTTTCTACCACTGATTATCTTCCCTACAAAAAAAACTGACCACCCACATGAATTTATCTTCTTCTAAGAACTAACGAAGATATAATCCCTTTCTAATCGAATTAATCCATTTTTCTGCGATGAGGGGATCAGATAATACACTAAAGATATGAGGCCTTTGAACTAAGAAGTATTTGACAGAAAAAATTCTATCTATTAGGATAAAATGGGTGTTCCACATTCTTCAAGTTGTTATTTATAACAATATCTATCTAAGAATTTATTTTCATGATTTTTTAGCACCAATTCCCTTAATATTTTCCATATCATAAGGTGATTCGTCATATTTACTATGACATTGATTGTTGAGATGAGTTCTCCTATATTCATCCACTAATTAAAAATAATAATGTGAACTTTATGAGGCTTCAATACTTATCAAATTAACATATAAGAAGGAAAAATTGAACATAAAATTATAAACATGTAAATTAAAAGTATATCCTAGAAACTGATTCCCTGCATTTCAATCAATGTTATCGATGGGGATAGAATTATTCCTTGGTTTCTTACTAAGTATCCCTAGTCCTAAACTCCAAAAAATAATGAGTCTATCCTTTGATACTGACCCTAACAACCCGATCCTTTTTCATATATTATGATACAATTTTAATTATAATTAGCCTTCCATTACAAGACATTGATTGTAATGTATAATTTCTTTGCATGATTAGATCCAAAATTAGAAAGAATGAAACAAAAATAATAAAAATAATTTATTTAATGTTAATAATGATATCCTAACACCATTTCATCCAATAAACCTACATAGGATTATTTGGGGAACATATGAACAGCAGGATGGGCTATGAATTCCAGTAATGGAATAAACATAAGAATAAATCTTAGAAAATGGGTTAGAAGACATAATATGATGAAATAAAAATTCATATGGAATGTGAATGATCATATGAAAGAATAAAATATAATGCATGGTATCATTTAATAATGAAATAAAATTAACACGGAAGCAAAAAAAATAATACAATCTAATTATATAAGGATCATTTCATATAGAGGAGAACGAGAAATGGCTAACCACCAATATCGTTGCACCTAGAGCATGAGTCAAGGTTAACGATCAATACCATTGCACATGAAATCTCATGAGACTACACATTAACCAATTCATTAGAGAACTATATGGGTGAACCAATAATAACATGTTCATTAATATTTTTTCCCACATAATTAACCCAATATAAAGAATCAAAAATAAACATAAGGGTTACTCATGGAAAGAAATGGGTATAATACTCATGTCAAAAGGCATTCGAAAATGGGATATCATAATAGGGACAATGAATGAATTAATTTAAATCATAATGTAACATTAAAAATGGAAAATAACAGTATAATATGATATTTTATGTCATACTGAATTGAAAATATTTAAAAAATAATTTCTAATCATTAGAAATAAAACATTTTAGTATGGATTAAGTTAAATATTAATGTGTATTTAAAAAACAAAGAAATATTTATTTACATAAAACTAGAAATGAAAAAATTATAATTTTAATGATAAAATGAGTTATTTTTGAAAAAAATATGGTTGGATAAATTAGATTATATAGTATAATTAAAAATGGGAAATGAATTGAGAATTACCCTTGAATTGTGATTTCTTATCGGAATGAATTGATAAGTGACCCTTTTTAAAACATTTATTTCCCTAAAAAAGGATTTAATAATCGATATAAAATAGTTTGGAAGATATTCCTATAATTTATTATAGTTATATAAATTTTATTTCGAATTAAAAAATGGTAAATAGATAGAAGTCGAAAACGGAAGGAAAAATGGAGGTTCTGAAATAACCAATTACTTTATCATTGAAATGGTTATGCACATGTTCATAATGTACTAAATTGAAAAATTATAATAATTAATTAATTACTAAATAACCTCTTAAACTTGTAACTTATTTATTATAAATTTATTATTTATCTTCATGTACTTTTTTGTAGTTATAAGATACAATTTCATCATTTCCGAGTGCACATTTTCTTGGTTATCCTGATCAGTTTACAAGTTTATATGTATGAAAAATCATGTAAAATGACAAAAATGGTACAGAATTATAATTACGTGTTATTAATGAACCAAAATTATATTAAATGGTTTTATAATTAATTCATTTATTTTGGATGAGGATGAATTATTTCACTAGATGATAGGGATAAACATTTGTATTATTTTAGTGGTTTTTGATAATCACAATGAGATCATTTTGTTTTAAAATTTAGTATAATGTATATATATTAGTTAAAGAAAATTAAATCTGATATAACATAAATTTTAAAATATTTTTCAACTATAATAATGTTTTTATTTCTGTTTATGAATGTAAGTAATGAACTTGAACTCTTGTCATCGCTGAAGTGGATAAATCAACACCTCAAGGATGATGTTTTTCATTTTTAGAATAAAGGGAGATTATATGATTTTTTCTGGTGGACTATTCCAATATAATAACAAAAAATAAATTATTTTGAAGTTATTATAGTTTTACTTCCAATTTTATGAGGGTATTTTAAGAGTGAATAATAAAATATAAGAATAATAAATGAAATTAAAATAAATAAAAACAATTTTTCATCTTCAGTACTTATCCTTCAGAACCCCCTTTTGGGGATTGGTTTTGGTTTTATTTGAGACGAAAGTATCATAGATGTTTCTTATTGTAATTTAAAGAGGATTATGAATAATTTTTAAATGTATCAATGCCTTAAATGTTTGAGGAGAAGAGGTGACGGGGGATTCAATTTATAGGGGATTTGTAGGGTGTTTTCTCATCATTTTATTCACTAGTTTATTATTATGGATCAATGATATGAATCATTTGATAATTATAAATAAATTTGATACAATAATATATGATTATTCTAGATTATGGGATTACATCAACCATACATCATCTATGACTCAAGAATTCATCTTTTTTGTTTAATATCGTAAAGTAATATATTTTACTAGGCTCCAAAAATTCAACTATTTTAGAAAAAAAACCCCAAAAGTCACAAAAATAATTTTTCAATGTATAGATTTTAAATCTGAATTCCATTTTATGAAAATAATTTTTTAAATATTGTAAATTTATTTTTAAATTAAAATTCTCATTTTATCTAAAAATATAGTCTTTAAATTTCTAACTCATTTTATTAAAATTTTTAAAATTATTATGGTATCACGATGTATGATTAAATCATAATAAAACAAAATAATAAATTATGAATATATTTTATGAAAATTAGGTTCACTTTTAAATTATTAAATTTATAAGTTAATTGTAATTATATATTTAGGACCTATAAAATATAACGACACTTAATTTATATTTTCTAAAACACTTAATTACTTATACCGAGATCTAAATATATCGTGTATTTATTTATTAGATAAAAAAATTTATTTATAATTTAAATATTTATATTTATATTATATTGAATGTTTTCTATTCACAAGGGTCACATTACTATTCCAAAGGTCATGTTACCATTTCATTGTTATATGTTACTTAACTTATAGAACTACCTCTTATTAAATTAATTGGTTGTTTATAATGATTGTTTTGTATTATTTATTTGTTTTTATGTAATTTATACCATATGGAATTATTAAAATATGTGAATTTAATTGATTCAATTTTTCATTGTAACATTATATCATTCGTTATATGCACCCATGAGTGGTTGTAATTAAAAAATGAGTGAAATTGTTTCACAAGGCAGTCATCTCCCATATAAAGGATTGATGATTTTTTAACCCATGTTATTAATGTGTGAGTGGTTTTAGGTAAAAAACATAATAACATGTTATTATATGAAATATATATATTTCATTGTATAAATATTATATAAAATATATTAAAGGATGTGGAGAAGGAAATTAACTAAAAATGCTTATTAAAGAACATTACCACTTCTTTAGGTATCTCCATTAGTTAACATTAAACCCTTTCAAGATGGAATATATTACCAAAATAAATCATATATGAATATGTTAGGGAATTTTGGGGTCATCTTACCTAGTTAAGGATGATAAAATTATCATGATATGAGTGGAGGAGTGATGAAAGTGAGTATCGTTTTATAGTACACAAGGAGTGGAATTCTTGTAAATACAAAAAAATATCACTATTGGGTGGTCTCCCATACCTCTTGTAAATAAAAAAATTAAAAAAATATATTTTTGGAAATTTATGATCTTGAAACACTTACAGCTAAAAAGGAAATCATTTTTATCCTTTTTTCCGTAATCATTATGTTTACTCAATTTTAATCATTTTGTTTTTACCAAAATAAATAATTTTCTAACATATGAAACATTTCCATTGTGTCTAAATTAAAGAAAGTCATATTAAAAAAACTATACCCAATGATTCAAGATATTATATCAAATTTATAAAATAATATATCCCTTGGTGTTAAAATTTATTTTAACAGAAGTTCATGTCACTTGCAAAAGCACTGTCTTACCCCTAATTGGGTTAACATTGTTTTTACAATTTAGTTGTAAATATATTCAATATAAATGATATATTGGTCCCTTTATAGACTATATTGGATATTTTTAAATATTTAAAAAAAAAATATGAATATAAATTTTTTTATATTTAAATAATTTAATAAAATGTCATATGTTATAAAATAACATTAATGTCAATTTTGGAATTATTAATTTCATTTCCTTATTATAATATCATGACTGTGATTAAATTTTGAAATATTACATTCAAACCTATATTACATTTTATAATAATCATTAAAATTTATTTAACACAACAATAAATTCAATTTACCTCATTTTTAATATTTATAGTATCATTTTTTTAGTTATTCACAAACTAAATAATTATTGTGTTTCCATTTCCAAAGAATATTATGTAATTTATTAATAAGTAAAAATGAGATATATATTAATATTTAAAGAAAAATTATATTTTCATTAAAAATAATATATATAAGAAAACCTAGGTTGTATTTGTCCATATCCCAAAGAATCATATATATTAAAATCATAGAAGTCTCATTTTTTGTGTTATACTAAAATTAACATTTTTATTGGTCACATTCTTGTAATAGTATCCCAATAAATAATAAAAAGATGGATGAAAGTGATATAGTTCAAAATATTTCCATAAAATAGGTTATTAGAATATAATTATTCCATTTTACAAATTATCGTAAATTATTTACTATAAGTTAAACTCATTTTTTACTATAATCACTATCATAATTTTAACTATTTTCACAAATCATCTTGTGAAAAAAAATTGGACTTATTAGATAATATAATATATTCTGATTAAAAATATGGAATTCAATTTTTCATTCTCCATTCTCAATACTGAATGAATTTAATTTAAAATAAATCAAACAAACATGATAATAAAGAGGATTATTATGTGAAAATTATCAACTGTTTAAAAAGTGTTTATATATACATTAAAAATAAAAAATATTTTATCGAACAATATTGGATTAATTGATATAAAATTGAACTAAAATTTTATTAATTACAAATCCATAAATAATTTATCAATATAAATAGATAAAATGAAATTTCAATTTTCCATTACAATTATATCTGTTTAACTATTCATCAAATATAAATATTCTATGAAAAATCAAAACTAATCCTAAGATAATATTGAAATTATGATCAAAAAATATTTTTTAGTTTTATAATATTATTTATAAATTATAGACTAAAAAATAATTAAATATTTTTTAGTAATATTATTATTATTATCTAGAAACCATTTCATTTTATTTTAAATGATTCTTATTTAATTTCTAATTAAAACAAAACTAATAACCCTGTAAAGTCTATATATTATTATTAGTTAGTTAATTATATTCATTCCCTACATTCCAATAGATAGGTGATAAATTCCTTATTAAATAATAATATAAATAGTATAATGTTGTTCGGTAAAACTCAAACTTGTGTATAACCAAAGCTATTAATGGAACCTGTTGTTGCATGTAATATTTGTTATGGGAGACTATTTAATTATTTCAAATTTATAGGGTTGTAGTTCCTCCCGATTTTATAAATTACATCATCATTATTTTAACACTATCATGGTAATAGATGTTTTGACGTTTAAAAATAATTTTTTTGTAAACCAACTTCATTAAAAATTATATCAAAACATTATAATAATAAAAGACAAATAAGAGTGCCATTGTAAAATGGAGTAAAACATAACTATGTTTCCAAATATGAGTAATTCTGTTGGAATAAAGGAAAATAATAAATAATTACTAACAATTATTTAGGCCATTGACCACAATTAAGTGAATGATCAATAACAAAAAACATTTAAAAATATATACCCCAATAATGATAAAAAATACAATCAATTCGTCAAAAATAAAATGATCAGATAATATTTTTATTTCAAGATCCTTTTCAAATATTTTAGTAATGAAATTTTCTTTTAAACTATGATAATATAGAATTACAATAACATGATGATTAAATTTTTTTCCAAACATCAATTTCCTACAAAATCTCCTAGATTTATTTAAATAATGAGTATTTATAAATAGGTTTTCAAAAATTACGAACAAAAATAACCATTTCAAGCTCTACACAATCACCAAAATATTTAAATAGAATTCCTCATACCTTTATACATTTTCCAAAACCATAATTGTTAGAAGATGTTATGATAATTAAGAGAAATTAATAAAAAAATCATACATTAATCTATTAATTTCCATTCTAATATTAAATGTTTAGAAAAAATAATTTCATATGTAATTATCCATAAATATCATCATGTATTTCATGAGTAAGGCCAAAACCAAAATATTATATTTTTTAAAGGTTGGGGTATAAGCCTCATTTTTTATTAAAGCAAAGAAAATACCTCTTTAACTGGGTAGTGGGATACCCATTACATTTCCAGAAGGCCTAGTGGGAATTTAGTCCATCACATGGCCCATAAGCCTATTTTTTTTGCTAAAGCGAATTTTATTAGAGCATATGTTATTAAATTAAAATTAAAATGTTATACCTTATATTAAATCACATATGTTTCGGAAAAAATTAATCATTTCACGTATAAAAATGTCATAAAAACCAAGAAATGTTGTAGGATAGTGGTAGGCATGTAACCCTTATTGTCCTTCGACAATGGGTTTAAGCCCCATATACTTATTTAATATGAAAATTTCTCAAATATCATATGTGGTGTCCCTTATTTTCATTAAGGAGAACATATAATTCGTTCTTAAATAACACTTAATGTTGATCCTGGGGTTTAAAAATCTATCAATGTTAAAAAGATATTAAAATGTCATTAATAACCTCAAAATTTTATACTACATTATACAATAAAATTAGTTTTCTATGATTTTGATCTTTTGATAAAAATTAATCTAATAGACATGTTATTCTATTAAAAACTCTTAAGATAACAATACATGAAAACATTATAATATCCAATTTTATGTAATAATTTAATTGAATACCAACTATAATTTCCCAACCATAAACATTATATCATCACGATTTTTAATTCCACAATTACATGTCTAACATTATATGTTCTTTTTGGGTTTAGAGTTTTAGATAATTAGTCCATAATTCATAGTTAAAAAACCGATAAATACAAAGTGGATAGATCAAATGAATATACTACTTTTTTATAGTATGAAAATATTAAAATAATTAAGGTTTTCATAGAATGGATAATCTAGAAAACTTTAAACATAACATTTTTATTTTCCCATACCAATCCCTAGATCCTATGAAAAAATATTTGAAAAAAATGGGATGAGATCAAACGATTAGTAAGTTTTATAAAACAATGGAACCATTAGTTTAGTAAAGAGAAGAAAAAACATGAAATATGTACCATTAAATCAAGGATATTTTTGAGAAATAAAAAAAATTCACAAAAAAGTGAATTATAATTTTCTCAATATAGTCTTTTAAACCCCTTACCAAGAAATTAAACCTTCTTTTCATTTACATGGAGAATCATATTCATAAATCAATTTAAAAAACATTTTAAATGGAATAAAAAAATGAAAAAATTGAAATATAATTTTACCCAATTCCATGGAGTGCTATAATGTGGCTCACCCATTGTATAAGAAATTTAAATATTATTGTTTTTAATGAAAGATAATGGGGATCAACTCCTTGTATAAAACATATCAGTCTCGTACATTTTTCATGATTAATAAATTGTGACAAATCCTCTAAAAATTCCATATCAATCTCACCCATGATCTATAACAGGACCAAAACCATCTTAAAATTTCTATCAAGAACACCCATTTCATATTACATTAACATCATGAGTTTTTTTAACGAAACACAATGTTCGATAACATACATGATACGCCACATCGGGCTTACACAAAAAAATAAATATTATTATTTATGACAGTATTTATCACCTATCCAGTTTAATGGAGGGAATGAACTATGTTAACTAACTTTTGACAATATTTTTTAAAATTTTTTATATAATGATTAATTGGATACCAAATTAACATGTAATGAAACTAAAAACCAATTGAATATATATGATGAATTTTTTTTAAAAAACCATTTAAATGTGAATTATTGATTCTATAAAATAATAAAATCACACTTTTTGGATTATATTAAATAAATATTTAATAAATATATTTTAAAAATTCATCCAATATGTTTTTATCCATTATATAAGAACAAATACAATTTTACAATTAAAAAGAGTGTTTTTCTAAAAATACTGGTCTACAAACATTTGATGCAAAAAACATTTAAAATAATGTTTTTTATAATTTTATATGTTATATTTCAATTAAAATAAAATTAATCCCTAATTTCAGGAAATCAATATTTACTTTTGTTTAACTTTTTTTATTTATCAAATTAAATTCATATTTTAATTAATTATGATAAATACTACATTTTTAATTCAAACTATCATTTCATCTAATTTATCTATATTGTTAGATTATACCTTTACTTGGTTTTATGGTATCACTATATGATGTTTTTATCATTTAATCATATACATTTAATTCGATGAATTTTGAAATAAATAGTAAATAGAAAAACTATGTGAACTTCAGAAGGTTTTACTTTAAAAACTCATTTTATCATTCCATCAAAAAGATTAATTTTTAATTAATTTATTACATTTATGTGTTTTTAATATTGTAAAATGGTTTCCAAGTCTGATATATATTGGTCAAAATTATTTAAATATGCCCCATTTTATTTTAGGAAAATATAAATATTAACTTTTGTAATTATTTTTATTACCACAGTTAAAGGTAAATCCTTTTATAAAAGGTATCTATAATATTATAATAATATAATACTATCGTAAAAAAATATTAATTTAATGAGATAAGTTTATTATGATCCTGAAAATCATTGGGTATATTTTAGGACCAGTTGGAGGCACATGGATGACCTTAATGCATTTATAATATTGTATTCAATGAAAAGTAATTTTTGTAAAACATTTGTTTTAAAAAAGTATAGCTTTTTAATATGAAGTTATATGTGAGATATTTTGAACTATAAATTTTCCTTATAAATATAAAATAATTACATATATAATGATAATTTATATATAAGTTTTATTAATTAAATAGTTTAATTTTATTACGAAACAAGGATGATGGAGTAATAGATTTGTTAAATAAAAAATCAAATAAATGATATTATTAATATTAAAATAAATATAATTTTATATATTTTATGTGATCCATGAGTTTTATGTATTAATATGACATTATAGTATTGATTTAATGTAGTTTTTTCTAAGGGATCATGTTTTTATGTTTTATTAAAAAGATGGGTGATTAATAGTTTCAAAATTAACATAATTCAAATCCTAAATTATAAAATATTTATGTAAATGATATAAATTTTAAAAAAATATTAGATTCATTTAAACAGTATATATAAGTCTAAAAATCAGTCATGACTCATTAATTCGATAAAGGACTTGATTAGGTAATTATTATAACCATTAAAGTGTAAATTACATATTAAAATGGTAAGAATTAAATTGGGTAAAAAATGAAAATGATTAACAATTATACAAAGACAATCTTATATTAATTGTATAATTACAATTAGACACTAAATAATTCTAAATTAAAATTAATTTTTATTGGATCAGTTTATATCTAAATTCAATTTATATTAATTCCATAATTTGGATAATTCCACGAGTGCCCATCCCCTATCCTATAAAAAGTCACCCATTCCTCTCTATTACTCACACATCCAAAACAATTTAGTTTAGAAAATATCTTCACAAATACATTCCTCGAATCCCTCACCACATTACTGAGTACTTATATTAGGCATAACACCATCCTTAATGTCTTTAATGTGTTATAAGTAATGATCATCTAAAAGAAATTTATTGTTTTTATTCAAGTATTTCTATTTTATTTCTTCTTCCATTTCCTTAAATTATTATTCACCCATAATGAAATTATAAATAAAGTATCCTAAATATGAATATATTTTTTATGTTAAAATCATAACCTAAATCTATCTCCATATCGACTAAATGGGAATTGGATTAATCATTCGTGCATATGTGTGCACTATCACCTCCACGAACCGATCTAATTTATTTTCCAACTACCTCTCAAGACTGGTCATAATGATGTAATTAATGTTTTATATGATTTTAAGGATATATATATACTTATATTATAATTATATATCAATTATTTTCATACTTTCTATACACATAAAATGTTAATATTGATCGTTTGTATGTGTGAACTATCACATCCACGAAGTGATGTGAGTAATTTTTATTTACCACGTCATATTTTTGATATATATATGTATATTTAAATTTATAATATTATTTTATATATATTATAATAATTATTTAATGTTATAATAATAATTTGTTTATTTCTATAATTATCAATGAAAAATAAAAACATTACTCTTGAGTAAGTACGAGCTATCATCTCCATGATGATAACATTATTCCTTTTTCCTATAGAAAATAAATGGGTTTATTTAAAAAGTATAATTTACGTATAAAAGTTCTTATTATTTAATTATTGTTATTCTGAAGTTCATGGACTTCTAAACACATATACTATTAACATCAATCAACGTTCATTTTCAACTCAAGTATATAATATCAGCTGAATGTCTAATATGAACTCAAATAATTATATAATTATTATTATATTATAATAAGATATATAAATGGAATAATAAAAAATAAAAAAGGTTCTTATAAAAGTTTAAATTAAACTACTTTTATTATTCATTAATATAATGATTTTATGTGATGAGTAAGACTCATGGTAAGGGACTTCATCTTAGTCACCTTTCATAGAGTCATATTTTTTGATGTTATTAACCATCAATGTTTTATACGATGTATAATCAACCCCTAGGAAATTTAGTATCATTCAAAAGATTTTAAAAGTAATCTTTTTATATGAATATTTTACTAAATGATAAATGAAATTTTTATAAACCTATATTGTTACATTGAAATTTTTTCCACAATGAGCATTATTTTATATTTAGCTTCATCTACAAGGAAAAATGATTTCAAATGAAAAATAAATACCAAATCCAATTTTTAGTTATTATTTTATTGAAAATGGTCTTAAAAATGGTTTAACTATATCCAAATCATAAAATTATATATTTTGATTTCAAAGTTGAATTTTTTTTTGAATGTTTTATATAATATGAATATGATATGTCTCTTGGAATTTGATTATGTATACTTGTGGTTCCATGATAAACAGAGGGTGGGTGAGACCGGGATATATCTATAATGAATTGTGTATCGATATGGAGTTAAACGACAAGGTTTCTCATAAGAGATTTAGGGAAAATACATCGATGTGTATTCCAAACATAACCATGGAGGTTAATCCCTATGGAGTTGAGAATTATACAATGTATATATAATATCGATGCCATATGATTGCATTATGATTTTTGATTGATTAGAATTTTTCAGAAATAGTATGATATATTTAGTTATATTAAATATGTTATGTTTTATGGCTAAAATATAATTTTTTTTGAATTTGTTTCATAAATTTCAATATTCTTGGACTAACAATATCATTCCTTTTTTATATCCCTTACTGAGCTTTTTTTTGCTTATCTGATGTTTTAGAAATTTTTTCCATATAGGATATAAGCATGAGTAAGAGAATGAAATATTTTAATACGAATTTTATGAAGATTTGTATACAGAAAAATATCATTATTTATTTTCAAATATTATATGTTATGAAGAAATAGATATTGAGTAGGCTTGTATATTTTTTAATATTAGAGTTGTTATGTAATAGTTGTGGATCAGTTATTGAAAAATCTAAACATGAAGTGATCATTAATTTGAAATAAATTAAATTATTCTCTAAAACTATTGATTTTGTAATGATTATTTTCAGATCATTATAGTAATTCTCATGTAAAATATGATGGATAAAACATCATTAGCATGAAACTCACTAAATAACTCTTTTAAAAACACTTTCTAATAAAAATATCATTTTTAGTCAAGAAGCCATTATCAATATCACAATACCCACAAAAAATAAAGATGAATTAAAATATATGAAATAATGAATAACATCAAAAAGATTCTAGCATTAAAATAATGGTAGCGAAAGAAGAAATGTCATTATCATGGTGTATATTAAGAATAGAACATTATTTCTGAAGTTTTCAAGGAATTAAATTTATGAAATGTAAACAAATTCATTTTGAAAGCATTTTAAACTATTTAAAAAAGTCAAAATATATAGTTTAAATATCATTTATTTCTATATAAAATAATTCATAAAATAATTTTTAAAATAGGGACATGGAAGATGAAGAGTTTGAATGAAAATTTTAAAAGATGATTATTTTTAAAATAAAAATCACTTCTCACAAGGGAAGAGCTTGAATAATAAAAACCAATAAATAAAAAAATAAAAAAATATTAACTATTTTAATAATGGATAAATTCAAGATATAAATGGTCCAAGGGGTGGTATATTCACCTTATTAAAGAATATAGGTTCATAACATCCAAATATTCATGGATGAAGGGAAATTGTGATGAAGTCCCATTCATTGTGTCTGATTAATTGTATTTGTCTTTATCTTCCAGAATAATAATATTATGCTAATTATTTAATTCCATGAGAACATTTATTATGTGAAATATTATTTTTATTTCAAAATTTACTAGTTATATACAATTAAAAAAATCAATTATCATTGAATCGGGTGGTATTAACATATTCAGTATATGTGTCAAAATGACATTGGTTGGTTGAATATTGTCAAAAAGGTAATTTTTAAAAATATGTATAATAATAATCCAACCACATTTATTTTAAATATAGATCAATTATCTTTTAAAACCAGTCATTGAATATGGTTATGAAAAATGAACTAACATTAGGATTATATAAAAGGTATGGTGTATGTACATATGAGAAACACATCCATTTTTCAATGATAATTATTTAAAGAAGGTAATTATATTTTCATAATAACAATTATATCATAAATACCATAATATATAACTATATATAATTTTTAATATAACTCTTCTTATATGGTGATGAAAAAATTCATCAAATCATTGTTAGGAGGTGTTAACTCACACGTGATCAAATAATGTTATCATTTTCTTAGTGTGTTAATTGTTTAGAAATGAAATTTTATATTATACAGGATGAATGGTAAGAATTTTATGAATATCAAAAAATTACATTAATATCAGTTAAAATTATTAATTTTACCCTTATTACAATCCATGTAATCTGTTAGTGAAAATGAGTAAGCTCTTTTTATGAGGTGGTAGTTCACCGTACACATGAATGACTTTATTGTATCCCCAAAATTTAAGAATATATGAAATGATTTTTATTATATAATGACTATAGAGGTAGAATTATGTTATAAATATCTTCTATAAACCATTAATCTATAATTTTACCCAACCATGATAGGTTGTTATTAAAGAACTAAGAACCTAATTTTAGGAGGTGGTAGTCCACCATACACATGAAAAGTTACTTCCCAACACATTTGATGGATGTTTTTGAATTTTTTTACTGAAAACATTACATAAATATATATAATTATATGGATGATAATAAAGATATTATATAATCATGTTAAAATATAAATATAAGGAGTTGGAAGAATAAATAATATAAAGGTTCTTGTTGAAAAATATTACATATTGTTAGGGAATATTCATATGGTATTCACTAAAACCATCCTATGATGGATTTATTTGAAGGGTGTTTTTGAGAAAAATTACATGGGATGTTTGTAGATGTGGGGAGAGTGTGTTATATTTTTTAGTAGAGAAGTATTGAAATTCTTATAAATACCCAAAGGGTTTCACTATTTGATGGTTATTCATACACCATTAGAATCCAATATTGACAGATAATAGATCATATTGATTTTTTTTTCAATCAAAAATTACACCACTAAAAAAGAAACTCTTTTTTCATTTTGTTCTTTGGTCTTTATGTTTACTCAATTTAACTCTATTTGTTTTTACCATGGTAATTAGTATTCTAACCAATGAAAATTATCCATTAATTTTAAAATAATTTTATATTTATTAGAAAATTTATATCCAATAATTATAAATTAAATATTATATTTATAAATTAAAAATCACATGATTATTAAGAATTAATTTTAACATGAGAGAAACTAAGGTGGAAAAAGTTTCTTTAACACTACCAGTACTAATAATGTTTTTAGTAAATATGGGTCAATTTTATTATTTTAAAAGATAAATTGGTCATTTAATTTTCTCATATATTATATTTATTAAAATTTAAAAATCACTTGGTAGAAGTTAATATTTCGATAATTTTAAATAATTGAATAACATATCTTTTATTATAATGTAACATTAATTTCAATTTTGACATTATTACATTATTTTTAATTTAAAAATATCATGACATTTCTGGACTTTGAATATATTAAAACAAAAAATGTCTAAAAAAATATATTTAGTTGAAAAATTATTTTATGATAATAATTTATTAAATTTTCATCACTATTAATATTATCAGTATCATTATTTTAGTTAATTATGAACAATTTAATTACTATGTTTGAATTTATTATGTTTTCTTGGTAATTATTTAATATTTAAAAATAAAATATAATATTTTAATGGAATAAAATATTTTATATTTAAAAATATAATCAACAACCTATAATATTTTCTTCAATTTCATAATGATTTTTATATATTAAAATCAAGGTTGGTTGTTTTATATATTTTTCATTTCATAACATATTATATAGGTCTCCTTCATGGAATAATGTAATAATAAATAATAAAAATATATCATAAGGAGGTAAGGGTCTACATAAGGCTAACCAATAGGTGTTGGATATGTTGGTAGTAAATTACACACCATATATTCATTTAATAATGACATTGTAAACTTGTATTTACCTTTATATTTGTAATTTATTTAAACTCCCTTCACTAATAATTATGATAAAACATTATTTTGAAAATAGAATATATTATAAATTATTCTGATTACAAATATGGAATCAATTTGTTCAAATTCAATTCACATTAGTTTTAGAATATAATTTAATTTTAGATCTGTAGACATGACGAAAAATATAGGGTTTTAAGTAAAAATGATCAATTGTTTACATGTTTTTATATCTAAATTCATTATAAAAATGATTCATGGGATCGGTATTGTATTAACATATATAAAATTAAACTTATAATTATTTTAATTTAATTAAAAATATAATTATACATTATAAATAATTAATATGAAATTCTATGTTTCATATAATATTCAATAGTTTCTATATTCATAAAGAAAATTACATCAAAAAAAAATCAATAAATTCACCTTATATTAATTTTTTTATTAATATATAAAAAATTTTGTTTTTATTTATTATTAAATCTTATAAAAGTATTAATTTTTTTTATAAAATATGTTTTCCAAAAATGATTAAACCATATTTTAGAAAAATATTATTGTTTTTTTAGAAAACATTTTTCTTTCAAATAATAATTATTTTTTTACTTCTATTTAATAGATAACTAATAAAGCTATGAATAATATATATTTTCATTTGTTTTTAAATCATGTTCATTCTATTCGTTCTAATTACTAGGCGATAACTAATATAATAAATAATAATATTAATAGTATATTGTATTTTGGAAAGTCATTGTCTTACGTGTAGCACATGTTATCATATGAACTAGTTGTTGCATGTAATAAATTCAATCGAACATAATTTTATTATTATAAAATATTATAGAGTTATAGGTTTTTTTGACATTTTATGTTTTTTTCACACACATTTTTAGAAATGTTTCAATCCAACTATTGGAAAAATATGTTCCTTAGTTGTTGATAATGCCTCATGGTACACCAAATGTAATGAGTATTTTACCACAGACCAAATAACAAATTATAATATCATCCTCAATTATAGTGTATATTATATCCATATATTTTGGAACATAATATACATCTATAAGGATACAATAATTACTGAATGAAAATGATAATGGTTTCATTAATTATATGAAATATACATAAAAATTTTAACGAAATGTAATTGTTTATTTGGGAATTTTATTTATTTTTTAGATATCACTAGTGAAACAGAATTTTATAACATTTTTTTAAAATAAAAATCATTGTTATGAAATTTTTAAAAATAAATTCATGACTAAAAAACATTAATTAGAATCCCCTAATGTCTACAATGGACTCCAGAAGAAAGTTTGTGACAGATTTCAAAAATGATTAAAATAAACTCACATGTAAGAATAATCATATATTTTATTTCATAAGTTTGTTTTATATGAACAGATCTTACTAAATGAAATTTTATTGACATATTTTATTTTAGGCTTTTTATTATAATTAAAAATGTATTTTAATTAATATGAGATCATGTATTTGATAATTTCATCATTCCAAGGTACTTCAACTTTAATGATATAGATTTTTTCCCAAGAATAAGTTCATTGATTGGGTTCTAAAATGGAATTTCTATTTCATTAGTTTTGGGTAATCTATTAAGGTGATATATGACAGGAGTTTTTATTCCATTATAGAATTTAATTTCCACATGTAACTCTTATAAATTTATCATTTATCTCACTCAATAGGGATTACAATTATATTAATTTATTAGATATCATATAATGAAATAACTGAAGGAAAATAACTTCACTTCCAAGTATAAAAATCTGAATATTTCATGTGAAAAAATGAATGAAATGAAGACCTTCATTGAAGTTTTGTAGTTCATCTCTATGGAATCTAAATTCCTAGACTCATAAGAAATTTCTTGTAGTTTTTTATAAAATCCTTGAAAAAAGGGATGCTCCTATTGATTGTTTGGATGTACCATAAAGTATCTCAAAATGGAAAGTCATAGTTGGGTTGTTTACTTATTAATTCTGTGATCAAAATCTACTTCAACTAATTGATTGATTCCATAATAACACAATTATTTTTAAATTAAAATACTTTTAGTATGGATTATCAGACAGGGAGTAAAGTATTACTACAATCACTAACACATCTGATGTCAAAACCTAGATCACCTAAATATGATCTTACATGTTTAAAAATTCATGGAAATATAAAAACATTCATTACCACAATCCTTGAATCTTAAATTAAAATTTAATTCATTGAAATTATGTACCCCAACACAATTTCGTTTTCGACCTTGACATGTAATTATTCTAAGAATAAAAAATTATTTTCTTAATTTTAGGTTTTAAATGTTTTACCCAAATTCCCTCTGGAATGATCTATATAAATAGAAAAATATTCAACTTCATCATGAAATACCTCCAATGTTTCTTGAATATGATCTGGTAAAATACATACCATACCCCATTAAAATTTACCTAGTAAATAGACTAACCTAGAAGTCTTCCATTTTTAGGTGAATGTTTCAAAATGGAAGGTGAAGGTCATATTCTCTTGGTATTTCGTAACAATTGGTATGTGGATATATTTTAAAAAATAAATTAAAATTAAATATTAAGTTTTTCCAATTAACATTTTAACATTTTGAACAATTAATTGGATGGGAATTTAGTATTTTCTAGGTAGATATATTCAACATCGTATAACCTATACACACAAACTAACTATTTTTCACCTTTTTGGTGGCCATTTATATTTCCCATTTCTGAAATATTTTACACAGGTTTCATTGGGACAATATTGATTATTCTGACATAATATGAATTGGGGATTGAGTAAATGATTTCAAATACGAACAAATTTTCTTTTACTTCAATTAAAACCACCATTATAATGGAATAAATTATTCTTTGGTGATTTATAACTCATCTATATTCACCTTCCAGGAATATCCCATGAGGGAAAATATTGGGGGTTATTTTGAGCTTAATCGTTAAACTCATTCATAAGGTATGAATATTTCAATTATGAAGATAAAATAGCTTTTATTATTTATTCTCATATAGTTTATTGGAAATGAAAAATGGTGATATCTCCCCTTTCATAAGGTTGATATATTTTTAGTCACATGGAATTGGATTAATCTCATTGTTTGGGGTGTTTCAATTGTTGATAAATAATAATAGATTCATACTTATATTAAATTAATTTATTATAGTAAGATAAAATCATTTAATAATTCATTAAATAAATCAGTAGTCAACGCATATTCTATATTGAGAGATGGATTTATATGACATTTTTTTACTTTGAAATGATAAATGTTCTCGTAATGATAAGAATTAATGAATCATCCCATAGTGATCAGTTTTTTATATTTCTTTTTAATGGGAGATTTCATAAATTAATTGATTTCATGAAATATGATTGATTATGTCAATAAGGATTAATTTTACTTTATAATCTACAAGATTCATTATAAGTGAGCATTCAAGTAAAATTATACTTTTTTCATCCATAAGAATCTCACCCAGAATGATGTGTTATGGTAATGAACTATTATATCATTCCATGATACGTAAATAAAAGTTGGCTAGGAAACTATTTCCACATACTCATATAAGTACATAATCTTTAATTATTACATTGTAAATATTCAGCGTATTTACTAAGTGGTTCACCATTATTTTTTTATATAATTGTAAAATTATCAATGTATAATCCAATGAGTAAAGAATATCATTTCTTAAGGAACCTAGATAGTATAAAGCATTAGAAATATTTAGTGTTCTAAAGGTGTAGGATATAGAGAATTTCTCAAGATCATGAAATTTTAGTGTGATTAGAGATTCTATGAGAGATTCAAAATATTACCCTAGGATGATTCCTTCATGTCCACCATGTATTATCCTTCTCATGCACATTCAGTTGATAAAATTCACATTATTTTTGAACTTTTTGGATGTGTTCAAAAAGTGGGATATTGATCAAGACTTTTTAAAAGGTCTCTCGAATATCATTTTAGGGTTGAAATTCTTCATCTCTCTTTTGATAAGAAAGAATAGAAGTGAATGATGTCTTCATGTCATTTTTGTAGAATTTGTTTTCAATGTTTTTTCTTTAATTTCAAATATGAACCTTTTTCTACCCCCATCAGATTTATTTTTTCATTTTTTCATAATTATTCTTTAAATTTCCATCATGTGTTTTTTAGGTGCATGTAAATTTTTTATATTTTACTTGTAATTGATCTTGAATTATATTTTTAATTTTCTATTGTTTTCAATAGTAGTTTCCCTATATTTGTGTGCATAAATTCCATATTACTTTTTACTCGATTATTCTATGCATCAAATTTTTCATCCTTTCCAACATATTTACACAACATCTATCTCACTATAACTTTTTCTAAATTTGGTAACGGATTATCAAATGAATTTTGATGGAAAAGTGGTGGTATATAGTCTTATTTCAGGAGTGATTTTTTATAGGATTCTTAAATAGTTTGGGTTTTAGTAGGATTTTTATTGAAAGGGTGGCTAATTAGGGTATTTTTTTGGATATAATTATTTCAAGTGGTTTTTTTTATATTGTGATATACATGGGGGAGGAAATCTATGATTCTTTGAGAAGATTCATTGAATTCTGGTTTCTTCACAACTTTCTATCATCTAAATTTATTGAAACTAATTAATATAATGACTTGAAAATGAATATTGACTAAAAAATGAAATTATGTTTTTATACACTTTCATATGTTTCATCAAATTTTTATTTATACACTTGTTAGTTCATTAATTATTGTTTCAAAAATTGTTATTGATTCATAATTTTTACCTCAATAGTGTCACTCATGCCAATACATTTAGTGATCAATTTATATGAGTTCTATGATATCTTATTAATTAAATTTCTACATCTTGTAGGAGATTATTTAATCTTGGTTCTTATAAAGGATGTATCCAGAAGATTTTGGTCATCATTGATGAGTCCCTTTTATAAGAACACTAGGAAGTATCTCTATTAAGTAGTTTGATGTGTTCTACTAGAATAAATCTTAATAAACTCCTACTGATATTCATAAAGGGTATATATGATCGACTAACAGAGGTTATTGATCACTATTGTAAATTTTTGTTCTCTAGTTGGTTGGAAATATTCTTTTTATTAAACCCCAATTTTCATATTAATATTCATTCAAATCTCATTTTTACATTTAATATACATTCTTAAGGATCTCCGTCAAGTGATAAGGGGATTTACCTATATAAATACTTCTCATGTAACTCTTAAGTGATAAAATATGGGGAAGATGTTAGTAAACTCTTGGCTGTGTCGATTAGGGTCATCTTCTACAAGGAAATGATTTTTTTTGCAACACAAAAATCATATTAATACAAAAGATAATATGCATTTTGTGTGGGAGGCATAACATGTTGGTTTTAATGATTTTATAATTTATGTGTGAATATATGGATAACGGTTTTGTTGGGATTACTGAAAACTTCTTCATGTTTTGATTGAAACCATAGAGTGTCAAATTAATATAATAGTTTTATTTCCTTAAATTATAATTGTAAATTAAGGTTACATAATTTTTTCACTATTTATTTTATTTTAATGTCATAATAAATTAAATTAACTATATATCTTTTTTTCATTTAATTATAGGATGTGAAAAAATGAAAATTTTGACATATGGCTTGTCATGGTGCATGGAATGTAAATTTATTACCTATTTATATAGTTGTGGTCTACTCTAGTTTGTCTCTAGGGGTTGAGTGAAAATAATATAATTTTATCATTTCATTTTCATTTTTTATATAAATTAAATTTTTCTTTGTTTTGTCAAATTTTTAATTTTTTAGGTTAGTTTAAATTGACTGATATTAAATTAGATAAAAAAGGGATGTCAAGTTAGGATTGGGTAGATCTATTTCAATTAAAAAATTGTTATAAATTAATATCAATTATTCATTTGATATCTGGTAAGATATAGATTCATCAATCGGTTCCTCTTTCTAACATTCCTATATGGTGATTATGTATATATCTATAATTTATAACAATATTCATTATACCATCCTTCATATGGATGTGTTCTTGCAATGGATCCTCTTGGTGAATTTTTGAAATCCATATTATAGTATTGTTATTCTGTAATACATAAATGTTCTGGCTTGATGTCCTCATACATGGTGGTGACAACGAAGAATTTAATATGAATCCCTATAATATTATATCAAATATATTAAAAACATAGGTGGATGGATATTTTGAATCATAGACCATGGATTTTGATATTAATAGAATCCAAATAACACAAAATCACATTCAGTATTGAAAATTTAAAATAAAGGATCGATTTAATTTGGTAGAAGAAATAAAGGGTTATATTCAAATAACCAAAAAAATAAATGAAAAAATTGATATAGATCCCTTATTCTTGATCAATCAGAAGAACCACCCCCCTTATGTTAAGGTTAATCAGGATGATTATTGTATGTAAGGAATCATATACATGAATGTAATGATAGAAATAAAAACAATAAAATAACATAGTAGCAGCCAACCATCACCTAGAGATTTCACTCACTATTCAATCAAATTAATCTTTTATTGTTTCTTAAATTTATAGCTATCCATAACACTTATTATTGGCACATATCATCATAAATTATTTAGTTAATTAATCTATAGTTAATCACAAGTTTTTCTAGGGTTCTAGGTTTTAATATTCGAACTATAGAAATTATTACCCCAAAAATCGTCATTTATATGCTATCCAAAAAAATTCACATAATAAATAGTTATTTTATAATGTATAATCACTTAGGTGGTAACCAAATTTATGATTAACAACTAGTTTTTATGTCCTAATATTTTTTAAGGTACACCACGATGTGAAATATATGTGTCACATAATAACACATGGTTTCATGATTCAAGAATGTTTATTACAGCATAAAAGTGCCAGTAGAAAAAATTCATTGTTTTTTAAATGTAAATTCATTATTTCTATAATCAATTTGAGTTTGACACTATGAAATGATCTATTGTAGTTTGGTTCTTAACATTTAATCCACGAGGAGAATCATTCACCAAGGGTTATAAAAGAGAAAATTATTTCATCCTAAATTCATCACTGTTAAGCTCATTTCAAATCAAACTCTATAACCTTCTATAAAAAATTAATCAAATTTTGGAATGTTTACTAAATTATTTTCATAAATAATATTATATTATATCAACAAATAAATTTATAATATGGTTACTTCAAATACTTATGAAAAGATGTTGAAATACTTATCATTATACTAACTAAATTTCCTAAACCCTCAATATTGTTACAATAATAATGAAATATAAAATATTCATTGTTGAATATGCCAAAAATAAATAGTTTTAAAAAAATTCTTCATTAGTTCGCTTCCCATTTAGAGTTATTATAGATCATATAAAAACCTTTCAAACTAAATTTTATGATCACTTACCTAAGTCTGAAATAATCTTATAGTTCCTTGTTTATTTGATCGAGTTATCATACACTCTTATAAGTATCAATATTATCGATTTTATCCACCTTACAAGAATAATCATATAATCTTATATAGGATTATTAAAATTTTATTGAACCTGGATTTTTATTCTTTTAAACACACACTAATTGGAATTCTGTCTCACATAATATATATCTAACCCATATATCCTAGTTCTAAAGTGAAACCTCAACCAATACATGGATTAATTAATTAAATATATAATAAAAAATATTTATAATAATTTTCCTAATCCATGAATTGTTACCTATAAAAAAATATGGCTATCTTCCCACTAGTTCATTTCCATAATTTTCTCTTAATAAAAGTTGTATTTTCAGAATCCATCCACAGGTATATACTTTCAATCACTATTCATTTTATTTATAAACCAATAAACCCATCCCATGAGCATCTATATATAGTTTTCAACATCCAAATTGTTTACACTTGCAAAATAAAATCTTGTTGATGATCTATCACTATAATAAATAATACATAATTGATATATCTTCAGATCAATTATGTCACTCACTACTATGATTCTATAATTTTCTCACCCACTAAAAAATCTCCAACAACAAGATTACCATCATGACCCACTTTGAATTGTATTTTTGAAATCATAATAGCTTTATTAATGTTGAAACACAAGGGTTCTATCATTAAAAGGGTACTAAAATAATAACACACCATGCCTTGAGTTCATTAACCTTTTTGGTATTTTTATTTATATTGTTAATATTTAAAAAAATAGATTTCTGTTGAATACAATTAAATTAAAGATCAAAATAAGATAAAATAAAATAAAATAAATAAATATTGCACTAAATAGGTAATTGTTTTACCAAGAGGTGAGTTCACACAAACATTAATTTTTTTGAATTTCTTTAATATTCAATGATCTAATATTAGACAATTCCTATGACCACCATCCAATTATTATTTATTAGTTGATTAAAACTCATGAGAAACTTTCTAAATGAATTACCCCCTCTAATTTTACATGGATGACGAGTTAATATGTTTTTCACTTGATTCAATTAAAATTCATCAACACCTAACCACATCCATGATTTTATTCATATACTAGTTTCATTTTATAATCCATATACCATTAAAATAAATGAAATATGTATTTTGAAATAATTTAATGAATAATAAAATTGTATTTTCATATTGTAATTAATTTCTAAAAACCTATATATTACACCATATATCTCTATTGACCACACTCCAAATGAAAAAAATTAATAATAACAGTATGAAAGCATTGGTATCTTTTTTTCTTCTATTAAATAAAACATCCATTTTAATCGGTTATAGTGGTTTTAGTGATGGTCAAAGGGGATGACTGAAAAATAAAATAATATGGATGGAAAATTAAAGATTAATTTAAGAATTTTATGATGGAAAATAAAAATATATAAAAGTTACTATTATTGAAATGGAAACATTAGCCACATAAAATAGAAGCTTATAAACTAATATCAATGATTGATAATCCATTCATGAAATCCACAGTATACCAAATAAACATTTGGTTAGATTGTCTCAGGACTCCCTCTCCCCCTATATTGTATTCATGTACATGGATAGATGGGAAAATGATTCCACATGACATATACAATGAGCTTATTAACAAAGAATTAATTTTACTGAAAAAATAATCTTCAAAATTTGAATAATATTTTATTAATTTTTTATTCAAATGAATATAAATTAATAATAGCATTAGACTGTACCAATTTAATTTAATCTATACATTGCTCAAGTTTTTTAGGATTTAAAAATCTAGGACACGCAGAATTTAGATTTATCAAATGACTTTAGAATATCATTTATGGTGTCTTTAATTATTATTTACTGATATTAGGTATTTTTTGTAATGAAGTGAATCATTTTAATTTGACCCCTCACCCGAGACGACTTTCCACTTTTCCCAATTCACATTCCAGATCTCTATGGGATGCCACCAAGAACTAGGAATGGCCATCAATCTACGAGGAATTTTTACACCCATAGTAAATAGACCTGAACTAGTAGTCCAACCAAATGTTCACAACAATATTGTTCTAGTACACAATAATGACAAGAATATATCATTATAAATAATGTAAATAATATATAAAAAACAATAAGATACTATACAATCAGAGTACCTACAAGAAACAACCCATAAAATCAAAAGAATATAAATAGATCCCAAAATGACCTATATGTACATCCCAATAGATACATATTCTTGATATGAATCCACATCGGACAATACCATTAGATGTTGGATCCTCAATAAAATCTGACAATTCTAACTATGAAGATCCTCCATGATTCACGGTTCCCATTACCTATATTCAAAAAATTAATTCCTCATAGGCTAAAACAGATATGTAGGGTATAAGGAAAAAATACACATTGGATACCCCCATTAATATTTATATGGATTCTAAAAAATTATGACAAAAAAACTAAAATGACATTAATTTAAAAAAACCACTTTCAAATGTTTTAACTTATAAAAAGTATTTTGAAATCCATTTAGTTTTTCAATAAAAATAGAACTTATTTTACAAAATGATTCTAACATTATATCAAATAACTAAACAAGGTAAAACCTACTAAAATTTCCAAACACAAAAATTATAAGAATAATATCATCGTCATAATGGTATGTGAATGGAAATGGGAATTAAAAATCATTATATCAATAATGAAACAAAATTAAATCATAATATCATACAAATAAATACATAATGTTTATATAAACCTAGGGATCTAACCTGAAGTCTCTAATGTGAGTGATTCTAAAAAAATTATTCTAACAAAATCGAATGAATTTAATATCTCACCATCATCCCTAGTCCTAACTATACATGCTCTCACGGTATCTCGAAAATCAAATTGTTACTCTCAATTATTCCTGGAAAAATTATATTAGAGTA
This sequence comes from Viscum album, assembly GCA_963277665.1. Taxonomy (NCBI): domain Eukaryota; kingdom Viridiplantae; phylum Streptophyta; class Magnoliopsida; order Santalales; family Viscaceae; genus Viscum; species Viscum album. The sequence continues at coordinate 2,096,648,538 of OY728159.1, read as the reverse complement.
AATTGGAAATGAAATAGAATATCCCATAGTCTGACTCTTCAATGGCTCTGACGGTTCCACGATAAATGATTCTATTTCACCTACATTAACTCAATGTTCTACTCCATACAAACATTATCACAAAGAATGTTCCAGGATTGAAAACCCATTTCCCGAACCAATTACACAATAAAAATTCCATTTTTATATAACACATTACCATATGGTAATAATTTTAAAAAATAATTTTATAAATCCATTTAAAACCACAATAACTCTTTGATTCATTTTAACAAAAAAATTCATGAAAATATGCCTCAACCATTTCAAATATAGTTTTTAAGAACCCAAATTTCCTATAAAATCCATAAATAACATTATGAATTAGATCAAAACCAATTAGAAATAAATTATTTGGAAAATAAATAAACGAAAAGATATTGATATTCATAATATAATGGTATTCCTTGAAAAAAACCCTTAAATAGATACATATACATTGGATTGGGTTCCAACCTAATCACCATTTAACTTAACCACCTTGAATATGTAGATCAATCCCCCACACTCTTAATACATCTGAAAACCCAACAATGCCATTACACATGATATATTCATCCATCAACACTCATAGGTTTACAAACATCCATTTAAATTTATGAACAAGAAAATATAAGTGTAATATTTGAATAGAATAAATAAATTTACATACTTTGCGATGAACCACAATGAATTCAATGATAAATTCACAAAAATGGGGAGGTGATGCTCCACCACTTGGGATTCAGGGATGTGAATGCTGGGAGGAATATAGAGATGAAAATTCTGATAAAAGCTACTATAGAAAATTGTAAAAATATTTTTTTTATTGATTTGTATATGATTCATGGTTTGGATGAAAATTTTGGGAAACTGTTTTCCAACCATGATGGTCTATTATCCCCTAAAAATCCACTCCACATGTCTATCTCTTGGTGTCAGTAGTTCTGAGTATCTATTCTCAATCCATAAAAAAGACCATTTTCCAAACTATTGTACCCTCACACAGTTAGCTTCACAGTTAATCAAGCCATGCTCCAACTGTGAGTGTGGAATGCAATTCAAAAGATTTCAATTTCCCACCCTAGACGAATGATACCTCATAATAATAAAAAAATGTAATGAAGTCTCAAAATTTGATATATTAGTTACACGGTGAATGTCACAAACTCCTCACCCTGACACATTCAACCTCTGAAAAATCCATAGAAATCCATAAAAAATATATGAGGACACTACTACCTTATAATATAATCTACATCCAATGTCTCATGTATATTTGAAAGATACTTTTAGGGATCATAGAAAAATTATATTAAAATTTAAAAATTTCCCATGTTCTGAAATTTTATTATATGAAGTGGCTTATACACAATGAAAGTATCAATTTGGGGTATGAAATCATCCTACTATAGAATATGAGATAAGCCTAGATGGTATCTCTTCAACTAATGAGACATCAATTATGTCATGGATTAAGGTTATCCAATGAAAAAATCAAATATATAGGTTAAATTTCTATGATTATCTACTGCAAAAAATTTCCAGATGTAATACAATATTAGCTTCCTCTAATTACCCATGTAGAGTTTACCCAACTAAACCAATACCTGATGAAAAATATGATCACTAATAGAAATAATAATGGGTTATGATGATGGTTGTAATTTTAAATCTAGTGCTTTTTTTCAGTCAGTATTCATTTTATTAATATGATGCACTATCTCAGTCATCTTCTTGATGAGGCTTAGTCCATCCAAGGACCACTCACAAATATCATCCCAACATAATGGGAATTGGTATTTATGTCCCTAAAATGATTCGTAAGATTTCATATAGATCAAATCCTAATAAAAAATTTAATAATAAAACTAAAACCATTTTATTCTCATTTCCCATGAACTCTTAAAGTCAGCGACACACACTCACAACATATCCTCAAGAGTTTCGATAGTCCACTGAAAATGACAATCCTTATATTGGTGATATAATGTTATTAACATTAGTTGGGTCCCCAAATCATCCATTTTTTCCATCTAAATTTGAGATCTGAAATGTTAATCATGGTTTCAAAATCACACTAAGTTAACTCCATAAAGTCTAATGTCAGCTCGTAAATTTATGCATCTAAGTTCTTTACCCATTATTGACATTCAATGGGGTATAAAATGGGATGATATCATCAGATAGAAAAAAATAAATCATATATAATCGTTCCCACATAGATTTTGAGGTGGACCAATGAATAAATATTTATATAGTTCATCCAACATATGTAATAGAATAGTAATTGGAAGAAATAACCCCACTATTATAGGATAAAATTATCTGATCATCTATTATTTCAAGCACAAGGAATCGTAGTTCACCATTTTTCATTTCATTATCGGCCACCAACTCCTTAATATCATTGTTTATATATTTGTTTGTTACCTTAGGAGAAATAAGAAAAGTATAATGAGTTTCCCCTCACATATAATCTAGTCATACAATTAAATGAACAAAAAACTAATTTTATAATATAATAGAAGCACTGGGAGACTATGAACAGTCACATAAGGAATCCTCACTATATTAGGAAATTATATATTAATGGATTTCATGGTGAAATACCTTATTACTTATATCATAATAAATTAGATGATTTTTAAGCATTATAATATATAAAAAAATTTCTTTCAATTCTATTATATGTCTAGACCTGGATAAGAAAACCATCCCCTTAACCCAACTCATATAATGTTTCTGGAACTGTAAGAAATAAAATCATTCTTCTCATTGTCTTTATTTCCACTCCCCCTTCAAGGGTGTATAATTACTATAAAAAAAAATTATATTATTATTAAAACTAGTGTATCGAGATGAAATTCAATTCCCTCTAGGTGGCATATATTTTAGGAATTGATCAATATAATAAACTCCAAAACACTCCCTGAAGATGTAATGTCACCACGTTTTTATTGAATGCAACTTGGTTTCAAATTCCTGGTCCAGGGTGTGGTAATTCCTCTCACATGGGAGTATCTACAATGAAATATATTCCACTAAATGGAGAGAGTACATCAAAACACACTAGAAAAACCCAACATATGTTTTAATGTAAATATGATAGTCTCTCATAGTCTTTGGGATAATAAAAACTGGTGCTGATTTCAAATGTGTCTTCACCTACACAAATGATATATGGAACATTAAATCCCTCTCAAACATCACCCCTTTCTGGCCATTGATTATTATAGAGTAAGTACACTAGAGATGTTTACAATGATGATATTATAATTCCATTCTAGGACTAGAAATATATTGATGTTGTGAAAATTATTTGGCTACTCACAAGACAAAATGACTCAATCTTCATATGGTTGCTTTAAAAATACTTCTTCAAAAATCACATGGCCCAAAAAGTTGACTTTATAAATCAAAAATATGTACTTTCAAAACATGTAATATAGATGATTCTCTACAAAACAAAATAAACACCCATCATATTGTCATTATAATCCTCTATCTTCTTGAAGTACACCAATATTCCTCTCATGGACATGACCACGATGTTTTGAAATTTGTAGTGGAAGATCTGGAAAACCAACTCACTAAATAATGCATGATAATTTGTCGGTACAAAGTGTAAAACCAAATAATAATTATTTCTCTCACGAGTACTAAGTAAATATATTCAGAATATCTACTTTACATAACCTCAAATTATTATACATAGATATCATATTAATTATCGAGAACAATTGGGATCCTCTAAGTTTATAAAATAGATTTTTAATTATAGTAAATATATATTTACTCATCTGGAGAAATGGTAAATGTTTTAATATTTTATGAAAAGTTCATTATATACTATACATATGTTTTTGAAATAGCACTATAGAAGACCATATTCACATGCTAGGATGGAAAAAAACCCTTCCATCATGGACCATAAATAGGAAATTCAACTATTTTAGCTCTAATGAATCCATATTTAAAATTAAAATTATATTAGGTGCACACCTTGGAGAAGATAAATATTAAACTTGATCTTTATCTGGGGTTTTAATGTGGAAAAAACCTCTTAAAAAATATGGGTATCGATCCATGATCAATATATGATCTCTCACTAAACATGTAAGAGAAGCGATTTTCATTCAGATATGGATCATTTAAATTTTAGTCTAAATATTTAATTTGGACCTAATACGGATTCCTAGTGGGCTAGAAGTGGTTTTAGTGGTGTCTGGGGACTTTTCAAAGCCCAAAAATCATATTTTTTGGGAAACTGGCCAAGTCACATGGTTGGTGCATGATTTCCTAGCCGTGCATATTATGTTTTTCCAGAAATATCCACCACATAAGGTTGGTGTGTGGTTGTGTGGATTAAAAATAAAAGTTTCCCTTTTTCCCAGTAACCATTCATAATATCCACATGGTTTCTCCAACCTTGCAGACAAACCTAGCACATACAATTTTTCTAGGTAGTTTGACAAATTTTTCATTACTCATCTAATTAGAACTCATCTTCCTCCCTAATCTATATTTCGGCGAGATTAAACTATATTTCTCTCATTTGGGATCCCAATGAATATCTAATGTATGAATCAAGATATATCTTTCATTAAAGATCTGATTGAGCTTCTGTTCATCACTTTGAATATACAACGATATCTACTTGAGTCCACTTTATCTGTTCTCCTTATCAATTTCCCTTGACAAATATATCAGGGTATGATTGTTTTTTTCATTTTTGTAGATATACTCTGACCATAGAAAAATAAAAAACCAATACTAGAGGAGGATAACCGTACAAACCAATGGTGGTGGTCTATAACTCACCCCTCACATTTTTTTTATTTTGGATTTATCATGTGGGGTCCACTAAATTCATCGAGCACCATTAATAGAATTTATATTAAATATTTATATTCATTAGAACCATATTAATATTATGTTTCCATATATGTGATAAATTTTTGTTTGTTACTCCCACAACTCCCTTCATCCCATGTAGGTTGTTATGCAACAATTTCTATTTTTGTGTTTTGACATGTTTGGACTACTGTTCAGGAGTGCCTTTTCATGAAAATTCAAAGGGTATGATTTTATATATATAATGGATTCTTTTATAATGATAATTTCATAATGGAAATTTCCATGTATTCTCACTTCTTGACCCACCTTAGTTATATGATTCAATTTGAATAAGAAATGTGAAATGTGAATTGGAATGTATATTATAGATATATCTTGATTTAATTAAAAGTAAATCAATAGTAGGTTGCCTATATATTGAACCCCTTACCACAGTAATGGAAGGTAACCGAATTGAACTTGAATAAAGAATATTATTTAAATGTATTAAATGAATGGTTTCATACTACTTGGCATTGAAACACTAATTAAAGGAAAGGATTGATCCAAATGGACTTATTGATTTATTATAATTTGATTAAAAGGTTTCATGTTACTTCACCTTATCACATTAATGAAAGGTAAGTCCTGAACCAACAGATGCACACTACATGATTTTAACACACTACTAAAAGGAATTTCTTGAACAAAATGAAATATTACATGACATCGTAATCAAATAAAAATGGCATGACTTATTCTTTTCTTGGATTCTGATTGAAGAATTGCATGTGAACTTAGGAACCCCATTCTGAATCAAGGATATCAATTTCTTAGTTTGAGACCCACTGAGATCATTATCCATGACTTTTTATGGATTCCCGATATTAAACTGTAGGTTCCCTCCATATTATTTCACGATGCCTTAGAACACTACCTAGATCCATCATTGAAAAGTATGGTCCATTGATACATCACATAGGGCCGTGTCTTTTCTTATTTGATTCTCACCTTGTACGATCACCTTATATTCGGTAGGCACCACATTGATGAATTTATTATAATGTTATCATTTTATTACACTCTTATCCTTATCCAGGATTTATTTAATACTGATTTGGAGACAGCTGAGGTCTATATTTTTCTTAGCTATTACCTTCAAAAATCATTATTAAATATTATTACAGGTTTCCTTGTCATAAGATGGGACCTTATACATTGTTAGAATGTGGATCATTTATAAATTTATAATAATTAATAAATGGAGTTGTTACGTTAAAATTCCTACCGAGGGATGAAGGTAGTACATGGGTATTTAGTTACATTGTACTTCATTACATTATATATGAATTCCTTCACACTGTTACATATCCATTACCTGGTCTAGTTGTTATAGACACAATTGGTGGTGGACCACTGAGAATTACCTCACACACTCTTTGGGTACCATTTAGTACACGATGTATTTTACATGGTTGTATGTATTTTATAAAGGAAGAATAAAACATTGAAAATTTTATTGCTTGTTTTATACAATGAAGCCTGATAGCAGATGACCGATCTGGTGCTCGGGATACGTGTGATAGGTTTTTGATTCCTTTATACTTTTGTGGAACATGTTATGCATGTTATATTACATCTGTGATTTATAGTATTCTAGTGACATGAAATATCATCAGTTGTTGAATTCTATTCTAATTTTATATGTTATTGTTATGGGTTTCATTATTTTCTGATGCTCCTTCTATTTACATATATTTATTCCACTATTAACCTATGTCTACATTTAACCACTATGATACACATTGATAAAGAGTGAATATTCTATCTGTGGACACACCCTAGGCCCTCACTACTAGTCTCCAGCCTCTGGTGTTTGGGGAGATGTGCCTTAGGCTATGTGTCCCGCTTGGTGGAATCTATGTATTGGAAATCAGAAAGTGGTTTCAGAGGAGTTTTAATTCTTGATTTACTATTTAGAGAGAATACATTGGATATTACGAACACATGGTACTTGGTGAAAAGATGTGATTAGGAATTTCGAACCCTTGTTTGGTTTAAAAATGAAGTGGCCTAAATTGTAATTACTATTTTTTATTTTACTATTACAGTTGGAATTATTTCAATTTTGGGTGACACACATGATTTGTGGAGTTATTGATTTTTACTCTATTTTGGTATTTTCATTCATCATTATTTTGATGATAAGAGGGAAAGGTGAATTGTTACATGCATCATTATAGGAAACTAGAATTCACATAACATGCATATTTCCATTCCATATAGATTCATTTAACATTTTAGTGTTGATTCATATTATTTTGATTGTTGAGTGATGCTATGATTGTTAACATATATTTGTATTACCCTTTGTTGTGATTGAGTCATTTCCTATCTCAATTTTCGAGGTGCATGGGCCCCCATGGGTTGGGAAGAGTAATTTACCGAGTCAAACCATTATGATATGAATAAATGTGTGTCAATTCTAGTGATAGGTTGATGGGAACAAATTCAACAGAAATGGCTATCCATTATAAAGTGAATCATGGAATAAAAAATTGAATTTCATTAACATCCATATCTAGAATTGATATGTTTTTGGATGGTAAAGGAGTGAACCTGGTAAATAAATATAAAATGAAATGAAAATCATACTCAAGGACTTACTGATATTGGGCTATCTAAGTGGGTAGTTTGGGTAATATTCATTGGGTAGTGAGTTTTACAACAATCATCTTCTTTTGGTGATGATATATTTTTTACTTAAGTGTTTTATGAGGCATGTTCTTGCATATTTTAGACCAATGTAGACACAACATCCTTGTATTTTATGCCAGTAGGGTGGAAAAGACAATGCTTCATACATGGTGGGCCTTTAGATTCCCCTCTTACATACATGAGTGGAACTCGAGGAACCACCTCCTATAACAGATCTTGGAACTGATGACCATGTTCATGATAGATTTATATGTCTAACGTAGTATATGTATGGTGTTCTACAATTTTCTTATATGATGTCTGATCTGACTTGTGAGTTTCGGCAGAAGCATCCTCCTACATTTTTAGGGGATGGCAGTCCACAGTATGCTGAGTGTTGCCTAGAAGACGCTCTATCTATCTATGAGCATCTAGAAACACCTCTAGAGTAGAGGGTAAAGGTTTCCACATACATGATTCGAGACTCGTCCAAGCATAGGTGGGATGTGATTACTTGGGATTATCGTCATCAGGTCATGTTATGGGATTATTTTCATACTGATTGCTACGATCAGTTCTTTACTCAGATGATGATAGCTGAAAGATCCAAATAATTCATTAATCATGAGATTGGTTTTATTTCAGTCATGGTGTATTCAACAAATTACAAAGATTTATAGAATATTAAACCACATCTATCTTGTGATGAGATTTCATGTGCAAGATGTTTTGAATAAGGGCTCCAGTATTCCATCCATATATAGGTGAATGTCTTTCACCATCCTACCATTTATGAAATAGCATATCATGCTTTTATTGTTGACTATAACCAGAAAAATAAAATTAGTACTCGGACTAGAGGACCAGTTTCGCATCAGGCCAGCAATTCTTCCATTGGAAAGAAACAGTCATTGAGCTTTCATGTTAGGGAATTGATAACTAATGTTCCAATTTTAATAGATTTAGTGTTTTTCATCATAAAGGATGAAAGGTTAATTTGAATCCATAGTGTGATAAAGAACGACTCGAGCTTCCAAAATGCATCTGTATGGGGAATCTCCATAATTTTTGAAATACCTTTCCACCAGCATGGAGTACAAAAGGAGTCACACCAGCTCCAACATTACGAGTGACTTCTTCTACACCACGTTGGGTGGGGAGTTGGAATAGCACCAGCAGGCTTGGTTGAGGAGGGCGTTCTATCCATGGTAGGTAATCCAATGTTCACGACAAACACCAATATAGCATCAGGAGATCAATCATCATTTATTTTATTAACATGCCAAAAGAATTATATTGCCTTGTACATACTCTCTGGAGTTATCCTGTGATTGTTTACAATAAGGTAGGTGTAATCTTACATATGTGCATAGATTATAGATTGTTTCACACGATTACAATCATGAACCGATTTCCACTTCCTTGAATAGATAATATCTTGTACCAACTAGGAAGATAAATTGTATTCTCCAAGATTGAACCGATATCGCGTTATCATCTAGTATGAGTCAATCCATCAAACAATAATTGTGAGTCTTTTTGCAGTAGGTATGGTCTCTATGAATACTTTATTATGTCATTCAGTCTTACAAATGAGCCCACTTTTTTCATGGATACGATGAATAGGGTGTTCCACACCTATTTTCATTCTTTTTTCATGGTCTTTGTGGTTATCATCTTTGTGTATTCTCACAATTCTAGTGACCATCACAATTTTCATTAGATCATTCAGAATACACTGAGTGAGAAAAATTTTTATTCCAACATTGCGAAGTTCCACTTCTGGATCCAAAAAGTTAACTTCATGGGTCATATAAAATTTTAATCAGACGTATTTTTTTTCCCAAAAATTTTAGTTCTTTAGTTCCTGGGAGTATCCCAAGAATGAGTTTGACATAGGGATTTTCTTAGGGAAGAATGGATATTACATGAATTTCATACAATTCATTATCCCCATGCTTCCACTCATACCAGTCCTACATAGAAAGGATCCATCTTCATATGGTAATAAGTATCTGATAAATCCTTTAAGGAGATGAATTCGAGGCTTGTATCAGCACTTATTATTACACTTCGAAAACTAGGAATAGGTTACACCATCTTTTGTGATGAATCAGGCATCAGCCTAGTATCAGTGTTGAGGCAGAGGGACAATTTTATTGCATACAGATCTCAGAGGTTGAGGCCTCACGAGATAAATTACCCAACACATGAACATTAGCTAGCATCATTTGTCCATGCCTTATGTGGTGGGAGACATTATCTATTGGATGAGTGCATTGTGGTTTACAATAATAACATGATCCACATATATATATTTCTATAGTGTGACATAATCCTCAGAATACAATTATTGGTCGAACAACATCAGTCTGTTGATTTTGAGCTTCTCTATATGCATGGAAAAGGAAATGTTTTTTTGCAGATGTGATGAGTTAGAAAACTAATAAATAGGTTGTAATGGAAGACAATGATGAATGGATGTTAATGGTCCTTTTCTAAGAGATTCCATAAGAGTTTCCTAATATTCATGAGCAGTATTACCTCTCATCCTTGATAGTTACATATTCCATCCTTACGAAGGTAAAGAGTCTGAATTTTATAGATCTAGAAGGCATGGTTATCCATGATAGTATATTTAGAGATAACATGCCTCCAAATCGGTCTGTGTATAAAGAAGACTTATTTTTTCTATGTGGAAATATCTTCGTACCTACAAATATGTTAGAGGAGTTGATGAAAGTGTCCCTTTATTCTTAGTGGTATATTCATCCAGGAATCTATAAGATATATCAAGATATGTGAAAATAGTATTAGTTTCCTAGAATGAAATGTCAAATAGCATGATTTATCACTAGTTGTTCCACCTGCCAGTTGTTGAAGACATATCACTATATTCCTTTAATATTATTACAACATCTTCTTATCCCGTAATGGAATTTGGATGATTTTCTATGGAATTTTTTGTTGTATTAACTAGTTATCCAAGGTGTAGTGATGTTATTTGGGTATTTATTGAATGAATAATGAAATAAAACAACTTCATTCCTATTCAGGAGACATTATTAGGTCATGAGTTGGTAAAACTGTATGTCTGTGAGATCATACAACCCCACTGGGCCCCTCATATAATCATTTCAGAAAGGGATTCTCCTTACAAATCGTTGTTATAGAAGGTATTGAAAAAGGATATGGGTACATATGTTCATCTTAGATCATATTTTCACCCTTAGACCGATGGATAATTAGAATAGAAAATATATTCTCTAGAGGATATTCTCTGAGCATGTGGTCGTGATTTCTGTGATTCATTTGGAAAAAACATCTTTATCAAAGATTTGTCAAATAATAATAGTTTTAATGATACAATTTAGATGGATCCATTTGAGGCCTTATATGGTTGGAAATTTTGTTAACACATGTACTAGTTAGAGGCAGGTGACACAGCCCTACTAGGTCGCCATATCACTCAAGAGAGTTCAGAATAGTTTCAGCAAATCTGAAAGTGTATGAATACTGCTCAGTCTAGACAAAATGTTTATATAGATCACCATATATTTACTCTTTATTTAATGTCTGGGGAGTGTTTTTTTCTTTGGGTTTATACCATGATAGGGAATATGTAGTTACAAAAAAATGGAAATCTATCACATCATTATTTAGGTCCATTTGAAATTATTGGGAGAGTCAGGCTGGTAACCAATCATTTTCTATTACCTCAGAGGCACCATACCTTTAATGAAGTCTTTCATGTTTCATAGCTTCTCTAGTTTCATGATGATCCATATCAAACTTTTGATCCTATTGAATTTTAGTAAGATGTTGATACTATCTTTGAGGAGTATCCAGTGCACATCATTGATTGATGCATAAAGGCTCTCCGAGGTGGGTTTACCCCTATGGTATGGGTGATGTGGAAGAACATTCGAGTACCAGATGAGACAAGGGAGTGCGAATATGATGTATGTGAATGATGTCCAGAGTTTTTCTTAGACAATGTTTCTCCACCTCTGGAAGGTGAACTTGAGGACACATTCTTTTAAGGGGAGAAGATTATAACAACCTATTTCTTCACTCATGTATGAATTTTTTGTATTCCATTTTAATCGTTAAATTCGAACTAATATGGATACCTAGTTAGTTATTAGAGGTATTAAGAGTTTCTAAGGCTTGTTCGGATCTCGATACACATCTTCTTGGGGAAACTACCCATGTATCACATTTGGTAGAAAATTTTCCTAACTATAAAGATTGTGTTTTTCTAGACAGAGCCTCCTCACATGGTTGAAAAAAAGCTGTGTGGGCTAACCATTCATGTTCCCCTTCTACCTAGGTAACCATGAGGAAAGACCATGCCCATGTCATTTTCTAGGTAATTTGACAAATTTTCCCTTAATGATTTAATTACAACTGATCATCCTCTTTAATATGTTTTTAAGAAAGAATAATGTAAATTAATCTCATTTTGGAGCCATTTATAGATATAAGGTTTGATTCATGAGATCTACTTCATCTGTGATCTGATCGATATTTCTTTCATTATGATGGGTGTACAACTATATGTACTTGAGTCCCCTTGAGCTGTTCTCCTCTCTTGCTCTCAACTAAGAGATCAGGTTATGGGGGTTTTTCTCATTTTCATAGAACTACTCAAATACAAGAAAAATCAAGGGCAAATCTCAGTGCAAAAGAATAATAAAACCCTTAGGTGGGTGGTCTATATCTCATCTTCCACATTTGATTATTTTAGATTTGACATGTGGGGCCCACAAATTTCATCGGTACTATTAATAGAATTTATAAGCCATGATTATAATAATTAGAACCGTATAGATATTTTTTTCTATATATGTGATTAATTTTTATTGGATACTCCCACATATTCATTCATCCCTTGTAGGATGTTATTCCATAATTTTCGTTTTAGTGTTTTGACACGTTTGAGCCACCATTCAGGTGTGCCTTGGATTGACCATTCCATGGGTAATATTTTCTATATAAAATGGATTGATTTATAATGAGAATTACAATAATGGAGAGTAGCATGTATGCTCACCCCAGGACCCACATAAGTTAAGTGATTCAATTTGAAAATGAAATGGAAACTATGAATTGGAAGGTATACAGAGGATATGACCCGAGCAGATTAAATGTAAATGAATAATAGGTTTCATATTAATATAACCCTTTACCACATTAATGGAAGGTAGAAGAATGAAAGTTGAATATGGAATATTTTGTAAATGGATTAAATTAATGGTTTATTGCTACATGGAATTGCCACACAAATTAAAGGCAAGGATTGAACCAAATGGACTTATTGATTAATTGTTACTTGATTAAAATTATTCACACTACATGACCTTATCATGCTAATGAATGGAATGGATTGAACCAACTGTTGCATGCTATTTGATGTTATCAAACAAATGAATGGAAAGGATTGAAAAAAATGAAACATTACATTATGTCATAATCAATTAGAAATGTATTTACTTGATCTTGCCTTGGATTCTGATCGGGGAATTCTTTGATTACATGAGAACACCATTTCGATTCTAGGAAATAGATTGCATAGGTTTACACCCACCTATATCCCAATCCAAGCCTATTTTTGGATGCTTGGTATGACAACATTGGATCCCTCCATATTATTACAAGATGCCACAGATACAATACTTGGATCTAGAATTAACATGTATGTTCTATGGATACAGCCCATAGGGCCCTGTCTTTTCTAAGCCTCGTATTTCCTTGGATGATCCCCATGGATTCGTTAATCACCTTATTAAGGAATTCATTAAAATACGATCCTTGTATTACACTTTAATCCTTATCCAGGATATAGTTAGTACATAGTTGGTGACCCTTGAGGTCTTTATTACCATGGTTGAAACATTAGAACATCATTATTAAATATCAGTATAGGTTTCCATATAATAACATGGATCCTTCACCATAGTAAACATGTGACTCATTTATAAACAATTAATAATAAATAAATGAACACTATTATGTTCAGACACATGCTAAGGGACGATAATGGTTCATGGTTATTTAGTTACATTATACTACTGTATTTTATATATGCATTCTTTCACACTAATAAATTTACATTACACATTCCAGATTTTATTTACACTATAGGTGGTGGCCCAATGAGATTTAACTCACACCCTCTCTAGGAACAGTTTGGTACCCAGAGTTGATTGAATTGTTGCATGATTTTACAAAGTGAATTGTACATCTTAAAACACCTGACTACTTACTATTTAGTATGGATCTTGAGAGGATATGACCAATAGGGAGCTCAGGATTCTTGGGAAATTATTTTTATTCAATTATATATTTTTGGAAGATTTTATTTCTAATGTATGGTATCAATGAATTCCAGTTTCATAAAGAGATAACATATCATCAGTCATTGAATTTTATTCTTGTTATTTCTATTATTTTTATTGTTGTCTCTATTTTTCGTTGTGAAATTTTTTACATATATAGCTTATGATATCTACCTATGTTTACATTAACCTGTTGCGCTACACATTGGTAATGGGGGTATAGTATCCCACAGAAAAACCATAGGCCCTCGCTTCTAGTTGTAATCCTCTGGCATTTAGGGAGATGTGCATGAGGACATGTGGCCCACTAGGCTTGGGGAACCTATTAAGTTTCATCTGGGTTCAGAAAGTCACAAAACCATCCTGAACTACATTGTGAAATAATATGGATAGCTGACCTGATATCGACCCCAAATATGAAGCTATTGGACTTTCCCTCCCTGATAAAAGCTCTAATTAAAACTAAAATATGTGACTGATAAAATCAACACCAAGTAAATAGTTTTTTACTGATAATATTTTAATATAACCATGTAGTTGATCATCTAATCTATTCAAAATATAATGTAAAAAATAACACGATCTAGAAAAAAGATTTCATATGCCACTACCATGTTGTCAATTAAAACATTGAACATATGTAACATGAATCCTTGGTCAATATTCATACCCAAATTGGGTTATATTATCCATAAAATATGTAATCAAATAATCTTGTATTCCGAAATCATCAACCAATTTTATAAAAAGTAGTGTAATGTGATGAACTAGTGTCTTATAAAAGAGATTCCATTGAAGAAGAAATAAAAAAAATTAAATTTCACAATTTCCAATTCAGAATTTATGACATTTGGTATGTCCTTTTTTATATAGAGACTAACATGGTCAACCCCACCATGATTCTTATTTCCATTTTGAGGGATTATTTTTCCAAGAGGGATAGATCTTTAACCGTTTAAAAATATATTTACTCATAAGTTCCATTGAATGGTGGGGATCCCACACCGCTCCCCCATTCAATATGGTAGATCCCACAAAACCCCCTTGTGTTCCCATCCATCCAGTATTGATAATAGAAAATGGGAAAACATCACTAAAAATCAACATGAACAAAAATAGACTAGTAATCGACAATCATACAAGTTCCCCAATAAAAATCATCTCACATCTACTTCTTTCTCTAGCATAAACTATAGATTCTGCCCACTAAATGAACACCATAGAGTTCAATCTGTCCAGTTGAATAGTCCTATTTTAAATACTCCTTAACAAAATCCACAAAATAAATTTTTTAACAAATGATAATGAGCAAAGAAATGATCCCCTTCCTAAATCCCAACAAAAAATGGTGATCCTTAATGTAATCATTCATAGAGAATCATAGAAACATGAACTAACTATGTGAATATAATCGAATACTTCATCATTGAATGATCCCCTTATTCAAATATCTTAAGTTACCAAATCTTTATCATACACAATATCATCAGGTAGAAAGGCTAATTAATACCCACATTATGATTTTTCCATTTAAGACCATTATGCATCTTAAAAATCATCATCAAATAATATAAACTCATATATAATACTTTTAGAAAATATGAGATAAAGACAAACTTTGAGGTCACATGGGAAAACTAATACAAAAGGAACAACTCAATATAGTCGATCCCCTCCTCAATCTCATTGAGTTATATATAATCATAAATCAATGATGTATTTTTTTCACTAAAACTATTTATCATGGTTCACTAACCATGTGTACATTGGATAACCTATTTTATCCAAGGATTTGATCAGACAAACAATAGAATCAACCAATGAATGATCAATATGATGTATTACATTTAGGGTGTTCCCCATAACTATATCCCAATGATGGGATGGGGTTTTAATAGATGTAATTATACTTGAGAACCAAAAAGAACACAATCATTATTAAGAACAATTCAACCTCAAACAATATCAAAAGTGTTAAATGAAACCACTATAACATATTTTAAGAAAAAACCCTTACTTTAAGAGAATGTCAAAATTAAAATTGATGAAAAATATCTAACACCCATATATTTCACATTTCCAGTGTTTTGGAAGTATTGTGTGGCTAATAAGGAGCCAATAATATAGGTGAAACTAGGTTCTTAGTAGATAATGTCTCATGGTTTTTTCATGGTTTTTACTAACTATGTTTCGTAACTGTGAACCCCCTACATGATCAAATTTTTTTCCCAGAAGACCTAAAAAACCTATGTGACTTCACCAATATTCAATGAATTTAAAGAAACACATCAAAACATCTTAGAAAAAACCAATAACTAGCTAAAAACATTTGAACGATAATTGAAATCCAATAGAAACTTTATGTTTGACATGATGAAGAGCTAATATAAAACTACTCCAATATTAAATGTGGATCCTCAACAATCATACCTCTCATTCTCAGTGAATCCAAAGTAAATACCACTTTAATACCATTTTTTATGGAACTGATTTGTCACATGAGCTAGATATCCACCTAACCCACAATCTAACTCTTATCAGTTTATCGATCATTATGTGATGAAAAAAAGTACCATAGATAACCTATAATACCCTGGGAATGATTTTTGAAATGTTAAACACATATGAACCATCTAGAAAAAAGAGTCACTCCAATATCATCATATTATCCATAAAATAAAATAAATTCCATAAGAAATAATGTATATTATAATCAAAATTTAATTTAATTTAATATCCATAAATGGTATCTCATGTCAAAATCCAAAACTCAATAAATGTGTAAAATTCAAATCATGACCAATACATACATTTCAACAAATTCCAAATCCCATATTTACACCATATAATCCAACACGATGATTCTATTTATCCTCCATGTGGATCCACTTGATGGAAATCAAGAAGATCCACCAATTTAAATGGTGTCATTCCTATTCTATTGGTCTAAAAATACAATGTACATCTATAGGAAAAGTCATTTGTTGGGTGAGAATAAAAAATAGTAGTATGATACCACCAATAATATACATAATGCATTTAAAAATGTAAAACTAATTAACTAGTATAAAAAAATATTATGAAACTAATCCACATTGAAAATATATCAATTCAAAATAATAATTTGAAAATGATATGGTTTTAATTTTTAAATAACACCTTTTTTTAAAAAACATTTCTCAATATAGTCAAAATAAATAAACAAGTAACATCATACTCATTAAACAAAACACAATAAGGTTTAGAATAATATCATCTTGATATAAAAATATAAATACAAATGGGAACAAAAATCACTATATCAAGGATAAATGAAATCAAATGAATAAAATAATATAAAACCATATTCCATTGGTAATTAAACCATGTTATCTCACCACAATGTCTTAATATGTGATATTTTAAAAAAATATCCTAGCTAGATATGTAATGTACATTATCTCATTTTCATCATTATGAATACCTCAAAGATATCCCATAATAACTCAACAACATAACAGATTCTCTAAATTTCATCATACCAAAAGGTGTTCATAGTCCCATGGAAACAATATATATTTTATTAATGTCTTCCTCCATGAAATATGTTATATTCCATTGGTAATCCCCTCTATCAATCGCTTGTTAACGCATTTTATAATTCCTGAAAAAATCACATGGAATGTTCCACACAAGAAAAACAATTTAAAAGAAAATTTTACAATCAAACATAGCCATTTCAAAAAAATAATTTGTATAAGTTAAAACCATTTATAAAATAATTTTTAAAATCCATTGAAAAACACCAAACTTATTTGTTCCTTTTTTAAAATCAAGAAGTTTAAATAATCCTCACTCATGTAGAATATTCTCTTTATGAAACTGAATTTCTAAATAAAGGAACTGAGAACATTAATAATGGGATTAGATTCCACCATAAATCATTATTTTCTAAATAAAAAAAATAAAAAAATGAGATTTATAATTTTATGGTAATCTAGATAATAATATCCTAAATATAGACACCTAAAAAGAAGTTCGTTCCAACTTAGTATCCTATGATTATGACCACAAGAAATAGTTATATTAAGGCCTCACACACAAAATAGAATGAAACTTCCCCATTAAAAACTCTATATTTATCCAAGAACCCTCATAATTTTACACACATTTATGGAAATGGATTAACATACATGGAGAAGGGGAATGGAGGAAGAAAAATCAAAAATTTACTTATTTCAAGCCAACCCTCCTTGAATCCTAGGATAAATCCACCACTCTGGGAGAGGGGAATCTCTAGAACCCTGGAAAAGGGGATACACATGCAAAGAGGTGTAAAATGGGGCCAAAAAACATTAAAATAAAAAATAATTAAAAAAATATATTGGCATACATAGACAACACAATAAATAAAACCATGTTATAACTATAATGGGATACTATCACAATAAAATACAAGCTACACATCTATCCATGGATGTTGAATAGTTTGAAAAGAAATGATCAAAACATTGAATATCCCACTATAACAACAAACATAATTATAAAAACTATTATATTTGGTTAAACAAATAATATTCTAACTGTTAACTTTGTATTCATTTTCAACAAAATCATTTTTCAGAACCATAATACTGAAGAACTGTAAAATGAATCAAAAATTAAATAGAACAAAAAATTAGATGTACCATTGATCTAGTTATAATAATTCTATGTCTACATCGAAATTTTTTTTTTGATATGGTAGTGTAAAGGTTTCATCACTACTAGTTACATATGAGTTTTAGTCATAATATGGGAAGAAAATGATACCGATAATTTTATAAAATTTATGTGTTCTGAAATATTTTACGTTATCCGACCAAAAATTATGAATGGGTAGGCACATAATTTTTAGACCAGGGACATGTTATTATTTATGTTTTTCCGACAAGAGACACAATGAATTTTCAACAAAAATAGTTTTTCATTTAAAATCTCAATACATGTAGCATTGATAACCCTGATTAATAGTGAACACTAGTTTATATAAAATTTCCCATATTAAAAATATATTTTTGAATCTACGTGGTTTATAATCCAATGAATGTGGTTCCATTATGAAATTGCTAATGGGTAACACTACCATGGCACATTTTTTTAATTCTCCTTAATTAAGCCTATTCCATTAATATGATCATCTTAGTATAAAGTTTCTCAAGGTAAACTGATCCATCATTATTCATATAAACTTAGGAGTACCTTCATTCGTAGTATGCATATTTTCATTGTAAAATATTTTTTCATGTCCTTTCATTAATTCACTTCATCAATGATCAACTCAAATAACCAAATTTAGTATTCTGTCATTCCCAAAATAATTTATTGAAATTAAAACATATTAGAAATTAAAAACTATTCCACATGCAACAAGAATCCAATATTTTTTGAAAAAATTAAAAAATATAATTAATTCTATTTTTAATATTGATATATGGATAATTTTATAATGAAATTGAACGACTTTTTTACACTATGGATGACATCAATCCCCTAAAATATTCAAATTAATACCATATGAAAAAATACATATCATTTTTTAAATTAACAACCAAAAAGTTAATCATTATAAATTTTCACTTATAATTATATTTCATGAAACATTTGAATTCTTTTAATGATATGTTACAACCTATTCACATGATATTCATCTTTTTAATATCAATGTATTATTTATTTTTGAGCTACCTATCATAAAAATAAATGTTTCTCTTTAGATTGTAAAATTAATATTTATATAGTGTTCTCCTAGATGGAATATATAAAATGTCTCAATCCTTGAAAAAATTTAGTCCTTTATATTAATTTGACTACAATTTTAAATTCCCCCATAAAATGTTCAAATAGATCGTTTAATTTTTGATGAAGTAATTTAATAGAAATAAATAAGGTAATGTAGTGTCACTGTTGGATCTCATAGAATATCATGGATATGAAAATATTTTTCAGACCACATAACCAACCCATAATTAAGGCTAGTTTATTGTTTTGTATCCCTTTCATGGAAATCTCAAAACAACTTTCATGCAATTGAGACCTAATACAAGGATTTATCAGTGTTGTTAGTTCTATTTATGGGGGACCTAAAATCTTATTTACATGTTTTCTATAGTTCCCCATATCTATGTACATATCGATTAATATTCTCCATAGTTGGATACAACTAGATGATAATTATAATTTAATAAGAATGATCAAAATTATGAATATTATTCCATCACATTGATTCAAAACCCCTACATTTTGAATTTTATTTTAGATTTATATTATTATAGTGAGTATAAAAGTATTCATGTTTCCTCCTTGAATGAGACTTCACTGTAATGTGATCTATAAATGAACACAATAATAAAAATAATGAATAATGTAATTTAGTCCTATAATGAATAATATATTTTATAATTCGGTGTTGTATATCACAGTCCCATCAATCTATTATAAAAAACATAGAAAATATAAAAAATAATTTCTTTCATTATTCAGATCCTATATATTTTATAACTCTACATTTAATTTTCATCAAATTCAATAATATTCTCCAATAATTATCTATTGTATTTATACACATTCATTGAGGTAAATAAAAATAAAATTGTAAATATGTTTAAAAACTATTCTATGGAAATATGATATCCACTTCAGTTCGTTATTCATGAAATATAATCATAAAAAAACATTAAATAGATTAATTTTAAATTTTAAATCAGCTTCCTAAAATTTTTTATTCTTTATTCTTAAATTTGTACTAACACATTATTTTAGTTATTTAATTTCAATATTTCATGAAGTCACCAAAAAAATTCCTCTAATTAAATTTGATCATTGAATATCATAATATCCTTATAGAATATATATATATATATAACATCCTCAAATAAATCCTTACATAAATAATAATTAATATTTTCATTTTTGTAACATATAATAGTAAATGATATTAATTAATAAAATTAATCTATAAATTTTAACAGTAAATATTTTATGTCGTGTAATGCATCATATTTATACAAATAATAAAATATTTATCAAATATTCACTACGTAGTTGGGTTTAATAACAAAATCGATGTCTCTTAATGTTATCCAATAAATAAAAATATACTAAATTCTAAACTATTGTATAATAATAAGAGTCCATTTAATAGTAATTTTAATTTTAGTAGGTTTCATAAGAGTAATTTTTATCATTATTAATCGTAAGAGTAAAATAAATAGTGTGTATGCTTAAATATTGAATGACCATTGTATTTGTACGAGTAAAAAAGATCGATAAACTATTAATATTGTATCAATTATACAAGGGTGTACTTTAAAAAATCATTTTGAAACCTTACATTTCAAAATTCCATAAATCTATTTTTTTAATCTATAGACTCGATAATATAAGTTTTTCATCAACTATAATTTTTATATAGTATTAATAACATCTATGTATATGATAACATCAAATAGTCATAAGTAAAATTGTTTAAAATAAAATTTATAAAATATTTAATCGCAATTTTATTCTCTATAAGTCATAAAATATCTTATTTTGGAAAAATCATTTTTTACTAAATACATATTTACATATTCAAATTGATTTTTTGTTTATTTTCTCTCTATGAATAATATATTTTAAACTCTTGTGTTATATATTAAACACCACTAAATATATTTATTGTTTTGGAAAAATCATTTTATAAATAAATACATAGTTAACATATATTTCTATAATTATATTTTTTAAAGGCTTCATACATTTTTAATCCACCATACGATTTTACATTAAAGTCATTGATCCTAAATCCTATAATTTTTTAATTAAAATTTTTAGTGATAATATGAATTTGGGTCAATAATTGTTAAATATGATATTTAGGTAACCAAAAGTATTTATATTGAAATTAACGACATAGAATTTGACAAAAAAATGGAAACATTTATATTCTTAATACAATAAAATCGAGGATATTAAATGAAAAATGTAAATAGTATATTATCCTGAAATATCATATGAAAAAAATATAAAAGTATATATACTATTAAATCTTGATATATTTGTTAATTAATTAATTTTCGTATTTTTATTTTAACCATTTTTAGTACTGATCATTCCATTTTTTTGCTTCAAAATATCAAAAAATTTGTTAATATAATCATGTAGAAAAATAAAAACACTAGAAAAAAAATCAAGGTATTCACCTGATATATTAAATAATTATTTCTACTAACATATAATAATTAAAATGATTTATCCTTTTTTTAAATTTAATTTTAAATGTTTTTGATATAAGAAATCATTTTCAAAAAAAAAACAATTCACGTGATTTTATAAGATACACGTGTTTATTCATTAATGAATTATTTTTAACTTCATGGATAAAATTATATTAATTAATATTATTTTAATTATACATTTGAAATTCAGATGATAGATAGAAAAAAATATTTTACCACATTAGTCTAAGCCATAAGAGACACATTCTTTTGGGATTTATTTTCAAAATTCATAGTTATAATGAGGTTAATCAATAGAATCCATGGAATAATATTTACATGATTTCATTGGTATCTTTACATTACTATTGAAATATTATTTTCTTCATTTAAATTATTATTTATTTAAAGGGAACACATTTTATAAATTGACATATTTATCAAAGTTGTAACATCTTTACTCATCTGAATCATTATTTTCCTTATTGAAATTTTTAAATAAACCCACCTCTATATTTTAGAAAATTTTGAATATTAACAAAATTTATAATATTATAATTATTTAATTTGAAATACTATATTCATCATTTGATTAGTTATAATGTTTAACCTTAGTAGAAATATTTTCCTCCCAAGATAACTTTTCATCATTAGTTTCTTCTTGAACCTCAAATTTATATATCATGAGAGTTCCCATGAACTTATTTATTTTACTATACTTAACAGTGTTAAACTATAAAATAGAAGAGAATAATTCACTATATTTTGTATTTAAAATTCCATGAGCATTAATTGGTTGATATGATTATAGAAGATCAATTTCTAGAGAACTATCCCCATTCCCTATCGTAGTGATTATTACATTTTCATTATAAATTTCTACATCAAGGAACATAACATTATAAAATACTTTTATCCAAATATTTTATACCCTTTATCTATTTTTATTATTCCATAATAAAAAAAATCAACATATAATATGTAATAACACAATGATAATTTTAGGGAAATTCATGAGGTCTTAATCTACAAATGGTAGAATTTAGATTCTTTGATCATGGATCATATTAAATTGATGAGTATCTTTCCATGAGTTTAGCTCAGGAGTATGAATCTTATATAATTTCACCATATTTATATAAACATTTCATCTGAGATTCATCATGTATATTACTATTTAATAGTCCCATTAACCATAATTATTTTAATTGAAATATTTCCCTACAATAATATATATAATTTTGTTAGGATGTACCATTTCTCTATTTATCATTGAATATTTTTAATCCTTTCTTGTTTTTAATGATATTCTAATATGTTTAAAATTAACACACTGATAAATGTATAATTAAATATATTACAATAGTTTTTATTGATATTATTTATTTTTATCAATTATAATATAAATATATCACTTAGATGAGTAAAAGATAAACACTCAAAGAAGGGTCATAATTGATCCATTTAAATTAATTTCACTAAATATGTAATAATCATCATCATTTACTTTATATTTTTATCAAAAAAAGGGTACAAATTACATAGGGGGGAGGTCAAAGAAACCCTATGTTAGGGGGGACTAAAGTAATGGACCCCGAGGGTGTCCCCTCAAATCAGATTAATACCATAATCCTTGAGGGAGGCTGCATTGGGGAGATAAGTCACATTAGATCCTGGGGAACCCATGGAGGCAAGATAGTCTGAATCGATGTACCCCTATCTCCACATTTGTGTGATCTCAATCATGGTGTCAATGATATGTTTACACTTACTTATAGTGTTTGAAACTATCAAAGGGGTGTATTCTATACCCATTAAAGATTCAAAAATAATCGTTGATTATTTTTTTATCTGGAAGAGAGAAATTTTTTTATATTTGAATAACGTCATCCCAGTGATGACTGCATTAGCCTCCGCCTAAAGAGGGCTTCCATCACCATAGTGTATTTTGAATGCCAGGAACACACTCCCTCCAGGGTTGTGGACAAATCTGCCTCCCTACATGTCCATCATGATGCATGAAACATCTGTATTTAACTTCAAACCTTCAGTTAGAGGATACCACATAATACCACGACCCCACACTCCATCTGTGGTAGGAATTTCATAAGAATACCGACCCTACAAAATACACAGGGAGGGTGATTCATTCTAGTTGTTGACTATGGTGACCACATTGATTAACAACAACATGTTTGAAATATGTACACATATTTTTAGTCAAATAGTGTAGTCGAAATAAATAAGGTTATGAGTTTCGTACAAATTATTTAATGAATTTAATGGATGAGAAAATAATCCCCCTGTAAACTTTAATAACACCAAATGATACATTAGATATTATAATTTAAAACCATTTCTAGTGATGTCACATTTATGCTAATGTAGTTTAAAAATGTTATAATGTTTTTCATGGGCCCTAAAATACATTTACTAAGGAACTCATTATTATGTAGCGGTTTTTACAACTCATCAAAAAATAATTAAAAGTGTATATAAATTCATAAGTGAATAATGAAAGCATCTGAAAATAATGTAGAAATTGATGAGGTGTTTTAATTGGGATGATTATAAGTCAATAGATGGAGAATATCAACCTATAACAACTCATATTTTAAGGATTTCCTTACATATAATTAATAAATATTCATAGACAATCATTTAATGATACTTCCATTTAATATGATCGTAAAATTGAAATTAAAAATAACTATAATAAATTATCTTGATCAAAAATGATTATTGATTCTCACATTTATTTCATGCAACCAACAAAAAAAATCATAAAATATTTCATTAAACCTTCAGAACTATATTTATGGATTAATAATAAATTCACATGTTTTGTAAAAGTAGCTAAAAGGTTGGAAATATTATGTTTTTTACTTCATGTAAATTAATGGAGTCGTAGATTGAAAAAATATTCAATAAATCATTATATCTCCTGAAATAATTTGAATAATATAATTTTTTTATGTTTCATCCAATAAATAAATTTACATAAAAATTTTTATTGTACAAAAAAAATATATATTCATTTTAATATTATGAGTAATTGTCTCAATTTTATAATAATAAATTTTCATCTGTGGAAATCAAAAGATTATCGTACCAAATGTATGTGAGTAATTATCAATCATACACTAAATTCATAAGAGTAATATATTCTAGAAAAATCTCAATCATATTACATATATATGACCTAGTTGTGTATATAAAATCCATTAATGAAATTATCATATCAAACAATTAAATATAAATTCTTCTAAAATATATAATCAAGAAAACCTGTTGTTTTTTAACTCTAAATAATAGGTAATATGAATTGAATTATATAATTTCAAAACATCCAATCATTATAGGTATGATTACATCATTAACACTATATATATAATATAACCCCTATCAAATTATTTTCAATGAATAATTCTTTTAAAACCCAATTAATGCAAAATATGAACCATAATATCCTTTATAAATAAAAAACTGTTACTCTATATGTGATGTGTCACATATATTCATTTTTAAATTTTTTTTTTTAATGTTTTCAATTTAAGTAATATATTTTCCTCCAATGAGTTTGATATTAACAAATTCAAATGTTATAAAAATTAAATATAAATCTATCTCATTCTATGAGAATAATAATATATATTATATTTTCCACTGTCTATTACTCGGTGTGATATCCTTAACAAAACAACATATAAAAAAATTAATACCTTGAATATACATCATTATGAATTATGTTGTTACTTTATTTTCTCTAAATATTAACATAAATTTTTTGTAATCATATATTAATAATTCAATATATATTAAATAATAAAAAATAAAAACATATAAAAAAATTGAGGGTAAATATGTTATCCAAATATATATCTAGTTGAAGATCCCATATAAACATATATATTTAGTCATGATAATAAGATTCATGTCTGAACATAATCATTTTAAAAATTATAATTTCTCTATATTGTGAAATAAAAAAATGAAAATAATAATGAGGTCCTGAAGAGGAATGTTCATATCATGGGGTTGGTATATGTTTGACATGATAATTATAGATGAAGAATTATAATATTGGACTCTTAAATAGAATACAATATAATATGCGTATAGTGATTAAATCTTCATCACTAACTTCTCATTACATATATATCCCATATCAATAAATTTTGATTATAATATAGGACAAGATTCATATAAATGATGTAAAAAAAATCATCCATCATATATATATAATAAATTTCACTTCTATAAAAAAATTATACCATATTTTTATTTTTGGCATGGATAATGAGATAATAAATGCATATTTTTATCATGAATAATTTACATATTCGATCTAAATGACCAAAATTTCAGCACCACTATCCAAATAACCAATAACAATTGAATTAGTTAAAAATAAAACAAATTAAATTACCTATCAAAAAACATGTACATCCAATAATAATTATATATATTTAGATATAGGGATGATAAGTGATTATTAGATTTAATTAATCCATTAAATTAATGTTACATTCACTATAAACTAAGTGATTAACCACGGTTAAAGAAAATATTGGATCCATGGAAAATATTGGCTTCCAAAATATGTTCTTCAATATTTTTTTAATATTTCTAAAACTCTAATTCTTTTAATATGAATAATCACAAGTGTTAGTTTCATAAAAAATCATAACTTCTAATTTATAGACATAATCATTGTTTTTTTTCAATAATGTGAGTGTATAATATAAATGATGTAGAATTTTATTATAATAACTCTTAAGATAGTGAATATAATTTTGGATAGTCACTCAAGGGTCTTAATTCCAATATTTGGTCACAATTCATGGAAATAATAAAAATAAACAACTAATGAAAACTAAAAACTATCATTACTCTTTTAAAACATCTAATTATTAAAATGATAAAATGTAAAACAAAAAATTACCTCAATAGTGAAATATGAATTTACATATTCATTTAAAATAATTTTTTGAAATTATATAATTAAATTTTAATCAAAAACTTATATAAATAAAACAAGAAGACCAAATACACAAAAAAAATTATCAGATTTATTTCATCCCCATCCTCATTTATCTCATAGTCACCAATATAACTCCAATTTGATTATATAAATGAAATAATGGAAAAGAATGAAATGATAAACCAAACCAGTGATAATGTATAATATGTCCTAAGATATTTTGAAGAGATAGGAATCATTTCCTACTTTCCATTTATGTGTACTCCATTACTTTACATATTTAAAACCTAAAAAGGGAACCTACGCTATATGTTTATTCCGTAAAATGAACTATAAGATTAAAATGAAATTAATATATAGGATGTGAATATTTTTTTATCCCCAAGAGGTGATGTATTTTTAAAACCATTAACCATGAAGTACTAGATATCATATATCGTTGGAAGATGAGTGTAGATTCCTTAATATAGACCATAAAATATATTATTTACAAGTGTATGTATGATAGAAATATCTTGGAGAAATATAGAATTATTATTTAATTTTAAAAATTTATAAATTATAAAAATATAAAAATAATGAGAGGGGTTTAAAAAATAATTTTATTTGTATGTAATTTATTATTTCATTTCATGTTTGATATTACTATTGTTGTTATAGAAGTATTGTATCTTTTAATATATCTCAATATTATAATGTTAAAAAAATCCCTCAGGGATTTGTTCTTAATTATCATCATCATCATCTTCTTCTTCAATTAACTGGGTTCTGGGTGTCTCAATCATATTTACATCACCTACTTAATTATAATAATAATAAATTTGAAACAATTATATATTAATTATAATATAATCCATAGAATGGTTCACTACATTGAATAATTAAGTAAATGGATTACCATAATCTAAAATATTCACATAGTAAGGGTTAATGGTTTGTGATAAAAAAATACATTTTTCTTCTCCTCACATCATCATGACTGATGATTAAATAGTTATGGCTACCTCATCCATCACAACCCCTTTGAAATTGGTGGAGGGACACACTATCAGATCACCCTCAACATTACCCTGAGTTTTTATTCCATTCAATAATTATGATTCATTTTAATTATTACATAAAATCAAACATAATTTGAAAGAACCATTCCACTATAATGGGATCATAGAAATACATCCACTAGTTCTTGATTTTATTGATGCATTATATATCCTTTATCTATCATTACTGTCTCATTTCATCTAAAGATGCCCTCAAATGATGCTTGACATATTATTTAATCATTCCAAACGATTTAAGAATCCTGTGATGATAAGGTAATTGAGTTCATTACTTGTTTTTTTATATTTTATTAGAAAAAAGACATTACATTTTCATAGACCTAATAAAAACACCTTATCAATGGCATTATATTTTTACTTTTTAAGTAGTTATATGATATACACATAATCTATTATCCCTCAAAATTATGTAAAATGGTATGTTTCAATGATTTTACCTACTATTATAGATTATTTATCCAATAACAATGTAGTGAAATATTTTTATAGGT
The DNA here is from genome assembly GCA_963277665.1 of Viscum album. NCBI lineage: Eukaryota > Viridiplantae > Streptophyta > Magnoliopsida > Santalales > Viscaceae > Viscum > Viscum album. The sequence continues at coordinate 2,096,619,891 of OY728159.1, read as the reverse complement.
TTTATATATTCTAATTAATTTCAATTTTATTAATGTTTCCAAATTTTAACACAATACTATTAACAAATTAAAATGTATAAGTATTTAGTAGAATTAATATTTATTTATGAAATAGAAGAGTTTTTTCCGGATGGTACATTCTAAATCATTGTTTAATTTATGTTTCCCATGTAATCTTCTGGATAACCTCCATTTGGTTTATCATCAGGTTGTAATGTGGAAATATTTTCCAAATAGTAACACATTCACTACATTAATAGCTAGTTTTGAAGATATTAGGAAAAAATATTCCATCATTTATCATATTTTTAGAAAAAACCTATTATGGGTGATTTTTCTTCCCGAACAATAGCTGCCATGAAGGGTGGTATTAAAATATCATTATGCCAGTATAAAAACATATATTCTTATTGAACATAATATATTGATGTGGTGTTTCTTATAAATACCCTTCATGGGTTGAGGATTCAGATATTTGTTCCACCCTTAATTATGAAATACATTTTTGGATATTTATTATATAAAAGGTTGAAAAAATAACATTAATATATTGATTGATGTATTAGAGGGAGGGGAATTGGATCATATAGTAATTTATATTATGATAAGAAACCCAATATAAATGTCCTATACAAACTCACATGGAAATGTTGTTGGGATGGATAATTTTTTCAATGTCAATATCATAATGGTTTTAAATTGGTAATATACGTTGATATAATTAATAATGAAAAAGAGCGATAAAAATTTTGAAGGGTGAAATATAAATAGAATAAATCCTATGAAATGAAAATAAATTAATGGAGAATAAATAATTTAAAGAAGTTATAATGGATGGATTATCCAAATAATTTCTATGTGGTAATCCCAATGCCTCTCATAATTGTGACATTTATAGTCATGTAATTATTTTCTCCTACTATAGTGTGATGAATATGGAGAATGGAGTGTTTTATTCATGGTAATATCATATCAATAATGTAAATAAAACTAGAATTAAAAAATATTATTTAGATATACCAAACCAATGACAACTAGATCAGTGATTGCAGCCATTTTTAAGTGAAATTGAAATTCAAAAAAATAATGAAGCAACCATGTTAACAGAGTTCAATAGTCAATATAAAAATAATTTTTTCAATGATACATGGATTATAGTGGAAGTACCAAATTATATGATGGCATCCAGCAATCTCAAACATTGACTCATTGAGTTTTAGGGTAAGAAGAACAATGCCACTCTTAAACAGTGTTCAATAACTGTTTTTGATTCTATGGGTGATTAACTATAGATTGAAGATTTAGGAGATAATCATATAAGATATAGAAGATAGTTTTAAACCTATGGAAGGAATCATTAAATTTGGTTATTATAATGAATATGAAAAATATTTTAATATAATATTTTTATCTAATAATGTGATGTTAAAAGGTTCACTCGATGTTAATTACTCTATATAGGTTGTCAATAGAATTAATGGAATATTTATTTTAGTCAATAAAAACCAGGAATTGATATATTAAATCAATTATTTTGATAAGAAATATAGATTTTGTTTTAAAGGATGGAATAAATATTTGGAAAAATATATCATGATCAAGGATATTATGAATTTTTTAGATTAGGATTTCATTAATTATGAGATGAAGTGTATTGATTTTTCTATTAGTTGTGTTTATCTCAGGTTCATTTTTATAAAAACTTAATTCTTTTATGGAATGATTTTTTTTCATATTGGATTAATCACAATAAGTTTATTTCTATTTGGGTTCCCATTCAACTTTTCATAGTGGTTATTCATAAAAATAAAATAAAACTATAAATTGAAGCATATAATGAATCTTCAAACATTTTATTAAATAAAAATTCCACTTGGTGTAGTAAGATCATCAAAAAATATAATTATAATAATTCATTATAGTAAACATAAATTTTATTATCCTATTAATATATTTAGATTGAGAATTAAATTATAAAAAATTAATTATGGTGATTTAATATCTATGGATATTATTAGTTTATAACTATGATCTTAATAGTAAGTGATTTGGTATCAGTGTTGAATGTTTTAATAGTGAAGGATTATATAATTTTTCAGCAACATTATAAATGAACTCCTTGGTGATTCTCATTATAATTAGCTTACCATCCCTTTCTTATATGGGACATAACTCATTAAATTCATAGAGGGTGGAAATCATCATTTCATTAGCATTAAAAAAACTTCAATACCTCATCGGTTCAAAATGAACATGGATAGGGATGGGGTAGCTTTGTAATTTTAAGATCTTCCTCCTATTGGGGGAAATTTGGAAATTGAGTTATTTTTAAAGTGGATTCATTAATGAAGAATATTTAATCTACTATTCCACTTTAGTACACTAGAAGTTGTGGCTATTGAATTTTTATCAATAATTTCAACAATGAAACAACCAATAAATAACTCTTGCATGAAATGTTATTAAATTTTATACTCTTATTTCACAACACTCTAAATATAGTATTATAAATATTATAATTGATTTATTTTCACAAAACCCCAAAAGTTATCTTTGATGGAGGTGACTTAATTAATAATTTATTTCACATTGTGTATCTTATTTTTATTTTCTAGATGATTATTTATAATAAAATAACATAAATTAATTAAGAATTTTTAATTTGAAGAAATCTAAAATGAAGTGGGTAGTGAATTATCATAAGAATGAGAAAGTTTATTTTTTCACACAATTGATCATATTTCATCTAATTTTAAAATAAAGTAATAATTATAAAATGAGAATGAATATTATAAATGCTCACATCCACCCATTTTAATTCCCTTTGGGTGAATACTTCTGTACAAGAGATTTTGATTGATTCATGTGGGATGAATAGTAAGTTGTATAAAATTTATTTTGAGCAAGAGAAGATTACAATAATTGTATATATGAAGAATCACAAGATAAAATAGTTGAAAAACAATAAACAAAACTTCAACTATTAATAATGACAACATAGTAATTAGTCCCATTGATTGGAAACCCATTACACCTTTCCTCCCTACCCTATAAATTCAAATTCGAAATAGGTATTAAGATTCACTCTTATTCATAATAGTCTCCATACATATTGATGGATGAAAATATGTTTACAAATGGTATGTAATTCTACCATCTTATTTATGAATAAAAATAATCTAGTTAATATTTTCAAATAACTAGAAACTATTTTCCCAATTTGATAGAATAATTTTATGTGGAATCATGGGTACTGAATTAACCATTTTCACAAAGATGTACATTTATTTCTCAATTATGATGAATTCTTGAATTCCACATTGTATTTATATTGATATGACGAATTTATATGGGATAATAGGTTGTCCTTGATCATTATAAAGATGTGTTGAATTTATTTATCATAGGGTAATATTTCATTTGTGTTAATATAATCATGATGGTAGTGATCATTTGATATATATATTTTTTGAAGGAATTTGTGGTGAAGTCTATGATAACTGTTATTAAATTTATTTTTATCACATAGAATATATTTTTTCATGGTCCCACACCAATCTTGTAAATAGGATATCATTCATTTAATATTCATATCTCTTACCTTTTAACTCTCTAGGGTTTTTTTCTCTATGATTCGTATTCTTTATTTCCTCACCAGTTTCTCAATTACTATTCGCACTCATTTGTATGAAATGTTGTAATGAATTTTCTCTTTTTAATATATGGTTCCTATCTAACATAATTTTTTGAGTTTCTTGCATTTTTTATAAGAAAATGTTTTTGAATTTACTATTATAGTTATACATAACCATACTAACCTGGAATTATTATATACTAAACCTCTATTGAGCCTCTATGTTTTCTAGGTTCATCTATCATAATCATTGTTAAGGGAGTTAAACCTAAAATTCATATCTATTAATTGGTCATCCCATATTCATAGTATACACATTTTTAATTCATGGAGTTTTTCCATGGCCTTTATTTTCATTCTTTCTCAAAATAAAAATATAAAAAAATTATATATTAGGGTTTTTTAATTATTTTAATTTAATTAAAATCCCTGAAAAAACTAAATATTATTGAATTTACAATTTTACTCTAATTTTTTCTTAAATTTATTAATTTTTTTTAATTCACATTGTAATCGTAATATTTTTATAAATTAATAATGAAATTAAATAAATTTTATTTAGAATATATGTCTCTCATCTATTACCATCCATCAAGAGATTCCAAAAAAATACTTATTCCTTAGAAACTATATTTGATATAGATGCGTTATTCTATAAAATCTAGTTAATGAGCTGAAATAGTCAATATTAAGTAAAAACTAGCTTCTAACTCCCTACAATTGACATTCATTAATATGTACAACAAATTTAACAATACACGGTGACCGTCTCAACTTAAACCTGAATCACATGACATTTTTATCTTTATCCAACCAAAAAATAAGGTTTTTATACCCTATACCTATTATATGATATTCCACTAGTTGATCTTTGATAGTTTGTATTATAATTGACTATTCTTATCCATTGATCGTTCTCAATGAAAACACATCATCAAATGAATAAAATACTTACCAATTTATCAATATACATAAGCGTATCACAATATTCAAAGGGTCATGTCATACCCAATCACACCACTGTTGTGATAATTCACTAATTCCAACTGGAATAAACAAACATAACTTTATAAGGATTTGATAAAATATAGATCATTGAAAACAATCACAATCCCTTATCCAATTAAAATCATAAACATTCATTAATCATCATGTGATATATGATACCCATGGTTAGAAGTGTTTAAATGATCATTAACTTCACAATATAAAGGATAAAAATATATCATACCATAACATATTCCATCAATGGAATATGAGAGATTCCTCAGTTTCCCACATGATAAGAGAGTAATGAGATACACTATAAAAATAATATACAACTAACCACGTTTACATTTAAATGGAACAGCTATTCAAGAACACACCATTGTGATACCCTATTATTAACTAGAATCATGAATATTTGAATTCTATCCCATTAATTATAGGATCACTAGGCTAACAAAACTATTTATCCTACATCTAATGGTTGAAAAATATATTCCTCACATAATGAAATATCCATACCATATTCCCTATACACACTGAATTCATACCATATATCTATAAAAAATTATTTATTACCTATCACCATTATTTTTTTCATTGATGTGAAAATTACAACCATGCCCTAATCATTAATGGTATCCACAAACATAGTATCACACCACAATGTTATCCCTCCATCACTATTAATAATAAATATAATGTTTAAATAGTAAATGGAAATTTTTATTCTACTAATCCTATAAACTCATCACTACCCTCAGCCACTTCTCATTATCACAAAGTCATCCCACCCATCGTTAGAACTATAATACCCTATATCCTATAACAAGAGAATAAATAGCAATGAGATATTCTAATAAAACTCCATGAATCTATTATCCCATTACCCTCATTCCACGAATATCATCTATATCAGTTATCCCCATGCCCAAGCTCCCCACCCATGTGTTATCATCACATATATATGAATCTTGAATATATCAATATCACATAATTTTTATTCTTGAAATCATTAAAATAATTTCAAATTATATAAATTTTTAAAAATAAGTTTTTAAGAATAAAATAAATAAATTATTCTTTTTCGATAAAATAAATTATCATGTATCCATTAAATAAATGAAAACCATTTTTAATCAAATTATTTTCCTTATTCATAGTGAACTAAGAAAATTTAAATTGATCTTATATGCCTAGTATATTGCATGTACACTTACATCATGACACCCTCTTCCAAAATTTAAAAATAAATTAGAAGAAAAACATCATACTTTTAAAAAGTCAACTCATTAGTTATAAAAAAATTTAAAATTAAAAATCCCAACTCTATATATTGTATTTTTCAATTTATAAGATAAACATAGGACCATATATTTTTTATATCCAATATTTTTTACAATTATTTTACATATATTATATAACTAAATTAATAGGATAAATAAAATATTTTTCTTATTCCAAATTGTAATATGTGTATTCCATGTCACTACTTTTGTGAAAATATTATGATTGGTATAACCCTCATGTAATCAACCCTATATACTATAAGTTTTTTAATAGTGGTGATTTTTTGTAAAAATAATGAGTAGAATATACCTTCAATATCATTTTAGATAAAAATAATAAAATCACATAAACATCGAATTCATTGAATAAAATATTTTTCTAGTATATGGAAATATATAAATATTAACACCATAATGATAAAAATTTTATACTACATGAAAATAAATATCACATAGGTTGTATAGACATATATTATAATAAGACATACATGGGGATGAAAAAATTAATCAATTAAAAATATAGAAAAAAAATTAAATAATGATCTAGAAATACATGTCCTTAAAATCACCACTTACCTATCTCCACATCCCAAACAAGGAACAAGATGTTACTCTTATGTACTGCATCCCATTCAATAACTAACATAACATACATAAGTTCAACACATCTAGTTAGATTTATGTGTTGTGTTTAAGAATAAAAGAAATTATGATACAACTTATAGTACCTATAATTAAAAACACACACAGAGAGATATATTCTAGTGGTAAATGTAATGAATGTTATAAAAATCACAAGCATACACCAATCACACAATTGTGTGTATAATAATATCCCCAATGGTTGATTCATTCATGATATAAATTATTTCAAAACTGATTTTTAATTTCATATAGTCTTATCATCAAATAATTATAGGTCTAACATTAAATGGAATGTCCACTAAATGAAACATACACTCTTAAAGAGGGGTTTCACAAAAATATCCATGAATCCGGTGGGAGAGAATTTTCACAAATCAAAAAATCTAGGTGTTTGGTTAAATTTCGATAACTTACCATAGTTAAAGTAATACCACAATAGAACATCATATATTATATAAGCCTTACACTCTGAATAGAGAAATAAGTATCACTAATAGTTAATTGGATATCACATCTCTCAATCAGGGATTAGAAAATATGATATCAACAGTATTTAATATATTAACCATGGAAAATAGTCATTAGGGTAAATTATATAAGAAAATGGTGAATCTATTATCATCAATTATTAAGTATATTATCAACTAGATATCATGAGTATAATAAAAAATTAATAGAATGAGGTAAATATCTAATTATTAGGTGAGCTAATGATAAATGGGCTTTCACTAATTCTCCAGAATATTATGAATAATATATAAAAATATGGATGTTAATGTATTTATTTTCTGATCAACAATTATCATCATGGAATATTTGAATAGGTTAGTACATATTAGAATGTTGGGTAGTATATCATCAATTAATGGATAATAGAGTATCACTTTTCTTCCATAGTAACATTTATATGCTCATGCATAACCACATACCAACTCATCCTATCCTTTTAATTATTGTCAAACAAACATCCCAAATCTTGTAATGATCACCCATCAATATAAAATGATATCCAAAAAAATTGGGCAAATAAATGTTTTACAAATGTATTATATTTCATTTAATAAAAAAATTATAGCGAATTCAATTTCTAATTCCTATTTTTCAGATTGACCAAATTGTTAATCATATGATGTATATCATTATGCGAACAAATAGAATACCTTATAAAATAATTATTATCATAATAATTATGTCACTAAAAAAATCACATAGTAGGATCACCCATCATAGGATCAAACCATCCCCACTATGAACCACCTATCTAGTGATGAAGTCCCCAATATCATATCACACAATTTTGTTTCCCATGATCATGGGGTAGAGTCCCCAGTGAGTTATCTTGATAACACTCTCCCCTTGATAGGTTATCATTCATATGAAAACAATATTTACATTTTTAAATTCAATAATACCAACCCCAAATAACAAATCACACATTATTGTTGACGTAACCAAATGATACATTTCACTTTAAAATACAAAACACAAACCCCATGGATGGATGTTAACTATGTGGTTATATCACAATTATATCATTGTAATAAATTTATATTGACGCATTTATAACTTTTAGGATTTTTATCAATAATCTAAATTTAAATAATATTTCATCCCTATTAGACAAAATATATCATATATTGTTTTTTTTAATAATGACTAAAGAGGATCCCTCATATCCTATCAATGTAGATGAACATCACAAACAAAAATATAAGACCTACTATTGTCATTAATGAAATAATGGTTGGTTTAAAACCATCACAAAGTTATAATTTAAATATAAACTTTTCATTCCCATTACAATCATATCCATTGATGACTTTATGAACAAATCATAACTCTAAAGGATCCCTGAATAGCCAAACTGACCTCACTAAACTAATGTCACACTTTTGAAACCATATCAATTTCTATTTAGATCATTATCACTCACATACCCCACAAATATTTCCCAAGTCATAGGAAGACATATTTTAAAGTGGTAAAATTAGTTACCAACAATCATGATATGGATTTCTACTATTATTCAGGGTGCATTCTTCAGCCAACCAATCATTCACTGACCATCATTTATATAAGTATCCCCTTATCATAATGTAATATCTAATGAATAAATTTATAAATAAAATGGAATTATCAGTCATGAATAATTTCATTATTAATTTTAAATAAATAAATATTTTTTATCAATGAGTAATTAAACATTAATGACATGCTAAAAAAGTTGTGATCTATCCATAAAACACATCATATCCAAAAATAATGAATTATTCTTATTTTTTCTTTATGATTCAACCAATTAATTCCCAATATAAAGAAAATAAAAAATAAATTCATTATGAAACATAAAAATGTTAAAAAAAATTAAAACCATGAGATGGCACATTAAAAAACAAACTATCTGCATTCTATATGTAAGTCGCATCATCACAAAGTGGTTTCACCTATCCAAAATTGTATTATATATCAATAACATAATAAATAATTAAAAAAAATATAGATAGGGGAGAGAAATAATTAATATGATTGTATTAGAGGGAAAAAAATCAATTCCTAAAAAAATTGATGCTAATTTCAACCCAACTAATGATGAATAATGGAAGAATATGAGGGAAGGTTCCAATGAAAAATTCCACCATAAATTTTCCATTTCCCCTAATATCTAGGGGAAAACAATAAAATTATAGACACAGAATGTCATCGATAAAAGTATCACTAGGACTACCAATTACACTATGGAAAAAAATAGGTTCCTGGATACTAGACCATATCATCCCTTATTATGGAAACCCCACCAGGCTCGAAATACACCACTCAATGGTACCCTATGATATCTGTATTTTTCTAAAACAACCAACAGTCACACTAGGTACCTGGTATACTACCAGTATATGCATGATGGCACATGATTATTTTATTAATTATAATATAACATCATTACAATTAGATTAACATCTCAAATATATCTAAAAATTTATAATAGATACAAAATTTACCACAATTACATTGTTACACAGTAAATTTTTTTCAAATAATTAAATCCAAATCCTTCCCGAATCTATCACGTGAAGGTCATTTATTCAATTAATCCATCAAAAATATAGCGAACATGTTAATACACCAAGATTTACATCATTTATTCTCCTTCCCAAAATAGGTTTCTTCAATACATAAAAGATATGGATTTTTTTAAGGGAGGGGACATTTTTTATTTTATATAAAATTTAATATATATATTTAAATTTTTTCCTTTTAATTAAATAATAATTATTTGTAAGTTAATATATTTTAAAATACTAATAGGAAAATAATATATCCTTTTATTAAACTCAGTTTTATTTTTTTAATCCAACACTTGATGTTCAAGAATTTTTCATTTTTAACCCTTAGATATCTTAGATGTATAATGCATGTATTTCCTTTTAAAAAATAATGTACCTCTAAACTAAAAAATAATGTGGGAAATATGAGAAATACAATAAAAAAAATATTCCAATGAAATCATAATTAATTTTAAACAATAGTCAAAGAGTATGTCAATGTAAGAAAATCTGATGATGAGATAATATATGGAGGGATTAGATAAGATAGGGAAGAGAGAGATTAGCAAGGTTATTATAGATAATAATGAGATAATAAATAATTATTTTTAGACAAATGACTAGTTATTATAGTGGTTATTTGTTTATCAGAAAAATATATAATATTATTCCTCCACATTATGTTTATTTCATAAATTTTCATTTTAATATTATGCATTATAAAATAATTCCAAGTACGTTATAAGTTTTTACTGAATAATAAATTATCAATTAGAATATTTGAAAATATTATTCCTATAATACCATTAACAATTCCTACTATTTCATGAAGTGTTTAAAATATTCACTTTGTGTCCATTAATTATTTTTAATATCTTTTTTATTCTAAATTTTGCACTTGATAAAAAATCATGTAATTTTTTTCTATGAAAATTTTTAATATGTGAATTGATATTCTTATATAGGTTTTAATCATTGAAATGAATTATTAAAAAGCCGTTAATATATTTTTATTTAATGTTTATATATATGAAACAAATCATTGAATATTATAAATCCACTAGACTGATGTGAATCATATTTCTCTAGTAGAAACACTCTAATTCCTACATTGTTTAAAACATATTAATTTTCATCAACTAAATTAACCTGGTATATATTTATAAGTACTTATACATCAACACATATTTATTAAGAAAAACTAGTATATTATTCCCTTGATTCAAAATTTAATTGTTTTGGATTTATAACATATATCGAATTCTATCTATAATCATTATTTTCATAGTCAAGGACAATTTTCATGTTATAAAATCATTCATAGAAATTTATTCTCATATAATTATCAGTAATGAGGATAAATATCACTATATTGTTTATATTTTACATTAAATCCATATAATAAAAGGATATTTATATGATTATTATTTTCCCGAAATATTATATGTTTAATTATAATGAGTAAGTTTTACTAAAATTATGATGCTTTATATAATTCCATTATATTAATTGTGTATTTATATTTTTAATTGAACTAAATCAAATAATAAAGTATCATACATAATGAATAATTAAGTATTCTAGTATTTCAATCATATTATATATAACTCTTATATTGATTTTTTATCAAAAAAATTTAATTTTTTTTGTAATATATTATCATTACCACACTGTTAATGTTCTTCATACCATTATGGTTTCTTAGATCCAAGTATCCCAACATTAACAATCACATATTACCAGATAACCATTATAGTCATATATAACAAGAACACATTAAATAAGATAATTCATATATACTCTACTAACCATTACATACCTACACTTATTGACCAAGCATATAAAAAGGGCTCAGTTTGGAAGGAATCTAATATTTTTTATAATGTTATTTCTATGTAATTTCATTATATATTTTATATACAAATCAGATACATTTAGTATATCATTATTTAATTACATGTAGACAAGATTCAACAAATTTTATTTATTTATAATGTTATATTCAACTATATTTATAAGTTTTAATAACATTAATAAATAATTATTATAACAGAAATATTTTATATTACAAATCTAGAAAAAATAATCATAACGTTCAATAAATTCCCTCATGAGTCACAAAAAAATGGCGTATTAAAATTCATTCTGTAATCTATATAAATTGCAAATAGGAAAAAAATTATAGAAGAAATCTCTTACATTGTATATCTAATCTTAACATGTATTTGATTAGAATAAAACCCATGTATTGTTAGAAGTATGACCAAAAGACCAATAATAGAGTGATAATTATTTATGAGTTAATTAATATTTCAACCATATTTTTTATTCCAAATATATAATTATTATCATTAACAACTCATTATTCACTGTTACCATGATTACCCAGCCAGTCTTGAGATGGACCAAAGGTCACTCCCGATCACCATGAATTTTATACTAGAACATGGAATCTTACGTGTTTTAGATGGGAACAATATTACTACATAAATTGGGGAAGAAATATATTCATGTCAGTGTGATCAAAAAAATCCCAAAGAAGAAAATTACAAGATGAAAAACATGTATATAAACAAAAAGTACAATGAGAATAAACTGTAAAATGAATGATAAAAGAAAAGTCAAATTATACATTGCAGTCCAAGGTGAAATGATCAGCAATAAGAGAAACATTCATGTACTTCATTCCCCATTATTGAAACATGCCAAAGTAAATCTGAAAATTCTTGATGTAAATAGTAGGGTTAATGCTTAAAATCCAAGTAGTATCCCACCAAGTCCTCTATAATAAAATTGACATAATAAAAAACATCTGGTGATTTAAATTTTAATTAAACAATGAATGGATATACAATCACATATTTAAACCAAAACCAGATTTTCATTTCAATTGATGGAATCACAATAAATAATTGACTGATAAAAAAAATTTATATAAAATTGTTTATATAAATTAATTGGCATGAGTAAAGTATATTTATAAACAACTAAATTTATATCAAAATAAAAAAAAATGATATACATGGTCAAAATTCAAGAGTAAAAATAGTTACAAGTTATCGGATACCCAGACACTAATATATTGATAATGGTAATCTGCACACACTTCCCTCAAATATTAGCCAAAGAGGACAAACTAATATCCCACCATGGACAATGTATTCAAATAATATTTTCATAGAGATGTAATGCTCAAATACATTTCAAGGTAATCATTATCCTACCATGTTTTTCCCTAATAAGTCACTAATTATACGGGCATCCATGTACTCAAATAATAATCAATTCTCGGGAAATTATATCAGAACTGTTTAAAATAAAATTTAACTACATTTCATTTCAATATGTAAAATTATTTTAAAAAAATCAAATATAGATTTTTAACAAATTCATTCATTTTTCATGATAAAACCAAATATTGTATCATAAGAAATCAATTTATTACATTTTCATAGAATCAATTTCACAATTCAATTTCAAAAATTAAATTCCACAATTTCCATTGAAGCCAAATCGTACCCCAATTCAGTAAAAATGGGGTTTTTCTATAAAATCAATACATGTTTAATTTAAACACTATTTCACATCAAATTGGGTTTTTGTAACACCCCAAAATTTTATGGTACGTTATCTTTTCAATGTAGTTCAATAACATGCTTAACACGCAACACTGAGTTTGAGCTCACAACAAATTATCAAAAAAGCAGTTCAAAAGTGGTTATGAATATTGTAAACATAATTTTGAATTTTATATACTCTATAAAATTTTAGAATCCACATTATGTGTTACTTAGACATTATATAAGAAAAAATTCAATTTTTTCTGATAAAAGAAGTATTTTAAAAAACAATTTTACCACCTTTTATTGGGGAACCCATTTTAAATAAAATATTTTACACTTTTATATATTCAATTTGTCAAAATATAATTCTTCTTTAGAATCGGGAAATAACAATATAGTTTTTAAAATTTTTTGATGTTTTTCAGATAACTTTCATATTTGGGTGAATAAAGAAAAATACTAAATTTTAACTGAAAACAAAATTTTAGTCAAAATAATTTATAGTGTTCAATTTAATATGTGAATTGTTTGGAATTATAATAAGATTATTTTTTTATCATTTAATATAATGCTGGTAATTATAAGAAATTTCACATTTAAATTTGACATAAACACATGTCAATCTTTTGATAGTTTTTACTTTCAAAAACCCACTTTTTTGTTTTAACAACAGGAATTAATTTGAAATTAATAAATGAAATTTCTATGATTTGAATTTGGTAAAATATACATCCTTTATGAATTCATAATATCAAAATTATCTTTTGGTGATTTTTTTTTATTTTTCTGAAAAATGTCAGTTTTTATGAGTTGTGAAAAATAGTAAATTTTAATTAAAAACTACTTTTTTAATCAAAATAATTTATTTTCCTAAATTATTATATTCAATATTTTTATAGTATAATTAGATCTTATTTTTAACATTTAATCTAATGTTGTGAATTGGATGTAATTTTACATTTAAAATAGACATAAACAAGTGTCAATCTTTTAATAGTTATTATTTCATAAAAACACTCTTTTTGTTTTGACTGCGGGAATTAATTTTAAAAATAATGTCCGCGACTTATGTGTTTTTAATTTGGAATAATGGATTCCATATTTGAAATCAGGAGGTCCATATTGTTTAAGTAGGTAAATTTTATATTACGATATAATTAATAATTATTTCGGTAAATATTTCTTTTACCACGATTAAAGGATAAATATGGTAAATAAGGTAAACAAATAATATTATAATAATACTAAAATAACCTAACATGTGTCCTATTTCTATTGGTTGATTAATGTCCAACCATGGGAATTCTTGGGTTGACTTTGGGACCCCATGGATCCACATGGGTGTGATAATGACATTTTATATTAAATATTCTAAAGTAATGACAAAAATAACAAAATAAAATATCGTTCAGTAAAAAAAATATGAGGATATATAATGGTTATATTAGACTATAATTATTCATTATAAATATAAATATATTTCTTACATGATGATATTTTATTAATTATTTTTATACATAAAATAAATATATTTATATATGACATAGTAATGTTGCAGTATTTTCATTATTAATGAATGAATCAAATAAAAGATATTATAAATATTAAAATAAATATAATTTTAAGTTTTGATTCTATAAATGAATTTAATAGGTTAATATGACCTATTATGGTTGATTCAATTAAATTTTTTCTATGTAATAATGATCTTTTGACTTTAAGAAAAATAGATTATTAAATAATGTCAAAAATTAAATAATTGAGTTTTTCAAACAAATGCTATATTATTAGTTGATATAATATTTCTTAAAGTCTATGGTTTGGAAAAACGCATAAATAATCTTATATGTGTCATTAATGAACCTATTGGGGTTATTTTGGATGTTTATAGTATATTTATTAACCATATAATTTAAAAATACAATGGGACATATTAATTGTCAAACTATTTAACTAATAGTTAAATCTAAATGATAAAGTTAATATGAAGACCTAGAACTATCTAAAACGTATTTGTTGAGAGGATTTCAACCCATAACCACCCTATCCTCCAAATAAATTATTTTGGAGGCATTATTAATCGAAATAAAATTTATTGTAAAATAATAGTTCAAATTTTTTTCTAAAGTGACCTTCACCTCTCTTATAAAAGGGCACTTACACATCTCTTAATTTCACACCCCAAAGAATTTTTGTCGGGCCAAACCCTCCCCAAATATCCTCCCAATGTCCCTCACTTAATCTTAGAGGACTTACTTTGGTCAGAAATACAACCTAAATATCCCTTTTGATCAAATCAAAAGAATGAACCTGAAGAGGAGGTAATAATTTCACCATACTCTTTCATTTTCTTTTCTTCTTCCAATTCCTCTTTATTTGTTGTTTCAATTCTAAAATAATAACTCCAGTATATTCTATATACAGTGATGTTATTATAAATATGGTACAACCATATTAAATATTGTATCCCTCTTTTAAATGAAAAGTCACCATATGTCTGTATGCGCGGCTTACCATCTCAACGTCGTGGTAATTTTTTTTATTCAAACACATCATCAGTTGGATGGATATAATTGTCATGACCCATCCTTGGGGCCCATGTCATGACTACCTAATTCCCTACATCCATAGGACAGGGGCTGGTGACTATCACTAAAGGCGTAAATCTCATAAAAAGGGAAGGCATTGCCTTTATAAAAGTAAACAAACACAACAGAGAACACAAGTGATGTAAGCACTAAGTAAAAGTAAGTGAAAAAGTAAGTGCTGAAAAATAAATAGGCCAGTATAAAAACCGAACTGAAAGTATAGTACAACTTAAAAGGAAGTACAATAGAAAAGAAAGTACAACATTAGTAAAGAAAAGCAGCAACCACTGAGTCGTCCTCCGGATATCCCACCTGAAGGGTGGGTACAGATGGTCTCCTCAGCTCCTCAGGTCTAGTCGTCTGCCCCATGTATGTCCTGCCAAGTGGTCCACCTCTGAGTACCGTTCAACTCCAGAAGCCTCCACCTCGATCAGTGTTGTCTATGATCTGCATCCAACACAACATAGTGCGGGCAAAACACGTGCAGGGGTGACTATACGATACTCAGTAGGGACCCCGAGACCCCTGAAGGTCTCCCAAGAATCCACAAAGGATAAACCACAATGGAAAGATACAATCACGAAGTATCAACCAAAACTACTTAAGTATATGCCCATACATATACCTAAGTTATCAATTATATTTTGGCTCTAACTCGCGAGCCCAAGCCCAACCCAGTCCACACAGGAAAAAAGGCAATCACATCAATGATAGTGATTGAAAATGAACACTCAACTCACACAGGTATACTACTCACAATGGGGGATGGAGATGATTAGATGTAGTCTCTGAATCATCTCCACTGTCGAACCCACATAGGATCCGAGTACAGAAGTTGTCATTGCCGAACCCACGGAGGATCCAAGTACTGTAATCATCATTGTCGAACCCACGTAGGATCCAAGTATAGTAGTCATCATAATCAAACCCATGGAGGATCCCAGTAAAGTAGTCTTCATCGTCGAACCCACAGAGGATCCCAGTATGGTAGTCGTCGTCAACGAACCCATGGAGGATCCCAGTATATTAGTCGACGTAGTCGCATCTAGCTCTAGAGTTCCCGCAGACAACACGCTCGATTCCGAGAGGGTCTGCTTCTCGAGCGAAGCGGGCGATACATCAACTATCATGATATCCAAAGTTGATGTATCCCGATGTTCCGCCTGGTCAAACAGAACCCAACGCGACAGGCGGCACGTTAATCGGATGCCACGTCTAAGAGATATTGTCTTTTTCATTCTAGGGGCCCGGTTAGAAATACGCTCGTTTCTAACCATTCCATTATCCAAAGTCATCCAAAACTCATCTAGAGTATCGGAAAAGGACAACCTCATCGTAAGGGTCCTAGTGCCACAGACGGCGCGTTGACATGATGCGCGGTCTTTATGTTATTCACGATTAAGTGAAAACGGGTCCGGCTCATTAAGCCCATTGGGCTGACGGGTCGGGTTAACCCAGTTTGTCGGGTCCGACCAGGAAGGAGAGTCAGACTGGCCCGATGAAACGCGTGGCTTGGCCTGAGGGGCGTGGCCCAACCCAAAGGGGTGTGTCCTGGTCTTAGGGGGCGCGTCTCGGCCCTATGTGGCCCGACCACAGCTCGGCCCGAGGGGGCCAAGCGGTCCAAGGTAGGTGGCACGGCCCCCCAGCTACCCGAACCGGAGGCACCAAGCGACGCCGCCCTCCCTAACCGGTCGAACAATTCCGGCCGGCCTCCTTTGCGCAAGCCGTCGGCACGGGCGGGCCGCGGTTTGTCCAGCGCGGCACCCTCCCGGCGTCGCGGCTTTCCTTTGCCCGACCGGATGACATGCCGACCAGTTCATCCGATTAAGCGGCCCGTGGAATACAGACCGCTGTCTTCCGCAGCGCTGCGCCCCTTGGGGCATCTCGGTCCTCCTTCGGCCTAGACGAATTAAGTCGGTCGGTTCTTCGTCGGATGAGCGGCCCGCGGTTTTGGGTCGTGGTTCCTCCTCACGTGGTCGGCGCCTTCATTTTCCATTTCCTCTATTTTTCACCACCTGTTTATGACATGGTATCAATCAAAAATAAAAGAAACTATATAGTTTCATCGGGCCATGTGCATTCGTCTTGTGCCCTCCGTGTTAGGTGGTAACAATTGTCGGAATTCATTTCAGAAAATTCAACGAAGAACAAGAAAAATTTTAATCAACAAAAATTGTATATAATTCCCCTACCTTGAATTAACTTTTGTGGTAGTCGGCGTTGCGCAAGATTGCATCGTGGGGAGAGGATTCGTATATTACTTCAGTGTGCGTCCGATGAGGAATCAACGTCTCCTCACTTGTTGCGACGAAGAGTAAGGAAGGAATGTCGTCTCTATTCGTGGAGTCAGCGTTCTTCGTCGAAGAGGCGTCGTTCTTCATGGAAGGATGGTTTTCTTCAATGAAAGGGGAACTCTCCTATTCTTTTACACAAGATCTCTCTCAAATATCCTCCCAACACAATGTGTGCCAAAATAAAATAATGGCTATGGCTATTATTTTATAAGCACTTTAAATTCAAAATTAAAATCACTTAATTAATTAATTGAAGAAGTTGAATTCATTAATTAAGGTGTGTTGGAAAATAATAATGAGAGAGAGAGAGGTAGAGATAGAGTTATCATTCAATAATGGATTTTTTTCAAAGAATTAAATATAGGGAATTTAAGGGAGTTTAGGGAAGATGAAAGGTTGGGGCTCGTGTGGGACCCACCTCACAAATATCCACACATGGGATGTTAGGTGGTTGTGGGTACCACCCTTATCTCTCCATTGTAGGATATAACTAACATAGATATAAATAAAATTTTCTACATCCAATTTTTTTAATTTTATTCTAAATCCCCAATTATAAACTTTCATCCCGCATAAAACGCAACTACAGAAAGGTCCCCTTAAGAGAATACCAGTGCTGCAAGTTCATTGGTGCCCTCAGATATCAATTCTGAGCACTGGTTCAAAAGATAAAAAATTCCGCTCATTCGTTCACTGAACGTACATGAGCATAACTTCAGAAAATTATTATGGGCACACTGGGCCTCAGAATTAGGTGTTGTCCAAAATTGCGTACTTGTAAATTGAAAAAAAAATTAAGAAAAACATTTTCTGGAAATTTACGAGTCTTTAAATTATCCCCATCTCAGGGATTTACATCCCGGTAAAGCTACAAATAGACTAGAAAAACAAATTTTGATACTGATCTCGCATCTGTGCCTCCCGCTCCCAAGTGCTCTCCTGGAGGTTCCCGTGCTGCCATCGAATGCGCACCAGAGGAATCGACCATCCACATAGGACCCGCTCCTGTCGTTCTTCGATCTCCACTAGGACCTCCACAAACATAGCCCTATCATCGATTTACATCTCTTCATGATCAATGATTTGTGTAGGGTTCAACACGTATTTCCTCAGCTGAGATACATGGAAGACATCATGCACCATGTGCAACTGAGGTGGAAGTGTCTGGTGGTAAGTCACCTCGCCTACTCTACTGAGGACCTAGAAGGATCTGATGTATCATGGAGACAACTTGCCACCCTGGCCAAATCTCCATAGTCCTCGTCAAGGTGAGACCTGTAGGAAAACGTGGTCCCCATCCTCGAACTCCAGTGGTATCCGTCTCCTATCAGCATATGACATCTTTCTACTTTTTGTATTCTTCATCTGCTCCATGATGATCTGCACCTTCTCCATCGTACCCTGAACCATCTCTGGTCCTACAAGTGCTGACTCCCCAAGGTTATTCCAGTAGGGAGGTGATCTAAAGGGTTGGTCATACAATGCCTCGTATGGTTCCATCCTGATGGTGGAGTGATAACTATTGTTGTATGCAAACTCTACCAAGGGTAAATGATCCTCCCAGATGCAACCAAAGTCAAGGACACATGCACGAATCATGTCCTTGAGATTTTGAATGGTCCTCTATGCCTGGCCATCCGTATGAGGATTGAAGGCGGTGCTCAGTTGTAGCTAAGTCCTAAAATCCTCCTGTAACCCCTTCCAATGTTGGGAAGTATAGCGAGCATCTCGATCGAAGATGATAAATTATGGAACACCATGAAGCCATATGATCTCATGATCGTAGAGGCGTCCCAAGCTCTCTACTGAGCCCGGCTTGTGGATAGGTAGGAAGCAGACCGAATTGGTGAGTCGGTCGACGATCACCCAGATGTAGCCATGTCCTATGGAATTACATAGATGCCCCATCATGAAATTCATTGATATCCCATCACACATCCACTATGGGATCTCTAAGGGTTGTACCAAGCCTACTGGTACCTAGTGCTCCACCTACAGTTGCTGACAAGTGAGGCATCGTGAAACAAACTCTGCTATAGCCTTCTTCATTCCCGACCACCAGTGTTGTTTTATGAGGTCCTGGTATATCTCTGCCACTCTTGGATGTACCGCTAGAGGGGGAGTGTGGAAATACCTCAACACTTCCTCCTGTAATGCAACTGGTACCATAGTTTGTCCCGTAAAAAGGATGATGTGCTCCCCTCCTTTATAAAACCCATCAGGTGCCTACCCAGTGGATATCTGAGCACGTCACGTCTCACAGTAAACATCCCCACGATGTACCTCTATGACTCACTAAAGGAGTGGAGGAGTGACTATGACTGACTGTATAAGGGTTGCTCCATCTCAATCCACACGGGATATCTACAACGCAGCTAGCTGCTTCATCGCCTCTCCTAGTAGTTGAATGCATGAAATCCTGCTGAGAGCATCTTCTACTACATTCCCCTTCCCATGTGTATATACTATCTCGATGTCATACCCCTAGAGGAACTCTAGCCAACACCGTTGTCTCAGTTTTGGGTCCTTCTATGTGAAGATGTACCTAAGATTCTGGTGTTCAGAGTAGACTGTAAAGCACTTTCCCATCAGATAGTGGCGCCACATCTTCAATGCGAAGTCCACTGCTGCTAACTCCATGTCATGGTTAGTGTAGTTCTTCTCATGCTACCTCAAAATTTATGAACTGTATGTGATCACCGCTCGCTCCTGCATCAGGACACACCAGAGTTCGGTCCCTGATGTTTCGTGGTAAACCGCGTACCCTACTCCCTCCTCTGGTAGCCTCAATATTGGCGCACTGGTAAATCTCTGTCTCAGCTCTTGAAAGCTCTGCTGACATCTATCTGACCACATGAAGGGTTTACACTTCTTTGTCAAATATTAAAGTGGTTGTGAAACTTTGGAGAAGTCTGGAATAAATCTCCAATAGTCCCTAGCAAGACCTAGGAAACTCCACACCCCTGTCACGCTCCTGGGTGGCTCCCAAGAAAGTATCGTATAGATCATCGCAGGATCCACTACAATTCCCACCACTGAGATGACGTGTCGTAATATGTGTACCTCTTGTATCCATAACTAGCACTTCGAGAGCTTACCATAAATCGAATGCTCTTAGAGTGTGTCTAGTACTACCTGCAAGTGGTAGGCGTGCTCCTCCTCAGTAGTCAAGTAAATCATTATGTCATCGATGAAGACTATGACAAAACATTCGAGTTAAGGCAAGAATATCTTGTTCATGAGACCCATGAACACAGCTGGAGCATTGGTTATTTCGAAGGGCATAACCAAGAACACATAGTGTCCATACTGACACCTGAAGGCCGCCTTCTGCACATCCTCATCTTGAACTCTGAGCTGGTGATAGCAAGACCTGAGGTCTATCATCCAGAACCATCGTTCTCCCTTGAGCAGATCAAAGAGGTCGTCAATCCTCCGGAATGGTTAATTTTTCTTTACAGTCACCTGATTCAAGCGACAATAATAGACACATAGTCGTAAGCTCCCATCCGCCTTCTTGGAGAACAAAATCAGAGAAGCCCAATGTGAAACACTAGGTCGGATTAATCCCTTTCCCTGTAAGTCTTCCAGTTGTACCCGCAGCTCACGAAGCTCAGCAAGAGCCATCCGATATTCTGGAGTAGATATCGGAGTTGTCCAGGGGTATAGGTCAATGTAGAAGTCTACCTCTCTGTGAAGTGGTAGTCCTGGAACGTCTTCAGGAGAAACATCCACATATTGATCCACCACAAAATGAAAACTTGGACTCCACACATAAACCGATCCTAGGATGAGACAAGCCAGCTAATGTGTGATCGGATTCCCTCTCCTCTGTGTAATTCAATCCTATGCTGCAATGGCTCCCTTCTCACCACTGAAGGTGAACCTGGTCTCATCCATGAGGACACCCCGCACTTTGAGCCTAATATAGTCGATATGGGCATGGAATGTAGATAACCAGTCTATACCAAAGATGACATCGTAATTCCTCAACACCGCTATAAGAAGATCCCAGTCGAAGCACTCGCCTCCTAGAGTAGGCTCACACTGCCGAAAACAGTGCGTAATTGTCGAGTCAGCTCAGGTATGAGTCTCTAGCCGTAAGGATCTATCCAACGACTCTGTATGAATATCTGAGCTCCGAACATGGGCAGTGTAAATAAAATAATGACTCGTTCCGGTGTCTATAAGAACTGAATCATCGGTAGAGTAGACATAGATAGTACCTCGAATCATCTCAGGTGCACCGTGGTCGTAGGCCTCGACCACCTAGAGCTGAGCCTATCCCTGTCTACTTGCTCCATATGGTCGGGGTGGTCCTCCTGGTGGTGGTGCTGGTAGATCCTCAAAGCGTCATCCACTACCCGTTGCACGGCCAGCTCCTCTACCACATCTGCCTGCTCCCTACGGACCACCACGGTTGAACCTCTACCTTAACCTGGGAGGTCCTTTTACTGTCTGCTGCTCGTCTGCATGGTGGATCAGGTAGTCTCGAACCATGTGACCATGCCCGCCACATGCATAGTACTTACTTCCCCTTGAATGGATGGCTCTATTTCTTGTACCTCGCACATCTGAACATGTATCATGTAGTCTCCCACCTGATGGCCTGGTCCCCTTGGAATTCTGCGACATCTGTCTACTGCCGACTGAAGAAGACTCCGCTATGTGTCGCCCTACGGTGGATCTCGCTGCTAGCGTCGGCTCACCAAGAAAGATCTCTACAAGAAGGGCTCACTCCAGTACTCCTTCCTGTGTCAGAATGTTGAGGGAGATCATAGAAGCCCTAATCTCATGCCTCGTTCCCTATTAAATGTTCTGGGCCATGAAGAACGGGTCTCGTACCTTTCCGTGGAGTGGCGTGAGAGGTCGGTAAATCTCGTCGAGTAATAAGCTACTATCATGTTGCCCTGCGGCAGATGATGTAACTCATGAATACACACCACATGAATAGTGGATGGAACAAACACCGATCATAAGAGACTCTCGAAGTACATCCAAAGTAGAGATTCATCATCATGCACTTGGAGAATCAATCTCCACCATCTACATACTTCTGCGTTCATTAGACTCATGGAAAGGATCACCATAAGGTCAGCTGGTGTTCCTACAAATCTGAAAACTCTGATAATAGCCTCCATCCAATCCTCAGCTGCCTGAGGGTTCGTCTCTCCGTTGAACCCGGGTGGCCTCTATCGCTGAAACTCGTGCAATGTGCTCAGTCAGCATGCACCCTCTGTGGCTGGGGCTGGTTGTATCGGGGGCTCAGTGGGTAGTGGTACTGCTGGTGCCTCCGCTGTGATGGGGCCCTACACCGAGGTATCATCGCTCGGTGGGCTGCCATATCGTACGCGACTTGAAACCCTAGATAGTTGCCTTTGTGGGGCCATCCTAAAAAGAAATAGGTGTGTCATGTTCAAACAGTATACCTGGTGAGATAACACAAATCAATCACGAATAAAACTTTTGAAACACTCCTGCAATCAATGTTTTCAGGCACTGAGTTGGAAATCAGGAGTCAGGTTCCTGGTGTATTGATACGTCTGCCGCCATACCAACACTGGGCTCCCTGAACCGATAACCACACTCAATAGTCTTAACACTATTAATTCATAGAGAAGAAATTATCAAAGTTTTGTGTTCAACGGTAGAACCGAATCCTCTGATAAAAATTTGTCACGACCTGCCCTTGGGGCCCATGTCGTGACTACCCAAAGCCCACCTTTCATAGGCCATGGGCTGGCGACTAGCACCAAAGGTGTAAATCCCGGAAAAAGGGTAGGCATTACCTTTATAAAAGTAAGAAAACACAACAGATTATGCAAGTGAAGTAAGAACTATGTAAAACTGAGTACAAAAGTAAGTGCTGAAAAGTAAATGGGCTAGTATACAAACCCAACTGAAAGTATAATACAACTAAAACGGAACTACAACAGAAATGAAAGTACAACAACTCTGAAGAAAAGATGCAACCACTGAGTCGTCCTCCGGATATCCCACCTGAATGGTGGGTACCAATGGTCTCCTTAGCTCCTAAGGTCCGGCTATACGCCCCATGTATGTCCCTCCAAGTGGTCCACCTCCGAGTACCGTCCAGCTCCACAAGCCTCTACATCGATCAAAGTTTTCCGTCATCTACATCCAACACAACGTATTGCAGTCATAACTCATTCAAGAGTTAGTATACGATACTCAGTAGGGAGCCTGAGACCCCTGAAGGTCTCCCAGAATCCACGAAAGATAAACCACAAAAGAAAGATACTATCACAAAATATCAACCAACCTTACATAGGTATATTCCCATACATATACCTAAGTTATCAATTACAGTTTGGCTCCAAATATCGAGCCCATGCACAACCCAGTGCACCCAGGAAAGAAGTCAATCACATCGATGATAATGATTGAAAGTCAAGAATCAGCATACATAGGTATACTACTCATGAAGAGGGGTGGAGATGATTAGATGTAGCCTCTGAATCATCTCCTCTCTTGAACACAAGTAGGATCCTAGTACAGAAGTCGTCACTGCCAATGCAACGGAGGATCCAAGTATAGTAACCATCTTTGTCGAACCCACATCAGATCCAAGTATAGTAGTCATTTTTGTCTAACCCATAGAGGATCACAGTACAGTAGTCGTTGTCTTCGAACCCACAGAGGATCCCAGTACGATAGTCATCGTCATTGAACAAACGGAGGATCCCAGTATGGTAGTCTATGTAGTCACAGCCAGCTCTAGGGTTCCCACACCTATCACACTCGATTCCATGAGGGTCTGCTCCTCGAGCCAAGGGGTTGATACATCAACTATCATGTAGTCTAGATTTGATGTATCCAAAATCTTAGTCCCTTCAAAAAGAACCCAACACGACAGATGGCGCGTCAATCGGATGCCCTGTCTGAGATGTATTGGCTTTTTTGTTCTAGGGGCCCAGTTAGAAATTCAATCATTTCTAAAATTGATATTTTCCAAATTCATCCCAAACTCACTTAGAGTATTGCAAAAGGACCACGTCATCATAAGGGTCCCAATTCTAGAGACGGCGCGTCAATCGGATGCGCGGTCATTATGTTATTCTTGATTAAGTGAAAACGGGCACGACTCGTTAAGCCTAGTGGGCCGACGGGTCGGGTTAACACATCATTGGAGGGTCAGACTCGGCAGGGGTGTTATATTGGCCCGATGAGATGCGTGGCGCGGCCCGAGGGGTGCAGCCTAACTTAAAGGGGTGCGGCCCGGTCCGAGGGGGAGCGGCCCGGTGTGGCCCAATGCGGCGCGGCCCGGCACAACATGGCCTGACACAGCGTGGCCCGGCCCGAGAGGGCCGAGCGGTCCAAGGTAGGGGGTGTGCCCCCCCTGCCTAGCCAAACTGGCGGCGCCGCCCTCACTAGCCGGCTGGCCGATGCCGGCCTGCCTCCTTGGCACAAGCGGCCCGCACGGGCAGGCCGTGGTTCGTCCAGCGTGGCGCCCTCCCAGTGCAGCGGCTTTCCTCCACCCAGCCTGCCGACGGGATGGCTGGTTCTTCCGCCAAAGGGGTCTGTGGAATGCAGGACACAGTCTTCTATAGCGCGGTGCCCCTTGTGGCCTTACGGTCCTCCTTCAGCTCGACCAGATTAAGTTGGACGGTTCTTCATCGGTCAAGCGGCCTACGGTTGCGGGCCGTGGTTCCACCACTCGCTGCCAGCACTTCGTTTGCCGCCACCTATATTCATCCCCACATTTTTCCAACATGGTCTCAATATCAGTTAAAAGAAACTACATAAGGTCTTCGGGCCATGTTCGTTCGGCCCGCGCCCTCCGTGTTAGGTGCTAACAGTTGGCCGAATTCGTTTCAAAAAATTTAACGAAGAACAAGAACAATTTTAATCATCTAAAATTGTATATAATTCCACTACCTAGAATTAAGGTTTGCGGTAGTCGGCATCATGAAAGACGGCATCATGGAGAGAGGATTCGTAGAAAACGTCAGTGTGCGTCCGAGAAGGAAGCAGCGTCTCCTCACTTGATGTGGAGAAGAGGAAGGAAGGAACATCGTTTCACTTCGTGGAGTTAGTGTTCTTCATAGAAGATGTGTCATTCTTCGTGGAAGGATGGTGCTCTTCAATGAAAGAGGTACTCTATTATTATTTTACACAAGATCTCTCTCAAATATCCTCCCAACACAATGTGTGCCAAAGTAAAATAATAGCTATGGCTATTATTTTATTAACACTTGAAATTCAAAATTCAAATCAATTAATTAATTAATTGAAGAGGTAAAATTCATTAATTAAGGTGTGTTGGGAAATTATAAAGAGAGAGAGAGGGAGAGGAACATTTCTCATTCAATAAGAGAAGTTGTCAAAGAATTAAATAAAGGGGGTTTATGGGAGTTTAGGAAAGATGAAAGGTTGGGGCTCGTGTGGGCCCCACCTCACATATATTCACACATGAGATGTTAGGTGGTTGTGGGTCTCACCCTTAACTCCCCTTTTTAGGATATAATTACCATAGATATAAATAAAATTGTGTACTGCGAATTTTAATTATTTTATTCTAAATCCACAATTATTAACTTTCAACCCGCATAAAACGAAACTGCAGTAAAGGTCCCCTTAGGCAAATACCGGCTTTGTGAGTTCATCAGTGCCCTCATTTTTCAATTCCGAGCACTAGTTAAAAAGATAGAAAAACCCGCTCGTTCATTCAATGAACATACCTGAGCATTATTTTAGAAAATTATTCCAGGCACACTGGTCCACAGAATTAGTTGTCGTCAGAAACTGCGTAATTATAAAATTCCAGATAGTTTAAGGAAAAACATTTCCTCAAATTTACGGTTCTTTACAATAATAATTAGTATAACTGATGTTAATAATAAATATAACATGATAAGTATTCTTTATATATTATATACCATCCAATTATATTGTATATTAATTTCAAAAGAATCATATTGTCGCTCGTGCGTACGTGCGGATTACTGTCTCTAAGAACACGATAAGATTCATTCCACATCATAACCATTCAAGAATAATTTACATTTGGATATTGAAATTAATTATTAAGAATATAATATAATTATGGATATTAATCAAATACATCTTATACATAACAAACATGGATTATGTATCAAAACATATAAAGGAAAACGAATCAGTTAACAACCGAAACGACGATAATACAGAAATAACATTATCAATGAAATATTATAAGTTCATATATGATATCATATTAATGTATATGGTTCTTATATAATATAATAGCAATGATTTCACCATTTTATAAGAGTTTAACTTACCATCAACAAAGGAAATTTACAAGTTAAGGGGTTTTCATCTCACTCATTATTCCCGTGAGATTCATGCTATATTGCCACTATTTCTTTTTGTGTGGTGTATGTACTTCCCATAATTGTATTCTTTGTGTAATAAAATTTTATTTATGTTTATATACATAATCATTGTATGGTACTTATTTCATGAGATATATGTTTTGTATGTTACCAAATTGTTAAAGGATATTTCATAATCTCTATGTCATCTGAGGTTGTTTTTTGGTAAGTATCTAATGGGAACTCTTTTTCATCCACAATCGTGTTTCCTTAAAATTGTATTTCAAATAACTTTTTACTATTTACTAGAATATTGGTTAAATTCAGTTATACACTAATTTGTCCTTATATGTTTTTAATATAATTTTTTCTTCATTTTCCAAACAATGTACTTTACAACATTTCGATAAAATTATGGTAACAATGTTTTTTTATCTTATACAGCGGGTATGGTTATTCTCAACATTATAAAATCATCGATGATTCAATTTCAATATTATTATAATATTTTAAAAATAATTTATTTCTATTATAATTTTGTGACTTTAAATGATTTAAAAAAATAAAGAGATATTTTTGTCAAATAGTTTTGATTTCATCTATGTCAACATCATTTGATGGTTATTATACTTGTTTGAAGTAGATTATTTATGATACAAATCTTCCATATTTGGTCAAAGGTTTTGTGGTATGGATGTTTTATTTTTATACCATTCAGGTTTTATGGTTAAATTTTTTATATTTTGTATGCTAGTTTTAAAATGAATGTTTATGTTATATTTCAAACTTTTATTAAGATGAATGTATTAGACTGGTATGTTCTTGTTTGGGGACCAGTAAAATTAAGCCCTCCGGGTTGGGGTCTGGTTACAGCAGACCCTCTAGGTTGGAGTCCAGTAACAGAGGCTCTTTGGGTTGGAGTCTAGTTACAAAGGCTCTACGGGTTGGATTCCGGTTATAGAGGCTCTCTAGGTTGGAGTCCGGTTAAAGAGGCTCTTCAGAATGGGGTCTGGTTACTGTTATCCCCTAGGTCATGGCATGAGGCCTTGACACAGAAATTAAAGTATGACATTATACATTCCCTCAATATGAAATTTGACATTACATGGGATTATTTGACTTGTATAATATCCATGTTCATCTTTATATGGTAATGATTGATATATTTCTTCCATATTATATTCATTTTTATGTTTAAAAGGATATAATTTTTGTTACACATCTTTCCTTAAATGTTTATAGCTTCTACTAAATTATTTACCCATACTGAGCTTCTGAGCTCACCCCTTTCTAATGTTTTATTTTCCCATGATATGAGGATGTTAGTTATGAGTGACTTGTAGGAATAATCTATGAGGCTTGGATGTTTCTAATGGAATAAATTAGTTTTGTTTCTCTTTTTAAGTTGTAATGTTGAGCATCATGTATGTAATATATTTAACAAGACTACTAAACTAATTAGTCATTGAGGAATTGATTCATTGTAGTCATGCCAATTTCATCTATTAATGCACTGGCTCTTGATAACTGTGGTTAGAGCGTTAGAGTTGGTATCAGAGGATGTTTAGTAAAAACTTTGGAAACTATATTTAGATAAACTCTGATTAGAGCTCATTACCATAATATGGACCATGAGGGATAGTATATAAGAACATCCTAGAATTATTTATATTTTAGATATTTTATGAGTTTTCCATGAAATAAATCCATGTATGGATATGAGTAGGTATAGGCGGATTTGGCACAAATGTACATAGGGGTAAAACCAAAAAACACCACTTTTACCTAGACTTGAACGAGAAATGGTGAACAATAATGGGCCTTGATTCACTCTTGGTTAAGACACTCCTAGGGGATATGCTTAGGATAATTCTCATTTTCTTTAAAATCCATTATGAAGTGGTTATGAGTATATACATCCTCAAAGAAAACATTTTTATGATTAAGTATTATATCCATAAACTGTTCAAATTTATGTTATGTGTTTTACAAGTATGGAATTATGTATTTCAATTCATAAACTAATATGTTTTATACCATCGTTTAGAAATGGCACCTAGTGGAAGGAATTGAAATAGTATCAACTCACATAATCCATTTAGGGATTTCCCTCCTACTCAAGATAATTATTGTGGAGCTGGTGAATCAACTGGTGCTGATCAGCTTATCACCATATTGAGACAACACACTTAGGTTATGAATAAAAATGATACTCGTATAGATCACCATGATCTGCACCATGGAGGATCAATGTTAGATCACTTCATGAGCCAACAAACACCATCATGCAATGGGGTAAAATTCAATTGGTAGCTGAACAATGTATATGTTCCTTAGAGAAAATATTTCATTATTTGGGGAGTATCAAAATAGAAAAAGTAGTCATGGCAGTTTATCGCCTCAATGGAGATACTGATCAAAGGTGGCCATTGATTAAAAACACAAAAGAGGATGAAGAAGTATAAAATATGGAATTTAGGGAGTTTAAAGATCTTTTTTTATAAAAATACATTCCTCATGACCATCAGGATGATATGGAAAGACAATTTCTGATTCTGAGGAAAAAAGAGGATGAGAATGTCGCAATGTATGAGGCCAACTTTACAATGTTAGCAAGGCATGTAGAAGATTATATACGTAACCCAAGAAGTAAGATTTATCATTTTTTAATGTGTTAAAAACATTTCCCAATCGAGCATTAGTCTCACAATCCTTCGTGAAGTACAAAAGTATAGTCTCATGTGTTATCAAGACAGCAAAGGAATTCTCAAAATCTTACGACAATAAAGTAATGAAAAAGATGTAGAGAATGGTGGAGCAAGAGACAGATAAAGGTCAAAAGGGAAAGATGGATTTTCCATTATGTGATAATTGTGGGATGAAACACCCCAGTACATGCCTAAATGGAATTAGATTTTGTTACAAATGTGGTGAAAAAGGTCACTAGGTTCATGATTCTAAGGGAAAGAAAGAGGTTTTCAATGTTGAATGATAAAATTGTAGAGAAATGGGTAATTATTCAAATTAATGTCCTAAGAGTCATGTAAACATACCTCAAAAAAGGCCAAGGGGTCAAGGCCAAGCTTATGAGGGTACTACAGTTGAATTGGAATAATTAATGTATTTGTGTTTTAGGACTCAAGGATTATATTCTACTTATAAGAATAATGTGATATAAATAAGGATTGTACTGTAATACAATTTTTTTTTCTAATTATGTTTTAAATATGACTATGGTAATCATATTTTTATTATGTTCCAATAAGATAAGATTTAATTTTCTTGGGGAATCTGATGTCACAAATTATTTTGGAATTTAGATACCTTTTACAGAGAGTCTGGACATAGGTATTTTGGATAACTATAAAGGTTGGAATGGATTAAATTGAACTTTGGGTATTATTGTTTAAGGTTAAAATATTTCATATGATTATTTATTGGAATATATTATAATACTATTGTTTTAGTAAATGGAAAACTTGTAGGTCGGGTGATAACCCATCACTTTAAACAATGCTGCAGAAATAAAACCCACAACCATAGTGAAATACACCATTATTACCTACCACTAGCCTACATGAAGTCCCTAGTTATTACAAAATATTTTTCTTCATTTAAATGGTATGTGTTAATATTTTCAACCTTATATGATTAGGATAAATAAAATATATTTGATTTTTATTATCTTTTGGAGTGAAAGACGATTTTGTGATAGAAATTAGTAGAAGGGTGAAACTCTACTTGTTAAGTATATATATATACATATATTTCTCTTATTCTATGAAGAAGTTAATTTTAAACATTAGGTAAGGGATCTTATATCAAAAAATGTATTCTCCTAGTACCTTATGTTTTGTTGAACTGATGATATTTTAAATCATCATAGATTGATGGCTTTGAGGATTTCAATTTTATACATGTTTGGGAATGATGACCTCAATCACTCCCTATAAATATTTAAATTTTCCCTTTAATTATTTGTCTCTAATTTCCATTAATTTTATCATAATAGGGATAATAATTAGTTGGTGAATTTTCATTTCCCTTTCCCTCTTATTAATACTAAATATTATTAACCTAATTTCCGATGTTGGTCTTCCGCAAAGGTATTTTATATTTATAACCTTTTATTTTAAAAGATAAATTTAAAATTGTGAGGATACAATTTATTGAAGGTGGGGAGAATGTAACACCCCATTATTTCATAGTACATTATCCCTTCAAATTAATTCAATAACATGTGCACCACGCAACACCGAGTTTGAGTGCACCACAACTTACCAAACTAGCCATTCAATAAGCTGTTATGAATAGTGTAAACTAAAATTTGAATTTTATATACTCTATAAAATTTTATAATATACATTATGTTTTTATTAGACATTATATAGGAAAAAATTCATTTTTTTCAGATAAAAGAATTATTTTTAAAAAAAACATTTATCACCTTTTAATGGAGAACCCTTTTTTAATCCAACATTTGACACTTTTATATATTCAATTTGACAAAATAAACTTCTTAATTATAATTGGAAAATAAATATTTAGTTTTGATAAATTTTTGGTGTTTTTCTGATAACATTCATATTTGAGTGAATAGTGTATAACACAAAATTTTAACTGAAAACTACTTTTTTAATGAAAATAATTTATAGTGTTAAATTTTAGATTTTAATGTTTTGGATATATAATTAGATTATAGTTTTATCATTTAATATAATTTTGGTAATTATAAGTAATTTCAAATACAAATTTGACATAATCACATGTCAATATTTTGATAGTGTTTACTTTTAAAAGACCCGCTTTTTGGTTTTGACAACTGGAATTAATTTTAAATTAATAAATGAAACTTATATGTTTTGAGTTTGGTAAAATATACTTCCTTTTTTAATTTGGAATATCAAAATTATCTTAGCTTTAATTTTTGGTATTTTTCTGATGACTTTCAGTTTTTGATGAGTTGTGAATAATAATAAATTTTAATTAAAAAAATTATATTAATCAAAATAATATATATTTATAAATTATACTATTGGTTATTTTTAAATTATAATTAGATTAATGTTTTACCATTTAATCCAGTGTTGGTATTTGGATGTAATGTCACATTTAAACTAGATATAAACAAGCGTCAATCTTTTGATAGTTATTATTTATTAAAAACACATTTTTTGTTTTGACAGCGGGAAATAATTTTAAATTAATTTCTGCCACTTCTGTTTTTTGAATTTGGAATAATGGATTCCATATTTTTAATCATGAAGTTCAAATTTTTCAAATAGTAAGCTTTTATTTTTAGACCTTATTAATAATTACTTCGGTAAATATTTTATTTACCATGGTTAAAAAGTAAATTCAGGAAATAAGGGTAAAAAATATTATTATAATAGTACTAAATTACCTTAAAATGTGTCCTATTGATATTGGTTGAATAATGTCCGACCATTGGTATCCATGGGTTGTCTTTTTGACCCGATGGAGCCACATGGGTGTGATAATGACATTTTATATTAAATAATATAAAGTAAAGAAAAAAATAACAAAGGCAAATATCTTTTAGTAAAACAATTTTATATGTGTATATATAATTGATCTATTCTCCTATAAATATTAATTATAAATCTAAAAATATTTCATAAATGATTATATTTTATTTATAATTTTTAGATATAAAATAAATATATTTATAAATGACATAATAATGATGCAATATTTTCCTTGTTAATAAAAGAATCATATAAATGATATTATAAATATTAAAATAATTATAATTTTAACATTTAGATTCTATAAACTATTTTTATAGGTTAATATGACATGTTATGGTTGATTCAATTAAATTTTTTCGATGTAATAATTCTATTATGACTTTATGAAATATAAATTAATAAATAATGTCAAAATTGGCATATTTGATTTTTTAAAACAAATACTATATTATTGGTTGATATAATATTCCTAAAAGTATAACGTTCTACAAAAGGGAATAAATAATTTAATAAATGTGATTAATGAACCAATTGGGGTTCTCTTGGTAGTTTATAGTATGTTTATTAACCATATAATATAAAAATACAATGGGACGTGGTAAAAGTCAAACTATTTTATTATGAGTGAAATCAAAATGATAAATTTAATATGGGGACCTAACCTATCTAAAACCTATTATATGAGAGTCTTTCTACACATACCCACCCTATCCTCAAAATAAATCATTTTGGAGCCATTAGAAACATAATTTTTTATTATAAAATATTGTTTCAAGCTTTTCTTGAACTGACCTTCACCTCTCTTATAAAAGGGCACTTACCCTTCTCTTAATTTCACACCTCCAAAAAATTTTGGATCAGAAAAAACCTTCCCAAATACCCTTACAACAATCCTCATGTAATCATAGAGGCCTTAAGTTGGTCCAAAATCCAAACAAAAAATCCCTTTTGATCTAATCAAAAGGAAGAACCCGAAGAAGATGTAATAATTTCACCAACCTCTTTCATGTTCTTTTCTTCTTCCACTTCCTCTTTCTTTGTTGTTTACAATATAAAATGATAAATCTGGTATCTTCCATATACTTTAAGTTTATTTTAAATATGGTACAACCATATTCATTATTCTATTCATCCTATAAATGACAAAGTCACCATATGTGCGTACGTACGGCTTATCGTCTCCACGTTGTGGTAATGTTTGTTATTCACACACTACATCATTTGGATAGGTATAAGTATGTGTATAAATTATGTAAATAATAAATATAACATGATAATTATTATGTATATATGATATAACATCCAATTATATACTATTTTAATATAAAAAATGAGATTGTTGCTCATGCGTACCTACGGATTACCGTCTCCAAGAATGCGATAAGATTCATTCCCCATCTTACCCATTCAATAATTCTTTTCATTTGGTTATTAAAAATAATGATTAAGAACATTATATAATTATGGATATGAATCAAATACATCCTATCCATAAAAAACATGACTTATGTATCAAAAAATATAAAGGAAAACAAATAAGTTAACACCCAAAACGACGATACTACTAAAATATCATTAGAAAAGAAATATTAGACAGTCATATATGATATCATATTAATGTATCTAGTTCTTGTATAATTTAATAACAAGGATTTCACCATTATACAGGAGGTTAACCTAACCTTATCCAAGGAAAAGTACTAAGTGAGGAGTTTTCATCTCACTCATTATTCCTGTGAGATTCATGCTATATAGCCACTATTTTTGTGTGTGTGGTGTATGTACTGCCCATAATTATATTCTATTTGTAATAAAAATTAATTTATGTGTATTAACATATTCATCGAATGTTAACTCTTTCATGGGTTTTATTTGTCATATGTTACCAAATTTGTAAGGGTTAAATTCATAATCTATTTATCACCTGAGGTTGTTTTTACGTAAGTATCTACTGGGACCTCTTTAGCATCCACATCTTTGTTTTCAAAAAAAAGTATTTCCATTTTTTTTCTATTTACTAGAATATGGGTTAAATTCATTTATACCCTCATTAGACCTTATATGTTTTGAAAGGAATCATTTTGTCATTTTCCAAACAAGTTACTTTACGACCTATTCAACAAAATTAATGTTAGAATGTTTTTTAACTTATACAGCAGGTATGGTTATTCTCTTCATTATAACATCATCGATGATTCCCTTACAAGCTTATTAGAATATTTTCAAAATAATTTTTTTAGTTCATAATAATGTGAATATCAATTATTTCAAAAAATAAAGAGATATTTCTATCAAATAGTTTTGATTTCATCTAGGTCAACATCCTTTGATGAATTTTATACTTGTTTCAAGTCGATTCATTATGATAAAAATATTCCATATTTTATTGAAGGTTTTGTGATATGAATGTTTTATTTATATACCATTCATGGTATATATTTATAGTATTGTCATTTTGTATGCTAGTTTCAATATGAATGTTTATGATATATTTCAGCCTTATCATAAGATAAATGTATTGGACTAATATGTTCTGGGTTGGGGACCTGTAAAAGTAAGCCCTCCGGGTTGGGGTCCAGTTACAGCAGACCCTCTGGGCTGGAGTCCAGTTATAGAGGCTCTCCGAGTTGGAGTCCAGTTATAGAGGATCTTTGGGTTAGAGTACTTTTACAGAGGCTCTCCTAGTAGGATTCTGGTTATAGAGGCTCTCCGGGTTGGGGTCCGGTTACAGTTATCCCCTAGGTCCTAGAATGATTCCTTGACACATAAATTAAATTCTGACATTATGAAATCTCTCATTTTAAAATTAGTTATTACATGTGATTATTTGACCAGTATAAAATCAATGTTAATGTTTATATGGTAACGTTTCATTTATTTTTTCCAAATTATGTTCAAGTTTATGTTTAAAATGCTGTTGTTTTTATTACAAATATTGCCTTTAGAGTTTATAGCTTCTGCTACATTATTTACCCTTACCGAGAATCTGACCTCACCCATTTCTTATGTTTTATTTTCCAAGGATATGAAGAAGTTATTTATGAATGACTTGTAGGTATAATATAGGAGGCTTATATGTTTCTAATTGAATAAATTTTTGTTGATTCTATTTTCAAGTTTTAATGTTGAGCTTCATGTATTTAATCTATTTTCCAAGACTGCTAAACTGATCGGTCATTCAGGACATGATTCTTTGTAATCATTCCAATGTCATGTAATAATGCACCGACTCTTTGTAACTGGGGTCAGGGCCTTACAGTTCTAATAATACAATTGAATGATATTAAATCAAAATCTGGAAAATCAAGGTAATATTAATTATCGAACATATATGTAACCACCTAAGTTAACATGAAGATCACGTATCCCAATGCCTACAATGGAAAACTCCGATGAAGAACACTGATAATGGAGATCCAAAAATCAAATATTGATTAAATATTAACTTCAATGTATTTTTTACCTCTTAAAAATGTATGTCCTACAACCCATAAGGAGAAATTATAGAGAGATTGGGAGAGGGTGAACAAGAGAAGATCACAGATGGGGAAGGGATCAAATGTCATTCACCATGATTTAATCCACCGTAGAAAGTGTTTAGTGGATCTGAAATGGTCTTTGAGAGATCCAAATGCATATGAAAATATCTAATCCTAGTTTATGTTGGGTGGGGTGTCATATTCGAGGTTCATGAATATTTAACCATTTTAATGAAATTAAAAACTCCATGTGAAATGGTTCCTAGAGGGGGTCACATTGTATCCCAAACATGACAACTTAGCCTTGTTCCCCTCTAATGGGGTTCACAACTTCTACTATATTGAACCACAATTTTTTTAAATGTGCTCCATCCATAAAGACCATCACTATTTGGGTTTTTCAATTTCATCATTTGAAGGTTCATTGTTTGGTCCAATGATACCCTAACTGTGTACAACTCATAGAGTTCTAAGAAATTTTAAATTTCACATCAGGCACCACAAAATGAGACCCAACCAATGAATGATCAAAAATATTGTTGATGAGTACCTATAAATGCAATAATACCTTAAAACCTCCCAACTATATAATCTTCCTATCCATATAAATCCTATCAAGAATTATCCATTTCACAAAGAAGTGGCCACTCCTCTCTCCCCTACGCCTCTCTCTCTCCCACATATCAAGAGAATAAAAACTATTGTTCCATATCACAATAATCAGAGGTATAATATTCCCTCAAAGTAAATTAGATTTAGAATAAACTATTTTGATTAGATTCTGAGTCATGGATAAATTTGGCTCATCATCAGGATCACTACATCTCACAACATGATTTGGATCTTACTGATATTTTCAAAGCTATGATACATGGAACATGTTATTTATCGAGGTCATCTACCGAAGAATTTCAAAATGATAATTCATTCCCACACTCACTCAAAAACTAAAAATGATCCATAAAATGAGGATTAAGGTTCCCATTTCTTGCAAGCCATCGATGACCAAAACGGGGGGAAACATTCATGAATAATGAATCACTAAATAAATATTATAGTGGTTTATGTCGATGATCAACATAATACTTACACCAGATATATAATGTAAAAATTACATGCTGAATCAACTAAATTGTTTCTATCATCATATAAAACACATTCGTTGCAACCCCGAAACATTCATCAATATCCAACCAACACAATAGAGATTTTAGAACCATATATAAAAGGCCCAAAATGGAACCATATTAATCACAGATTGGTATCCATTATTATAATAAAACTGAAATATCCCAAAAATTTAATTCCATTTCTATGAAAGTTAAGAATTTAGGCACAAAGCATATCCTACAAAAAAAATTTAGCTGTCTCTATTTGCCGATCCGAATCTTGACTGAATTATGTACTAAAAATATAGATATCCCAGTCCCAACTGAAGGCCTCTGTAAAATAGACATTTAAAATACAAATCTATATTAGAGACAATAGAAAATATAACTATATGACATGGAATAATTTCTCTCACTTTGAAACTTTCCAGTTCATCATGTTTGGTCGTAAGACGAACTGGTAAGATGTGAGATGGTTTACTCAGCCAATCGATCACAACCCATATCACATTATTATTTTTCTAGGAATGTTAATACCCTATCAAAAAATAATAAATAAATAAAGTCCCACAATTGAAGTTAGAATTGGTAGTGGATGAAAAAAAGTCAAAGGTCTCTAGTTCTCGACCTTTACCTTTTGGATAGTATAATAATGAGAATAAAACATCATCAATACATCGCTTTATAAATGCTAATATATTCATTGTTATATTTCATAATACATCACAATTGTCCCTAGTTTTACATCCCATTAAAAATTACAGAAATACCCAAATTTGAATTTTCTCACTGGAAATGTTAAAACTTACAAGCTTCATAATTAAAGGGTAACCTTAGTGGAAATCCCCAAATTGGTATTTTCTCAACTATAAAGAGTGTTCATAATTCCATGTAATTAATCTTCAAGATGTGGATCTTTAAGAATCATCCAAATAAGAGTTTAAGTCAACTAA
The DNA here is from genome assembly GCA_963277665.1 of Viscum album. Taxonomy (NCBI): domain Eukaryota; kingdom Viridiplantae; phylum Streptophyta; class Magnoliopsida; order Santalales; family Viscaceae; genus Viscum; species Viscum album. The sequence goes on along the minus strand of OY728159.1, from coordinate 2,096,581,500 downwards.
ACACTAGATTGAAAAACTACTTTCTCAATTTCTCAAACTCCAATATGATATTGTGCAGAATCATCCATCATGTTTTACTCTTATAAAGATTCTTTCACAATTTGGGATATATGTTTCTGACTCAAAATAATTAATAATCATATTTACATTCATCGATGTATAGGAAATGTAGAAGTAAAAATATTATATGAATCCCACCCAAAGCCTCTAGTGGATAATATTATTTTTTTAGAATATATAACTCAAGATATTTCGTTGTTAAAATACTATAAATATTTCACATAAATTTTAATTTTAAAACATCTTAAGAGAAAGAATAAAACTTTAGAGATCATGTTTTTGGGTAAGATAATTATTCTATTATGTGATAAGATATCATTATCCATATGCAACATCATGATCAACCTACATTAGAACACAACCCAAACCTAAACATTATCTCACACAAATGAAAACATAGCCCCTCCATGACACTAGAAGAGTCATCAATGTTGAATTAGTAAAAATTCATCCAAACATAACAAAATAACACTTATATTTCCCATAATACGAAAAACCCCTCCCTTTTTAATGATAATGGTCCTCAGAGAAGCCATATTCAAGAAATCCTTTATAATCTGGCAATAATGTACAGCTAATCCAAAGTTAATCCAATCTTGGAAAACATTATGTGGTAGTTCACGTGTCATAAAAACATCCACCTTATCTGGATCAATATATATATCATTTTATAGAGCCATGTTTCCATTTAAATTCACATCCCAAATCCATATATCACAATTGTATAGCTTATAATAATTTTAGTGATTTCACAATAATTTCATAACTATCCTCATATAATGAATATGATCATCCTCATACATAGCGTAAAAAAGGATTTGATCCAAAAATACACCATTAATGTTTAAGATAAATAGGAATAAATATTGTTCACAAAAGCCATCAGGATAGGAGGATCATTGGTTAGGCCAAATGTCATGATATGGTGCTCACAATGTCCAAACCTTCTCCAAAACACTATTTTCAGTATTTTAGATTACTTTAATCCCAGATATGGATAATGATATCCATGTTCAATATTTGATATCCATATTATTCATTTCAACTGGAAAAATAGATCATCAATCAGTGGAACCATATAATTTTTTTTACGAAATCTCAATTGGGTGTTTTGGTCATCATCACAAAGGCAAAGTGGGGCACCAAAATTATTTATAAATAGAATATGTGTCACCCAAGGTGAAACTATTGGGTTTATAAAGACTTTATATAATGTATCATCAAACTTATTATCTTACTCTTTGATTTTAGTAGGTAAATTTTGGTATGATGGAATAGATACAGAATGGGTACTATGTAATTAATTAATATAAATCTGTAAATCTATTACCAATAGGAAAACTGAGAAGTTAGAAAGGAAAACCTCAAAAATATCAATTAAATCTATAGGGATTTCATCACTTAAGGATTCCAATACCAGATTATAATATATAAAAGATATATCATTATTTATATTTGTACAAGAAATTTCATCTCGTCAAAACCAGGGGTCACATTATCTTGAAAGATATTACAATCCCTATGGAGCAATATAAAAAAGACATGTCAAAGGTAGAAATAAATTTGTGGTCTATTATAAATTAACCAATATTTCTAAAATATAAAATTAAGAGGTTTCATTTGGAGAACCATAAAATCCTAGTCAATTTGAACATTTGATATTGATAGAACACAAGAATAAAAAATTGAGAACCTCGTATCTATTTATTCCGAGGTCTATAATAATATCGATCACATAACATGATATATGCATAAAAATATTTATAATATAATTAATAAAATATTAAATTAATGAATTAGATGCACCCGTATCAAAAAAACATGTCACTAGAGATGATCTAATAATGATTATATGTATCATCATCACTGGAACCATATATACTTCCTTTGGAGACTCTTCTACTACATGAAGCTGCATCATTCCAAAATCATGTCGTCTGAAGCCCTAATCTCGTGAATCATATCAATACACCTAAATAAATTTTTGTAATAATGATCTTGAAACACTATTTTTCTAAAATAGATATGATATAACTCTTTGAAGTAACTTGAGAATATGCAGGAACCACATAGCTTTGGAACCTGATTGAAAACCTATTTTGAAATCCTGGGATTTACACACTGGTAACTAATCAAAGGGTCTATGTGAGTCAGTACAGTTGGTCTAGAAGAATCCTTCCACTGAAAATTTCCACAATAATCTTCATGCTTCATCTTTAATTTGATCTAACTCACATAATTACCACTCTGATAAAAGGGAACTCCTATCAACCTTGACATAACTGAAATTTCTACCAGATCCATCAACATTTTATCTAACAGATCAACTTTATAGGAGATATTTAGAAAGAAAAACTAAAAATGAAAATAAGATATAAGTCTCATCTCAATGTTTCAGGTATGAATATTTTTAGTCGATAAAATCTTTTGTGAAAACAATACAATCCCAATAAAGAGATTTGAATATTATGTCACTATCCCATCTGCCTGCTCGAGTTTGAAATAAAATATAAATTATTTTCCAACACCATCAACTCTGGATAAGAATAATTTGTGAAAATAACCTTGTTTTCCTTCCACACGATGCCCTCATGATTTTTCTTAATCACCATATTGTACCACCTTATCCCAATATGTCCCCCTAACATGATGGTGGAAAGTCACACCATGATAGAATATCATGTTTCATTGAACTCAAATAATAGTTCAAACCACCTCAACCAATCCTCATCATCTTGATGATCCTATGATCCTTAGATTGCTTGTGTATTCTGGAGAAGGAACCCCTTAGAATTATTTGTAAAATCATATTTATGTAGTTCCACAACTATATCCCTAATATTAATGTTTATAGGTGATCATGCCAGAACATGGAAAATGATTACAACAGCCTAAACAAGATTTTGATTCATGTGAATATTTTCATAATATGGGTAATTAGCTGATTCATCCTTTATCTAATTCACACATCATCACAAATTCATGATTCTACAAAACATTATCAGGGAACAAATAATATGATACAAGGCTTCTCAAATAAATTCTCAAACATGATAAATGATGTAAATTAATAAAATAATATATGAAAACAAGATTTTAATTTCAACTACCTAAATAATATTAAGTGAAAAAATATATATCTAATCCACAAGGAACATTTCCCATACCACCCATGCTTAATTAAGGATCATTATAGTGAGAGCTGGCTAGGAAATCACTCAAAACTGCCACCTAGTTTTTGAAAATATTTCTCAAACTATATGTATATATAATGAAAAAATGATGAACTTGAACCTTTGATACCACTATTTCCAAAACCAGCCTAGATACCATGTTACCCAAAAACCCATGATAGTTTATACATAGACAGAAGGTCATTCTCAAATCCTACCAATTGAGGACTATAAATAGGAATTATAAAAGATAAATGTGGGAATGGTTATACCAAATAAAAAATAGAAGAAAAATATGCATGTCAGTACAATAAAATGAAAACTCTATAGGGAGAAAATTACCCAATGTCAAATACATATATGAGACTAATGTTTGACCACAAAGTATCAAAAAGTGAAATTTAAACCATTAAATTCCCAGTAAACACATCCCTCCAAGTTCAAAGGATCAAAAATAGGATCCTCCTCCATTTTGTGATTTAACCTTACTCTATCATAGAAAATGAAAATCCAAAATTCCTAAAAGAAAACATAGGGCGTGAGACAAAAATATACAAGGGTCTCATGAAGTTATCCATAATAATTTTTCAATAAGAATAACACCATACATGCTTTAAATTTATATAAAACCTGGCATTAAGGTGAATTCACATATTTATTACAATAAATAATTTTCATTATAATTGAGAATAACATATCAAAAAACGTCCTATGTAAATTTTTTATATAAAATAGTTTATATAAAAACAATGTAATTTGTAAAGAAGTTTTAAAAATACTTGAATACATATATCAAAACAATAAGAATTGAGAAAAATTGTTATCTAATATGTGTTATGATAGTTCTAGGTTATGGGATCCTCAAAAACTGATACAGTGATAACAAATATTTACACACACTTCCCTCCACCCCTAGCCAAGGGAAAATATCTAAAATCAAACTAGGGATATGATCTGCGAATAGATCTATGATTCTGTAGAAAGTGTCTATACATTTCTATGCAATTCCCACCATAACATGATTTCCCACAATTAATCACTAACTTCCCATTTTTTCATGTGCACAAACAACAATAAATAATGGGAACTTGGTTTCAAATATATTTAAAAAAATATTTCCTCAATTCGCATTTCGATAAACCAATTTCCTATTTAAAACCGGAAAATAGTTTTTTAATAGATTCATTAATTTTTTGTGATAAAATCAAGTGATTTTTCATATGCCAAAAATTTAATACATTTTCTGAAAGTAAATTAACCAATTTAATTTTAAAAATAAAATTCTACAATTATCATGGAATCCAAATCACACCCCAATTCATTAAAATTAATCAATTTACACAATATGCATAAAATTTTTATTTAAATCCCAATTCAAATTAAATTATTCTTCCACAACATAATTGAATTTTATTCAATTTAAAATATGAAATTCGAGGTTAAATTAGTTTTCCATCTTATCTGGAACCAATTACCATTCCAAGGAGGTTAAGTAACCCAACTACCTGAATGGGAAACTACAACAATGAATAATTAAAACATAGATCAGTGAATCAAATAAGGATTCAAGATCTTAAAAAATGTAGTTTTGGATTATTAATAACATGAATATCTATCAAACCATATGTATGGAAGATAAAAAATAGGGATATCGAGAATGAGAGAAGATATCTTACCTGGAAGATATTTGTTGGATGTTCGACTTGCATCGATTTGCCTTTGTAATTGTTTGGAGGAGCTATAATAGGTACTTAAAAGATCTAATGACCTAATTGGACATCCAATAACTATTTAGGTTGATCAAGGTTTCATATGGGGGTTTTATAATTATTAAAAAACATTCAAAATTAAAACTTTCTATATAAAAAGCATACTAGATGGGGCCCCATGGTTTCTAAAATTGTACACCCTAACTATGCGTCCCTCAGATGGGGTATAAAATTTTTGATGGGTGGGATCATGGGTATTCATACGATTTTCCATATATTAAATCCCCCAGCTTTTTCCATTTTATGATTTAGCTTGGATGGGTGAAGGGTTTGGGTAAACCATACACCAATCGCGCACAACCCCGAATGTTAAAACAATTTCCAAAAATATCACCTCAACCACCCCTAAGTAAGACCCAACCAATGAATTCTCCAAAATATGGACGAAATTCACTTGAAAATAAATAATAGTATATTATAATAATAAGGATATTAAACATCGAAAACAATATAATAAATAATAACCAACACTCCTCAATATGAACAATAAATTTTATACAATTCATACCTTGAGAGTTCATAAATTTATTTTATATTATTTAAAAAGGAGAAATTAAATATTAATATATCGGATCATTCCAAAATAGATTATTTTTATTCTTATAATAACAAAATCATTTAATTTCTCCCCTAGAAAATGACTTTTGAATATAATAATTTATTTCAATCAATCAATAATTGCTTATAGATTAACAGATTATGTTGATATAGTTTATTAATTCATTGCTAAATATTATTATCATTATTATTATTAATATTCAATTTTTAAATATATTTTGATTTTCAATGTTTTAAATATTCTTTCAAATAAATAAATGAACCATGCACAATTCAAATGACTCGTACAATGATTATATAAATTATACACAAAACGAAATTTCCTCTAATTATAACTTTTAGGCTGAATAAAAATGACACATACGTAGTTAAAACAGAATATAAATAAAAGTAATATAGATCATATATTGCCCATATTACAAGTATTCTTAACTAAAATAACACATACCTAGTTAATAAAAATTGGTCATATCGTGTTTAATAAAATTACTCTACACTATGGGATGAAGAACACATATATTGAGACCTATTGACAAATTATGTAATCTCAATGGAGGGAATGAATCATGCCATAAAACCTACTATGAAATGATTTATATGTTATATTTAATGAATTATACATGGATTTCACATATAAATTAACAAAAAATTATTCGTAATGTCACATATGTTTTAATGACATATATCTGGAATGAAATATCTTAATTGAGATTCAATTATATTAATGGAATAGATATCTTTTGAAATTTTTATATCTTAAGAAAATTTTTTCTCATTAAAATTTACTATATAAATAAAACTATATCTAGTAATTTTTTTCATTCAAATGAACTGTGTAATTTATGAGCATCATAAGATTTATTATTTCATCCTTTATAAACCAAAATAAGATCTATTTTTTTATTTTACTGAATACCATTCCAATGAATATTCATTTAAATATGATCTTTAACTATTTTTGTTCTATAATTATTATAAATTATCTTTTCTATACATTGTATTATGTTTGTGTTTTATATATAATTAAATTATGATCATTTGGGATGAAGAATCCTTAATAATAATGATTCATATTTATTCTTCTAAATTCATAATTAAAACTTGATTTCAATTGGAAGAAATATATTTTATTTTATGTTCTTACATTATCAAATGTATTTATGGATGATAAAATTGATTTCTGAGAATTACACAAAGGATTAATAATTAAATTGTTTATTTTTTTATTCATTTTTTATTCTAGTATTTTTATATTTAAAACTATATATGATTTTAAATGTAGGGATAATTCTTCTAACTCTGTTATAGTTATTTTTTATTGGAGGGAGAAAAATATTGATATCTTTTAGAAATTAAAATTTTTAAACAGCTATTATATTTGAATTTTCAATTCATATTGAAACTCTATATATAATTTTTTATTGAACAATTGTGGTATGAACAACAATATGAATTTTGAGTGACAAACACATATCCTCAATACTAATATTATGTTATTAATTTTTACTAAACTCAATTATAAATTTCAACTGTACAATGAATATTATTTTTTTCTCTTTCTTGATATTTATAACAGAAATATTTGATTCATTTTATGTGGTGTTTCATGTTCTTATTTTATTTATATATATTATTTTTACGTTTATGATTTCACATTAAAAGAAGAAATACGGTGGGAAATACTATCCATCATACGGCATATTGGATCATTTTTCAATGTAGAATAATTTGGTAAAACATGGATTATCCCTCTAGGGTGAAAATCATATAGTGTTTGGTCTAAGAATCTTGAATTAAAAAACATGTCAACTGGGTTGTTACTCCAGGATGAAAAATTGAGAGGTATCGATTAGTGACTTATTATTAAAATTCCTCTATTTTGGTTATTCTCCTAAATATAATGGAATTTTTAATCAGATTTTGACTCCCATATAAAATTTTGTATTTTAGTAGGTTCCATTTTCCTTATAGATAAATAGAAGTAAAAAATTAAGTTCGAATAACACTGATCCAAAGTACTTAAAAATATAATATTCTCTATGTTTTTATATTACACTGGTAAATTTATATTCAATTCTGAAATATTCAAAAAATTATATAAACTAAACAATAAATACCCTACCTTACCATTCAAAATTTATTCTATCTCGAATAATGAATTGTTATCCAATATCAGATAGTATAGTGATATTTTTTATTACTTTTTATACCCTTAATTTTCACTGAATGAATTATTTAGTATAGTATATATATATATATATATGTTATTGGAAATTTTCATAGACATAACCACCTATGTAAAATATCATTTGAGAGGGATGGTTGATGTTAGAATAATAACAAGATTCATAAAGACCCACAATATTATGATGGAACTGAATAGGAATCATCAAATTCCTATTTGTAATCAATACTTAAGAGTCATATCATTTATTAGTATACTATTATAGTAAAACCTTTTATATTACCTAAATCTCATCTAGAAGGCATTATATTTGATACTAACAATTAATTTTTTTAAAATAAATACCATTGAATATTTTCTTTTATGAAATTCAAAAAATTATTTTTATCCCTATGTCTACATGAAAAAATATAATGATATTTGAAGATTATTTTATATCACCCACTACAAAAAGATGTAAAGATAAACAATATTGTGTTACATTGAGCTAATTGTTATTATTTTAAAATGGGTAAAGAAGAAACTATTAATAAAATTTTTCATAGATTTACAAGTATTATAAATGGATTTGTTATTTATAAGAAACTGTGTAAAATAATTCTTTCGAACGATAATTAAAATACATATAAAATAAATTTTATGATAACAAGTTTTTTATTTTTTAAGTTATGAAAATTAATGAATTTCCACTTCAAAAAAATTTGGTTTTACTATATAATATTTATTATCACATAAAAGTAGTGGTGATGTTGAAATTAAAAATTTATAAATATTTTATTTAAATCCAAATATTATTGTTACTTATTACATAAATGAATCATATTTATGGGGAAATAGAAGAGATGATCCTTCCAAACATATAATGGTAATGTACGGAATAATGAATGGATTCAATATAATGAATATAAGGGATTATCCTTGAGGTTATCTTAGAGGAAGTATGGAAGGTAATATTGATTCTAATGATTCACATAATACCATTTATTATGAATGACGAGGAAATGATATATCAATATTGAATGCTATTCCTTAAAAAGGTTTGATTGTCAAAAAGAATAAAAAATCATTAGTGTCATTTATCAATAGATTGGGGATTAAAAGATTAATTAAATTCTATTGTGGATTCTAAATCATGAAAAATCGCTAAACTACTTTCACATGGAATCACTAAATTAGGATAGTGATTTCCATTTTAATATTAATTAATATTTTTTATAAATAACTAATGTTTATTAGTTTTATGATGATATAATGATAATAAAGAATTTTATTATTATAATTTTTAATATATATTTATAGTAACCATAAATAAATGATTATATGGAATGTGAAATATATTCTATTTCATTCAAAAAATAAAATAAATCATAAAGAATAAAATGATAAGTTGCATTATTTTATTTCTAATAAAATAAAAGTAAAAGAAGTTAAGATCAATGAAATATGTGATTTAATTTATACCTCTAAAAAGAAATATAAATTGATTAAAACTCAATATGAATTTTTAAAGAATAATCTATCTATATTTGTTCATTATAGAGAATATAATAGAAAAAATTATATATATGAAAAAAATTAAAATAATAAAAATGGACGTTAACATGAAAATCAGTTACCTAATATGTACATGATCATCATTTTAAAATGTTTTAAAGGAGGTATATCTTTCTATATAATATTTAGAAGTATAATAGAAGTTATTTATTCAATTGGATTTTTTTTAATATTTATAAAATGTTTATTACATACTAATTCTTTCAATTATAATTACCTATAGTTATGAATATTCATATATACTTTATTAAAATATAGTTGGTTTCATAATAATTTTCTCTAGTTTGAAAAGGCCCATATTTTTTAGGGTTGAAAAATTGATGTAACATGAACATTTTAGGAAAAATTTAATGGAATTTTTATCATGGAGAATTACTACATAGATAATGGTTGATCTAAAAATATGATAGGAGATAAATAAAACTCTTTATAATTTAATATATATTGTTGAAGATATGTTAGCTTTGGTGGAAACTAAAATGGAAAGGTTAATGGATTTTGTAAAGTAATAGTGTGTAAATCATTTATTATTAATAAATACCTTTATGTTAGATTCTTAAAATATAATATGATAAATATTTCACATTTATTTGATGGTTGAATTTTTTTATAAAAATATGATATGTATATTATTTTTAATTATTGATTTTTTTATTATAATGAAAAATTCCACATTTATCTTGTTAATAAATATTATTTAATTGCTCATGATGGTATATGGATGAATTTTTTATATCTATAAAATATTTTATTACATATGAGTCTGGGGAATTAAAAGTTTATATATCTACACATTCTATCAAAACCCTAACATATTCTAGATTTACCTGAGAAAAAAAATAATAATAATGTTTTTTTGACTCTAGTATGAATGGTAAAAAACATAAGGAATGATAAATCCATGATAAATATGAAAAAACACTATGAAAACATGATATTATTTATATAATATTATTGTTACATCTACAAAGAAAAAGTATTGGATGTAAGAAATTTGTTCTTATTATTGTTGATAATTTTATTTTATATAGATGGGTTTATTTTCATGATGATAAATGTTAAAAATAATAAAACTTTAGTTCATATTTTTAGTAAGATAAAAACACGAAATTCAATGTAATTTTTTTATTAGAATTCGAAGATGATGATAATTTTTTAATCGATATTATGAATATTTTAGGGAATTTTTTTTATCTTTTTATATCATTAACTGCTAGAAGACCCTCAAAATATGAAGCAGTTGAAAGGAAAAATAGGATAACCTAAAGTATTGATAAAATAATATTATCTCCAGAAACAAAACACCTAGTTGTTTTTGATATATGGTATGAGTATATGTTGATATATTTCAAATATAATTATTTTGAGACCTATTGTATATAAACCTCTATAGTTACTATCAAAATGTTGGAAACAAAAATATAAATATTTTATAGTATTTTTTAGTAATGTTCTCATTCAAAATACAGAATATAAATAAGCTAAATTTGACAAAAATTTGTTTAAAAGAATATTTTTGAAAATTAAAATATTAGTTAATCTTGTAAAACCTATAATAAAATTATCCATATTTATTGAACTATCATTTAATGTAAATTTGGTAAAAAAAATTAAAAGACAAATTATCTAAGAATGGTCATTTTCAACTGTATTTTAGAGATATTTTTTTGAGATAATGTAAATATATGATTTAATTATCCCATTTTGGGGAGTATCACCATAACTAAATATTATAGAAAACTCATATGGATCATCAAATAGATGGAGTTGACTGATTAGTTGAATCTAGTCTAAAATCCTACAAATCAATATGATTTTTTGAAAAAGTTGATTTATTTTCTAAATTTTCTCCAAAATATATTTTGATGATTTGAAGGATCATAGGAAGATCATTTTCATTGTAAAATAATTATTGAAGTTTTATGAAATAAATTTCAATAAATTATTAGATAATTGTTAATTAAAATAATTTATTTGGAAAAAAATTATATATAGAAAAAATAATGATGAATATAGCCTGATCGTTAAAAATAAATATATATTAATTTCATAAGGTTAATAAAAAAATAGAGTAGAATGATGATTTTTCATGAGTGAATATAATAAAATACATTAAATATTTATTATATCAGGATACTCATAAATTGTTTGAAAACATATTATGTGGAGAAATTTTTTTTAATTGTATAATTTAAAAACATAATATAAAGAAACCTTAGGTTTTATGTGTTAAAAGAAAATTTTACATGTTTTGAAACCATAAAAAGAACATTATTAACACAAGTACTGTCATGGATCTTGTAATGGGTGTTTATATAAATATATTAATTAAATTATTTTATTGAATGAAAAGTATGTTGTAATTTATTAAATAGTAATAATATTAATTATATTTTTATTTTTAAATTTTCGTGATTATATAATATCTAGATCCTAAAGTCAAATGATATGTATGGAATTTTTATATTCAATGAATTCTATTTTACTTGATTTTTATAGTAATCGTTAAATTATATTAATGAAATTACATATTTTTAAAGGAATGATGGAATTTCATTAAGCAATTTTTCTATGATAATGAATTTTTATAAATATATAGAATTGATAATCATTAAAAAACAAGTAACCCAACTGTGTCTTTCCTAAAGTAATTATATAGATAAATCAATAAAATTATTGGGTTTCAATCAACTTTCAGGAATGATTAGTTTTGTACACTATTTATCTATTTCATGAAAAATTTGATTCTTAGGGTATACATGTTTGAGAAATTTCAGGATAACCCTAATGGGAGTGACGTGAAGGATATTAATATAATTATTAAATTTGTTAAAGCTATATTACCTCTTAGTTTATTGTATCCTAGTAAACTCCTTTTTGAATATAAAAGTTAATCTACCTTTTAATTTCATGAATGCAAAATTTAATAAAAATTTACTAGTACAATGGGACCCTTTTTGGGTAAAATTATGTATTCTTAATGTTCATGTAAATAATTTTCCACTTCATTATCAATTTATAATGAGGAATATATTACATCTACTATTTACAATCATTCATTATTGATAAATAAAATAATATATATATATATATATATATATATAATTTTTTTGTTATATGTGATAATTAATTTACTATATCCATTATTGAAAACATTTTATAAATTTCATGTAAGGAACATGTAGAATTTTGATTCCAATTTTTTAGGGAAAATTCAATAAGGGATAAATCTATTTGTAATATGTGTTTATCTGGTGATAAATTGGATGATAAATTTACTGAAACAATATTCTTATCTATTTTGGAGAAAATAAATTATGAACATGGTATCTTGAATGTTTTAAATAAATTTGTATGAATCAAATTATGTCTATTGGGTGTGAAATTTATCCTTATTTTTTAATTTAAATGAATGGACATGAAATTTTGGTTTTAGATTAATTTATTTAAAATAATATGAATAATTCTTCAAATATCATAAAATCTTTTACATGGCTATTTGTATTTTTTAAGTATTATATAAGTAAAATTTCCCACTGATTTACATAACATGTATTCGGATTGAACATAAGGTAATTCGGTTATATTGATTTATAAAATAAAGGTGATACTTATAAATTTTATTTATTATCTCTTACATTACTGTTGGTTTTTATTTCAAGAATGCCTAATATTAAGGGTATATAGAATATATAAATCAATTTTTAATTATTCCATATTATAATTATCAAATACTATGTTTAAATTAATCATTAAATAATGATATATATATATATATAAACTGTACCCTATAATTCAATTATAAATTTAAATTAAACGATGTAGTATTTTGAAATTTATATTTTTAGTATAATTATTATGATTTACTATAGGATTATTGATTAACATAAGGGGTTTTAACATTAAGATATAAAGTGAATAAATATTATTAATTTACATAGAGAGAGACAATTCAAAAAGCTGGATTTTTGTATAAGAAACACTTGTTCTTTTTGAAAAGTGGAGATATTTTTTGATTTTCATCCATTGATAAAAAATATTATACCAACTACAAAAAGTGGATATATTTTGGATGTTTTATTCAGTTATTTAATTATAAAAATGTTAGAGACTATTCTGTAACTAATTTCCACATAATTTATTTTTATTTTAAAAATAAAAATACTAATTTTATTTATTTCATCTAATATAAGTTTTAAGAAATTATTTTTTTGGTGATGTTTTAATTTATTATAGAATAAATTAATGATATTGAAATATTTTTTAAATCTTTTATAAAATAAAATTGTTATTATTTTGTTAATTATTCCAATAATGTTTTATTTTATGAGATATTTAGTATTTTTTGAATGTATAGAATCAATCATATAAAAATTTAATGACACATCTATAGATTATATAATGCATACATGGTTTAAAAATGAATCACACAAATATTATGTAACTCGTACACATATCCAAAATTCCATATATTAAAATAATATAACTTCTAAAACAATTACCCAAAAAAATGAAAATGTGCCCCACATACTAATCTAAAATGTCATATATATATATATATTATGATGATGTATTGTCCAATGATTATGAAAATAGACCATGTACTAACGTTAGAACGAAACATAAGTAGAAACCAATGGATAAATGAATCATTTTCTAACGATAGAATGTTGAATATATTTATTATAATGGAAAAATAAAATGTTTTTTGGAATAAATGAACCATGATTGGATTTCCAAAACATGTGAAATCTCACAAATGAAAATGAAATCATGTGTTTTTAAAATATGATACACTAGTTTTAATTGTGTTATGATAATTTATATCATCGAAATAAATTTCTATATTATTAAAAAATATCTTTTAAAATCATTTTATATCAAAAAAACTATGTCTTATAAATGATTTAATTCTTATGAACTATGTATTTGATTCACATAATATGATTAAATCATTGGTATTTTAAAAATATAAATATAATCATTTATTTAATATTTTAATATATAATTCCTATAAATATTCTTTTTACTTTTTATACTAGATTTATTTTTTAAATAATTATATATTAATTTTGTCATTACTATGTGAATTATATGGTATTTTTTTATCCTGGTTAAAGTAATATCATTGTATAATAAATGTGTTTAATATTAAACCATCATATTTATTAATATTAATTCAATATCAATGAATATTAAATTTGATTTAGATATTCATAACAAAACAAAATAAATATAGTAAAAAAAACATATACAGTACAAAAACCAAAAGAAATTGAAATTGTTACAAACTATAACATTCTGCTCATACTAAACCACTATTTTTTGTTAAAATAATGTTTTGAACATCCAACAAGATAAAACCCTTCCCTTTATTTGTATTCATAGCATCAATATTTTATTGTTATGGGGAGTTTTATAATAATATCTTATATTTTTTCATGCTATGTGTGGATTATTATTTTTCATTCAAAATTAGAATCAACATGGTTTATAATATAAAATAAATTGCATGTGGGGTTGTTATTTTATGTATGAAATTGTAAGAAATTATAAGATGTCCGTGTAGAGAGAATAACGAATTCTCTTTTGGTTGAGTCTCTAGTGTGAAATGGTTTTCCACTTGATTATGATCTTGTGATGAAACAATTAGTTGTAACGAGTTTTGGCTCCTTATTAAATGTCATTTATGTTGGTTATGACTCCAAAAAATTATAATTATAACTATGTTGGGACTCCACTATAAAAGTAATTATTTATGTATTTTCCATTTATTGTATTTATAATGAGTAGGAAATAGTAATCATAAGGTAACATTTATCTGAAAAACTATTAAAATTTTTTATTCTTTATTGTTATATATTTATATACATAGGTTATATTTCATTCTAATAAAATCTCTAAAATATTAAAATTTATTCAGTTCATCCCACTCCTAACTGTTCAATGAACACACTATCTGGGACAATAATGATTTATATTAAACAAGAAAATATTCACACATAAATAATTCACATAATAATAACATTAATCAATAAGGTAAAATAAATAAATAAAAATTTTATATATATAAATTTTTATGTTACCACATATTAAATGATCATATGAATAGAAATCTAAATAATTCATATATAAAAGCATAATTTTTTGTAGAAATAGTTTATATGTATTATAAATTTGAATAGTCCTTTTTAATGACATCATCAATAAATTTTAATATTTATAAATTGGAACCATTTATTATTATATATTTCTTTAGTAAAATTAAATAACTTATTTTTAAAAATATATAAATTTATTATACATGAAATATCTAATTACCACATCTCATATCTTATTTTTGAATAATACTTCATATATTATAATATAGTTAATTTACATTATATAAAATAATACATATTTTATATAATTCAATATATAATTCTACATTAGATATAAATCATATCTCCCAAAAATATATTAAACTACAATATAAAATGTTTCTTCATAATACATATATATTTCCAATTTATATTTATTTTATTATATAATTAATATATATATATAATAAATATGTTATGAAAAATTATTATCTTAAAAAAATATCAGGAATTCAGACATTATATAAAAAAAAATTACATTTCCGTAGTATTATAATTAAAACATAATGTATATATTATTTTAAATATTTTGAAATAAATATTTTTTAATATATATAATATAAATATATATTGTGAACCCTTATTGTAATTCATGATCCATCATTTGATTTGAAGTTAAATTTTAATGAAATAAGAAAATTGGAGAAATAAATATAAAACAAAGATAATGTGGATCATTTTTAAACTATTGAAACTCACTATATAAATCCATAAATATAATTTTATATGCCTATTTGGTTGACACATATTATTTATATTGAAATTTTGATATGAAAATTTAACATAAAAATATGTTTCTTTCAGTGTAATTGTATGTTTTTCCTTTAATATATCAGTAGTTTGAGTGGAATATGTTATTGAATGTGATTGATATACTTTAAAGTGAATTTGAATGATGAAATTGTTGTAATATTGTAACTCAAAAGTTAATTTTCATGGATGATAGATCTAGTCCACAACCACATAATCTAGAAAGAATGATGGTGATCAAAGGATTTTCCCTAAATAAAAGGTAATTTATACTTCCAAAACAATGTTATTATGATAAATATTTTATTTAAAATTTGGGGTATGGTGATCTATTAATGAATATAAAAAAATTAAAAAAAATGAATGATTATTTTAGAGTGATACGTAGAAAACAAGAATTATATAAATAAACCATGACACTATGACATTATTGGACATTAAATGTTCTTCAAACATATCCCTTATTTATTATGTTTTTATTATCCTTGAATTATTTATATTTTTATGATGATTTCATATTTAAATTTTTTTCATTATGTTTTATCAGTATGAATGTAATTTTATTGTCATTTCTAAAATTAGGGATGCCTTTCTGAAGTTTTATTATCTATGGAATAATATCTATGTGATGTAAACTACTGAATGGAAATTTTGTAAAGTTAAGAAATTATCTATGTTAATCATCTTCATAATGTAATCTCCTACCTGAATCTACTAAATCATGAATCATATATGTAAAACATTTCTACATAGATGAATTGATTACTTGAGAAAATGGCTATCCTTATCAACGTAAGAAACTAGTTCATAGTTTTGAGGTACTAGTTTATTCTTCTCTCTTTTCCTTGTGTTTTTTTGAGAAAATAAGGAAAATGGGGGAAATCCCAAATTTTGGGACTACATGTCATGTACTTATCAACACGCCGTGTACTTTGGATTGTGGGATGAGTACACTGGGTGTGTAGCCCTGCCAGTGATGAAAGGTGTAAAAACAGACTACACACCGTGTAGTTTGTATTTACACTCCTTGTAGTCAGTCGACAGAAAAATAAGAAGGTGGTGGAGGCAGCCACCAGGTGAGCATCATTACATGCTGTGTACTCATGGATTACAAGCTGTGTAATCACGTCGACTGATGAATAGTGCCACACTGGAAAGAATTTACCATAGGAATAGTTAAAAAATGGAATGTACACACCGTGTACTCAATAGTACACACCGTGTAGTCTGTTTTTTACGCTTAAAATGCGCATTAGCATCCCTTGTGCATAGGTAAGGCTTAAAACCAGAGGAGGAGTTGGGAGAGAGGGCCAAACCTTTGAGAAGCTCCAAATCGTACTCCAGGAATCCGTTTCAACCTCTAAAGATCTCATTGGAATAGTACGGGTAAACCTGTCCTTCTTCTTAAGATGTTCTTACCAATTCTTTCCCGAAGGAAAGTTATTTATGTTTGAACTAAATTTTCCTTTCACCTCAGATCTTCTTCGTTCATGGAAGATTCGAGGAGTGTAGTTCATGTATACTGATCAGGGCCTATCGAGATAGGTATCTTAGTGTTTAAAGTCCAACTACGGTGCATTTGTGTGTACCATTGTGCTACAAAACCATGTTGGGGTGTCTTGTGGCTGAGGCCTTGGCTGTTTTGAATTCCTAGAATTCTATAGATAATTAAATGTGAAAATAATCTCTTTTTTTATCACTTCTGGGTTTCAGGACCACCTCAGGGGTGTGTTCCTCTGTTTTTCCATTTGGTCAGGTTACCCGAGGGTATACCGTAAAATTTAGCATGCTTTAAATTGCCCTGAGAAGAATTTTATATAATTTCTTCCACTATCGTTGTATGCAATTTATCTTTCCTGTTGTGATATACAATGATAAATGAGGGCATAGTTTCCCCACTATTAGACCTGGGCCGTCACTTCTAGTCGGAAGCCTCTGGCATTTGGGGAAATGAGCTTGAGGTCATATGACCAACCGGGTTCGGGGTACCCGTTGAGTGGAACCCGGATCTGGGACGCTACAAAGTTGCATCATAGGGGGTTCTTTTCTTTGACATACTATTTAGAGCCTTAGTCAGAGATAAGAAGGGAATGGTAGTTTGTAATAAGTTGTTCCTGAGAGTAGATAACCCATGTACAATGAATATCCAATTTACCTCATGTCGCAATTTTATTGATTTTGCAATTTACAATCGATTTGATTTCACCATTGGGTGGCACACTTGAGATTGTGTTGTTTATATTTTATCCATGGGTTCTATATAGTTATAACCTGATGAGATGAAGGTATTCCATATCATGCATCGTTTAGGCACATTCTAGAAAAGACTTTCCATGCATAGTTCCATGCCATGTAGGCGTATTAGAAATTTCATTTTGTTGTGATATTTTTTGTGCTATAAATTCTTGTTGTTGTGATTGATGCTTTGATAAATACCTTCTTTGTGATACGGTGTGTTTGTGTGAGGCCATGATAGAATGAATGAAAACATTGGTTACTAGGGATTATGGGCCCTCATTGAGCAGAATTTAGTGGATCATAAACTTTTTTACCACATTTATAACACATATAAGATGCCAAGCTTTGATTCGTGGGGAGTATGGGCCCTCACGGATTGGAATTTGGCACATAGGTATTGTTTTTCAGTATTTTCTAGGATCCGGAGTAGTTTTAGAGGCCTACTGTCTAGAAAACCTAGTATACACATCGTGTAGTTCCATGGACACACGTCGTGTGTTCTTCTATTCTGGAAGAAAAGAAAAACTTTCAAGTACGCGCTGTGTACCCTCAGTACACCCCATGTAGATTCTTCCCATGTTATAGACCGTGTGGGTGGGGACACAGGGAAGGGAAATTCATGGGGAAAGCACACCGTGTACTGGATGTACACGCCATATAGTGTTGACCCAGAGTCTGTCCATGTCACTAACAACACAAACATAATACACCTTAAGAGATACAGGTCGTGTCCACTGTGGAACACGCCGTGGGGCTTAACCTGGGGTCCCAGCTGTGTATCTAACAACTCGGGTCGGTGTTACCTCTTCCTAAACATGCCGTGTACCAAAGGGACATTCCGTGTAGTCTTGAATGGTGACAGACCGTGTGGACCTGGTCGTGTGGCTGGGGAAACTGGGTGGTGTACACGCCGTGTGTGGGTCTAACATGCCATGTAGTATTAAGTTGAGTAGTCGGCCATGTCACAAACGACATGGGTAGTTGGAAATTAAACCATACACACCATGTAGATGTTATACATGTCGTGTAGTCTTGTTCAACGAAAGCCGTGTGTATTAGTTGTGTAGAAGGATTTGGGCGGGGAAAAATATTCAAGTACACGTTGTGTAGTTATAATGCACACCATTTTTAGGGGTGTTACATAGTAAGTTATGTTGGGGTACACTCCCATGTAAATGGATTACAGGAACACGCCATGTGGTTTTATACACGTCGTATAGTCAAGTTTTGTAAAATTTGAAAACATTTCTTCTCTGTCTCCAGGTTTTTGGTCATTGATAATCTAGATCTAAGGTGTTCATTTGACTGAGTAGAGATATTCCGCCAAGATGACCAAACGTTGTTCTCCAGGATAGCGGCATCGATTAAACTCTGTAGATGGTGGGCCATGGGCTACCAGTGGATCCTCCTGCAAAGCCAAATGTGGTGCCAGCCGTTTTTCTGGACTCAGGTGCAGAAGTGCAGTTCCATGAAGGATTTATGCGGTTCTTGCAGACCTTTCGGAGAGCATCGTCGGCTGCCACATCTATGGCTGAGCTGAATCATATCTTCCAGTAGCATAATCCGCCCACGTTTTCATGGGATGGAAAACGACAAGATGTGGAGTCTTGGCAGGGTTCTATGCAGACTATCATTGATCATCTTGAGATGCCTCCAGGGTGTGGGGTCAAGCTTGTGACTTATATGCTGCGTGATTCCTCCAAGAGGTGGTGGGATGTTACCACCCAGTCAGAGCATTAGAGAGACATGGCGTGGGATGATTTTCAAATAGCTTTCTATTACTTCTTCTTCCCAAAGACGTTGAGGAAAGATAAAGCTCAAGATTTCACGAACCTGCAATAGGGCGCTATGTCGATGATGGATTATTCTGCTCGCTTAACCGAGCTTCGTCATTTTTCACCTGCTCTAGTGGGTGATGAGACGTTGAGAGCCATACGCTTTTAGGATGGTCTTTATTATGACATCTGAGCACTAGTGAATGTTTTTGGGTTTCATATTGTACATGATATTGTGAACCAAGCGCTGATTGCAGAGAGAAACCATTGAGAGGCTAGTGGTGCAGGCCAGGGCGGTTCAACACCAGTTTCTAGTACAATTTCTACCGGTAAGAGGAAGTGACAGATGAGGTTCTCTCACGGTGGCAGTACTAGCTAGACGATTTCTTCAGGTGGCCCGGTCATGTGCTACCAGTGTGGTAAAGAGGGGCCCAAGAGATTGTAGTTTCCACGTGACCCAGTGGAGTGTCGAGCTTGTGGAAAGATGTTTCATCTACAGTGCTTGTTCAGGGTGTTTATACTAGTGTCTAGTGCGAGGGGTTATGTGTAGACTCCATGTGCGGGAGCCAGACCAGCATATTATTACTAGTTGGGCTACTAAAACACATCAGGGCATGCAGGAAGAGATGGTGGTCGTGGTCATGGTAGCTAGAAAGAAGGATCTCATAGGCAGAAGGGCAGGACATCTCAGGGTAGCCAGGCTATGTCGCAGGGTTGCGGCACTGGGCAGGAATATGCAGTGCAATAGACCCAACATGAGAAGGATCTCGGCCCTTCTACTGTCAGTGGTACTATTGTAGTTCCTTTTGTTTTATCTTCAGTACTTTTTGATACCGGTGTTACACATAGCTTTATATTTGTACCTGTTGTGGAGAGCCTTGGGCTTTGTGTTTCTTTTTCTTCTGCTATTATGATGTTAGACACTCAGTTGGGAACTAGAACAGATGGTGTGCATCAGTGCATGGAGTTCCCCCTAAAGGTTGGTGGGTGTCACTTTTTAGGGGTCCTCTTTGTCTTGGAGATAACGAGTTATGATGTCTTTCATGGGATGGATTGGTTGGTTCACTTCCGATCCTTTGTCAACTACTATCATATCAAGGTGAGATTCACGTCACCAGAGGGTGGAGAGTTTCTACACAAAGGTGAATAAGATGTTCAGGCATGTCAAGCAGGTCCACAACATCATGGGAGAGGTGGTGTGACATCCCAGATTGAGATTTTATATTTGGATGATCAAGGGACTTGTCAGAATGAATTCCCTCCAGTGGTTGATTGTTTTAGGGATTTCTTTCTGGACAACTTTTCGGGTCTACCTTCGGAGTGTGAGGTGGATTTCTCAATTGAGCTTGTGCCAGGGGCAGCATTGGTATCCATTCCTCCTTATATGATGGGTACACCAGAGTTGTATGAGCTCAAGAGGCAGTTAGAGGAGTTACATACAAAGGTTTTTATCCAACCCAGTACTTCTCTTTGGGGTTCGCATGTTGTTTTTGCGAAGAAGGTAGATGGTACCCTAAGACTCTCTGTGGATTATCAGATGCTGAACCGGTCGATGGTCAAGAACCGATATCCATTTATGAGGATTGATGATATTTTGGATCAACTTCATAGAGGATGAGTGTTCGTAAAGATTGAATTGAGATCAGGATATCATCAGCTATGCGTGAGACCATCAGATATACCACATAAATCTTTTCAGAGAAAATATGGTCTATACGAGTACTTGGTTATGCCTTTTTGACTCACAAATGCACCAGAAGTTTTCATGGCTCTGATGAGTCATGTGTTCCATCCTTATCTAGATTATTTTGAGGTAATATTCATGGACGATATCTTGGTGTACTCTCACACTCGACACAACCTTACCACCCATCTTGAGATCGTACTGTGTACCCTGAGGGAGCATTTTCAATATGATAATCTCTCAAAGTGCCACTTTTGGATGGACCAAATTCACTTCCAGGGTCATATCGTCTCATAGGAAGGAGTTTCCATGGACCCAGAGAAGGTGAGAGTAGTAATTTTCTAGGAGTAGCCTAAGAACATGTTTGAGATATGGAATTTCTTAGGGAGGACTAGTTACTACAGATGCATCATCCAGGACTTCTCCCGCATAGCAACTCCATTGACGGGTTTGACTAAGAAGGGTGTGAAGTTAGTTTGTTTGTAAGCTTGTGAGACAACCTTTCAAGACCTAAAAGGAAGGTTGACATCAGCACCAATCCTGATACTCCCAGAGTAGGGAAAGAGCTATATAGTTTACTGTGATGCATTAGGTATTGGGCTAGGAGCTGTGTTGATGTAGGGTAATCGAGTTGTTGCATATAGGTCTCGGTAGTTGAGGCCAAATGAGAGGAACTACACAATCCATGATCTCGAGTTAGCTGTAGTTATTCATGTGTTACGCTATTGGAGACATTATCCCTTAGAAGAGAATTTTGTGGTTTTCACCAACCCCAAAAGTCTCAAGTATTTCATTAGTCAGCATGACATAAATCTGAGGCAGCTAAGGTGGGTCGAATACCTTCAGTCCTTCGATATTGAGCTTTCTTATACACCTGGTATGGGTAATGCAGTTGCTGATGCACTATGCAGAAAGACTCAGATACAGGAAGTGCAGGAGGCCAGTGGGGAGTGGCAGCTTATGAATTTGTTCTCTGAGATGCATTTGGAGATGCATGACATTCAGGGACAAACATTTCTTTCATATTTAGTTGTGACTTCTACCCTCCTGGATAGAGTGAGGATGAGATAGCTATCTTATTGAGAAGGCCTAGTTCTATGGGAGTAGGTGGAAAATGAGGACTCTCCTCATAGATGGAAGATATGCGATGATGAGGTACTTTGTTTCCATGGACGATTATGGGTTCCAGGGGATATATGTGAGGAGCTGATGCAGGAGTTTCATGCTTTAGCTTGGGCAGTTCATCCTGGAGTTACCAAGATGTATAGTGACTTGAGACGTCAGTTCTGGTGGCCGAGTATGAAGAGAGAAGTAGTTGGTTTTTTATGAGGTGTTCCACCTGTCAGTAGGTGAAGGTGGAGCATCAGTGGCCGGCCTGATTGTTATAGCATTTACTCATTCCAATGTGGAAATGGGATGATGTCGCGATGGACTTCGTAACTGTGTTGGTGAGGTCACCTCAAGGCAATGATGTCATGTGAGTTGTTGTGGACAGACTCATGAATGTAGCTCACTTTTTTCCAATCAAGGCGACCTTTGGTGTTAATGAGATTAGAAAGATGTATATCCGAGAGGGCATATACTTTCATGGGGTACCTTGTTCTATCATTTCAGATAGGGATGACCGCTTTATAACTCATTTAGAGAAGCATATTTAGAGGTCACTGGATACATAGGTGCTTCTGAGCACAGATTACCACCCTTAGACTGATGGCCAGTCAGAGCATACAATACAGGTGCATGAGGACATGCTACGTGCATGCATCCTAGACTTTGGGGGCTCCTGGGAGAAGCATATACCCATACTCAAATTTTCCTATAAATATTTGTTTTCAGGAAACTTTTGAGATGTCTCCATATGAGGATTTATATGGTAGGCCATTCTGATCACCTTTATGTTGGATAGAGGCAGGCGAGGTAGCTTTATTGGGACCATGTATCTTTCAGGAGGTATCTGAGTTGGTCTAGTTGATTCAGAAGCACATGGCTACTGCACAGTCTCGGCAGAAAACATATGTTGATCGCCACTAACGACCCTTAGAGTTAGTGGTTAGGGATTTGGTTTTCTTGCATGTTTCACCGAGGTTGTGACACCGGCGTATCAAGAGACTGCGTAAACATTCGCTGAGGTATGTGGGGCCATTTGCGATTCTGGGGAGAGTCGGACCGGTTGCATATCAGTTGCAGTTACCATAGAGGTATTGGGCCATGCACGATGTCTTCCATGTATCTTAGTTGTGATCCTATCATTCATACCCGTCTCATGTCTTTCATCCATAGGAGGTTGAGCTCTAGATAGATGTTCCCTTTGATGAGTATCTGATTCCTATTGTGGATAGGAGCACGAAAGTTCTCTCAGGCCAGCCAGTTCCTCCCATACGGGTGTTACAGAAGAATGGCCGAGTACATGACGAAACCCGATGTACATGCTTAGTGGCCAGAGTCTTTATGGGCTTTATCTTGGCCACCCTTATAAGGGAAATTCAGTGATGAATTTCCTTAAGGGGGGTAGTTTTTAAGAACTTCATTCATAGTTTTGAGGTACATGTTTCTTCTTTTTTCTTTTCCTTAAGCATTTTTGAGAAAATAAGGAAAATGGGGGAAATCATAAATTTTGGGACTACACACCATGTACTTATCCACACGCTGTGTACTTCGGCCGTGTGGTATGAGTACATGAAGTGTTTAGCCCTGTCAGTAATGAAAGGTGTAAACACTGTCTACACGCCGCTTAGATTATATTTACACGCCATGTAGTCCGTCAGCAGGAAAATAGTAAGGCAGTGGAGGAAGCCGCTAGCTGAGAATTAGTACATGTTGTGTACTCATGGATTACACACGGTGTACTCATGTCAACAGATGAACAGTGCCATGCAGGTGGGAAGCCACTAGAGGAACAGTTAAAAAATGGAAAGTACACGCTGTGTATCAATTGTACACACGGTGTAGTCTGTTTTTTTCTCATAAAATGGGAATAAGCCTCCCCTGTTCACATGGAAGTCTTAGAACTAGAGGAGGAGTAGGGAGAGAAGGATGAATCTTCGAGGAGCTCTAGATCACATGCTGGGAATCCATTTCCGCCTCTGACGATCTTGTTGGAATCGTATAGGTAAGAATCTCCTTATCCTTAATCCATTCTTACCAATTCATTCTTGAGGGATATTTATTTATGTTTGAATTGTATTTTTCTTTTACCTCAGATCTTCATCGTTCGTGGAAAATTTGAGGAATGTAGTTCATGTATACCGATCAGGGGTGATTGAGGTAGGTGGCTTAGTGTTTAAATTCCAACTGTTGTTCGTTTTTTGTGTGCCATTATGCTACGAACCCATGTTGGGGTGTCTTGTGGCTGAGGACTTGGATGTTTTGAATACCTAGAATTTTATAGGTAATTAAATGTGATAATAAAATGTTTTTTGGGATTGTTGCTTGGATTTAGGACCACACTGGGGCTGTGTTCCACTATTTAGCCATGTGGCCAGGTTACTTGATGGTATGCCATAAAATTTAGAATGCTTTTAATTGCAATAAAAGTAGTTTTATATAATTTCTTGCTTATCTGTTGGGATCAGCCCGGTTACTTATGCTTGATGGAAGTGTCCTACTTAGCCTCAGGGCGGTGTTCTATTTAGATTGAGGGATAGTGTTATATTTTGCCTGAGGGAAACTTCTTCTCTGCTAGAGGGCAGTAGATTCTATGCCTGAAGGAGACACTTCGTATGCCTGAGGGCAATACACGATAGCCCGAGGGAATTCTTGAGGGAGTAGTTATACTATATTAGCCTAACGGCAAGATTCTGATTGGAAAGAGGGATTGATTCTTATGAGAAGAGAATATTATTAAATAAAATTGTTAAAATGAAAATGTAAAATAAACTGGTAGATATAGTTACTTTTCAGTACATACTGGTTTACTGCATTTAATTTTTCACACTGTAGTTGCATATATTCACACAGTTGGACATGAGCCTTTGGTGGGTGCCTACTGTGATTCATTTCTCACACCCTATTTGTGTCATATCTTTGGTCCCAAACAGATTACATTTCTACAGGTATGGATAAGGGCAGGGGTCCCTATACAAGTACTTGATTGTTGCTGCAATGTAGGGGAGCATGGGACCGAGTTTAGGCTCGCGTTGTTGCCGGCTGTTCTGTTTTGTTAGGTTGTACCGGCACATTCTATTTTATTGTACTGTACTGCAGTGTAACTTTTTCTGGCTATTTTCATAGAACTAGAGACATGTTTCATCATTATCTATATAACTGTTGGTTATCTTTTACTGCATTTGTTCATTTAAAATGTGTATGTTTTATTGTTTATGTTGTCATTGTATGTTATTTTTCTTTTATGCTGCTCTACACTTTTACAAATGAGGGCATAGTTTCCCCACAATCAGACCTGGGCCCTCGCTGCTAGTCGGCAGCCTCCGGCATTTGGGGAAATGCACTTGAGGTCATGTGACCATCCGGGTTCAGGGCACCCGTTGAGTGGCACCCGGCTCTGGGGCGTTACAATAAAAATGCTACATGAATATCATATGTGAATAAGCTACGTATAGTAATCATCAATATGAGTGTGATACATGGTGAATCTTTCTACATTGTTTTCAATTTCTACCTGATGCGTTAATAAATAAAAAATTTGTCTATGTGAGAAACAAGACTCTGTGAACAGATAATTTATAAGAACAATTAGAACCTAAAATTTTACTGTGAATAATAAAATAACTTAATGAACAACTACATGGATCAATACAACTATATGAAATAAAATTATTATAATTCAACATCCTTTTGATCCAAAATTAAATACATTATTATGTAGCTTATTATTTATTACTGTTAGAGATTTGTATATGAAATTTAGTTCTACACTACAATAATAAACTATTTTAATTGTTTTTTAAGATAATTTGAATATAAAAAGTTTCAGGTATAGATGTAAGAAACTAGTATAAGGATAATTTATTTATCAGATCTATTGGAAATTTATTTTCATGAATTAACATTCATATTTTTATTCCTATAGTGGATTTTATGGACCTCGTTTTGAGCAATAATGATAAAAAAATTCATGAGTATTTTATATTGAAGAATATAATGATATACATTATACACACTAATAGAAATAACCAATTAAACTCTCAAATATCTCTATATCTATTGAAGATTTCATGATACAATTGTATTTTTTAATATGAATAAAATGATTCATGTTAAACTGGTTTGTTAATTTTTTTAGTAATGATTTATTTAGAAGACTAACCCAGATATTACATTCTTTATTATTTTTCCTCATAGAAAAATTGTATCTTCTATCAGGTGCATCTTATAGTAGTGAGATTCATTTATATATCTCAATTCTTATTTAATTATAATAGAAGTGTGGGGGTTCCTGGTTAAATAACCTTGAATGATAATGTACTGTGAATACTTTTTGTATACGATCAAGTTATCCTAGTATTTTATCACGTGTTTAATGCATACAAAAAGTCATCCAATATCATGGAATAGGATAAGAATCCATGATAAAAATATTATATCTAGTGAAAATCACTAACCTATAGGTGTTGAGAATAAGTAGACTGGAATATGGAAATCATGTTCCCCTGACCATTATAAATATATTTTCTTCGATCATTTCATTTTGATTTTATTTATAATTTTAATTTGTATTATAAAAATATATACACAAATCCATCCTTAAGGATAGTGTTTTTCTATGATATGAAAACTAAAAGAGCCCAATTCACCCCCTCTTGAGTCATAGTGAATCATTTCTATATCCAATAATTAGTACTAGATGTAGTGAATTTTTTGTTCTCAACATTAAATGGTTGGAATCTTATGATTAATGACACAATGACTTTTCATCCAAACAATAGAGAAGTTATGCCAGTGGTATGAGACCCATAAATTAAGTGATAAAATTCTGGTTTCTAGAAGGAATTAATGATAATCTCATTGAATAAATGTATCCTGAATGATTACATAAAATCAATGATTCAATAAACTATTCATGAAAGAGTTATAGACAATTTGGATTTTACTAATACTAGAGATTATGAACTAGTCTCAGAACATATGAATTCGATGATTTTTATACTAGGTCATGATGAATTTAACTAATTCTTAAATGTTCAATTTACTATGATATGTTCACTATTATATTAGTAGAATACAAAGGTGCTGATAATGTACGACTGCTCATATATAATATTTTCATGATGAAATTTGACATGCTCATAATGAGTTATGATGAAAACATAACTGAAAAGAATGTATGAATTATTGAAATTTTGTAGATTATCTTTTCAAAGTAAAATAACTGTAGAATCTAATCATGTGTTTAATGTTCATATCAAACTACCATCTTTGGGGTCTGGAATATCCTATTCCATAAGGTATCATATAACTGTCAAAGATATCAAAAAAATACTGATAAACCATTCACATAATATTAACAAAGAACCTTAGAAGATAAATATAGAGAGAATAAAATTACTAAAAATATGAAATTTTCCTTTAAAATTATTTTTTCAAAAGATTATAAGAAGAGTAAGGGAAAGAAAACATTTGAGTCACCTGAGGAAGGTACATAAACCTATACTACATAAGATAGTTTTAATTATAATTTTCAATGATTATTAATTATTTTAGTAATAAGATATTTATATTGAATAAATCCTTACAAATGTATATGGTACGTGATGGAAATTCCAAATAGGTTTGATTATAAGAGTGTATGAAATATGGGTAAATCAAGCATGATTTCCCTTAAATACAAGAGAACATGAATTATAAGGAAAAGTATTTTAAATTTTTTTCAATAATAATAAATCAATGAAAACAAAAACATCTAAATTATGTTAATTATAATATTTAAATGATGTAACATCATTATAATTCGATGATGAAATTTCAATACAAAAGGAAAACACATGCTTCATGGAACATTATATTGAGTTATATATATATAATTCTCAAGGGCATGAATCTGAATCAAATACTAATATTTTTTATTATGAAGAATTATATTAATTTTGTACCTTGATTGACAATAAATCTTTATGTATGAAGATACAAAAAAATCCCAAAATATCTCATACAGTGTTGCTACATATGAAAAGTGGACATGAAGAAATAAATTATAGATCATAATGCCCCTCATAGAAATTATATAAAAATTTTATTGAACAAGGAAATAGTATTTGGATCCATCAATATGACGCTATAGATCATAAATATAAATCATTTTCATTCACATAAGTGAAAATAATTAATTGAATTAGATTCATAGAAATAATAATTTTCAAACAAAAAAATATGGAACCGGGTGAAAATGTGAGGATCTTATGAATTTAAAAATTTATTTAATACTACGTTCTAAGATTAATATTGTCTATAATGATATATGTTTCCACTATGAAAAATAAGGTCACATTGATGAGAGTTATTGAATAAGAATCCCATATTTTTTTAGATTTAATCATTATCTTATATCAAAATTTTATCAAAATTCAATGATGTAACTTCTAAATAGAATAACCTGAATTGGGTTACTAAATCATTAATTGAAAAATACTTGGATCCAATAGAATATTGAAACCAAAACAATTTTTTTAATTTTTACTAAAAAATCCATAATATCATCAATGAAAAATTATATTTTGATAGTCAATTGTCAATAAATATAAGATATATTTTCTAAAATATTCACTCTTTATCAAAAATTGTTGGAGTGTTTTTCGCATTCAGTGAAAATACAGAAGGGGAAATCTAGGGGGCTAGATATGATTGTAATCCAAGAATCTTAATCATCATTAATGTTGATTATATGGATGTATTAAAACATATATTGATATATATTTCACAAAATTATTATAAAGGTTATTTGAAATACATTTCTAACAATTTCATCTCTTTTCTCAAAATTCTTTTTTTTATTTTATAGCACAATAAAATAATGTACATAATATATATTTTAATTAATTATGTAAAAAATGTGAACTATTTAAATTTTACAAAAATTAATTCTCGATTAGGAAAAGAATATTTATACATTTTAATTTCTATTCCTTGAAAAAAGTTTCATAAATAAAAGTTATTTTAGTGTTAACCTGACATAAATTAACCATATAAAAATTATGTGATGCATTCCAAATGGGAAATCCCTACCAATATTCATTGAAATAAATTAATTTTGTTTCTACATCTTGGTATCTATAATGTATAAACATGGTTTTCAAGGACCATATCTGGAAAAAAAATTAAGAGGAAAATCGTTTTTTATGTCTTAGTTGATGATTTCCCTATATTTAATTTGTTTTCATATTTTATTCTTAAGATTAATGAATATTCTATTTTTTATTTTTTGTTATTTTTTTAAAATTAATTATTCAAATATTATTTATTTGGTAAGTGATTATAGTGGTGGATTTTAATACCACGAGTTTTATTATACTTTTTAATACACGGGATAAATATTACTTTTCCATACCCCTAGGACACCTCAACATAATGTTGTCATTGAAAGGAGAAATTTAAAATTGAATGATATTTATAAAAAAATGTTATGTGAATAAATTTTACCAATCTTTTTTGGATGAAAGCTGTAGATATATAATTTTATATCATTTATAGTGTTATAACTATCCATATTATCATTTATACAACCCATAAAATATGGATTAATATAATTCTAAATGTTGGATACACTATTATATGTCTCTAAAATGTTTATATTATAAAAAATAGTGATAATATTGGTAAATTTTATCCTTATGTTTCTGAGATAATCATCCTTGATATTATGATAATTCCATGTCATATAGATATTGTAATAATATTTCAATGACTATTGTATAATCAACCTAAGAAAAATTTGAAGAACATTATCCTTTTGATCTAAAAATAAATCATTTTGACCAATTACCGGATTTTCAATAAAACATGAGACTAGAATATCTATTTGAAAACAAAACGGATAATTATTTAGAAGTGGAATATGTTTATCCAAAGGAGTATAGGATGGATATAGCTAACACTAAATGTGTGATTCCAAGTTATCAAAGAAACTTAAAGAGTCATCCCATAGAAAAAATTATGTTATTCTTTGATGAATGTATTTGGAATATAATATGTGAATGAAACCTTGTGAAATTTTATAAATCACAACCTCCAATAGAACCCAAAACAATTGAATAAGCATTATCTAATGAGTGTTGGATTTTATATATAAAAGAATATTTATACATGTTAAAGGGGAACTATGAATGAGAATTATTTTATAGACCCTCTAACTAACTTTTTATTAGAAAAAATGGTTATATCAGAATAAATAGTTTGTCCGATGCGTGTTTAGTGTGAATAATGCTAGTGTCGTAACTATATTGTACAACTAAAAGGTTGATATAGATTATGAGGATCCCTTTTCACCTGTATCTAAAATTGAATCCATTAGGATTTTTCAATCCTATATATCACACATGAATTTGAAAATATATCATATGGATATTAATTCAAAATTTTAAATGGGTCTGTTGTAGATGGTTTTTGTGTTGAACAACCTCACATTTTGGAATATCCTAGTTATCTTAATCAATTTTCTTAATTTTACCAATGATCCTTATGGTCATAAATAAGAACATAATGCTTGGTATGAGTTATTATGTTTTTATATTTTGATATAACTTATTTTTAGTAGGAGTTTTAGATCCTATTATTTTCATGAAAACATTATATATTGATATTTTTCAAGTTAAAATAATATTTTTTATGAGATTTTTGTTTTAACACATAAATAGTTATACGACGAATTTTTAAATCTCAATAAAAATATGAAATGAAAAATGTTGTTGATTTAATGTTTTTTAGGTTTTTGGATTTTTGTAAAATAATTTGGTATTGGGTCAAATGAAGGAAAATTCCTAATTGTTTTACAAAAATGTTTTGACTCAAAATTATTAAAATAAAAGAAACTCATTTGAGTTCTCATGAAAATAATGATTTTGATGTAATCTAGAAACTATTTTACAACAAGTTATATAGGGTAGTAATTTTGAATCTACGTTATATCCCATATATTATTCTAGATATTATGTTTTAATTATTCTTATAAGATAGATTCCATGAAAATTATAGGGAATCTCATTTAAAATATACTAAGAAATTATATAATAAGAAATAAAAAACAAATGTTTCTATTCGTTTCCCAAAACATATGATTTTAATTTTCTTCAGACTAAGATTCTTGTTATGGTGGTTTTATACTAGATTGAAATATCACCATGAGAACCTCATAATTTTTAGGAAAATATCTAGTATCATTTTCTATAAGTAATGAACACTCAACTTTCTTATCATCCACTAAACTAGAAGAAATTTTATCTTCTATTCTATATCCACATGTTTTGTGGAAGAAAAACAAATTAATGAATTTTGTGTCCCTTTATATTCAATTATCAATCATTTTAGATGACACTAGGATTATCAACATTTGAAATAAACCAATAAATCATCGAAAATAACCCTCCTAAATTTAAGACACCACATGAAGAGAGATTCCAGAAAATATTTATCTCCCTATATTCATATCTATAATGAATTATATAAGAGATATATTTACTAAGTACCTAGAATGTAAATTATTTTTTTTATAATGTGATAATTGGGGATATTTGAAATTTAATCATTTAATCATTTAATTATGATTTAAATTCAATATATATTATTAATATATTTATAATTTATTGAATTATTCAAATTTAATAAATTTATTATGATTTCAAATTTATATCACCTGGGTAAAATTTAATTTAAAAAAATTGAAATTATGTTATTTTATTTAGATTACATTATGTCATAATTGAAAAATAAATCATAAATCACGTTCATGTCACTTTTCTATATATAATGTGTGAAATAATACCAAATTACACATCCCTCTCCCAAATTTCTCAAACTTATCTTCTCAATGAATCCAATATATCAACTTCTTCTCTTAAAATTAATTAATCCTCCAACCAACCCTTTTGGGATTTGGAATTCCTAGAGAGGGGATAATGGTAGTTTGGGTTTTTTAATGACATATAAATATTTTGGTGGACCATTTAATTTTACTTTTCGAAAATATTTTGAAATGTATTGGATGGATTATATAGATTTTTTTGAAAGTGGTCATTCGGTTTAAATTATTTGAGTCCATGTTTGATGAGATGAAATTTGGTTTCTGATTTTAAATTGAAGTGAAAAAAGTAATTTCAAATTATGAGATCGATTTGGAAAAAATATTTGATTTTTAATAATCAGATGAGAATAGAAGATCCATTATTATATATTCAATGGAAATGGAAGATGTCAATTTCTATCCTCGTGAGGGTGAGATTAGTTTTTACAATAATCTAGTTAGTAAATTAATTGTGTGAAAAACAATAGTATTCAATAGTCTCTTTTGAACCGATTCTTTTAATAAGAAGGGATTGAATTCTCATGATGTTGAATGTAAATTTCACAATATTCTCATCCAATATGTGACATCCCTGATAGTTGTAGATATGATGAATTTTTTTTAATACATATATACATTATATTTCATTTTCAACAACATGGTTCTAAATATTTTTTGATATATATAATGGATTATAAATCACTTATGCCAAGGGAAGTGATGTTTAATTTCTATTCCTATGGATGGATTATCACACATTTTTTAATAAATAATAAATTATATCTCAATGAGAGTGTGGAAATAATGTGCTAAAAGTGTAATACCCTCTATAAATAACTAATGAAATTTTTTTATCTTTAGGAAGTCCCCTTAATGTCTCAATGAAATATTGGTGAAGATGTTGGTGATAAGGAGTATATTCTACCTCCAACACGATCAAAGAAGGATCAATATAATATAGCACATCCCAGTGATTATTAAACTATTGAAAGGGTTCTTTGAAGGGAGGGGTAAGAG
Source organism: Viscum album (assembly GCA_963277665.1). Classification (NCBI taxonomy): domain Eukaryota; kingdom Viridiplantae; phylum Streptophyta; class Magnoliopsida; order Santalales; family Viscaceae; genus Viscum; species Viscum album. Next base: position 2,096,547,649 of record OY728159.1, on the reverse strand, counting down.
CTAGTTGATTCCTAACCAAGGAAAAAAATTCCATAAGTATGAGATATAGTGGAAGAATATGAGATATAAGATTTTTAGTGGTGATTTAAACTCAATATTTTGTTGTAGTTTAGTTATTTATTGAGACAATTACTGATGTCAAAGAAAAATAGGATATTTAATTTGATACTATGCGATGTGTGCCTGATAACGAGGTTAGAGAGGAACAAGTGGTTGACCACAATGGGGTTTATCCAGTCCATCCATGAACACTTTTTAATGATAAACATAGAGATAGGGGTGTGATTCTAGAGTGTTCAACCCTTTCTCTCAGTCTAATGCCAATGTCATCATTTTTAATATTCATGAGGATGTACCATATATATGAATGTGTGATAAAAGTTATGATTTCCAAATAAAAATTGATCCAATTAATTCTAATATCATGAATGAATTTGATAATTTCATGGGAGATTATGTTTTTTTAATTAATGATAAAATATCTTTTAAGGAATGGATTAAATAACCTAACGCGAATAGAGTTTCAAGATATTATTTCTAAAAGATATCAGCGGTCATGTAATCCAAATTATTCTAGATCAAAAACCTTATTCTAATGATTCCTATAAAACATATACCCTCATTGTGATTTATATGTATGTTAAGTAAGTGATGAAATTCTTAAACGATAATAAGGAAATATATTCTACCAGATTTATTTTTAAAGAGCATGAATTTATTAATGAAACAGAATTTTAAATGATTATTAATCACCCAATGTTAAAATTAGATATGTATTGTGATATATTTTATTATATTTTTTTCTTTAGGAGTTAATTTATGGAAATAATACACATTCTGATGTGTGCTTACAATAATATTTTAGTTTACGAAGGGTTTTTAACCTTCTACCACACCTATTTAAAATACATCACTAAATCATTATTTCAAGAACTAGTTTTTCTAAATTTATTCCGATATGAATTTTGTATCATGTTAGATTCAATAAATATTTTTTCAAATGTTCACACCTGAGATTTTAATGGAGTTTAATAATGGAATATAAAAAGATATTTTGGACACAAAATAATCTATTAGAATACATGGTGTTTGGAATGATGTGTCATTGAATGAAATGGATATATTTATGAGTATTGTGGTTGTAATATGTATTAAATATTAATAGTATCCCAGAAATCTCAATTTATGAATACTTTTTGTATTTTTCCTATAATTAAAACACATTATTGGTTTAAAAATTTCATAGTCAAGATATATGAGGATGTTGAAGGACATTACATTGAATCTTCAAAATATTTTTCTTTTTCCTTAGGGACTGAATAATATCCAACAATTTTAACTTATTTTATAAGAAGAGATCATGTTTTTTATATACCAATCAGGTCAGATATTTAGGTTCCAACTATTTCTACTATTTTTCATGTGACAATTTATAATAATTATTCACTATCTAAATTTTAATGTAGTTCTCTTAAAGAAATAGATTATATCCTCATAGATTAATTTGAGATAATGCTATAAAAAAATATCATCATTAGAATATAGACTAACTAGTTTTTAATTTTTTGTTGGCATTATTTTTAGGTAGTTTTTTTATAAATTCTTTATACACCATATGTTACTATACCTACATTCAAGATCAATTATTCATAATGGTTTTCTATTAAAAAAAGTGTGATATTTGAATTGTATTATTAAAATGGACTATCATAAGTTTCACATTTAAACATTTATGAATATAAATTCATTATTTACTTCATCAATTTTAACATCATAATGATAATTGAAATTTTTTATGATTCTATATTTTATATATTGGTAAGGAGAAATATTTTCCCCACACTGAAAGAAACCTATAATGGTACCAGGAATATAGTGGATACAATTCTGGTCTCATCCTAAATCTATCATAATGAACATTTCATGAATTTTTCTATAGATATTCTTGAATCTACAATAATGGGAACTTCTTATTCAATTACTATAACGAATAATGGAATTTTCCCAACATGTTCATATAAAATGTAAATATGTTTTTGGAATCATAAAAAGTTTATGGCTACACCAATATATAAACCAATTGTCATCTGTGGTGTTGGAACTAAACAAAACTCAACTATAGTGATTGGGAATGTAGTTCTAATACTAGTAGTTAATCATCCAATATCTTATTCTACCTCTCTTTAATTTTAACATCCCTCAATGAAACAGTCTTCCAATTTTGAGAAAATACACAAGGTATGTTCTGCAGACTAATTCTATTCATAATTATTTTTCATTATTAGACCCTTCAATTTTTTAAATCATTATTCATGAAATTACTCTATATGCCATTAATGATTTTCAAATTTATTGTTATTATTCAATGTATTTCTTATTGATTTTTTATTTATGGGTTATATATTTTTTTCTCAAAATGTTATTTTTTTCATATAATATATTTAATAGTCATTTTTTATTTAACTTATTTCATATTTTTTAAGTTTTATATTTTTTTATTTAATTTTATTCATTTTTGATAATGATTTCATCTTTATTAATTTATTGAAATTCATTCTATCCAAAATTAATATTTTCTTTATTTCTCAGTCCATATTCTAAATAAAAATATTTTTCAACTATTTACACTTCCCTTTTAAGGATAAAAAAGTGAGAGTTGTGACCTTATGGAGTTATGTCTTCAAAACTAAAAGGGTGAAACTACTCTAAAGTGGTAGAACTCTAATTTAGGAGATGAAGAAATGATAAAAAATCCTTTAAAATAAATATATTTGTTACAAAGTGTAACTTAATATAATTAGGGCCACTAATCTGGGGCCTCGAGCTACTATAACACATGACCTCATGTGCACCTCCCCATATACTAGAGGATAACGACTCATAGCAAGTGTCGAAGGTGGAACTGTGGGGATACTATACATTAAAATTCGAGTTCACAATGAGATGTAAATAACCAATAATAAGAAAAAACATATTATATGGAAAAAATAAATTAACTAAAACAAAATTATCATGTAATAAATTGTAATATTTCAAAGGCCTGAACATAATTGACATACTTGAAACAATGATCACCCATTAGGCTGAGCGCATTTAAAATTTTAAAAAGAAAGAAATAAATACTTTTTTCTATACTAACAACTCTATCATATATAACATATCCTATATGAAGTACCCAGTCAATAAATCATACTCATACGTCAAAAAATAAACACATGACTCAGAACAAATAGATGCCTACAATAATAATGTGATGGTGTACTATTTACTAATTTGTAGTGTCACCTACGCAAAGGTATTATTACAACAATATTTAACACAATTAATGGTTTTTAATTTTAATATTGATCGGTGAAATAGGTTATTCATGTGTAAATTAAAATAAGTAACCAATTCATGAAAGAAAAATACATCTCAAAAGGAACACTCATTATCTATTAACCATGTGGTTCACTATCTATATGGTGAATCCAAGACCAACCATCTTGTATCGACCCAAAATAGTCATATAAAATTATATCATAATGTGAAATGTTCTGTAAAATATTAACATGAATTTTCCATTGTCATTAACTTTGGGTGGAAAGATAAATCATTATCAAAAGTGCCATAAACATTAGTGTAGCACCTAATCAATAATAATAATAAATTCATACCTAGAACATTATTCCATGAATAAAACTAGGGATACAAAACACCATATCAAAAAAATAATAATTAATGATGTGTGTCTTCATGTACAACATCCCAATCTTCTAGTGTATACCTCCATGACTAAAAACACAAGAATTATTTGGTGTGCCATGACTAACATCCAAAACCGCTGGTGTGGAACTCTAGGACCAATACATAGAAAATTATTTATAACGCCATGACAAGAATACCATCCATTAAGTGAACCATAATTAATAAAATCCTAATCCATGGTTGAGGGATCCCATGACCAACAACTAGAAAATGTTGTGGGCCACCATGAATGACATATCTCTATATATAAGTGTTGGGTCCTAAAAAACAACATTAACCATTTCACCATTAGTAATTTTTAAAGTTTAATCATTTTAAAAATCAAAAGAATTCAAAATTCACTTTAAACCTATTTTAAAAAATTACCATTTACCATGATTGTTACGGACCCATCACATTAAAATAAGCTCAAATTCACCATTTTCTAAAAAATAATTAGAAGATAAATCAGGGAACTTCACTATAGGTTCATCCAAAAACAATTATCAAATCAATATTTGAAATACATTTATAATATCATTTTATAATATATTTTTAGGTAAAAAAATATTTATAAAAAATAATCAGACCAAAATAATGATTTCACTCTTTGAAAGAATAAAATTTCGTTATAACCCAATGTAGATTTTTAAAACCATTTTAAATACTTGGATACATTTTTATTAAATATTAACACATAATATAATTCTAATCATCCTTTAAAAAAAATTCAAAATTGATCCCCAAGTGTTAAAATGTAACCCTTAACCATTAAATCTAGTAGACCACTAATCTAAACTAGTTTAAACCTATAAACCATTCTATTCACCAATTTACAACCTCACATTAGTGTTTCATAGAAGGATACAAAAAATGGGTTATCATAGGTGTCATCTTATAAATTCCCACTAATCCAAATGGATAATTTGAAGGTCTAAGGATTAATTTTTAATCATAAAACCAATAGAAATATTCAATTCTTGAAAAAACTCAACACATGTAATATATGGAGAAAACCACATAAACGTGGAAAAAATTAAAAAATACTAGGGGTAAAGCTATTAGACCACCTGCTTCATTAAATAATCATTGCATATCATTTCTAAATCATGGAGGACATGAAATTTCCAATCCAACTATCTTCCAAGATCTCTATCATCCAAATGAGGTCACCTTTCCAACCCATTCACAACCCTTAAACAAAGAAAAAACAAACACTTAACTGTATTATTTTATAATTAAAATATCCATTTAAATAGTAATGGAATAATGAACACCAATCATATTCAGATCCCACCTCTTATAAAAACTCTAATCCAACACCATGTGTGGTCCACAATGGAATAATGACACAATTTTCAAGAAAATATCTTAGGGGAGATACCATTACAATAATTAATCTATTTAATTTAACTAGGAAAACCATAAAAAATTCATCAAGAAAATATACCTTAATTAAACACAAATAAAATGATGTGTGAATGTATTCATAGGTTCTCTTATACCACATATAACTAAAATCACTATGAATGACATAATATTACACTATGTTACTTAGGAATCACCAAAAAAACATAGATTATAGAACACAAAAATTAGGGAAGATAAATAAAAAATGAAGTCAAGTCATAACACACTGAATACTCAATGAAATATCATGGGAAAAAATAGTGGGGTTACAGAATGATGAAGGGGGTCATGAAACACTGGATTTGTGCACTCCAAATGTGGGAGGAAGAAATGAAGGAAACCTAAAACCCTGAGGTGAATATTTTAAATATCCATTTTTAAAGGAATCTCATGGAATATGCACTATTTGGACATACATGATTCCATACCATGTTAAATAATGTAGTTTGAACATTTCAAGACAATAAACCGTTATAGTGTGGACATATCGGTGAAAAAATGGTTTAGAAACCCTAAAAACAACACCAAACCCTTTCTTCAATAAGGTTAATGGTATATATAAACCCTACATAATATCTAAGCATGTCTCAGGACATCCCCATTCATAAAATGATTTCCATTGAAAACCACATGACCTTTCTTTTACCATGTGGTCACCATGTACAAAAACTATGTTCAGTTCAATATGAACTAATGTCATCCTGTGTTTCAGGGTGTTGCATGGTTTATTCTATACCGTATACACCAAACCATGCACCATATCTAGAGAACTCAAAACCCCAACTCATAACCCAATTGTTTTGATGTTGATCCTAACACCTAGTGTAACGACATAGAATAACAAATCATCTCAAAACATTGATTTGACGCATTATAACTCATATAATTTCATTGATATCATTGATCCAAAAATTTTCCAATCATGTATTGAAAATTAAGAATAGTTTCGAAATATCCATCCCATCTTGAAATGATATATCATCATCCCCAGCATAATAATTCACTTTACAAAGGTATCATGGTGTTCATACATCTTCATCACCTGACCTACAGAGGTGACTTGTTTTTGATTAATTCCATATTTTTTTCAAGTTCAGGAATCAAAACCAAAGAACAACCTCTAATTGTAAATACATTTCAATCCCATTCAAATTTCCGTGAACTTCCTTCCCCAATGCGCCCCATTACAATCGAACTTGTTAAAAAATAATAACAAATGGATTCTCATCTAAAGTGCCTCAGTATATTCTACCATAATATATGATCTAGAAACCAAATGACCTTGGGATCCATCTAATGTATAGGCCTCCAAAATCCCATTAACCGTAAACCATTACCATCACTCATGTAACCCTATAAAAAAATGTACCCAAATCTAAAAAATTGAATCTCATGATAAATAGGCATAGAAACATTATCAAATGTCTACACCTCTCTAAATTTAATGTTTCACCCAGCATAAGGACCCATGGATGTTTCCAATTTCAATGGTAACTCATCAAGCCAAAAACCACTTTATGGTATTTATAAAACCACAGAACCATTTAAAAAATTCCCAAAAAAGAATTTATGATCTAACCTCTTTCATGAAGACTTTCCCAAAGCTAAAAAGTCTAGGAATATATCTATTATAGCTCACAAAACCAACATTACTACCAAATAAATATATATAAAAGATAAATCCATCATAAGAAAACCATATATCTTCGTCAAACTCATACCAAATGAATCATCTACCATATAGGAGATTATCAATGTGAAACCGCACACCAAAAACCATTTTCTCCCAAAAACCTACCATGATCTTGGTTCAGATTATTACATTGAGGAATATCTATCATGATTATCTTTTACAAAAAAATGGAACATGAATGATCCTTCCACTCTAGAAACCAACCACCAGGCTGAATCACTGGCACATAAGAACTCCTTTTCAAAAATAACTGGAAACCAATGAACATAAAACCCAAACTAGGATATACCCTTTTTCCACCACTTTCAAAAGTCCTAAACCAACCACCAATTCCTCACAAGCCCATAGGCACTAACAAATCATCTGAACTCTCTCATAGGATACCCTTAAAATACAGACGAAAATAAGTCCCTAATTTGTAGTCATGTTATAACTTTCATTGGGATGTCCCACCAATCATCAGTGGTATAGTATCAAAAAAAGTAATTATTTCCATCCACCAAGGTCATTGCAACTTAATATAATTCCACAACTCTTAGGTTTTAAGCCATCCACTTTCCCAAAATCACAGGGAAACACCATGTCAAAACACCTATAATTATGGTCTTATATATAAATGGTGTCACAATCCCAAAAAATTGCCCATCTCTTGGGAAAACGTCTGTGTAGAGTATTTTAAAATCATACAACTCCCTAGTGGTATAATACACACAACCAATACAGAACAAAAAATACTCAAAAGAATCCAATTGCTATATTATTACATTGTTCTCACTAACCCAACTCAATATATCTACTATGAATGAGGACCACACTATCTTCCCCATCAACATGAATTTTATGGTTGATCAAAAATCATTAAATAATAATGAAATACACATAATGGAATATTTACATTCCCATATAATGTGTACCCTAAATTATTAACATGATGCATGAGATGCCTTTAATATCATTAGTCCTATAGTCAAAAAAAAAATCCCAATCCTTTTTAAAGTGTAAAGAGAGACATATATCTATAATTAATTACCAAATCCAAAAAACATATGTGTCACCTAGAGAAAAAAATCATAAATACACATCAAATAAAGAACACCAATAGCAGCCCAGGTATCCAATAATTCATACATGAAAATTTTTTCACACCATATCAATCAATTACCATTAATGGCTCTGAAACATTCTTATATCTCTGGTATACCAAATAACATATTATAAATTAATTTGAAATTAAGTAGATATGATACCACATTATAACACCCTGAACCAAATTCCACTAGCCTAGATCCCAAATTTTTTTCCAAATGATATTAAGAACACCTCCTCATATTCTAAAGCCTGCAGACATATATCAGGGGAATAAGGATAAATTTTTAGGATATTATACCATTATATCATAGTGAACAAATATATATAAAAAACCAAACATAATAATCATCAGAGTACATGGAATGAATAAATAAACTAAAACAGAATCATGCTATAATAAAATGAAAAACATTAATGGTATAAATATCCATTCCATGAATAAAACCATGATCACACATTTGGTTGATCACATATAACGATTTTAAAAAATTTAAAATAAATATATCAACATCTTTTAAAAACTATGAGGCATCTCACCTTCAAAGTCTGCTATAACATTTCATGAAATCCATCCTGATTATAAACATTTCAGAACAGACCTCATCCCAGAATCTATCCTGTAATAAATATATGAGATATGCTAAGGTATCATTATATATTGATGGCCTAATAAGTATGTGAATAAAACTCAATAGGTTACTAGATAAAAACTCATATAGCGAAAATACCAGTCATAGAAATAATGTATGAAAGTAAAAAAAGAGACATAAATAACCATTATAATAATGGTAAATAAATCTAATTAAAAATAAACTTTATCTATTAAACTATTAGATCTCTAGTTATATGGTGAATCTAGGAACAACCAACATACATTGACCCAAACCATACATATAATAACATATCATAATGTGATAAGATCATTAAATAACCAACCGATCATTTCATTTCGCATTATATGAATGATAGAACATACATCAGTATCAACCATTATATGAAGCATAGTCATGAACAAAAACCATATTTTTTAAAAATACTTCTCATCACATCAGTAGAGGAATAAAACAATGGATACATATTACCATGTACAATAGTCCCAATCAATGATTTAGACTACTGTAATGAACATCGTACACTATGGTTTTGGAATTCCATGAAAACCCAAATAATTTTGTGGAATTCTATTACTATCATATTTAATAACCTGTTTTGTTCAGCATGAAAATAAACCTAGACTATAGTTTTGTACCACCATGACCAATAACCTAAAAATTATATGGAACACAATGAACAAAAAATATGCAATGATGTGAAATTACATAACAAAAATCAAGATCAATGGGTGTATACCACCATGAAAATCAACCCAATATTTTTGTTGACTGTGATTACCTATATCTATTTTCATATGTGCGGGATTTTAAAACCATAACCTATAACCATTTAAATAATTGTAAATTTTCAAGGATCAACATTTTGACATTATAAAACACTAAAAGACCTCCAAACCCCCATTTTTAAACCATTATCATGTAGAAATATCCCTTCGGACCATTTCCATTAAAATATGACCAAATTCCTCCATTTCAACAAAACCATTAAAATATCCATCAATGAATTTCACCAAATAAGGATTTGTACACCCATTTTAAATAAAAATTTGAAATTAATTTATAAACACATTTTTATAAACCATGTTGAGGCCTCACATAATTATAAAATATGTAATATATCAATGAAATGCATTCCCACATTGATACAAAAAACCAGGTCAAAACCCAATGCACATATTTATAACAATTTCAAAATCCTCATATACATTTTTATTAAATCATAACTATAAAAGAAAACCTATAATCCTTACATATATTATAAGAAATTTATCCAAATGTCATAATATTTAGCATATAACCATTAAATAAATCAAATAAATGAGTTAAAACAGGTTTAGATAGTCTCTCATTCTCATTAACACTATTAAAACCCAAATTATAGTTTCCATGAAATGGTTCACCCCAAGGGTGACTATATTTTAGATCATTAAATATCCATGTATCCAATTGGATCCCTATAAGTACTATAGTATCAATCATAAGACGAAAATATATTTACATAATCCAAGGTAGATAACATACATCACATAGAATTTTAGGTAGATACTACATACATATGAAATCCAATAAAAAAATTAGTTAGAGTTCTTGGGTCACATTCATCTCTAAAAAATACTTCCATAACATTTTTAGAGGATTAATATCATTCTAAGGTCCATCATGGTATTTTTATAAATCAGAAAATTTTATACTAGATCATCTCAGCTACTAAAGATCTTTCCTCACACTAGGAAAAAAAATAAATACTGGAATTTAACAATTAACATTAAAATTAAAATTAAAATTCCATAATGGTCCCAAAACTCAATGGTCCATAACCAATTATTGAAACATCATTCCACCACCTCAGGTAGTCCACAATAGACTCTCAACATGATTTATTTGATGTTATATTAGTGGTTATACCATTATAATATTTAATTAATTAATTTTACTATGAAAACCTAAAAAAATTCACCATAAAAACATACCTTAATGAAAATTTATTAAATGTTGTTGGATATTCATATTGGGTTTCCACAACATAATATTCCAAAAATCACAATGTGAAAAGCATGATTCCAAAAAAAAATTAAATAATCTTTTAGTAGAGAATTCCAATAATAGAAATGTGCATGTAGAATAGGAAAATAAGATAATATAAGAATTTAATTCTCATAAAATTCAAAAATATTTCCCTTGAACACCCCAAATCAGGGGTTTGGAGATTTAGCAAAGGGATTGGGAACACAATGGTTCACGCTCACAAAATGGGGGTGGAATAGGGGAATAAGACCTAATGAATTGGGGTGGTATTTTAGTAAAATTTTACATTTAATGATTTTTAGGTAGTCTCATGGTTGTGATGCTCGGGTTTCCAATCCTTGAATCACACGTGAGGTCGGGACTATCCAAGCCAACACTTACACATTGTTCATTTATATGGTTGGCCAATCAGTGTTCGAATTATGAACACCACACTAAAACATTAGTGTAACTTGTCTTGTGGAATTTATAAAACTATCTACAGGCTACGAACCATTTCTCTGACCCTAATCATCCTTTTATTGTTTTACTATGGTGACTTCTTAGTTTTACCTTAATATTTTTTTAATCGGGAAACACAATTCTGATTTGTTCCAAATGAACTAAAATAGCTAGGGGAATCATGTGGTCGCAGAGTTTATCCTAAACTACGAAAACCAAATTTTTCACCCCAATTCTGATAACACAAGATCTCCAAAATCATAACCCAATCCTTTTATTCTCAGTTGATCACCTTGTTTTCCACATGAACATAATTCAATAACATGAAACACTAGTTTTTAGCATTCAAGTTATTATAATTTCATTCTTTTCCTTGTTCCAAAATTTGTACCATCCAGTAAAAAAATTACAATACATCAAAAAAATCAAACAATTTAAACATGGTATCAAAAACATTGATTTTTTTATTTTACATTTAATAATTCAAAATTTCAGGTTTAATATTTAATTTGTATTGGTATCATAAAAAAGGTTGATATTATTGGACTACTATTGTTATTTTAATTTACCCCTTGTCCTTTACGATTTGTTGATGTTAAAAACCCTTCATAAGAAATTGATGATATCATCTTTAACTGGTTTCAATATGATTTGTCATTATTGATTTCATTCTCATGTTAAGTATGGAATTCAAACATTTTAATAGAATTATCCTATTTATTATAAATTCAGAATATGATCAAATTAGCTACATAGATATTTAGAAATGTTAAAAAATATGTTATGGTAATAAAATACATTATATAATTGACTACATAAATCAGATACATTATGATATCAACTATGTAATAATAACCAACATAAATTAATCACCTATGTGATAAAATGTAAAAGTAGATCAAACAAATGTTTTAATCGCCTATATATATCAGATACATGTAGTAATTGGGGAAATGTTTATCAAAGAAAAATGAAGAATTATATTATGTAAATAATGCCTTGATATTGGCTATGTGATGAAAATCTACATGGGTCAATTAATTAATGAGATTTTCTAATTAGTCGAATTCAACTACATTGTGATCCAAAATGATGTATGTGGTACAAAAATCTACTATTTATTATTGTATTATTTCATTACGTTTGTTTTTAATATTCTTATATTTAAATAAATATATGACTTCAATTTTTTTTAAATTAAAAAAAATCATGTAACAAGTGAATAATATAATACAAGGATAATTTATTTCTTATTATTGATGAAAGTGTATTTTATAGAAAAATAAATTTAGAACATAATTCATAGCTCAAATTTTATGGATCTCATGATTAAAAATTGTGATAGTTGTTTCTGGATTATTATTATTGTTAAATGAATTGAAATATAGAGAATATATATATACAAATACCAGTAATAAAATTAACTATCAAATACCTCTAATGGTCTTTTCTTCGTTCAACTATATTTCATGCTAATGTTTAAAAAAATTTATTCTACAATCATATAATTCAGACACTAAAATTTCTATATTCCGAATTCCCTCCATAATAAAAATGTGCATTTTAATTTTATCTCATATATAATTCAACTCTTCTAATATTGGTATCTTGGAAAATGGATCTTTATTTTTAATCACTCATTTATTCTTTACTTATATTTTATGTGTGTTGGTTCCATGTAAATTATACTTAATGGATGGTGTATTGTGATTAATTATTGTAACCTAGTAAACGATAATACAATTTTAAACTATTTTAACTTCATGTAATCAATCATTCATTACCTATGAAATGTAATGAACATGTTTGGTAAAAGGACTGGACATAGTGACAATCACTAACATCAAGGAGTTGATCATAGGTGGAGTTGATGATATTATTTCTATTCATAAAACAACAATAAATTTATTATATTCAATATTATATTTATAAGATTATTTACTTTTCATTTCAATGAGATGAAATAATTAGAACATATCATAACTTAATGTGGGTTGTTGTTAATGTTAATAAAATATCAATTAAAAAATTCACCCCTCTCACGATTCTTAATGTAACTAATATTTGAATACTAAATAACATATTGTGAGTGGGTATGGAATTAAAGAGTAGATATTTTATCAAATTTTCTATATTTTGGAATATGGAGGTTAAATATTATGAAATTCATAGATTCATCATTATATGTTTTGACTATGTAAATAATAAAATCACTAATTTCAATTTTACTATTTATAATTTTCATATTTAAAAAAATATTTTTACATTAATGTGGAAATTTTTGTGACCATGATGTTTAGAAGTGTTTTGAGGAATGTATTTGTTATTAATTAGATGATTATTAAGAAATTTATGAAGGATGTCAGTTTGTTGAAAATGTTCTTAATTTTTTTCCTATAATTTACCTTACATTTTTTAGTATTCAAAAAAAGTTGATAAGTTTGATATTAACATCAATTTTTTTCCAAATAAATTCTATTAGAAGAAGGATATTAGATTGAGGATTTCATTCTCTGTTTTGTGCTCTGTGAGTATTATATCCATATAAATTTTTCAGTCATCCAATGTTCTAAATGTGTAAAATATTTTGATGTTTTGATGATCGTAATATTGATGATGTCTTGACTACAAAAGGTTTTCATTATTCATGATCATGTCAATAGAAGGATAAATTTATTCTTTATTCTATGTTTTTTCAATAATGATCTATTAAGTTCTTTGTATATATTATGTAGTCTTGAGTCACCCAGATGATAGTAAATAGAAGATTTATGTAAGAATTACCACATCGCTGTGTAAGGTTTATCCTACATGCATGTCCATAATAAAAAAATTACTTGATATGTAACATCACATGTAATGATAGAATTAATATTTTTAATTTTTATTAATATTTATGAAATAAATTATAATTTTATATTAAAAGGGACTCTATTTCAAGTAATGTAAATGACACGAAAGAATTATATTTTCCTAGATCAAGAATTTTATGCATGAGAATGTTATACCGAAAAAATATTTTTCATTATTATTATTTAATATCGAAGTTATCATCTAGGATTTATGATGATGAGAATGAATTATACTAACTATATTATGATTAACCTTGTTCATAAAATGATTCTACACTCATCATATTAATATTAAAGGCATAAAATAACAATAAATTCAAATTTAATCATAAAAAAACATATTTTTATAAGGAGTTATTGTCATTTTTAATAGACAACCTCTTATAAATATAATTTTTTTTAAAAATTATTATACAACAAAATTCACTTCATTATTTTATTTTAAATATCAATATTTATTTTTTCAGTTTTAAATATATTTCGGAGAAATTTAATATTTTGATGAATACTAAATAACATAGAATTTTATTTCCTAAGAGAATATTAGTATAATTTATTTATATAGATAAATTATCAATGTAATGGGTTTTAATTTTCAATTAGATCAATATTAAATTAGTTAAATAAATTCATGTCATTATAATCAATATAACATTGAAACTGAATTTAAAAACATAAAAACATTTGGACATATTAACATTAAAAAATGTTGTCTCATCACTTATGTATAATTAAATTGAAATTAATTCCCACCAGTTATGTTGTTTTTTTCACAAACAGTCCCCTGATTCCCATTCCATGACATCCCCCATGCCCAACTTCTTGAAGGCCAAGGGTTGGTGACTAGCACAGAAGGCATCAACCTACACATGGGAGTAATTTTCTTGAGTACCTGTACGCACACACAGACAACCATGTCCCAAAGATGGGAAGGTAAACTTGCATACCACTAAACAACAATAGTGTAATAGTACAAATTGTAGGTCCAATGGGCTAGAATAAAAACCCAAAAATAGACAAACTAAAAAAAATAAAGTAAAGGAAACTCTGAAATCCATCAGCAAAAAAACCCAACTTGATGGGTAAGTGTAGAGTAGCTGCTGGATGCCACAGAATTACGCCCTACTTTCTTGGTCTCATTGGGAACCACTGAGTCCTAGGCCCCCAAGTCATCCATCAAGATGTTATCTACACCAGACACAAAACATGTTGGAGAAGCTCATAGAATTTTCGTAACAAAATACTTAAGATGGACCCAAAACCAAAAAGGATCACCCATGAGGAAATCCACAATGCAAACCACGAAGTGTTATAATGATGAAAGACATCTCACACAGGTATAATATAATGTATAGAAAAAAACATATATGACCTATCACTAAACACATTTTACTATTGAGGTACTCATCTAAGATTAGTACCATGGGTCTAAAGGTTAACCCAGTGCCCCTTTTAGATTATCCACATAGATTTTCTAGGAGTTGAACCACACAGGGACGCTAGGCGATGATCCACACATGGTTGCTAGGATATGATCCACACAGGGTCACTAGGAGATGATCAATATATTTTCGATAGATGATGGTCAACATAGGGTACCTTGGAGAAGATCCACATATGGTCTCTAGGATCTAATCCAAGCTGAGTCTCTTAGAGCTTCTCCATACTAGATCGCTAGTCTATAGGTCTTAGCCAGTGACAGTAATCCCGCTTATAGCGCGCTGGATTCCATTAGAATCCAATCCTCAAGAAAATTGTTGTATCCCAACTTCTATGATAGTTTCCATAGATCATTCCACAATAAACTCATCCTTCAGAGGGATTCATATCCACAATTAGCTCATCAATCTGACTCCTATTTGAATTTTATAGCCATTTTTTCAAAAATGGATCGGGCGGGTTCGGTCCCACACTGTCAAAACGAACTGACCTGACCGACCTGGGGCACACTGACTCCACATGGCTCAATTGACCCAACCTAGATCAGGACCATCTTGGGTTCATCCCATTGGACTGTGGGCCCATCGGGCAGTGGGTCCTTCCTACTGGGCAGGCCCGTGCCTACTTGGTTCACCATAGGGTGGACCTATTTCCCCCTCTAACCTAGATGAATAGTGTGTCTAGGGCATCCCGTCACACGGTTGGTCAAAACCAACCACCCAGGTTATCCCCATGTTGTCAGGGTACCACATTCTATGAGGAGCAGTGGCCTGCAGCTCTAGACCAAGCCCCAAACATAGTCGAGGGTCCATGTTCCTACCACCAGCCATCGACCCGAGCACCGGTGGCATGCCACCACCTTCCTGTGGTAGACACTGTCAATGGATGATTCTTTATGAAGCTTTTTTCTATGAAACCTTTTGGTTTCCATCATCCCTTTAGTGGCCCTAAATCCTCTTTTTCATCATTTCAAATGATGTATCTAGTACGAACAAAAAAAATCATAAGTTAGAGGGGATCAGGACTTGTTCATGTTGACTTGAACCATCCGCATTAGAGGGTTAAAAATATAGAATAAAGGATTGAAGTTCAGTAAAATGTTATCCATAATGGGATATTGAGAAAAGAGTACCGTCCCCAAAGAACTATCAATCTGCGGATTAACCTGTTCATTGGTTTTTCAACGTTTGTTGTTTTAGAAAGAAGAACATGGAAACTCAAGCACAAAGAATGCCCGTATCTGGGTCAAATCAATTATTGGTGATGAATGATGTCACATCGTTCATCATTTTTTGATCCTCTATTTATGATCATTGGTCGATCATCGTAAGCAAAAATCTGTTTGAAGAAAGGGAGGGTTGGCATTCATGGTAGTCACCCACCAGATACTCTATGTATAACAAGGATTTGGCAAAAAAATTTGGCATTGTATGCTTGGCCATTATAGAAAGATGTGAGAATCCGCATTTTATATATTCTTTTTATGATTTAATTGTGATATTTTATTTAATTAGACAATATATTGAGTTTCACATGGTTGGAAAACCTATGAGCTCCAACGATTTGGAAATTCTAAAAAACAAAATAAAAAAAGCTTATTTTAGTTTTAACTTTTTCTTTTAAAAGATCGCAAAAATAACATTTCCCCTTGACCCACGTAGGTCAAGGATATGTCTATTCCATGAAAATCCTACCATTCTAAGTTCAGTGGTTCCCTCAAATTTTTGATCTGAGCACCAGTTTAAAAGATAAAAGAACACACTCTCACGTTTACTTAAATGAACATAAAAAAAGATTAAAATAATATTTTGGCCGCATTAGGCCTCGGAATAAGTTTCAATATGAGATTTTGGTCTCTAAATAATTCTATATAATTAATAAAATACATGTAATTTATCATGAATTGCATTCTCCCCACTTTAGGGATTTACATCCCCAAAATCATAAATAAAGTCTAAACAAACAAATGGGTGTACTGGGCATGAATCTAAACCTCCCACTCCCATGCACCCCCTATAGATTCTTGTGCTACGAACAAATGAGCACTAGTGTAATTGACCACCAAAGAAGGACCCACTCATGTTGATCCTATATATATACCTGGAACTAAGCAAACATCACCGCATCGACAATGCCCATCTCACCCTAGTTGATGATGTATGATGGATCATGCACATACATCTTCAACTGTGAATCATGGAAAACATTGTGAACTTGGTGAATATGTGGGAGAAGAGCTAGGCAGTAGGCCTCGTCACCATGTATACTCAGATTATGAGAAGGTTTGTGCAATCTCAGAGATTACTTGCCACCCTGACTAAATCACTACATTCCCTGTCAGGGTGAGACCTGAAGAAACACATGGTGTCCCTCCTTGAACTCCAAGGGTCTCCATCTCCTGTCAGCATAATATTTGTTCTTCATCTATATAGTTTTCATCTGATCCTGGATGATCTTCCTTTCCATAGTGGTAGCCTATACCAACTCTTGTACCATGACTACGGACACCCCTAGGTATGTCTAGCATAAAGGTGATCTGCATGGCTGCCCGTTCAAGGCCTCAAAGGGTGTCATTCCAATGTTTTAGTGATAAATATTATTGTATGAAAACTCTCCAGTGGAAGTTGGTCCTCTAATATTTTTACAAAATCAATGGTTCAAGCACCAAGCATGTCCCCTAAGGTCTATATGTTATTCTCCATATGACCATATGTTTGTGGGTAAAAGGTTGTGCTCAAGAGTAGTTGAGTCCCAAATACCTATTGTAATCCCTTCTATAGCCGAGATGTGAAGTGATTGTCACAGTCTCATATGATCATAGAAGGAACCCCATGAAGCCTCACTATCTATTTGGCAAAGAGGCATCTCAATCCCTCTACCGATCCCTTCTCCCGGATGGGTAGGAAGTGTGTCAACATGTTGAGTTGGTCAACAATGACCTAGATTAAATCATGGCCCCCGAACTCATGTGGTAAGACCGTCATGAGTTACATCAATATATCATCCCAATTCCACTCTGGAACCTCAAGTGTTTGTGCCAAGCCTATTGGAACATGAGGCTTATCCTTCACTTATTGTCAAGTAAGGCATAGTTAAATGATATTCAATTCTTATTTATTAATCCCTAGAAACCTGTATAGGCATCAGAGGTCCTGATACATCTTTTCCACACCTGGATATACCACTGAAGGATATGTATCGAACACGCTCAAAACCTCCTCCCATATGTCACTAGTACTATAGTGTGTGGTGTGAAAAGGATGACCTGCTCCCGCCTATCAAAAATCCATCACCAGACCATCTCAAGAATAACTGAGCATGTTGGTCCTCGCAGTCAGTATCTACAATCTATTTCCCCTAAATCTCTATAATAATGGGGGAGTTATAGTCATCAACTAAATTTAAGTTTCTCTATTATCATGAATGAAGGATATCTACATCGCAGCTTATTGCTCTATCGCATCACTCAGCAGCTTCAAACCATACCTCTTACTGCAAACAACTACCACCACATTACTCGTACCATGTGTATAGAATATCTCAAAGTAATAGTCTTGGAGGAACCCATCAATCGCCGATGTGTCAAGTTCAGTTCCATCTAGGAGAATTTATATGCCATATTTTTGTGGTCGGGGTAAACTGCAAATTGTTCACCCATCATGTTGTGCTGCCACATATTTAGAAAAATGACCACCGCTGCTAACTCCCGATCATCGGTCACGTAGTTATACTCACACTGCATCAACTTCATTGATTTATAGGTTATCATTGATCGCTCCTACATATGGAAACATCCCATTCTAGTCCCTAATGCATCTTATAAAACCCCATACCGAATTCCCTCCTCTAGTAGTCTCAAGATGGAGGCACCCGTCAGTCTCCAACTCAGCCCCTAGTAACATTACTACCACTTATCAATCTACACAAAGGGATTTATCATCCTTATAAAATATTATAAGGGAGATTCCACCATAAAAAATTCTGGCATGATCCTATGATAGTATCCAACCCACCCTATTATGCTCTGCACCACTTTCATGTTCATGGGTGGCTTCCAAGATAGCAATGAATTTATATTTTTAGGATCTTCTACAACTGCAGCAACCGAGATGTTGTGTCCTAGAATGTAGACCTACTGGATATTGAGATGGAATTTTGAGAGATTACCATAAATATGATGATCTTGGACTGTATCCATGACTATCCTAAGCTCATTGGATTGCTCCACTTCTGATTTCGAGTGCCACAAGAGGTCATCAATGAAGACCACCATGAAGGGATCAAGGTAAGGATGGATGATCCTATTAATGAATCTCATGAACACTTCTATAGAATTGGTCATGCCAAAGGGAATCAGTATGAACTCATAGTAGACATAAAGACATCTAAAGTCTGTCTTCAGTACATCCTCATCCCATACCTAATGCTGATGATATACCGACCTGAGGGCTATCTTCAGGAACCACCTCTCTCCATTCAGCGGATTAATGAAGTCATCAATTATCAGTAGTGGATACTTGTTCTACATGGTCACTTATTTCAAGCACCAGAAGTACAAAAATATCCTCAAGCTCCAATATTCCTTCATGGAGAACAAAATCAGGGCTTCCAATGTTGAAATGTTGGGCCTCATGAAGCTCATTCCCTGCAATTCCTCCAATTGTACCCTCAAATAATTAATATCTGGATGATCCATTTGATATGTTGTTGTCAATATCGGTGTCATCCCAAGTACATTTCAATGTAAAAGTTTACATTTCTAAGAGGTGGTAGTCTTGAAAGATCCTCAAAAACAATGTCCCCGTACACATACACCACTACAGGAAACCTCAGACTCCTCTCATCCACCACACTGAGGGTGTGGCTAGCCAACATATTAGTGATCGGTTGAACCCTTCTTCAATAAAGTCCTTTATATTATAAAAACGTTCCATTCTTTCCAGTGAAAGAAAAATTGGTCATGTCCTCATGAAAACACTACACATTCCACCTAATATAGTCGATATGAGCATGGAATGTAGATAACTTGTCCATAACCAAGATTAAATTATAAGGCCACGACACCGAAACAATGAGATCACAGCGGAAGCTATCACCTCCAAGAGTAAGATCACACTACCTGAACAAATCTATAATAGAAAAATATCCATCTGTATAAGTCTATAATCATAAGGATCGAGCCAATGGATCCAATGGAATATACGAGCTCATAACAGGGCACATGGCAAGGATGGATTGATTGAATCCTGCATATATAAGAACTACAATGAAGGTGTATAAGATGCATATCATACCTCTAATCACCTACAATGCACTATGGTTATCAGTATATATCTCTTAGAGCTGGCCTCGGCCCTATCTGATGGTTCTCAAAGCCCATAGTGGACCATCTGGTGTGGTGGTTGTAGCACCTCGAACCGTTATCCACCACCTAGCAATTAGAATTCTCCCCACCATTTGTGTTATCCAATGGACTACCCTACTTGAACCTCTTCCACTGCATCGTCGGACCTTCGATCACCTACCGAATCTCTATGTGATGAGTCAAGCAGTCATGATCTATGTGACCCTTCACACCACATGAGTAGCACGCCCTTCTCCTCTACCGATCTACGCCGCCATGGTTCCCTCACACCACCAATCCTATGTCCCGGGGTTTCCCTTTAGATGGTCCTTCCCATTTAGACATCTGTGTCACCTGTCGACTTCCTGAAATAGATAACTCATCGACATATCACCTGGTGGTAGATCCCACCATCGATACCTTCTATGGAAGGAATACCTCTACTAGTAGAGCTCGCTATAGAAATCCATCCTAAGTAGGGTTTTGGGGGGAAATAATCATCATCCTAATATATGGTTGGAATCCATAATCAAAGGTTCTAGACCTAATGAATGGTTCTTTCACCATATCCATAGATTAGTGAGTGAGGTCTGTGAATCTCATAGAGTATTCATCCACTAACATGATGGTATGGTGTAGGTGAAGAAGCTCTGGTATGCGCACAAAGAATATGGTCATGGGGAAGAAATCCTCAAAGAATAACTGCTCAACAAATTCCCATTAGATTTTCACCTCATCATGAGTCTTAATTTTAAATCACCACCATCTCTATGTGGATCCCTAAAGAAGGCTCGGAGCTAAGACTGCCATCTGTTCAAGTGGAATCCTTTGTATGCGGATGACCGGCATCACCGCCTCCATCCCATCCTCAACGACCTTAGGATATGTCTCTCCACAGAATATGGTATGTCTTTATCTTTAAAAATCCTATCGGGCATTGAACTTATGTGTGTCCTCTCTCGGTAACACCAGAAGTCGATGCTGGCCAATGTGTGGTGGAAACACTGGTGCACCACCCGATGGTTCCCTCTAAGTAGAGACCCAAAGATTTACGTACATGTACATTACAATACTTTTGCAGAATACTTAATACATATCAAAAACAGACACACAAGGACCGTAATAGTTTAGTGTCTTTGAAAACATGGAAAATAATCTTCTAATCATGGTGAAAGATCTTCAACATCTCCCATCATGATCTTCCCCTTTTTGATTCCGTACCTAAAACCCTTTTTTATTTCCTAGGGAATAGAAAACATAAAAGGTTGAGCTCAAATGCTCGTTAAGGGCTAACTTAGATAACATAAAACAATCCATAAACATTTGGAAGGAAAAGCTTGAACATAAAATATAAACATCAAAATCTTTAACAAATACATAAATCGTGGAAGTACGTAAGGCATATATCATAATCGAACATCAAACATGATTAAATATAATGGGAATAAAACAAGTAGCTGTGGTAACCATTGAGCACATGTTATGATTTCCATAGTAGCCAAGGCATTGCTACCAAGACCATCTTAGTGGACAAAGCCCCTTTCTGAATCGAGTTCACTCCTCATTTCAGTCCTGTAACACTGAACCAGATTAACTTATCGTTCTAGCCAAGCCTATCTCATGAGAAATAAATATTTACCCAATGCATTAGAGGGGGATATAGGTACCACCCATCTCACTATGAAGTCATTCTTACTTGTTCCACAAATTAAACATACATCATTCCTAATAACCCAATAAATAAAATGGGTTTCATAAACATCATCCCATCATCACATTATCTATATAAAATAAATGGATATCATTTCATAATAAGAAAAGTGAATCCATGTAAATAACAGAGACATGATACTTGAAACATACACATATGAAATAATGTCATCTTATATGAAAAATGGTTTTGATAAAACACTTGAAATAAATTCTTTAGGATAATATACTCTCTTATTAAAAAAAATTCTTTTCACAAAACGTCATGCAATTTTAAAAGAAGGATTTTTTGTTGAAAATAGTAATTAAATATTTTGGAGGAATCTTCATGAAAATAAGGCAGTATAAAAACCGTATAAATCCTTTCATGTCGTATAAGTTTAAAAAAACATGCTTCTCATACATTTTTCAAAAAAGTCAAAAAAGTACCTCGTAACGTAAACAAAGGAAATATTCCCTACATACAATGTAGTAAAAGTCAAAATAGGTAAAAAGGAATTTAAACATAAATAATAAAACTTTTAGAAAACATGGACATGGATGATAACAGTTACCCCAGTAAAAACTTACATATAAGCAATCTCAGATAAAAATGAGATTTGCAAAATTATCCCTTACCTTAGGTCTGATATGCTTCATATGGATCTGAACCTCCTATATAATGATTTAAATAATGTAATTAACTTATTACATAATCATATTCATTGTTACGATATCATATATGTTTCACTTATGACTTTATATTACTCGTTCTTTTGTAAATTCCATGTTAAAGCAGTGTTTTGGGTAAAAACATTTCATTTATCGTTTGTGTTTCGACTTGTCGTTCATGATATTATTACATATATCTGGATTTTACAAATTCTAGAATGTAAAACATGATTTATATATAACATATATTGATCATATACATATATATATTATAGATCTATAAAAGCAATGAAATACACCATTCATGGAGACGGTAGGTCGTACGTACACATGAACACTGTTTTCATTTCCTTTTTTAATTGAATGGAATTAAATAGAGGACATACATATATATATATATATATCTAAATACATCCAGTATCATTATTATGTCATATATTTCATGATTACTTAATATATATACTTTATAATCATTAATGAATGGTTAACATGGAGAGTGAATCTCATCGCGTCGTGGAGACGGTGGTCCATACGTACACACGAGTGATGATATCGTTCCCATAATTATGGAATAGAATTTTAGTGGATGGTATAATATATCAGAATAAGTATGATGTTATAATAACTATGTATAGTTATTCTTTACACCAATATACCCATCCATGTAAGGTGGTATTGGAAAAACAGATTACACCATGACTTGGAGACGGTATTTTGTACATATCCACAAGCGGTGATTTCGTTTTTCGTAGGATGTATATAAGGTGAAATGGGGTTGTTTAATATTTATAATAACATATAAATATATTATTTTTACTTATGTTATTAATTTATAATGAAACTTCTAATGAATAATAGGTTGATGAAGAAAGAATCTTGAATGAATCAGTAGAAGAGATTACTTCTTCTTCGACACACCTCCTTTAAACTTCTTCTTAGGGCACTAGGGTTGGTATTTTGAGAATACCAGTACCTCTATAAGGTTTCTAGGAAAGTGGGGACGTGAAATGGGTAGAGTTTTCCCGAGCTTCAAGGCTCAAAATGGTCTGAGGAAGAGAGGGAGGAGGTGCCCTTTTATAAGGGAGGAGAGGGGAACCTTTGGAATCCTCAAAAATACTAGTTTAATATAAATTAAAACCCCACATAAAAACATCCAAAAATGACTCAATTCGAAGATTAGATTAGATAGGGTTTCAATCTCATCAAAAAATAAATTTTGGACATGTTTTTATGTTATTTTAAACATTATAATTTTGATTTATCCTTATTTAATCTATTTAAGATTATTTGTGGTAATAAAACTCTAAATTTTAAATGGTTGTAAATAATCACTTATGTGTTGTCAATTTTCCATAATTGGATAATTTATGAAATTTTAGACTATATAAATTTCAATTTATAATTTTTAAATATTTTTGTGATTTTTAAAAAATTAAATAATATGTTATTTTTATAAAATAACAATAGTGTCAATTTTGACACTATTCATTTATATGAATTTAAATAATATCTACACAGAGGATATAATCGAACAATGATATTTAATAGATTACTACCATGAAAAATTTGTCTAGAAAAATCGTTTAGCCCATTAAATAGTTAATATTATTTATTTTAATATTTTTAAAACCAGTTATTCGGTATATCTCTTAATAAAATAATTAGTACAACATTTTTATTTAATTATTTAATATACATAATTGTTGCATAAAAATTAAAACCAAAATCCTTTGATGAAGATAAATATCAATTCTTTTATAATAATAATTTTACTCGAATTTATCATCTTAAAATAATAACATGTAAATTGTTATCTTTATTAAATTATGAAGGTGACCACTTTGGAATCATTTAAAATAGAATATTATAAGTGTCATAATCGCCATAATAAGGATCCAAATGGACAACAATTCTACTAGTGGATGATAAGGGTTTATATATACACTACTAACAAGTTTTGTGAAGATTTTTGGGCCTTTTGATATGTATTAATATTTCAATAAAAACTATATTGTAGATTATTCACAAAATAAGTACTTTCTACATCATTAATGCATAAGATAATAAGGTAATTAAATAAACTTTTAAAATTACAAATAAATTATAATGATAAATAAAATCATTTTATCTTTCAAATGAGTATTTATAACCTATTTTATATTCTATATAAACTTATATTAAAAATACTTTAATTATTAAAGTTGAGTGAGACATATTTCACTTTCCTTTAAATAAAATAAACTAAAGGTCTTAATCACCTCCATGTGAGTTCTAATGGATTCCATTTCGACCGAAATATGTCTTAGGACGAAATATAATCATCCAATTGTATTAAGAAAATTATTAGAATAATTTTATAAAATTATATTTACCCTTAATTACCCAATTTACCTTTTACTATGGTATATAAAATTTACCGTTGTTACTATTCATAAAGCCAAAAAATAAAAAGTAGTCTATTAATATAATTTGGACCCATTGATTCCAAATATGGAATCTATTTTTCCAAATTCAATACACAAAAGTTGCAGAAATTAAATTAAAATTAATCTCTTTGTCGAAAGAAAACAGGTTTTTGTTTAAGACATTGCAAAAGATTGAATTTATTTATCCTATGAATTCAATGTAAAATTTATGATAATGACATACATTATATTAAATGGTAAAAATATATTTTATTTATACATTAAAAAAATTCAATTTTATAATTTAACCACATAAGTTATTACGATGAAAAAAGTTGTGTTTAAAATATAGCGTGTTTTTACTATTCATTAAAATATGAAAGTTTTTGTTTTGGAAAATTGAACTTATAAACATTTCAAAAACTATATTTAAAGTGGGTGCGCCATAAAAAGGCGGAAAAATGCATTTTTTTTAAATACATATTTTATCCGAAAAATTTATTTTTTTCTTTTACCATGTTCTAGAAATGTGTAAGATGAATAATAATGTTATAAATTCAAAATTTAGTTAATACTAGTCATAACGTCTAGTTCATAATAATATTATAATAATATATCGTTGTTTAGTGAAACCCGATATTGCGTACAACACGTGTTATCGAAGAAGGTCGCGCTTGCGTGTAATGCAAGCCATGTTAGGGTTGCGTGTAGTGCAAGACTCCATTTTTGTTGCGTATAACAGAATCGAACCATATTTTATTTATACATTGATTTTATATATATATATATATACAAACTCAATGTTGCGTAGACTAACTTCTATCAAACGAACTTGAAATTGTGTGTAACAGGAGCCAAGAATAGTGTTGCGTATGCTACAAGCTAATACGGTGTTGCGTATAGTACAAGATAAACTTGGTGTTGTGTATAATAGAATACATCAATGAAATTAAAAGAATATTTTTTATAAAATCTTGTGGTGTTACACTCTCTAAAACAGATCATGTTGTACCACAGTAAATTTATTATACATTGTGTTATGACCTTAATTTATGAAGAACATGAGGAAAAAAAATTTTCTAATATGATGCATACAACCAATGTTTTCATTTACAGAGTTGAAAGGATAAATTCTTGGTCCTGGTGATTGGATACATTAATTACCACACCAAAACTAGAATCCCCAAACTTAGAAGTTGAAATCTATACATTTAATAATGTCATCCAAAAACAAAAACAATGGACTCATGATCATTGTGGTTGAATCAACCACCTCTGATACAACTTTTGCATGATTCCTCCCCCAGGGTCCATGCTGTGAAATCCCCCAAGCCCATCTCTTAAAGGCCCGAGGTTGGAGACTAGCGCCGAAGCTATCAATCTACAAATCAGATGAATTTTCTTAAGTAACTATAAACACACACACACAAAATCGTGTCCCAATGCTGGAAAGGTAAACATGCATTCTACTGAACAACCAATGAGTAAAAGTACATACTTTAAATCAAATGGTAAATAATTCAAACCAAAAAATGAAAAAATAAAAAAATAAAACTACATTGAAACTATAAAAAATATCTTCAGAAAACCCCACCAAATAGGTAAGTTTAGAGAAGTTATTGGATGACCTAGAAGTATGCCCCACCTTATTGGTCCCACTGGCACCACCGGGTCCTGGGCCCCCAAGTCCTCTGTCAAGGTGGTAGTTGTATGCACCAGAGACAAAAATTGTAGTTGAAACCCGTACAGGGGTGAGAAACAAAATACTCAGTAGGGACCCCAAACCACATAGTAAATACCACAATGTAATCCACAAAGAAAAAAATGATGCATGATCATGAAGAAAGATAGATCACATAGTTATAATCTAAAGTACATATGGAATGAATATCAGTCATAACACTGAAAACCATGGAATATTGAGGTACACATCACAGATTAGTACCGTGGGTCTGATGGGTCACACATATCCACTTTTAGCTGATCCACATTGGGCCTCTAGGAGATGATCCACACCGGGTCACAAGGAGCTGATCCACACAGGGTCGCTAAGAGATGATCCACATATGGTCTCTATGATCTCAACCACACATGGTATCTAGGATATGAACCACAGATGGTCACTTGGAGATGATCCACACAGGGAAACTTGGAGATGATCCACATAGGGTTGCTATGATATCATCCATACAAGGTCGCTAGTCATTGTGTCTTAGCCAACCTTCTGATTCATGCATAGAGTATGATTTATTCCAAGAGAATCTAATCCTCAATCCAATCATCATATTTCAATTTTCATGAATGTATCCATATATCATAAAAAAACTTCCTCTTCATGAGGGTTACAACTCCACAAAATGGTCATCAATTGAATCCCCGGTTATAATGTTGTAGTGGTTTTTTCGGAAAAGGGGCCTCTTGGGTTTGGGTTTGGGCTGATCCGGTTGGAATGACAAGGCCCAGGGTCCACCAACCAACCCCATGTCTGCCAACCCTACCCGAGTTTGCCGACTCGACCTAGATATGACCCGACCTGGGTCCGGCCTCCTGGGCCGCCCATGGCCTGCCCAGTCTGCTAAAAGAGGATTTGTTTCCTCCTTCAGCCCATACATATATCACGTCTAAGGTGCACTATCATGTTTCCAGTCAAACTCGTCCACCATTGTTTTCTACAAGGGGTCATGGGGCCACGCGTCATGAGGTGTCGCGACCAGCAGCTTCGGGTCGGGTACCTATAGCAATTCGTAGGCCAAATTTCTAGAGGATCATATATCCTAGATATAGCCTGATCCATCCATGATGGCCACATACTACATTCCATTGTGGCGCGCCCCACACACATGTGGCCATATCTGTGGGCAAACACCACTAGCATCAGAGGGTTCTTCTGCGGACCATCAGGTTTTGTCCAGTGGTCCTTTATTTTCTGTACATGTGCCTACGGCCTCTAGGGGATTCCACCCTGTCTCTAATTTCCTCAGATCTTCCTATTCTCCATTTTGAATATGTGGCCATGATGAACACACAAAATAGAAAAAGGATGAGGATCTGAGGCCTTGTTCATGTCATCCTACATGATTCAAAATATAGGTTTAGAAACACTGGATAATGGATTGAAGTTATATCAAAATTTCACCCAGATGAAATCCCGAGAAAATAGTACCCTCCAAAAAGAACAAGTGACTCACATATCAATAGGTTTGTGGGTTGATCAACTTTCATTTTTTAGATCAAAGAATGGGGAAACTCATGCACAATGAAAACCCCTTCCTTGGTTGGATCATTCATTGGTGATGAACAATGTCACTATGTGCATCCTTCCACAATCCTCTATTTATGGTAGTTATAAGATCATCATTACTGATGATCTGTTTGAAGGGGGGTTGATGTTCATCATCCACACCCACTAAAGCATCAGTGTAGAACCAAGAATGTGCCAAAAATCATGCTTTGTCTACTTTTCAATTAAAGGATGAAACACAAATCAATGTTTTGGTTATATTTATATTTTGAAGTCATTACACAATATAATTTAATGAAATAACTTATTTAGTTTTTCATGTTTGGAAAACCATTAAACATAAAAAAATTGAAAATTCCAAAAAAAAATTAAAAATGATTGTTTTTTTATCATTTTCTTTAAAAATTTTGAAAAATAACTTTTCTCTCTAGCTGCATCGGTTGAGGTTAGGAAAAATCTAGGCAAATACCGCAATTCTGAGTTCAACAATGCCCTCAGATTTTTTATCAATGAACTAGTTTATTAGTTAAAATACCCACTCACATGATTACATAAAATAACTTAAAAAATGTACAAATTTCTATTTCCATATCCTCGGGCCTCGGAATCTGGTGTCTTCTGTGCGATTGGTCTCAAAATAATTACATATAATGAAAAACAATTACATGGAATTTCTAGGACATAAGAGTTTTAATTTGAAAAAATAAAATCCATATTTTGATTCATAATAATTCATAATGTCTAGTGAGGTAAAAATAGTTTTTTTTATAAAAAATATTAATGAATGTCATTCAAATTAATTACATGGATTTATGTAAAATTATGTTTACTTAGTAGCTAAACAATAATATTAAGAGTTCATATTGCCTAGAAAATTGTACAAACCATTTTTATGGAAATTATTTCACCATATATCCTCTATTATCAATTTATTTTCATTACTGAATTAAAATTTTGTAAGGGATTCCTCTCAATTGTGTTTAAAGTTTTATATTTACAACAATATAACTCCCCCTCCACAATAAAAAAGAACCCACTCTTCCCATTTCATCACACCTATAATTCCCTTTATAACATCCAATCCCTAAAAAAAATATTTCAAATCCCCTACCCTAAATATATAATTCGCACCATGGGATGAAAGACATCCAAGGATGTCCTTTGGTGAACAAAAAATGGAGTTACAGGAAAAATATGTAATATTCTTCAACATAAATTTTGGTTTTATTTCATTATAAATCTGTAAAGACCCAGAAATTTCAAGGAATTTTTTTTCATTCATTCTTTGGAGTTTTATGAGTCTATGGTTTCAGATGGCACTTGATTCTGAGGATCATTGTTCCCAAAATCAATTTCTAATGTTTTGTTTGGGTACGTTTAGTAAACGTACCTTCGGGTTTTTATATCTTTTAACCAGTACTCGGAATTGAAATATTAGGACACCGACGAACTCGCAGTGCTGGTATTCTCTTAAGGGGACCTTTACCGTAGTTTCATTTTATGTGGGTTGAATGTTAATTTTTGGGGTTTAATAAAAAAGTTAAATAAAATTGTTGTGCACAATTTTATTTATCAGGTATAGTTAAATTCTACATGGGGATGTTATTGGTTGGGCCCATACCCACATAACTTCCAATGAGAGGATATTTGTGAGGTGGGGCCTAGACGAGCATTATACTTTCACCTCCACTCAACACCCAATTAATTTCCCCATATTAAATTTAACAACACCCCTCTCTTATGTAAACTCTTCACCATATCATTTTAATTCCAACAACTAGGATTAATTAAATGCCACAATTAATTAATCCTTGATTCCTTTTGAATTAATTTGATTTTCATGGAAATTTTTTTTAAATGTGAAAGCCTTTATAATAATTTTTGTTCGAAAATATTTGGTGAGGGGAACCTTTAGAGAATTAGAGGAGCTCTGTTATTCCATAAAGAACATCGTCCTCTCTCGACAAAGAACACTCCATGACACAAAAAACGCTCCACGACCAGAAGGACGTGAAATAACTTATTCAATATTCTTATTCCTCTGCGTAAAGGGAGGAGACACTGTTGCGGGTAATGTCGCCAATGAAGACGACTTTTCCTCCTACGTAAACAGAATCGACACCATTCTTCTACGATGCCCGACCACCACGACGTTCGTCTACCATGGTTTGACGATGTGTGACGTCTTTCCAAGGTAGGGGGATTTTTTATATATTCATTTATGTGATTTAAACCCACGAACATAGGAAATTATTTTTTGAATAATTAATTAAGCCTCTAACGCTGTGGGTATGGGCTAACAAAACAATTCGGACCCACTTCCATATCGGTCTTGATGCGCGGATTGCTTGTCGATGGGTGAACGGAAGGGCAACATTGATTAGAGGTCGTCGTAGTGAAGAGTGTGAGACGAGAAAGTCATAGGCGCAGACGAGAGATAAAGAAGACCACCGCAATGACTCCAGTGACCCGCAGAAGGTCACGCCAGTGCGGGTCGCCAGCGTGGCATCGCTGGGGACTAGAGGCGGCGGCCTGCACCGGCCGGCCGCATGGAGACAGCGGTGCCTAGCGCGTCGTCGGTGGGAGTCCGACAGATGATGAGAACCCACACCGCATGGGTTACCTGGAGGCCAGGAAATGCCATCCTAGTGATGCTGTTACGTGGAACTGGGGGACCACGTCCCCCCCCCCCCGCTTGGCTAGCCAGGCCGAACCAGGGTGAGTTGGGTCGGGTTGGGTTGGGCCCAGATCCCCCTTTTCAGACTATTTTTGGTTAATTTCCCATAACATGAACTACACACCTACGATCGACGCATTGTTAGTTGCATAGGATTTCATGGATCGAGACGGTAATTTTGGTATATTACATTCATGGTTTTGGAGAATTTTGGGTACAGCCGGGTTGGTTCAAACTCGAATCCTACCGGGCCCTCGGAGCGGAAACGCTTATAACTTAAGGACCAGACGTCCGATTAACGTGCCTTCAACTACGTTGGATTAATTTTGATGAGAAGTTTATTTTGGCATACTCCACATGGTATTCTGATAATATTGGAGTATGTCCTAGTTGGATTGTACCTGAAATCCAACCGGGCCCCTGGAACGGAAAAGCTAATATCTCTCAAACCGGGCGTCTAATTGACGCTCCGTCTGTCGCGTTGGGTTCCTTATGACGAGACGGAACTTCTGGATTCATCAACTCAGGACTTTGTGATAGTTTATTTGTCAAATTTTGACTCAAGGATAGGACCCTCCCAGAATCGAGCGTGCTATGGGTGGGAAACCTAGTGCTGTCTGCGAAGACGACGTCTACCGTACTAGGATCCTCCGTGGGTTCAACGACAACGTATTCCATACTATGTTACTCTGTGGGTTCGAAGAAGATGACTACCATACAAGGATCCTCTGTATGTTAGACAACGATTTCTACCATACTGGAATCCTTCGTGGGTTCAGAGGCGATGACTTCTGTACTGGGATCTTCCGAGGGTTCGACAACGATGACTACTATACTTGTATACTAAGTGGGTCCAATAGTTTGACTTCTGTTCTAGTATGCTACGTGGGTCTGACAGAGAAGATGGTCTAGTATCCTATGTGCGTCTGACTTCTTAGCTGGTCTAGTATCCTACGTGGGTATGATATGATATTTTAATTAGTGACTGCATCTGATCATCTTTATCATTTTATGAAAGATGTATGCCTATGTGAGCTGAGTCTTGACTTTCAATCATTATCATTGATGTGATTGACTTCATTCATGTGTGGACTAGGTTGGTCATAAGCTCGAGGTTTGGAGCCAAAATGTAAATGATGACTCATGTATATGTATGGGAAATACCTAAGTAGAGTTGGTTTATACTTCGTGATTGTATCTTTTCATTGTGGTTTATCCTTTGTGGATTTTGGGTGACCTTTAGGGGTCTCGGGGTCCCTACTGAGTATCATTATACACACCCCTACATGACAAATGCATACACTACATTGTGTTGGATGCAGACGACAGACAACACTGATCATGGTAGATGCTTTTTGAGGTTGATGGTACATGGAGGTGGACCAGTTGGTGAGACGTACATAGAGCAGACAGATGGACCCATGTTTCTGGGGAGACTATCTTTACACACCCTTCAGGTGGGATTCCCGGAGGACGATTCGGTGGTTTCTATTTTAGTTTACTGTAGTTTTAATAGTTTTTCAGTTGTACTATACATTCAGTTGGGTTTGTATTCTGGACCATTTACCTTTCAGCACTTTCTTTTGTATTCAGTATCACATAGTGCTTACACCTGTTGCGTACTCTGTTGTGTTGTTTACTATTATAAAGGCAATTCCTTCCCTTTTATTTGGATTTACACCTTTGGTGCTAGTAACCCGCCCCTGGCCTATGGGAGGCGGGCTTGGGGTAGTCACGGCACGGGCCACGAGGATGGGTCATGAAAAATTGGTATCAGAGAAGATGGTTCTACCGCATAACTGAAGACTCTAATTATTTCTTCTCTATGAAGAAATATTTCTAAGAGTATTGAGTTTGGTTATCAGTCCAGGGAGTCTAGTTAGTGTTCGGCAGCTGACGTATCCATACACCATGTCCATGACTTCTGATTTTTGACTCAGTGCACAAAAACACTGATTGCATGTGTGTTTCCAAGTCCTTCTTTGTGATTACTTGGTGTCCACTCAACAGGTATACTATTTTGACTATGGTGAACCTTCTTCTTTCAGGATGGCCCCACGGAGGCAGCCAGCTACGGTTCCATGTTACTTACGAGATGGTATCCCACTGATTGATGAGGTCTCGATGCGGGACCCCATCACAGGAGAGGCACCAGTGGTACCACTACCCGCTGGGACACTGATACCACCTGCTCTAGTAGTAGAGAATGCATGCCGCCTGAGTGCGTTGTACGAGTTCTAGTGACAGTGGCCGACCAAGTTTCTGGGAGAGATGGACCAACATGCAACTGAGGACTAGCTGGAGGCTATCGTTAGAGTTTTCATATTGTTAGGGACAATAGCTGACCTTATGGTGATCCTTACCATGAGTCTCTTGCATTCAGCGGCAGGAAGATGGTGGAGCCTGATGCTCCAGGTCCAAGATAAGGCATCTATACTCTAGACAGACTTTGAGAGCCTGTTCTGGGAAGATTTTGTACCAGCAACCCTTCGTGCGGTACGAATTCAGGATTTACTTCATCTACATCAGGGCAACATGACAGTAGCTCAGTACTAAGTGAGGTTCACTGACCTCTCACGCTACTCCACGGGAATGGTACGTGACCCATTCTTCAGGGCCCAGAACATTGATCAGAGACTCAATCATGAGATCAGGGCTTCTATGATCTCCCTCAACATCCTGACGTAGGCGCGGGTGCTGGAGAGAGCCCTTCTAGTGGATGTTTTTCTCACTGAGCAGTCACCAGTGGAAAGACCCACCGCAGGATGAAAAGTAGCGGAGTCTTCTACAGCTGGTAGTAGATAGTTGAAGCAGAGGTCCAAGCGGGCCATGCCATCAGGTGAGTGACCACAAGATACTGGTTTGGATGTGCAGGGCACACGAAACAGAGCCAGTCATAAGAGGAGCAGGAAATGATATGCATGCGGTGGGAAAAGTCACATGGCTCGAGACTGCCCAACCAGTCCAGCTGATGAGCAGCAGGCAGTAGAGGAACTGGCCAGGCAGAGGCATAGGTTCACCATGTAGGTCTGTCGGGAGCAGGCGGACGTGGCAGAAGAGCTAATTGAGCAACATATGGACATGAGCCGGACTAGCTCCGTTGTTGTCGTTGTTTGTGGATTATTTGTGTCTTTTTACTGTGAGATGTATTAATAAAAGACACTTGTCCTTGTGACGTTTTCTTCACTTCCCTATTTTTATGGTTGATAGTGAGAGGTTCCAGTTAAAACTTTTGACTTGACCCTCAATTTCAAGATTCCTACTGGAGGAGACCTAGTGACCACACACTGCTGTTTATTGTGTGACTTGACCCTTGGAGGTGAGGTTAAAGGTTGGATATCTTGGTAGTAGCATCGAGGCCTTACGATGTCATCTGTGGCATGAAATAGTACCATTCATGTCAGGATTGACTGTATAAGGCAAAGAATGTGGTTCATCCAGTGGTTGAGATCAGATTTCTCTTTTTGGAAAAGGAGAAATCTTAGAATCTCTTGTAGGACATAAGTTAAAAAGGGTGTAGTCGAGTTCTTTTCAAATGTCTATTCACACCCATGGTTTGTAGAGCAAATGGTTTATGATTTACTCAAAACTCAAAAGTTTTAGGTATGTCTTCTCATAGAAGGACCTGGACCTGAGATGGTGACGTTGTTTTGAGTTCCTCCGGGACTATGACCTTGATATAGACTATACTCCTAGGAAGGGAAACTCTATTGCAGAGTTCGTTTCACGATGCCTCACTTATAAGCAAGTGAATGCGGAGCACCAGGTACCAGAAGGCTTGGTATAACCCTTA
This sequence comes from Viscum album, assembly GCA_963277665.1. Taxonomy (NCBI): domain Eukaryota; kingdom Viridiplantae; phylum Streptophyta; class Magnoliopsida; order Santalales; family Viscaceae; genus Viscum; species Viscum album. The sequence goes on along the minus strand of OY728159.1, from coordinate 2,096,512,538 downwards.
GACGTCCTAGAGTGAAAGTGGGACGGAATATCTTTTGATTTCGTGATAGGGCTCCCACGTAGATCCAGAAGACATTGCTCTATCTGGGTGATCGTAGACCGACTCACCATGTCGGCTCACTTCCTACCGATTAGAGAGCAGTGCTCAGTAGAGAGACTGGGACACCTCAACATTCAGGAGATCGTACAGCTTCACGGTGTTCCATCAACTATCGTTTCTGATCGTGATGCTCATTTCACTTCCCAGCTATGGAAGGGGTTACTGGAGGATTTCGGGACACAGCTTCTCTTGAGCATCGCCTTCCATCCTCAGATGGATGACCAGACTGAGAGGACCATACAGACACTCGAGGACATGTTTCGTGCATGTGTACTTGAATTTGGTAGCATCTGGGAGGATCGCCTACCCATGGTGGAGTTTGCGTAAAAAGAAAGATGCCACTCCACCATCGGGATGGCACTATATGAGGCACTGTAAGACCGAATTTTCAGATCACCTCTGTGCTGGGATGACCCTGGGGAGTCAGCACTCTATGAACAGAAATGGTTCAAGCTACAACGGAGAAGGTGCAGATCATCCATGAGAGGATGAAGACTGCACAGAGTAGACAAAAGTCTTAGGCTGATAGGAGGCAGAGACCACAAGAGTCTGAGGATGGAAATCATGTCTTCTTACGGGTCTCACCTTGACGGGGTATACGGAGATTTGGCCGGGGCGGCAAGTTAACTCCATGATTCATCATACCTTTCCAAGTCATCAGTAGAGTAGGCGAGGTGGCTTACCGCTTGGACCTTCCACCTCTGTTGCACTGAGTGCATGACGTCTTTCACATAACACAGCTAAGGAGATACGTGCACGACCCGACCAACATCATTGATCATGGGGAGCGGGACATCGATGACGAGGCGACTTTCATAGAGATTCCAATTGAGGTTGAGGATTGACAAGTGTGTGTCCTACAAGGATAGTCAATTCCTATGGTGCACATTCGTTGGAAGAATGGGAACCTCCAGGAGAGCACATGGAAGTGAGAGGCTTAGATGTGTGCTCAGTACCCCTTTTATTTCTCAAGTGTGTTTTGTAGCTTTACACAGATGTAAATCCCTGAGGTGGGAGTAATTTAATGACATTGAAATTTCAATGAATGGTTTTTCTTAATACTTTGAAATTTTACGTGTATGTGGTTTCTAATGGCACTTGATTCTGAGGACCGGTGTTCCCAAAATCAATTTTTGATGTTTTGTTTTGGTACGTTCATTAAATGTACCTGTGGGTTTTTATATCTTTTGAACCGGAACTCAGAATTGAAATCTGAGGATACCGATGAATTCGTAGCGCCGGTATTCGCTTAAAGGGACCTTTAGCTCAGTTATGTTTTATGCGGGATGAATGTTAATTTTTGGGGTTTAATTAAAAAGTAAAATAGAATTGTTGTGAACAATTTTATTTATCTTGGATAGTTAATTTATACATGGTAAAGTTATTGGTGGGGCCCAGACCCTCATAACATCCCATGAGAGGATATTTGTGAGGTGGGCCCACACGAGGCTTAACCTTTCACTTCCCCTCAAATCCCAATTAATTTTCCCTTATTAAATTTGAAAACTCCCCTCTCTTATGTCAACTCTTCACCTTGTCTTTTTAATGAAAACTACTATGATTAATTAAATGCCATATTTAATTAATCCTTGATTACTTGTGAATTAATTTGAATTTCATGGCAGTTATTTTTAATTGTGAAAGCCTTTCTAATAATTTTTGTTTGCAAATATTTTGGGAGGAGAACCTTTGTAGAATTAGAGGAGCTTCTTTCTTCCATGAAGAACATCGTCCTCTCTCGGAGAAGAACACTCCACAGTATGAAGAACACTCCACAACACCAAGGTCATGAAGCAAATTCTTCAATCATATTCTTCTTCTGCGTCAATAGAGAAGAGACACCACCGCAGGGAACATCACCAACGACGAGGGCTCTTCCTATGATGTCAAAGGAATCGACACCATTCTTCCGCGACGCCCGACCACCGTGACGTTCGTCTTCCACAGTTTTACAATATGCGACGTATTTTCGTGGTAGGCGAATTTTATATATTTTTATTTATGTGATTTATACCCACAATCTTAGACTATTATTTGTTGAATAATTGTTTGAGCCTCTTACGCGGTGGGTACGGGCTAACAAACAAGTTCAAACCCACCGCCATATCGTTCTTGATGTGTGGATTGCTTGGAGACGGGTGAACGAAAGGGAAACGTTGATTTGAGGTCGTCGCAGTGAAGGGCATGAGCAGAGAAGGCCATAGGCACAGACGAGAGCTAAAATGGACCACTGGAATGACTCCGGTGGGCCGCGGAAGGTCACGCCAGCAGTCGGAACCGGTTGGCCGCCTGTAGACGGCAGCCCCTAGCGTGCCGCTGGCGGGAGTCCGGCGCGACACCGGTCGCGACGGCGGATGAAGGAATCTCGTACCACGTGGGTACTATGGAGCCCAGGTGGCTCCAGCCTAGCACATCCCTTAAAAATGACCGGGGGGCCGCGTTCCCCCCCCCCCCCCTCGCTCGGCTAGCCCGGCCAACCCAGGGTGAGTTGGGTCGGGTCAGGTTGGGCCCAGACCCCCCTTTTCATACTGTTTTCGGTTAATTTCCCATAACATGAACTACGGACCTCCGATCTTTGCACCCTCAATTACGTAGGATTTCATGGATTGAGACGGTCATTTTGGAATATTAAACTCAAGGTTTTGGAGATGTTTGGGTATGGCCAGGTTGGTTCAAACTCGAAACCAACCAGGCCCTCGGAGCGGAAACACTTATAACTTAAGGAAAAGATGTCTGATTGACGTGTCGTCAACTACGTTGGTTTACTTTTGACGAGAAAGTTTTTTTTGGCATACTCCACATGGGATTTGGATGAGATTGGAGTATGGCCGGGATGGATTGAACCTAAAATCCAACTGTTCCCCTAGAACAGAAAAGCCAATATCTCTCAGACCGGGCATCCGATTGATGCACCATCTATTGCATTGGGTTCCTTATGATGAGGTGGAAGTTCTGGTTACAACAACCTAGGACTTCATGATAGTTGATTTGTCGTCCTTTGACTCGAGGAGAAGACCTTTCTAGAATCGAGCATCCTATGTGCGGGATCCCTAGTTTTGGTTGCAACAATGACGACTACCATACTAGGATGCTTCAGGGGTTCGACGACTATGACTACCATACTAGGATCCTCAGTGGGTTCGACGATGAAGTCTACCATAATAGAATCCTCCGTGAGTATGGCGGCGATGACATCTGTTCTGGGATCCTTTGTGGGTTCGATAGTGATTACTACTATACTTGTATCCTAAGTTGGTCTGATAGTTTGACTTCTGTTCTAGTATCCAATGTGGGTCTGACAGAGTAGTTGGTCATGTATCGTATGTGGATATGACATCTTAGCTAGTCTAGTATCCTACGTGGGTCTGACAACGTAGATGAATCAGTGACTGCATCTAATCATCTTTATCACTTTACGAAATATGTATACATGTGTGAGCTGAGTCTTGACTTCCAATCATTATCATTGATGTGATTGACTTCATTCTTGTGTGGACTGGGTTGTGCATGGGATCGAGGGTTGGAGTCGAACTGTAAAAGCTGACTCAGGTATATGTATGGGAATATACCTAAGTAGACTTGGTTGATACTTCGTGATTGTATCTTTTCTTTGTGGTTTATCCTTCGTGGATTCTAGGAGACCTTCGGGGGTATCAGGGTCCCTAATGAGTATCGTTATACTGACCCCTGCATGGGAAATGACCTCACTACGTTGTGTTGAATGCAGATGACGGACAAAGCTGATTGTGGTAGAGGCCTGTAGAGCTGGACGATACCCAGAGGTGGACCACTTGGTGAGACGTACACGGAGAAGACGGATGGACCCATGGTGATGTGGAGACAATCTGTACCCACCCTTTAGGTGGGATTCCCGGAGGACAACTCGGTGGTTTCTGTTTTACTTTACTGCAGTTGTACTAGTTTTTCAGTTGTACTGTACTTTCAGTTGGGTTTGTATTCTGGCCCATTTACCTTTCAGCACTTACTTATGTATTCAGTATCACTTAGTTCTTACACCTGTTGCATACTCTGTTGTGTTGTTTACTATTATAAAGGCAATTCCTTCCCTTCTATTTGGATTTCAGCCTTTGGTGCTAGTTTCCAACCCCTGGCCTATGGGAGGCGGGCTTGGTGTAGTCACGGCACGGGCCCCGAGGACGGGTCATGACACAATCAATTCAATTATTATTATTATATGATTATATAAAAACATCCTTATCCTAAATATTTTTTTTTTATGTTCATGGTTTTAACTGAACCTATACAAAGTTCCATCAAATGGGTAATAAAATTTCCATTTGTATATGGAAAAATAGCACCTCTCAAAAGGATGTCTTTCATTTTTAAATTACCCCTACTAATCGTTTGGAATTATGTTGGGAAAAATATTTCTATATGATATAAATATGAAATTTATTATGAATTCATACTTATTTTTTATTAAATACAAAAACCTTAAATAGTTCCATTTTGTTTAATTAGATTACGTCACTTGTGGCTGTGTGTACTACCACCTCTTCAATGTTATGCAATACGATAACGCATTTATTGGAATGTATTAAGTATTGTTTTAATTAAAAATATTTTATATTCATGATATATATATGATATTAATGACATAGTTATAATTCTTTAAATATAATATATCATTTTCTTTATTACCCATTAGAACACTGAAAAATGTTAAAACATCATTCGTGGATGTGTGGACTACATCCTTCTCGATGCAAAGTGATTAATTTAACATAATAAATTATAAATATAAGTATATATGATTAAATGATATAGTCTATATGAAAAGATGATTACATTTGAATGATAAATTTTACATACATTCTTTCCATCACGATCATTGATAACTGTGAATGTTACTCATGCGTATGTATGACCAATTTCCATCATGATTTTAAAATCATTTCATTTTTCCTAACCATCATTCAATAATGGTTTTAAAAGATTAATTTATGTATAAATATTATAATAATATCATTATTATTATTCTTAATATGTTTATATAAAATAGTCCTTGGCCATAATCAATTACAGTTAGCCATTTTGACACATAACCCAAAAATGGGAAAAACACCAGACGTAAACTTAATTGAATAAGTATATATATAAAGGATAGTAATAATTGAATTAAAAAAATAATAAATTTTTCTAATTTTCAAATGAAATTATCTAATTAGAATAATTTTTATTTTGGATGATAAACTCACACATGAAAATTCAGACTCATTGTAAGAGATTTCATCTCAATCTCCTTTAATGAAGGAATTACTTGATGATATGAATCTTTATTCTATTATATGGGCTATTTAGAACCCCTTTAACATTCAGTATCAATATTTTAACTATTCTCATTTTTTAATGTTTTTAAAGGTTAATCATTCATTTATCTTATGATCTATGCTACATTTTGATTGTGTAATGATTTAACCCTTTACTCTATTTCAATATTTTTGATATTATATTATTTATTTATTTATATTAATATAAAAGGAATATAAAGGTAATTTTATGTTAAATTTGATGTTTATTTTCTTCTACAAGACATCAAGATTTTCAAATGAAATAATTCCCATACATTCATTTTGTGTATTTTGTTATTGAAATTTTGTTTTGAAAATGCATTGATTATTTAAATATCATGCTATTTTTTCTTGTAATTAAAATTTTAATTTTATTGGTGATATTTTAAAATTTTATATATTTTATGTTATATGATTATATAATAGAACCTGGAAATTTGATAGGTGGTTCCATAATAAACCAATGATGGGTTGTTCTGTGAAAAACCAATGATGGGTGGGTTCATAATATTCCTCCAATGCATTGGGTATGCAAGTCATTATTATGGATATTCCATTTGTGAGAGTTAAAATGTATGGAAGTTGGCCACATGGTTATTACATTTATAAGAGTGACTTGTTCAATGAGGTAATGATCTATATTGTTATTTTTACTATGATATCTATGATATTTATTGTAATATTATGTTCAAAAAAATTAATGAAATGAAAATATATTAAAGGGAATGTATTTACTACTTGTAAGGGTAAAATTTATTACATTATGATAATGTTTTCATGGGTTTTAATGTTTTTCAATGGAACGAAGATTCCCTTATTTTTATATACATTATTGATATTTTTATAACCATCCCATGTTTTTATGTTTTTCATATGATTTACATATGAGCATGGGATTGGAAGAATCATACTGATAGTCATGAATAATTATCCTAAAAAAGATCATGCTTTATTTTTAAAAGTTATTGATTATGGTAAAAATTCATACTATTCAAAAAATGTCCAATTTTTATTTTATGTTTTTGATGTATTGTTGATGGAATTATTCTCTAAAAATGAAAAAAAAAATGTGATAGAAAGTAAAATTATTAATTGAAGTTATGATTGTGTAATGTTTCAAGAATGAGGACTTATAATTGGTATAAAATGAAAGTTATAGATGAATTTAGAGTTTAGATTACTATTTTTAGAATTCCCATAAAAGATATTACTTTTTGGTTAGTGTGAATTTATATGAAATTTAATTATTACATTGTTGATTCATATAAAAAATGCTAGTCCATAATGCTTTTCCACATTGGTTACAAGGAAGTTGTAGTGGGAAGGAATTTGGAGGAAATTATCATTTGGAAACAACATCTTAGGATGGTGATAATAATTATCGAGCAGTTTATTATAGTGATGGATCATTTCACACCATATATAAATGGAAGTGGTGTCCATGCAAGAGGGAAACCATATCTACCATTGAGGGGCATGCTAATAGTGGAGCATTTTATGAGACAAAAACCTCCATCATTCAGTGTATCATTAAACCATTTTCTAGATAAATGATGCATCAAATCTATATAAAATGTATTTTATGAAATAGGTTGTTCAGATCCCAAAAAATTTACCTCTTTCTTTATAACATTTTTAATGTAATTTATACCTATATGGTCAATGTGTAAGAATATCATGGAATTAGAAAAAAAATTGTGCCATGGAATTGTTTTAATCTAATAATATCTTCATTGATAAAAATATTCTTAAATCTATTTTCCATAGGATGTAAAACATTAAATTGATTTGAGAAACATTTAAGAAGATTAAGTGGATGTATATAATGAAAACATCACTCGAATCGTATGTTACATACAATATTTTACCCGAGATAATGATATAAATATAACATGGTTTACACTATATTAGAACCACGATATAGAAGTGAATTGGAATATCATGATTTTAAGAGCTATTAAATTTTTTTATATATTGGTAGAGGGTATATATAATTTTTTTTAGTGATTATGTGTCCCATGAAAATAATTAAATGAAGAGTTAATGTTGTAAGGTAATGGGATAACATTCATCAATAAATATTGGTGGTTAGAAAACTATATTCCCATTTTTTGAGAACTGTGGTAAAAATGAATCATGGAGAATTTCATTCATAGTTTAAGAAGTGCTTATGATAACATAATTGTGGTCATATAGATCATTAATATAGGTAATTTGATCACGAATGTAATGAAAATACACCAGAATTATGTTTTAGATTCACTGAGTTATGAAATTATGCCAAAGTGTGTCCATAGATGATAAACCAAGGTGGAAACTAGCATGATCAAAATTAAATGGTTGTGGAAGAATCATTTTATAATAATACAATATATTTTTGGACCATTAAAATTGATTTAAATCGTATTTTATTGGTTTATTTGTGTTATTCTAATACAATGTTTCATTTAGGATAATTTTATTCTGTCATTTATAAGAAATTTTATAAAAAATTGGGAATATCACCTCAAGAATGTAAGATATATATATTGGTTAAAACTCATGGTGGATGTATTAGAGAAACTACTATATATAATAATAATACTATTATCATTAATGGGATAGTCATTCATCTAAATCATTTTGAACTCCCCATAGTGGGGTTTGATATCAATTTGTGTATAGATTGGATTTTGATATATAATGACAAAATTGATTACAAATCCAAGAGATTTTTATTAAAGGATTTAATAAATTTAACAACATACAACAAGATACATAATTGGTGAATGATGGATGTGAATGTTATCTAGATCATGTTTTTGAAAAGAAAGAAACCGTTTTTATTAGTGAAATCCCAATAATTAATGAATTTTTATATATATTTTTTGATGATATTCATTGTGTTGTTCTTTACTGGGTAGTTGAATTTATTATTGATTTATTGCATTATTCGAAGCCTATTTATAAACACCCTTATATAATGGTGCATTTAGAATTTGTGGATTTGAAAAACTAGTTGCATAAATTGCATGATAAGTGTTTTATTTGACATATAAATTCACCATGGGGTTCCCTTGTTTTAATTGTGAAATTGAATGATAGTTCCATGAGATTTTATATTGAATATAATAAATTTTAATAAAATGTATCATTTTACACATATCAATAATTAGTTTTTTCATCACATAGGAGCTCATTATTTTGAATGATTGATCAAAGGTCCATGTACCTAAAACTAAATGTGAAGGAGGATGATAATATTAAGATATTATTTTAGATGAGATATGAGAATTATGATTTTTAATTATTCTCATTGGGTTATCTAATGAACCTTATACATTTTCGAATCCTAGGAATATATTCTTCCATCTGTTTTTTGATTATATTGGGTTTGTGTTTATAGATGATATTTTGGGATATTTTAAAAACGACGAGGAATATGAATGAAACTTAATAATTGTTTTGAAAACAATAAAATAAATGAAAATATATGGAATTCTTTGTAAAAGGAAATTATTTTAAATAATTTATTTCTTTTTAAATATTTTTTCTAGACACGGAATAACAATTCACCCCGCAAAAATAAAACATATTGAATATTGGACAATATCTATAAATGATAAAGTAATTCATAGTTTTCCTCAGTTAGTATGTTTTTAATGATAGTTTACTAAATAAATTTATTGGTTATATAACCCAATAAATATGTTAACATGATAAAGATATAGGATTACCTAGAAATTTTAATGTAATGATATTTTTCATGAACTAAAAAGAATATTGGTCAATGATACAATGTTTTCTTGCCTTCCAAAAATTATGAACTCATCATCTATAATGATGATTAACTGAAAGCACTTGGTTTTATACTGATTCATAATGCCAATGTTATTGATTAGGATTCATGTTAGTTGAAATATATTGAGTTTAATTACCATGCTAATGATCAGGAATTAGTTGTAGTTGTTTATAAATTAAATATTTAGAAGAATTATTTCTATGGATTGAAGTATGAAACATATACAGATCAAATAAATTTAAAGTATATATTCACATAGAATGAATTGAAATTGAAATATAAGATAGATGGAACATATAATGGGCTATGATTTCATGATTCATTATCGTAATATAACATTAAAAAATTGGTAGATGACTTGATTCGAAAAAATTAATGCCACATTAACCACGTTACTTTTGGAATGTGAACATTTGGAAAATTATATTTGATTTTTATCTTATAAGTTGTGGATGTAGGGACATCCTATTTTTTGGATTCAATGCATTCCAAATTTTCAGATGGCTCATAATTATGATCAATCCTTCCCTGAAAATTTAGAATTAATTATGAATGGAATGATTATTGATTTTAATATTTATGATGAAGGATGATTGTGATGGGAAAAAATATTTTGTTTTCTTTGTGATTCCAAATTGAGGAAATATTTTTTGACTGATGTTCATAGTTCCATATTTCCCATTCATATGAGTAACACTATGATGTACATATACCTTTGTATTTTTTATTGGTTGGATTGAATGAAAAAATATATTGATGAATTTCTAGTGATGTTTTTATCTTGTTAATTTAATAATGTAAAGAAATAGTTACCTAATTGTATTATATACATTTTAACATTGATTTATTTGAAATGATAGGTAACGTCAATGGATTTTTTGTTGGATTGAAAAATTATTGCCAATGTAAAAATGTGATTTGGATTAGTTTTCATTGATTAACCAAATTTTCACATTTCTTTCCCATTATATATATAATATATTTTGGTCAATTTTATAAACTATATCTAAAGAAGATTTCATGGTTACATGGAGTGAATCTCTCCATTATATTATATAGTGATAAAAATTTTACATCCAATTGTGAGAATAGACTTTATGAGACATTGGTATATAATTTAATTTCACTATGGACTTTCATTTTTAATATGATGGAAAATATGAGTATACAATTCCTTCCTTGGAAAATATGATTCATTCTTGCTAAATGTATTACTACGGAAGTTGGGATACACATATTTCTTTGGTAGAGTTTTCTAATTATAGTAGTTTTTATTTAAGTATATAGATTTCAACTTTAGAGGAATTATATGGATCATGTTGTCAAACACAAGAGTTTTTGGATGATGTAGGTGAAATGATGTTGACATGACTTATTTTTGTAGAGGAAATGATAGAGAATGTTCAATTGATTCAGTGACATGGGAGTATAGCTCAGAGTTGGAAGAAAAGCTATATAGATATACCATATGAATGATCATCCAATAAATATTAGATACCATGACTTTTTTAAAGTTTTTCTGGGGTAATGTGAGATGGGTTTTGGTAAAAAGGGGAAGCTGAGTCCACAATTAATTGGGAAATATGAAATCTTTGAGAAATTTAGATTAGATTCCTAATAATTTCCCTTTACCCCATTTTTATCCCAATTAAAAATCTATTTCATATTTCAATGTTAATGAAGTAAGTACCTGATTAATCTCATGTTCGGAACCCAGAAGTAGTTCATCTAGAATAGAACCATTCTTGTGAGGAACAACTAGTTCAGGTTCATGAATGGAGAGAGAATGTGTTACAAAATAAGATAATTTATTAGATTAAGTGATTATTTAATAAACATATGGTGGATGAGTAAACCTGGTAATCCTAATATACTAGGAGGAAAAAATATCCCCACTTATTTTATAAGTGAATAAAATTACAAGGGTATAACATCCAAAAAGGTGGAAAGTTATAACATGCTATGTCATTATATATTAAGTCTTTTTCATATTTATTAATATTTGTGATTTAAATATTAAATTTATGTTAATAGGGTTGTTATTTATAGTTGCATACATTACACACGACAATGTGTTTCTCTAAAATCAGGCATTACATGCAATACATAGTTATGATGAATAATAATATATTGTTAATATTTTAATTTAATATATGATTTATTATATAGATAATTAATAAATGGGAATTAATACAGCTAACTATATTTTTTAAAACATGTTTATAAATTGTTTCTACAGTTATCCAATTAATTTTTTTGGATTAAAAAAAGAATAAATCCTATTGTATGTAAAAATCTATATATTTTCAAAATGATATTTTGCCGATATTTAATAGAAAAACTATTTTAAATAAAATATTTTAATATTTTAAATTATTTAATGACAATATAATCTTTATTTATTTATTAAAAATATAAAACATTACATTGGGGTAATTTTCAATATTTTCTGGGAACTATCATATTTTGATGAACAATGAATAATAATAAATTTTAGTTCAAAACTGCATTTTTATCTAGTGTTTTTTAAAATGTTAATTTTTTTCTTTAAAATATAATTAGGTAAAATATATATCATTAAAATCAATGTTGGTAATTGGAATCAATATCACATTGATATTTTTTATAAATACTCAGAAAAAGTTTGGACATATTATTATTAGAAACTTGATGTCGCATCCCGCGTATCAGATTAATTTTAAACAAATTTATTCCACTTTTTTGTAACAAATTTTATAAAATGGATTCCATATTTAGAATCAGAATAATTTGGAACTTTTAATACAAAATGTAATGTTTTTTAATGAAAGTTTATTGAATATGATTAAAATTAATAATAGCGATTACTATTACATTATGTTACTTAGTGGTTAAACATTAATCTTAAAATTACAAATAAACTATACATTTGAAAAAAACCATATTTATATAGAAGATTATATTTTATCATATATTCTTTTAATGGGTAACATTATTTGGGCACATGATGTATGAATGACCTCTCAATAGAGTTTCATTTTTATATTTAAAAGAATTCCACTCTCCTCAAGTATAAAAAAGAACTCAAACATACCATTTTTAAACACCTATAAAGAGAATTAAATTATTGGAGAAAATGCCTAATTATAATGAAATATCCTCTACCTCAACCAACAAGACTCACCATGGGAATAAAATAATCTATGGAAGCTGATTGGGGAAAACCAAAAGGAGTTACCTGAGAAACACCTAACATTCTTCAACAAACATTTATGTTTTATTTCTTCATCAACCAATTCAATACTTCATACTCTATGATTATATAATAAAAATAGTATCATAAATATTCTCAGAATTTTTTATGATATGGTTTATACCTATACCTACACACACTTCAATCAAATTGTAATGAAATTACAATTCATGTATGCGAACGACCACCACAAAAATCATGTCATTTGTTTCATCCTTAAACACATCTCATGGTTCGGAATTATTATGTATTAAATGTTTTTATATGATATATATATATATATTATTTATTCATTCTTCTGTAAAAGTAATATACACATACCATCATTCTTTGTCTTTTTTGTAAATATGATAACATCGATTGTGGACGTGTGGACTACCACCTATGCAAAGTTATGAGACATGTTCATAGATTAATTGGAATTTATTAAGGATGTGTTTAACTAAATATATGTTAAATAAATTTAATCAATATTAAAGTCATTACATAATTATATTTCCCGAAATAAAATATAAGGTTTTTTTATTACCCTTCCAAACACTGATAATTTGATAACATTGTTTACGGAAGTGTGGACTACAATCTCATCAACATGATGTGACTCCTTTTAAATCACATGAATTCTATATATAAATATATATTATTAAATTATATTTTACATATGATATAATTATCATTCATTGAAAGTAAATTTTACTAATCTTCTTTCCATAACGATCATTGAAAAACATGAATGTTACTCATGCGTACATATGGCCTACCGACTCCATGATTGTGACATTATTTCATATTTAAAAAACATTATTTATTATTATTTTTAAAAGTGTAATAAATTTATAAAAATAATAATTCAATTATTATTTGTGTTCTGATAATTTTTATATAATGTCGTCCTTGTCCAGATTCAATGAACCGTAGTCGTTCTAAAACATAAAACAAATATGGTTAAAATACAAGATATAAACATAATTGATTATGTTTTTTTTAAAAAAATTATAAGAAGGGAAATATATATATTAATAAACATAAAAATTGTTCTGAAAGATGTATATAATTAAAATTATATTATTATTTAATAAGATAATTTCACATGTGACATATCAAACTCAAGGTAAAGGATTTCATCTCAATCTCCTTTCATTTAGGAAATTCTTGATGATATTCACCTTTATTATTTTATAATGTGTATATAATGCCTCTTTCAAATTCCATAAACATATTTTATCTATTATAATGTTATATAATGTTTTTTTATATGTAATTGTTTCATGGATATTATGATTCAATTGTTCAAAGTGGTAAGAGACACGTTGAATTTTTAAATATTTATCATTTCCCTCCATTTTAGTAATATTAATATTAAATTATATATTTAGTTATATGGATATAAAAGAACTATAAAGTTAATTTTATCCAAATTTTTATATTCGGATTCCTCTATAGGACATTATATTTTTCAATGTAAATATAAGCCCCCTTTTATTTTTTTGGAAGTTTTTTATTGAAAATGGGATTTAAAAATAGATTTATTATTTATATATCTTGAATAGTTTTCATATTATTGGAAAAGAAATTATATCTGTGAAATTATAGTATTTATTATATTATGATTTCTATTATAATATAATTTTACATGTACATTTACTAAGTGGTTAATTAAAAAACCAATTATTGGTTGTTATCTACTAAACCAATGAAATGTGGGTTTGTGATAGCCCTCCAATGAATTTGGTATTGAAGTAATATTTATGGCTATTACATTTGAAGGAAGGACATGTATGATACTCAACCACATGGTTATTCTATTTATAATAGTGACAAGTACAATGATTTGACTAGATACCTTTATGTATTTTCTATTTTTATGTGGGTTTTATGGTAATATTGTAATTTCAAAATTGGTAAAAAATTATTTTATTATTTAGGGAAGGAATTTACTCCTTTAAAGATGGAAATTATTAGATAAGGATGAAGATATCATGGGATTAATTATTATAAATTTAATAATGGTTCCCTCCTTTTTATATCCCTTACAAGTATTTATGCTCATCATAAATTATTTTATTTTAAGGATATTAGGATGAGTAACAGATGGTGGTAAATTGGTCAGGTGGAGACCTCTTTTCAGTGATCTAAAACTAAAAATGGATAGATCATGTTCTTTTTTTGTAATTATAAATATATGGTGGTGAGAAATGAAAGATGTTTTGTTTACATGTCTTTCCCTGTTAGGCTATGATAGGGTTCTTCTCTATAGGCAGAGGACATAGAGATTCTTGTGGGGCTCGGTGTATACTGCTGGTGCATCTTGGGAATCATTAATGTTGAGATAGTTTCATTGGTGGTACATAACTCTCTACGTGGATAAGGATTTTGTCTTTGTTCAATAATATTTTCTATAGAAAATTTTGACAGTTCCTCGACAGAAATATTGATGTGTTACACACATGGAGGTACATGAAAAAGGTACAGATCACCTAGAATCAAATGATATCTCTTGTTCAAAATATGTATTCATACATGTTATGGTCACTTCGAAGCCTGAGGGGGGTTATCCTAATTGGAGGGGATTCCCTCGATTTATATTATTTCAGGCCTCCCTAGTCATCATGCCTGGGGCTGGTGGGGGTGGCTTAATATCTTCACATGTACTTTATTTTCATTTGAATAAAAAAATTACATATGATGATGATAATAATGAGTAAGGTACATGGAGAAATAATTTTTATAGTGGTGAATTGTTTTCATTAAAAATAAAATTCATTATTTTATATGTTTCAAATTATGTAAAAATGGATAGTGTTAAGAAGTGTCATATTTTTTATGTGTACAATTTAGCCAAAAGCTATAATAATAGAAACTAGAAAAGATATTTACTATAAGAGAAATTAAAATTATACTATTAACTAAATATTATGTAATTTTATAAGGTCAGAGCCACATAAACTATGCATGGTTTATTTATTAATATTATATTGTTGTATTTTCCAAAGATAAACATATATTCTGTTTTGGATTTCTGGTGACCATTTTATTATGATTCAGTTAATGTTAGAGTTTGAATAATATAATATTTGATATCTTTTAATCATTTGTTATGATTTTGGATCAATGAATGTTTCTAGGGAATGAAATCCATAGAAGATCATTAGATAATGTTATTTGTCTAAGTATATCCATTGAAGAGTTTATAATTATGTTATAAATAAATATTTTTCTGGTGGTAAATAGTCCATAGGAAGAATATTTAAAAATTCACAAAGTAAATTTTTCATTTTATGATCAAACATAACTCAATAATTCATCATATATAGGGGTGTCGAATAAATGGGTGCTTTTGAAGTTAGCGGATCGATGTTTCTGTATGATGTTCATTGATCAAAATTGTTCAAATTCATGTAATAAGAACAATGATGATTCTGGATGAATAAATTTGAAACATTCTATTGATAATAAGAAGGATAATTAGATGGAGAAGCATCACATAGATGTGATGATATAAATGTTTATATATTGTTCGAGTTATATAATGGTATACTTGATAAAAAGATATTATAAAGATTTTAGAAAGTAATCTAATATGATGATGCGAATATTTCCATAGAATATATTTTTTGTTTAAAAAATAATGATGTATAAAGAGGTTCCATAATAATAAATTTACTGAATAATGATGGATTATGGATGTTAATGATTTTTCGATGTATCAAGTATATTCTAGACATCTTGAGATGTTTTCCAATAATTTTATGGTAGTGGGATATTCTATTTTATTTATTAAGTAGAAAATTTATTTATGTTCCCAAATATTCTTCTATAAGAGATCATATACAATGAAATATAAAAACCATCTCATAAAAATACTATTTACATGTTAAAAGGAGTGTTTATGCACCCATGAATTGGAATGTGGATAAATATACATTTTCATGACACAATGGGGAAATGTTTACTGAAATATGAATTCACATAATTTTTTATTCGATAGATGGTGTACTGAAATGATCATTCAGATAAAGTAATGATGATACAATCAAAAAAATTTAGGTGGCTTCTTGATGATGGATACTAGATTGAGTTTTCTATTAGGATTTGTCGATATAACATATGATTATGTGAATTGATGTATAATGTGATATAACTTGTATAATTCCTAAAAAGATATATATGGATTTAAAAAATGACCCTATCAAATGAACCCATTAGATTGAAAACAATCCGAATGAAAGAATATCTTCACTGTAGATTCGAAACAAGATAGTGAATAAGTAATTGAATTAAGTGTATGTTTATAGAAACATGAAGCAACATATTGAACTCTCTTGGGGAAGGTTCGTCAATATTTTAACTAAATAATTTTTATATATTTTCCATATGTGATAATCACATTAAATACATAATGATTATAGTGTAACAAAATTTTATGGATACTTCTATATTTATTTAACCACATATAAATACATATTCCATGTGGGTTATGTTGTGTTGGAGATTTTCCAAACCAGGAAAAGGACTCACTACTATAAATAATTACTAAACCGTTTAAATTTCTATATTCTTGTTATTGTGTGCATTCATTCATTAATGACACATCACTTAAACCAATTTAAAATTATGGTATATAATAATGAATAAAATAAAATGTTACAATCAATTATTCACCCCAACACCCTCTTATTGATCAACATATAGGCCAATAATTTCATAAATAGACCATACATAATTTGGGATAAATATTTATTATATTTCGTAATTACATACCAAGAGATCATAATTATTCAGTTTATATAAGAACATAAAAAAATAAACAACATATTTTTAAGACAACTTCATCATATCCAACTAAATTCTTTATAATGAGAACCCATATTTGGAATATCATTCTTATTACATTATTTTATAAACTGGATAAAGTATTTATAAGAAAATATTATCTAAAAATATTTGTATGGGTAGAAAAAGGAAATAAAAAATTCCACATACTGAAAACATGATAATAAGTGTGTGAGAACAAGGGAATAACATTTGAAAAACCATACGAACCATATCATATCTCAAAAATATGACTAATGGAAAAAATACATGATGTTCATAAATAATTATTCATAAAGGAATTAACTATCATGATCCATGAGATCATATCATTAGCATAAAATATTGATTTATGGAATACAAAAATTAAATGACATGATCCATGAGATCATAACATACCAATGTGTGGTCTTGTATCTTAGATAATTCTCTCTATTAACATTAATCTCCGACAGATTCACCTCATAAGAATGATCGTTCTCTATTTGGATGAATTGTGAGTTTGACATATTTTATGAGATAGCTATATACTTCTTCATGAGATTTATATGGAATATATTGTGAGCCTAAATGAGGTTCAATGGAAGTATAAAATGATATGATAACATCCAAATATGATCAATAATTTCATAGCGAATAATATTACATGGTAATATCTTTCCAACAATTACTTATATCACTTCCTTTTTCTATATAGAAAATCATTAGGACACCCTCTCACAAAAATCAAATTCAAAATTGCATCAATGAATGTTACCATAACTATTCATCCGTCTTTATGCTTCTCTTATGAGTTAATTGAAAGGATCTAACCATCTATACCATTTTATAATCTAGATAAGGTCTTACTAGATTTATGTTTGAAACTTATTTCCAGCACATTGGTGTTCTACACTACATTCATATTTGTAATTCTAAAGCATTCGTCTGAATAATTGAGTAAAATATATTATTTTATGAAATAAATACTACAGGAAGGTGTTGATCTAGACCACTATTAAATTCCATATAACAAGATTTTAATTTATACTCTATGTTTTAAATTGATCGCATATATTGAACATATATCAAATGGTGATACACGGTGAGGAAACATATCTTTTATATCATTATCTTTCTAAGGACTTCTATAAAGCATTGAGCTAATATCAAATCTTCATTTAGTAAAATGTAGGGTGGTACAACATGAAATTGTACAACTTCCCTAATATATAACCTTTAATTAAGATCCGGATATATATTTTCACTAGAAAAATGAAGTGTTCTAATTTTTATGGCGATGAAATATACCACATTTATAAATGTCTCCTTTATCTTTTTTGGGGAGTCCGATGATAAAATCTAAGGTGAGGTTTTCTCATTTCTATGTTTCTATTGGTAATTGGTGTAAAATTCCCTAAGACTATTTTCTAAAATTTTTAATTTTCTAAAATAGTATGGATTGTAGTCATACTAATGGATATATATTTTCATTTTGTCCCACTATAAATACTATTTAATATAGAAAACTATAAGGTGACACCCACTAGGGATTGTTCGATTGTGGGTTAAATTCCTGCAATCGTTTTGGATGTGAAGGGTTCTCATACATCATATGTGTTATCCATTATAATAAAAATTTTAAAATAATTCCTATACATTACCAATTTTAAATTTCCCATATTTAACTCAATATCAACGATAATATAAATAAAATGGTTACCAATAACTTTAATCATATGTCATTAAAATGCATTCCTCCTCAAATAACATTTTTTATAAATATTATAAAAAACTAAAGGCATGGTTTCCCATAAATATATCTTAATATATCATTAATATTTTTCAAAATACCCCCACATTATACCTCGAAATGATTGTCTATTATTTTTAACATATGATCAACCATAAAATCATAAAACAATTATCGTATCCATAACTCCAAAAATATTCTTACATGGATGAAAATATGTTTATAAATGATAATTCTCCCTTTATTCCCCAAACAATATCTTTTTCTAGACATTATCATTTTAATTGGGATTTTGGCTTTATCATTGATGTGATAAAATATCTAATGTGATTTCACTATTCTATAATCAATTTACTTAGAGATAAATAGTGCTCAGAATCATATTAGATTTCAATAATTGATAAACAGAAATATTTTGATATGGATCATTTATACAAACACTAGTTTGAAATTACTAACTATAGAGTAGAAGTAATGTGTTACCAAATAATTATGATTAAAATCAAGTTTTTTAATTTCATAATCTTTCATATTTTCATTTTTCTATAAATATTATAGTGTCTTATTATCCTCTATATACATTGTAATGGGGAATTCATTGACATAATTCCTAATATTATTCAACATGATGAACTAGTGTGTGGGTGGTAAAATCTTTTAGGATCTCCCCCTATAATCAATATTATATAACTCTTTCCCATCACATAAACATTCATCCACTAAATAACCTTTCATTAAAAAATTTAAGAATTTATTATTCCCATTAAGATAATTTTCTATAACTTTTCATACACATATTTTTTATAATGGAAATTTTATCTTTTTCTGTCTATGGATTTAAAGTTTAATTTGAATTCTATTTTTCTTTTCATATCAGGAATAAGAGATTGATGGGTTAATCTGATCTTTATTTCCTCTATGACATCTCGTCAAATTATTTCTCTAATTCTACTAATTCTTCATATGGATGATGACATTTGGATACATAGTTTTATTCCACTGAATAAATGATCAACTTTGTATTCAGGTTGGATGATAATACCAGAAGAAAACATCACATTTTTCACAAAAAAATCCATCATATGTACTAATAGATTTATGATACTTATATTTTAGGTCATTTAATTACATATTTCTTTTACTTCAAAAATAATTTGAAAGTAAAAATTTTAAAAACAAGCTATTATATAAATAACAGAATAAATATTCAAATTCATACTATTTTAATTTTTCTTGAGAGTATCTCATCATTGATCCCCCTACCTAAAAAATAATAAATGAATAGAATCATTTTTTCATGATAAAATAATTTTTGAATGGAAAAATAATATTCAACTATACTGATCCATTTATCATCAACTAGGGGATCAAAAAAAACACTAAAATATAGAAGAGACTACTTCATGAAATATATAATAGAACATCATTCCATAATTTTATCATTTAGATGATCAGAATGAATCATTTAATGTGGACATTCTATTATCATAGAAATAATATTATTCATTCTGTCTCCCAAAACACTTGTTTTCTTAGTTGGATAATCATTGCATTATCCATCTTATTCATAATTAACACCATTCTATTGGGCCCCAAAAAATTGATTAAAGTCATATAGAATATAATAACAATCAACAACCATAGTGAATAAAAACATAATATTAAAAAACTATATATTATTTCTCAGTAATTACACCTTATTTTAAGCATTAGGCTTAGCCTAGGTAATTAATTTTTCTTAATCGAATCCTTCATGATGGTAAATAATGTGTTTGGGAATTTCCAAAGAATTTCCCCCAAAAGTTTAATAAGAATTCATTTATAAAAGGACATTTTTTGAACAAAAAGATGATCATGTCCATATGAAAACAACCATTTCAAGTTTATTAACATTATATAGATCTATGATTGATCTGCTTCAACTTTTAGATTCCATACCAGGATTGAATTTCATAGAAACCACTTTTTATAGCCTTCACTGAAATTTCAATAATTTTTCCTATAAACTGACTTATCCAGGGGCATATACTAGATATATCCAGAGGAATATCATTATAGTGTTTTGAACATAATTTTAAAATGATATCTAAACCATTATATTTAAACCAACTATAGTGAACCATACATTCCAACATAGATATTCTATATTTGTAAATGAATATTAATTACATTCCACTTATAAACACTTATGGAATATACTAGTTTATTGTCCTTAGAATCATGGTATCATAAAAAATATTTTATTTTTTAACTACCAAATCATTCACTACATTCTTCATTAATAGAAAACATCATTGAAAAATCTTACGTAATGCATTCCTTTATTACTTGGGGGAGGAATAATAATAAAGGTTGATCACTGATTCTTATTAAGGGTAATGAATAGAGATATC
The DNA here is from genome assembly GCA_963277665.1 of Viscum album. NCBI lineage: Eukaryota > Viridiplantae > Streptophyta > Magnoliopsida > Santalales > Viscaceae > Viscum > Viscum album. The sequence goes on along the minus strand of OY728159.1, from coordinate 2,096,491,177 downwards.
AATGACTATATAATATATCATTTGAATAAAAAAATGGTAGCATTAAAGTAATAATTAAAAACAGTACGTTGTAAGACATAGATAAAAAACATGAGTCATGAATAAAATCATGGCAGTTCATATGTTAAGAATAATAAATAATCAATTAAATGTTGAACAAAATTATAAAAATGGTATAAGATATTGATTATTAAAATAAATATATCGTATAATATCTTATGTTATGTTAATCCAAATTTTCATCACTTATAATATTGTCTTGTGCTAACCACCCATTTACCTTATTTGATATTGAGTTAACCAACCATGTACCCTATTTATAACATGAAAAAACATCTCATATACCCCCTTTTGGGAATCGTATTACTTCCCATGTACCCTTTAATCAAATATGTCATTACTCATTACCCAATTCATTGAAAGGATATATAGGTATCACTTATCAAATATTAATTTTCTATTATATGGGATCCAAAAATTCTTAACACATTACACATGTTATAACCCATTTAAATAAATAAGTTTCTTAAAAACTCTTTAATAGCATAACCAACTGAAAAATTATTTCATAAACATATTGTCCTCATAGACTAAAAAAATATAGAGTACAAATGAGGATGGTACAATTGGATCATTTATCCATTGAAACTTATGTAAACTCATTAAGTTACATCTTATATGTTAAATGATTTTGAAATATCACTTGGATCATTTCTTGAGGAAATTAAACATTTAAATTTTGATGTTTCATTTTTCATAAAATAGAAAATAAAAAAACAATCTGCATCATTTGAATTAAATATAACATTTTATAGTTAATAATGGATCTTTAGAAAAAGTGTTGTCATGAGGGATGAAATTTTCCTTCATTACATAATGCATAAAACAAAGATTCCATTTACATTTTTTCATAAAATCCAAAGAGGATGTGTTTGTAAAATGTAATTAATATTCATTTAAATGTTTTTTTTATAATATAGAAAATCATAAATTGTATGTAATAAATATATGGAGAGTAGTAAAATTATTATTTTGAATAATTTTTATTAAATCATGGATATGGAAGAAAAATGGTTTTTGACTGAAGAATGAAATAATTTCAATTATTCCTATAAATATATTTTTAAATCATTAACCAAAAATGGGGAAATTAAAAGAACTCATGTATTTTCATGGAATAAATAGTGGATAAAAAACATCCTGAGTTTTATGAGATATTTATCATAATATTTCATCATGGGATGTATAAATATAAGCGATATTGAAAAATAATTTGATTTTTTTTAAAACCCATTCTACATTGGTAGCATTGAATTATAAGACCAATGAAAGAATAAAATTATATTCAACACCAAATATAATGAGAATAAATAAATTCAGGATAATAAATGTCCAATGAATTGTATATGTTTCTCATAAAAGATGATGGTTTCATTACATAATGTTTCCAATAAAGAATGAAAAATGAGACAAAAACCCCTTATGTTGTGTCTAGAATTCCATTATATATGTTCAAACCTCCAATATTAAAAATATATTTTTATTATAAATATATTATATAACAATAATCATATTTATTAAACAATATATTATATAATTATTTAAATTATTACCTATTTATTAACAATTCAAGCTTAATATCATGTTTCAAGGAATAACTACTTTTTCATATATGTATTGGTTTGGTATTTTTCATCCTTTTAAATTGATAATTGTTACCTCATCTATAAATTTTAATCTTTGATATAAATATAATATATATTTTTCGTATTTATATTTAGGTTAATCTATAAATTTTTTTACATAGTGAATGAATTACACCCTTCTTGGAGTTAGTAGGTCTTGTACACGCATGAACACTCTTTTAATTTTATCATTATATGAAATTAGAAAAGGTTAAAAATCTATTCTCTATACAAAATATTCTTAATATAAATTATATCACATGTAATAATTAAATAAACCCTCACTATCTACCATGTAATTCATAAGTGAAAAACTAATCACGTCACATCATGAGGTGGTACTCATCCAGTAACACGAGTGATGTTATCATATTACATCATAATGTAATGTAAGAAGGTATATATATGATATTATAGTAATACAACAGTAATAATATTATATCTATCATATATGAAAGTTATATAGATCATTATAACAATCCAAGATAAGTAGTTATTGAATATGAAAAACATCAATTCATGAGGAGTTTTTCTGTTATAACCATGATCAACTATTTCTTTTCCCATTTTATGAAAGGGGATATGGATATAAGTTATTGTAGAAAAATATTAATTGTTTTTATATTTTAGGAACTTATTTTATTATATTTTTATTACTAATAAATTAACAATTTTTTTAATATAATAAGAAAAATGAAAATGTTTAGTGAAAACAATTACCTTCACTTAGAACATCCCCCATTTAGATCTCTTATTAAGGTCCCTATAGTTGGTATTTTGGTATTAATTTAATTTTGTAAAATTTGTAAGGATTTTTTTGAGTTATATAGATTTTTTTCAACCTATGAATCTTAATATGTGTACATATGTGAAGGAATGAAGTTCACATTCTTAATAGTGGAGGAGCGACATTAGTGTAAATACAAAAAATTATTATGTATTGAGAATTAAATATAAAATTAATTACCACAAGAATTTATATATAATGTAGATATGGGATTATATAATCTAACCATACTGCAAAAACATATATTTTAAAAAAATTATTAATTAAAATTTATGTTTATATAAGTTTAAAAATTTTATTATAAACCAGTGAAACATGTATGTTTTTATTTTCTGATCCAATTTACCTATTCATAATACATTATAAATGATCATCCATAGATATTTTGGAACCACTAATTATAAATATTATATCTAATTTATGAAATAATAATTATTTTTGTGTTGAATATAAATTTTGGGACAAGTTAATCTAAGGCATACTAACCCATTTTAACTATAATCACAATAATTAATATTTATTATCATGACTAATATGTATGACCAAAAATTAATTTCAACAAATTATATAATATAAATTAACACAATTAAATATATTTTATAAATTTTATTAAATTAAAATATAAAATTTGTATTGATTTTAGTATCTATATCATAATACAATATTTGTATTGATTCTAGTATCTATATCATAATACAATATGAAATAGTTTATAATAAACTATATTAGATTAAATATAATATAATTGATCTATAATTAATCATTTTAAAGTTTTAAAAACAATATTATGATATATATTCTTCATAATTAAAAATAACTTTCAATAAAAACTAGTATTTTCACTTTTAATTGAAAAAATAGTCTTTTTAGAAAAATCTCAAAATTTCTCTAAAAGATAATTATGAATTTTTTTTAAAAAAATTATATTTAAATTTTCCAAAAAAAAATTAAGAATTATATAAATTAAAATAATTATTTTTTCACAAAAATATATAATAATTATATTTATTTTGAATAAAAAAATCATCAAATAATATAAATACATTAATAAAATTAAGAGTTTTTCATTTACATTTTTTCTATATATATAAATATTAAATATTATTTTCAAAAAAATTATTCCCATATTTATAACATCATGTTTAATAGTGTGTTATAACAATCTTCTTTAAATAATATTGTTACTTGAATATCTTGTTTCTCAAAAACGTGGTGGTTAATATAATGATATCTTTTGAAGGAATGAGTTTTATTCGGTAAAAAATTTAATATAAACATTGGGGTTTACAATAAAATAAATCATAATTGTTTATTTAATGGGGTACCATTTGAATGTTCTTATTCTTTTACTCTTTTATAGAGTTTATAGAAATTTGAATTTACCCTAAATTTCCAACATTATATAACCTATAAATGGATTCTAGATTCTGATGAAAAAAATGTAATATCTGGAATGATATAATACTACATTAATTTATATTCCTCAATTATGATGTTATTGAAGCTAATATATAGGGTTTCCCTTACCCCAAATGAGGTTTTTCCCATAAAATTTATGGATAACAAATATTTAGAGAATGGAGAGAAAGGAATAATTGCTATAATTTTCTAAGTCATTGAATGCGAGTTACATTGAGTTAAATGAATTGGAATGGATAAAATATTTTTGGAGAAGATTAAGAACATATTTGATGATAGTGTAAAAAAATTAAATAAATGATGAAAAATCATTGATTTAGGTATTAATATGTTAAAACTAGTGAATAAGAATCATTTAGAGACTTTTTTAAAATTGTGAATAATATTATAAGCTGCAAAAAATTTCTTGATGAGATGTTAGAGGATTCATTAACTATTGAAATGATAATAATAATAATATTTCCATAAATATTTTATGCCAGGGTTTCATCATTGGAAGATAGTGATTATGAAACATTATATGTGGATGACTTGACCACTATTCTCATCACCTAACAAATGATAATAGAAATGGTTGTGCTGAATACAAATAAATTATGTTTTAGAAATTTTATTCAATAATTCAAAACAAAGAATATATTGGAATGATATTAATGAAAAATATAGTGAATCTAGCCTTAAATATGAGTTTGGAATTGTTATATATTAACATATGTATTTATTTTCATAAATAGATGAAAGGGTCATAAGAACTTATAAAAGAATGTTACCTCATATATACTTGGTCTACAGAGTTGTTAGAGATTTCACTTAATATTTTCTATGATGAAATTAAGATAAATAATGTGATTAATATTATATAAATTTTATATGACCTCCCATGAAAAGTTTAGATAAATCCATTTCCTATTATATGGGAACATAATATATGTTTTTTAAAAAGAGATTAATTTTATCTAATCTTATGGAAGTTGATGGAAGGGAATGATACATCGATAAATTCGATAGTTATGTCACTAAGAACAAAATTATTTCAAAACACAGTAATGAAAAATTTACCATTAATAAATAAATTATCTCGGATGATGATGACTGAGTGACTCATATTGAGTTTATTATTTATATGGAGAGTAAATAATTTCATTAAATAATTACATGAAAAATGGGGAAAATAAGAGATGAAGAAAAAAATATTTCATAAAAAATTAATGAATAATTTTATGAACATAAATCAACCATTCAAAAAGACATTGATAGTCTGAAAAATTTGGTTCATTCAAATAATATCATCAATATCAATCATAATGATAATTTAAATGTGAATGCGGTTGAGATAAATAGTTCTCAATAAATACTTTCTAAATTTGTGAAGGAATTATAAACATAAAAATTCATTTATATATTCCATTTAATGTTTTCAATAGTTTTTAAAAGAATGGATAAATATGTTCTAATTATGAAAAGATAATAAGACCATGCACACATCCAAAACAATGATAGATGAAAAATAATTTGATTCTAATTTTTCAAAGACTTAAACAAAAGCTACTATTAATGGATATTCTTTTGATACAAGGAAGAAATCCTACCTAAAGATTAATATATAATGATGCAAAAAATACATTTTTGAAAACAAAAAACTTCCATTTTTAAAGGTAATCATTATAATGGAAAATAGGTATACATATCTATAAGGAATGTATAATAAAAATGGAAAGACTCTTTTTGGGGTTAAGGATGTCATTTTTTTTGGGAAAAAACGAATATGTGTTGGTTTAATCAGAAATGTTATTGTTGATCTATGAGAAATTGGAAGAATATTTTGATGGAAATTGAACTCTCTATATGAAGATAATTAGAGAATTCCATTATAATGATTGAAAATGGATTCCAACACAGGGAAACAATTTTTTAAATAGTTTAATAACGTATTCATATTTTTAAGAATTTATTTTCATGTTAAAAGAACAAAAAATAGTAAAAATAAAAAATTCAAAAGCCACATGAGAATATTGAAAATGGTGAGGAAAAACCATAATTATTAAAACCACTATTAAAGAGACAAAAGTAGAATGATCATGGATATTAGAAAACATATTTTCATAAAATATAATAGGTTATCTAAATTTTCTTATGATTCTAAATGATGAAAATTGTAAATAATGATTCACTAAGAATCTAATATGTTGGATCAACTATCAATTGGGTAGAATAGTGTAAAAAAGATACTTGTTTTTTAATGTGATGATTTTTTTAGGGGATTCAAAATTATTGATAAAGTTAAAAATGTTTTGACTCAAAATATATATTTTTGTTTCTCTAAATATTGAAGATGGTAATGTTGTAATAATAGGATAATTAAATAATTAAAACATGATTGAGGTTTGTGATGAAAAATATTTAGTACATCTCAACACCGTTGGTGTAAATCATCTATGTATTACAAGTATTGTGAATATTTTTTTAGGAATATGGTAAATCAATCAACAATATAATGTATTCAGGTTATTCCAAATACCATAAAAATATGATATATAAGTTCCTCCATATGAAAAAGGATGATTTAATACATAGAATAGTAAAAAAATTTGGGTATTTGATCAAGAAAATTCAAAAAAATGTGTAAAGATTATAGAAAATGGATTTTTAAATATTATATGAAATTTCAAAGAATCCATTACTAGTATAGTACACCATACACACCATGTTATAGGGCAATATATGAATAAAGAAATAGAATATTGGTGGATATGGATTAAACAATGTCTATAAAACAAGATAAATCTGGATATTTTTTTAATTATAGGTATAAAATAGTATATAATGATAAAATTAAATGTTTTTATTTGAAAAACTAACATATAAAACCTTACATGATGTATTACAACCAAAGTCCATCGTTGGAACACATATTGGTATTTTTTTAGTCTGTGTATTATAAAATTCAAGGGTGTGAATATTATAATTTTCTAAAACAGATCTATTTAGGGAATATTTCTTGGATACAACCTTATTGATATTTGAAAAAAAATATTCATAATAAATAAAAATGAATGATTATTGACTCACATGAAGTGTGTGTTGTTAAAAATTCTGATGTGAAATATTCAATGATTGATGTATATATAGGATAATATAAATATGTGGTTAGTGTATTTAAAAAAATTAAAAATATATGAATGATAGTAATAATATTGAAACTCCTCAAGCTGTTTATTATTTAATTGTGATATCATGTGAAGTGGAAGGATTACATTTATTGGGGAATTGTTATATTAAGTGATGTGGAACAGTTACATTCGGCTCATCCTAGTTTTTAGAATAAAGTTGATATTCATAACATCATTGGTGATCAATAAAAAATGGTTTTAACATGGAGAAAATCATGGTCAATTTGAAATACATAATTTTACTCACATTCTAAATCAAAATATTTTAATAGAGAATTAGATCAATAAGAATTGATTGATTCTATGAATTATTAGTTTGATCAAAATATAATAAATGCTAAAAGTAAATTTATAAACAAAAATAATATAGGAATGTGATTGGAACACAGTGGGTGATGCAAAAAATTTAAATAATTTATGTTAGGTTATTATAAATAAACTATTAGTGATTTGTAAAGTTTACTAACTAATTAATGTAATTGATAATGATGTGTGTTATTTTTAGTTGACTGATTAGAAACTGCATGAATCATTAACAATATAACATCACAATTGTGAAATAATGTTTTCCGAATAGATATCAGGTAAATCATTCTCAATAGAGAGCTCATTAAATATGTTTATAATGACCAAACATGTGGATTTGTTCTTTGGAATGAATAAGGTCACGTGTAAAAATAAAATATGCCTTTTATGTAATAAATTAAATTCTAAGAGAATGTTATCAAAAATGGATACATTAATAATAAATTTGATCATTAATAATGAAAAAATGGTCTGTAACCTCAAAATTAAATAAAATTATGACAATTCCCTCATCCAGACTATGTATGTTGAAGATATCATATTTATAGGAAATGGTGATGTAAAATATCAAAAAAAATTAATGGAGATGAGAATTTTAATTGAAATTTCCATTCTAGTATATATAAAATATTTTCCTAGATTATATATATCTAAAAAGAAGAAACATATTTACCAATCATAAGACATGTATTATTTTTGTGATTCTGAACAATTTTCCAATTGAAAATTCAAATCTATTTTCTGTACTTATTTAACTGAAAACTATGATATTCAATGACGGAGATGGTATAAAGGGTGATCCTAAATATTTAAGGATATTTGTTGGAAAATTCATATATCTAATGTATTCAAGAAGAGATGCAATGTATGTTGTTATATTATGTTTTATGTGTGATAATACTCTAATATAATATCATTTTATTAAAAGAATATGAATTCTATGATATATATAATTGGAACCTAATATTTCCAGATAAAATATGATAGAATAGGGAATATTTATTTATTTGGACATAGAGATACACATTTATATAGTTGTCTTTCTGGTATAATATCTATATATGGTGGCATTTTATTTTTTAGAGAGAGGTGTGTGAGTTGGCATAAAAGTATGAACAATTATTTTTACTTTAAGAAATTTTAATCTTGTTTATGTTTATTTTTTTAAAGGTGAGACCCAACTTATGTAGATAAAGACAGAAGTGGAGGATTTATTTATTCATATGATGTTACCCACCCCCTTCGTATTTGATAATTGATATCTATAAATCAAACTAGTAATCCAGTGAAATAATCTCAGTCCTTAAATATAGATATCAAATATAAATTCACCAATGAAAATGTGTAAAAATGAACTAATTCTATATTTTGTTCCTACATCGGATAAGGTTTCTGTTATTTTCTCAAAATAATTACATAAGGAAAAATTTTATATCATTATGTTGATAATGTGTGTTTAACCTCTCTCTATTTGTGGTTAAGTTATGTCAACCCATATCATTTTTCACATTTTCATCGGTTAGTGTTTTCATGGGGGTGGGAATGTTGTAAAATATTTATAAATTTTTTTCCTAAACATTTATGGATAATAATATATTTATTTAGTTCTTTAAAAGTTGATTTTTATTATTTTATAATGTTTCAAAAATATTAATTTTTTTAGATGTTGATGTATGACAATTTTTTCCTATAGGAAAATTGAAAAAGTGAAGGGAAAATTTGATATGAAGTGTATTGAAAGGTTTATTTAATAGTAGATTATGGAAAACTTGGTATTATTATTCAATGATTATTATATTTTACAAAAATTTCAGGTATGTATTCTTAAATTTTTTGAAAATTTTCCATTACATGATTTATAATGATTCGGTAATTTATAATCCTTGGTAATAAAAAACTATAAATTGGGGAGATAGTTATGGAAAAGAGTTATTTTACTGTATCAAGAAAGTTAGGTGTTTTTATGAAGATGTTCGTATATATTTTTATAAAGGAATTAGTTCTTCCCAAATAAGTTTTCACTTTTTTCATATTATTAAAAATGTCACATTGTTTACAATTACATCAATGGAGATTAGATAGAGGTATAATACATATGTTAACTAGAACAATTCAATAATATAAAGGTTATTATAATAAGGTTTCCAACCTTTGTTTGGTGTAAAATTATTATACAATCATGATTTCATGTTCAGTTGTCCATAGTATTTGAAAAATTAAATATAGAAATTATTCTCTAATATTAATGTTATTATCATTATGACTATTAATGGTTTTACTAATCCAATCCCTAATTAAATGTGAGATTAATAGTTTCTTTATACTACATTCATTCTTTGATGATTTTTACAATTCACTTAATATGGGATTCTATCCAATGAACCCATGTAATGGTAATGAGATATTCCATGAATGGTTTATCCCACAACCATATAATATTATTTACATTGGCATGATATTACCAGAAAAAGGAGTGGCCAATAGTGCTTATTTTATATTTTTATATAGTTTTGTATTCTAAGGATCCATGTATGTGATTTTTTTTTTGGGGGAGTCATAGTATTATTAATCAAATCCATGTAGAGTTACATTAATAGAATTGTTTATATAGGTCAAATATTTTTGAAGAATTTTTATCAGAGGAATGTTTATATGGAGAGAAATCATTCAATGATCTTCAGAGGATATCAACACTTGATGTCCATGTGATGAATAAATGTAAATTTTTTTCAGTAATAATGATTTATGTAGTTTTAAAAATTATATAAGATGAAATTTTAAGTTGAATAAGGTGATTTTTTCTTAGAATTATTAGATTCATGTCCTTGAGTCATAAAAAATTAGATCAGATATAAGGTTCAGATGGATTTAATTAGATTAAGGATTCTATACTATTTTAATTAGTTGATGTTTTCTAATGAATGTCATATGGTAGAGGATGATACTAAACAAATTAAATTCTACACTCTCTAAAAAAGCCAATATGGAACATCAAATAACGTTTCATCAGACATAAGTTATGCTATAAATATATTCCAATCATTTTAGTGGTATAATGATATTCTAGATCAAATGATTTATGAATTTTTCATAATCTTATATAATGTAATGATGGTGATGTGATCATAAAATTTATGTTATCTTCCAATTGTTGGGAATATTTTTGATGTTCTATATAATAATGATTAAGGCTTTTTTATCATGTTTTTTAGACTCTGATGTTTTTCATGATGTTTGAAGAGTATTTTAGAATGGTTGAGAAGTATACAATGAATTTCAAGTAACTAAAACTTTCAAAAATTGAGTTTTTCCTAAGAAAGTAATTGTAATTTCATTCCTTCCAATTCCAAAATGAGTGGTATGATATACTGGCTTGTATAAACCAACCCATTCTATAACTATACAGATGTGGAATAGTTAACTGGTGCTTTTCATAATTGGAAATTACATCAACAAAATTTTAGAAGTTGCATCAGGTAGTTGTATACAAGAGAAGTATTACTGATAATTTCATGTCATATATATTTAGTGTATAAATGTTTATTTGAAAATGATAATTTTTTAGAAATTTAATATTAAATGTTGAAATAGTTGAAGAGTATTGGACACAATAATCTATAATGATAAATTAGATATACATTATAATGATTCAATCAAATAGTTAGTGTGATATTAGTGGTGATAGATTGAAATAGGACACTATATGGAGTTATTAGAGAGACCTATTAGATGAATCCTTCAAAAATGAAACCATCTAAATGATGGAATTTTTTCCTTCCATTGCCCAATAAATTTAAGAAGAAGTACATGAAAGAAGAGAATTTATGATGCAATGTCATGTAGCACGGTTGCAAAAAATTAATTCATGTTAGAGTATGTTAATAAAATATTTATTTTATTTATATTTAAATAACATACAGAACATAAGAGAACATATCTTTTAATTGATTATATTTCAATTCAATTGTATTGTTATTACCAACTTGATTTAAATCCACATAACTAATTATTTTAAAGTGGATTGTGTTGTATTCGATTAATTAAAAACAATTCTAATTAGTATATTCTCTTATTGAGTCATTAACTGTCAAAATTACCCTACTCATATTGGGTTTGTTATGATTTTTTAGTAAATTCATATCTCATTTACCTGAGGAAAGGGTTTTTTGATAAAAAATAATAACATCAATTGTTAAGCTAACAAATCCCCCCCCCCCTTTGTGGTAACAAGGATTTGGATATGTCCTTTCATTATTAGAAATATATCATCAATTAATTATTTAAAGTTGTTAGTTTTTCATATTTACTGTTAGAATGAATTAAATATATTAAATTATTTATCTTTGAATCACCATTTCTTATAATCACTCATCATAATTTGGGATAATAACATTCCATAATTAGTGTGTATGTATTTGTTGAGGTATGGGGTCAACATTATAATTATGTTTACCAAATTAATTATATAATCAACTCATATATAGTTATTTTTATATAGTATTTTTATTCATTTTTTAGTCATAATTTTATATAATAATTAAATGATAAATAGAGTTATTACAAAATATAATACAAAATTACAAATTTATTTGTACTAAGATATTTAAGATAAATGAGTTTTTTCCATAAATTGATTTTAAAATTCTAATATTTACATTGTTTAGTTTTGTGAACAAAGGAATTATATTAATTAAAATATTATATGTTGATTTTATTATCTCATATCTAATTAATGTTGTAATCATTATAAATATTTTATTTGAAATATAATCCATAATATTGGTTGATCATATATTACATTTAATATAAACATTTGAAAATGAAATATCAAAAATTATATTCATTAGTTTTTTTAAATTATATATTCTATAAACATAATATAATTAAATATATAATTGGATTTATAATTAGTTAGATAAATATCATTAGGATTATGATTTGTCGAAGTGAATCTTAGTCTATTTGTTTTATTTCAAAATGTACTCTTTTATAATATCAATTAAGAATGAAATATGAATCTTATATTTCACCTAAACACATAATAATTTATAGATCTTATTAATATACCACATCATTGGAAATTTTATGGACATATTAAAATTATTATTAAAATTAACTAGATTCTAGAATCATTCCACCTCCTATATCATTATTTTTACCTTTTATTTTTATTTCAATAGTGATAGTTGTTTCTCTAAATTTTTATTTCAATAGTTCATAATATATATAGTCAATATTCAAAAAATGGAGTTAACAACCCAGTGCTCATTTTTTTACAATAATCCAAATATTTGGAAATAACATATGTTTTTTTAATTAGTAGAGATAGAATAATAGTTGGCAACATACTACCCAAATTATGAACTCAAGAATGAAGAGAATCATTTTATTGTTAAAGGTTGATTATATACTATATCATTCCATCATTTCATTGAGTTATCCATTGCATAATTATTCCATTAATTTATTTTAAAAGAATTTATATGAACTATATATACTAATAGGGATCAAAAATATTTTACCATTTTAATGAATGTGATGTGAAAATGTAGTTGAAATTTAATAAATATTTTAAACGATTTGTGAAACCCTAAAAAATAAATTAGTTCAAATTGATAGTATTCTGTTAAGGTAGTTCCCAATATTTTAAATGTTCAATCAATATTTTCATTGAATATCTTGTTATTTGGTTCTATTACAATAAATAAAATATGGGCCAAGAATATTCTTTAATATTACATCACATAGTTAATGATGGTAATACTACTTAACATGACTCAAATTTTCACCTAATAAGATGGAAAGTTTTTTTGTGTCCTGGTAGATATTATAGCACATGTTTCAATTATATTCACATAATATCAAGTATTATTTGATATATGTACAAAAGTACTACTTTAGACTATATCAAGGCATTTTTTTTCTAAATAAATATATGGATTTAGATTAATGATAGATGTATTAGTAGTGAAATTTTATCATATTTATTAAATGTATGATAGTGAATGTCTATGAAAATATGATCTATTTCTATTAAAGATATAAATATATTAATTGTATGAGATAACCAACTTAGTTGCCAAAATGGAAGGTCCGTTAGGGAATCACAATTTCATCATTATGGTAAATACCACCCCACTTCTGTGAACTCATATTATAAAATAATGTTAAATGTGTTGAGAGACCAATTTATTTCAGGTATTTATAATCAAAATTGGTCAATAATAAATCTTGGATAATTATCTGTGTTAAAATCATACTTTATTATAATATTAGAACATTTATAACCAATATTGGAGGATTGTGATAAAAATATTGGTTGAATTTTTCAAAAATAAGAATAATATTTACCAAAATTATGGTCCACCAAGATATTTTCCTTAGAGAAAGATCATAGACCATTATTTATGATTACCTACCATGAAGTACATAGTATTTTTATATCATTTTATATTTATCAATTGTAATAGGGATGGAAATCAATTGATGAATAAATCATCACTACTTATATATAGAAACACTAACAATATATGAATAATGAAAATAATATATATTTATTTTCCAATCCAATCTATGTATTTTTAAGAACTATGTTTGAACAATAGTAAATATATTTTATTATAGATTAATCAATATAATATAAAGTAAAATATAGATTTACCTGTGAGTATAATTTATAGATGATACACATTAATGAAGAAGAATATTGGAGGAGACCTATCAATAAATTATATTTTTGGAAATTAAAATGAATAAATAATGCATTAAATTTTTTTAATTTTAAAATAATGATATAAGAAGTTAAAAAAATAAAACAAGATAAATTTTTAAATTATAAATATAATCCATACCATTCATGAAACTAGATTGGTATATTATCCCTCCTTATTCTCCAAGAGGGTATGTAAAGGGACGATCTATTCTTTGTATAATAATTCTCTAGAGATCATAATGTTTCTCTAAATCAACATACTAGTTTCTAAAAGAATCTATTTAATTTTAGAATACGTGAAAATTTTTAATGGAAAGAATTTCCTAAAATAAGCGGTTTTATCATTCATGTGTAATATCTCTATGTGAAGAATTATAGATTATAATTTAATAGACGGAATACCAATTTTTATAGATAGATATTTCTTCAATATATCATTCAAAAAAATTCATGAACTATTGGAAAAATAAATATAATATTTATTATATATTTTCCATGTGATTAGAATAACCAGATTTAAAAATATTTATATATATTGGCTAATGTAAACAAATGTTTCACTTAAACTCACAATTTTAATACTAAAGTATATAAAAGTAATTCATAAATATTTTTCCATCAAAATAGGTAGATTTTTTTTTAAAATATTAGTCACATTATTGAAAAAGAAGAATGTGTGTAACTTATAATTGTATAACCATCTTCAATAAAAAAATCACTGAACAAGGTTAACCTTATAATGGTTATAGTTCATGTAGGCGAGGGAAGACACAAATTTCAATTAATGAATTCTTGTAGTCCTTGAGAAAAAAACAATGATCTACCATCCATATTAACTATGGATGTTTGTTATAACACCATGACTATAAATCAAAAATAAGAGGAGAAAATTTTATAAATTCATGATGGTAGAGCATAAAATAATGTAGATTAAAATATCATAGACTAGGGAGATGAAGAATTGATAACAAAGTAGAATTAGATGTTTTGAATGGGATTTGACCCATGGATACTGAAAAATTGTTCTATTTGGTGAATAGGGGTACAATTACATCAATCACACACACCTCGCACTAACATAGGCATGAAAGGCCGGTTATAACCCCCCACCTTAAGAGACAACCCACCCAACTACCCACTTTATTATAGCATATATATTTGGCCTGAAGGACCAATGGGAATATAGCACATTACATATCCCGTAGTACATTGTTATAGTAGCAGTGGTGACACTATATCAACAACGACACTATAGCAGCTTCATGCACTTTAAAAAAAGAAGTGATGGGAACTCTAGTAGAAATGGATACTGTTCAAGTAATATAATGATTATTAAAAAATTCAATTAAGTATATTTTATGGAAAACTATTTTAATGCTATATGATTATAGGTTGAATCAATTATATTAAATTTATTTGTAAGTCATCAGAAATATATGTCCACCATGGGAGGAATGATGGTGAGAGAAATTGAATCCAATGAAATTAATTTAATAATGATAATTTCTTGATGTAAATTTTGTGTATCTTATTATAACTAAGAAACCCTGTAGAAAGATCATGTCCCACAATATTTTCTTAATTGATTATTATGATGTAATTTAATATTAATACATTTATTTTTATTAAGGACACATTTCAAATAATCACATTCTTAAAATTTTTGTTGGAAAATAAAATATGACCATTATTTTCCTAAATAAAACAATTTTAACCAACTATAAGTCACTCAAAATTTTTATTGTAGTGAAATAATTTATATGGAATAAGAAATAAATAAATATTTTCATTTCATAGTAGTTCATCTTGATAATATATATTCTTACATCAAATATTGATTTTTAATGAGTGCCTCAATATTTTGATATAGTGTAGAAATACTATGATGAAAATTTCATAATTGTTAATATCTTAATGTTTCATTTCATTGTTAACAAAGAAATATACCTATTTAAATGAATTTAAATTTATGAATAAAGTGTTATACAATAAATATCAAATTCATTAATGAGATACCAAATACCATAATAGTAATATGAATAAATGTATTTATCATAATTAAATACTATAATTATAGATTCATTAATTCTTTTTCTAATTGAAAATAATATATTATTTTTCATCAGCATTGAAATATTTTCCATTAATATTCAATAATTTATGAAACTATTCACTCAAAATACATAAAATAAATCTAATGTAAGAATTGTTGTTGTTTCACTTCCACCAGGATAGTAAAATTTTGGTCATACAGAATTTAAGAAAGAGTAATATGAGTTAGGACCATAGTTAGTTTATGTATCATCAATATTATTTACTAGTAAACTATGAAATTATAAGACATACTAATTCCAAAATTCAACTAGATTGTTATAAAAAATCACTACTAGGGGTGGTCATTACATATGTTTGATTTTTATTATATAAAATGATCTCTAAGGTGGATTTCTATAAAAATAATTTAATGTAATGACCCAGTGATTCTAATTGGATTAAAAGTACAATGAGTAATTACATGGACTGAAGAGACATCACCAATATGAAAAAGGATATATGTAAATGAATTTTTTTTACAAGGACTAATGGGGGAATATTTACCATTTTAAAAATAAAATATTAACTAACCAACGAAACCCCATTTCTTCTATATGATGAATGACTAAAATGATGAAAATTTAAAAAGGATTTTATACCAAAGTGACCCCAAAAAAGTGCTACAGTAGAAGAAAAAAACAAATCAACCTAATGTTAGAAGATAGCTAACAAATACAACAAAACAACCAAAATGATCTAGGCTCCAACAGCTCAGTTATCCATAACCAACAGATATCTCAACAACTCAAAAAGTAGTGCTAAAAACTTGTTGCACCCTACCTAATCCCACATCCTCGAAGATGACATCTGAAAGTGAAACAATGTGAAAATTAAAGGATAAGATCAAAACTCATTATTATTTAACCAATGAATTCCCTACACATGACACTAGTATATATTCTATAGAAACCATTGTATAAAACATCTTATATAAACCATTTTCCAAAAAACAATATAACAAAATATAAAACATTCCGAAATTGTTTACAAATAAATATAAACTAAAACCATGTAAATGAATATTATATGTAGCTATATTATAGTTAAACATTTAAATAAATAATTAAAATACATTTTTAAAACTAATATGGAAATCCAATAAACTATACTTGACAATAACAACCAAAAAATGCATGCATCATTATGCAAGTTCCATACTCATTAGTGGTTTCTTGTCGATCTACCAATTCGTCACAAGGTAATTATTTCACATGTGACATATTTCATTTATCACTAGTCACATGATAATATTTTAACCATTCCTAGTAGTTCAATATGATACACACATCATGATTTCCAAATCCCAAAATCAATTTCAAGCAATTTCAAATGTTTTAACAAAAGCACCCATTTATTGAGAAGATTGCAACCATACACTTTCAAAATTTTATTGAATTTAAAAAACCCATATATGTAAAAGAAAAATTCTAAATAAATTTATTTTCAAAAAATATAGAATATCGTTCATTTATAAATCCACGTTATAAATAAAAAAACTCGGGGTTTTCACAAAAACACCAAATTTTCAATATTTTCCACCTGCCATCACTAAAGAGGGTTTAATAGTTGTATAGAATAAAAATAAATCTCATTATCATCAAAAACAAAATTATAGTTCTCTATAATTAGTTATGGTATGGGGATATGATATTGAAGACACCTACCTCGCTCGTTTCGATGAAAACTGAAAATAAATGGATAACACTCAAGAATCCAGGAAAGGATTATAAGAAACCTCCAAAGATATCCTCCTATATCATGAAATTCACATTATCTAACTTTATTGGTACTTAAATCACATATATCTACCCAAATTAGGTATAGATATAAGAATAAGAGAATAAAGAAGGAGTATATCTAAGTAACCATGATGAAAATGATGAAGAACGATCACATACCGCAAGAATCTACTTTCTATTCACCAAGGTACGTGTGTTGATTTCTTCTTGATCAATGGTAGAAACTCTTATAGCCTTTGATTAATCATAACATCGTGTTAGGGATGATTTGGTTTTTAAAATATCAAACAAAAGGAGAAAATAAAATATGATCCCCAAAGATAGGGAATTATTTTTGGCCTTGCACTGTTTGGCCAAAAAGTTTTTCCAAATTGTGTGATGACCGTGAAATCTATTTTTAACAAACCCCTCTAAAAGTACTGCAAAATATCCCAAAACCTCCCATATAACCTATAAAATATTTAGATCAATCATCTATTGGTTATATATTAGAAACCAGTGGCTCTACATGCAACCTAATCAAATTAATTTTTCTATAAGGTTGTTTTGTAGAGGTTTATTTGATATATGATTATATAATAACAGCATTATTAAGTATAATTAATACCAAAAAACATTATATTTATTTATATAAATAAAATTTGAATTGAAAATATAAATTTATATTCATGATTAGAATTTCTAAGAGTATTCATTACATGTGATTTTCAATATCATATAAATTTACCTAATATTTTTTTTGAAAATAGAGAGATGTTTTATTATTCCACATAGAAATTAAAATTAAAATTCATGAATAATGAATATTATTATTCTTGGAAAAAAATTACTTTCCATGAAACACATATATGTCAAAATTTTATTTTATTTTTTTCCCCAATAGATGGTGAATAAAATTCAGAATTATTATCAATAATCACATTCTAGAGGTAACAATGACTACGATATAATAATAAACAAAATTTTATAAATCTAATTCATTTTTTTAAACTCTACATTAATAAAATAGAATATAATACATGTAATTTGTTCACTTATATGAAATAAAAAATATTGGAATGAGTAATGAAATTTCTCAACAACTTATCTGAGATTTCATAGTGTTTTATAAATGGGAAATCGAGTACGTGGGACTTATTACAAATTCATTTAGATGAAAATTCATAAATATGTGTATGATATAAATATATAAGTAATTATATTATTAAGAAATATAAATTCGTATGAAATGATTCATGATAAAATTCTTATTGGGAACTATATTTAGCTAATTCTGAATTCTTATGTTACACAATAGTGACTAGGGAACTCATTCCAAGAAATATCAACAACATGGATTTATTGAGTTTTATGTAAGAAGAGGTAATTCTAAATCATTATATCATTATAAAAAGTATAGAATAATTTAATCCTCTAATAAATAGATATTTAATATCATTGATAATATAGTGATAAAAAACATAGAAAAGTTGTTCAAAATGATCAATGATTAACATAAACCATACCAGGCAACATCACATACCATAATAATTATATCACCATTCAGGTTGGATAATGGTAATCCATTACTAATATAAGTGAATCTATAGTATAAGACATCTTTGTTCACTATTAATGTTATAATTGACATAATAACATACATTAAATGAATAAAATTTCAACTTGATATAGTTTAGAGAAAAACTTAATGTATATGAGAGTTTGAATATCTATAAGAAGATGATGATGAATTGGAAAATTGTATGACTAAGTATAAGATAAATAAATGTTGGAAAAATATACAATTATTAAATTCAGGATTATTATTATCTGTGGTAAAATTGATTTATTATTGGTTAGAACCCATTATATTTATAGAATATATCTTTCTTTAATAGATGCAAATAGTTGTGAGCTCGAATAACCATTCAATTAAATTAATAATGATTGAATCCATATATAAATAATTAACTAAATGTGAATGAAATAATTATGTATTGTTATATATAAATATCAAAATTTAAAAATTAAATGAAAACCTGATTGTAAAAAATTAAGGTGCATTATAAAAAACAATACACTATTTAATTTTTTAAGATAATTCTATAATAACCCCTCCTTTGTTATGATGTGAAATTATTTATATAGATTAAATATAAAAATCATTCATAATTTCAATATAATATCAAAAAACATTGAATTAATTAACAAATATAATAAATATTGTTTAAATTAATTTAATTTAACTATAGAGGGGGAAAAGTGATGGAATCATCAAGAAAAAACAAACAAACCAATATTTTCTTCATTTTCTATGACCATTAAGAGACCACACCTAAAATATTATCACCTAGTAATTTCCCAAACTATCATCATATATATACATGATTAATAATATGTTAAAATGTTATTATATAGATCTCAAAA
This sequence comes from Viscum album, assembly GCA_963277665.1. Lineage (NCBI taxonomy): Eukaryota > Viridiplantae > Streptophyta > Magnoliopsida > Santalales > Viscaceae > Viscum > Viscum album. Next base: position 2,096,470,859 of record OY728159.1, on the reverse strand, counting down.
AAATATTAGTCGAATTTCATAAATGAACTTCCCCATTATGGATGAACCCACCCCTTTATTGACCTTAACATTTCCAATAAGATATCATATTAGCTTGATAACACAATATAAATTCTAAGGTTGTATTTATCATAGAAAATATTGAAAATCCATATATTATAAAAGATTAACTTCCACCCAAAATGACACATTGTATTTTACTCATTTTCAACTGAGAAATAAATGACATGGTCTGTTATTATGATGTCATTGTCTTAATATGTCAATGATATCAATGATTTTACCATAATCCCCACACAAAAAAAATAATTAGTACTAACCTATAATAACTATTTCATTATATTTTCCACAAATACCAATGGAGTGAAATTAAATTGCCTTATTTAACTCCCAATCCACTGTATAGAAAGAGCTTAATAAATATATAAACCGAAACAAAAAATAAATAATGCAGTAAAGGGAAAACATTGTCTATAATTTATCATAGACTTATATAAATTAAATTAAGACCATTATTATTTTTTAATTAAACCAAAGAATATTTTATTGAAAACAATGAATCTAACCATAGATATCATTGTACAATGGAGTAAAAATATTCCAATTTTACTATGAATCCTTCAAGAACCATGAGAGGATTTGTCATAAAATGTCTTATTATTTCATCTAAAATATAATTATCAAAACCATACTAGTTTATTATTTATCATTAAATGAAATTTTTTATATCTACTTATAAAAATAAACATAGCAATTTCAAAGGATCCAAACATTTTACCCAACCATTCTTTATAAATATTTATCTCCATGGAAAACCCCATGATATTGACCTATACTAGGAACCTTCTTAATTATTAATATTAATTAATCATTTACAATAAATATGTTTTGACCTATATAATTATTGGTAACTGAAATAATATGGATTAATTTTCAATCATAATCAATTTGATAATACACATGAACATCCTATATTGATGCTACCAAAAAATCATTATCCTATAGAATGACTAGATCCAGTGTTTCCCAAAATACTAGGATGTAAAAAATGACATCCAAAAAAAACTCATACCAAAAACATATAAATCTATTCAATCCAAGAGTTTTCTTTTTATTTTGACACCCAATCTACACATTTTGTCCTATATATAAAATTATTATCAAGGAAGAGTACAATGAAATACTCATTTAATTAGGATGAATATGATGAATAAGTTATTTATCAACACTAAAAGTAATAAATTACATTGAATATATATTATTTTAATAACCTAACATCCTAAAAAATGTAGTATGTCGATATATTTTACATCATTAACTTTTTCCACATGATATTAGTGCAATAAGTGAGAGTGGCATATATATGAATCTATATTGGGAAAAAATACAGTCATAGAGGATATATGTTGAGATTATATATTGGACTTAAAAAGTATATTTGTTTTTTGACCACAGTATTGAAACGGTTCACTTGGTTTGATAGCCATTAAGGGAAATATTAAATAAATGATTCATGATTTATTTTATTTTTTATATGTAATTGTTAGGGAACTCATCCTATGATATGGATTTTGGAAACCCCAATGGTACAGCAAATTTTTATAAATCAATATTTATATCTATTTAACTCTTATCAATACAATATCTAGTAAAATAAATTTATATATATATTAATGATCTAGAAGTTATAGTTTTTTATTAAAAAGTTTGGACATCATCAGTAATAATTAGAGTGATTATAATATTTATAATCTTTTTTTTGTTTCTATCGACTAATTAGTTTTTGAAATAAAACATATAAAATTTTAATAACTATATATTGAATATTTCATGGTTAGTAGAAAATATAAGAAACAAACAGTCATGAAAGAATTATTTATCACTAAATTAACAATGTGAATTGTTTTCTTTTAAAATTATTAGTATTTATCTAAACATCAAAATTTGTAATTTTTTTCTATTAATTCATTATTAATTAAAAAAAATTATTTAATGTTACCAATAGAAATGATAAAGTGGTTATATTGATAAAATATATAATATATAATCAGAATCACACAACATTTATATTATACCAACTAATTATGAATACCCAAATTTCATATTCAGATATATTTGTGGCCATGATTTTGACTATAGTAGATTACATTAAAATGAATAATTATTACATGATAAATTTTTTAGATTTATAAAGTAGAATTGGGATTCAACATAAAATAACTTCAAATTCAATATAGACATCTAAAATAGTAAAAAATTTCCACAATAGACATTGGTAATTATATAGTCCCCATTAAGGGTCATTATAGGAATACCACTATGGAAGAATCTAGATATCACATATTAAAAAACCCCAAAATTTTATTTTTATTTTTCTATTACGACAATATTTAACCCAATTATTCCACATTTAATGACCATCTAATATTGGTGAAAAATAAATTGAATGAAATATTTGAGAGTATATGATATATTTTTTAAATTATTATATCTCTAAGATAATGATTATGTAATATTGAAATTATAATAGGAGAGGAAAATAAATTTAAGGTTGTGAATGTGATTTTATAAATGTTATTTTCTAGAAATTGTGCTACATTTACAGATCCTACGTTAATGATGAATGAAAATGTTTCCTTTCTAGTTACAGAAATTAAATATCCTATATTACCTCAAAAATCCCACAAGGTTTCACAAAAATCCTCATCTACACCAATGCTCACATTCCATTATGGAGAGGACATCGCCAATTAAGATCAACCATCATATTATATATTTTTATACATTGATTGACAAATAATTACAATAGTTTACGTGTAACATAGTAGCTTCAAAATGAACCCAATATTGCCAAAACAATATGATATGCCTAATCTATAGTAACTAAATATTTCAATATATAATTCTTTTTAATATAACCCTATGTTTTTTGAATTATGTTTCATGTACTAAAAAACAATATCATTTCATGAAAAATTAAAATACAAAATTAATAAAAAGAAATTTAGAAATAAATTATTATAAATTGATTGTAATATTTTCTTACTGGGGAAATTTATATATTATAAAATAAATAGGTATAGTAATATGATTGTAATAAATCAATGTTAAAAATTAAAATTTCCTAAACAATGAGTTTATAATTTTTTTAATACTAATAAAATAAAATGAAAACATTTAGAAATTTATAATATGTAACATTTCTATATATGAACAAATGGATTCAAACTAAATTCTATATGAAATATGATTAAGAACATATAGATTTTAAAATGGACATTTTTTTATTATATATCACATTTTATTTTAAATTAAAAACTCTAAAAATGTTTAATTTTAATGTTAGTAAATGAAATCAATTTTTGAATTCAGAATTCCAACATTTCCATGGGAAAATTTTATAGATTTTTATGAAAGAAATTACTTTTTCTGAATATTGAATGATTTGATTTTTTAAAATCCAGAGTCTTTTATAAAAAACTATTTTATAATAATTATTTATAATAAGTTAAACCCATTTTTAAGACAAAATAAAAATAAAAAATAACTAAAATAGTCAATATAAGAAGTATATATTTTATTTATAAACTTATGATTGACATTTTAAAACCTATGTAATTTTTTATTATAATAAATTGTTAATTATTGAGCCTTTTCATTCAAGAAGTATATAAAAATATACATTTGGTTTTAAATTTTTTTTATTGTCTCATAAATATAATTTGTTATTTTATTGACTAATGATTTTCAGGAAAATAAAGTATGCACATTTATTGTTGAAAAATATTTTATATTCATAAAAAAATTCAAATTATTTTTTTATTTACTTATTCTTAAATATATTGAAAAATTATTTTTACCACCTTTTCGAATTATGTATTATGTAATTAATTCCATATTTACGATAAAAAAATTCAAGATATGTAATAAAGCACATTTTCTTATTTAGTGATGATGAATGGGTGACAATGAAAAAATGTGTCCCCACCATAAAACCTAAAATGGATAATAATAGGGGTTATCCTAATATTAAATCATGTGTTGGTTCTATAGATTCCTTCCAATCAATCCTTTTTTAACTCATATTAAAATCATGCATGTTGGCTCCTTGATTATAAATTCATACAACAGTAACACAATATTTTTTTTCAACATCTATTTGGTCAAATAAATTTCATATATATCACTATAATATCAATTTATTAAATTTTTTGATATATCATTTGAAGAAATTAAGTGATTAGTTAGTAATCATGGAAATGTGTTTTTGAAATGATATTTCTTTAATAAAATTTATTTTAATTGACACTACATTGGTTGAAAATTTATTATTAAAAAAGAAAAAAATAAATTTTCAAAATCAAATAACTCATAAAATATAATCGATTATGGAAAATAATCAACAAAATTATGAAACATCATTCAAAATATTTATTTATTTCATTTCATTTAAAAATTTATTAATTATATTATCCATCTAATCTCGTATATACTAAATCATGTTGTATTGTATTTAATTTTTTATATTTTAAAGGGAACTATAAATATTAAATAATAATTATCTTGGATGTTATTTATATATTGGGACGATTTTATGGTAATGAAATTTTTTATATTAAGAATAATTTATAAATAATGAGATATGTGATAAATTTTTGATTGATAACATTATTTTATGATTATTTCAGAACAACATCAAATATTTAGAGTTAATGGGAATGAAAATCATAGGTTTGAGTTTTAATGATGAAATATGATATATAATATTTTTATAGATTATTATTAATGTATAGTAAATAATTATGTATTTTATTCGTAGTAATATTATTGTAAAAACATTAGGAATGGGAATTTTAAGTAAAATAAATATGGGTTTAAAATAATAGGATATCATATGATTGATCTATGGAAAGAACACATTAACTCTTCTTAATATATTTATCAAAAAAAAAATTTGTAGGATATTGATGGTTGGAAAATATATGCAATGAATTGATTTATTTATATGTATAATTTCTTGGATTTAATGATAATTCCTCCATTACCAAAATTATATTTAATGTATTACTATTATTCATTAATGGTGAAAAGAAAACATTCTTTTATTGATTATAAAATACTATACATATGCAAATTTAAAAAAACTATATAGTGAAAAAAATAACCAAAAAATAGTTTGAATTTATTCTTCTATGGGGGTTGTTTTTGAAATCCATAAAGTATACATTATTATTAAAAATTGAGGATTTAATTATTAGATAATGTATTTAAAAAAGAAAAAATGTTATGAATATTAAATAAGCTTCATCACTAATGTTTTTTCATATATATTTGTGTGTCTATGTGTGTCTGTGTGTGTGTGTGTGTCTTTCTGTCTGTCTTTGTGTGTGTTTGTGTGCATTCTAATTTTTTTTCATATGCAACATTTTTATCATCATTGTATCGTATTTTCAAAAAAAATTACATTGATATTTTTTGTTTTTTTATTTCGGATGAAATATTTTTATAGTGAGGTGGAAATTAATAATATATTTACACAAAATTTCAATAAATTTTTTAATGAAAAGTAATCATTTTATAACATTTAATTAGTGTTCTATGTCACTTTATGGTATATTGTACCAAACATATGATATATAGTTGTTTATAGAATTTTGATGTAATTATTAAGAACGATTTCATGGAATTAAACTACAAAAATCTCGGTTTATAAATAAATTGATCAAAAACACCAAGATCATATTGTCTAGTTAGAATATTATAGAATAAGAATGAAATAATTATTATAATTAATTTCAAAAAAAATATGTGGTAATTATTATTAATTCTATTTTTACCAAATTAATGTATGAATATATATGAAAATAATTTACCCCGTTACACCCTATAAATAGATAAATATTTGATCGTTATTTAGAAATATGTATATAAGATACATAGAAACACGTACATATATACATGAATAAAAAAAATCTACTTAGATCACTAATGTTTGAATAAAAAAATGTTATAAATAAATGTTATGTAAAATTCACTTTCTAGGGTTGATAATAGTACTTTACATTATAGAATATCAATTTGGATCATATAATATAATAATAATACATACTTTTTATTTTAAAAATTATTAGACCACATTAATTCAGTCAATTGGATTAATTATTTTAGTACCTTAATTATATATTTGATTAATTTAATGTTGGTTGAATTACATTCAATCATGAACAAGATAATATCTTGAGAGGTATATAGTCAGTTATAAAAGGACAAATACCTAATTCCCAAAAAAATTTATTTATGAAATATTAGTTTTATTATTTATTGAAAGAATATAATTTTATATATTTTTTATAATTAATTACAAAGGATATTTAATTTATTGATTCATTGAGATAGTGATTTATCAATGGAGGGATAGAATGATTATAGTCTAATTGATATTATAAAAATTAAATTCCATTTTACTTTTTCATAAATAAATTTATAGCTTAATTATATTTTATTTTTGATTCATCAAAAAATAGAATTGGATAAAAATATACTATTAGTGGATGTATCCATATTTAATATACATATAATTGAAAAAAAATCAACTAATTGATTAAATTTTATTCATGGGTAAATGAGATTAATATTTTTCTAAAAGTAGTCCTTTACAATTTAATCCATACATCCTATTTTCATAAATAATTTATGATTAATTGTAGTTATTTTTTTTAATCAATTTTACTATGTTTTAAAAGATGAAATGATAATAATAGTTGTTGATTTATTTATAATTATGTTTATCAGTGTTCCATGTGTGTCAATATATGGATTTCAGTAAATTTCTATTGGATGATCTTTTAATTTCTAAACATTACTAAATTTATAAACACTAACATCCTTCATTTAGAAGTAACAATTCCTATACCCTTGTAAATTGTTAAAATGGGTGGTTTATAAGAAGTGATTAAAATTAATTCCCCCCATATATACATCTATGAGAAACCTAGATGTAGTATGTTCTCTCTTGAAGCAAATAATTTAATCCAATTCATACATTCAATTACATTTACGATTTTTCATCAACAGTTAAGGATCTACTATTCCTCTATAAAATATCTTAGTAATATGTTCTTATTATATTATATTAAAATCATATGGTAATTTATTTGATTCTATGGAATCATTTTTCTCATTCAATCATTCTCAATAGATTATTTCATCATTATAAACTAAAGGATTCATTATAATTTTGGTTTCATTCTTATATTCCTTATTAGACTCTATAGAATCATAGAACATTTTATAATCACAATTAATTTGAATTCAGTAACAAAAAATGGTATTTTTTTAATTACTTCCCATTTTGTGCCAAAATATGATTTTTTTAGATGGATCTTTTTTCAAAATGTCACATTTAAGGTATTTAAATAATAAATAATTTTTTGAGTTGTATACTAGTAAAAAAAATTCTATATTGATTAAATTTTTATTATTAATTATGTAAATATTTATTTTGAAATATAAAATTGTTAAAATATTATAAGAATATTCTTAAAAATAAATATCCAATCATTACAGAATAAGGATTGTAATGGTATATTTTAATTAGATGATTATGTTCATGAAAAATAAAATGAAAATGAAAAATGGAATCCTTAATTTATTCTATATAGTGGCCCCCCAAAAATTCAAATTTTTTTCCAAATGTTACATGGAAAAACCTGAGGAATACAAAAAGAAATGGGTCATCTAAAAAACAATTTAAGGGAATACGAATTATATGGAATAATAAATTTTGATCCAAAGTCAAAAAATAAAATTATAAATGAGATGGTTAATCAGTAATCAAGATGAAGGATATCATAATATGGTTGGTATCTTAGGATCAGGGAATCATGGGAATGTCTCAATGATACTAAACAAGACATAAAAATATATCAAGGATATCTTCTAAGATAACACCACATAATTTCAAGTGTCCCATAATAGAGTAAATTCACTCACTAATCCCATATTTTATGTCACTTGAGTCTGAAACAAAACCCAATAAATTATAGGGTTATTTTACTTTCAGACCACCAATCATAATAATTTTGTTTAAATTAATTTTCTTCAACTAGAAGTATAACGATCTTATGAAATAAATATAATAATTACCCATGGAACGAAATGTGTTTCATATGCTTATCCCGTAACATAATCCAAGGAAATTTATTAATGAAAGTATTTTAAAAATGGATATAACTAATGTAATACCCCATAATAGGATGGGATAATAAGCAACTAATACATGTGAGGGAATTATATAGTGAACATAGTAGCATTTCATAACTTAAATAGTGAGAAATAAGTTATATAAAGGATGGTCATAACCCAATAAAATGGTATTGTAGAAAGATCCCTTCCCTCAAGAATGATTTTTTCATTAAACTATTTTTCTTATTGAATAATAAAAATAAGTTAATTATTTTTTTTATTAAGATACTTTTTCAATATAGTAGTTCCTTTCATTTTAATTTTTAAACATTCATATTTAATAGATTGACCAAAAAAATCATAGTGAGATTCTTTAAGGATAAACAAGTCATAGGTACAAAATCATTTTGGAAAGATGAATAATGTTAAAGAGATTAATAATTAGTCCTCTCTGGATTCATAACCATTAAATAATTATAATATATGTACATAAAATATATTTTTAAACTAACTATGAAATATGGTTATTATAAGTGAACTATGTTACAAAAATGAAGATGGTAGGTCATCAGTACATATGAGAAACGATTCTATTTTTGATGACCCGGAAATAAATAGTTTTGGTGATTTTTTATCATTAATGTATGATAATTACATCATAAAAACATTATTATATCATAATATGCCAACAGAATTCAATCCGTATGATGTTATAATGAGAATGAATCACATCATTTCATGTGGCGGTAACCCACCGTACTCAAGAATGACTATATCATTTATTAAATGACTTATATATTTACAATCAATATGATATATTTTTCATAAAATTAGTTAAAATGTCGTTAACATAATTTAAATATAATTAATATTAAATTTTAACACCCCAGGTAAATAAATAATATGACATTTTCATATTTATCCATATTTTTGAATAAAATATTAATATGACTTTAAAGGGGACGCTATGCTTAATGGCGTACCTAACACACAACAACGAGTTTCTTGGAAATCTTATGTTGCACTCTAATAATAAAATAATATTATTTTAAAAGTTAGTTAACATTTGACCGTTGTATTTGCGGGAATGTATATAAATAACTAAAATATGATTATATATGTTTTTAAATGTTTTTACATTTATCCAATAAAAGATAAAAGCTTAAAATACAGAAAGAATTCAATTTTAGGCGTATATGCCCTAGTTTTCACTAAAGGTTCACTTATCGCCTTTTGATGGCGAATCGTCATTAAATATAGTTTTGTTCACTCTTATACATTCTATTGGACCAAATAAAACTCTTCTCTAGAATCGGGACATCAAAATTTACTTTGTGTAATTTTTTGTTATCTTTCCGATAAAGTTCATTTTTTAATGAATAGTGTAAAATGTTGTATTTTAATTCAAAACCTCTTTTTAATCTAATTTATTTATATTATTAGATTATCTTTTGAATTTGTTTTAAAGTGAAATTAGAATATATTTTTACCATTAAATCCAATAGTGGTCATTGGAATTAATTTCACTTTCAAATTAGACTTAATCTAGTGTCAATCTTTTGATACTTATTGTTTCATAAAAACATGTTATTTGCTCTGACAGCGAGAATTAATTATTAAATTAATTAATGTAAGCTATATGTTTTTAATTTTTTAAAATAGAATTCATTTTTGAATTTCGAATATCAAATATAGCTTTGGGAGAATTTTTGGTAATTTTCCGAAAAACTTCAATTTTTGATGAATAGTGAAACCGCAAAGTGGTACTTAAATAAACTAATTTTCCGTTTAAATGAAATTTTGCCATCTTTGTGTTTTGAATTTCAAAAATCCGACATACATGGTTGTCGTTAAGAAGTAAAATGTGGTTCCATGAGATTAAAATAATTTTTTGGTGAATAGTACCTTTTAAGTTCTTAATCGCGATTAGAGGTAATTAGTGTAGTTTAAGGTAAATATAATGTTTTAATAATATGAAATAAACTTTAAACATGTCCTAACCTCATTGGATGTGTAATTTCCGACCAATAAAACCCATGGGTCAACTTTGGGACCCCATTAAGCCACTTTGGTTGGAAAATGACATTAATATCTTCTTATTTAAAGTTAAAGTAAAAATGAGGCAAACATGAAATGTTTTACTAAATAAACATTTACATGGGGTTATACAAATCAGAATTTTGACTATAAATATGAATTGGAAATCTAAAAAGATTTCCTACATCATAGTATTTTTTTAATAATTTTTACACATTATATAAATTAAATTATTTATGATATCATGATGATGCAGCGATGACCTCATTATTTAACGATTTAAATAAAATGGAAAGATAATGTAATATCTAAGACCTTAACATGTCCAAAACTTATTGGATGATTGTATTTATAACCCTTATAACCTTATCCTTGAATTATATCAATGTGTGACCTCTTAAATCCGAATATCATTTTAAAATAAAGTGACTTTTCTGTACATTCCAAGAGGGCCCCTACTCTCCTCTTATAAAAGGCCCCCACCTCTACCACCTTACCCACACTCCCAAAGCCATTGGATCGTCCAACCCCCGCCCATTTTGTCTCTCCACTTCCCTCTATTACTCCTTGAAGCCTCACATTGGGCAGAAGTTATTCCAAGGAAGCCTTTGAGCTCAAACCAAAGGGAGTTACCCGATTTTATGGTAATGTCTTCACTTGAGTCCTTTTGTTTTATTTTGCCTCTCCAACCCCCAAAACTCTTTCTATTCAATTCTTTTGTAACAAATACAGTATCTTAAATATACTAGTATGTTTTTATAAGAATTATTAGAGCTAAACTTACACACACTTACATCTAATGGTTAATGAACATACTGTTTCTTTGGATGGCGAATTTCTGCCTCACGAAATGATGATTGTTCAACACTCATATAACACCTTCAAAGGTGGCCATTAAGATGTCACTATATTTATATATGATATATAATATGTTTATGTTTTACTTAATCTTATGTATTTTTCATTTGTGGCTTACCTTTATGGCTTCCATTATGGGTATACGCGATATCTTCATTTTAGGAAGTGCGGACTACCGCCCCCTCAAAGTGATGTGATTCGTTAATACCATACGTGGGATGTATAAAGGATGGATTTAATGTTATTATATATTATTTTATAATGGAATTATAGTATACCTCTATATCATTATTATTTCATTCCATTAAAGTATGAGATTGAAATGAAAGTAGCGTTCATGCATACGTACGGCTTACCGTCTCCATGAACAGTGCATTTCATTTCTTATCCCCAAATGTAATGTAATATTATAAGTACATGTATATAATGGATATATATGATGAATGATACATCTAAATGATAAATATAATTCTTGAATTATAATATACATACTTCTCATTTAGTTTTAATTCCATTAATATGACAAAGAAATTAAAGTAGCGTTCATGCTTACGTACAGCTTACCATCTTCATTAACAGTGCATTTCATTTCTTACCTCTAAATGATTATGTGATATTATAAGTAAATGTATATTCTAGATATATATGATATATATGACATCCAAATCAGGAATCTCATTCTTGATATAAAGAACCTTTGACCACACGAACAACATGTAATTGTAAGAAGTTCACTTTCGACTTAAGAACCAAATATCGACAAAACAATCATTATTTATATAAATGATTACATAATGTTTATAAAATGTAAATAAGTGATATAAAAGGAATAATTAACTTGAAAATGTTCTTAATAAAATAGAAATTAACTCAAGTTTATTATTCAGGATGATAAAGAACGATAGAGTCAAGTCGGACCCGAGGTAAGGGATCCTACTCCACTCTATCTTTTTAAGTACACTCTTTTATGTCATTCCTTTTGAAGCTCATATTTATTGTTATCTGGATGTTCTTTTATATTAATCTTACTGTAATTTATATGTTCATGTGATGAGATACCCTATTCTGTCTCATCAGTCCATTTTTGATGTTTTGAGTGGCGCCGTTAGGTTGCCGAGTTTTCGTAAGATATTTTTCACCACACTTTTATTCCCGTGAGATTTATGCTACATTTTCCATAATTTCCTTTGAGTGGTGTATGTAATACCCATTGTTTTAATCATTGTGTAATATACATTCTTTTATGAGCATTTACATCAATGTTTTATTGTCCTACTTTAACGAGGTGTATGTTTCGTAAGATACCCATGTCGGTAAGGGAACCTTTCACCCTCCTCTTTTTAAAAGACATCTTTTTTTGGGTCTTTTAATTTACATATTGTTATATTTGGGATATGTTCTCATATATCCTTATTGATGTAAATTTTATGTCCAAGTGATGAGATACCCTTTTTTTATCTCTCATCAACTCATTTTGATGTGACGCCGTTAGGCTGTCAATGGAACTTCTTAACCCAATTTCGATTTCTTTGGGTTCAAAATGTAGTTATTGAATATGTCATCCTTTGAATATGTGTGAATGACCTTTGATTATTTTACACTTAATATCCACTTATATTTGGTCTATTCATTTGTCACACGTAATTATGTAATTGATTTATCCTTAAACCAAGCATACCGTCTTTGTATGGGACTTCGTCTCAATCTCCTTTCATTGAGGCATATTTTATTTTATACACAAATTTCTTTTATACGGTGTATAAACCCCTTTGACTTTTACATTTATACAAAAGGAATATTTTTTATATGCTGCGTTTTACAAAACGAAAAAAGGGAATGTTTTTGTTGTACGTATGCGGCGACGACTTCTCCGCCGTCATGACCATTATTTGCGTTTCGGCTTCATCTACAAGACATACCTTCTTTCTAAAAGAAAAATAAATACCATGTTTTACTTTTATTTTATTTCGGTATTGAAAATGGTTTTCATAATGTTTTTATATCAATGTTTTGTATTGATATCTTGTGATTGAAAGGTGGAAATGTTATGTTTCCTTTATGCATGTTTTATGTGATACAATTATGTTGAGGTTCATGGGAATTATTATGAAGATGGGTGGTTCCGTGATAAACTAAGGGCGGGTGAGCCCGATATAGCTCTCCAATGCATTGGGTAACGTGAAGGAGTGAAACGTTAAGGTTTCTCCGAAGAGATTTAGGGAATATACTATGATGGGTATTCCAAACGTAACCAAGAGGGTTACTCCCTACGTAAGAATGTTATGAATTCCTCAAGTTACCTTTATGTATTATGATTTTTATGATTTATTCATGATTTGATGAGGTATGTTAAAGTGCTTATGTTTTATGGGTAACGTATGATTTCATTCTTATGTATATATGTACCCATGTTTCCTTTACATTTTTTTATATCCCTTACTGATCTTGTTATGCTCATCGCATGTTTTTGAAATGTTCTTCACAGGTCAAGGGAAAGGTACGTGATGTGATGATAGTGTCAAGGATGTGTCAAGAATGAATCCAAGATTTATTTTAAATATATTTCCGTTTATGGGAAGAATGAATCCTATCTTTTATGTAACCACTTTTTTTAAATGTGGAATGTAATGCAAGTTTTATGATCTAATTCTCTAAAAATCTAAACCTGAAAAGATCCTCAATGTGTAACCTTGTATTAACTCAAGATTAAGTAAGGTTTAAGGCTGGGGCCTTATAGTTGGTATCAGAGGTCAGTTTAGATAACTATAGAGGTTAGGGTATTCTTTAAGCAGAATTGACATTACCATAATGGCTAAGATTTCAGAAAGAGTCCTGGTTTTAGATCAAGTGAATGAGTAAGTATATTTTAGTGTTTATTATCCTCATTAGTACATGATGGTTATGTTGATATACTCACACTGACCTTTTTGGTTTTAGTAAATGGCTGGATCTAGTAGGCACCAAAGTGACAATTGGTTTGAAGGAAACTGTGGTGGTTCTCTGATTAAGAGACTGGATGAAATGGGGTATTCAATGAGGAAACTCGTGGTTGTTCTAAACCAACTATCAAGGAGTCATGATCAACCACTTGAATCTTGGTATGTTCTATAATGCATCATGTACGAGATGACCAATTGATGTGGAAGTTCAAGTAATAATTAAAAAGGTAACCATTAGGGTTTATATGATCCTTACTTTTGAGGTAATTATGGGTTATTATATGTTATAATGGAAAATGAAAGGCATGAGATAAACTTGAGGTTAAAATATGTTATGTTTATTTTTGAAGATTTTATCTCATTTTGGGAAATGTTATGTGAATTATAGTGTTTTGGAAAAAGGACAACATGCAGACCGTGTGACAACCCGTCGCGTCAGACAAAGATGCGGGAATCGAACCCACAACCAATGTGCAACTAGTATTTATCGCCTACCACTGGACTACGTGAAGTCCCTGGTTAGTTTGACTGATTCTTTTTAGTTAGATGATTTTAGGAATTAAGAGTAAGTTGATTTTGGGTCATCAATGGAAATTTATTAACCTATCATGGAGGATATGTGATTAGGATTAATTACTTTTCAATACAAGACATTAAGAGCAACTGATGTGGGTTGGAGATAAATTATACGATTTAACGTGGTATACTATGTGACTAAATCCTTCAAAATATTTGGTTTTCAATCCTATATTGGTTTACTTTGAAGAATTTTATGGACAAATTGTTTATCGAATGGTCCTCGTTGAACTTTGGGTTTTGTTGGACAAATTTTGGAGATTAAGAATAGATTTTGTTTTTATAAAGGGTTATCCTTTTCTGTATTATATTATCATGTACTAACCTTTTTGGTTTTGGTTTTGGTTAGAGTATAAAGACATGGAAAGTATATAGTTCTCTATTGTGGATTAGGTGATTCTCTAGAAATTTATTATAGTACTCTTAATGCGAACAAGTCTTTCTAAATACTCGTCTTTTGGAGAAAATATGAGTTTGATTAAGGAATATAGTAAAAGTTTAAAGTCAACATGATAAGTGATTATGTTTCCTTATGAATAAATTCCTCAATAAAAAGTAACTTAAAAGAATAATGTTGTCTATTAACTTTTCCTACTGGGGAATCGAATACTGTTTAACCCATCACAAGTTTGTGATTTTCTTATGGTTAACTTTCTCCTAGACATGTTTACTATCACTCTCCATCAGAACATGACCCTTTGTTTTTTTCCTCGATGTCCATATTTTCATACTTGGAATCCTATTATGGGTTAACTCGGGTGACCTTTGTACTTATCTTTCTTTATTTTAAAGTGATTGTTTTACCGACTCTTGTTCTGATGTGGGACTTTCAAAGATGTTTCCAAGCGCAATTTTTAAAATTGCGAGGACACAATTCCAAAAAGGGGGGAAGGATGTAACACCCCAGGTAAATAAAGAATATGAAAATTTCATATTTATCCATATTTGTGAATAAAATATTAATATGACTTTAAAGGGGACTCTATGCTCGATGGTGTTCCCAACACACAACAACGAGTTTCTTGGGAATCTTACGTTGCACTCTAATAATAAAATAATATTATTTTAAAAGGTAGTTAAAATTTGGCTGTTATATTGGCGGGAGTGGATAGAAATAACTTAAATATGATTATATATGTTTTTAAATGTTTTTACATTTATCCAATAAAAGATAAAGGCTTAAAATACGGAAAGAATTCAATTATAGGCGTATATGCCCTAGTTTTCACTAAAGGTTCACATATCACCTTTTGATGGCGAACCATCATTAAATGTAGTTTTGTTCCCTCTTATACATTCTATTGGACCAAATAAAACTCTTCTTTAGAATCAGGACATCAAAATTTACTTTGTGTAAATTTTTGGTATCTTTCCGATAAAGTTCATTTTTTAATGGATAGTGTAAAATGTTGTATTTTAATTCAAAACCTCTTTTTAATATAATTTATTTATATGATTAGATGATATTTTTAATTGGTTTTAAAGTGAAATTAGAATATATTTTAACCATTAAATCCAATAGTGGTCATTGGAATTATTTTTACTTTGAAATCAGACATAAACTGGTGTCAATCTTTTGATACTTATTGTTTCATAAAAACACGATATTTGCTCTGACAGTGAGAATTAATTATTAAATTAATTAATGAAACATATATGTTTTGAATTTTGTAAAATAGACTTCATTTTTGAATTCTTAATATCAAATATAGCTTAGGGTGAATTTTTGGTAATTTTCTGAAAAACTTCAATTTTTGATGAATAGTGAAACCACTAAGTGGTACTTATAAAAAATGATTTTCCGTTTAAATGAAAATTTTCCATCTTTGTGTTTTGAATTTCAAAAATCCGACATACATGTTTGTCATTATGAAGTAAAATGTGGTTCAATGAGATTAAAATAATTTTTTGTTGAATAGTACCTTTTAAGTTCTTAATCGCGATTAGAGGTAATTAGTGTAGTTTAAGTTAAAAATAATGTTATAATAATATGAAATGAACTTGACACATATCCTAACCTCATTGGATGTGTCATGGCCGACCAAGATAACCCATGGGTAAACTTTGGGACCCAATTAATCCACATTGGTTGGAAAATGACATTAATATCTTTTTATTTAATGTTAAAGTAAAAATGAGACAAACATGAAATGTTTTACTAAAACAATTTTTACATGGGGTTATACAAATCATATTTTTGACTAAAAATATTAATTGGAAAGATAAAAATATTTCCTACATCATAGTTTTTTTTTATAATTTTTACACATTAAATAAATTAAATTATTTATGACATCATGATGATGCAGCGGTGACCTCATTATTTAACAATTTAAATAAAATGGAAAGATAATGTAATATCTAAGACATAAACATGTCCAAAACTTATTGGATGAGTGGATTTCGAACCCTTATCACCTTATCCTCTAATTATATCAATTTGGGACCTCTTAAATCCTAATATCATGTTAAAATAATGTGACTTTTCTTTACATTCCAAGAGTCCCCTCCTCTCCTCTTATAAAAGGCCCCCACCTCTACCTCCTTACCCACACTCCCAAAGCCTTTGGATCGGCCAAAACCTTCCCATTTTGTCTCTCCACTTCCCTCTATTACTCATTGAAGCCTAACATTGGGATTAAGTCTTCCCAAGGAAGCCTTTGAGCTCAAACCAAAGGGAGATACCCGATTTTATGGTAATGTCTTCACTTCAGTCCTTTTGTTTTATTTTGCCTCTCCAACCCCCTAAAATATTTTTATTCATTTATTTTGTAACAAATACAGTATCTTAAATATAATAGGATGTATTTATAATAAGTATTTGAGCTACACTTACACACACCTACATCTAATTGTTAATGAACATTCTGTTTCTGTGGATGACGAATTTCTGCCTCACGAAACGATGATTGTTCAACACTCATATAACACCTTCAAAGGTGGCCATTAAGATGTCACTATATTTATATATGATATATAATATGTTTATGTTTTACTTAAGCTTATGTATTTTTCACTTTTGGCTTACCATTATGGATTCCATTATGGGTATACACGATATATTCATTTTAGGAAGTGCGGACTACCGCCCCGTCAAAGTGATGTGATTCGTTAATACCATATGTGGGACGTATAAAGGATGTATTTAATGTTATTATATATTATGTTATACTAGAATTATAATATACCTATATATCATTATTATTTATTTCCATTAAAGTATGAGATTGAAATGAAAGTAGCGTTCATGCGTACATACGGCTTACCATCTCCATGGACGGTGCATTTCATTTCTTATCCCCAAATGTAATGTAATATTATAAGTAAATGTATATAATGGATATATATGATGAATGATACATCTAAATGATGAATATATTTCTGGAATTAAAATATACATACCTCTCATTTAGTTTTAATTCCATTAATATGACAAAGAAATTAAAGTAGCGTTCATGCTTACGTACGGCTTACCGTCTCCATGAACGGTGCATTTCATTTCTTACCTCTAAATGATTATGTGATATTATAAGTACATTTATATTCTAGATATATATGATATATATGATATCCAAATAAGGAATCTCATTCTGGATATAAATAACCTTTGACCACACGAACAACATGTAATTGTAAGAAGTTCACTTTCGACTTAAGAACCGAATATCGACAAAACAAACATTATTTACTTAAATGATTACATAATGTTTATAAAATGTAAATAATTGATATAAAAGGAATAATTAACTTGAAAATGTTTTTATGAAAATATAAATTAACTCAAGTTTATTATTCAGGACGATAAAGAATGATCAAGTCAAGTCGGACCCGAGGTAAGGGATCCTACTCCACTCTTTCTTTTTAAGTACACTCTTTTATGTCATTCCATTTTAAGCTCATCTTTCTTGTTATTGGGATGTTATTTTATATTAATGTTACTATAATTTTTATGTTCATGTGATGAGAGACCCTATTATCTTTCATCAATCCATTTTTGAAGTTTTGAGTGGTGACGTTAGGCTGCCGAGTTTTCGTAAGAGATTTTTCATCTCACTTTTATTCCTGTTAGATTTATGCTATATTTTCCATAATTTCATTTGAGTGGTGTATGTAATACCCATTGTTTTACTAATTGTGTAATATACTTTATTTTATGAGCATTGACATCAATTTTTTATTGTCCTTCTTTCATGAGGGGTATGTTTCGAAAGATACCCATGTTGGTAAGGGAACCTTTCACCCTCCTCTTTTTAAAAGACTTCTTTTGTTGGGTCTTTTAATTTACATATTTTTATGTTTGGGATACGTTCTCATATATCCTTATTGATGTAAATTTTATGTCCAAGTGATGAGATACCCTTTTTTTATCTCTCATCAACTCATTTTGATGTGACCTCATTAGGCTGTCAAGGGAGCTTCTTAACCCAATTTCGATTTCTTTGGGTTCAACATGTAGTTATTGAATATGTCATCCTTTGAATATGTGTGAATGACCTTTGATTATTTTACACATAATATCCACTTATATTTGGTGTATTAATTTTTCACACATAATTATGTAATTGATTTATCCTTAAACCAAGGATACCGTCTTTGTATGGGACTTCGTCTCAATCTCCTTTCATTGAGGCATATTTTATTTTATACACAACTTTCTTTTATACGGTGTATAAACCCCTTTGACTTTTACGTTTATCCAAAATGAATCTTTTTTATACGAAGCATTTTACAAAACGACTAAAGGGAATGTTTTTGTCGTACGTATGCGGTGACAACGACCTCTCCGCCACCGTGACCATTATTTGAGTTTCAGCTTCCTCAACAAGCCATACCTTCTTTATAAAAGAAAAATAAATACCATGTTTTACTTTTATTTTATTTTGGTATTGAAAATGGTTTTCATAATGTTTTCATATCAATGTGTTGTATTGATATCTTATGATTGAAATGTGGAAATGTTATGTTTCCTTTATGCATGTTTTATATGATACGATTATGCTGAGGTTCATGGGCATTATTATGAAGACGGGTGGTTCTGTGATAAACTAACGGCGGGTGAGCCCGATATAGCTCTCCAATGCATTGGGTAACGCGAAGGAGTGAAACGTTAAGGTTTCTCCGAAAAGATTTAGGGAATATACTGTGACTGGTATTCCAAACGTAACCAAGAGGGTTACTCCCTATGTAAAGAATGTTATGAATTCTTCAAGTTGCCTTCATGTTTTATGATTTCTATGATTTATTCATGATTTTATGAGGTATGTTAAAGTTCTTATGTTTTATGGGTAATGTATGATTTCATTCTTATGTATATATGTACCCATGTTTCCTTTCAATTTTTTTTATATCCCTTACTGAGCTTGTTATTCTCATCCCATGTTTTTGAAATGTTCTTCACAGGTCAAGGGAATGGTACGTGATGTGATGATAGTGTCAAGGATGTGTTAAGAAAGAATCCAAGTTTTATTTTAAATATTTTTCCGTTTCTGGGAAGAATGAATCCTGTCTTTTATATAACCACTTTGTTTAAATGTGGAATGTAATGCATGTTTTATGATCTAATTCTCTAAAACTCTAAACCTGAAAATATCCTCAATGTGTAATCTTGTATTAACTCAAGATTAAGTAAGGTTTAAGGCTGGGGCATTATATAAATTGTATTAGCTTCAACATAAATCATAAGGTAAATACATACTGCATCCCTTCATGAGGCGGTAGTCCACCTAACACATGAGAAACATTATCTTATTATCTAGAATGTAAGAAGTTATATAGATATTATAATACAAAAAGTATAATTATATAATTGATATAATATAGATAAATTATACATATAATAATATAAATCTGTGAGAAATGGTGATAGAAAACAATTTATATCGGTTTATGAGGCAGTATTCCATCATACAAATGATTAACAGTTTCATTTAAAATTTAAGGGACAATGAGATAGTTATAGGTCATTAAAATATAATTAAAACAATAATATATTTTTTTGTTATTATTTTATATAATATTTTTTTAATAATATTTTAAAGAGGTATATGAAGGATTAAAATAATTAACTCGCCTAAGGATGTTACATCTTCTTCCAATTTTTTTTTATTTTTAATCAAATCCTTCCTAAATTGAGTTTTGGAAATGAATAATTATTATATAATTATAGGAGGGAATTAGTTAATTTATCTAATATTTTTTTGTCTTATGAAATCCTTTTTTATGTTTCTAATGTATAAGAGGGGGAGAGGAATTGTATAAGTGTTAGAGAGGAAACATATGAAATGTATGAAATGATAAAGTGATGCCACTTCTTTTTCTAAATTAATAGTATCCAAAATGGTGATTAGAGTCCCTTATATATTAAATGGTCTATATATAACAATAAAATGGGGGTCTTAAAATGTTTTAGGTCATTTGTAACCTTAATATTTTAGTTTAAACACAAGTAAACTATTTTTCCCTTAACATTGAAATTTTTTTATACTTTTTTTAGAATTAATTATGGTCAATACATAATTTCAATTTATTAGAAAAAATATATTATAATTATTAATTACATGGATTCAATTTTTAATAATTCAATTCATAAAAGTGATATAAATCAATTTACAATTAAACCAATGACGTAACTAAAGAGAATTTTTCCTAAGAGAAAATTATTATATGGATACAGTGTTTTAATATAAATACTACAATTAAAAATTGATTCATATTTCTTAATTTAGTTAATTTTTACTATTATTTTCTAATTTTACATTCAATCCATTTTAAAAATAAATTTAACATTGTAAAAAATTAAATTGAGAAGGTAGTTTTTGATAAAAACAAATATTTTTCACTATTTATAATTAAAAGTACCAAAAATTCACCCATTGATAATTTTTATAAGTAGATGAAAAAAATTATCTATATTTTATTAAATAAATTTTAAAAAATAGTAAAAAATATATGTATCCATAATTCATGAAAAGAACGAAAAAAACTATATTTTAGAAAAATACAATTTTCAAAAAAAAACATTTATTTTAATTCTAAATTATTTTTTATTTATAATAAATACATAATAATTTAATATATATTAAAATTTTAGAAATGATATAAATTAAAAAATTGGTTTATTTATATTTAATACCTCTATTTTAATACCTTGGTTATAATGGATATGTTTTAAAAATATTTAATTAGATTATCTTATTTACGTTAAAAATGATGTTGTGTAAATCACAAGATACCATGGACATTGAATTTATTTTTTAAAATATTTTCCACGAACATGGGGTTTTACATTTTTTCACCCTTAAAAAATATATCCCATAAAATATCATATTGCATACTTAGGTGACAATAGGTGCGGATACATCTGCATAATTTCTTCGTTTAGTTCCCACGTCACTACCTCAATCATCTAGTTTAACAAAAGTAGATTTACCTGGTGAGTTATCTTTTTAATTCACATGTATAATAGATTTATTTTCCATTCCATTAGTTTTTTAAATCATAAAAACTTTCTAAAAACTTTTTTTTATTTTTTAATATCCCAATTTTTTTTATTATGCTTTTAGATGACATTTCATTCTACCATAAATTGAAATATTTCTATTATATTATGAATATAGGATATACGTTACTCAATTCAAGACATAGTATAGATTGAGTTTCCAATTCATAGAGATGGCCTTCTTTCATAACAGTCATCAGACTTATGTCATGTCTATCTAATTGAAAATGTTAATGACCATCATATGTACCATGGTACAGATACATTAGACTAACCCTCATTCAATTCATTTCATTGATAAATAAGAAGGAATTCCATCAGAAGGAAAAAAGGTAAAAATTAAATCACCTAGTATTTTTTCTATCATAATTAATAATATTAGAACCGTAATGGTGCTAAAAATGAATTTGGACATTCATTTATACTATAACATTGTTATTATATAAAAATCCAATTGTCCATCTTTGTTGCAACTAAAATAGAAATATTAACATTGGAGCTTTTACAATAAGTAAATTCTCATTTAAATTTTAGAGAGATGATATATTTCACATATTTAGTATTCTTACGTTATATATTTAGTAACATATAATTCATAGTCACTGTAATACTTTTAAGAGTTATCGTTATGTTGAATCCCTACTAATGTTGTTTCCATAATAAATTTTTCATTTTTATTCTATATCTGATATTTTTTATATATAGGGAATACACAGATAAGAATACATTTAATGTGATCCATCTAATCATAATTTTTTATCACCCCAATATTATATATCATGTTATTTTGTCAATGTTATTCAATAACTTGCGCTACACACAATAACGAGTTCAAGCGCCCCATGAATTACCAAACAATCCGTTCAAAAGTGGTTATGAATAGTGTTAAATGAATTTTTCATTTTATATACTCTTTATAATTTTAGAATCCATATTATGTGTTTCGTAGAGATAATATAATAATAAATTCATTTCTTCAGATAAAAAAAATATTTTAAAAAAATCCAATTTTACAGCCTTTTAAGGGAAAATCATTTGTTTATAAGAATGTTTGAGGCTTTTATATATTCAATTTAATGAAATTAAATTCTTCTTTATAATAGGGACATAAAAATATAGTTTGGAAAAAAATTCATACTTTTCTGATAACTTTCAATTTTTGCTGAATAGTGAAAATACTAAATTTTAATTGAAAACAAATTTTTAGTAGAAATAATTTATTGTGATAAATTATACATATGAGTTTATTTAAAGTTAATTAGAATATATTTTTTACATTTAATATAATTTTGGTCACTGGAAATAATTTCACATTCAAATTGGACATAAACTAGTGTCAATCTTTAGAGATTATTATTTCTTAAAAACACTCTTTTTCGTTTTGAAAATGGGAATTAATTTAAAATTTATAAATGAATATTTTATGATTTGAATTTGGTAAAATAGAATGAAATTTTGAATTCCTAATATCAAAATTAGCTTAGGGTGAATTTTTGTATTTTTCTTAAAACATCCAATTTTTTATTAATAGTAAAAAACACTACGTTATTATTTAAAAATAAATTTTTATTTAAGTAATTAGTTATTTAATTTTAATTTCATTTACGTAAAAGTAGATAAATAATACCTATACATGTTTATGATAATTCCTTAAAGTGATTTTATAATATGTTTAGATTTATAAAATATTATTGAAAATTTTACCGTATTTTACCCTCCTTTTAAGAGCATTTGAAAATTTGCATAAAACATAATTTTACTACTTATATGAGTTTAATTTCAATAATAATAGAGACATGGTTAACATTAGTAATTAAAATATTGTTCTATAAGATGAAAATATTTTTTGTTGAATACTAACTTTTGAATTTTATTTACCACGGTTAAAAATAAATAAAGAAATTATGTGTAAAATGATATTATAATTACTCTAACACATGTACTCATTCTATTGAATTAGTTTTATTCTACCAAAATCTAACATAGGATTAAAATATGATCTTTTAGGTCCAAATGGATTATATTAGAACATTTATTATTATTTTATTTAAAGATGATTTAAAAGTGTTAAATTCAATGTTTAATAACAAAACCATTTTTAATATAGGGTTGTAATTGAGATAAATTCAACTATAAATATTCATTATAAATAAAATAACATTTCCTACATAATAGTATTTTATTTATAATTTTTAGACAATATATATGTAACTTTATTTATGAAATAATGATGATGCTGTAATTACCTTATAAATGAAATATTAAAATAATTGATATTATAAAAATCCAAATAAATGTAATGTGAGCCTTTTGATGAATTAAAATAATTTTATATGTTAATATGACATGTTATTTTTGATTCAATGAAATTTTTTCTAAGTTATCGTGCTGTTATGATTTTACCATAAACAAATACCAAATAGTGTCAAAATTGACATAAAATAGTTTTTTAAAAAAATTCTATATTATTAATTGATATAATATTTTAAAAAAATTAAGGTTCAGCAAAAGGACATATATAAGGTAATGTATTTTAATAATTAACCTCTTGGGGATCTCTCGGTCTGTTATAGTATGTTTATTAACCATATAATATAAAACTAAAAAGTGATATGTTAAATGTCAAACTGTTTATCTAAAAGATAAATCTAAAAGATAAGGTTAATAGGATGGCCTAAATCAGTCTAAAACCTCTTATTTTAACGTTTTTAGAACCATACCCACCATAGCCACGAAATTAATCATTTTTAGAAATTATAAACCCAAAATTATTTTATTATAAAATAATATTTCAATCTTTTCCAAATGTGACCCTCACCTCTCTTACAAAAGGGAACTTCCACTCCTCTTAATTTAAAACCTCAAAAGTCACTTTTCTCAGCCAATACTAGCCCAAATATCCTCCCAACTATCCTCCCTTCATCCTATAGGCCTTAATTTAAAAATAATGGCAACCTACAGATCCATTTTGATCAAATCAAATAGATGAACCCGAAGAAGAGGTAAATATTTCACCACCTCATTCAAGTTCTTTTTTCTTTCAAAACCTCTTTATTTGTTGTTTCCATTTTAAAATAATAATTCTAGTATCTTCTTTATACTGTGATGTTTTTATAAATATGGTAAAACCATATTCTTTATTCGATCTATCCTATAAATGACAATGTCACCATACGTGTGTACGTACAGCTTACCGTCACCACGTCTTGGTGTAGTTTTTCATTCAACACTTCATTATTTAGATGTGTATAATAATGAGTATAATTGATTTAAATAATAAATATAACATTTTAATGATTCAGTATAAAAGATATACAATATATTTATATAGTATTTTAAACAAAAATAATTATATTGTTGCTCGTGTGTACGTACGGATTACCGTCTCCACGATCGCAATGAGATTCATTTCCCCATCGTAACCATTCAAGAAATATTTTCATTTGATGATTACAAATAATGTTTAAAGAACTTAACATCATTATAGATATGAATCAAGTACATAAAATCCATATAAAACATGATTTATGTAACCAAGAATATAATGGAAAAGGAATTAGTTAATAACCGAAATGATGATACTACTAGTATATTATTAACAAAGAAATGATAGAAGGTAATATATGATATCATATTTATGTATATAGTTCTTATATCATTTAATAAAATTGATTTAACTATTATATTAGAGGTTAATGTAACCTCAACCAAGGAAAATTACATGGTAAGGGTTAATTCCTCAATCTCATTATTATTCGAGATTGTTTATGAGTAAATATTTTTTGAGACATATTTATCATCAATGTCCATATTTCATATAAATAATTTCAAAATGAATATTTAAAGGCTTTATAGACAAGTCTTTTTAATTATATCATCATTTTAAATGTTTTAAATATTTATTTTTCTAAATATATTTAATTTATGACCATGTTTTTAAAATGATTTTATGGATTTATTTATATGGAAATAATTGTTTTAAAATATTAAATCATTTCAAAGATTCAAAGTGGTATGAGACACTTTGATTCAAAAATGTCTTCATATGACTTCTTTTATAAATTATGTGACCTTTAAATGATTTCAAAATATTGAATGAGATATTTCTCTCAAATAGTTTTGATTTCATCTATGTCGACGTCCATTGATTGATTTTACACTTGTTTGATGATGATTTATTATGATACAAATCATCCATATTGTATTGAAGGTTTTGTGATATGTTTAACTGTAGATGTGAATTTTTTATACCATTCACGGTTTTTGGTTAATGTGTTAACATTTCATATGTTTGTATTAATACTAATGTTTATTTTATGCTTCACCCTTTCAAATGAGGAATGCATTGGACTTAGTTAGTGATGGGTGGATCCAGATATATCTCTACAATGCATCGATAGTTATGATGATACAAACTACTATGTTTTCATAAGTCCTTGAACAAATTATATTTTTAGTCATGGAACAAGGCCTTGAATCTGTGGTTATGAAGTCTGGAATTTTGCATTCTATCATTATGAAATTCGATACTGATATTGCATTATATTATTTGACTAGTAGAATATCCCTGTGAATAAGTAAATGGAATTATTTTGATTTATATTTTCAATATTACGATGATGTTTAACTTTAAAAGGCTTTTGTTTTATTCTTATACATTTCCTTAAAATTTTTTTCTTATTTATGAAATTTTTTTCTATATTGTTATCCTTACTAAGAATCTCAGCTAACGCCTTTTTATGTTTTTTTCCAGGATGTGGAGACGTATTTTTACGGATGACATGTAGGGATATGGTAGGATTATAAGTGTGTTCAAAAGGGGACAAAATGTTGTTCATATTTATTATTTCATGATTTAAGGTAAAACCTATGAGTGTATCTATTACATCCATGGCTACTAAACTGATCGGTCTTTCAGGACAAGATTTCCTTGTATAATGTTAATGTTATGTAATAATGCACCGACTCTGGGTAACTAGGGTGGTGGCGTACAGTTGGTATCAAAAGAAATATAGTACAAACCTTGTAAACTAGATTTAGATAAACTCTAATTAGAGCACATTACCCTATGATAATAATTGGGGATTAGTAAATAAGAACTTCCAAGAATTTTGGTAATGTAGTGATTTTGTATGTTTTCCATGCAATACATCCATGATTGGATACGATCAGGTAGAGGAGGATCTAGCACAGATGTACCTAGCGGTAAAACCCGAAAAAATGACTTGGATCTAGACTCTAACGGAAACGGGTGCACGACAAGGGGGTTTTCTTCACTCTTTGTTACGACACTCACATGATATACGCTTAGGATAATTCACATATTCATTAAAAGTCATTATTAAAGATTTATGAGTAAATACTTCTTCAAAGAATTTTTTTTATAATTATAGATTACATGAATAATCTTGTAAATTTATGAATGGTATTTTACAATTTTGGAATTATGCATTGTGATTCATAAACTAACCTATTATAAGTCATTGTTTAGAAATGATGCCTAGTATAAGAAATGATAATTCCTGCAACACGCTTGATTGAAAGATTAAGAAGAATTATATATTTCATGGTATTAAGACAGAATTTAAAAAGGAAATAGTATCCCAAATATTCTAATCATATGAAGAAATAGTATCATGTGCTAATAAGATAAGTAAACAATTAATTGATTCCTATGGATTTGAAGGGAAGCATGAGTAGAAAATTATTCAAGAGAGGAATATAGATAAAGGGTAGAGGGGAAAGAAAAATTTTCCCATATGTGATAACTATATAAAGAATCACTTTGGTAAAAGTATGAAGGGAATGTGAGTTTTTTTATAAGTGTAAAGACAAATGACACTAAGTATGTAATGTAAAAGGTAGGAAAAAAGTTTAAAATGTACAGTGCTTCATCTACAAGGAGTTGGGACACTATGTGAATCAATTTCCCAATTATCAGAGTATAACATAAATGATGTTACTGGATAGTAATGAAGTTATGATGCTATCAGAGATAATGAGGAATGATTAAACATCTTATGTTGTTAATAAATTATTGTGTCATTTGAATAGTGTATTAATGATGTACATGTTATAATAATTATAGTGTATATAGGGATTGGACTGCAGTACAATTTCATTAGGGAATTGAGATTGTGTGGAACCATGAAAAGTTACCCAATAGTAGGTTAAATGTTTTGGAAAATATAAGGTTCAGAGAAAGTTAAACAATAATATGGTTCTGATACCGAGGTAAGGGATTTGGAATAATATATGATTGATTTAGATAAATTATATTGGATATTCTTAACTACCTTGAAACTAATTAATGATTTGTATATTCCATCATTGTTGGAGTTTACCAAATTTTTTAATAGAAAGAGTATATCCAGTATTCAACAAAAAAAAGGGAGAATAAATGTAAACAATATGGTCTATGGTAATTAAGGTAGTTAATGATTTTAAAAAAAATACATGATGATGTTGTTCAAATTTTATTATGTGGCATAAAGGATGGTCATTGTGTTTACCTTCCTTAAAAAGTATGGACTGTGAGTTTGGACAGAAGAATTTTGGATAAATGTAAAGGATAGAATCGATTAAATTTTACATTGGATATTATTTTTATGGTTAAAAAATTTCTTGAGATTATTTTTCGATTTTCATAAAAAAGACTACCCGGAGGTCAGGCGATAACCTGTCGCGTCCGGTAAGGCCGTGACACTTGAACTAGCAACCGAACGGTGACAAGGGTGGATCTCCTATCACTGGCATATGTGATTTCCTTGTTTTTAAAATGTAGTTTTTTTAAATATTATGACAAATGAATAATAAATTGATTATTTTTTGAATCTTATACGATTAGGATAAGTATAATATTTTTGAATTCTATTATATTTGGGAGTGAAAGATGAGTTTGTTGTAGGAATTATTTGAAATATGAAACTATACATATAAATTATATTTTTTCCCTCTTATTCTATAAATAAATTAATTCTTAAACTTTAGGGAAGTGATCTTAAAACCCAAATTTTTTTATCCCAATACCTTATGTTTTGTTGAATCGAAAATATTTTAAATCATTATAGATTGATGGATTTGAGTCCTTAAATTTTACAATTTTTGTGATTGAATACCTTAATCGGTCCCTAAAAATATTAGTTTTTTTCTTCCAATTACGTGTCTATAATTTCCACCGATGTTCTCCTAATGGAGATCATAATTTGGGGTGACTTTTTCATTTTTCATTACCTCTTATTAAGACTAAATTTAAATAACCCAATTTCCAATGTGGGTTTTCAACAAAGGTATTTTTCTGTTTTTAACCCTTTTATTTTCTAAGAAGAATTTCAAATAACGAAGACAGAATTTAATGAAGGATGTGAGATTGTAACACCAAAATATTTCATAGTACGTTATTTCTTCAAAGTAATTCAATAACGCGCGCTATATGAAACACCATGTTCATGCGCACCACGACTTACCAAACTAGTCGTTCAAAAGCAATTATGTATATTGTTAACTGAATTTTGATTTTTATATACTGCTTATAATTTTTTAATCCATATTATTTGTTTCTCAGTCATAATATAAGAACATTTCATTTTTCAGATAAAAAAAGTATTTTTCAAAAAATGCTATTTTAATGCCATTTAATGGAGAACCCTTTTTAACTAATATATGACACATGTAAATATTCAATTTAGTTAATTTATATTCTTCTTTAGATGTGGGACATAAAAATTTAGTTTGGATAAATTTTTGGTACATTCCTGATAACTTTCAATTTTTGATGAATAGTGAAAAATACTAAATTTTAATTGAAAACAAATTTTTAAACAAAAATAGTTTAAAGTGTAATATTATA
Source organism: Viscum album (assembly GCA_963277665.1). NCBI lineage: Eukaryota > Viridiplantae > Streptophyta > Magnoliopsida > Santalales > Viscaceae > Viscum > Viscum album. Next base: position 2,096,440,918 of record OY728159.1, on the reverse strand, counting down.
AATTTATGTGGTTTTAAAGTATAAATATATTTTATTTTTACCATTTAATCCAATTTTATTCATTGGAAATAATTTCAATTGAAATTGGACTAAACAAGTGTCAATCTTTTGATATTTTTTATTTTATAAAAACACGCTATTTGGTTTTGACAATGGGAATTACTTTTAAATTATTAAATGCAACTTATATGTTCCAAATTTTGAAAAATAGACTTTATTTGAAATTTATAATAATAAAATTATATTAGGGTGAATTTTTTTATATTTTTTAGAAAACATTCAATTTTCGATAAATAGTGAAAACACTACATTATCATCTAAAACTGAATTTTTATTCAAGTAATTAGTTATTTTATTTTTTTTATTTAGGTCAAAATAGATACATAAAACCTATACAAGTTCAACGTATTTTATTAGAGTCAGTTTATAATAAGTATAGATATATAAAATCTAATTGAACTTTTTACCGTCTTTTACCCACCTTCTAGAAGCATTTAAAAATTTTCATAAAACACAAATTTACAGCTTCTGTGAGTTGAATATCAATAATATGAGAGGAAAAGTTAACATACGTAAGTAAAATGTGGTTCAATAAGATGAAAATATTTTTTTGTGAATAATATCTTTTGACTTTTATTTACCATGTTTAAAAGTAAATAGTGTAATTAAAGGTAAAATTGATATTATAATTACCCTAATTCATGTCTTAATTCTATTTTATAAGTGTTATTTGACCAAAAACAACCTTAGAAAAAAAAATATGATCATTTAGGTCCACTTGTATTAGATTGTGACATTTATTATTTTTTTATTTAAAGAAGAGTTAAAAGTGTTAAATTCAATGTTTAATAACTAAACCATTTTATAAGATAGGGTTATACATAAGATAAATTCAAAAATAAATATTAATTTGAAATATAATATTATTTCCTACATAATGGTATTTTATTTATAATTTTTTGACATTATATAATTAAATTTATTTATGACACAATGATGATGTATTAATTAACTTATAAATGAAATATTAGAATATATGATATTATAAATATCCAAATAAATGTAATTTAATACTTTTTATGAATTAGACTATTTTTATATGTTAATATGACATGTTAGGGTGGATTTAATAAATTATTTAAGTAATCATTCTGTTATGAATTTTATAAAAATAAATACCAAATAGTGTCAAAATTGACATAATAGAGGTTTTAAAACAAATACTATATTATTAATTGATATAATATTACTAAAAGACTAAGGTTCGGCCAGAGGACAAAGATAAGGTTTTTTATTTTAATAATGAACCACTTGGGGTTCTCTTGGCTTGTAATAGTATGTTTATTAACCGTATAATATAAATATACAAAGAGACATGGTAAATGTCAAACTAATTAACTAATAGTTAAATCTAAAAGATAAGGTGAATATGATGAACTAAACCTCTCAAAAACCTATTGGTTGAGTGATTTTAGACACATTATCACCTTATCCTCAAAATAAATCATTTTTTAGCCATCATAAACCGAAAATGATTTTATTATAATATAATAGTTCAAGCTTTTCCTAAAGTTACACTCACCTCTTTTATTAAAGGGAACTTACACATCTCTTAATTTCCTGCCTCCAAATCCATCCGTCTCAGCCAACCCCATCGAAACTGTCCTCCTAAATATCAACCCTTCAACCTAGAGTCCTTATTTTGGTCCAAAATCCATCATATGGAGCCCTTATGATCAAATCAAAAGGAAGAACCCAAAGAAGAGGTAAATATTTTACCACCACTTTCAAGTTCTTATCTTCTTCCACATGTTCTTTATTTGATGTTTACGTTCTAAAATAATAACTCCAATATATTATATATACTATGATGTTATTATAAATATGATAAAATCATATTCTTTATTCGATCCATCATATAAATGAAAAATTCACCATACGTGCATACGTACGGCTTACCATCTCCACGTTGTGGTGTAGTTTGTCATTCAAAAATTCACTATTTGGATGGGTATAATAATAAGTATAATTGATGTAAATAATAAATATAAAATGTTAATGATTCTGTATATATGATATACCATCTATTTATATAGAATTTTAAACCCAAATAATGATATTATCACTCATGTGTATGTACCGATTATCGTCACCACAAACACGATGAGATTCATTTCCCATCATAACCATTAAATAATAATATTAATTTGAAGATTAAATATAATTATTAAAGAACTTAATATCATTTTGGATATGAATCAAACAAATCCTACCCATATCAAACATGACTTCTGTAACCAAGCATATAAAGGAAAAAATAACCAGTTTACATCCCATACAATGATACTTATGAAATATTATTAACTAAGAAATGTTAGATGATCATATATGATATCATATTTATGTATATAGTTATTTTAACATTTAATAACAATGATTTAACTATTATACAGTATTTTAGCGTACCCTCGACCAAGGAAAAGTACATGTTAAGGGTTAATTCCTCAATCTCATTAATATCTGAGATTTTTTATGAGTAAATATTTATTGGGATATATTTATCATCAATGTCCATATTTCATAAAAATGTTTTCTAAAGAAATAATTTAATGTTTTATGGAAGATTATATTTAACTATATCATCATTTTAAATGTTTTAAATACTTATTTTTCTAAATATTTTTAATTAATTTCCATTTTTTAAAAATTAATTTAAGGATTTATTTATAAGGAAATCAATTTTTAAAATATTAATTATATTCGATGTTTGAATGTGTTAGGGGACACTTTAATTCGAAATTATATTTATATGTCTTTATTTTTAAATTATGTGATTTATAATTGATTTCAAAAAAAAGAATGATATATTTATCTCAAATAGTTCTGATTTCATATATGTCGACATCCTTTGATGGATTTTACACTTTTTTGAAGTTGATTTATTATGATACAAATAATCCATATTTTATTTAATTTTTTTTGATATGTTTGACAGTGGATGTGTTATTTTTATACTATTCTTGGTTTATGGTTAAAGTGTTAACATTTCGTATTCTAGTATTAATAATAATGTTTATGTTATGTCTCATCCTTTCATATGAGGATTGCATTGGACTTAGTAAGTGACTGGTGGAGCCCACAAGAGCTCCTCGTTGCATCAATGGGTATCATGAGACAAACTAGTGTCTTGGAACAAGGCGTTGACAAAATAATATTTTCAGTCTTGGAAGAAGGCTTTGCCATTGTGGTTATGTATTCTGGCATTATGCATTCCATCATTATGAAATTGGAAACTAAATTTCATGTGATTATTAGACTAGTAGAATATCTATGTGAAGATGTAAATAGAGTTATTCTAATTTATATTTACCATATTATGATGAATTTTATGTTTAAAATTCTTTGGTTTTAGTCTTATACATTTCCTTAAATGTTTATTCTTATTTATGGATGTTTCCACTATATTGTTATCCTTAATGAGCATATGAGCTCACCACTTTTTATGATTTGTTTTTCCCGAGACGTGAAGATGTATTTTATGGTTGACCTGCAGGGATAGAGAAATGATATATGTGTTTCAAAAAGGGAATAAAATATTTTTAATATTTTTATTTCATGATGTAATGTAAAACTTATGAGTGTATCTAGTACTTCCAAGGCCACTAAACCGATTAGTCTTTCAGGACATTATTTCCTTGTATCGTGCCAATGTTATGTAATAATAAACAGACTCATGATAACTAGGGTCAGGGAGTTAAAAATTTAATGTGAATAGGAGGATATGAACCAATAATTTTTAATATTTACATATTCTAAGGAAAAGAAGACAAATGTTATTCTATTCATCATATCATGGTGTTTAAAATTATGGGAAAAAATTATTTATAGTAATTTTAAAATTGGAAATGTCATTAGTCATGCTTTTTACAACCATTACTAATAATGTATAAAGAGTTAAATAAATTAATATATCTTGTAGGTCATTTGTAATTTTACTATCTACTTTACTTCTTTTTTGTACCAATACTTTCTAATGTGGATGTAATTGAAATATATTATTTATACATATATTTCATTACAATTTCTTTATCTGTGTATTTCTAATTATTATAAAAACATTCTATGACATATTCAAATCAATTGTGATTATGATTTTTTCATGCTTATCATCAGATGAAGTCATAGTTAGATTATTTTACTTTATGTGGTACTCTTTCGGTTAAGTTTACATTTTAAAAATAAATTCACCCACAACTATTGTAATAATAACCATATTAGGTACACTCTGGATCCAATAATTGGTATCGGGGAATGTTTCTAATGCTTATATAAATTTGGGTTTTAATATTCATTAAGTATTGTATGTTATATGATTTTTCATTTAAATTTAAAGATTATAGAAATTATTACACTAACATGTATTTGTAGAAAAGGGTTTCTATTTTTGATAAGAATGAAGGTATTAATATTGGGTCTCTTGATAATATTAATCCTAGTTGACCACCAATTATTAAAGGAAATGATTATGCATAATGAATAGAAATAATGAATACATTTTTAATCAATAATGTATTTTATAATTTATTAATGACTGTTAGAATGTAAAAGATTCCTGAGAGGTTAGTATATACATTTAATAATTCTTATTATCTTGAATATCAGTTGAACTCAAAAGACAATAATAATTTCTTGTCTTTTATAATGTGGAAAATATATAGTCTTAAATAATCGTTCAAAACATAAAAAATTGTATGATGTAAATTCAATGTAAGATAATTTGGTATGTCAAATTTTATATAAACATGATGATCTATGCTTATAACGAATTATCATTCCATTTATTTTAAACCCAGAGAGACATCTTAAAAGATGCACTAATGGTATCTAACTATTATAAATAGTTTTAAATCTATTATGGATAATGTTATTCATGAAGATATGGTGATTGAAAATATAATTTATATATTTTTTAGTGATTTAAAATATAAATTAATACTTGTGGATAATTAAAGAATGATAAATAATTTCACTCTTCTTGATTTTATTGGTACCCTCATGCAATAAGAATGAATATTTTGGAGGTATTCTAAGAATGATAAAAATAGGAATGGTGGGGTTATTTAGCTGAAATTTATATTGTACCTAATAATGTAATATCACCTAATAAAATTGTGATATATTTGAGGTTGAATAATTTTATTGTCCAGTCATATTATATTAAATTAGATAATTCTGAAAAGTAGTTGGATAATCATTCCATAAGGATGAACCAGATTGTTGGGAAAAATATTTTTAATATAGATATACATATGTTCATTAGGATAAATAGAACAATAATGTTTCTGAGGGAAGATGTTATGAATGTAAGAAGGAAATACATACCATAATTAATTATCTCCTGTTGAAAATGAATTATTATAAGGAAATAAATTTAGATTGAAATGATTATAAATATAATAAATAGAAATTCAATAAATTTTTGACTTATGATCACACATGGAGTTCCGGTGGTAGATATTAATCAGAAAAATTTATAATATTGAATTTTATGGAATGAAGAATATTTAATGATTTAAAAAAGTATATTTGGTGATTTCAATTCTAATAGAAAAGGTACACACTAATGAATCACTAACTAATATTTCATTAATTGTATATTTTTTTGTTAAAATTTATAAATCTTCTAAGGATAAATCTTCCACATTTTTTAATGATATTATACCTAGTTATGGTTAACTATCTAATTTTGAAAAAAAAATTAAGATTAATATTTTTTAATATGCAAAAAACATGATAATGACCAAACTAAAAAACTAATGTCAGATTCAAAAATTGATCTTCTACTTAATGGAAAACTAAATTCATCAAATGATATTGATAAAACATGTTTTGAAAAATATTTTATTTCAAAAGAACCTTAAATAAATATTTATGAGAAAAAAAAATTCTAATTTGTTAAAAAAATATGTTCACGAATTCTTTTGATGAGGATATAAATTATCTAACAAACTAGTGTATGATATATATAGATTAATGAAATATATATCTTAGGTTCCTCTGGAATGAAAATATTGATTTGATGTACGATTAAATTATTCATCATAGTAATCATTCTGAATGTGTAATAGAAATTAAAAATAATGATTTTGTAATATATATTCGGGTAATAATAGTACACAATTATGCACAAATTTCAAAATATATGTACATTGGAAGTATTTTTGACTTAAAATATAGTTCAATATATAATATTTCATAAATCATATTTTTATAGTGAAAATAATTTCACTCATCAAAATAATTCCACTCAAGTTTGTCTACTGGAAATTTTATTTTTTGATAATACCATTCTCAAGAAGGATTGGCTTCAAAAACAACTAATTCATTTTTTTTCATGAAAATAATTACAGTTGAAAAAAAAATATGGTATATGTATTGTAGAAGTTCTAAACACATGATTGGAAATAAATAATTTTTTAAAATATTATCAATATTAAAGGTGAAAAAGTAACTATTGAAGATTATTCCCAAGGAGAAATCTTTGGTATAGGTACAATTGTGCTTCTTGGAAGAGAATTATTTTCGAATTTTTTTTATAGGACTTATGCAAAACCTTATAAGAATAATTCAATTATTATTTTAAGGTTACCATGTGATCTGTATTAATGATAAATATGTTATTAATAGTTCTAATTGAGAATTTTCTCATACTTCCATTCGGTGTCAGAATGTTTACAAATTAAACATAGAATATATTAGGAGACAATAAAAAATATTCTTAGTGCAATAGAAGATCAATCTTGGTTATGGAATAAAAGGTTAATAAATTTTGACCATTGAAAAATATCTATGTTTTCTTGGAATTTACATGTTATGGATCTACCAGAACATAGGTTTGATAGATAAAAATCTATTACCCCATTCAATTTTGTAATCATCAAAATTATGGATTTAATATCTATTTCTGAGGTTACAACTTATAGTACATTACAATTACAACACCTAGAAATATTTATTCCAAAAAATAAGTGTAGTATTAGTGGAAAATAATATATATATCTTAGTTGATTATTATAGTATATATAAAATATTATATGTTTTATAAAGAAAATATGAAGCATTTATATAGATCAAAACATTTTTATCTAAATTTAAAAATGTGAAAAAATATTCATGATAACTATTCATAGTGATCATGATAAATTATTTTAAAATTATGATTAAAAAACAATGATGGTTATTGAGCCTAATTTTAAGCACATAGAACGCCTTATAAAAATAGTGTAGTGTGGAAACAATATAATTCATAAGGAGACTACCAGAACCTCAATATCTAATTACATTGTTGCTAAATATTTTTAAGCTATCGTAGTTAGTACTACCTACTATACTATAAATAATATTTTATTAATAAATTTAATTAAAAAACACTTTATGAGATGTGGAAATGATGAAAACAAAATGAATCTTTCTTAAATATTTTTTTCTCACATTAGTCATCTGGAATTTTATAGATAATCTATTTAAGATTGCACTAAAAATTAGAGAATGAATATTTTTATGTTATCCTAACACATTTTATTTAATATATAGTTTTTAATAATAAAATCTTGTTCTATTGAGTAAATATTTTATACATTGTGTTAAGAAACTAATTCCTTTGGTTTCAAACAACATAAATCTATATCCAAAAATGTTATTTCTAAAAATGGTTCATAATCTATAGTAATAAATACTTCTCATATTGAAATAACTTATATTTGTTTCTCTAAAATAATTTCCCATGGAAAGTATAATCCTATTATTGATGAAAGGAATTTTGAAACCCAAATAAGAATGTTTTTCTTACCAATTATCGTATTGAAAGTATCATTATTGATGTACCTAAATAACTAGTGACAATAAGTTCATTATGAAATGAAATTGAACATCTAGATTTCCTATCCCAATTCAAACCTATGGTTAATATTGAGGTTTAATGTGATGAGGATTGTATTATGTATAAGAAATATGAGCTTAGTGTGATTGAAAGGAACAAAGTCCAGACATTAGTTGAATGACCTATAGTAATATATATAATTTGAGAAAAATGGGTATGTTAGAATAAATGTGATGAAAATTTAATAATAGGGAGAGATAAATATATATTTATATATAAATTTGGTAATTAAAAAAGAGGGAATAGATTATGAATAAACCTATTCCTCGATAATAAAAAAATATATTATTTTAATAATTGTATCCTTTTTAGAACACATTAATTTAAAATAATTTCATGTATATTTGAAGTGTTCTTATATTAATATATTTGTTTATGAGGAAGTTACTGGTGAATAAGAACCTGGTTTTGAAAATTAAAAACCTCCATAACAATTTTATTAACTAAAAAATCTTTATGGACATAAACTTGTCTCTAGAGATTTGTATGCTTTATTAACAAGATTTTTTTACAAAAACAATTTCCATAATAAAGATTTGGATCCGATTATTTTTATAAAATAATTTTAGAAAAAAAATATGATTGTTCAAATTAATTTTGATGAAATATTATTTGGTTCTACTAAAAAACGTTTACCCTATTAGTTTACAAATCTTATTCATGTTTAGATTTAAATAACAATGACGGTGAGTTAATGTATTTTCCTGGTGTTGAATTTTCATACAAATAGAAGGTACTTTTATATATCAACATAATTATATATAATATATAGTAAATAAATTCAAGTATGAAAATACTAAAAGTATAAGTAATCATATTGGTACATCCAATACATTATATCAAGATGAGATTGGGAAACTAGTTGATCAAAATATTTTTAGAGGTATGATAGGATGTTTACTTTACCTAATATCTAGTCGTCGAGATTTATGTTTTTCAATTTTATTTTGTGATATCTATCAAACCAATCCAAAATAATCACATCTCAATACTATTAAATTAATCATTCATTATATTAAGGGAAATGTGGATTTAATATTATTATATTACTCTAGATATTTCCAAGAAATTAAAATATTTTAGGATGCTAATTTTAGTTGATAGAGAATGGTTAGGAAAAGTACATAATAATATTTTAATTTATTTGGCAACTTTTTAGTTTCATAGTAGTGTTAGAGTAATATTAGGTTTAAATTTCAACTACTAGAGCCGAATATGTGACAAAATAACATTTTTTGTCGTCAAGTATTGTGAATAAAACACAGAATAATTAACTCTCAAATAAGATTCAATGAATCTCAAATACATTGTGGCAACATAAATTACATTTCTTAAGTAAAAAACCCATTACAGAAATCACATGATAATAATTTAGATATAAGGAACCTTTTCATTTTAGATCACTGACTTAAATGAGATATAATTTTACAATTCATCAAAATTAAAGAACAACATGGTGATATTTTTACAAATGGGCATAATTCTGATAAATATGAATATATTAAACTGAAGAAAGGAAAGATCATTTTTTTGTGATCATTCATATATACTTCTAATTGATCAATCTATTTACATTAAAATATTCCTTTTCATTGGGGGTTTAGATATATTTTTTTAAAAAAATTATTTTTTCTAATACTATATAGTATTCTAAATTGTTAGTTTTCTAATAACATTAACCATAATTAATTTTTTTGAACAAAAATATAGTGAATATAATTCTGGAATAAAAATTCAAATATAGAACTATTTGGATTTATTAATTTATTGTAATCAGATTTTATTATAAAATTATTTTATTGTTTCTTTATATTATAAGTGTCATTGTTTTTTTTCATAATAATTTTTTTATGATGAATTTTTGTAATAACAATATCTTACTTAACTTTTTTGAAATAAATTTTTTATAATAATTTTTTATTTTTCAAACTATTGTAATTAGTTTTTACTTTAAAGATAAAATAATTTTATTTCTTTTTAAATATATCATTATTATTTTTAATAATGAAAAAATTCTATTAAAATTCTATTTACAATTTTATAATTAGTTTCTCTTAAAAAAAATTAAAAATAAGTTACTCAAACATATGAAATTTTCTAATATGAAATTGAGTCTTCAATTATTTTAGTTTCTCACTAATTAATTATATTAGTTCATAATATTTTTTGTACATATCATTTTTTTTATTTTATAAAAACATTGATTAGTTTTGAAATTTTATAAAATCATTTATATTGTAATTTTTTCAATAAGATAATAACTTTTAAATACTAGAATGACTCAATAAGAATGAAAATTTCATTGCTATTTGGTAATATTTCTATCATTTCCAACATTTCATGATACATTCAAAAGATGTGCTGATGATTCATAGGGATCTAATTTCAATCATATCTCCTCATGAACTGTGGTTCACGTCAATATTATGGATATGTTTTCAATGTGATCTAAATATATAAATTAATTTATGTATTAAATGTCAATCCCAAAATGATGGCTACTCTGAATGGACAATTCATACACCTGAGGAGATGCTGAGATGATGATTAATATAATTTAAAGGTGGATGGGATCAACACCACTAATTAGTGGAGTTCTCATAGGGCAACAATTTTCACTCTAGTATGAAAATAAAAACATATGAATCTCTATAGGGGATTTGATGTTGAATTCCTAATTATTGTGGTTAATTTGGAGAGAATAATCTACTTGATCCTGATCATGTGGAAGATACGATAGAAAATTTGCATTCCATCATGAAATAAATAACATATTATCATATTTGGTATAAGAGCTACGCTGATAAAAAATTAAGGGTCATTGAGTTTGATGTTGTAGAATATTTTTTCCTTTACAAATCACCATGTAAGTGATTCATTTGATTCATAAAGAATGGAATATTTATCCATAGAAAAATTTACCCTAAAGAAATCAATGATTGCGAAGGATCAGTGCCTTATAAGATATAAATTTCACCAAATCTCACTCATGATCATGATATATTATAAAAATCTAACCTAAGGAAATACATACAATATATAACACCAGTACTAAATCCAATGTTTGTACAACTAGAACATGAAATCTCTTATGAGAAACATCTAGTGGCGATCTTATATCATAGAGATAATGTTTTATGCAACAAGACAACTCACATTTGATATTTTATTTAGAGCTACCATAATTATGATTATGAAATTTGGGTATGAAAGGATAAAATGGGATATAAGTAACCTCACAATTTATCAACTTAGATAATGAGTTTAAATTTTAGGGATTACATTTCAGAAGGGGAGAATAATGTAAGGACTAAGTCTTTTTAGCTGATATTTTTTCAGAATAAATTATTATTTGGAATTATATAATTTTATACACATATAAAATAGTGAAAACCCATATAAATTTTATTTCACTAATAAAATATAATTATGTTAGTCATCTATTAAACTAATTAATGTGTGAAAAAATTGAATCTGGCACGTTATATTAAATATAATATCTAAAATTGTAAAATAAGGATCACCACATTGTTATAGAAGAATCAGCCTAATATAAGATGAAAAATAAATAAATATAAATATTAGTAAACATATAAAAATAACATTAATATTAAAAAATAACCTTAATTAGATCTTTAGTGATTTTTTTACTGAATGAATGATGTAGTATAAATTAAAATTTAACTATTTTTATTATATCATTATATGAGCATTGGAAAATATAAACATTTGAAAATATTATTGTTGGAAACTATACCATTGGGTTAAATTTTTATTATTATAATTACTGTTTATATTTAGTAATGGATAAAATACAAGATAAATAATGGAGAATCAATAGCCTCAAATAGTAGAGTTGTGACATTTGAAGCCCATTTGTCAGAACATGGAAGGAAGGTAGCAACATTGGGGTCTTTCCATGATGAAGATATATCCAATATTTAAGAATTAAATATTGAATGAAATATCCAATGTTATAAGTTTAAGATAATTTATAATACCGCAAGGATGATGTTAGCCGAGCCTCCACCTGAAACTATCATTATCGAACAACTAACCCTCAGGGCGTATATAAGAGTAATAATGGGATATGTTTATAAGATTAATCCTCTAAATGTGTAATTTAATTTATATATATATATATATATATATTTATTATTACATTAAATTAATTTTGGGAAATTTTTATCCTTATAATATATATTTTCAATTGAGGTGAATTTGATAAATTGATTCCTAGACTCAAATAAAAAATTATTGATTAATGAAGGATATAAACTGAAATAATAGCTGAATGAATTATGAAGAGTGTTTGTTATAATATAATAGTCATCTAAATGACTTTTATTTAAATATAGAATATTAAATATTTCAAAAATTTCTTAGGAAACATTTATATGTTTAGATTTTTTGACTATATCCAAAACCATGCTATCATTCTATAAATAAAGATGTAAAAATTTTAATTTTAAAATAAAAATTTCTTGAATATTATTATGAAAAAATAAGAATTAAATTTTAAATCAACACGTAAAAAATAGGTTACGGTGAATTTGTGAGAATCTTATAATTTTTTTTCCATGAATAGTAAAAGATTTGTTTTGGGTTTTTAGTATATTTCTTGATAGCATATTTATGTCATAATGGTGTAATAAATTATTAACCACAATACAAGACCAAAAAAATTGTGAATTTTGTTTAGTAATTATTATAATTTATTGTAATCTATTTCTAAAAATATACATGATTTTCCAAAATCTAAAATGTAAATTTTGAATTTAAAAAACCTTACTTTTTTGAATATCTAATTTTAAATTCTGAAGGATGTATTGAAAAATTATGTTTAGTTTTCTTGAATTTAAATATACAAAATTACTACTCAAATTTCTAGAACCATGATAAAAATCCATGGGTAAGACAGTGGGGATTCATTTTCCGCAACCTAGATTTTGAAGACCTATATTATGAAATTATATAAAACAATATCAAACTATTGAAATAAATAACCACCAATTTCATCATTTCCCTTCGCTCCGAGACTATCCTCCATGATATTCTAGTATTCCCCAAAATAATGAGTCTCCCCTGGGTGTCTTCATGCCCCCAATGTTCCATCCTCAGGTTTTTGGAACACCTCCTTAAGTTAATGGAAGTCTCCACCTCCCTTTTCCATTCAAGTTCATACTTTTTGGTATGTCTTAAAATTTTACAAATCAATTGTTTTTTCAAAATTCAATTACACCATGACTATAATAATTTATTTTTCTCAATGGGTAACCGTTTTCCACTATAATTTTACGCTTCGCTAAATCCACGTCTTATACGTATCATGATACATATTTTTTTTTCCAAAAATTCTTCATTTTATATGAAAAAAATTAAATTTTATTTTTATTTGAATAAAGAATCCTATTTTCTCGTAAATAGGAATCCAACTGGATGTAAAAATGAAAAATTTATTTGGTGATTTAAAAACATGAAACCCTATTTCGCATTATGTGGTTTAATATTGATCTAATGATCATTTTTTCTATACTTTTTAATTCCATGAATTTAGTAAAAACATTTCTATATTTTCTACTTTTTCATAATGAGATGATTTATTATTAGATATGTGGATAAAATTAATTAATACACATTACGGGTTCTTCTTAATAACTCTACAATGCATTGGGTAATGAATTTACTCTATTGATATGACATGTTTTATGATTCCTTTTTTAATAAACATGGTTGTTTTAATTTACAACACTTTAGTAATAAATCATAGTGCTATCTTGATGAATGTGTTATTTAAATATTGTATCCACATCTCAATGTTATGATTTATATTCTTATTATTAAGATATTCCCCTTCTTCATTCATTAATTTTTTATGTCTCACAATAACATGGTTTTATTATCTCTTGTGTTTATTCATTTATTGGCCTCCACACTAACCAATTTCTTATTATTAAGGACTAAAAGATATGAGATACAGTAAAATTTACATTTCGTGAACCATTGATGATGAATTTCAAGTGGATATAGAATAATGATCTATGATTTTAGGGATTATATACCATATATCAAATAAACATAACAATAAAATATCATTTTTGTCATATATAAGGAAATTGTGTGTTATATAAAATGTGGGATGATAAAAATAAGGGTCCTGAAATATCTATTAATTGATTATAATAAGGTTAATTAATGATACTTACATCATACATAACTATCATTTTTTTAAATTTTCAAATAGATTTTCCTTTGTCAATAACATTTGTTAAAATATCCAAACAATTATGATGATTGTTCTTTCTCTTGGAGTTATGAAAATATCATTTATAATGACTGCCACATGTTTTTCAAGGTAATACCTAATAAATCTATTCTTGGATTCTATAAATATTTTTGGATCCGTAGGGAGTTATAAAAGAATTAATATAAACCCATAATGCCTATAACCTATTTGAGATCATAAAAAATCAATGGAGTTGCTTATTTACCCATCATTCATTCTTGAATAATATGACTGGTTCACCTCATAATGAAGAATATTGGGGGTATAAACCCACAATCTAAATTATCAACTAATTAATTCAATTTCTCCCCTTGTTAATAAATTTTCATTCTTTATAATGTGTTGGATTTTCTATAGGATGATGTATAAGGTCAATTGGATAGTCAAAATTGTGTCTAGGAGGAAGACTATGAAACTAATTGGGAAAGACATCAGTATAATCCCTCCTAATTGGAATATATATAAGAATTATACTTTTCATATTATAAATCATTTGATCAAAATATGAATTTTCAATATGAATGTATATCTATATTTTGGATGTTTATATAATAAATATTCATCCTACACTATGAAATTATATATAATTAGTTGATGATATGCAATTCAGAGGGTGATCTATTTCCCTTAGAATTTTTTGTTGTCTCTATATATAGAAATAAAATAAATTCCCATAATTTCATCAAAAAATTATAAAGGAAGTATAACAAGGTATTATAGGATGATCAGATAAAAAATATGGACATGTTATGAGTTATATTATTAGGATGCAATAGTTTACTGATTCTCCATTTTTAATAATAAATCTACTTCCATTTTTTCTGGTTGTTCTTGAATATTTATTCTAACAACTCATGATTTGAATGAAATCGTAGAACTAGAATCAAAATATATGTTTAGTATTATTGAAGGAATCAAAAATATACATGTTACCATACATATTTCAGGATCCACCTTTACATTTTTAATGGTAGAAGATAACTATTTCCCTCTTGGACATAGAGGTTTGGTTCAATAGTTGTCATTAATAACCAGTTTTTCAATGAATTGGTTTGCATAGTATCCATTATCAATTAAGTCGTAACAATGGAAAATAGGTTTATGTTTAGTTGGATAATTAATTTATTTTATCACATAATTGGGGTTCTCTTGTCTATAATAACAATTTAGTTTCCTATTATTCCCACTCTAATAGTACTTCATAGTCCCCTTTAGACAATTTAAAATTTTTATTGTCCCACAAAGTTTTCAAGATGAACGACGGTATGTCATTCTATAAATATGATTATCTTTTGTACCACCAATTATAACTTCTATTTTCCACTTCTTACACCCATTATATCCTCAATATTCGATGATTTGCACCACAATATTAAGTGCACATAAGATAGTTTTTTCCCAGCTATAGAATTCATAAAATGCTAACCATTCCAAAAAACATGGATTTATTTCAGTAAATAAGATGATAAAATTACATTTCGTTGATATTAAAATATCCTAAGGAATATCATTTATTTTTTTAAAATTATTCTTTATACACCCCAATGTATTAGTCACCCTTTATCTAGATTCTATAGAAAACCCTCCCTATTTTATGTTGGTATGTGAGAGTAAAATATTTTTCAGTATTTTTCATTATTACATCCACTCAATATCCATGATATCTTCTTAGGAATAATATTTTTTTACCAATTTCCAACATTGATAGGATTATCCCTCTCTATGGTAAACATCTAGTGCAACGTTATGTTGCTCAAAACATTTATGGATAAATATGATCATTTAAATAGAGTAGATTAATTATTCTTCAATTAAATAATTAAATTATCCATATAATGGTGTTGGACCTTTTCATATGAAGTATTCTATTATAACTTTTTATTTTGTGACATGATTCATCCATTCCTGTTAATTTAAGATTCATTTAAGAAATATATTTAACTTATAATGTATTGTCATGATGGTCTAAACTATAAATTCTATAGATTTTTTAGTCTCTTTTGGGAAGTCATCACATTTCCCCCCTCAATGGTTATTTCCTCAGTTTCTCATATTTCACCCCATATGAATAATATAAATGGATAATTGGGGTTGGTTATTTTTAATATATTTAAAAATATATGAGAAAAAAAGAAATATTATATGGAGAAATCATAAATGAAATATATTACATAATACATGAATTTATTATTTTGAACCTATGATATCCATGATCTGTTTTATAATATTAAATCCGATAGGAATTTTTCCCCATTATAATTACTGATAAAAAAGTTTTTAAATTTCCAAAACATAATCCCAGAGATTGACAATCTTGGTGCATAGTAATAACAATATTTATTTTTCAAGAAACAAATGAATCGAGACTAATTTGAATTTTAGGGTTATTATCCATAAATAAATCATTTTCCCAACCACATCAACTTCTTCTATGTTGATAAGGATCTAATTTCCTATAAAATCACCTTCTGTATACATCACCATAATTGCATGATATTTTTTGGGTACATATGCAAATCTATGCACAATTATTTGGAAATATCCTAGGGTTTCACACACTTTTTTCTCATAAAAATATACAAGGGTAAACTAAACCCATCCAATTAATGAAACTATGGTTACCTGTTCCATTTTACATATATTATGACATTATTCTTAACCATAATTATCTAATAATTACCTTCTATTGATTGTAAAGTTCTTGTGTCTTTTCTAGAAATAGGTTATAATAAAAGAAACATAACTAAAATATTGCATCCTTATTTTATTCTACATTGTGACCCCATTAAATGAATTTAAGATTCAAAAATATCATTGGATAATATGGGTAACACATGAATAAAAGGGTCCTCAAAAAAATCCATGTATGTGAATTAGCACAATAATGAATCATAACATTTGAATCAATGGTATAACATGACATCATAAAATAGAAGGAATGTGATTAATCAATTTTAAGAATAACATAAAAAATGACATAAATATTATTCCAAGATAATTCCCAATACCATTTTACATGGTGGACGGATTCCCATAATGGATTAGGTTCATTTCCTAATCTATCACATGACATCTCATAAGACTAAAAATTTCCAAATTCATTGTATCCAAAAAAATTTATAGGACCACCCATCACATTTATTTCATTTAAATTAATAATAATTCCACATAATGATATAAAACACATGGAAGAAACATAATTATTACCCATTGAATGAAATTGGTAGAATAATATTATCTCATAAAAAATCATGATAAACTTTTTGAAGAATAAATTTATAAAATGATGATAGGGTTGGTATTAACACATAAAAAAGGTATAATATGTTAGGTATATATATGAGTGAGTTATATATATAATTTAGTAGGATTTCATTCCAAAAAGAGTGAGGATGTGGGTTAGATATTGGATAGTCATAACCTTTTGAAATGGGTGGGTTATAACTCCCTTTACCTCAGTCTCAATCTGTAAAATGCATTATATATCCCCAAAAATATAACTATATGATAATTATTATTTTTATTATAATTTTATTATGTTTAATATTGAATCTATCGTAAATTTTACCATGTTATATTAAATTAATTATCTAATTAATTCCATATCATAGACTTAATGATAAAAAAGCAGAGATGTCCAAAATCACATTAGTATGTGGTCTATGGTAAAAGAAATTATTAATTAATCATCTCTAGAATGGTATTCATGAAATATACATCTTTTTTATACATAAAATATTGTTTTTAATTCAAAATATTAATTATTGTTTTTAAATGTGTACTGCATTACAATCATAGAGATGGTCGAGTGTACATCTCCATGAGTAACATTTCAATTTTTTCAAAATCATGATGGACAGAAGGTTACTATTATTTTATAATCATAGGAATATATTTATATCATAAATTTCATATAATTTATTTGGATTATCTTTCCCTCATAATCCTTCTAATGTGGTAAAAAATTAATCACATTAGCTCAAGATAATGTAGTCCATCGTACGCAGAGACGATGTTATCATTTATTAACAGAATGATAAAATGATATGGTATATGGGATATGTATTTAATTGAATGGTTAAAATTTATTTTATATCATATGTAATAAAAAATTTCGTCCTTATTTTTTTCCTTGTAATGTGTATGTGAAAAAAAATTCACTTCACTCTGTGAGCCAGTAGTCAGTCATACATAGGAGTGAAGTTATTGTATTCTCAATGAAATAGAATGAAAGAAGGTACATATTATTTAATAATTGAAAAATAATAAATATATAATAAATTTAACAAATTTATATTAGATACATTGTTGTGTATTGTCTTTAATATGGTTAATGAAAATGAATTACATATTTTCATTAGGCATTAGTATACAATACAAATTGTCAATGGTTTCTTATCATATTTTTTTGGAGGAGTATATCATAGTATTTCATTAATAAATTATAAATAAATATAATTATATGGAGGATAGTGGGTTTAATATATAATTATGTTTTCATACTATTTTAAATAGGCGGAGGATGAAATATTATAAAATTCTTTATTTAGGACGTCACCTCTTCTTCCCAAAACATCATTTGGCTATCCCTAAATTCCATGCTATGATTGTTTTATGAAAAAAATGTAATATATTATCTGGAAAATAATTATGATATTTATTTGAGCATATTTTGACTGATACAATGGGTTTTGAAAATTTTAAAATAAGAGGAGAGGGGTTTCCATTTACAAGCGGAGGAGAGGGAACACATGGAGTTTTGAAATGATAATGTGATACCCATATTTTCACATACTTAATGCCACTCAAATGGGTCAATATCAAAACCATGATATTATAGGATATTCATATCATCATAGAAAATTTTTTGGAAATGTTTTTGGCAATTTTTAAAAAATATCTTTTTATTTTAAACTCAGGTAAATCAATTTTCCCTTAAACGTTGAAATTAATTTTTAGTATCTTTACTATTTATTATTGTAAAAAATGTAATTAACATTATTAGATGATATAAAATTTGATGATTGAAAAGATGGATTCTGTTTCTATAGAACCTATTATGAAATTTTTTAGAATTCAATCTAAAATTTTACCATAGACATGACAAAAGAGCAGTTATCAAGAGAAGAAAATTCTTTAGTATAGAGTGTTTGGATATCAAAATGAAAATAAAAATTGATTAAAAGAACCTTAATTAGATTAATTTTAATATTATAAAATAATTTTTTCATTAAACCCAATTGAAAATTAAATTTTACATTTTTAATAATTTAATCATAACCTCATATTTCAATAAAAATCGGTATTTTTCATTATTCATAAAAAATTATTATATTCATAAATGTCCCAATAAAATATCCCAAAGATAATTTTGAAATGTATATTTCATAAAAATGATAAATTTTGTTGATTAAATTATCTAAATGTGGAAGATAAATTAACATTAAACTATCCATGTAATGCCTCTGCAAACCACCTTTTAAAAAATACATTTTCTTCAGAATACATTTATTTTTAATTAAAATGATTCTTATTTTGTATATAATTATTTTATAACCATTGAATTTATATAATAAATTATTGATGCATTAAATTTTTATTGTTTATTTATTTCTATTCCGATCCATCATCATACATGCTAGTTTATATTATCCGTGTTTAAATAATATTTTCAAAGAGTATCACATTTCATTTTAACATGGTGTTGAATTTGTCAAAACAATTCGAACAGATTGAATTTATTAAAAAAGATATTAAAAATTGTCATTATTTTAATATTCTAAATGGTTTATATTTCAAAAATTTTGTTTTCTAAAAATAGTTTTTTTTATTAAGAAATAATTTATTGTTTATATTTTTTATGTGTTATTTATGAAAATTAATAATTTTATTTAATTTTAACATAATTTGTGTGTAGTTATAATTAAATATATAAATATTGGAGATAAATTACATAATTTTTTTCCATTTTTCTATGAATTCTATTATTTATATTTTCTTGGAAAATAATTTTATAATAATTGACTGAATGAGTTATTGGATATGATGTAATGTATAGAATGAGTTCAAATTGTGGTAGTGTTAGAGAAATCTATCTGAGTGTTTTTTTGGGTTTCCTATATTTTTTTATTCATTTTTATAATTGTTAAAAGGATGATAAATAATGTAAATATTTTATTATGGTATACTAAAACCTACTATATATTTGTAACAGTAATAATAAGACTACTAAAGTTAATATTAATAACATTTTATAGCACATTATAATTTAAAAGTTATAGATCCCACATAAAATTGAAAGAATATTGCAATCACTTATGAGAGTGGGTATGATATATTTCGATACATTAAAATAAAACACGTGGAATATAATGAATACTATATCAATGAAACATCTATCACTATAGGGGATAAAGGAAAAAATGGTTCCTTCAAAGATAGTCTGGCTACTAACATAAAATTTCAATGAAAAAAGTCTAGTGAAATGTCCAACCACATTTAAATTATTGAATTTTTAAAGATAATATTTGATGTATTAGATAAAAAAATTCAAAAAAATTATTTCTATTAAATACAATAACTGGTAATTAAAACATATCGATAAATTATATATGATTACCATGTAAATTTTATTAGAGGAAAAAGTTGTTAACACCATCCATGATGGTGACCTAAGAGGTAATATGTGACTGTCACTATGTATATATTTATTAGAGTATACGATAAGATTCTAATATAGGAAATATATTATCTTACCAAAACTAACATTTGAGGACATAAAAGATATCACAATTTATATTTAGTTCCAAAAATGGATTAAATGTTATCATAAATATTGATAATGGAAAATTAATAGATATATAACAATCCAAGATATCGATTAAGGGGCGGTGAAGTCATTTTATTATTTCCATAATTATTTTATGGTGTTGGTTGAATGGATAGATTACTAGAGGAGTAATAATGGATGATCGTGGGTCTATATGGGATGATACATGGAAATATTATATTGATGTAGTGGTATGAAATATGATAAATTAGTGGATACAATTTGGTGCTAGTGATTTAGTGGCAATAGAGTTACATTTAAATTTGGTCTAAATATATAAAATTATATAAAATTATGAATGAATATTATTAAAATATTTGATTATGTGGTGAACAATGATATTGAAGGGTGTTAGTGTTTCATTCGTAAATAAATAATCTATAATGGGATGACTGAACAATCAATCATGTATGTAACACCCCGAGATTTTATGAGAAATATTTTTATTAATTTCATTAATGTCTTGTGTTGTACGCTACACCAAAAGGAGCTTGCACAACACGCATCCTTGACATGCCTTACATTACACGCAATCACGGCCTTGCTCGATATCGTGTGTAGTACGCAATACCGAGTTTCACTAAACAATGATATGCTATTAAAATATTATTAAAACTAGCTGTTATGAATAGTAATAAAAACTTTTTAAAATTTTAGAAATTTTATCTCTCAAAATGGACTTCATTTTTTGATTCGGAGTATCAAATTTAGCCTAAGGTGAAATTTTGGTACTTTTCGGATAATTTTCATATTCTGATGAATAAGAAAATTACTAAATTTTAATTAAAAACAACTTTTTAATCGAAATAATTAATAGGGTTAAATTATTAATTTGAGTGGTTTTTAAGTATAGTTAGAATATATTTTTACAATTTAATACAATTTTTTTCATTGGATGTAATTTTACATTTAAACCAGACATAAACAAGTGTCAATCTTTTGATAGTTATTATCTTTTAAAAACATGCTATTTGTTTTGACGACGGAATTAATTTTTAAATTAATTAATGCAACTGATATGTTTTGAATTTGGTAAAATAGACATCATTTTTGAGTTCATAATATCAAATATAGCTTAGGCCTAATTTTTTTTATTTTTCTCGAAACTTTCATTTTTGATGAATAGTGAAACCACTAAGTGGTAGTTTAAAAAAATGAATTTTTCATTAAACTTAATTTGACCGCTTCTGTGAGTGGAATTTCAAAAATCCGAGCGACACGGTTGATGTCAGTAAGTAAAATTTGGTTCAATGAGATGAAAATAATTTTTGGTGAATAGTAACTTTTTACTTTTTAACACCACGGTTAAAAGTAATTAGGGTAATTAAGGGTAAAAATGATATTATTATTACCCTAAAACATGTCCTATTTCTATAGGATAAGTGTAATTCGACCAAAAACAACATTAGGAATAAAATATGACTATTTAGGCCCACTTGTATTAGATTAGGTCTTTTATTATTATTTAATTCAAAGAAGAGTTAAAAGAGTTAAAATCAATGTTTATTTACTACAACATTTTTAATATAGGGTTATACATAAGATAAATTCGATTGTAAATATTAATTAGAAAGATAATAATATTTCCTACATAATGATATTTTATTTATAATTTTTATACATTAAATAATTTAATTTATTTATGACATAATGATGATGCAGTAATTACAATAATAGTTAAAAATTAGAATAATTGATATTATAAATACCCAAATAAATATAATTTGAGACTTTTTATGAATTAAACTAATTTTATATTTTAATATGAAATGTTATTATTGATTTAATTAACTTTGTTAGAACTAATAATTCTGTTATGATTTTCACAAAAATCAATTACTAAATAGTGTCCAAATTGGCATAAAATAGTTTTTAAAACAAGTATTATATTGTTAATTGTTATTTTATTCCTAAAAATCTAAGGTTCGGCAAAATGACTTAGATAAGGTTATAAATATTAATAATAAACAACTTGGGGTTCGTTTGGCTTGTTATAGTAAGTTTATTAACCTTATAGTGTAAGAACACAAGAAGACACGGTAAAAGTAAAATTATTTAACTTAATTTTAAATCTAAATGATAAGGTTAAAATAGGAATCTAAACTTGTCTAAATTCTATTTCATGATTACTTATTATATATACTTTATAATCATTTATGAATGGTTAATCATTGAGAATGAATCTCATCGCGTCGTGGAGACGGCATTCCGTAATGTTGTATAAGTAATCTCATGGTACTATGGAATAAAGAGACATATAAGGATTGTTACACTATTGTCTTTCCTTGAGTTTTGAAAGTGTATGATTAATGGTACAAGTATCCAGGAAAGGTTATTCAGATATTTTTGGAATGCAGATGATATGCGCATAATGAAGGGATAAAGAGAAAATTAAATGTTTGATTGTATTCATGAGATCATGACTGATATAAGGAAATAGTTATATCATGGTTTGAGTATATAGAATTTTGGGTTTTTGGTATGTGGAATTAGTTAACATTTGACAGCACTCATGTTTTTACTAAGATTCAATGGGTATTCATTTTTCAAGAGAATACATGATTAAGGCCTTAGAATATTTGGAATGTGACCAATAAGACATATCTTATGATATATGGGGATCAACGATGGTATTAACCTGCTTGTTATATGAAATCTATGGTAATCGTTTTCACTATATTATGAGAGTGGACAGCAGTATTTTGGATAAGTCTAAAGATTGGAATGGATTATGTTGGCCATAATTTAGTATTGTTTAAGGATATAATTTTTTTTCGATATTATTTATGGGATGTTATATTAATGTAGTTTTAGAAAAAGGACAACCTGCAGGACGGGCGACAGCCCATCGCGTCAGACAAGGCTGTGGTAATCGAACCCACAACCAAAGTGCGACTGGCCTCTATCGCCTACCACTGGCCTAAAGGAAGTCCATGTTTAGTAGAAACTAGTTTTATTATATTAAGCAGTATTATATATGAAGTATAAGTCCATTTTAGGAACCATATATGATTAATCTCACTATAGACGGACTTATGTATTTTTGATGATTTTTATAACCTTTTTTTTGACAGATGGAATGACCCATCATTCTATCACATGATCTGCTAACACTTCACGAATGAAAAATTCAACTTCATTTCTTTAAAAGATGAAGTGGAAATTGTCCAAAGAATGGCCAACGGTGAGACTATACCAAAATCACGAATGTATTTCTTCTAATTCTAATTTCATCAACTTTAGGGAAATGAGCTTGAAAACAAAAAATGATGTCCTAGTGCCCTTATATCGGATAAATCAGATGGTACCTTAGATCATCACAAATCTATGGCTTTGTGATCGATGGATTTTTCATATCCATGTTCTCTACCACTCTCCATTATAACTTTATGGTTAGAGTTTTCTTCCATATCCATATTTTCACCTATATTCTTCTAGGTGGAAACCCAATGATGAGTTACATTGGGTAATCATTAAATTTCATACTTTAGTTTTTAAAATTGAGTTTCAGTATTCATTTTTACGATGTGGGTTTCTATGAATAGTAAATGATTTAAAACCCCGACGAATTTCGAGGACGAAATTCATTTTAAGGGGGGTAGAATGTAACACCCCGAGATTTTATGAAAAATATTCTTTTTAATTTCATTAATGTCTTGTGTAGTACGCTACACCAAAAGGATTTTTCACAACATGCATCCTTGACTTGCCTTGAATTACACCCAATCGCGACCTTCCTCGATAGCATGTGTAGTACGCAATACCGAGTTTCACTAAACAACGATATGCTATTAAAATATTATTAAAACTAGCCGTTATGAATAGTAATAACAACTTTTTAAAATTTTAGAAATTTTATCTCTCAAAATGGACTTCATTTTTTGATTCGGAGTATCAAATTTAGCCTAAGGTGAAATTTTGGTACTTTTCGGATAATTTTCATATTCTGATGAATAGTGAAAATTACTAAATTTTAATTAAAAACACCTTTTTTAATTGAAATAATTAATAGTGGTAAATTATTAATTTGAGTGGTTTTAATGTATATCTAGAATATATTTTCACAATTTAATAAAATGTTTTTCATTTGATATAATTTCACATTTAAACCAGACATAAACAAGTGTCAATCTTTTGATAGTTATTATCTTTTAAAAACATTCTATTTGTTTTGACGACGGGAATTAATTTTTAAATTAATTAATGCAAATGATATGTTTTGAATTTGGTAAAATAGACATCATTTTTGAGTTCATAATATCAAATATAGCTTAGGCCTAATTTTTGTTATTTTTCTGGAAACTTTCATTTTTGATGAATAGTGTAACACCCCGAGCTTCCACGATACGCTTCTCATTCGATAATGCAATAGCTTGCATTGTACGCAACTTCGAGTTCTAAAACACCGCGACTAATCAAAGTAGCTGTTATGAATAGTGATAACCACTTTTTAAAATTATAGAAATTTTATATTTCAAAATGGACTTCATTTTTGGATTCGGAATATCGAAATTATCCTATGTTGAATTTTTGGTATCTTTCTGAGAACTTCTAATTTTTATGAATAGTGAAAAACACTTTAAAAAAACTTTTTTAATCAAAATAATTTATTGTGAAAAATTATACTATTTATTGGTTTTAAGGTATAATTATAATATATTTTTACCATTTTATCCAATGGTGGTCATTAGAATTAATTTAACATTGAAATTGGACATAAACAATTGCCAATCTTTTGATATAAATTGTTTCTTAAAAACACGCTATTTGTCGTAACAGTGGGAATTAATTATAAAATTAATTAATGCAAATTATATGTTTGGAATTTTGTAAAATGGACATCATTTTTGAATTCGGAATATCAATTATAGCTTAGGGTGAAATTTTGGCCTTGTTCTGAAAAACTTCAATTTTTGATGAATAGTGAAACCACTAAGTGGTAGTTAAATAACTGATTTTTCGTTTAAATGAAATATTACCACTTCTGTGATTTGATTTTCAAAAATCCGATATACATGGTTGTAATTAAGAAGTAAAATGTTGTTCAATGAGATTAAAATAATTTTTTTGGTTAATAGTAACTTTTATGTTCTTAATCGCGATTAGAGGTAATTAGTGTAGTTTAAGGTACAAATAATGTTTTAATAATATGAGATGAGAATGACACTTGTCCTACTCCTATTGGATGAGTCATGGCCGACCAAGACAACCCATGGGTAAACTTGGGGACCCCATGGAGCCACTTTAGTAGGAAAATGACATTAATATATATTTATTTAATGTTAAAATTAAATTGACACAAACATGAGTTATTTTACTAAAACAATTTTTAAGTGGGGTTACACAAGTCCAAATTTTGACTATAAATATTCATTAGAAAGCTAAAAATATTTCCTACATCATAGTTTTTTTTTTATAATTTTTATACATTATATAAATTAAATTATTTATGACATCATTATGATGCAGCGATGACCTCATTATTTAACGATTTAAATAAAATGAGAAGATAATGAAAAATCCAAGGCTTAAACTTGTCCAAAGCCTATTGGATGAGGAGATTTATAAACCTTATCACCTTGGCCTCGAATTATATAAGTTTGGGACCTTTAGAATCCGAAAATCATTGTGAAATAATATAACATTTCAATCTTTCCAAAAGTGCCCCTCCTCTCCACTTATAAAAGGCCCCCACCTCTCCCACCTCATTTACACTTTCAAGCCCTTTGGCTCTGCCAACCTCTGCCCAAATACTCTCCCAACTTCCCCCTATTACTCTTAGAAGCCATAATTTGGGCAGAACTCTTCCCAAGGAAGCCTTTGGCTCAAATCAAAAAGAGTTACCCGATTTTGAGGAGGTTAAAGAAAGATTGAGTCAAGTCGGACACAAGGTAAGGGAATTTCTTAACCCAATATCCTCTCTTTGGGTTAATCTCCTACTTTCAAATTATGTCATGATATTATTATGTCCTATTTTTTATTTTTACTTTCTTTATGTGTACCTATAGTGAATACACATAATAGATCTATTTTATTTTAAAAATGATCTATTTAAGGATTTATTCTCAATCCCCTTTCATTGAGGCATATTTGGTTTTATACACAACTTTCTTTTATACGGTGTATAAACCCCTTTGACTTTTACGTTTATTCAAAAGGAATCTTTTTTATACGAAGCGATTTGCTAAACGACAAAAGGGAATGTTTTTCTTCCCGTACTTATGCGGCGACAACGACTTCTCCGCCGCCGTGACCATTATTTGAGTTTCGGCTTCCTCTACAAGGCATCATTTTTTTAATGAAAAATAAATACAAAGTTTTAACAATCTTTTATTTTGGTATTGAAAATGGTTTTGAAATCATTTTTATTATATCAATGTGTTGTATTGATATCTTGTGATTGAAATGTGGAAATGTTATGTTTCCTTTATGCATGTTTTATGTGATACGATTATGCTATGGTTTATGATATGTTTAGACCTATTCATATGAGGAATGCATTGGACTTAATAAGTGACGGGTGGAGCCCACTATAGCTCCTCGATGCATCGGCAGGTCTCATGAGACAAACTAGTGTCTTGGCACAAGGCCTTGTCAAAATCTTATTTGTAGTCTTGGCACGAGGCCTTGGCTATGTGGTTATGATAGTCTGGCATTATGCATTCCAACATTATGAAAGTGGTTATTGATATTTCATGTGATTATTCGACCAATAGAATATCCATGTGAAAAAGTAAATGGCATTATCTCATTTTACTTTTGCCATATTATGTTGAAGTTCATGTTTAAAAGGCTTTTTTTTTAGTTATACATTGCCTTAAATGTTAATGTTTATTTATGAAAGATTCCGCTATATTGTTAACCTTACTGAGCATCTGAGCTCACCCCTTTCAATGTTTTAATATTTTTCCAGGATGTGAAGAAGTATTTTATAAGTGACCTACTGGGGTAGTCAGAAAGGGATATGATTTTGGACTATGAAGACCATGTTATTGTAGTTTGTTTACTTTTTGATGTAATGAAAGACTTATTAATGTATCTAGTATTTCAAAGGCTACTAAACTAATCGGTCTTTCGAGACTTGATCTTTTGTGATCATGCCAATGTTACGAAGTAATGCACCGGCTCTGGGTAGCTGGGGTCGGGGCATTACAGTTGGTATCAGAGGCAGTTTAGTACTAACCTTGGAAGCTAGATTTAGATAAACTCTTATTAGAGCACATAGACCTAAGATGAACTTTGAGGATTAGTATAGAAGAACTTCCTAGAATTTTGGTATTGTAGAGATTTTGTGAGTTTTTCGAGCAATACATCCCTGTCTGGATACGAGCAGGTAGAGGCGGCTCTGGCACAGATGTTCCTAGTGGTAAAACCCGAAAACACCGCTTTGAGCTAGACTCAAACGGGAACTGGTGCACGACAACGGGCTTTTCTGCACTCTTGGTTACGACACTCCCGGGGGATATGCTTAGGATAACTCTCATTTTCTTTACAAATCATTATGAAGGGCTTATGAGTATATACATCCTCAAAGAAAACTTTTTTATGATTATGGATGATATCCATAAATTGTTCAATTTATGTGAAGTGTTTTATAAGTATGGGATTATGTATTTTGATTCATAAACTGATCTAGTTTGTGCCATTGTTTAGAAATGGCGCCTAGTGGAAGAAATGGAAACTGTATCAATGCACGCACTCCATGTAGGGATTTCCCTCCTGCTCAAGATAATTATAGTGGGGCTGGTGATGCAACCAGTGCCGATCAGCTAATCACCATACTGGGACAACTTACTCAGGTTATGAATAATAACCTTACCCGTATGGAGCACCCTGATCCACAGCGTGGAGGATCAATGTTAGATTGATTCATGAGGCAACAACCACCAACGTTCAATGGGAGTACAAATCCTTTAGTAGCCGAGCAATGGATAAATTCCCTAGATAAAATATTTCAGGCTTTGGGGAGTAGGGAAAGGGAAAAAGTTATCATGGCAGTTTACCGCCTCACTGGAGATGCCGATCAATGGTGGTCACTAATTAAAAACACAAAGGAAGATGATGAATTAATAAACATGGAATGGCAGGAGTTCAAAGATCTGTTTTTAGAAAAATATTTTCCTCGTGACCATCGAGCAGATATGGAAAGTTAATTTCTGAGTTTGAGGCAGAAGGAGGATGAGAATGTCGCAAAGTATGAGGCTAACTTTACAAGTTTAGCGAGGCATGCTGCCGATTATATACGTAACCCAAGGAGTAATATTGATCGTTTCTTTGATGGGTTAAAACCATTTCTCCATCGAGCTTTAGTATCACAATCCTTCTCATCATACGAAGATATTGTCTCGTGTGCTATCAAGACAGAAAAGGAATTATCTAAGTCTTATGACAACAAAGTAAAGCAAGAGAAGAAGAGAACGGTGGAACAAGAGACAGATAAAGGGAAAAAGGGACAGAAGTATTTTCCATTATGTGATAATTGTGGGAAGAATCACCCTGGTACTTGCCTAAAAGGAATGAGAGTTTGTTATAAATGTGGAGAAAAGGGTCACCAGGCTCGTGATTGCAAGGGAAAGAAAGAGGCTGTCAAAGTTGAATGCTACAATTGTAGGGAAACAGGGCATTATGAAAATGAATGTCCTAAGCGTCAGGGAAACTTACCTCAGAAAAGGCCAAGGGATCAAGGCCAATCTTATGCTGTGACTACAGTTGAAGCGGAATAATTAATGTATTGGTGCTTTTGGACTCAAGGATTATATTCTGGTTATAAGAATAATGTGATATATATATATGGATTGTACTGTAGTACTTGTGGATTTCAGTAAGGTTTTAATATGATTAAGGTAATCATATTTTTAGTATGTGACAATAAGAGAAACTTTTATTTGTTTGGGGAATCTGATGTTACAATTGATTTTGGAATTTAGAGACCTTTTAGAAAAAGTCTGGACGGAGGTATTTTGGATAACTATTAAGGTTGGAATGGATTAAGTTGAACCATGGATAGTATTGTTTAAGGTTAATGAATTTCTGAAGATTATTTTTGGAATATTATAATACTATAGTTTTAGGAAAAGGAAAACCTGCAGGGTGGGGAGTAACCCGTCGCATCGGACAAAGCTGCAGGAATCGAACCCACAACCGTAGTGCGACAAGCCTTTATTTCCTACCACTAGCCTAGAGGAAGTCCCTGGTTATTACAAAATAGTTTTACTAATCTAAATGGTATGTGTTAACATTTTGAACCTTATAAAATTAGGATAAATAGAATATTTTTGAGTTCCGTTACCATTTGGAGTAAAAGTTGGGTTTGTGGTAAAAAAAATTTAACGAATGAAAGTATACATAACAAGAATGTATATTCCCTTACGTTCTTAGTAAATCTCCTAAATAAATTCCTCAACATTATAAAAGGTAACTTAAAACAAAAATGTTGTCGGTTAACATTTCCAACTGGGGATTCAATGACCATTTAACCAATCACATGTTTGTGATTTTCTTGTGGTTAAACTTTCTCCTAATACTGTTTTCTATAACTCTCCATCAGACCTTTATGGTTTGTTTCTCCTCCATATCCATATTTTCATATAATCCTAGAATGGGCAATATCGGGTGACCTTTGTACTTATCCTGATTTCTTTTAATGTTATATATTTATTAACCTTATTTCCGATGTGGGTTTTCCTCAAAGGTATTTTCTCTTTTCAAATTTTTATTCAAAGAAAAATTTCAAATTGCGAGGATGCAATTTATTGAAGGAGGGGAGAATGTAACACCCCGAGCTTCCACGATACGCTTCTCATTCAATAATGCAATAGCTTGCATTGTACGCAACTTCGAGTTCTAAAACACCGCGACTAATCAAAGTAGCCATTATGAATAGTAATAACCACTTTTTAAAATTATAGATATTTTATATTTCAAAATGGACTTCATTTTTGGATTCGGAATATCGAAATTAGCCTATGTTGAATTTTTGGTATCTTTCTGAGAACTTCTAATTTTTATAAATAGTGAAAAACACTTTAAAACAACTTTTTTAATCAAAATAATTTATTGTGATAAATTATAATATTTAGTGGTTTTAAGTTATAATTAGAATATATTTTTACCATTTTATCCAATGGTTGTCATTATAATTAATTTAACCTTGAAATTGGACATAAACAATTTCAATCTTTTGATATAAATTGTTTCTTAAAAACACGCTATTTGTCGTAACAGCGGGAATTAATTATAAAATTAATTAATGCAACTTATATGTTTGGAATTTTGTAAAATAGAAATCATTTTTGAATTCGGAATATCAATTATAGCTTAGGGTGAAATTTTGGCCTTGTTCTGAAAAACTTCATTTTTTGATGAATAGTGAAACCACTAAGTGGTAGTTAAATAACTGATTTTTGGTTTAAATGAAATATTACCACTTCTGTGATTTGATTTTCAAAAATCCAACATACATGGTTGTAATTAAGAAGTAAAATGTGGTTCAATGAGATTAAAATAATTTTTTGTTGAATAGTAACTTTTAAGTTCTTAATCGCGATTAGAGGTAATTAGTGTAGTTTAAGGTACAAATAATGTTTTAATAATATGAGATGAGCATGACACTTGTCCTACTCCTATTGGATGAGTCATGGCCGACCAAGACAACCCATGGGTCAACTTGGGGACCCCATGGAGCCACTTTAGTTGGAAAATGACATTAATATATATTTATTTAATGTTAAAATTAAATTGACACAAACATGAGTTATTTTACTAAAACAGTTTTTAAGTGGGGTTACACAAGTCCAAATTTTGACTATAAATATTCATTAGAAATATAAAAAGATTTACTACATCATGTTATTTTTTTTATAATTTTTAGACATTATATAAATTAAATTATTTATGACATCATTATGATGCAGCGATGACCTCATTATTTAACGATTTAAATAAAATGAGAAGATAATGCAAAATCCAAGGCTTACACTTGTCCAAAGCCTATTGGATGAGGAGATTTCTAAACCTTATCACCTTAGCCTAGAATTATATAAGTGTGGGACCTTTAGAATCAGAAAAGAATTTTGAAATAATATAACATTTCAATCTTTCCAAAAGTGCCCCTCCTCTCCACTTATAAAAGACCCCCACCTCTCCCACCTCATTTACACTTTCAAGCCCTTTGGCTCCGCCAACCTCTGCCCAAATACACTCCCAACTTCCCCCTCTTACTCCTAGAAGCCTTACATTGGGCAGAACTCTTCCCAAGGAAGCCTTTGGCTCAAATCAAAAAGAGTTACCCGATTTTGAGGAGGTTAAAGAACGGTTGAGTCAAGTCGGACACAATGTAAGGGAATTTCATAACCCAATATCCTCTCTTTGGGTTAATCTCCTACTTTCAAATTATGTCATGATATTATTATGTCCTATTTTGTATTTTTACTTTCTTTATGTGTACCTATAGTGAATACACATAATAGATCTATTTTATTTTAAAAATGATCTATTTAAGGATTTCGTCTCAATCCCCTTTCATTGAGGCATATTTGGTTTTATACACAACATTCTTTTATACGGTGTATAAACCCCTTTGACTTTTACGTTTATTCAAAAGGAATCTTTTTTATATGAAGCGATTTTCTAAACGACAAAAGGGAATGTTTTTCTTTCCGTACTTATGCGGCGACAACGACTTCTCCGCCGCCGTGACCATTATTTGAGTTTCGGCTTCCTCTACAAGCCATCATTTTTTTAATGAAAAATAAATACAAAGTTTTAACTTTCTTTTATTTTGGTATTGAAAATGGTTTTGAAAGCATTTTTTATTATATCAATGTGTTGTATTGATATCTTGTGATTGAAATGTGGAAATGCTATGTTTCTTTTATGCATGTTTTATGTGATACGATTATGCTATGGTTTATGATATGTTTAAACCTATTCATATGAGGAATGCATTGGACTTAATAAGTGACGGGTGGAGCCCTCTATAGCTCCTCGATGCATCGGCTGGTCTCATGAGACAAACTAGTGTCTTGGCACAAGGCCTTGACAAAATCTTATTTGTAGTCTTGGCACGAGGCCTTGGCTATGTGGTTATGATAGTCTGGCATTATGCATTCCAACATTATGAAAGTGGTTATTGATATTACATGTGATTATTCGACCAGTAGAATATCCATGTGAAGAAGTAAATGGCATTATCCCATTTTACTTTTTCCATATTATGTTGAAGTTCAAGTTTAAAAGGCTTTTGTTTTAGTTATACATTGCCTTAAATGATAATGTTTATTTATGAAAGCTTCCGCTATATTGTTAACCTTACTGAGCATCTGAGCTCACCCCTTTCAGTGTTTTAATATTTTTCCAGGATGTGAAGAAGTATTTTATGAATGACCTACTGGGGTAGTCAGAAAGAGATATGATTGTGGACTATGAAGACCATGTTATTGTAGTTTGTTTACTTTTTTATGTAATGAAAGACTTATGAATGTATCTAGTATTTCAAAGGCTACTAAACTAATCGGTCTTTCGAGACTTTATCTTTTGTGATCATGCCAATGTTACGAAGTAATGCACCGGCTCTGGGTAGCTGGGTTCGGGGCGTTACAAATAGTGAAACCACTAAGTGGTAGTTTAAAAAAATGAATTTTTAATTAAACATAATTTGACCGCTTATGTGAGTGGAATTTCAAAAATCCGAGAGACACGGTTGATGTCAGTAAGTAAAATGTGGTTCAATGAGATGAAAATAATTTTTGGTGAATAGTAACTTTTTACTTTTTTTAACCACGGTTAAAAGTAAATAGGGTAATTAAGGGTAAAAATGATATTATTATTACCCTAACACATGTCCTACTTCTATTGGATAAGTGTAATTCGACCAAAAATAACATTAGGATTAAAATATGACTATTTAGGCCCACTTGGATTAGATTAGGACTTTTATTATTATTTAATTCAAAGAAGAGTTAAAAGAGTTAAAATCAATGTTTATTTACTACAAAATTTTTAATATAGGGTTATACATAAGATAAATTCGATTGTAAATATTAATTAAAAATCTAATAATATTTCCTACATAATGATATTTTATTTATAATTTTTAGACATTAAATAATTTAATTTATTTATGACACAATGATGATGCAGTAATTACAATAATAGTGAAAAATTAGAATAATTGATATTATAAATACCCAAATAAATATAATTTGAGACTTTTTATGAATTAAACTAATTTTATATGTTAAATATGAAATGTTATTATTGATTTAATTAACTTTTTTAGAACTAATCATTCTGTTATGATTTTCACAAAAATCAATTACTAAATAGTGTCAAAATTGACATAAAATAGTTTTTAAATCAAGTATTATATTGTTAATTGTTATTTTATTCCTAAAAATCTAAGGTTAGGCCAAATGACTTAGATAAGGTTATAAATATTAATAATAAACAACTTGGTGTTCGTTTGGCTTGTTATAGTAAGCTTATTAACCTTATAGTGTAAGAACACAAGAAGACACGGTAAAAGTAAAATTATTTAACATAATGTTAAATCTAAATGATAAGGTTAAAATAGGAATCTAAACTTGTCTAAATTCTATTGGATGAGAGGATTTCGACCCATCCCCACCTTAGATTCGAAATAAATCAATTTGGAACTATTTAAGAACGAATTTGTCTTTATAATAAAATAATATTTTTAGTTATTCCAACGGTGCCCCTCTCCTCCCTTATAAAAGGGAACCTCCTCCCTCTCTTCCTAACACCACTTTGAGCCTTCAAGCTTGGCCAAACCCTGCCAATTTCTTCTCTACACTTCCCTAGAGACATCCTAGAGGTCCTGGTCTTCTTCAAAGACCAATTTTAGTGCACTAAAAGGAGGTCTCAAAGAAGCGCTTCAAAGAAGAGGTAATGCCCTTTACCGATTCATTCATCTTTATTTCTTCTTCCACTTGTTCTTCATTAGTTGTTTCATCATGAAGTAATAACATCAGTATCACTAATATAAGGATATGTTATTATAAGTATGAAACAACCCTATTTTACTATCAATCCATCCTATAAAAAATGAAATCACCGCGCGTGCGTACGTACGGAATACCGTCTCCACGCCGTGGTGTAATCTATTTTCCACCACCACCTTACATGGTTGGGTATAATGGTGTAAATAATAACTATATATTATTATTATAAAGTGATATTGATTCTGTAATAGTATACATAAACTCCAATAAAATACCACGATCATGGGAACGATATCATCGCTCGTGCGTACGTACGGAATACCGTCTCCACGACGCGATGAGATTCATTCTCAATGATTAACCATTCATAAATGATTATAAAGTATATATAATATGTAATCACGAAATATATGACATAATAATGATACTGGATTTATGTATATATATATATATGTATGTCATCCAGTTAATTCCATTCAATTCAATGAGGAAATGAAAACAACGTTCATGCGTACGTACGACATACTGTCTCCATGAACGGTGTATTTATATCCATTTATCAATCTATTATATATATGTATATTCTGAATATATATTATATATAAATCATTTTTTAAATTCTGGATGTAATTAATCATGATCTAAGTAATCATATGAATAATTACAGGTCAAAACATGGATGACAAATCAAACGATTTTACCAAAATTGCTCTTTAACATGGAATTTACAAAAGAACGGGTAATATAACGTCATTGGTGAACCATATATGATATCATAACAATTAATATGATTCCGTAATAAGTCAATAACATTATTTAAATCATTATACAGGAGGTTCGGACACTTACGAATCAAATCGGACCTAAGGTAAGGGATAATTCTGTAAATCTTATTTTTATCCGAGATTGCTTATTCGTATGTATTTACTGGGGATATTTCTATCATCCATGTACATGTTTTATAAAAGTTTTTTCATGTCTGTTTAAAGTCATTTTTAACCATTCTTGACTTTTAGTACATGGTATGTAAGGAATCTTTTTTTTGTTAACGTTACGAGGTACTTTTTGACTTTTCCAGCAAAAGTACGAGAAGAATGTTTTTTTAACTTATACGGCATGAATGGATTTTTAATGTTTTATAAAGACTTATTTTCATGAAGCTTCCTCCAAAATATTTCATTACTATTTTCAACAAAATCCTTTTCTTTTAAAATTGCATGATTTTTTGTGAAAAGAAATTGATTTTGAAGAAGAATGGATATTTTCCTCAAGAATTCATTTCAAGTGTTTTATCAAAATCATTTTCCATATAAGATGACATTATTTCATATGTGTATGTTTCAAGTATAATGTCTCTATGATTTAAATGGTTTCATTGTTCTTATGATGAAATGATATCCATTTTTTTATATGGATTATTTTATGATGGGATGATGTTTATGATACCCATTTTATTCTTTGGGTTATGATTAATGATTTATGTTTATGTTGTGGAACAAGTAAGAATGATTTCATTATGAGATGGGTGGGACCTATATCTCCATCCAATGCATTGGGTAAAGATTTATCTCTCATGAGATAGACATGGCTGGAATGGTAAGTTAATCCGTTTCAGTATTTCAGGACTGGAACGAGGAGTGAACTCGATTCAGAAAGGGGCATTGTCCACTAAGATTGACTTGGCAGAAATGCCTTGGATACTATGAAAATAATTACATGTGATTAATGGATGACACAATAACATTTTTTATTCCTATGATATTTTATCATGATTTATGTTCCATTATGATCTATACCTTATGTACTTCCATGTTTTATGTCGTTGTTCAAGATTTTTAATGTTCATGTTTTTTTAAGTTCAAATTTATATGGTATGTTTTATTTATCCATGCTTAGCCTTACTGAGCATTTGAGCTCACCCTTTTTATGTTATCTTTTCCCCCAGGATTAAAAGAAAGATTTTAGGTAAGGAAACAAAAGTAGGAAGACCTTTATGGGAGATGTTGAAGATCTTTCACCACGATTAGAAGATTACGTTGTGAGTTTCCAAAGACACTAAACTATTACGATCCTTGTGTGTCTGTTATTGTTATGTATTAAGTATTACACTAAAGTAATGTAATATCCATTTACATCAAGATTTGGGTCTCTAAAGTTAGTATCATAGGAAAAGTTTAGTCAACCATTGGTAACTAGGATGCGAAAACATTAGTGAGATCCCTAGATATATTTCTAAGGTACGTATAGGGATGTCCCTAAGGATAAGTATACGTATAGGATATAGTCATAGAACTATGGTAATAATATTATATTAAACCAAAGATGTTAGATATTGAAGTTACTCCCCTTTTATTATGATTTTTGCCTCTCACACTATTTTTTCGGGTTTTAGGAAATGGCTGGAAACAAGATGATTAACGATAATGGAGGATATGATGGACAATGGAATGATATTCTTCCTGAGAAACCAAATGAAATGGGATTTGGAAGTCCAAACATAATTATTATGCCGAATCAGAAATCTCATAATATGATCAATAAAGTAAAATTTGGTATGTTTCCTGACTCGGCTAATAAGAGAAAGATGGAGTTGCATGATGATCACAGAGGAAAGAAAGTTCAATTTCCCCTATGTAAATCATGTGGGAAGAGGCACCAAGGAGAATGTTTCAAAGGAACTGAAAGATGCTTTGGGTGTGGAAATGAAGGACACAAAGCCAGTAAGTGCAAATGAAAAGGTTTAGTTAACACCAGGGATGAGAATAATGTTATTGCTACGACATCAACAATGGTTAAATGTTTTAAATGTGGAATTTACGGGCATTATGCAAACCAATTCCCTAAGGTAAAGTCTCATGAAGAGAATCAGTATGGTCGTATTGGTAGTATTAATGTTGATGATGATGAAGAGGCTACAAATGATATGTGAGATGAAATATCTGTTGAAGCTCGGTCAATGGTTTAAGAATGTAGTGGAATGATTACATGTTTATCATATGTAATGTTGTATAAGTAATCTCATGGTACTATGGAATAAAGAGACATCTAAGGATTGTTACACTATTGTCTTTCCTTGAGTTTTGAAAGTGTATGATTAATGGTACAAGTATCCAGGAAAGGTTATTCAGATATTTTTGGAATGCAGATGATATGCGCATAATGAAGGGATAAAGAGAAAATTAAATGTTTGATTGTATTCATGAGATCATGACTGATATACGGAAATAGTTATATCATGGTTTGAGTATATAGAATTTTGGGTTTTTGGTATGTGGAATGAGTTAACTTTTGACAGCACTCATGTTTTTACTAAGATTCAATGGGTATTCATTTCTCAAGAGAATACATGATTAAGGCCTTAGAATATTTGGAATGTGACCAATAAGACATATCTTATGATATATGGGGATCAACGATGGTATTAACCTGCTTGTTATATGAAATCTCTAGTAATCGTTTTCACTATATTATGAGAGTGGACAGCAGTATTTTGGATAAGTCTAAAGATTGGAATGGATTATGTTGGCCATAATGTAGTATTGTTTAAGGATATAAGTTTTTTTCGATATTATTTATGGGATGTTATATTAATGTAGTTTTATAAAAAGGACAACCTGCTGGACGGGCGACAGCCCATCGCGTCGGACAAGGCTGTGGTAATCGAACCCACAACCAAAGTGTGACTGGCCTTTATCGCCTACCACTGGCCTAAAGGAAGTCCATGTTTAGTAGAAACTAGTTTTATTATATTAAGCAGTATTATATATGAAGTATAAGTCCATTTTAGGAACCATATATGATTAATCTCACTATAGACGGACTTATGTATTTTTGAGGATTTTTATAACCTTTTTTTTGACAGATGGAATGACCCATCATTCTATCACATGATCTGCTAACACTTCACGAATGAAAAATTCATCTTCATTTCTTTAAAAGATGAAGTGGAAATTGTCCAAAGAACGACCAACGGTGAGACTATACCAAAATCACGAATGTATTTCTTCTAATTCTAATTTCATCAACTTTAGGGAAATGATCTTGAAAACGAAAAACGATGTCCTAGTGCCCTTATATCGGTTAATCAGATAGTCCCTTAGATAATCACTAATCTATGTCTTTGTTATCAATGGATTTTTCATATCCATGTTTTCTACCACTCTCCATCGTAACTTGATGGTTAGATTTTTCTTCCATATCCATATTTTCACCTATATTCTTCTACATGGAATCCCAATGATGAGTTACATTGGGTAATCATTACATTTCATACTTTAGTTTTTAAAATTGAGTTTCAGTATTCATTTTTACGATGTGGGTTTCTATGAATAGTAAACGATTTAAAACCCTGACGAATTTCGAGGACAAAATTCATTTTAAGGGGGGTAGAATGTAACACCCCGAGATTTTATGAAAAATAATCTTTTTAATTTCATTAATGTCTTGTGTAGTACGCTACACCAAAAGGAGTTTTCACAACATGCATCCTTGACTTGCCTTCCATTACACCCAATCGTGACCTTCTTCGATAGCATGTGTAGTACGCAATACCGAGTTTCACTAAACAACGATATGCTATTAAAATATTATTAATACTAGCCATTATGAATAGTAATAAAAACCTTTTAAAATTTTATAAATTTTATCTCTCAAAATGGACTTCATTTTTTGATTCGGAGTATCAAATTTAGCCAAAGGTGAAATTTTGGTACTTTTCGGATAACTTTCATATTCTGATGAATAGTGAAAATTTCTAAATTTTAATTAAAAACACCTTTTTTAATCGAAATAATTAATAGTGGTAAATTATTAATTTTAGTGGTTTTAAAGTATATCTAGAATATATTTTCACAATTTAATACAATGTTTTTCAATGGATGTAATTTCACATTTAAACCAGACATAAACAAGTGTCAATCTTTTGATAGTTAATATCTTTTAAAAACACGCTATTTGTTTTGACGACAGGAATTAATTTTTAAATTAATTAATTCAACTGATATTTTTTGAATTTGGTAAAATAGACATCATTTTTTAGTTCATAATATCAAATATATCTTACGCCTAATTTTTGGTATTTTTCTGGAAACTTTCATTTTTGATGAATAGTGAAACCACTAAGTGGTAGATTAAAAAACTGAATTTTTAATAAAATATAATTTTACCGCTTCTGTGAGTGGAATTTCAAAAATATGAGAGACATGGTTGACGTCAGTATGTAAAATGTGGTTCATTGAGATGAATATAATTTTTGGTGAATAGTTACTTCTTACTTTTTTTATCACGATTAAAAGTAAATATGGTAATTAAGGGTAAAAATGAAATTATTATTACCCTTACACATGTACTAATTCTATTGGATAGGTTTAATTCGACCAAAATAACCTTATCAATAAAATATGACCATTTAGGCCCACTTTTATTAGATTAGGACTTTTATTATTATTTAATTCAAAGAAGAGTTAAAAGAGTTAAAATCAATGTTTATTTACTAAAACATTTGTAATATAGGATTATACATGAGATAAATTCGATTGTAAATATTAATTATAAAGCTAATAAGATTTCCTACATAATTATATTTTATTTATAATTTTTAGACATTAAATAATTTAATTTATTTATGACACAATGCTGATGCAGTAATTACCATAATAGTGAAAAATTAGAATAATTGATATTATAAATACCCAAATAAATATAATTTGAGACTTTTTATGAATTAAACTAATTTTATATGTTAATATGACATGTTATTATGGATTTAATTAACTCCTTTCTTACTATTCATTCTGTTATGATTTTCACAAAAATCAATTACTACATAATGTCAAAATTGACATAAAATAGTCTTTGAAACAAATATTATATTATTAATTATTATTTTATTCCTAAAAATCTAAGGATCGGCCAAATGACTTAGATAAGGTTATATATATTAATAATAAACAACTTGGGGTTCGTTTGGCTTTGTATAGTAAGTTTATTAACCTTATAGTGTAAGAAAACAGGAAGACACGGTAAAAGTAAAATTATATAACTTAATGTTAAATCTAAATGATAAGATTAAAATAGGAATCTAAAATTGCCTAAATTATATTGGATGAGAGGATTTCTACCCATCCCCACCTTATATTCTAAATAAATCAATTTGGAGCTATTTAAAACCGAATTTGTCTTTATAATAAAATAATAATTTTAGTTATTCCCAAGATGCCCCTCTCCTCCCTTATAAAAGGGAACCTCCTCCCTCTCTTCCTCACACCACTTTGAGCCTTCAAGCTCGGCCAACCCCTGACAATTTATTCTATCCACTTCCCTAGAGACATCCTATAGGTCCTGGTCTTCTTCAAAGACCAATTTTAGTGCACTAAAAGGAGGTCTCAAAGAAGCGCTTCAAAGAAGAGGTAATGCCCGTTACCGATTCTTTCATCTTTATTTCTTCTTCCACTTATTCTTCATTAGTTGATTCATCATGAAGTAATTACATCAGTATCACTAATATACTGATATGTTATTATAATTATGAAACAACCCTATTTTACTATCTATCCATCCTACGGAAAATGAAATCGCCGTGCGTGCGTACGTACGTAATACTGTCTCCACGCCGTGGTGTAATCTATTTTCCACCACCACCTTACTTGGATGGGTATAATGGTGTAATTAATTACTATATATGATTATTATAAAGTGATATTGATTCTGTAATAGTATACATACACTCCAATAAAATTCCACGATCATGGGAACGATATAATTGCTCATTCGTACTTACGGAATACCGTCTCCACGACGCGATGAGATTCATTCTCAATGATTAACCATTCATAAATGATTATAAAGTATATATAATAGGTAATCACAAAATATATGACATAATAATGATACTGGATTTATGTATATATATATATATATATGTCATCCAATTAATTCCATTCAATTCAATGAGGAAATGAAAACAACGTTCATGCGTACGTACGGCCTACCGTCTCCATGAACGATGTATTTATTTCCATTTATCAATCTATTATATATATGTATATTCTGAATATATATTATATATAAATCATTTTTTTAATTCTGGATGTAGTTAATCATGATCTAAGAAATCATATGAATAATTACTGGTCAAAACCCGGACGACAAATGAAACGATTTTACCAAAAACGCTCTTTAACATGGAATTTACAAAAGAACGGGTAATATAAAGTCATTGGTGAACCATATATGATATCATAAAAATTAATATGATTCCGTAATAAGTAAATAAAATTATTTAAATCATTCTACAGGAGGTTTGGACACTTACGAATCAAATCGGACCTAAGGTAAGGGATAATTCTGCAAATCTCATTTTTTATCCGAGATTGCTTATTCGAAATTATTTACTAGGGATATTTCTATCATCCATGTACATGTTTTATAAAAGTGTTTTAATGTATGTTTAAAGTCCTTTTTAACCATTCTTGACTTTTACTACGTGTTATGTAAGGAATATTTTTTTGTTTACGTTACGAGGTACTTTTTGAATTTTCCGGAAAAAGTATGAGAAGAATGTTTAATTAACTTAGGCGACACGAACTGATTTTTACGGTTTTATAAATCCTTATTTTCATGAAGATTCTTCCAAATTATTTCATGACTATTTTCAACAAAATCCTTTTCTTTTAAAATTTCATGATGTTTTGTGAAAAGATATTGATTTTGAAGAAGAAAGGATATTTTCCTCCAGAATTAATTTCAAGTGTTTTATCAAAATCATTTTCAATATAAGATGACATTATTTCATATGTGTGTGTTTCAAGTATAATGTCTATATGATTTACATGGTTTCACTATTATTATGATGAAATGATATCCATTTTTTTATATGGATTATGTTAAGATGGGATGATGTTTATGATACCCATTTTATTAATTGGGTTATGATGAATGATTTATGTTTATGATGTGGCACAAGTAAGAATGATTTCATTATGAGATGGGTGGGACCTATATCTCCCTCCAATGAATTGGGTAAAGATTTATATCTCATGAGATAGACATGGCTGGAACGGTAAGTTAATCCATTTCAGTATTTCAGGACTTGAATGAGGAGTGAACTCGATTCAGAAAGGGATTTTGTCCACTAAGATGGTCTTGGCAGAAATGTCTTGGCTACTATGGAACTCATTACATGTGCTTAATGGATGCCACAATTACATGTTTTATTCCCATGCTATTTTATCATGATTTATGTTCCATTATGATCTATGCCTTATATACTTCCATGTTTTATGTCGTTGTTCAAGATTTTTAATGTTCATTTTTTTAAGTTCAAATGTATATGGTATGTTTTATTTTATCCATACTTACCCATACTGAGCATTTGAGCTCACCCTTTTTATGTTTTATTTTCCACCACGATTAAAAGAAAGATTTTAGGTAAGGAAACAAAAGTCGTAAGACCTTTATGGGAGATGTTAAAGATCTTTCACCATGATTA
Source organism: Viscum album (assembly GCA_963277665.1). Taxonomy (NCBI): domain Eukaryota; kingdom Viridiplantae; phylum Streptophyta; class Magnoliopsida; order Santalales; family Viscaceae; genus Viscum; species Viscum album. The sequence goes on along the minus strand of OY728159.1, from coordinate 2,096,397,415 downwards.
GAAGATTACGTTCCGAGTTTCAAAAGACACTAAACTATTACGATCCTTGTGTGTCAGTTATTGTTATGTATTAAGTATTCTGCTAAAGTAATGTAATATTCATGTACGTCATGCTTTGGGTCTCTACAATGTAATTAATTTTAGAATAGTAATAATCAATTATATATATAAATCAAGGGTACATCAATCCTCTGGTTATAGTATAATACAATGTCTCTTAGTTATCTTTTTATTCATTAATGTGTATCTCCATTGGAATGTTTTTTTTCATATATATAACTAAAGTTATATTTAATATGAATTATTTTGAAACAATTTCATTATATGAGGGAATGATATATGTATGTATATATTTAATGGGATAAATTTTCATTTTTGAAATATCTTCATTGATTATTATCCCTTCTAATGTGATATTGTTATATTACTTTTACTATTTTAATGCCTGATAAATAATCGATGATTAAATGAGAAATTAATTATTATAATGTACACACAAATTTATGGATTGTGTTAGGATTGAATTTTATTTTAAATATACAAGATATTAAAACTAAAATTGTGATGATGTGTATCTCTAAAAAGGTGTATTGTAACTCCCTGACCCCAAAAACATGGAGTCAAAGAATATTTTATCACATTGGAATTGTTACAAGGAATCAAATCCCAATGTATTGACCAGTTTAGAATTTTAGGAAGACCATAATACATTCATGATACCCATAATATATTTGAAAAATGGAATAAAACAAAATTCAAGATGAAAAAAACTACATTGTTGAAAGTGTATTAAATGTTTTGTTCATCATAACCTAAGGAATGAAAAAATAAGAAAAGTATAACAACCCATACTTTACATACATGGTTAATACTTCAAAATTTAAGAATACTTATTACAACATATAACAAAACCATGAAAGGACCGTATATGTATAGTGTCTTTAGAAACTGGGAAACATAAACAACTGGTTCATAAAGCATCTATAATGTCTCCCATTTATTTCGTCATGTCTGTAGTCCCTTTTGGAATATCTTACTTAATAACTTTATTTCTAACCTGGGGAAAGAAAACATACAAAAGGGTGAGCTCAAATGCTCAGTAAGGGTAAAAAAAATAAATATCAATCACATCATATACATAAGAACATAATATTTTGGAAATCTTACCCTGCAAAAGAGATCATAATTTCATAACATGGGATAAATCATGGTAGTGAAATGTAATCCCAATAATCATAACATAAAACATGAAACTTTGTGGAATACACACATAATCATAGAGAATAATTTCTTATTAGTCAAGACTCATTGTCAATACTATCTTAGTGGACAAAGTCTATTTCTGAACAGAGTTCACTCCTCATTTCAGTCATGTTTCACGGAACCTGTTTAACCTTCCATTCCAGTCATGTCTATCTCATGAGATATAAAATATTTACCCAATTCATTGGATGGAGATATAGGTCCCACCCATCTCATAATGATACCTTTCTTATTTGTGCCAGAAAATCATAAATCATACATCATAGCATAACCCGTGTAATAAAAATTGGAATCTTAAACATCGTGACATCATAAAACAATTCATATAAGATAAAGGAATTCATAAAAATATATCCATCACAACATAATCAATTCAATTTAATAATAGGGATAAAAACAGAACCCTATACTATCTTATATGGAAAATAATTTTGATAAAACACATGAACAACATTCTTGAGGAAAATATCCTTTCTACTTCAAAAACATTTTTCCTTTCATAACATATCATACAATTTTAAACTAAAAAGAGTTGAATAAAAATAAACCTGAAAAATTGTAAAGTAATATTTTTGAAATAATGTTTTAAAAATCCATTCATGCCGTATAAGTTAAAGAAAACATTTTTCTCGTACTTTTGTCGGAAAAGTCAAAAAGTACCTCGTAACGTAAAATGACAAAATATTCCTTCCATATCTTTTACTAAAAACTCACCGAAGGGTAAAATTTGGTTTACAGAATTGTAGGAGGATGTAAATAATATTACATATTTAGGAAACATGGATGTGGATGATAAATATTCCCCAGTAAATTCTGAAGTATAAACAATCTCGGATAAAAATTGAGATTGTGAGATTGTTCCTTACCTTAGGTCCGATTTGCTTCGCAAGTGTCCAAACCTCCTGTATAATGATTTAAATAATGTTATTGACTTATTAAAGACTCATAATTATTGTTATGATATCATATATGGTCATATTCTTAGATTCTTGTTAGTAATATTTCATTACTATTTGTTATTCGGGTGTTTATTACTTTTTGTTCTTATGCGTGTTTTGTCGAATAAATTCTTATTCTTCTTTTTAGGTTATAGATAACTCATTTTCAGAATGTTATTAGTGTAATATATATCATATTTATTCATTAAATTCATTTATGTTATCATTATGCATTGAAAATCATGTAGAAGGAGTCACATCACATCGTGGAGACGGTATTCCTTACGTACGCACAAGCGATGATATCGTTCCCATGATTGTGGGATTGTATTGGAGTGTATGTATAATATTTCAGAATCAATAACACTTTACAATAATCATATATAGTTATTTATTTTTCACCATTATACCAATCAAAGTAAGGTGGTGATAGAAAATGATTACACCATGGCGTGGAGACGGTATTCCGTACGTACGCAGGCACAGTGATTTCGTTTTCCATAGGATGGATTGATGGTGAAATAGGGTTGTTTCATAATTATAATAACATATCAGTATATGAGTGATACTAATGTTATTAATTCATACTGAAAAAACTAATGAAGAAGAAGTGGAAGAAGAAATAAAGTTGAATGAATCAGTAACAGACATTACCTCTTCTTTGAAGCGCCTCTTTGAGAGCTCCTTTTTGGGCACTAAAATTGTTCTTTGAAGAAGACCAGTACCTCTAGTATGTTTCAATGGAAGTTTAGAAGATAAATTGGCAGGGTTTGGCTGAGCATTAAGGCTCAATGTGGCGTGAGGAAGAGTGGGAGGATGTGCCCTTTTATAAGGGAGGAGAGGGGCACCTTTTGAAAAACTAAAAATATTATTTTATTATAAAGCCATATTCGGTTTTAAATACCTCAAAATTGATTTATATCGAAGCTAATGTGGGGATGGGTCGTAATCCACTCATCCAATAGAATTTGGACATGTTTAGGTTACTATTTTAACCTTATCATTTATATTTAACTTTAAATTAGATAATTTTAATTTTACCGTGTCTTTTTGTTTTCTTACACTCTTAGGTTAATAAAATTACTATAACAAGACAAAAGAACCCCAAGTTGTTTATTATTAATAGATATAACCTTATCTAAGTCATTTGGCCGAACCTTAGATTTTTAGGAATAAAATAACAATTAATAATATAATAATTTTTTTAAAAACCATTTTATGTCAATTTTGACACTATTTGGTAATTGATTTTGTGAAAATCATAAAAGAATTATTAGTTCGAAAAAAGTTAATTAAATAAATACTAACATGTCATATTAACCTAGAAAATTAGTGGAATTAATAAAAAGTCTCAAATTACATTTATTTGGGTATTTATAACATCAATTATGTCAATATTTCATTAATAAGATAATTACTACATCATCTTTCTGTCACAAATAAATTAAATTATTTAAAGTTTAAAAATTATAAATAAAATACCATTATGTAGGAAATCTTTTTTTCTTTTATAATGAATATTTATAGTTGAATTTATCTTATGCATAACCCTATATTAAAAATAATTTACTTATTAAACATTGATTTTAACTATTTTAACCCTTCTTTAAATAAATTAATATTAAATGTCCTAATCAAAACCAATTGGGCCTAAATGGTCATATTTCATTCCTAAGGATATTTTTGGTCGAATTGCACTTATCCAATAGATTTAGTACATGTGTTTGTGTAATAATAATATCATTTTTACCCTTAATTACCATATTTACTTTTAACCGTGGTAAAAAAAGTAAACCGTTACTATTAACCAAAAATTAGTTTCATCTCATTGAACCACATTTTACTTAATGACATCAACTGTGTCTCTGGGATTTTTGAAATTCCACTCACAGAAGCAGTAAAATTATGTTTTATGTAAATTTGCAAATTCTCCTAGGAGGCGGGTAAAAGACGGTGAAGAGTTCAATAAAATTTTTAAATATCTAAAATTATTATAAAATTACTCCAATTAATGAAATTGAACTTATATAGGTATTATTTATCAATTTTGACCTAAAATAAATTTAAATAAAATGTCGGTTTTTAAATAGTAACCCAGTGTTTTCACTATTCATCAAAAATTGATCGTTTCCAGAAAAATACCAAAATTTCACCCTAGGCTAATTTCGATATTCCGAATCCAAAAACGAAGTCCACTTTGAAAAATAAAATTTAAAAAATTTAAAAAAGTGGTTATTACTATTCATAACGGCTAGTTTTAATAATATTTTTATAGCAAATCGTTGTTTACTGAACCTCAGTATTGCGCACGATGCAAGCTATCAAGGAAGGCCGTGATTGCGTGTAAAGTAAGCCAACCTAGTGTTTTGTGTAGTGAAAGATTCCTTTGATGATGTATACAACATAAAAACAAAATATTTCTCATAAAAGTCTCGGGTGTCACATTCTACCCCCCTTAAAATGTATTTCGACCTTGAAATTTGTCACTTTGTAACAAACAGATGAGGATACCTCTCCCTTATCATATCCTCAAGCTCCCATGTAGATTTTTCTAATTGTTGGTTCATCCATAAAACATTCACCATGTGATTGGTCTTGTTCCGTATGACTTTTTCACTACGATCGAGAATCTATATCGACTATTCTTCACAAGAAAGATCTTGTTTCAGCGGTAAAACATATGATTTGAGTACATGTGAAGGATCAGGTATGTACTTTCTCAGGAAAGATACGTGGAACACATCGTGAATTTGAGAGAGATTCAGTGGAACCTCCAATCGGTAAGCTACCTTCCCAATACGATCCAGAATTTCAAAAGGACCGATATATCTAGGGCTCAACTTTCCCTTCTTTCCAAATCTCATGACCCTCTTCCAGGGAGATATTCGTAAGAACACTTTATCACCCACTTCAAAGTCTAAGTCTTTTATTCGGTTGTCGGCATAACTTTTTTGTTGACTATGAGCTACTCTAATGTGCTGTTGAATAGATCTGACCTTTTCTGCCATCTCATCAACAAGATCATGTCCTAATAGCTTTATTTCCCCAGTTTCATCCCAGCAAGTTGGAGTCATGCATTTCTTTCCATAGAGAGCTTCATAAGGAGCCATCTGAATACTGGAGTGAAAGCTATTATTATAAGAAAATTCCACCAAGTTAGGTGTTGATCCCAACCACCTTTAAAATCCATTGAGCAAGCTCTGAACATATCTTCTAGAGTTTGAATTGTCCTTTCATACTGACCATCTGTCTGAGGATGATAAGAAGTGCTGAAACTCAACTCTGTATCTAGAGTATGCTGAAGACTTCACCAAAACTTCGAGGTAAACCTCTGATCCCGATCAGATATAATGGAAAGTGGTACTACATGCAGTCTTACCGCTTCCTTTACATATATCCCGTAAAACTGATCTACAAAGAAATCTTATCTAATAGCAATGAAGTGTGCAGACTTTCTAAGACAATCAACTATGACCAGGATAGCATTATTGCCTTCGGATTTTTTAAGAAGTCCAGTGACAAAGTCCATAGTGATGTTTTATCATTTCCATTCTGGTATGGGTAATGATTGTAACATCCCCTTAGACTTCTGTCTCTCAGCTTTAACTTTTTGAAAAACCATGCTTCGAGAGACATATTTAGCAAAATCTCTTTTCATGCCATCCCTCCAGAAGTACTCTTTCAGGTTCCTATACATCTTCGTGATTCCAGGATGTATAGATAATGAAGAACTATGATCCTCATCTAGCAGCTCCTTCTCTAATTCGGGGATGGGAGGAACACAAACCCGATTCCTGAACATTATTATCACATCACAATCAAAGTTGAATTCAGGAACATTTCTCACCATCTTTTGTAACACTACATATTCATCCTATACCTATTTAATCTTAACATGTATAGATGGTTAAAAATTCATTTTTGGAATATACAAATTTTCCCCTTTCATTATAATTCCAAGATCCTTCCTTTGTAAATCCATAAATATTGGATCTTTTGTGATCCTCATCATGGATAAACTGGCATGGTTTTGTCGACTTAATGCATTTTCCACCTTGTTTGCTTTCCCAGGGTGGTAATTAATTGAGCAGTCATAATCCTTAATTAGCTCCAACCATCTTCTTTGGCGCATATTCATCTCCTTTTGTGTGAAAATATACTTTAAACTTTTATGATTAGTATAAATGTCACACCTTTCTCCGTAAAGATAATGCCTCCAAATCATTAATCCAAAGATTACCGCAGCTAACTCCAAATCATGAGTTCGGTAATTTTTCACAAGGATTTTCAACTGTCGCGAGACATGAACTATCACCATATCATTTTTCATAAGAACACACCCCAATCCCTTCTTGGATGCATCACTGTAGATCACAATCCTTTCTCCACTACAATGCAGTGTGAGAACAGGTTCACTGGATAACCATCTTTTCAACTCCTTGAAATTCTCTTCACATTCTTCCGTCCAATCAAACTTAACTCCTTTCTGAGTCAACCTGTGAGTGGATTAGATAATCCTGAAAAATCATTCACTAAACGTCGATAATATCCATCCAAACCAAGAAAACATCGGATCTCAGTTACTGTTGTTGGTCTCGAACATCTTTCAATAACCTCTGTTTTTTATGGATCCATAGATATCCCCTCCTTTGAGATTATGTGTCCCAAAAATGAAACTTCTTGAATCCAAAATTCACACTTGGTAAATTTGGCATAAAGATTCTCCTTTCTCAAGGTCTTCAATATAATTCTCAAGTGATCTTCATGTTATTCCTTGCACTTTGAATGTACAAAAATATCGTCTATAAAGACTAACACAAATTGATCAAGATAGTCTCTAAAGACTCTATTCATCAGATCCATGAAGATAGCAGGGGAATTAGTAAGACCAAATGGAATCAGTATAAATTCATAGAGTCCATACATTGTACGGAAAGTGGTCTTTGGTATATCCTTCCTTTTGACCCTTAATTGATGATACCCTGAACAAAGATAAATCTTGGAAAAGTATTGAGCTCCGCGTAGTTAGTCAAATAGGTCATTAATACATGGGAGATGATATTTGTTCTTGATAGTGATCTTGTTAAGTTCTCTATAATCAATGTAGAGTATCATTGATACATATTTCTTATTAACAAACAAAAAAGGTGCTCCCCAAGGTGACGCACTAGGGCGTATGAATCCTTTATCAAGATTCTCTTAGATTTGCCTTTTCAATTCCTACAACTCAATTGGGTCCATTCTATAAGGTGTCTTTAAAATAGGAAAAGCACCCGGTACGAGTTCTATTGAAAACTCTACTTCACGATTTGGTGGAAGACCCGAAAATTCCTCCGGAAAGACATCATCAAACTCTCGTACAACGGGCATATTATTAATCGTGAGTTTATCTCCAACCATTCGAGATAAATAACCCTCATTTAGTGGAATCAAGACCCATATGATAGATGAAATTTCCACTGCAAGGTTATGTTCATCCTTGCATCGATAGGCGATCATAGATTAATCTAGAATATGAAATGTGACTTCCCTTCTTTGTCAATTGATATGAGCTCCATATAAAGAAATACAATCCATGCCAAGAATCACATAAAATTACACTATTGGAAGGATCACAATATTTGCAGGAAGCACTTTCCCACAAACATCAATCAGAGAAGAATTATAAACTTTTGATGTGACTGTTGTGCCATTAGGAGTTGTCACATCCAACTCAACATCTAATTGTTGAGGTAATACAGAGATACCCTTAGAAATTTATTCAGAAATAAAATAGTGGGTGGATCCCGAATCAAATAAAACATTTTCTACTTTAGAGTGGATGGTATGTGTACCTCTCACCACTTCGTTGTCGTACTCCACATCACCGATAGTAATTTCATGTGACTTTCCATTGTCTTTGGTCTTAATAGTTTGTTGACATAGATCATCATCATCAACCCTTGGATTTGGGAATTGATTGGCATAATTCCCAATCTCCTTGCACTTTAAACATTGAAGTGTATTAGGTTCATTCTATGTATCCCATCCTTTATTTGCATCATTAGACATCTTCATCCCATTATTTCGACATTCAATTGCCCAATGACCTTATTTTCCACACTTATAACATTTTCTTTTCCCCTTAAGACAATTTCCTCCATATTTCTTTCCACACATTGAGTATAAGGGAAAACTCATCTTTTTTTCAGTGTGGTATATAGATTTTCCTTTGAATTCCATTTTCTTCTTCTTATCAAACCCATGTGACTGATGGGTTACACCAATCTCCATCTCAACCTTGAGAGCACATTGAACAATTTCCCCGTAGCTATTGAAGTCCCTTATGGCTAATGCCCTTTGAAGACTTGGTTTTAAGCCACTAAATAATCGATCGATCTTACTCTCAGGTTGGATAATAACACCAGAAGCGTACCTTGCAAGTCTGGTAAAATTTTATTCATTGGTACTAACAGATTCATCATCCTTTTTCTTTAGTTCAAGAAACTCCTTCTCCATCTTTGCTTGGAGAATACGAGGGAAGTACTTATTGAAAAATATGTTCTTGAACTCTTCCCATTCCATGGACTCAATTTCATCTCTTAGCCTCATATTCTTGATAAGATTACACCATTGATCAGCATCACCTTCCAAATGATACACTACTAATATGACTATATCATGTTCAGAACATTGAAGAACTGAAAATATCTTTTCAATAGTACTGATCCATTGTTCAGCAACTAATGGATCAGTAGACCCACTGAATGAAGGTGGACGCTGCCTCATGAATGATTCAACAGAATGTTGCTCCTTCCTTTGCTCGTTTGGAAGTCTTGCAAGATTCATAGCATGAGAATGTTGTGTGAGCATGGCTACAAGATTTTTCATTCCATCTCCCATAACGTTTGGTTTCTCAGGGGGACAATCATTGCATTGCCCGTCGCATTCAGCATTAACACGGTTCCTTCGGGTTCCATCCATTGAATAAAACCAAGAAGAATAGTGTGAGAAACACTAATTATAATAGGAAAACCACATAATCAAGAATAAAATTTCACACTTATGGTCATATCATAGGTTATTCATGGCCATTTCTAAAACACTAAGATTGTGTTCTACGCTTAGACATATCCTTAGGTTTCTTACTAAGGCTTTCACATCCTAGTTTCCAAAGGTTGACTATACCTTTCCTCTGATACCAACTATATTGAACCATACTTTACATACATGGTTAATACTTCAAAATTGAAACATACATATTACAACATATAACAAAACCATGAAAGCACCGTATAGGTATACTGTCTTTATAAATTGAGAAACATAAACAACCGGTTCATAAAGCATCTACATTGTCTCCCATTTATTTCATCATGTCTATAGTCCCTTTTGGAATATCTTCCTGAATAACTTTCTTCCGGACCTAGGGAAAGAAAACATACAAAAGGGTGAGCTCAAATGCTCAGTAAGGGTAAACAAAAGAAATATCAATCAAATCATATTCATAAGAACATAATATTTGGGAAATATTTCCCTACAAAAGAGATCATAATTTCAATAATGGGATAAATCATGGTAGGGAAATGTAATGCCAATAATCATAACATTAAACATTAAACTTTGTGGAATACTCACATAGTAATAGATAATAATTTATTATTAGTCAAGACCCATTGACATGACTATCTTAGTGGATAAAGTCCATTTCTGAACCGAGTTCACTCCTTGTTTCAGTCATGTTTCACTGAACCGGTTTAACCTACCTTTATATCCATATCTATCTCATGAGATATAAACTATTTACCCAATTAATTGGAGGTAGATATAGGTCCCACCTATCTCATAATGATACCATTATTATGTGGGCCACAAAATCATGAATCATACATCATAGCATAACCAATGTAATAAAAATGGGAATCTTAAACATCGTGACATCAAAAAACAATTCATATAAGATAAAGGAATTCATAAAAATATTTCCATCACAACATAATCAATTCAATGTAATAATAGGGATATAAACAGAACCCTATATTATATTAGATGGAAAATAATTTTTATAAAACACTGGAACTCCATTCTTGAGGAAAATATCCTTTCTACTTCAAAAACATTTTTCCTTTCTTAACATGTCATAAAATTTTAAACTAAAACAAGTTTATTAAAAATAAACTTGAAATATTGTAAAGGAATATTCTTGTAAATAATGTTTTAAAAATCCATTCATGCAGTATAAGTTAAAAAAACATGCTTCTAGTACTTTTGTCGAAAAAGTCAAAAAGTACCTCGTAACGCAAAACGACAAAAGATTCTTTTCATATATTTTACTAAAAACTCACCGAAGGGTGAAATTGGATTTAAAAAAATGTAGTAGGATGTCAATAATATTACTTACTGAGGAAATATGGATGTGGATGATAAATATTCCCCAGTAAATTCTGAAGTATAAACAATCTCGGATAAAAATTGCGATTGCGAGATTGTCCCTTACCTTAGGCCCGATTTGTTTTGTAAGTGTCTAAACCTCCTGTATAATTATTTGAATAATGTTATTGACTTATTACAGAATCATACTTATTGTTATGATATCATATATGGTCATATTCTTAGCTTCTTATTAGTAATATTTCATTACTATTTGTCATTCGGGTGTTTATTACTTTTTGTTCTTATGTGTGTTTTGTCGAATAAATTCTTATTCTTCTTTTTAGATTATACATACCTCATTTCCATAATGGTATTAGTGTAATATATATTATATTTATTCATTCAATTCATTTATGTAAACATTATGCAATGAAAATCATGTAGAACGAGTCGCATCACATCGTCGAGACGGTATTCCATACGTATGCATGAGCGATGATATCGTTCCAATGATCATGGAATTGTATTGGAGTGTATGTATAATATTTAATAATCAATAAAACATTTCAATAAACATATATAGTTATTTATTTTCACCATTATAACCATCAAAGAAAGGTGGTGATGGAAAATAGATTACACCACGGCGTGGAGACGGTATTCCGTACGTACGCACGCGTGGTGATTTCGTTTTCCGTAGGATGGATAGATGGGGAAAATAGGGTTGTTTCATACATATAATAAAATATCAGTATATGAGTGATACTGATGTTATTAATTCATAATTAAACAACTAATGAAGAATAAGTGGAAGAATAAATAAAGTTTAATGAATCGGTAACAGACATTACCTCTTCTTTGAAGCATCTATTTGAGACCTCCTTTTAGGGCAATAAAATTGGACTTTAAAGAAGACCAGTACCTTTAGGATGTTTCTAGGGAAGTGGAGAGGATAAATTGGCAGGGTTTGGCCGAGTATGAAGGCTCAATGTGGCATGAGGAAGAGAGGTAGGAGGTGCCCTTTTATATGGGAGGAGAGGGGCACCTTTGGAAAAACTAAAAATATTATTTTATTATAAAGCCATATTCGGTTTTAAATAGATCCAAATTGATTTATTTTGAATCTAAGGCAGGTGTGGGTCGAAATCATCTCATCAAATAGAATTTGGGCATGTTTAGGTTACTATTTTAACCATATCATTTAGATTTAACATTAAGTTATATAATTTAACTTTTACGGTGTATTTTGGTTTTCTTACACTATAACGTTAATAAACATACTATAAAAATCTAAACGAACCCCAAGTTGTTTATTATTAATATATATAACCTTATATAAGTCATTTGGCCGAACCATATATTTTTAGGAATAAAATAACAATTAATAATATAGTATTTGTTTTAAAAACTATTTTATGTCAATTTTGACACTATTTGGTAATTGATTTTTGTGACAATTATAACAGAATGATTAGTTCGAAAACAATTAATTAAATCAACACTAACATGTCATATTAACCTATAAAATTATTGTAATTCATAAAAAGTATCAAATTACATTTATTTGGGTATTTATAACATCAATTATGTCAATATTTTATTAATAAGATAATTACTGCATCATCATTGTGTCATAAATAAATTAAAATATTTAATGTCTAAAAATTATGAATAAAATACAATTATGTAGGAAATATTTTTATATTTCTAATGAATATTTATAGTCAAATATATCATATGTATATCCCTATATTAAAAATAATTTACTTATGAAACTTTGATTTTAACTATTTTAACCCTTCTTTAAATAAATTAATATTAAATGTCCAAATCTAATCCAAGTGGGCCTAAATGGTCATATTTTATTCCTAAGGTTGTTTTTTGTCGAATTAAACTTATCCAATAGAATTAATAAATGTGTTAGGGTAATAATAATATCATTTTTATCCTTAATTACCCTATTTACTTTTAACCGTGGTAAAAAAAGTAAAAAGTTACTATTCACCAAATATTATTTTCATCTCATTGAACCAAATTTTACTTACTAACGACAGCCATGTCTCTCAGATTTTTGAAATTCCACTCACAGAAGTGGTAAAATTTTGTTTTATGTAAATTTGCAAATTCTCCTAGGAGGTGGGTAAAAGACGGTGAAAAGTTAAATAAATTTTTTATATATCTAAAATAATTATAAAATTACTCCAATGAATTACATTGAACTTATATAGGTATTATGTATCAATTTTGACCGAAAATAAATTTAAAAAAATTTGGTTTTTATATAGTAACCCAGTGTTATCACTATTCATAAAAAATTGAAGGTTTCCAGAAAAATACCAAAATTTCACCCTAGGCTAATTTCGATATTCTGAATCCAAAAATGAAGTCCATTTTGAAAAATAAAATTTACAAAATTTCAAAAAGTTGTTATTACTATTCATAATGGCTAGCTTTAATAATATTTTAATATCATATCATTGTTTAGTGAAACTCCGTATTGCGTACGATGCAAGCTATCAAGGAAGGTCGGGATTGCATGTAAAGCAAGCCAAGCTATTTTTGTGTGCAGTGAAATATTCCTTTGATGATGTATATAACATAAAAAAAATATTTCTCATAAAAGTCTTGGGTGTTACAAAAAGGGTGAGATCAGATTCTTAGTAAGGTTATTAAATACATTGGATGTTATCATAAACATATAAATTAGGCATGGTGAATAACTTAAATCACATGCCTTCAAAAATAATCTTGAGCGTAATATAGCATGATAAAAGTTGAGTTTGTAATGTGATATAACTGATCTCATGAAACATTACCATGGGTATTCTATAAGTCAAATAATCACATGATTTATTATGTAATAATATTATAAAAACAAAATTCATATTATGGTCATCATAAACTTATCATTAATTATTCTGCAAAGACTTATAAAAAAACAAGTGCAATGCCTTGGCCAAAACCCAATTCTATTTTGTCTCATTATAACTACTAATGCATCGAGGGGATATAGTGGGCCCCACCCATCACATTATATACCTAATAAATTCATCATCTATATAATAAATGATATATATAAATAATTGTTTTCTATACCACTTTGAAATATATGAATCATAATCATATATGAAAATACTCTAATTAAATCACAGATAAATTCTTCTAAAAAATCATCATTTAACATTCCAAATTGTCCAGTAATACATTAAATCATTAAATTATTAATAACATATATTATCATAAGAATAATGAGACTCATTATTTTTAATATAAAAAGTCATTAAATACACCACATTCACGGAATAATTGGTGAACAAGTGATAATTCTCATAAAATTAAAAGTGAGACATGAAAATCAATTTTAATTTGGAAGGAAGAGTTCATTTGGAAAACCATTTTTTTCATAAAATAATATTTTAAACATTTATATAACAAAAAAATTATTTTTCATGGAAATTATAGTTTTGTCATAATGGATGTCCCACTGATGAGAAATCGTGTAAAAAGTGTTTTTAACTAGATTTAGAAATAAAACATTTCAGTGTAGTTTTAAGGTATCCATTTTCAATAGGAATGGACTGTTTATTTCCAATAAAAAAGAAATTATCCATGTTATTGTTTCATAAAAAATGTGTGGTTTTTGTAATATAATGACGTCTTTAAACAAATTAAATACTGAAATTGAAAATGGGTTAGATTTCAAGATGTTCCCTTGAATCGAGCTTCATTATTTAGAATAATTGAGAAGGAAATAATTTTAAAAATTGTATATTCCCCCAAATAAAAATGATATAATGTGTATATATTAACTTGAAACATATAGATAGAATGGTGATTAAAAAATAAATAAATAAGCATTACATTTGAATAAAGGTAGATAAACAGTAACCATATTATAAATGGGGGTTCTTGTATAATTCCTTACCACTTTGTAGTCAATGAAATCGTATGCCTCAATCATAATAGTCATAAAATGGTATATATAATTCCAAAAAAATAATTATATTCATTTCATGATACGTCAATGGTAATTATACATACACAATACAGAATTAATAGTAGTGAATATGGAATATCATAGAAAAATCAACGTGAGATGTGAAACCCATACCTTATGTCTGAATGTGTTGTATACATGACCATAAGGTCCTAGAATATGAAATTAGACTCATTAATAATTTAATTAATCACCTATTTGACTTGTATATAGTTTATTGTAATTTTATTTAATTCTTTTATTTTTTTTTGATATGTTATAAAATTGAATTCTGTCATTCTGGGGTGTCTGTTTCCTTGATTTTCATGATCGTTTCAATTGATTATATGGAATGGAGTTTGTTTAAAATGATTATAACTCAAAATAACTAGAATTAATTGTTATTAATAATTATCCATAAGTTTAAATATTTATACATCTCATTTGGTTTTATGGTATCATGATAAATCGTTATGTAACATGTTAATGGTAATCATTTATCTTGATTTTAGTAGTTTTTTGAACATCACAAACTAGTTTTGACGTGTGAATTAGTATTAAATATTAATACGAGTTATATAATATTAAATTGTATATAACATATATTTTTTAATATATTTCAACCCTAAAATGGAATCATGGTTAGCTTTGAAGGATAAATTGATGAACGATGGTTCATTATACTTGAAGGTTGTAAAAACGTACCTCTCAGAAAATGATTTAGTTTTTTTTACTAAAAGATAGAGAGGTAATATATTGATGAAGGTTACTCAATTAACATGATATTGTTAAATTATATAGATGATACTATATTTATAATGATTATTTTTACATAATATGTTAGTAGAATAATAGAGAAAAAATTAAATTGAAAATGAAATTTAAAAAAAGGAAGGGGGTTTCCTCTTAAAATATCCTCCTTGAGATCCTCGTTATTGGAATGGGATTTTCTCTTTTTGAAAGACCAATTTCTCCTAGACATGGATAGAATTTAGATAAGAGTATTTGAGTAGAACATTTACCAGATTCAAGTCTTAGAGGAGTGAGGAGAAGTGGGAATGAAGGTGTTATTATAGTTGAGGGGAGGGGTGATTTTGGAATATCGTATTTATTATTTTATTATTTTATTTATAAAAGTAACAGGGTTGATTGATGTGACCAAAAAATATAATGAGTGCATGTGACTTCAAAAAATTTCTCTTACATCATCCGTACATCACCCATGACTCAATAAATTATATATGTAGTATTTATCATAAATTATCGTATTTCAGTATTCACTAAAAAATCAAGTATTTTTTAAAAACCCAAAAAATTCACCATCATCAATTTTTAATCATGTAGAATAAAAAATGGAATACATTTTAAGTAAATAATTTTTAAAATATGTGAAATTTATTTTTTAAATAAATTCTTAATTTACTTGAAAAATACAGATTTTAAATTTAAAACTAATTCTATAACACTTTGATAATTATCAATGTCTTATAAAATAATATAAAAATCATAGGAAAAAAATATTAGTTATTTAATATATTTTATGAAAATTAATTTTCTTTTAAATAAATTTAATAATTATAAAATTATAAATAAATACATATTACTCCCAAAAACACCAAAACTTTATAATTAATTTTTTAAATATTCTCTTTGATTTATATTGTTTCTAAATTTTATTTATACTATTATAAGTGTTGTAATATTCATAATGTTGATATTACTTTTCATAAGAGTAATATTAATATTCATAAGGGGAAGGTACTATTCAACAAAAATTAAGTTGATTCTATTAGTCTATAAATATCTTAATTATTAGAACCGTGTATGTCTTTTTTTCAAAATTAAAAACATAGAGGTGACAAAATTAAATTTATCATCTAGGTTGTAACTATAAAAAAGTGCAGTTTCCCAGAGAGTCGGTGATGTCTAGATATAATATTTCAAATTATTTGAAATTATTTTTGAAGATACATACTAAAATATTGGTGGGTCATATTCATAATTAATATGATTGAAACATAATTTAGTATTTACTAAATTATTTATAAAATATTCAATATATACACGTTTCATAAAATATTTAAATAAATAATATATTGAAAAAAGTTGTCATATACATATATTCATCTTAAATTATTCTTTTACACAAAAATATATTATAAAATAGTATTATTTGAGCGTTAATTTAAAATTATTTAGAAAGCTATAAATAAGAAATATATTTATTTAAAAGTATTTTTATTAATTATAAAAATTAATTTTAAATTATTGTTTCTCATTAACTAATTTATTTGAAATTAAAAAACATATCATTGGGGTGTTAAATTATTCCCCCATCAACATAATTGATTTCCCCCAATTCAAATGTAAAATTTTGCTACATGAAAATTAACTTTATAGAACAGCACATAAAAAATAGTGTTAATAAATCATAATCCTAATAGGAGTGAGGGGAAAATTCATATTTTACCACAAAACTAGATATTCTAATAGGAGATATTTATGAAAAGTTAAAATATGGACATTGAAGAATATTTTAATTATCAAGTTCTGATAGAGAGTGATAAAGAACCTAGTCATGAGAAAGTTAATAAATATATAATTCCATGATATAAGGGACCATTTGATTCATTATAAAATAATAAACTAGGATAACATTTTTTTAAGATCATTTACCTAAATTTGAGAAATTATTTCACTTGATAATTTTATGAAATATAAGTACTTGATAAAAAATCTTATCATTTGGCTGTGTCTTTTACTATTTCTACTTCATTTCATGGTACAAGTTGTATAATAGGGTAAAATAATTTATGAAACCTTGTATAATATCAAATTCATGTATTTCAGAAATGGTTAAATATCATAAAATATAATGACCAAACACTTTAGAAATAAGGTCACATAATTTTGATAATGAACTTATTAAACGACGTGAATTGGCCCGACATACATACATGTGAGTACAATATCCTACAATTATCGTGAGGAATTTTAAAAACTTGAATTACTATTAATCCTTATTGAATATGTTCTTTATTCAATATTCCTTAAGTAAAAGATAGTAATTTTTTATATTTGTTATGTCCAAAATTTTGTAGACTTTACGAATTTTTCGATCGTCCATTATTATGATCCAAGATGGAAAGTGTTATGAAAATTTATATTATGAAAAATAATAATCTATTTATACTAAAATATATAACTTAATGTCTAGAACATATTAAGGGATGTCTTTCCCTCAAATATATAACTACCCATTATATTATCTTTCTACTAAGTCACTTTTCGTTGTCACCATCAATCATTTTTTAATCCTTACAAAAACAGTAATGCAACAGAATGCTTATGTGTCTCATAATTCTTATAAAAATAATATCATATCATAGAAAAAAATTCAATAAAAAAATTACATTAACTATTCTACTTTGACCAACATCACAATCATGAGGATTATGCCATTATTATTTCATACAATTTTTCCATGACGCTAAGGACATTTACATATGTTGTGGCCCATATCCATACAGTTGAATCATTGAATATTAGAAAATTATTTCTTTCTCTTTCAATTATGAGCATGGTGGAATTTTTCTACACACTTTAAGCAAACTCTTCTACCTCTTAATCATATACCAAGGTGTTTTCTTCTACAATTGTGAAGTGTGGGAAAATACTTCTTTCACATATTCCCATTATCTATCATTTTTCCAATTTCCCCCTTTTATTACTTGTTCATTCAAAATCCATAATACTTAGAAAGAAATTTAGCTATATTTTTGGTACATTATACTATCTCCTCACATTATGCAAACTTTTGAGAAAATAGTCCCCATCAAAATATTGGCTTAATCCTATCAAAGAAATTACCATTCTTACTCTTTGTATTATGTGCATTGATGAAGTTCCCATTAATTTTGATACGTTCCATTTCTAAAAAAGTGAATATACAAGATTAGATCAAACCTTATGAAACATAACCCATAATCATAATTCTAGTGATATACATGACATAAATTGAAATGTATATATGTAGCTAATCTTATAATAATAAAAATGGGTTCATTGAAGATGTGTTTACATTTAAATCCTTTTAATGGTTTTTAAATAAAATATGAAGTATCCAAATCATATACCCTAGGAGTGTCAAACCAGTTTCACAATAGATCAAAGTCTTGTACCAGGTTTCCCTGAGTCAGGACCAAAACCACACTTTATAATTGTCACTCCTAGGTACATATGTGAAAGAACCATGTCCACATGTATATCCATACATGAATGTAATTCTAGGAAGATCCACTGAATCTATACCATACCCAAATTATAAGATGTTATTCTATTATTATCCTCAATGTATAACATTGGATTATGATTTAAAATCTATGTTATCTAAATCTAGTTTCAATGGTTTCTACTAATCTTCCTTTGATACCAACTGTAATGCCTCGATCTCGGGATCCTGATGTTGGTGCGTTATTTTATTAAATTAGTATAGTAACATAGAATAAAATCCAAAATGATAGAAAATTTTATCAGTAATGGAAGACCATATTGCATTCATGATATCAATTATATATTTGAAAAAGAGAATAAAACATGGTGGAATATGAAATAAATTACATCTTTTAAATCTTAATCAAAATTTTCTTATTCATAACCTAGGCATGAGAAACATAAGAAAGGGGTGATTTCAAATTCCCTTTAAGGGTAAGTAATACTATAAAAACCTAGGAATTTAAATCATGATTCTTTTTCATATATATTAATATTTATGAATAATATATTACTTTTATGTTAAATGGGGAACCTTTTCTGATACCATACTTGACATGCAACAATGGGTTTCTCTTAAATCATACATTGCACAGAATATTGAGTTATACCAAAATATAATATAATATTATTATTATTATTATAAAAGGTAGCTAATGATTATCCATTGTAATGGTGGGAATGAATTGTATCAACTGAATTTTGAAATATGAAATAACAATTTTAAATAATCATTCATTAGTTACTGATTTTATTTGAAATGGAAATAAATACCAATTTAATATAAAGGATATTTTTTTATGGAAACCTATTTTAAAGGGAATAATTGTGTTTTCATGACAATACTTATGGATCTTTATTTAATTAAAAATATATGATATATATTAAATGTATTTTTTTAAATTCATCTTATATGTTTTCTCGATATTATATAAGAACATATTCGATTTTTCATATAAAAGAATTATTTTTCTAAAAACTGAGTTTTATAGTGTTTTGATGGTGAACCCTTGTTAAATGTAGTTTTTATTAGTTTTATATGAACTATTTGAAAAAAAATATTCTTCTTTAGAAGAGGGACATAAAATTTTAATTTTTATAAAATTTTGGTATTTTTCTGATAATGTTCTTTTTTTACGGTATATTAAAAAAAATTACATTTTAATTCAAAACAATTTTTTAATATAATTTATTTAAATAGTTTTATTTTAATTTTAATTGGTTTTAAATAGTAATTGGATTATATTTTTATCATTTAATACAATTTTGGTCATTGTGTGTAATTTCACTTTTAAAATGAACATAAACATATGTCAATTTGTTGATGGTTGTTACTTCTAAAAAACACACTTTTTTGATTGGACAACATGAATTAATTTTAAATTAATTAATTCAAATTCTGTGTTTTGATTTTGGAAAAAAGGATTCTATATTTCTAATAAGGATTTCCAAATTGTGAAAACAGTTATATTTTATTTTTAGACATTATGAATAGAAACTTCAGTAATTATATTATTTACCATGGTTAAAATATAAATCTCGTAAATAAGGGTAAACAAATAGTATTATAATAATATTAAAAATCCCAAATAGGTGTTCCAATCCTCTTGTATGAGATATGTCTGACCACGAACATCGTTGGCCCGATTTAGGGACCCCATCAGCCACTTGGAAGTGAATATGATTTTTCTTAGAATTAAATTAAGGTAATGAAAAATGAAACAAAAACATGTCTATTTTACTAAAACTATTTTTATATGTGGTTATATAAGTGATCATTTCAACTATAAATAGTTAATATAACTATAAATAGATTTAATACATCAATGTATTTTATTTATTATTTTTTGACATTTTATAATTAAATATATTTATGAAACAATGATGATGTAGTGATTACCTTATAATGAATGATTTAAATAAATGAGATTATAATTATTAAAATAAATTATTTTGAAACATTTTATTCGATATATGAATTTTTGGCATTATTATGACTTTTTTTGTATGAATTAAGGATGTTTTTTACAATGAATCATTTTGTTTTCAATTTTTTAAAAAGCCATGATATGAATAGTATAAAAATTGACATAAATGGGTTCTTAAAACAAAAATAATTTTATTAAATGACATTGGAGTCCTAAAAATAATGGATTTGGACAAATTACATAGAGATTTTTTAACATTCCATTAATGATTCACTTTAGGGCATATTTTAATTTTATAACAACAATATTTATCATATTGTATGAATATTTAAGAATACATGGTAAGAGTCAAATTAGTAAACTAAGGGTTAAAGCTAAATGATAATGCTAAATATGTGACCTAGACTTATCTAAAACCAATAGGATGAGATATTTTATTCCCAAAAGATTATTCTATTTTAAATAAATTACATTGGCTCCATTTGAATCTGAATACCATATTATAATAAAATAATATTTTGATACCTTTATAAAGTTCCCCTCCTCCATCTTATAAAATGGAATCACTTATAACGTTTAATCACACCTCACAAGCCACTTATATCATCCAAAATCTTCCCAAATAAGCTCAAAAAATCCCTATCTTCCTACTTGAATCCTAGCCTATGGTGGTAGGTAATATAAGAAATCCATTTAGCTTAAATTGAAATAAGTTACCTGATTTGAGATAATGTATTCTCTCAAGCTTCTTTCATTTGTTTTCCTTCTCCACCTCCCAAAACTCTCATAATAACATTATTTAATAAAAAAATAGTATATTAAATATGCTAGTATTTTTTATGTTAAAAATTATTACAAAACATACACACACCATCATCAAATGGATTCTATCACAATGATTCCGTGTACGACACATTACTGCCTCACGAAATGATGACTGTTTTATTTTCTCCAACCTCCTCTCATGGTTTCCATTATGATGGAAATGTATTTATATATTATATATACTTTATTTATATTGTCTACATGGTACTGTAACTTTTATTTGAAAACATACCTTTATACTTTTCTTGATTTGTAAAGAGGATAATTTCATTTTAAATGTGCAGACTACTACCTCCTTAAAGTGATATGACTCGTTCATTCCATACATGAAACGAATAAATTATGTTGTTAATGAACAAATGTAACATATATATAATATAATATTATAATGTAATTATAATATACCTATATATCATTTATTTTTAATTCCATTATATATGAAAAAGAAATTAAAGTAGTGTATGTACGGCTTACCGTCTCCCTGAACGGTGCATTTCATTTCTTATCTACAAATTTTATGGACTGTTATAAATACATATATAATAGATATATATTATATTTAAATCTTTAACACTATTCTAGAGATTATTTAATTTTGAAAACATTGAAAATTATTAATTATAACAAGATAATTTTTGATTCAAGTACCCAATATCGACAAAACAACCGATATTAACATAAATAATTTTGTAATTTTTATAACATGGTAATAAGTGATATAAAAATAATGATAAAGCTAAAAATGGTTTTTAATCAAGTGAAAATAAACTTAGTATTATTATTTAGGAATAACAAGGATCATACGTGATGAATCTGACTCAAGATACGGGAAACATTCACCCTCCTCATTTAGTCAAAGACAAATTTTATTTTGTTTATTTTAATTAAATTATTTTCATGTTGTGATATGTTCTTTTATATAATTATTTATGTACATTTTATGCCCATGTGATGATAAACCGTTTTATTTCTCAAGAAGATATTTTCTAAATTTTTTGGTGATGACGTTCTGTTGTCGAGTTTTCGTAAGGGATATTCAAAACCCAATTTTCCTTCATTGGGTTAATATTCTAATTTTTTATTATGTCATTCTATGATTATATATGGAATAAACTTTTGTGTCCAAATTTTAATTTATAATTTACAAAAGTGTACTTTTATTGAGGAAACATAATTAATATATTCAATTTATCAAATGATCTTTTTAAAGGACTTCATCTCAATCTCTTTTCATTGAGGAATATCTGATGTTGTACACCAACTTCTTTTATATAGTGTATAATTAAACCATTTTTAAAATTTAATTCAATGGTTTTCAAAAGGAATTTTTTTAAATGATTCATTTTACTAAATACAAAACTGAATGTTTCTTTTTAACATACATGTCGACAATGACCTTTCTACTACCACAAGCAATATTTGATATTTGGCTTCTTTAACAAGTTGTATTTTTTCAAATAGGAAAATATATATAATATAAAAAAATTAAATATTTTTTCATTGAAAATGAATTTTAGAATGGATTCATTATGTCAATATATTGAACTGATATCTTATTATTTCAGTTTGGAATTGTTATCATTCCTTTATGATTGATTTATACGTTATGAATATTTTAGGGTTCTTTGGAATTATTTACATATATAGTTGGTTATGTGATGAACCGAGGGTGGGTGAGACTCAGATATCACTCCAATGCATTGTGAAATGTGATAGAGGTAAACTTTAAAGTTTATCCTTCTAGATTTATGGAATATTCTGTGATGGGTATTCCAAACGTAACTCCTAATGTAGCTGTGAATGCTACATTGTAAGTATGTTATAGATGCCACAAGTATCCTTTATGATTTTTGATTTATGACTATTATTAATAATGATTATGATTTCAAGAGGTATGTTAAACATCTTATGTTATATAATTAAAATGTATGATTTCATTTATTTTTACAAATTTCATGACTAATGTTTTCTTTCCTTATTTAATAAACATTAATGTAATTTTTATGCTCAACCCTTGTTTTTGAAATGTATTTTCATAGGCTATATAGAAGGTTAAGATAATGGTAGAATTAAATAATATTTATATCATGAAATAATTATTTTTTATATAAGTATTTTTATTATTGTAAAAAAAATGGTTAGAGTATATGTGTCCACATTGTAATATTTGAGATGTAATGTAACAGTTGTGGCATAATCCATTAAAACTATAAACCTGAAAATATCCTTAATGTGAATTATTTATTAAAAAAATGATTAAGTAATATTTTATGGTTGGCGCCTTAAAGTTGGTATCAGAGGTCAAATTATATAAAATTATAGGTTTGTGTGTGATTTAAGCATAAGTGACAAAACCATTATGGTTAGCATATTAGAAAGATTGATTGTTAATTTAGTGAAATTGAATGAGTTTAATATATCATGAATAAGTATATATTAATTTTTTATATACTCATAAGATAATATATGATGATTTTTCTGATATAATCACACTGAAATTTTTGGTTTTAGTATATTAATGTATCTAGCAGGCACCAAAGTAACAATGGATGTGAAAGAAAATATCTTTGTTTTTTGATTGATCAATTGAATGAAATGGGATATGAAATGATAAATCTTTTGGTTATTATTAACCAACTATCTGGAGTCATGATTAACCACTTGAGCCTTGGTGAATTTTATAAGGAATCATATTTGGGAGAAACAAATAATTATGGACGTTTAGGTAATAGTTTTAAAGGTAAGTATATTCAAAAAACTATGTGTCATGGGTGTGGAAAGATGCACCTAGGAAAATGATTCAAATGGATGAGAAGATGTTTCAGATGTCGTAATTATTTTCATAAAGAAATAACCTTCCATGAAAAACTGAAGTTTCTAACTAACTCCAAGAAAAGGAAATAATTTATTTTCAGTGCATCAATTGAATGTTCTAAATGTTGTAAACATGGTCATTATTCAAAACGATTTCCTGTGAAGAAGGTTTGGGAATGGGATTATAAGGACCATACAAATATATGATTACCAAATAATAATTCTATTCCAATTGAATATGAGGAAACTTAATAATACCAATGAATCGTACGGATTATTTCTAATCTCATGTTTTGATATTACTAAAATATTACGACATTATAAATTATTTTGTTTATAGGAAATATGTATAAAAGAATAAGATTGAAAAAAAACATGGATAAAGCATCATGATGAATTTTTAATGATTAAAATTTCTACATTTTACGAATTCAAGAGTTATGTTATATATATTGTGGATGAAATGTTTAAATGTATTAATGTTATTTTGTTGATGTGATTAATTTAGCATAATTTTATCTTGTATATGTAACACTGATGTTTACTATGTGAAAATTCCATTAGAGGAATAATTTTCTTTTCTTTTCTAGTTATAGTTATAAATAACCATTTGGGATTGTAAGATCCTCGAATTTAAGGAAATTACAAGTTATTACTTTTGGGGATGAAAATTCATGGTATGATATAACCTTTGAGGGTAAAACATGTTATGTTTATTTTTAAGGATTTTATCTCATTTTATTAATTTTATTAGAATTATACAGTTTTTGAAAAGGAAAACATTCAGGCCATGTGACAACCCATCACATAGAAAAAAGCTGGGGGAATCGAACCCACAACCAATGTGCCATTAGAATTTATTTCCTTCCACTAGACTACGTGAATTCCCTCATTAGTATGACTTATAATTTTTAGATAAATGATTTTATAGATCAAGAATAAGTGGATTTTGGGAAGCAATTTTTTATAACTGTATATCCTTAGTATAGGAAAATGATTTGGTGATTAAGAGATAATGGTTAATTTGGAAGATGTTCTCTCTTTTGGGGACACTATATGCCTAAAGAAAATAGATTACTATGGGATATCATTTGAGGAATAATGGTTGAATTTTATTTTTGAGGAAGCTATTTTTTTAATTGTAGAAATATATAGATGGGGGTTATTTATGTAAATGATTAGCGTATCATAGATAAAATGTTTTTAGGTTAATTACACTCCATTCTGAGACATTAATAGTAATGGATGTTATTTAGAGATAATTATTAAGATTTTCTGTGGATGACTATGTGATTAAATTCTTTTGTGTTTTCAGTTTCAATAACAGTTTGGATTATTTCAATGAATTTTAAGGGTAATTGTGTATTGAATGGTCTTTGTTGATCTTTCGGTATTGTTTTTGGAATTTAGGATATTAAGATTAGTATTTATTTTTATAAAAGTTTATCCTTTTGTGGGATTATCTGATCGTGTAATAACCAATTTGGTTTTGGTAAATGTCTAATAATAGGGGAAATATATGGTTTATCTTTTCTGGATTATGAGATTCTCTAGAAGTTTATTCGAGTGTTTCATTTCTGACCACGTCATCTTGAATACTCATCATTGAGATAAAAGTTGAGTTTGTGGTATATATTTATAACAGGATGAACCTATACATGACATGTAAGTATGTTTCCCTATTTTATTATTCTAAGTAGTTAATTAATATGTCAGAATTATTAAAAGGTAATTAAAAACAAAAACGTTGTCCATTTACTTTTCTTACTAGGGAATCAAGGACCATTTAACCCATTACATGAATGTAATTTTCTTTTTGTTAACATTCTCCTAATCATATTTTCTATAACTCTCCATGAGAACACGATGGTTAGTTTTCTCTTCCATATGCATGTTTTCATGTAATCCTAGAATGTTATATCTTGGGTGACTATTGTACGACTTTATCTATATTTTAATCTGATAGTTTTAGTAACTCTTTTTCGGATGTGGGTCTTTCAATGAAGTTGACAAGCCCGATTTTAAAATTGCAAAAACGAAATTTTCAAAATGGGGGAGGGAGGATGTAATGATAAATGTATTTATAAAATGATACCTTTTAATATATATTAATATTTATGAATAATATATTAATTATATGTTAAATAGGACACATTTTTCTATATCATATTCAACACCCAAGAATAGGTTTCTCCGAAATCATTCATTGCACACAACTTTGAGTTATACTGAAATATAATAATTTAATAATATTATTATTTTAAATGATCATTAACTCAAAACCATTATAATGGTTTGAATGAATAGAATAAACTGAAATTTGAAATTTTGTTAACACATGTTTATATAATTATTCATTAGTTACTAGATTTGTTAGAAATACAAAGTAAAAACAATTGAATGTAAAGGATGTGTTTTTATTAAAACCTATTTAAAAGAGAATTATTGTGTTTTCATATCACCATTTATGGATTTTTATATAATAAAAAATATATCATATATATTCAATTTAATGTTTAAAATTTATCTTATATGTTTTCTAAATATGATATAAGAACAAATTTGATTTTTAGGAAAGAAGAAGAATTTTTCTAAAACACAATTTGACCATGTGATAATAGAGAACCATTTATAAATCTAGATTTTGTAAGTTTTATAAGATATATTTGAGATAATAATATTATTCTTCATAATATGAACATAAAAATTTTCTTTGGATGAAATTTTGGAATGTTTCAAATAATGTTCAATTTTTAATGACTAGTAAAAAATAATACATTTTAATTAAAAACTTCTTTTTAATCTAATTTATTTATATAGTTATATTTTACTTTTAATTGGATTTAAAGAGTAATTCGATTATATTTTTACAATTTAATACAATTTTGGCCATATTAAGTAATTTCACTTTTAAATATAACATAAAAACATTTCAATATTTTGACATTTATTACTTCTTAAAAACATGTTTCTTGGTTTTGACAATATGAACTAATTTTAAATTAAAAAATAACTAGTTCTATGTTTATAATGTGGAAAAATGGATTCCATATTAATAATTACGTGGTTCAAATTGTGTAAATATATGCCTTTTATTTTTAGACATTATCAATAGTATTTCTGTAATTATTTTTTTACTATGGTTAAAGGGTGAATATAGTAAAAAAATGGGACCAAAATAATATTATAATAATATTAAAATACCTTAAAATGTGTCCAAATCCTATTGGATGAGATATTTCAGACCATAGTCATTCTTGGGTCGATTTGAGGACCCCATGGAGTCACATAGTAGTGAAAATGAAATAATATAATAAATAAATTAATATAATGATAAAGGTAACATAAAACAGTATCTTTTAGTAAAAAAAATTTATATTGGGTTTAATAAGGGATATTTTCAACTATAAATAATAGTTATAATTCTAAAAATATTTAATATTTCATTTTATTTTATTTATAATTTTTATACTCCATATAAATAAATTTATTTAGGACACAATGATGATGTAATGATTACATTATTATTAAATGATTTAAAACAGTAAGATTATAAATATTAAACTAAATTTATTTTGATACTTTTTATGCAATAAAATAATTTTAGGGATGATTATAAATTTTTATCTTTTAATTAATGAGATTTTTTTGAAGGAATCAAGTTTTTTGGATTTTTAAATATGTCATGATATGAATAGTATAAAAATTGACATAAATGTGTTCTTAAATCAAATACTATTTTATTATATGATATAATAGTCCTAAAAATATAAGATTTGTCCAAATGACATAGATAATGATAAAAAATTCATTAATGAACCTATTGAGTTTCTATTGTTGATTTATAATAACTATATTAACCATATTTTATGAATATACATGAAGATAATATAAGAATCAAATTAGTTAACTATGGGTTAAAGCTAAAATATAAGGATAAATTTTTGAGATAAATTGTCTAAAACTTATTAGTTAAGAGTTTTCCAAGAAAAAAAGAATCAAAAGTTTTAAAAAATGACTTTGGGACCATTTGAATCCGAATATAATTTTATAATAAACTAATATTTTATTACCTTCCAAAAGTTCCCCTCCTCCGTCTTGTAAAAAGGCATCAACTATGAACCTTACTTACACCTCTCAACCCCCCATGGGTCATCCAAAATATGACCAATTAAGATCCAAAAATCCATATATTTATCTTATAAGACTCACCTAGAGCATAAAGAAATTAATTAAATCCATTTTTCATAAATAAAACGGAGTTACCTGATTTGAGGTAATGTCTTATCTCAAGCTTCATTCATTTATTTTCCTTCTCTGGCCCCCTAAAATCTATTTATTATATTAATTAATAATATAAACCATTTCATAAATATAATAGAATGTTTTTATAATATATATTTGAACAAAACTTACCCACAACTCCATCTAATGGTTATTAACATAATGATTCTGCTTAGAGTGGACTACTGCCTCACAAAATGATGATTGTAAAATTTTCCCGTACCACATCTCATGGTTGCCATTATGATGGAACATAATTTATATATGATATATATCATATTTATATTGTCTATATTATTATGCAATTATTATTTATATACATACCTTTATGCTTTTCAAGATGTGTAAATATGATAATTGCATTTTAGGATGTGCAGATTGTTGCCCCCTCATAGCGATATGACTCATTCATACCATACAAGAAACCAATAAATAATAAAGTTAGTGAAAATATAAAACAAATATATCATATAATATTATAATGTAATTATAATATAAATATTTATTATTTAATGTTAATTCCTTTAAATATCAAAAAGTAATTAATGTAGCGTTCATGCATATGTACGGTTTACCGTCACCATGAGCGGTGCATTTCATTTCTTATATCCATAAATTATGGACACCTATAAATAAATATATAAATGACATATATGATATTGAAATTGTGAAATATGTTTTTGAGATAATTTTATTTTCACCACATGGACAATATGTAATTATAACAACAACATTTTTGACTCAAGAACCAAATATCGAGAAAATGATCGATATTTAAAAAAATGGTTATGTAACTTTTATAACATGGTAATAAGTGATATAAAAATAATAGTTAAATTTAAATAGGTTCTTAATCAAGTAGAAATTAACTTAATTTTATTATTTACGAAGAACAAGGAACATATGCAATGAATCAGACTCAAGGTAAGAGAACCGTTTACCTCCTCTTTTAGTCAAAGACTTATTTTATGTTAAGTCATTTAATTTCCTTTTTCATTTTTTTGGATATGTTTCACTCTATAATCATCTTATTTTCTGAATTTTTATGTAATGAAGTATGGATATCAAATTTTCATAAGGGAACTTCTTAACACAATTTATATTCATTGGGTTAATCTTCTACTTTAAATTATTTCATTCTATGATTATGTAATAAATAAATATTTTTTTCCTTTATTGTATTTATACATTAATTATTAGTACTTATACTGAATACACATAATCGATCTATTTTATTTACAATATGATCAGTGTAAAGGACATCGCCTAAATCTCCTTTCTTTGAGGCATATGTTGATGTTATAAACCACCTTCGTTTATATGGTGTATAATTATACCTTTTATGTTTAAATTTATTTCAATGGTTTTGAAAAATAATATTCTTCGATGAATAATTTTACTAAATGACAAAATAAATGTTTCTTTTTAAAGTATGTGGTGACAAAAATCATTCTGCCACCATGAGAAATATTAGATATTTGGATTCCTTACCAAGACATAATGTTTTTAAATAGGAAAATAAATACAATATACCATGTTTACATATTTAGATATTTAGAATTTTGTTGATAATGGATTTATTCTAAAAATATATTGAACTGATATCTTATAATTGCAATGAGGAAATGTTATCTTTCCTTTATGCTTGATTTATGTGTTATGCTTACTTTGTGGTTATTGGGAATTATTTACTTATACGGGTGGTTCAATGATAAACTAAGGGTGAGTGACCCCACGATAGATCTATAATACATTTATTATTGTGAAAAAGGTAAACGTTAATATTTATCCTAAGAATTTTAGGTAATATTCTATGATGGGTATTTCAAATGTAACTCCCAATGAAGCTGTGAAATCCAAAATATAAGTATGTTATATATTCCACAAGTATCCTTTATGATTTATGATTTCAGCATTATATTCGTAAATATTATGATTTCATGACTTATGTTAAATAGAATAAGTTATATAAGTGAAAATCATGATTTTATTGATTTGAATGAATTGATGGACTAATGTTTTCATTCCTTATTTTATAACCCTTATTGGGATTTTTATGCTCATACCATGTTTTTGAAATTTATTCATAGGTTATAAGGAAGAGAAAGAGAAATTAATAATTCAAGAAGATTTCTATCCAGATAATAATTTTTTTATTTTAGGAGTTTTATTTTCATGAAAGAATTGGTTATAGTATAAGTGTCTACTATGTAACATTTGAGATGTAATGTAATAGTTATGGAATAATTCTCTAAAACACTAAACCTGATAAGATCCTCAATGTAAATTCCTGATTTAACTCAATATTAAGTAATTTTTTAAGAAAGGGGCCTTACAAATATAGTGTAAGTAATCATAAGTATAAACATTTGTCATGGGAAATTGCTGAAAACACATGCCTTTAGTAATAAACATGAGCATAATATGGTAGGAATGAATGTTGAGTAAATAAAACCATATAACTGATCACATGAAAATTTACCATGGGTATTATACTAGTATAATAATAAAATTATTTGTCAAATACTAATATCATAATGAGGTAATTTATATTTTAGATATCATAAACCTTTCTTCAAGGCCTTATCCAACACTTCTAAAAATACTAGGTCAAGGCCTCGACAAAAACCCAATTATTTATGTTCTAATTAGACCTACCGATGCGTTAAGGGGATATATAGGTCCCCAAACATTACAGGATAAGTCAAATTAATTTATCATGTGTATAATAAATTATTAAATTAATTCGATGTGTCCCATTCTACTATGAAAAACATTAATCAATATCAAAGATGACAATACTCTATTAATTCATTGATAAATTCTTAAGTAAAATAATCATTTAACATTACAAATAGTCTCATTAAACATTTAATCACTAAATTATTACTAGCATTTATTATCATAATAATAAAAATATGAATTATATTACATATCATAGGGCATTAAATACAACACATGAAATGAATAAGTGCGCATAAATTCATAAATCTCATCAAATTAAAAGTTAGACGATGAAAAAAATTACATTAGAAAGAAGTGTTATTTTTGGAAAATCATTTATTTTTATAATAAATTAATTTTATATACATTTAAATCATTTAAAATAAAATTTAAGGATAATTAAATTATAGTTTTTGGAAAAAATTATTCCCACTTAAGTAAATTCATATAAAAAGATTTTTTAAGAATCCCTAGAAATAAAACATTTTATTGTGTTTTAAGGTAGAGATTTTAAAGAGGAAAGGAATGTTTTTATGCATAAATCTGGAAATAATAATAGATATACTATCATGATAAATGTGTGATTTTATAAAAATAATTATGGCTTAAAACATAATATATAGTGAACTTGAAATGGGTAAGTATTCGAGAAGTACTGTTGAATTGAGCTTATTTATCGAGAAGAATTTAGAAGGAAACCATTTTTAAACATGTATGTTGACTCAAATTAAGGATGATATAATATGGATATATGAATTTGGAACATATAAATAGAATGAATATTAAATATAAAATTAAATAAATAATCATTAAATTTGGTTAATGGTAGAGAATGAGTAACACGACGGAAAAACTGGTGTTAGGTATAATCCCATACAACTTTATAATGAATTGAATAATATGAACCAAAAACAATAGTAATCAAATGGTTTATTGAATACAATTTAAATAATTAAATTCATGATATGATACATCATTGTAATGTATAAATATTTAGTTCAAAATAAATAGTGGTGAATAAATAATATCTTACAAAAATGGATGTGGGATGAGAGAACCCTTACATTTAGAGACTAAAAAATAACCAAATTCATTGTATCTATATATAATTATAGGACCACCCATCACATTCATTTCATTAAAATTAATGTAAATTCCATATAAGGATATAAATCACATGGAATAAACAAAATAATTACACATTGAATGAAATATGTTGCATAATCATATCTCATAAAAAATAAAAATACACTTATTTAAGAATAAATTTTTTAAATGATGATAGGGAAGGTATTTTTCCCATAAAATGGTTTCATAATTTAAGAATAAATATGATAGTTATATATATATATTTCATAAGGATTCCATTCTATATAGAGTGAGGAAGAGGGTTAGATAGAGGATAGTCTTATCCTTCTAAAAAGGGTGGGTTATAACTTACTTTACCTGAGTCTCAATCTGTCAAAAATGTTATATTTCCAAAAAATTTATAACTATATGATAATTATTAATTTTATTATAATGATTTTTTATTTTTATTATTCATATTATAGTAAATTTTAACATGTTATATTCAATTAGTTATCTAGTAATTTACATATCGTAAATGTTAATGGTAAAATGACCAGAAGTCCAAAATCACATTGGTATATTCACTATGGTAAAAGAAATTAATAATTGATAATCTCTATAATGGTAATCATGAAAAAATTATAATTTTATACATAAATTATACTTTTTAATTCAAAATATTAATTATGGTTTTGAAAAGTGTATTACATTACAACCATAGAGATGGTAGCACGTACATCTCCATCAATAACATGACCATTTTTTGAAAATAATGATGGAATGAATGTAACTATTATATTATAATTATAGTAATGTAATAATATCATAAATTTCATATAATTTATTTGAATAATCTTTCTCTTAAAATACATGTTATTTGGTAAAAAATTAATCACATTAGCTCATGATGGTGTTGTCCATCGTATGCACAAACAATGTTATCAATTATTAATTGAATGATAAAATAATAATGTATATGAGATATTTATTTTGTAGAATGGTTAAAATTTATAAAATATCATATATAATAAAAAAAATTAGTCATTAATATATTCCTTGTAATGTGTGTCTGAAGAAAATCACTTCGCTCTGGGAGGCAGTAGTCAGTCATACAAATGAGTGATGTTATTGTATTCGCAACGACATAGAATGCAAGAAGGTGTATATGATTTTATAATTAAAAATTTATAATTATATAATAAACATAATATATTATATTTAGATACAACACTGTATGTAGTCCTGAAAAATGGTTAATCAAAAAGAATTACATCTTTTCATGAGGTGGAAATATACAATAAAGATGATCAATGGTTTCTTATAACATTTTTTTGAGTATGAGATAATTGTATGTCATTAATAAAATATAACCAAACATATTTATATAAAATATATTCGGTTTAATATATAATTATGGATTAATAATATTTTAAGTAGGTGGTGGATTAAATATTATAAAATGATCGATTTAGGTTGTTACCTCTTCTTAAAAAACGTTTTTGGCTTTCCCCAAATTAAATCCAATGACAGTTTTATGGAAAAAATAAATTTTAATATATTGGAAATAATTAAAGAATTTGTGTGGGAATATTTTTACAGATACAATGGGTTTTTAAAATTTTAAAATAAGATGAGAGGGGTGTCCTCTAATTAGGGGAAGAGACGGAACACATGGAGTTTTGAAAAGATAATGTGATACCCATATTTTTCTCATACTTAATGCCTCAAAAATGGATCATTATTAAAAACAAGATATTATAAGATCATTATCTCAACATAAAATTGCGTTTGGAAATGATTTTGGTCAATTTTAACCCATATCTTTTTAATTTAACCTTAGGTAAATCAATTATTACCTTAAACCGTGTAATTATTTATTACTTTTTTAAGTAGTTATTTTGTAAAAATTATTTTAAAATTATTAAATGATATAAATTTTAATGATTCAAAATATGGATTCCATTTCTATAGAATCAATTAATTTTTTTTAATTCAATCTAAAAATAAACCGCATGCACGAAAAAATAGCTGTTATCGAAAGAAGAAAATTCGTTAGTATAGATTGTTTGAATATCAAAATTAAAATTGAAATTGAATAAAATAACCGAAATTTGTATAATATTAATATTATAGAAAATAATTTTCTTTAAACCAAATTGAATATTAAATTTTAAATTTTTAATAATTTAAATATACCATCATTTTTCTGGAACAATCTGTATTTTTTTCTATTCGTCAAAAATTAGTAGCTTCATAAATGTCCCAAAATGTAATCAAAAGTAAAATTTGATATGTATATTTCATAAAAATTATACATTTTATCAAATAAATTATCTAAATGTAGAAGACAAAATAATATTAAACTATCCATGCAATGCCTCAGAAAAAAACTTTTTAAAAAATACATTTTCATCAGAAATCATTTCTTTTTCTTTCAAATGATTATTAATTTATATATAATTAATAGATAACCATTTAATTTATTTAATAATTATGTGAACCATTTAATTATAATAGTTTATTTATTTCTCTTTGAACCCATCTTCATACATTCTAGGTTATAATATACATGTTTAAATAATATTTTCATAGAATATCACAATTCATTTTAATAAATGTGTTTCATTTTTCACAACAAATTGAAGATATAGAATTTATTAAAAATGGTATTAAAAATATAAATTGTTTTAAAATTATAAAAGGTATATTTTTGAAAATTGTGGTTTTTAGAAAAAAAATTTTTTATTCATAAATAATTGAACGTTTTTATTTTTTTATGTGGTTTTTTTTGAAAATTATTAATATTACATTAGGTTAACAATATTTGGTGTATAGTTATAATTAAATAAATAAATATTGGAGGTAAAATACATAATTTTTCATCCGTTTGGATATGAATTCAATTTTTTATTTTTTCATGGAAATTATTGTTATAATAATTGAATAAATGAATTGTTGGATATGATGTAATTTATAGAAGGTGTTGAAATTTTTGTAGTGTCAGTTAAATCATTCTATGTGTTTTTTTTCGGTTTTCTAAATTTTTTTATTCATTTATAAAATTGTTAATAGTAAGATGGAGAGTGTAAATAATTTAGTAAGGTATAATGAAACCTACTATATAATTGTAACTCTACCAATTAGACTTCCAAAGTTAATATTATTAACATTTAATATCACATTATAAATTAAAAGTGAAGGATCCCACATAGAATTAAAAGAAAATTTAATTCCTTTATGATAGTGGGAATGATATATTTCACTACATTAAAATAAAACAAGTGGAACATAATGAATACTATATCGATGAAACATCTATCACTATATAGGATAAGGAAAAAACAAAGGTTTCATCAAAGATAGAATGGATATTAACATCAAATTTCAATGAAAATGGACTAATCAAATATCCATCCACATTTAAATTATTGAATTATTAGAGATAATATTTGAAGTATTACCTAAAAAAATTCATAAAAAATCATTCCCATTAAATACAATAATTGGACTTTAAAACATATCAATAATGTGTTTATATTCACCATGTTAGTTTTATTGGAGGAAAAAATTGGCTAACATTATCCATGATGGTGACCTAAGAGGTAATATGTGACTCTCACTATGTATATATTTATTATAGTATATGATAGGATTCTAATATATGATGTATCTTCTCTTACAAAAACTAACATTTGAGGAAATAAATGATATAACTATTTTTAGTTAATTCCACCAATGGATGAATTTTTTTCATAAATATTGATAATGGAAAATGAATAGAAACATAACAATCAAGGATATCAATTTCTAGGCTGTGAAGTTGATTTATTATTTCATTAATTTTTTTATGGTGTTGGTGGGATTAATAGATTACTATGGGAGTAATAATGGATGATTGTGAGTCTATATTGGATAATACATGGAATTGTTCTATTGATGTGGTGGTAATAAATATAATAAATTAATTGATACAATTGGGTCGTAGAGATTCATAAGCCAAATAATTATATTTAAATTTGGTGTAAATATATAAAATTGAATAAAATAATGAATGGATATTATTAGAATATTTTTTTATGTGATGAAAAATGATATTTAAGGAGATTAGTGTTTCATAGGTCAATAAAAAGTCTATAATGGGATGATTGAACAATAAATCATGTAATTAATTTTAGCATTGTAATAATCTATTATATATATAAATCAAGTGTTTAAATATTGTATCCCTTTTTGTGTACTGCAATATCTCTTCATAGATATAGTTAATATATAGAACAACTTATTTTCCATGAAATTTTGCAACCATCGTTGATTTTATATTAACAATTTTATTTATGGGGATTTGATATATACATTGCAAGAATTTTTAATCAAATACCCAATTACTATTTTTTAATGGATATTGTTATTTCTATTCGATTCATAAATTTCTATTAGATGTGTTTATGTTTTATAGAGATATTTTATATTAGTTGTATTTTTATTCATTTTTGTGTATCACGATTGTAATTTTTTCTTTTATTCTTATATATTACTTAAGTTAAATTAAATATTAATTATTTAGAAACAATTTCATTAAATGGGTAAAAGATATATATTTATATGTATATATTTAATGGGATAGAAAAAATTTGAAATATTTTCATTGATTATTTTCCCTTTAAATTTGATATTGATATATTATTTTTACTATTATCATTCCAGATGAATTATTAATTATTGAATGACAAATGAATTATTAAATGTATATACAAATTTATTGTTTTTGTTAGCATTAAATTTTATTTTAAATATACAACATATGAAAAATAATATTTATATGATGTGTGTCATAAAAAAAGATGTATTGTAACACCGTGACCCTAGAAGCCTGGAGTCAGTGTATTATATTATCACATTTACATTGTTACAAGAAATCAAAAACAAAATTATTATTCAGTTTAGATATCAATGAATAACATATTACATTCATGATACCCATAATACATTTGGAAAATGAAATAAAATATGATATAAGATATAATAAATTACATTCTTGAAAGTGTATTCATTGTTTTCTTCATCAAAACTCAGGGAGAAGAAAAATAAGAAAGGCGTGAGCTCAGATTATCATTACGGGAAAGTAATAAATTGGAAGTTATCCTAAATATATAAATTAGTCACGGTAAATTAGTGAAATCACATGCCTTTAAAAATAAAAATGAGCATAATATGTCATGATTGAAAATTGAGTAAATAAAGCGAAATAACTGATCCCATGAAACAATACCATGGATATTATACTAGTAACATAAAAACATTATTTATTATGTACTAATATAATTAAATGTAAATTCATATTCCACGCATCATAAATTATTTTTAAGGCCTCTACCAAGACTTCTAAAAAACTAGGGAAACACCATGGCCAAAACCAAATTCTATTTTTTCTCATTAGACCTACTGATTCATCGAGGGGATATAGTGGGCCCCACCCATCACTTTATATATCTAATTAATTCCCCATCTTTTTAATAAATGATATATCTAAATAAATTTTTTCTATACTACTTTTAAATATTTGAATCATAATCATATATGATTATATTATAATTAAAGCATTGATAAATTCATAAGGAAAATGATAATTTAACATTCCAAATTGTCCAATAATAAATTGATGCATTAAATGATTAATAACATATATTATCATAAGAAAAATAAGAATAATTATTTTTCATATAATAGTGCATTACGTACACCACATTCAAGGAATAAGTGGTGATCATGTGATAATTTTTAGGGAATTAAATGTGAGATAAGAAAATAAATTTTACTTGAGAAGGAAGAGATTATTTGGAAAACCATTTTTTCATTAAATCATATTTTAATCATCTATATTCCAAAAAATAAAATTACTGGACATGGAAATTATATTTTATTCATAAATTATTCCCCACCAAAGAAAAATTTGTGTAAAAAGTATTTTTAACAAGCTTTTGAAATAAAATATTTTAGTGTGGTTTAAGGTAATAGTGTTCAATAAGAATAGACTGTTTATTTTCCTTAAAAATGATATTGTCCATGTTATTTTTTCATAATACATGTTTGATATAAGAAAAATAATTATTTCTGAAAAAATATTAAATAGTGAAATTTAAAATGGGCAAGAATTCGAGAAGTTCCCTTAAATCTAGATTCATTATCTGGAAGAATTGAGAAGGAAACCATTTTAAAACATGTATATTCCCACAAAATTATAATGATTTAATATATATATATTAATTTAAAACAAATTCATATAATGGTGATTAAATACCGAAAAATAAAGAATCATCACATTTTAGTAAAGGTAGATAAAAATTAATCGAATGAAAAATGGGGGTTCATGTATAATCCCTTACCTCTTTGTAATCAATCATATAATATTCCCCAATCATGATAGTCTTAAAATGTTATATATAATACCAAAAGAATAATTATATTCATTTTATGATACATCAATGGGAATTATACATACATATTACAGAATTAATTGTGGTGAATATGGAATATCTCTGAAAAATGAAAGTTAGATAAGAAACCCCTTACCTTATGTCTGAATATGTTCTATACATGACCATATGGACCTAGAATATAAAATTAGCCTCATTAATAATTTACTTCATAAGTTATTTGACATGTATATATTTTGTTATAGTTTTAATAATTTCATTTATTTCTTTTTGATAAGTTATATGATTGAATTATGTTATTCTGAGGTGTTTGTTTACTTGATTTTCAGGATCAATTCACTTGATTATATGTAATGGAGTATGTTCAAAATGAGTATAATTCATAATAACTAGAATTAAATTTTATTAATAATTATATAGATGTGTAAATGTTATTTCATATCATTTCGGTTTATGGTAATAGGATTTATCGTTATGTAACATATTAATGATAATCATTTTTCTTGATTTTAGTAGTTTTACAAACATCGCAAACTAGTTTTACCGTATTAATTAGTATTAGGAATTAACACTAGTTCCATAATATTAAATAAAATATAATAGATATCTTATAATCTTTTTTAACAGTAAAAATTGAATCATCGTGATCCTTGAAGGATAAATTGATGAATTAAGGTTCAGCATCCTCGAAGGTTGAAAATCAGCGCCTCTTGGATGATGATTTAGTTTTTTTAATAAAATAGAGAGAGGTAGTATTTTGATAAAGAATATTCCATTAATATGATATCATTAAATTATATAGATGATACTATATTTATAATTAGTATTTTTAAAGTGTTTTTGAGTATAATATAAGAAATAAAAGTAAATTGAAATTGAAATTAAAAGAAAATGAATGGGGTTTACTCTTGAAATATCCTCCTTGAGAACATCCTTAATGGAATGGTTTTTTATCGTTTGGAAATCCCAAAAGCTCCTAGGAGTGGTTAGAAACTAGTGAAGTGTATTTGGGAATAACATTTATAGTCTTCAAGTCTTAGAGGAGTGAGGATAAGAGGGAGTGAGGGTGTTTTTACAGTGGATGAGAGGAGAGATTTTTGAATATCATGTTCATTATTTTATTACTTTATTAACACAAGTAATATTGTTGATTAATGTTACCAAAATAATTAATGAGTGAATGTGATATCAAAACAATTTCTCTTACATAATTAATACATATCCCATGAAAGAATAAATCATGTATGTAGCATTTATCGTAAATTATCGTATTTCCCTATTCACTAAAAATCATGTATTTTAGAAAAACCCAAATAATTCACCATCATCATTTTTTGACCTCTAGAATAAAAAATAGACTCCATTTTATCTAAAAAAAATTATAAATATGTTAAATTTTATTTGTAAATTAATTCTTTATTTACATGAAAAATACATATTTTAAATTTAAAACTAATTTTTGAATACATTGAAAATTATCAACGCTCAAATAAAATTTTCCTACAATCATTGGAAAAAAATAATAGTTTTGTAATAGATTTTATGAAAATTAATATTATTTTAAATAAATTTAAAAAATATAAAATTATAATTAAATAATTATTACTCACAAAAACACCAACACTTAATAATTAATTTTTAAAATATTCTTTTTCATTTATAAGGTGTATAAAGTGTATTTATACTATTATAAGTGACGTACTATTCGTAATGGTAATATTACTATTCATAAGAGCAACATTAATATTCATAAGGGGAAGTTACTATTAACCAAAAATTAAGTTGATTCTATCTTATTCTAAATATCTTTCTTATCAGAACCTTGTATCATATTTTTCAAAATTAAAAACATATAGGTGAAAAAATTAAATTTAACTGCTAGGTTATAACTACAACAATGTGTTGTTTCCCAGAGACTCAACGATTTCTACATATAATCTATCTAATTAATTGAAATAATTTATGAAGAAAGATATAGTAAAATATTGTGTTGTCATAGTAATAATTTATATAATTTTAATATAATTTATTATTTAAAAAAATATTTATAAAATATTCAATATATATATTATTAGTAAAATAATTTTATAAATAATCTATTGAAAATAAATTAACGAATACATATATTCATATTACAACATTCTTTTACACAACAATATACTATATAATAATATTTTATGAGAATTAATTTAATATTATTTCATAAATATTTAAATATGACATATATTTATTTAGAATTACTTTTACTAATTAAAACACTTGATTTAAAATTATTATTTTTCATTACATAATATATTGAAAATTATAAAACGTATTACGGGGGTGTAGCATTATTCCCCCATAAACAGAATTGAGTCCCCAAAATTTAAATGTAAAAGTTTTATACATTAATATTACCATGTGGGAAACACACATAAAAATAATGTTAATAAATAATAATAATAATAGGAGTGAAATAATAATTAATAGGTTACCCCAAAACTACACATTCTAATAGGATAAATTAGTGAAAAGTGAAAATATGGATATTAAATAATAATTTAATTGTCATGTTCTGATGGAGAGTGATAGAGGACCTAGTCATGAGAAAGTTAATAAATATACAATTCCATGATATAAGTGACCATTTGATTCATTATAAAAGAAGGTACCAGGATAACATTTTTATTTCAAGATCATTTCCCAAAATTTGAGAAATTCTTTCACTCGATAATTTATCAAAATATAAGTACTTGATAAAGAAGATTATCATTTGGTTGTTCCTTTTACTATTTCAATTTAATTTTATAGTACAAGTTGTATAATAGGGTAAAACAATATATAAAACCTTTTATAATGATATAATTCATCTATTTGAGAAATGGTTAAATTTCATAAAATATTATGATCCAAAACATTAGAAATAATGACACATAATTTCGATAATGAACTTATTAAATGAAATGAATTATCCCAACATACATACATGTTAGTACATTCTCCTTGAATTATCTTAAGGAAGTTTAAAAACTAGAATTATAATAAAACCATTTTTAATTTTTTCATTTTTCATTTTTCTTTATGTAAAACATAGGTATTTGTTTATATTTGTAATGTCCAAAATTTTGTAGACTCTACGGAATTTTTGACTGTCCATTATTAATATTCAAGATGGAAAGTGTTATCCATTTTATAATTTGAAAAAGAACAATCTATTTATTCTGAAATATATAACTTAATGACAGAAACATATTAAGGTTTTTCCTTCCCTAATCCATATACTATCGCATGATATTATCATGATACCGAGTCACTTGTCTTTGTAACCATCATATATTTTTAAATCCTAAATGAAACAGTATTGTAGTACAAACCTTATTTATATCATAATTATTATGAGAAAAATATCATATCATAGCACTTTAATCAATAAACAAAAATAGATAAATTGGCCTACTTTGACCAACGTCGTAATCTTGACCATTATCCCTTTATTTTTTTATTCTACATTTCCTTGATGCTTGGGACATTTATTTATCTTTTGTACCATATCCTTACAGTTGAATCATTGAATATTAGAAAATTATTTCATTCTCCTTCTATTATGATCAAGTTGGTATTTTTATACACACTTGAAGAAAACTCTCATTCATCTTAATCATATACGAAATTGTTTCCTTCCATAATTTTCAAGTGTGGGAAAATACATCTTTCCAATCATCCCCTTATTTATATTTTTCCTAGTTTTCCACTTCTTATACTATTTCTTTAAAAATTCATAACACATAGATAACTCATTATCCTTTTTTTGGCACATTATACTATCTCCTCACATTGTGAGATATTTTGAGAAACTAGTTTCCATCGAAATTTTTTCTTAACCCATTAATCAAATGATCATTCTTAATCTTTGTATTATGTGAATTTATGTGGTTCCTAATAATTTTGATAAGTTCCATTTCTAAAAAATTTCCTAGACTATATTATATCAAGCATTCTGAAACATAATACATAATCCTAATACTGGTGATATATATAACATAAATTCAAAACTATATATGTAGCTAATCTCATAATCATAAAAATGGGTTCTTTGATGACATTTTTACTTTTAAATCTTTTATAATAGTTTTTAAATAAAATAATAGGTATCCTAAGCATATCCCCTTTGAGTATCAAATCAGGTTCGTATTATAGATTATAGTCATGTAGCAGGTTACCCTAATTCATAACCAAAATAACTTGTCATTATTATAACTCCTATATACATATGTGCATGAACCACGTCCACATGTAGTATTCATAAAACGTTGAATTTCTCGGATGATCCACATAATCTATACCTTACAAAAATTATTGGATGTTATTGTATGATTATCCTCAATTTATAAATTCAGGTTATGATTTTAAATGTATGTTTTATAAATATAGTTTCAAATGTTTCTACTAATATTCTTTTGATACAAACTATAATGCCTCGATCTCAGAATCCGGAAGTTGATGCATTTTTTTATTATACTAGTATGGTTATAAGGATTAAAATTCAAAAAGAAAGATATATATATCAATATTGGAAGACCATATTACATTCATGATACCCATAATATATTTGGAAAATAGTAAAAAACATGGTAAAATATGATATAAATTATATCTTTGAAATAATAATCAATATTTTCTTATTAATAACCCAAGGAAAGGAAACATAAGAAAGGGGTGACATAAAATTCACTGTAATGGTATGTAATACTCTAACAACCTAGGAATGTATAGAGTTATACTTTATATATAAATTAATATTTATGAATACGATATTATTTTTATGTTAAGGAGGACACTTTGTCTGATACCATACAAGGCATGCAACAACAGGTTTCTTTGAAATCATACTTTTCATACAATGTTGAGTTATAACGAAATATTATACAATAATTATATTATTATTTTAAATGGTAGAAAAT
Organism: Viscum album; assembly: GCA_963277665.1. NCBI lineage: Eukaryota > Viridiplantae > Streptophyta > Magnoliopsida > Santalales > Viscaceae > Viscum > Viscum album. The sequence goes on along the minus strand of OY728159.1, from coordinate 2,096,353,594 downwards.
TACTAGCCGTTGTAATGGTGGTAATTAACAACATCAACTGAATTTTTAGATATGTATTACACATGTTAAAATAATTATTAAATAGTTAACAATTTTATTAGAAATGGAATGAAAAACCAATTGAATATAAAGGATATGTTTTTATGGAAACCTATTTAAAAAGGGAATGATTGAGTTTTTGTGTCCCTCTTTGTAGATTTTTATTTAATGAAAAATATATGATATATATTCAATGTAATTTTTTTAATTCATCTTATATGTTTTCTAGATCTTATATAAGAACAAATTCTCTTTTTAGGATAAAAGAAATATTTTTCTAAAAATGATGTTTTACAACATTTTTTTGGTGAATTGTTTTTAATATAGTTTTTTTCAATTTAATATGATCTATTTAAAAAAATAAAATTCTTATTTAGAAGTGGGACAACTAAATTTATTTTCGGTGAAATTTCAGTATTTTTCTAATAATATTCTTTTTTTAATGAATAATAAAAAATACAACTTTTTAATTCAAAAATTCATTTTAACCTAATTTATTTATATAGTAATACTGTACATTTATTTGGTTTTAAATAGTTATTGGATTATATTTTTATCGTTTAATCCAATTTTTTTCATTGTATGTAATTTCAATTTTAAATTGAAGATATACACATGTCAATTTTTGGTGGTTGTTACGTCATAAAAACACGCTTTTTGGATTGGACAACGGGAATTAATTTTAAATTAATTTATTCGAATTCAATGTTTTTATTTGGGAAAATGGATTTCTTATTTTCAATCATGAGGTCCAAATTGTGTAAATAGTAACCTTTTATTTTTAGACATTATGAATAGTAACTTTAGTAAATATATTATTTACCTTGGTTAAATGGTAAATCTAGTAAATAAGGGTAAACAAATAGTATTATAACAATATAAACATCCCTAAAATGTGTAAAAATCCTCTTTTATTAGATATGTCTGACTAAAAACATCCTTGGACTGATTTTGGGATCTCATGGAGCCACATGGATGTGAAAAATGATCTTTTGAAAAATAAATTATTGTAATGAAAAATGTAACATAAACATGTATCTTTTAGAAAATCAATTTTTATATGTGGTTATAAAAGGAATAGTTTCAACTCTAAATTGTCATTATAAATATAAAAATATTTACTACATATTAGGATTTCATTTATAAATTTTTGACATCATATAAGTAAATTTATTTATGACAAAATGATGATGTAGTGTGAAGTGCCCAGATCAGTGTGAATCACTGAGAGGGGGAGGGGTGAATCAGTGATCCCTTAAAACATTTTACTAATTGATTCCTTATCAATTAAACCTCTATGGCTGGTTAAAGCCTCGATCCACTCTTCTTGTATCTCTCAACCTTTCCCAGATAATGCAGTAATGAAAAGGCACAGGACACAAGGATTTACAAGGTTCGGCACCAAAGGCCTACATCCTTGCCATGCTCTCCCAACATGGATTCTCCATTATAACCTGTTAAAATTACAATGGCCGATACAGAGTCCCACTGTATCTCTCCTGAGTCCCACAGGAGGTTCTTTATACTGCTTCACACAGTGTTACCAGAGTCCCACTGGCCTGCTCCAGAATCCCACAGGAGACTTCTTCTCCCTGAGTCCCACAGGGTCTTCTCCTGGCTCCTCGAGTCACACGAGTAGCTCTTCTTCTTGTTCAGCTCTTCAAGTATCTTCAGCAGTCTGGGATAAAGACTGCTGGCCTTGCTCTGTACCTCTGATCACTTGTGATGATCAGGTCTTCTCGTCTTGCTCAGGCTTTATCTCCTTCTTCTCAGGATGACCTGGCCTCTCTCTTCAAGAATCTTCAACAACCTCTAAAAGGTCTGTTGGTCTTGCTCATCAACTTCTGATCACTTCTCTTGATCAGGCTCTTCTCAATCTACTGCAAACTCAGAAAAACAATATATCTAACTTCAGTCTGGTCCAGTCTTAACTCAAAACAACATCATGCACTGAATGCATGGCAACTCTGAATCCTCATGCACTGACTGCATGGCCTTCTCAATTTCTTCAAGATCCTCTGGTCTTGGACAACTCAAATGCACACCACTGATTTGACTCTGTTCACGTGTGCATGTGCATGCATGCATGCATGCACTCTCCTCTTTCTCTTCTTGGTGCAGTAAACCCACAAAGGGTGTAACACTTTAAGCACACACCTTCTTCCTCCTTCACACACTTTATCCAATTTGTTTACACACTTAGAGTGTGTTCTACTTTAGTGTGGGTCACTCCTTATTTCTTCTAAGTGTATACACACTTCTTAGTGCACACACTTAGTTTCAGCCAACTTGTCTCTTTACACACACTTGTTTCATTTTGCACACACTTGACACTTTGGCCTTCACTTCCTCTTGCACACACACAAAGTATTCTTTGTTCTTCAAAGTGTGCACACACAAGGCTACGGCCTCTTCCACTGATTTTTGCACACAAGGCACTAAGGCCTCAGCCTTCCTCTTGTTTTGCACACACACAAATGTGGTGGCCTTCCACTCCTCCTTGCACACACCCAAAACTCTCGGCCTTCTTTGTTCTTGTTTGCACATACACCCAAAGGCTATGGCCACTTCTTCAAATGCACACACAAAGTGTGTTCTTCAATTTGTCACAACCAAGGTATGGCCTCGGTCTTCCTCCTCTTCTTGCACACTCAATTAAATGTGTCCTTCTCCACTTATGCACACACACTGCCACGACCCCTTCTTTGTTATTGTTTGCACGTACACCCAAAGGGTGCGGCCTTCTCTTGTTCACCTAGCACACAAGGCACAATGTCCTCGGCCGTGGGCGAGCAAGTGCAAGGGTGCACTTGGCCGTGCAAGCGCCTACCGTGCAGGGGGCGCGGTGCACAAAGGAGGGGCGCAAGTTGGCGCTGCCCTTCTTCCTTCCTGTCGCGCAAAGGATAGCGCACAGGGGACTCCTCCTCCTCCTTCTTCTTATCGCGCAAAGAAGTAGCGCGCAAGGAACTCAAGCCGCACAAGTAAACTTGTGCGGGGCTTCAACTTCGCGAGGCAGAGCTCTCACGGGACTCGGATTTTCAACAGAGTTTCAGCAAGCAATACTGTGAGCCTCGACCTCGTTTATATAGGCAGAGGCGGTGCCAGTCATCCGCGTGATCCAACTCAAAATCCCGAGATCTTCGGATCTTCAAAAATATTTCCAAATCTTGATTTTTATTCTCGGTTTGACGCGGGCTCCCTTATTTTTCGGCCTTCTTCACGTGCATGCGACTTAGAACGCATGCACGACCTTCCTTCGATCCAAACCAGGCAGAACATCAACACTGAATGGCCTCGCACCTTCGGTTTGCTTCGGCCTTCATCGAATTCATCATCTCATTGCATGCAAGTATATTTTAAGGCATGGTTGTGTTCGGTATGCTCAGACGAGCACGAGGGTGCCTTCGGCTTCGAGAGAGACAGCCGAGAACTCAAAATCCGTCGTCGGGAAGGCACCTGGTTCAGCGGGGCTCGCGGGTGGCTTCGGCATGGCTCGAGGTTGAGGACGAACGCTGGGCTGTTGGATGCGGCATTTGAAATACATCGGACGGCCTGGATCAGATCGCCTCGCCGCGGATCAGATGAGCGGCCGAGATCTGGCGCGCGATCGATCGTGCGGCCAGGATCGCTCCCGCGGAAAAATTCCGCGTCCCACATCGAAACGGCGGCAGGTTTATCCGCGGCTTATTACCCTGGCGCTGCCCGCTACTCGCCAGTTGAACTTCTCCCCTCCCGGTGCCGCCCCGCACCGGGTTCTCTCTGCGGGCGCGCTCTGCGCCCACTCTCGCCTCTGCAGGCGCGCACCTAGCGCCCACTATGCACCTCGGGCGCGCGAGTTTCACCACCGCGTGTCCTCGGGGGCTTACACACGGCCCCCTGCCGCGCTCCTCCGGGCGTGCCCCAGGCGCCCTTGCAGTGTCCCGGGTGTGCGCCCTGCCGCCCTGGCTCGCCCCACGGGTTCCCCCGGGCGTGGTGCCCTAGTGCCCATGCCTTGGGGTTGAACCCTCAAGGTGCCTTGGCTGGCCATATTTTTTGGCAATGGGACAGAACAAAGTACAAAGTACTCCCAAGTGAAATGCCAAGAGCCACTCCAAGACACTTCTCCCTTCTTCATTTCTTCTCCTCTCTTCTTCTTCTTGAGAATTCAAACATTAATCTACTTGATTAGAAACAACTCCTTCTTGTTGCACACCCTTAAATGGCCGTAGGGTGTTCCTCTTCAATTTTCACAAGTTAGGAGGGAATTCCGAAGGTTCTTCATCAACCGAGCTCTTGAATCACATAAAATCTCCAATTTTCTTCATTGATCCAATCAGAGATCAAGTTGGATCATCTTCTAATTCACATGCACTAAGAGTTAGTACATGGACTTCTTTAATCCACTTCATCCACTTAGAAGTTGTGGATGGATCTCTTGCTTCTCCTCATGCATTGTCAATACAATACATGGTCTTCTAATCATGTTGTGACTTTGTATCCAATTGATACAAGTTCTTAGAACTTATAGAGCAGCTCAGCAATCGTCAGATGTTCATGGAGAATGTTTCAACCACAATTTCCAATACCACTTAGTGAATCTCCTAAGTGACATGCATCTTAGTACCATGGCCATTCTCCTTCACCACCAACACCATCACAACCATTGTCATTCACATCTTGACAATTCTTGACATCCATTCATTCTAAGACAACAACATGTCTCATTGACAACAAATGCAACACAGTGCACTTCAATCTCCCCCTTTGTATTTGTTGTCAATACACTCCTTTAGCACATATTAATGGGTCAATATGTGTGCCAATATTTCTCCCCCTTATTGGCAATCAAATGAAAAGGTGTGGTGTGGTTCTCTTTCAAAAATATCTTCCTCCCTTTGAAAAGTATTTTCTTGAAAAACACTGAGAGAGGGATGATGTCACATGTTCTCTTTAGCAAAGAACCTTTAGTAAATCAACTCTAAGTCTACTTGGGCTATCCCGGTGTAGAAAACAAGAGTGATGTAACCAAGGTACTCAATGCTGTCCAACATTCACTGTACATGTGAGATCATGCTTCAGGGGTTTGAAATTTTTCAGTCAAAACAATGAATTGCTAAATCCTGCACATACTTCACAAAACTCATTAGAAAGTTCAAGTGCAAAGATAAAGCTCCCCCTTTCAACTACTTTCTCAAGATGATATTAATTTCAGAGCATCATCTTCTTCAGATTGGCTCACCCTCAAGGGGTGCACTCCATTCAATCCAAACCATCCTCCAGCTGAGAATGACCATCATCTTCAATTCCCTACAATGTTAGCACATGTAAATACAAGTGTATAAGGGAATAAGATGGAACCTCCTTGGTTCATCAATGTGAACAACAAGGTTGAGAAGATTCTCTCAACCGAGATGTCCCATTTTCACCATTCTTCACACTTGCACATTTGATCTTCAATGATGATTGTGCTGGTGTGGTTCTCAAAACATCTTCATGTGAAACCTTCTTCTTCCCTTTTGCCTTAGCAATTGCCAGAAATTTATCTTCAGCTCTTTGCAGTTCTCGGGCAAGTTGCAACTGATTTGGCCATATGACTAACGAGTCATTTGGAAGTGTGGCCTCAGTTCTGGAAGTTTCACATGGTTCTTTTGATGCTGTCAAGCTAGCTTTCTTAGGAAAATTGTTTTCAATCAATCTCTTCTGCTTCTTCTGGATTGATTGTCTGTTTGAGTCCAGTCTGCCTCTATTGACTTTCATTGCTTCTTTACAAAGATCCATGGTGTGTCCTTTCTTTCCACAGTAGAATCATGTTTTCTTGGTGGTCCTTCTGGATGCATCACCCTTCTTGGATTTAGACTCCAAGGACTTATTTTCCTTTTTCAAAACCTTCTTGGGAGCATCTTCAACTTCCTTCTTGCTTCCCAAGGATTCTTTCTGAGCCAGGTTCTGTGATCTTTTCTTCTTTTCATCTTTGGATACAGTTGGAGATTGACATGTATCATTTTGACCACTTTTGCAAACATCCCAGATGTTGTCAAGCAATCCAAATCTGTTAGCAGTAAACAGATGTCTCTGGACCTATAGATGATGCTTCTTTTCTTCTGGCTTGCTCCCCCTAGGCATGGGCTTCCTCTGTGCTTTGGCATTCAGTGGATTGTACCAACAATCCTTTGCACAATGCCCATACTTGTTAAAACACCAACATTGACCCACAAATCTTGACCTTTTGATTCCTTCTAATTGTAGGGTACTTGTCTTGAATTGCTGTGTTGTTTCAGGAGAGCTCTGCTTCTTCATTTTCTTCATCCATACTTGTTTGGATTCATTCTTCCATCCTGCAGTTTTAGTAGAAACACTATTAGAAGCATCAGTACAAGATGGGATGGATGGTACCTTCTTTTTAGAAGTTGTTGCACTTTCACTAGAGGATGTCTTTCTTTTAGAATCATCCTTCTCAATGCATACTTGTGTAGCAACATTTCTTCTTACAGCTGAAAGGGAGGATTCATCTTTTGGTGATTGCAGATTTTTCAATATCACCTCTAGTTCTAAGTATTTCATGTTGAGGGAGTTCTTCTCATCCTCAACAGTTCTTAGCTTTCCTTCCCAATTCTCCACCAGTTGTTTCATCTGGTCTTCATGCACCTTCTTTAATACTTGCAATGAATTGTCAAGCTCCTTCACCATTTTGACTTTGTCTTCGAGTTGAGCATTTCTGACATTCATTGAAACTTTGTGCCACTTTTCCAGTGCATGGTAAACATCATTGATTATTACTTTAATGAATTCATTCTCAGAAAGACTTCTTTGCAATTCTTCAGTAGTGTCTTCATATCTTTCATTGCAAAGGGAAACGGTTTCATCTTTAGCCTTCACCAGCTTTCTGAGAGTGTTGGTTATGCCAACCCTTTTTGCCAATTGATCTTCCATTGCATTGGCTTCTTATTCTAACTGTGATTTTTCTTCATGAAGATCATGGATGCCTGTAGCTATACACTTTGCCACTTCCATGGGAACTATCTTCTGAAGATATTTGAGTGCACTCTGAAGATCATTCATTGTTTCAACTTCATCACAGCTAGGACAGGCTTTCTTCATCTTCTTGGCCTGTTTCTTCTTTCTATTTTTCTGAGTCTTGGCAGATATCTCCATTTGAGGCTGGTTGCTCGTTTCCTCAAATCTGCACTTCATAAAGACTCCCATGGATCTTTTAGAGGCAACCTCGCTCTGATACCAATTGAAGTGCCCAGATCAGTGTGAATCACTGAGAGGGGGAGGGGGTGAATCAGTGATCCCTTAAAACTTTTTACTAATTGATTCCTTATCAATTAAACCTTTATGGCTGGTTAAAGCCTCGATCCACTCTTCTTGTATCTCTCAACCTTTCCCGGATAATGCAGTAATGAAAAGGCACAGGACACAAGGATTTACAAGGTTCGGCACCAAAGGCCTACATCCTTGCCATGCTCTCCCAGCATGGATTCTCCATTATAACCTGTTAAAATTACAATGGCCGATACAGAGTCCCACTGTATCTCTCCTGAGTCCCACAGGACGGTCTTTATACTGCTTCACACAGTGTTACCAGAGTCCCACTGGCCTGCTCCAGAATCCCACAGGAGACTTCTTCTCCCTGAGTCTCACAGGGTCTTCTCCTGGCTCCTGGAGTCACACGAGTAGCTCTTCTTCTTGTTCAGCTCTTCAAGTATCTTCAGCAGTCTGGGATAAAGACTGCTGGCCTTGCTCTATACCTCTGATCACTTGTGATGATCAGGTCTTCTCGTCTTGCTCAGGCTTTATCTCCTTCTTCTCAGGATGACCTGGCCTCTCTCTTCAAGAATCTTCAACAGCCTCTAAAAGGTCTGTTGGTCTTGCTCAGCAACTTCTGATCACTTCTCTTGATCAGGCTCTTCTCAATCTACTGCAAACTCAGACAAACAATATATCTAACTTCAGTCTGGTCCAGTCTCAACTCAAAACAACTTCATGCACTGAATTCATGGCAACTCTGAATCCTCATGCACTGACTGCATGGCCTTCTCAATTTCTTCAATATCCTCTGGTCTTGGACAACTCAAATGCACACCACTGATTTGACTCTGTTCACATGTGCATGTGCATGCATGCATGCATGCACTCTCCTCTTTCTCTTCTTGGTGCAGTAAACCCACAAAGGGTGTAACACTTTAAGCACACACCTTCTTCCTCCTTCACACACTTTATCCAATTTGTTTACACACTTAGAGTGTGTTCTACTTTAGTGTGGGTCACTCCTTATTTCTTCTAAGTGTATACACACTTCTTAGTGCACACACTTAGGTTCGGCCAACTTGTCTCTTTACACACACTTGTTTCATTTTGCACACACTTGACACTTTGGCCTTCACTTCCTCTTGCACACACACAAAGTATTATTTGTTCTTCAAAGTGTGCACACAGAAGGCTACGGCCTCTTCCACTGATTTTTGCACACAAGGCACTAAGGCCTCGACCTTCCTCTTGTTTTGCACACACACAAATGTGGTGGCCTTCCACTCCTCCTTGCACACACCCAAAACTCTCGGCCTTCTTTGTTCTTGTTTGCACATACACCCAAAGGCTACGGCCTCTTCTTCAAATGCACACACAAAGTGTGTTCTTCAATTTGGCACAACCAAGGTATGGCCTCGGTCTTCCTCCTCTTCTTGCACACTCACTTAAATGTGTCCTTCTCCACTTATGCACACACACTTCCACGGCCCCTTCTTTGTTCTTGTTTGCACGTACACCCAAAGGGTGCGGCCTTCTCTTGTTCACCTAGCACACAAGGCACAATGTCCTCGGCCATGGGCGCGCAAGTGCAAGGGTGCACTTGGCCGTGCAAGCGCCTACCGTGCAGGGGGCGCGGTGCACAGAGGAGGCGTGCAAGTTGGCGCTTCCCTTCTTCCTTCCTGTCGCGCAAAGGATAGCGCACATGGGACTCCTCCTCCTCCTTCTTCTTGTCGCGCAAAGAAGTAGCGCACAAGGAACTCAAGCCGCACAAGTAAACTTGCGCGGGGCTTCAACTTCGCGAGGCAGAGCTCTCACGGGACTCGGATTTTCAACAGAGTTTCAGCAAGAAATACTGTGAGCCTCGGCCTCGTTTATATAGGCAGAGGCGGTGCCAGTCATCCGCGTTATCCAACTCAAAATCCCGAGATCTTCAGATCTTCAAAAATATTTCCAAATCTTGATTTTTATTCTCGGTTTGACGCGGGCTCCCTTATTTTTCAGCCTTCTTCACGTGCATGCGACTTAGAACGCATGCACGGCCTTCCTTCGATCCAAACCATGCAAAACATCAACACTGAATGGCCTCGCACCTTCGGTTTGCTTCGGCCTTAATCGAATTCATCATCTCATTGCATGCAAGTATATTTTAAGGCATGGTTGTGTTCGGTATGCTCAGACGAGCACGAGGGTGCCTTCGGCTTCGAGAGAGACAGCCGAGAACTCAAAATCCGTCGTCGGGAAGGCGCCTGGTTCAGCGGGGCTCACGGGTGGATTCGGCATGGCTCGAGGTTGAGGACGAACGCTGGGTCGTTGGATGCGGCATTTGAAATACATCGGACGGCCTAGATCAGATCGCCTCGCCGCGGATCAGATGAGCGGCCGAGATCTGGCGCGCGATCGATCGTGCGACCAGGATCGCTCCCGCGGAAAAATTCCGCGTCCCACATCGAAACGGCGGCCGGTTTATCCGCGGCTTATTACCCTGGCGCTGCCCGCTACTCGCCAGTTTAACTTCTCCCCTCCCGGTGCCGCCCCGCACCGGGTTCTCTCTGCGGGCGCGCTCTGCGCCCACTCTCGCCTCTGCGGGCGCGCACCTAGCGCCCACTATGCACCTCAGGCGCGCGGGTTTCACCACCACGTGTCCTCGGGGGCTTACACACGGCCCCCTACCGCGCTCCTCCGGGCGTGCCCCAGGCGCCCTTGCGGTGTCCCGGGTGTGCGCCCTGCCGCCCTGGCTCGCCCCACGGGTTCCCCCGGGCGTGGTGCCCTAGTGCCCATGCCTTGGGGTTGAACCCTCAAGGTGCCTTGGCTGGCCATATTTTTTGGAAAAGGGACAGAACAAAGTACAAAGTACTCCCAAGTGAAATGCCAAGAGCCACTCCAAGCCACTTCTCCCTTCTTCATTTCTTCTCCTCTCTTCTTCTTCTTGAGAATTCAAACATTAATCTACTTGATTAGAAACAACTCCTTCTTGTTGCACACCCTTAAATGGCCGTAGGGTGTTCCTCTTCAATTTTCACAACTTAGGAGGGAATTCCGAAGGTTCTTCATCAACCGAGCTCTTGAATCACATAAAATCTCCAATGTTCTTCATTGATCCAATCAGAGATCAAGTTGGATCATCTTCTAATTCACATGCACTAAGAGTTAGTACATGGACTTCTTTAATCCACTTCATCCACTTAGAAGTTGTGGATGGATCTCTTGCTTCTCCTCATGCATTGTCAATAAAATACATGGTCTTCTAATCATGTTGTGACTTTGTATCCAATTGATACAAGTTCTTAGAACTTATAGAGCAGCTCAGCAATCGTCAGATGTTCATGGAGAATGTTTCAACCACAATTTCCAATACCACTTAGTGAATCTCCTAAGTGACATGCATCTTAGTACCATGGCCATTCTCCTTCACCACCAACACCATCACAACCTTTGGCATTCACATCTTGACAATTCTTGACATCCATTCATTCTAAGACAACAACATGTCTCATTGACAACAAATGCAACACAGTGCACTTCATAGTGATTATCTTATTAATGAGTGATTTAAATAAATGAGATTATAAATATTAAAAGAAATTTATCTTGAAATTTTTTATAAAATAAAATAATTTTATGTATGCTTATGACATTTTATCTATTAATTAATGAAGTTTTATTGAATGAATCTGGTTGTTTTGTATTTTTTTAAAAGTCATGATTGAATAGTATAAAAATTGGGAGAAATCAGTTCTTAAAACATATAATGTTTTATTAAATGAGATAACAGTCCTAAAAATCAAAGATTATGCCAAATGTCTTATATAATGTTCTAAATTTCATTAATAATTTACTTGAGGTCATATTGTTATTTAATAGTAACTATATTAACCATATAGTATTAATATACAAGAAGACATGGTAATAGTCAAATTTGTTTACTAATGGTTAAAGATAAAAGATAAGGTTAAATTTTTTAGCGATATATTTCTAAAACCAATAGGATGATAGATTTTAGACCCAAATGAATCTTATATTTTAAATAAATGACTTTTTATCTATTTGAAACTGAATACCATATTATTATAAAATAATATTTTAATAACTTCAAAAAGTGCCCCTCCTCACTCTTGTATAGGGTATCACCTCTATCCCTTAATCACACCTATCAAGCCCCTTGGCTCATCCAAACTCAACCCAAATAATCTCATAACATCCTTATATTCATCCAAGATTCCTCTCATAAGGATGAAGGTAATTCAAGAAAGCCTTTTAGATTAAAACCAAAAGAGTTACACGATTTGAGGTAATGTATTCACTCAAGATTCTTTAATTTGTTTTACTTCTCCAACCCCTATACTATATTATTAAAATTATTTTATAACAAAACCTGTATATTAAATAAATTAGTATTTTTTATGATATGGATTTTTACTACACTTACACACATCATTATATAATTGATAGTAACATAATGTTTCTTTGTACAGTGGGCTACTGACTCATGAAATGATGACTGTTCGATTTTATCCTACCATATCTCATGGTGGCCATTACGATGGGACAATATTTATATATGATATATATTATTTTTAAATTTTCTACATAATACTGTTATTTTTATTTAAAAACATATTATTAACCTCACCTATTTTGATAATCCCAATTATGTTTCAATATAATTTGATAAATCCAAATAATGTTTTCTCTATAATAATTATTCATTCAATATATAGCATCATATTATTAGGATAAAAAAATATCAAAATGAACATTGTAATTTTTTAATCAACAGTTATCTATGTTTAAAATTGTTTAGAAATGATACTAACTCAATCTGGATATGTTTTGCATAGAACATATTTGTATTTGGGGCACTGGTATAGACCTACTGGTACATAGTCTACCGATAAGTTATGGTCATTGATACACCAAGAATATTGTGACACAAGGTCATTGGTACATAGTTACCAATACAAGCTATTGATACAAACATATAGGCAGACCTACCGATGAAGTCTACAATAGCCACCGATACAAACAGCTACTGATACAAAGGTCTCAAATACACAACTACCGATAAGGCTATGTACACCGGTACAGAAGTCTTCTGATATGGATATGGTCACCAATATGCAGACAGTTACCGTTACACCTGAGATACCGATTGAATAAGTCTATCAGAATACACAGGTCGACTGATACAGAATAACTGCTACTATTATGAAGTCCACCATTATAAGCTCACTGCTATGGGTCACTGATACATATGTTCACTGATACAGAAAGGTCACTAATTTTCATAACATCTACCGATAGTAAGAGTGGTCGATACATAGAGCTACTATTATAAAGAGTAACATCTAGTGATATACCAATTCCTACGAGTTACCATTATAATGGATAATAGCTACCGATAAAAAAGAGCTATTGATACAAGCTCACTGATATTAAAAGCTACCACTGGAAACCAGTTCTTTTTTCTCTAAACTCTATTTCTATTTTTATATTTAGCAACGGTCATAATTGATGCTTTTAATACAGATACTAATAATTAATGTTAATTGTTTGAATTTTAGGGAATCGTACCTCGTACCTGTAAAAAGATAATCATTCCCACTGTCAGAGCTCAAGGTATAAAAGGAAGATCAAGATAATGAAGAAAATGAGATAGGAAAATACTTGGAGGAATATAAGTTCAAGTGTGTGACACCTAAAGTGAAATTCATAATGAAGAACATGAGAAGAACTCAAAGAATAGTCATACACATCAAGCTGAAGATTCAAAGAAGAAGCTCAAGTGTTACAATGAAAACTCCATTACTCTAGCTGAACACCTACACTAGAAGTGAAGGAACAGAACCACGACACTATGTTTTCCATACCAACATCTAAATAAGGACTCAAAGCTTCATCTACATCATTTTTATGAGTCCATAGAATCACTCAAAATACATAGAGCATTTTAAACTCATCTCTATCTTTTTAGCTCTATTGTGTTTCATTTATTTAAATTTTGAGTTGTATGCGTGCTCTGTATTTTTAGGCACACACATTCTCTTGTGCTGAATGAGAGGATTTATAAATCCACACTAAATCTTTCCCTTACACTTTTGTATCCCACTGTAGATAGTGGTATAGGTCATGTGTTACCTAGATAGCATTTGTGAAATTGTGTTGTTTTTCCCACGTAGAACTGTGGTAGAGGTCATAAGACCTGGAAAGTATTTTTACTATTGTTATCCCCGATCCAGGGTGTGAATCAACGTTTATATAAACTTTTTGAGAGGTCTAAGTCTCAACTTGAGACTAAACCTCTTTGTTAGAACTATTGGGCTAGTTTATTTTATTTTAAAATTTATTGAATATTCAGTTGCTATGTACTTTGAATCCAAATTTTTTTAAGTAACTCTGATAGTTAAAATAGAAAGGGTTTGTATTTATTGTAAATCATTAGGTTAATTTCAAAAGATAATCTAATATTCAGATTAGATTAACTTAGAACTAATCAATCTCTTGATCACCTAACTACCCCTTTACTATATTACAAATTCTCTATAGTTTATCTTGTTATATAAATTGGGGTATTTTAATAGAAATGTTTTTAACAGAAATTTTTAATTGGAACTAAATTCACCCCCATCTTGAGTATCCACTTCGATCAACATTTGGTATCAGATGTTGTATTTATAAAGGATTTCCAAATACTCTTTTTTTCAACTGTGATTTCAGTTTTATCATAATAATCTTAAATATATATTAATTATAAATTTTATATCTTTAAATATATTTTCAAAAATCTAAATATGGATAATATATTAGATGGTGTATCTACCAATAGGCCACCATTCATTAATGGTGTTAATTATTCCCAATGGAAACTGAAAATGAAAATTCATTTAGAAAGTATGGTATTTGACATCTGGACTGCTATAGAGGCTCAGTATAAGATTCCAGAAACTAAAAGAACTAATTGAGATGAACCTACAAAAACAACATAAAATAATAATTGTAAAGAAATGAATGCCTTGTATTGTGATTTAGGAGATGAAGAATTTAATAGAATATCTGCTTGTAAAAGTGCTTATGAAATCTGGGATAATTTGGCTATTTCATATGAGGGAACAACCAATGTTAAGTAAATGAGACTAAATACATACACTATTAATTTAGATAATTTTGAAATGAATCATGATGAACCTTTTTCTATCATGTATCTCTGGTTCAAAGAAATTGTAAATACAATGAGCTTACTTGGAAGATCTATTCCTGCAAAAGAGAAAATCATTAGGATACTAAGATGTCTTCCAGAATGATGGAGAGGTACATCAGTTTCAATAAGAGAATCTTGGGACATATATTCACTACCTGTTAAAGAGTTTATTGGTAAGATAATGATGTATGAACAAGAGATAAAGGTAAAAAAGGATGAATATGATGAACCAACGAGGAAGTCAATGAAATTTTAGTCTACTACCCCAAATAGCAAGGACAAGGGGAAAGTTCACATACCTACTGAAAGCTCAATAAGTGGAGGTTCATATTTTGATATTGATGAAGAGATGGATTAGATAGCCAAAAATTTAAGAAAATCTACAGGAATAAGAAATTTTTCAGAAAACAAAATTATAATGGTAAATATTATCACCAAGGTGTTTGGAAGAAATATTGGAAGAAATATGACAAGGATGATGAGATAATGTGTTATGAATGAAAAAGGAAAGGGCACAGTAAGGTTGACTGTCCAAAATTTATGTTTAAGAAGAAATATGATTATAAGGACAAAAAAAATAAGAAAGCAATGAAAGAAACCTTGAGTGCTTCAGAAGACAGTTTGAGTGATTCTGACTTGACTCAGGATAAAAAATTTCAAAAGGCTAATATGTGTATCATGACCAACACATTTGAGGTAAGATTGGATACTCATATTTTAAATTATTTTTAATCTGGTGATGATTCAAATTTTGAAAACATGATTAGTTAAGGGTAATTTAAATACTTTAATATGTTAGAAGATACTTTCAATGAGCTAAAGGATAAGTATAAAACCTAAAATAAACAGTATACTTTAACTAACACTGTCAAATTTTATTTAGAAGTAGAAATTGAAAAGAATGATCAACTGTTAAAGGAGAATACTCAACTTAAACTGTCTAATGAGCAACTCAAAATAGATTTATATAAGTCCAGAAATGGAAAGAATACTCTAACACAAATACTAGGCAAACAAGTATCATCAAAATACATTACTGGTTTAGGCTAGCAGCCTAGACAGAGAAAGATTGCAAAGAATAAGTTTATTCCCTAATCTGGACAGTTTTCTACTAGTTCTAGTTTTGGAAATTCTTATGCCTCAACAAGATATTCACATAGTTATAGATCAAACAAATTTATATTTCAAAATCTTTTGAATCTGTTGATTATATGAATCCCATTAGACAAATATGGGTACCAAATGTTTTTCATGCTAACATGTCTGGACCCATGAAAATCTGATGGAGGACATGTCACCTTTAGTGATAATTTCACATACTTGAAGATTTTAGTCAAATTTGATGGAGGACATGTCACCTTTAGTGATAATTTCAAAGGAAAAATCATCGGCTTAGGCCAGATTGGTAACACTGATTTAGTATTAATTTCTGAAGTTTTAATTTTTGTTGTATTAAAATACAATCTATTAAGCATTTCTTAGTTGGGTGATGATGGCTTCAATGTTAAATTTGAAAATGATACTTGTAATGTTTTTAATTCTAATAATGTTTTTGTATTTTCTATATTGAGAAATGAAAATGTGTATGTTGTAGATTTAAATTCATTATCCAAACAAAAGGTTACCTATTTAAATGATTTTCATTGATAATATTGGCTATGTCACAGAAGATTTGGACACTGCAATGTTCATTCACTTATGAAAATGATTAATAAAAATTTAGTTAGAGACCTACCTAAACTAAAATTCCCATCAGACAAAGTATGTACTCCCTGTCAAAAGGGAATGAAACATAATGTTTCATTCAAATTAAAGAAAGAAGCTTCAACTTATCAACCTCTCGAGATGGTTCATATGGACTTGTTTGGACCTTACAGAGTTTCTAGTATAAATGAGAATCATTATGTTTATGTCTTATTAGATGAATTTCCTAGATACACATGGGTATACTTTCTTGCTCACAAAACCGAATTTTTTTCTTATTTTATGAAATATTCCAAGTCTTTAGAGAACCAAAGTGGACATGAAATTAAGACCATGAAAAGTGACCATGGTCGTGAGTTTGAAAATCATGAGTTTGAATCTTACTACTCACACAGTGGCTATAGTTCCAACTTTTCTGCTTCAAGGAAGCCTCAACAGAATGGTGTTGTAGAAAGAAGAAATTGAACCCTTCAATAAATTGCAAGAACATTGCTCAATGAGTATGACCTACCTGTTTACTTCTGGGCTGAAGAAATGAATATAGATTGTTATATTATAAATAGAGTCTGATTAGACTTGCTCTCAAAACGACCCGTTATGAACTGTGGAGTAATAGGAATCCTAAGGTTAGTTACTTCAGAGTTTTTGGTTTCAAATCCATTATTCTTAATACTAGATAATCTTGACAAGTTTTCAACTAATTATTATGAGGGAATATTTCTAGGTTACTCTATAACTACTAAATCTTATAGAGTCTTTAACAAAAGAACCAAATGTGTGGAAGAATCTGTTCAAATCTAATTTGATGAAACTGATCCGCATGAACCTAAGTCTTCTCTTGAAAATCTTGAAGAATATCTATCTATTCTGGACCTTAATGGTAAAAATAGTGAACCTATTGTAAAGACAACCAGTTTTGTAAATATTCTAGAATCTGCTCATAGTGAGCCCGAACATAGAGAAGAACCTGAAATTTATAGTCCTACCTTTACTAGATCAACTAGGATTCTAAATTATCAGCCTTTAGAAGTTGATATAGGTAATCTTGATAGAGGGACACATACTAGAGATTCTCTAAGAAACCAGGTTCAAAATCAAGCCCTCCATTCACAGCTAGAACCTAAAAATATCAATGATACAATCAATGATGAATTTTGGGTAATGGCAATGAAATAAGAATTAAATCAATTTGAAATAAAAAATGACTGGGAATTAGTTGACAGATCTAAGGAAACTTGACCAAAGGCACTAAATGGGTTTCTAGAAATAAATTTGATGAATTAGGAAATATAGTTAGAAACAAAGCAAGGAAAGTTTCACAATGGAAATATCAAGAGGAAAAAATATAATATGAAGAAACCTTTGCACCTATAGCTAGATTAGAAGCTATTAGGATTATACATTCCTATGCTAGTCATCTCAATTTCAAGTTGTATCAAATGGATGTCAAAAGTGCTTTTCTAAATGGTTTTATAATTGAAGATGTTTTTGTTGAAAAACCACCTGGATTTACTAATCCTCATTTTCCAAATCTATTTTTTAATCTCTCTAATGCTTCATATGGTTTGAAACAAACCCCATGAGCTTAGTATGATAGAATTAGTAGCTTTATTATTTCAAAATGTTTTTCTAAAGGGCTTGCTAATCCAAATCTCATTATTAAAATAATTTCCAAATATGTTTTGATAGTGAAAATCTATGTTGATGATATTATTTTTGGATCTTCTGAAAATACTTTGTGTATTGATTTTTCAAAGAGTATGCAAAATGAATTTGAAATGAGTTTAATGGGAGAACTCAAATATTTTCTTGGATTTCATGTTTTTCAAAATGAAAATGGTATTACTTTAAATCAATGTAAATATACAAAGGATCATTTAAATTTTTTTGGATTGGATAGTATTAAATAAATTGATACACCGATGAGTACTAGTTGAAAGTTGGACGCTGATGAAACTAGAAAACCAGTTGATCAAATAAACTACATAGGTATGATAGGGAGTCTACTCTACCTTACTACTAGTCGACGAGATATTACGTTTAGTGTGTTTATGTGTGCTAGATTTCAAGATAATCCAAAAGAGTCTCACTTTCTTTTTGTTAAAAGAATTTTCAAATATCATAAACGTACTACTAACATAGGATTATTTTATCTAAAATGAAGATCATTCGATTTAATAAGTTAAACAGATGCTGACATTACTGGTTGTAAGTTAGATAGAAAGAGAACTTCTAGAACATTTCATATTCTAGGTAAGTCCCTAATATTATGGTGTAGAAAAAAGAAGAACTCTGTTGCATTGTCTACTTCTGAACTAGGATACATTGCTGCTGGTAGTTGTTGTGCACAAATTCAGTGGATGAAACATACTTTACTGGACTCTGTATATCAGTTTAGACAAGTATCTATAAACTATAATTACTGTAACACTGGAGACTTTAATGTTATATAAATCATCAAAGGAATCTTTATCTACACACATTACTTGCTTGGCTTGCTTTACACGAAATCGTGGCCTTCCTCGATAGCTTGCATCGTACGCAATACCGAGTTTCACTAAATAAAGATATGCTATTAAAATATTATTAAAAATAGCCGTTATGAATAGTAATAACCAATTTTTGAAATTTTATAAATTTTGTTTTTCAAAATGGACTTCATTTTTGGATTCGGAATATCGAAATTACCCTAGGGTGAAATTTTGGTATTTTTCTAAAAACTTTCAATTTTTGATGAATAGTGAAACCACTAAGTGGTAGTTAAAAAACTGAATTTTTCATAAAACATAATTTCACCACATCTGTGAGTGAATTTAGAAAATCCGAGAGACACGGTTAATATCAAGGACTAAAATGTGGTTCAATGAGATGAAAATAATTTTTGGTGAATCGTAACTTTTTACTTTTTTTACCACGGTTAAAAGTAAATGGGCTAATTAAAGGTAAAGATGATATTATTATTACCCTAACACATTTCTTAATTCTATTGGATAAGTTAAATTCAACCAAAAACAAACTTAGGAATAAAATATGACCATTTAGGCCCACTTGGATTAGATTAGGACATTTATTATTAATTTATTTAAAGAAGGGTTAAAATAGTTAAAATCAAAGTTTAATAAGTAAATAATTTTTAATATGAGGTTATACATAAGATAAATTCGACTATAAATATTAATTAGAAATCTAAAAAGATTAACTACATAATGGTATTTTATTTGTAATTTTTAGACATTACATAATTTAATTTATTTATGACACAATGATGATGTAGTAATTATCTTATTAATGAAATATTGACATAATTAATGTTATAAACACCAAAATAAATGTAATTTGAGACTTTTTATGAATTAAAATAATTTTCTAGGATAATATGACATGTTATTATTGATTTAATTAACTTGGTTAGAACTAATAATTCTGTTATGATTTTCACAAAAATCAGATACTAAATAGTGTCAACATTGACATAAAATAGTTTTTAAAACAAATATTATATTATTAATTGTTATTTTATTCCTAAAAATCTAAGGATCGTCCAAATGACATATATAAGGTTATATATATTAATAATAAATAACTTGGGGTTCTTTCGTCTGCTTATAGTAAGTTTATTAACCGTACAGTATAAGAACACAAGAAGACACGGTAAAAGTAAACTTATTTAACTTAATGTTAAATCTAAATGATAAGGTTAAAATAGGATCCTAAACATGTATAAATTATATTGGATTATATTATTTCGACCCATCCCCACCTTATCTTTGAAATATATCAATTTGGAGCTATTTAAAACCGAACATGACTTTATAATAAAATAATATTTTTAGTTTTCCCAAAGGTACCCCTCTCCTCCCTTATATAAGGGCACCTCCTCCCCCTCTTCCTCACACCACTTTGAGCCGTCAAGATCGTCCAACCCCTGGAAACTCCTCCTCTAAACTTCCCTAAAGACATCCTATAGGTACTGGTCTTCTTCAAAGACCAATTTTAGTGCCCTAAAAGAATGTCTCAAAGAAGCACTTCAAAGAAGAGGTAATGTCTGTTACCGATTCTTTCATCTTTATTTCTTATTACACTTCTTCTTCATTAGTTCTTTAATTATAAATTAATAACATCAGTATCAATCATATACTGATATGTTATTATAAGTATGAAACAAACCTATTTCACCATCTATCCATCCTACGGAAAAAGAAATCACCGCGTGTGCGTACATACGGAATACCGTCTCCACGCCGCGGTGTAATCTATTTTCCACCACCACCTTACTTGGATGGGTATAATGGTGTAAATAATAACTATATATGAATATTATAAAGTGACAAAAATTCTGAAATAGTATACATACACTCCAATATAATTCCACGATCATAGGAACAATATCATCACTCGTGCGTACGTACGGAATACCGTCTCCACGATGTGATGCGACTCGTTCTACATGATCTTCATTTCATAATGATTATATAAATGAATTCAATGAATGAATATGATATATATTACACTAATACCATTCTGTAAATGAGGTATCTATAACCTAAAGATAAGAACAAGAATTTATTCGACAAAACACGGATAAGAACAAAAAGTTATAAACACCCGAATAACAAGTAGCAATAAAATATTACTACTATGAAGCTAAGAATATGACCATATATGATATCATAAAAATAAGTATGATTATATAATATGTCAATAACATTATTTAAATCATTATACAGGATTTTCGGACACATACGAAGCAAAACGGAGCTAAGGTAAGGGAAATATCACAATCTCATTTTATCCGAGATTGTTTATACTTTAGTATTTACTGGGGTGTATTTTATCATCCACATCCATGTTTCCTCAATATGTAATATTATTTCCATTCACATACAATTTTTTAAATTCTATTTTACCCTTCGGTGAGTTTATAGTAAATGATATGAAAGGAATCTTTTGTTTTTTTTGTACGAGGTACTTTTTTAACTTTTCCGACAAAAGTACGAGAAGAATGTTTTTTTAACTTCTACGGTATGAATGGATTTTTAAAACATTATTTCCAAGAAGCTTCCTTTAAAAGTTTTCAATTTTATTTTTAATCAACATCTTTTAGTTTAGAATTGTATGACATATTATGAAAGGAAAATTGTTTTTGAAGAAGAAAGGATATTTTCCTCAAGAATGGAGTTCAAGTGTTTTATCAAAATTATTTTCCATATAATATAATAAAGGGTTATGTTTCTATCCCTATTATTACGTTGATTTTACTATGTTGTGATGGAATTATTTTTATGAATTCCTTTATCTTATATTAATTGTTTTATGATGTCATGATGTTTAAGATTCCCATTATTATTACATGGGTTATGCAATGATGTATGATTTATGATTTTGTGGCACACATAAGAATGGTATCATTATTAGATGGGTGGGACCTATATCTCCATCTAATGAATTGGGTAAAGATTTTATATCTCATTAGATAGACATGTCTGGAATGGTAGGTTATACCGGTTCATTGAATCATGACTGAAACGAGGAGTGAACTCAGTTCAGAAAGGGACTTTATCCACTAAGATAGTCTTGGAAATGAGTCTTGACTAATAAGAAATGATTCACAATGATTTTGTGTGTATACCACAAAGTTTCATGTTTTATGTTATGATTATTGTGATTACATTTCACTGCCATGATTTTTCCCATGTTATGAAATTATGATCTCTTTTGCGGGTTAAGATTTCAAAAAGTTATGTGCTTATGTATATGATGTGATTGATATTTTTTTTTTTAACCTTATTGAGCATTTTAGCTCACCCTTTTGTATTTTTTCTTTCCCCAGGTCAGGAAGAAGGTTATTAAGTAAGATATTCCAAAAGAGACTATAGATATAATGAAATAAATGGGAGACAGTGTAGACGCTTTATGAACCAGTTGTTTATGTTTCCCAATTTCTAAAGACACTATACCTATACGTTCCTTTCATGGTTTTTTTATATGTTGCAATAAGTATGCTTCAATTTTGAAGTATTAACAATGTAAGTAAAGTACGGGTCGTTATAGTTGGTATCATAGGAACGGTATAGTCAACCTTTGGAAACTAGGATGTAAAAGCTTTATTAAGAACCCTAAGGATAAGTCTAAGCATAGAACACAATCTTAGTGTTTTAGAAATGGCCATGAATAACCTAGGATAAGACCCTAACTGTGAAATTTTATTCTTGATTATGTGGTTTTCCTATTATAATTAGTGTTGCTCACACTATTCTTCTTGGTTTTAGTCAATGGTTGGAACTCGAAGGAACCGTGTTAATGCGGAATGCGACGGGTAATGCATTGATTGTCCCACTGGGCAGCCAAACATTATGGGAGCTGGAATGCAAAATCTTGTAGCCATGGTCACACAACTTTCTCAAGCTATGAATCATGCAGGACTTCCAAACGAGCAATGGAAGGAGAAACATTCTGTTGAATCCTTCATGAGGCAGCATCCACCTTCTTTCAGCAGTTCTACTGATCCATTAGTTGCTGAACAATGTATTAGTACTACTGAAAAGATATTTTCAGTTCTTCAATGTTATGAACATGATAAAGTCATCGTAGCAGTGTATCGTTTGGAAGGAGATACTGATCAATGGTGGAATCTTATTAAGAATATGAGTAAAAGAGATGAAATTGAGTCCATGGAATGGGACGAGTTCAAAAACTTATTTTTCAATAAGTACTTCCCTCGTATTCTCCGAAAAAAGATGGATAAAGAGTTTCTTGAACTGAAGCAAAAGGATGATGAATCTGTTGGTACCTATGAAACAAATATTACAAGACTTTCAAGGTATGCTTCTAGTATTATTATCCAACCTGAGAGTAAGATCGATCGATTCTTTAGTGGCTTAAAACCATGTCTTCGAAGGGCGTTAGCCATAAGGGACTTCAATAGCTACAAGGAAATCGTTCGATGTTCTCTCAAAGTCGAGATGGAGATTGGAGTAACCCATCAGTCATATGGGTTTGATAACAAGAAGAAAAATGTAATTCAAAGGAAAATCTAAAGAGCACACTGAAAAGAAGATTATCTTTCCCTTATGCTCAAAGTGTGGAAAGAATGATGGAGGGTGTTGTCTTATAGGAACAAGTAAATGATTCAAATGTGGAAAGGTAGGTCATCGGGCATTTGAATTCCGTGATGATGGGAAGAAGATGTATAATGATGCAAAAAAAGGAAGGGATACATAGAATGAACCTACTACACTTCAATTTTTCAAGTGCAAGGAGATGGGACATTATTCCAATAAATTCCCTAATCCAAGGGTTGATGATTATGGTCGACGTCAACAAACTCTTAAGGCTAAAGACAAAGGAAAGTCACATGAAATTTCTATCAGTGATGTGGAGTACGATAACGATGTGGTGAAAGGTACACTTACCATCAACTCTAAAGTAGAAAATGTTTTATTTGATTCTAGATCCACCCACTACTTTATTTCTGAAGAATTTTCTAAAGGTATCACCATATTACCTCAACAATTAGATGTTGAGTTAGCTGTGACAACACCTAATGGCACAACAGTCGCATCAAAAGTTTATAATTCTTCTCCGATTGAAGTTTGTGGGAAAGTGCTTCCTACAAATCTTGTGATCCTTCCTATAGTGGAATTTCATGTGATTCTTGGCATGGATTGGCTTTCTCTACATGGATCTCATATCAATTTCCAAAGAAGGGAAGTCACATTTCATATTCCAGATCAATCTATGATCATCTATCGATGCAAGGATGAACATAACCTTCCAGTGGAAATTTCATCCATTTTATGGGTATTGATTCTACTAAATAAAGGTTATTTATCTCAAATGGTTGGTGATAAATTCACGATTAAGAATATTCCCATTTTATGGGAGTTTGATGATGTCTTTCCAGAGGAATTACCGGGTCTTCCACCGAATCGTGAAGTTATGTTTTCAATATAACTCGTACCGGGTGCTTTGCCTATTTCAAATACACCTTATAGAATGGCCCCAATTGAGTTGCAGGAATTGAAGAAGCAACTCCAAGAGAATCTTGATAAGGGATTCATATGCCCTAGTTCGTCACCTTGGGGAGCACCTGTTCTATTTGTTAAGAAGAAATATGGATCAATGATAATCTACATTGATTATCGAGAACTTAACAAAATCACTATCAAGAACAAATATCATCTCCCGTCCATTGATGACCTATTTGACCAACTACGCGGATCTCAATACTTTTCCAAGATTGATCTTCGTTCAGGGTATCATCAATTAAGGGTCAAAAGGGAGGATATACCAAAGACGGCTTTCCGTACAAGGTATGGACACTATGAATTTATAGTGATGTCATTTGGTCTTACTAATGCCCATGTTATCTTCATGGATCTAATGAATAGAGTCTTTAGAGACTATCTTGATCAATTTGTGGTAGTCTTTATAGACGATATTATTGTCTATTCAAAGAGAAAGGAATAGCAAGAATATCACTTGAGAATTATATTGAAGACCCTGAGAAAGGAGAAGCTTTATGCCAAATTTACCAAGTGTGAATTTTTGCTTCAAAATGTTGCATTTTTGGGTCACATAATCTCAAAAGAGGGGATATCTGTGGATCCAGCAAAAACAGAGGTTATCGAAAGATGGTCGAGACCAACAGTAGTAACTGAGATCCGAAGTTTTCTTGGTTTGGCGAGATATTATCGACGTTTTGTGAATTATTTTTCACGATTATCTAATCCACTCACCAAGTTGACTTGGAAAGGAGTTAAGTTTGTCTGGACGGAGGAATGTGAAGAGAATTTCAAGTATTTGAAAAGAAGGTTATCCAGTGCACCTGTGCTCACACTGCCTTGTAGTAGAGAACGGTTTGTGATCTATAGTGATGCATCCAAGAAGGGATTGTAGTGTGTTCATATGAAAAATGATATGGTGATAGATTATGCCTCACGATAGTTGAAAATCCATGAGAAAAATTACCCAACACATGATTTGGAGTTATCTGCGGTAATCTTTGCATTAAAGATTTGGAGGCATTACTTTTATAGTTAAAGGTGTGATATTTATACTGATCATAAAAGTTTAAAGTATATTTTCACACAAAAGGAGCTGAATATGCATCAAAGAATATGGTTGGAGCTGATTAAGGATTACGACTGCTCAATCCATTACCACCCTGGGAAAGCAAACAAGGTGGCAGATGCATTAAGTCGACAAGACCATGCTAGTTTATCCATGATGAGGATCACAAAAGATCCAATATTTATGGATTTACAAAGGATGGATCATGGAATTATAATGGAAGGGGAAAAATATTATCTTTCTCAAATGAATGTTCAACCATCTATACGTGTGAAGATTAAAGAGGCACAGAAAGAAGATGTCGAGTCACAAAAGAAGGTGAGAAATGTTCCTGAATTCAACCTTGATTGTGATGGGATAAAAAAGTTCCGGAATCGGGTTTGTGTTCCTCCCATCCCCGAATTAAAGAAGGAGCTACTGGATGAGGCTCATAGTTCATCATTCTCTATTCATCCTGGAAGCACGAAGATGTATAGGGACCTGAAAGAGTACTTCTGGTGGGCTGGCATGAAAAGAGATGTTGCTGAATATGTCTCTCGATGCTTGGTTTGTCAGAAAGATAAAGCTGAGTGACAAAAGTCTAAGGGGATGTTACAACCATTACCCATACCCGAATGGAAATGGGAAAACATCACTATGTACTTTGTCATAGGACTTCCTAAAACATCCAAAGGCAATAACGCTATCTGGGTCATAGTTGATCGTCTTACCAAGGCTGCACATTTCATTACTATTAGAAAGGATTTCTCTCTGGATCACATTTCCAGGATATATGTAAAGGAAGTGGTAAGATTGCATGGAGTACCACTTTCTATTATATCTGATCGGGATCCGAGTTTTACCTCGAAGTTCTGGCGAAGTCTTCAGCATACTCTGGATACAGAGTTGAGTTTCAGCACTGCTTATCATCCTCAGACAGACGGTCAGTATGAGAGAACATTTCAAACCCTAGAAGATATGTTGAGAGCTTGCTCTATGGATTTAAAAGGTGGTTGGGATCAACACCTACCATTGGTGGAATTTACTTATAATAATAGATTTCATTCCATTATTCAGATGGCTCCTTATGAAGCTCTCTATGGAAAGAAATACAGGACTCCAACTTGCTGGGATGAAGTTGGGGAAAAAAAGCTGTTAGGACCTGATCTCGTTGATGAAATGGCAGAAATTTCAGATCTATTCAACAACAATAAGAGCAGCTCAGAGTCGACAGAAAAGTTATGCCGACAACCGAAGAAAAGACCTAGAGTTTGAAGTGGGTGATAAAGTGTTTTACGAATATCTCCCTCATAGAGGGTCATGAGATTTGGAAAGAAGGGGAAGTTGAGCCCTAGATATATCGGTCCTTTCGAAATACTGGATCATGTTGGGAAGGTAGCTTACCGATTGGCTCTTCCACCGAATCTCTCTCAAGTTAACGATGTGTTCCATGTATCTCTCCTGAGAAAGTACATACCTGATCCTTCACATGTACATAGCTCAGAAGTTATACCGCTGGAGAAAGATGTTTCTTATGAAGAACAACCGATAGAGATTCTGGATCGTAGCGAAAAAGTCCTGCGAAACAAGACCACTCGATTGGTGAAAGTTTTATGGAGGAACCACCAATTAGAAGAATCTACATGGGAGCTTGAGGATATGATGAGGGAGAGGTATCCTCATCTGTTTGTTACAAAGTGAAGAATTTCGAGGGTGAAATTCATTTTAAGGGGGGTAGAATGTAACACCCGAGAATTTTATGTTATATAAATCATCAAAGTAATCTTTATCTACACACAACACTTTTTTGGCTTGCTTTACACGAAATCACGGCCTTCCTCGATAGCTTGTGTCATACGCAATACCGAGTTTCACTAAACAACGATATGCTATTAAAATATTATTAAAACTAGCTGTTATGAATAGTAATAACCACTTTTTGAAATTTTATAAATTTTATTTATCAAAATGGACTTCATTTTTGGATTCGGAATATCGAAATTATCCTAGGGTGAAATTTTGGTATTTTTCTGAAAACATTCAATTTTTGATGAATAGTGAAACCACTAAGTGGAAGTTAAAAAACTGAATTTTTCATAAAACTTAATTTTACCGCTTCTGTGAGTGGAATTTCGAAAATCTGAGAGACACGGTTATTATCAAGGACTAAAATGTGGTTCAATGAGATGAATTTTTTTTTGGTAAATAGTAACTTTTTACTTTTTTTTACCACAGTTAAAAGTAAATAGGGTAATTAAGGGTAAAGATGATATTATTATTACCCTAACACATGTCCTAATTCTATTGGATAAGTGAAATTCGACCAAAAACAAAATTAGGAATAAAATATGAATATTTAGGCCCACATGGATTAGATTAGGACATTTATTATAAATTTATTTAAAGAAGGGTTAAAATAGTTAAAATCAAAGTTTAATAAGTACATAATTTTTAATGTGGGGTTATACATAAGATAAATTCGACTATAAATATTAATTAGAAAGATAAAAAGATTTTCTACATAATGGTATTTTATTTGTAATTTTTAGACGTTAAATAATTTAATTTATTTATGACAAAAAGATGATGCAGTAATTATCTTATTAATGAAATATTGACATAATTAATGTTATAAACATCAAAATAAATGTAATTTGAGACTTTTTATTAATTCCACTAATTTTCTAGGTTAATAAGACATGTTAGTATTGATTTAATTAACTTGGATCGAACTAATAATTCTGTTATAATTTTCACAAAAATCAGTTACTAAATAGTGTCAAAATTGACATAAAATAGTTTTTAAAACAAATATTATATTAGTAATTGTTATTTTATTCCTAAAAACATAAGGATTGGAAATATGACTTAGATAAGGATATATATATTAATAATAAACAACTTGGGGTTCGTTTGGCTGCTTATAGTATGTTTATTAACCGTACAGTATAAGAACACAAGAAGACATGGTAAAAGTAAACTTATTTAACTTAATGTTAAATCTAAATGATAAGGTTAAAATAGGAACCTAAAATTGTCTAAATTCTATTCTATGAGAGGATTTCGACCCATCCCCACCTTAGCTTCGAAATATATCAATTTGGAGCTATTTAAAACCGAACTTGACATTATAATAAAATAATAATTTTAGTTTTCCCAAAGGTACCCCTCTCCTCCATTATAAAAGGGCACCTCCTCCCCCTCTTCCTCACACCACATTGTGCCTTCATGCTCGGCCAACCCCTGCCAATTCCTCCTCCAAACTTCTCTAGAGACATCCTATAGGTCTTGGTATTCTTCAAAGACCAATTTTAGTGCCCTAAAAGAAGGTCTCAAAGAAGCACTTCAAAGAAGAGGTAATGTCTGTTACCGATTCATTCATCTTTATTTCTTCTTCCAATTCTTATTATTTAGTTGTTTAATTATAAAGTAATAACATCAGTATCACTCATATACTGATATGTTATTATAAGTATGAAACAACCCTATTTAACCATCTATCCACCCTATGGAAAAAGAAATCACCGCGCGTGCGTACGTACGGAATACCGTCTCCACGCCGTGGTGTAATCTATTTTCCACCACCACCTTACTTGGATGGGTATAATGGTGTAAATAATGACTATGTATGACTATTATAAAGTGATACCGATTCTGAAATAGTATACATACACTCCAATACAATTCCACGATCATAGGAATGATATCATCACTCGTGCGTACGTACGGAATACCGTCTCCACAATGTGATGCGACTCGTTCTACATGATCATCATTTCATAATGATTATATAAATGAATTGAATTAATTAATATGATATATATTACACTAATACCATTCTGGAAATGAGGTATCTATAACCTAAAGATAAGAATAATAATTTATTCGACAAAACACGCATAAGAACAAAAAGTTATAAACACCCGAATAACAAGTAGCAATGAAATATTACTACTAAGAAGCTAAGAATATGACCGTATATGATATCATAAAAATAAGTATGAATCTGGAATAAGTCAATAACATTATTTAAATCATTATACAGGAGGTTTGGACAATTACGAAGCAAAATGGACCTAAGGTAAGGGAAATATCATAATCTCATTTTATCCAAGATTGTTTATACTTTAGTTTTTACGGGGGTGTATTTTATCATCCACATCCATGTTACCTCAATATGTAATATTATAATCATTCACCTACAATTGTATAAATTCTATTTTACCCTTCGGTGAGTTTTTAGTAAATGATATGAAAGGAATCTTTTGTCGTTTTTCGTACGAGGTACTTTTTTGACTTTTCCGACAAAAGTATGAGAAGAATGTTTTTTTAACTTATACGGTATAAATGGATTTTTAAAACATTATGTCCAAGAATCTTCCTTTACAAGTTTTCAAGTTCATTTTTAATCAACATCATTTAGTTTATAATTGTATGTCATATTATGAAAGGAAAAGTGTTTTTGAAGAAGAAAGGATATTTTCCTCAAGAATGGAGTTCATGTGTTTTATCAAAATTATTTTCCATCTAAGATAATAAAGGGTTCTATTTCTATCCCTATTGTTACATTGATTTGACTATGTTGTGATGGAATTATTTTTATGAATTCCTTTATCTTATATGAATTGTTTTATGATGTCATGATGTTTAAGATTCCCATTTTTATTACATAGGTTATGTAATGATGTATAATTTATGATTTTGTGGCACACATAAGAATGGTATCATTATGAGATGGGTGGGACCTATATATCCCTCCAATGCATTGGGTAAAGATTTTATATCTAATGAGATAGACATGGCTGGAAGGGTAGGTTATACCGGTTCAGTGAAACAGGACTGAAATGAGGAGTGAACTCGGTTCAGAAAGGGACTTTGTCCACTATGATAGTCTTGGAAGTGAGTCTTGACTAATAATAAATGATTCACTATGATTGTGTGTGTATGCCACAAAGTTTCATGTTTTAAGTTATGATTATTGTGATTACATTTCACTGCCATGATTTATCCCATGTTATGAAATTATGATCTCTTTTGCAGGTTAATATTTCCAAAAGTTATGTGCTTATATATATGATGTGACTGATATTTCTTTTGTTTAACCTTACTGAGCACTTGAGCTCACTCTTTTGTATGTTTTCTGTCCCCAGGTCAGGAAGAAGGTTATTATGTAAGATATGCCAAATGGGACTATAGATATGATGAAATAAATGGGAGACAATGTAGACGCTTTATGAACCTATTGTTTATGTTTCCCAGTTTCTAAATACAATATAGCGATACGGTCCTTTCATGGTTTTGTTATATGTTGTAATAAGTATGCTTCAATTTTTTAGTATTAACAATGTATGTAAAGTATGGGTCGTTATAATAACACTAGTGTGATTAATATCTCAAAGAACACTATATCTCACTCTAGGACCAAATATATTGATGTAAGGCACCACTTTTTGGGAGATCATTACCAAAATAGTGATATTACTCTTGAATAAATAGGTACTGAACATCAATTAGCTAAAAATTTCCCCAAACCATTATGTTTATATAGATTAAGTTACATTAGACATGATTTATGAATGCAAGAATTTTTGAGTTAGAAACCTCAACATTAGAAACCTCACTGTTATAAACCTCACTATTAGAAACCTCTCCATTAGAAACCTCACCATTGGAAACCTCACCGTTAGAACCCTCATCGTTAGAACCCTCACCATTAGAATCCTCACCATTAGAATCCTCACTATTAGACAAATCCTAACTTTTAGCCAAATCCTCATTGTTATTCTGAACCTCACTGTTCTACCTCACTAGTATGAACCTCACTGATATACCTCACTTTTATACCACACCGATAGGAATCCTCACCGGTATGTATTACTGTTAGGTTGTTCTGTTTTTTTAACCTTTTTATCTTTAGCCACATGAATCTGTATCGTCTATACTATACTCACACTACTTTATTTATTTATTTCGAGATTCCAAAATGATAAAACATAAGTCTTGACCTCATCTTGATCCACATCAAACCCTTTACCTTCAATCCTTAGCTCCCAAATATTCAATCCCTAAGCCTCACGATTCGCGGAATGGAAAGAGTGAAGAGACCATTAGTCAATGAAAAGGATGATGATCTGAATTCCAAGAGACGCAAAGGAGAGTCTAGTGTGGTAATGAAGTGAAGAAACCTACAAATCTGCATCTTGTTCAAAGGGAAATAGTTGTTGAGAAATAGATATGTGAGGAATGGTTGATGACCAATATGTCTTTAGTTTTAGAGGTGCTGGAAGAGATGATAAGGGTAGAATGCTTCTCGAATAACAACGATCTTTATTATTAGAATCTAGTAAAAGAATTCTCTTAGTTCGTTCATTTTGAGAAATCAAAAGGTGAGAATAGGATGGTATCAGTATTGAATGGAAATGCAATATCTTTTTCATCAATTGGGCGAGCTGAGGGCCTGAAAGTTCCACATGAGGGATAGTTTGGGTATTTCTCGAAATCAGTACCTCTTACCAGTGACATCTTTGAATATGAAGCTGCTTTGGAATAATTAACATGAGATAGTGCACCAAGAAAGGTATTTTCTATAGAAATGGATGAATTAAATCAGTTATTGTTCATGTTCATCCAACATGTGGTAAGTACAAGAAGAGGGGACTTTACATATCTGAAATACCAAGATATTTATATGTTGTATTTGTTAAGACATGGTGTTAATGTGAATCTGTGTAGACTGTTAATGATTCAAATTGAAGATATGACTAGGACCAATTCAGAAACTAATGATCTATTCTTTGAAAAGTTTACCTCTATGATGATCAAGGTAAGATGTGTGGATAAGTCTTAGAATGAGACAGTGGTTATGGAAGGCATGTTTTGTATTACTAAAACTATCTGTAAATACATGAAAATCTATTAGAATCTATGGATAAGATAATGGGTCAGTGATGATGAGAAGTTGTATGATATGTTTAATCTTTTGGATCATCCTTCTAGGCCTAAGGATGTGTGGGATCCAGGTCTAGGAATTTATGAAGAGGAACCTTATTATAGTGATGATACTCATGAAGAGGATACCTCTATAGCTGATAGAAGGGATCCAGACTTGCCACTAAGTCCTATTTTTGAAATTGTATTATCTGGAAAGGGAACTGTATTGGGAGTAAGAAATGAAGAAGTCCCTATTGATGAGGAAGACCAGCCTATTCCAGGAAATGAGGAAGAAAGAGAATTTAAAACTGAAGCATTTGTTTCTGCCTACTTGAGTTGCAGTCCACTGATTGGGAACTCCTCAATGCCTACTAAGGAAATTGTTGAAGTAGATAGACCTACACCTATTTCTGAGGATCCTCCTGCTGTTGGAGAAATGGATATGGTTGTGGAGGATTATTCAAAGGAAGACCTACCTGCTCAGGGTGATATTTCTATAAATTTACAGGATAATGCACAGATTGAGGGGGGAGAATCCTAATAGATATGGTTTTATTTCAGTTTCTCGTGAGATTGAAGACTAGGCTGAAGACCCAGGTTTTGTAGTTTGGGGGTTGGAATATCCCGATTTAGAAGATGATACACCCATCAACAGACCACAATTTGACTATAATATCTCTTACGAAACTTTACCTGAGGAAATAATATGAAAATTTGATCTAGACCATTTGACATCTTATCTCCATGCCAGTTTTTTGGAAGAAATAAAAATAATGGAAACATATTTAGTATCTTCAATTCAGTCTACGATGACTGAATCGGTCTCTGGTGTTTTGGATGAATTCAAGACCTTCCAAAAGAAAGTTTCAATATTCGTAGAGGATGTTGAATTTCTAAAGAAATCAATTTTTTCTATGGAGTTTTATATGAGCTCTAAATATCAAGCAGACAAAGACTTGGCTTTGGTGAAGAGTGAAGTTGGATAGATCGTATTAGTCTTTAAGGGAGTTAAGACTTCCATGGAAGAGAATGTCGGCGCCTATGACTCTCTTGTGAAAAATATTATAAGTTGGATGACTAAGTATTTTAAGGAAACAGTAGCCTTTACTGTTGCACCTCTGAGTTCTACCTATCCTTCATTGGATATTGATCAGATTTGAGCTGTGCTGATAGAAGAGATTGGGCAGTCATCTACCAGTGGCTTTGTAGACTCTGCTGCTTTGACCTAAGTGGTGACTACCACTAGAGGTATAGGTAAAATTGTTTATAACTTTATGAGAGAGGCCACTAAATTTCAAAAAGAGGTAAAAGACAAAGTGGATTTCAATTCCCAAAGGATCCACACTAAGAATCAGTTGAAAAATCATTTCAAACATTTTTATGAAAACATGAAACTACCCCCAGTCACTCAGGATTTCTGAGAGAGAGTAAGAAATCTCAAGGAGTTGACTCCCTCTCTAGAAATATTCATAGAGAACAAGGATGACATCATTTATTCTATGGAAAAAAGGAGGAGGGATCATAATGGACTTTAGAAAACTGTTGCTACCATTTTTTCATATGTACAATACTCCAATCATTGTACCTCTAGCCCTGCCTACCTCTACTCAGTCTGCCTCAATTCCTCAGATGTCTCCAGCTCAAGCAATCCAGATCCTCACTCTAATGATCACCTAGCGATCTACACAGTATAGGCCAGGCACTGTATCAGTAACTCAGTCTCCTTTGATCTTTTATGCTGTTCATATGTCTCCATCTGCATCCACCAAACATGAATCCTATTCTGATCTCAATGGAAAATCTCACGCTAAGGAGGTGGATTGAATAGTGACTAGGAAATTTGATAGGATTCACTTGTACTCTTTTTGAGTCCATTTTGTATTTCTCTGTATCTTTCTTCCAAAAAAACACATATGATCTTATTCTCTATTACCTTGTGGGTATATCTCTCATTCTTTGTTTGCTACTTTTTTCTAATCACAAAGGGGAGAAAATAATATATATGAGACATATGAGAATAAGTAAGGGGGAGAAATATGAGAAGTATGAGAATAATTTAATTTTATCATAATATAATTCTACCTCTGGTACATTTGTTTTATATATCTGATACATTTGCTTCATATCTCTAGTACATTTACATTATAATTTTACCTCTGATACATTTTCATGTAATAATATATTCTCTAATACATTTTAAAATATCATGATACCCAATGTATTTTACACTGATACATTACTTCTTATTTTGGAATTATAGTATCATAAGTTCAGATTATCCAAAAGGGGTAGATTTTTGACCTCACCTGTTTTGATAATCTCAATTATGTTTCAATATGCTTTGATAATCCAAAATAATTTTTATCATTATAATAATTATTCATTAAATCTATGACATCAAATTATTAATTTAAATAAATATCAAAATGATCATTGGAATTTGTTAATAAATGTTTATCTGCCTTTACACTTGTTTACAAATGTTACAAACTCAATATGGATATGTTTTTCATAGAACAAATTAGTATTTGAGTCGCTGATACAGACCTACCGGTACATAGTCTACTGATAAGTAAATGTCACTAATAAACTGAGCTTCTTGTGACACAAGGTCATTGGTACATAGTTACCAATACAAGATACCGATACAAACAGATAGACATACCTACAGATGAAGTCTAAAAGAGACATCGATACAAAAAACTACTGATACAAAGGTCTTAGGTAGACATCTACCTATAAGGGTAAGTACACTGGTACAGAGGTCTACTGATGTGGATAAGGTCACCGATATACAGACAGTTGCAGTTACACCTGATCTATCGATAGAACAAGTCTACCAGAATGCACAAGTCGACCGATACAGAATAACTGAAACTATTATGAAGTCTACTATTATATGCTCACTGGTGTGGGTCACTGATACATACGTTCATCGATACCGAATGGTTACTAATATGAATAACAGCTACCAATAGAAAGAGCTACTGATACATAGAGCTACTATTATAAAGAGTAATAACTACTGATAATAGAAGCTACTGATTCCTGTTAGCTACCATTATAAAGGATAACAGCTATTGATACAGATGATCTACTAATACAAGCTCACTGATACTAACAGCTACCGATGGAAACTAGTCACAGTTTCTCTAAAATATATTTCTATATGTTTATTTAGCAATGATCATATTTGATTCTTTTAATGCACCTTCTAATAATTAATGTTAGTTTTTGTCATTTCAAAGAACTGTACCTCATACCTGTAAAAAGGTAATCATTCCCACTGCCAGAGCTCAAGGTATAAAAGGAAGATCAAGATATTAAAGATAAAGAGAGGAAAATACATGGAGGAATATATGTGAATGTGTGTGAAACCTGAATTGAAATTCATAATGAAGAACATGAGAAGAACTCAAAGAACAGTCATACACATCAAGCATAAGTTTTAAAGAAGACGCACAAGTGTTACAAAGAATAATCTCTTACTTGAGATGAACACCTAAACTGGATGTGAAGGAACAGAACCATGAAAATCTATTTTCCTTACCAACATCTAAAGAAGAACTCAAAGTTTCATCTACATCAATCTGAGGAGTCCAGAGCTTCACTAAAAACACATAGAGTATTCTAAACTCATCCATATTTGTTTATCTCTATTGTGTATCATTTATTTAAATTTTGAGAAGTGTTTGTGCTCTGTATTTTTAGGAGCACACTATCTCCTATGCTAAACTAGAATATTTCTAAATCCTCACTCAATCTTTACCTTACAATCTTTTATCCACCTGTGGATAGTGGTAGAGGACATGTGTGACCTAGATAGACTGTGTTCTATTGTGTGGGTTTTCCCACATAGAACTATGGTAGAGGTAATAGGACCTGGAGAGTTTGTGTATTGTTGTTAACCCTGATCTAGGGTGTGGATCAAATTTTATATAAACTGTTTGATAGGACTATGTCTCATCTTGAGACTGAACCTCTTGGTTAAAACTTCTTTTATTGGTTATTTTTTTTAAACTATATTGAATATTCCATTGCTATGTACTTTAAATCCAAATTTTTTTAAAGTAAATCTGATAGTTAAACTATAAAGTGCTTGTATTTATTGTTAAGAATTATGTTAGTTTCAAAATCTAATCTAATCTTCAGGTTAGATTAACTGAGAACTAATCAATCTCTTGATAATCTAACTGAACCTTTACTGTATTACAAATTCACTATAGTTTAGTTTGTTATTTAAATTGGGGGATTTTAATAGAAATTTTTTTAACACAAATTTTTAATAAGAACTCAATTCACCCCCTTCTTGAGTATCCACTCCAACCAACACATACCTTAATGATTTTCATAATGTGTAAATACAATAAATTTATTTTAGGATGTACGGACTGCTGCCCACTCAAAGCGATATGACTCGTTCATTCCATACATGAAATGAATAAAGGATGTTGTTAATGAACTTATGTAACATATATATAATATTATGTTATACTGGAATTATAATATACCTATGTATAATTTATTTTTAATTCCATTAAATATGAAAATTAAATGTATGTAGTGTACGTACCGGTTACCATCTCACTGAGCAGTGCATTTCATTTTTTATCTCAAAATTTTATGGACTCATATAAATAAATATATAATGGATATATATATAATATTGAAATCATTAATACTATTCTGTATATTATATACATTTTTCTACATGGACAATTATTAATTGTAACAATATCATTTTCAACTCAATTAGCCAAAATTGATAAAATAGGTGATACT
The DNA here is from genome assembly GCA_963277665.1 of Viscum album. NCBI lineage: Eukaryota > Viridiplantae > Streptophyta > Magnoliopsida > Santalales > Viscaceae > Viscum > Viscum album. The sequence continues at coordinate 2,096,316,663 of OY728159.1, read as the reverse complement.
AACATAAATAGTTATGTAATTTTTATAACGTGATAATAAGTGATATAATATGAATAATATAAAAGAAAAATGTGTTTTGATCATGTAAAAATTAACAGAATTTAATTATTCAGGAATAACAAGGATCATACTTTACGAATCAGACTCAAGGTAAGGGAACCATTCACCCTCCTCTTTTAGTCAAAGTCTTATTTTATGTTATGTATTTTAATTAAATTTATCTTAAGTTGTGATATTTTCTTAAATATTAATAATATTGTTAATTTTATGTCCAATTGATGCGAGAGCCTTTTCTATCTCGTGAAATTATTTTCTACATTTTTAGGTTACACCATTAGGCTGTGTAATTTTCATAAGGGAACTTCATAACCCAATTTTCATTCATAGGGTTAATATTCTACTATTTAATTATGTCATGCTATGATTATGTATGAAATAACTTTTTATATCCTATATTAAATTTATACATTACTTATGTGTTCTTATAGTGAATACACATAATTGATCTATTTAATTTAAAAAATGATATTTCTAAGGGATATCATCTCAATCTTCTTTCATTTAGGCATATTTTGATGTTATACACTACCTTCTTTTATATAGTGTATAATTATACCATTTTTGTTTTAATTTAACACAATATTTTTCAAAATGAATCTTTTTCTAAGAATTATTTTACTAAATTAAAAAAGGAATGGTTCTTTTTAACGTATATGGTGACATCAACCTTTCTTCCACCGTGAGAATTATTTGATATTTGAATTCTTAAACAGGCTATAATTTTTTAAAAATGGAAAAAAGTACAATATACCATTTTTATGTATTTTGGTATTGAAAATGGGATTGAGAATGGGTTTATTAGGTCAATTTATAGAGGTTATATCCAGTGATTTTAGGGTGGAAATTTTATCTTTCCATTATGCTTGATTTATATGTAATGATTATGTTATGGTTTTTAGGAATTATTTACATATATCATGTGTTCCATGATGTAACTATGGTGGTTGAGACTGAGATATCCCTCCAATGCATTGGAAAATGTGACCGAGGTAAACGTTAAGGTTTATCCTTATAGATTTATGGAATATACTGCGATGGGTATTCCAAACCTAACTCCCTATGTAGCTGTGAAAGCTACATTTTAAGTATGTTATAGATAACACAAGATACATTTATGATTTATGATTACATAAGGTATGTTAAATATCTTATGTTATATAATTGAAAAGAATGATTTCATTGATTTGTATAAATTGATGGAATAATGTTTTCATTCCTTATTTTATAACCATTAATGAATTTTTTATGTTCATCCCATGTTTTTTAAATGTTTTTTCATATATTATATAGAATGGTAAGAGAAAGGAAGAACACAAGAAGAATTATATCAAGAAAAGAATTATTTTTTTATTATAGGAGTTTTAGTCTTGTGAAAATAATTGGTTAAAGTAGATGTGTCCACCTTTTAATATTTGAGATGTAATGTAATAGTAATGGCCTATTTATTTAAAAACTCTAAACCTATAATGATACTAAATATGAATTCTTGATTTAGGAAATGATTAAGTAATGTTTTTAGGTCAGGGGCCTTATAGTTGGAATTAGAGGTAAATTTAGATAACTTTATATGTTAGGGTTTTATATAAGAATAAGTGAAGTAACCATAATGGTTAGAATATTAGAAACATTCATAGTTATTTTAGATAAATTGAATTATTTTAAGATTACATAAATAAGTATATCTTAGTGTTTTCCATCCTCATAAGATAGTATATGGTGATTGCACTAATATAATCAGACTAACCTTTTTTGATTTAGTAAATTTATGTACCTAGTTGGCACCAAGGTTACTATAGATGTTAAAGAAACAATAGTGGTTTTCAAAATTAGCTACTAAATGAAATAGGAGCTACAATGATTAATATTGGGGTTATTCTTAATAAATAATCCAGAGTCATGATTAACCACTTGGGCCTTGTTGAATTTTTTCAGGCATCATATATGGGAGAAACGAATCCCTATGGATGTTCAGTTAATAATCCTAAATGAAAGAATATTCAAAAACGTATTTTTCAAGGATGCGGTAAGATAAACCTTGGAAAATGATTCATAGGGATGATAAGATGTGTCAGATGTGGTAATTTAGGTCATAAAGTAATAACATTCCATGGAAAAATGAAGTGTCCAGTTGACTCTATGAAAAGGAAAGATGATATTTCTAAAGGATCAATTGAATGTTTTAAATATGGTGAACACGGTCATTATAAAAATTTATTTCCTATGAAAAAGGATTGGGAATGGGATTAGAAGGACCAGGAAAATAAATGTTTACCAATTCTGAATTTCATTCCAATTGAAGCTGAGGAAACTGAATAATACCTATGAAAGGTTTGGATTATTTCATAGCTCATGTTTTTACATTACTGAAATATTATAACATTATAAATGATTTTGATTGTATGAAAGACGTATAAAATAATAATATGAAAAAACATGGATAATGGATCAAGAAGATTTTTCGGTTATTAAGATGTCTACATTTTATGAACTCAAGAGTTATGTTATATATATAGTTGGTGAAATGATTAAAAGTATTAATTCTATTTTGGTGGTGGGATTACATGGTAATACATTTCTATTGTATGTGTAACCTTGGTTTTTGTTATGAGAAAATTCTATTTGAGAAGAATTATCATTTCTTTTTTAGATATAGTTATAAATAACCATTTGGGTTTATAAGATCATTGCAATTATGGAAATTTGTGGGCTATTACTTTTTGGGATGAAAATTAAAGGTATGAGATAACCTTTGAGGTTAAAACATGTTATGGATTTTGTTAAGTATTTTATCCCATTTTTTTAATTTTATTAGAATTATAATGTTTTTGAAAAATTAAAACACACATGCCATGTGACAACACGTCGCATCGGACAAAGAAGGGGGAATCGAACCCACAACAAAAGTGTCGTTGGGATTTATTGACTACCACTAGACTATGTGAGGTCCCTGGTTATTATGAAATATTATTTTTATTTAAATGATTTTATAGATCAATAATCTCATTATTTTGGGAAAATACTTTTTATAAATTGATATCCTTAGTATTTGAAAATGATTTGGTGATTATGTGATAAAAGCTATTTGGGAAGATGTTCTCTCTTTTGGGGACACTATCTGACTAAGGAAAATAGAATACTATGGGATTTCATTTGAGGAAAATTGGTTGAATTTTATTTTGGAAAAATCTATGTTTTTATTGTGAATATATGGATATAGGGATATTTATGCAAGAGATTATCCTATCATAGAGAATATGTGATTAGGTTAATTACACTTATCTTTGAGTCTTTAAGAGTAGTCGATGTTATTTTGAGATAAATATTAAGATTTTTTGTGGATGACTATGTTATTAAATTCTTCTATGTTTTCGTTTTCAATCACAGTTTGAATTGTTTTGAAGAATATTAAGGGGAATTATTTATTTAATGGTCTTTGTTGAACTTTGTGTTTTGTTTTTTGAAATTTGGTGCTTAATAGTAGCATTTTATTTTATAAAGGTTTATCCTTTTGGGGGATTATTGGATATTATAACATCTATTTTGGTTTTGGTTAATGTATAATGACATGGGAAATATATGGTTTATCTTTTGTGGATTATAATATTCTTTAGAATTTCATTCTAGTGCTTCAGGTCTGACCATGTCATCTTCAATACACATTGTTTGGTGAAAAGATGAATTTGTGGTAGATATTTATAATATGATGAACCTATACATGAATAGTATGAATTTTTCCTTATTTTATTAATTAAATTATTAAAATAATTGTTAATATTTATGAAAATGTACATAAAAAAACTGTTTACTTTTATTACTAGGGAATCAAGGACTGTTTAACCCATCAAAAGTTTGTAATTTTCTTTTTTTAACATTATCCTAATCATGTTTTCTATGACTCTCCATTAGAACATGAGGCATATTTTTCTATTCCACATCCATGTTTTCATGGAGTCCTTGTATGTTTTATCTTTGGTGACCATTGTACTTCTATTTATTTATTTTAATGTGATAGTTTTATAGACTCTTTTTTCTGATAGGGTTCATTCAATGAACATGACAAGAATAATTTTAAAATTACGAGGACACAGTTTCAAAAAGGTGGCAAAGGATGTAATGAAAAATGTATTTATAGAATGGTACCTTTCACATATATTAATATTTATGAATAACATATTCATTTTATGTTAAATAGGAAACATTTCCGGATAGCGTACTCGACACCCCCACAATAGGTTTCTCCGAAATCTTACATTGCACACAACTTTGAGTTATACCGATATAAGGACCTGACCTTAAACATTACTTATTATTGAATTAAATGAATAATTCACATAGAGGATCTTTTCTGGTTTAGAGTTTTAGAGAATTAGGACGTAACTATTACATCTCAAAAGATTACAAATTAGACACTTCTACTAAGTTTCCATAAGATAAAAAACTCTTAAAAAGAAACTTCTCTAGTTCCATGTTTTACGTAGCATGATGTTTCCTTGTTCCCATCCTTGAACTTATTCCACATTAAGTCCTATGAAAAACATTTTGAAAAAAACATGGGAAGAGCATAAAAAGATCAGTAAGGGATACACAATTAAGTAAAACCGTTAGTTTTTCAAAAGAACAAGTAAACCATGAATAGATTACCAATGTAATACTATTCACCTTTATGAAGTAGTAACAACTCTTCACTGAATAAAAGACCATTACATTCCCTTTTGTAACCAAAATATTACCATAAAACCCATATAAAGAACACATAACACATAAAGGTAACATGGGAAATAAACATACTTAAATGAAATAACCATACGGTCGACTTCCACACATACTTAATGGAATATCCATACGGCCGACTTCCATACCCAATTCATTGGAGGTTATAACATAACCACTCGTCCTGGTATTCACGACACCACCCATTATATGGTTTATCACGTAACCAACCATAAAATGTCCAAGTACCATCATTACACATAAAATATTGAAAATATAAACATTTCAATAACATCATTTCATTTTCAATCACAATAAGTAATTCCAATATATTGAATTAATCAATCCATTTCAAAAAATCATTTAAAAGATATTTTTGAATCAAAGTGTCCCATACCACTTTGAAGATTTTAATGGAATTAAAATTTTAAAACATTAATGACCATATAAATAAATACTGAAAACCATTTTGAAAACATTGACATTAAATATATAGATTTAGAATAATAAATCTTTAAAACATTTAAAATGATATTTTTTGTTAAAGAGTTTTTAACAAAATGAGAGACTCTTGAATACAAATAATTATGGAATAAAATTTAATCCAAACATTATAATATCATGAGAATAAATGGATACATGATATAATATGTCAAAGGATAGTATACACACCATATTACAGTGAATTGGTGCATAACAACAATGAAGACTCAATGGAAATGTAAATTGAGATGGAATCCATTATAAAGATGGTATCCATAAATTAAGGATAAATATATCACATAATTTTGTGTGAGAAATATAAATACACCCAATATAAGTGGATATTAAGTGTGAAACAATCATAGGTCATTCACACATATTCATAGGATCACATGTTCAAGAAGTACAAGTTGAAAACAAATAAATATAAATTGGGTTAAGATGTTCCCTTGTAAAAATTCGACAGCCTAATGGCGTCACTTCAAAATTCAAAAAATTAGTCAATGAGAAAGTGAATTGTATCTCATAAAATGGAAATAAACTTTACATCAATAAGGATATAGAATAACATATCTCAACATAATAAGATGTAAATTAAAAGACATAACAGAAGATGTCTTTTAAAAAGAGGAGGGTGAAAGGTTCCCTTACCGAGTTGGGTAACTTTTGAAACATACAACCCAGGGAAGAAGGGTCATACAATAAAGATTTAAATACCCATAAATTCAATTATACTACACAAAGAGTATAATAATCGTCAGTACATACACCACTCAAAGTTAATAGTGGCAAACGTAGCATAAATGTCGCGGGAATAAAAGTGAGATGAAAAATCCATTACGGAAACACGGCAGCCTAACAGCGGCACTTAAAACATCCAAAAACGGATTTATGAGATCAAAGAGGGTCTATAATAATATGAACATAAAATTTACAGTATGAGCAATATAAAATAACATCCCCAAACAAAATAAAGATGATTTTAAAAGAAATGACATAAAAGAGAGTGCTTAAAAAGAAAGAGAGAGGTTGGATCCCTTACCTCAAGTCTGACTTGTCTTGTTCGTTTCATTATAGTCCTGAATAATGAACTTTGGTCAATTTATAATTTCTTAATAACATTTTCTAAATATTATTATTCAGTTCATATCACATATTATAATGTTATAATAATTTTTTAATAATATGAGTTCATATCAGACGTTTTTGTCGATGTTTAGTACATGAGTCAAAAATGAACTTGTTTGAAAATGATTTTCCATGTAGTTATAAGTAAATAATCTCCAAGAATAATATTAATGATTTAAATTTCATATATATCCAGTAAATATTCATTTTACACTACTCCATAACATTTGGAGATAAAATGAAATGAAATGCACCGTTCATGGAGACGGTAGGTCGTACGTACGCATGAACACTACTTTCATTTCTTTGTCATATTAATGGAATTAAAAATAATTGAGAGATATATATATTATAATTACAGTATAATATATATGTTTTATAGTTCATATATTTTCATTAATTTTATTCTTTATACATTCCATGTATTTCATGAACGAGTCACATCACTTGAGGGGGCGGTTGTCCACACTTCCTCTTATGAAATTATCGCATTTGCACAACATGAAAAGCATAAAGGCATGTTTTAAATATAAAATTCGGAATCATATAGTAAAAATAAATACCATATATATCATATATAAAATATAGTGACAACATAATGTCCACCATGAAAGGTTTTAAGATAATATTGATCAATCATCGCTTCTTGAGGCAGAAATTCGCCATCCACAGAAACAGTATGTTCTTTAACCATTAGACGGAGGTGTGTGTTAGTGTAGCTCGAATCCTCTTCATAAAAACATCCTAGTATATTTATGATACTGTTTTTGTTACAAAATAAATAAATAAAAAGAGTTTATGGGGTTGGAGAAGCAAAATAAAACAAAAGAACACTAGGGAAGACATTACCTTTAAAACGGGTAACTCTTTTTTATTTGAGCTCAAAAGATTCCTTGGGAAGACTTCTGACAAATTTGAGGAATATAAGAGTAATAGAGGAATGAGGAGAGACCAAATGGGAAGGGTTTTTCCAAGACAATGGCTTGAAAGGTGTGGGTAAGGTGGTAGAGGTGCGGGTCTTTTATAAGAGGAGAGGAGGGGCACTCTTGGAATGTTATAAAAGGTTACTTTATTATAAAATGGTTTTCGGATTTTAAAGGTCCCAAAATTATATATTTCTAGGATAAGGTGATAATAGATCGAACTCTACCCATAAAATTGGTTTTTTACATGTTTATATCTTATATTTTACATTATCTTTTCATTTTATTTAAATCGTTAAATAATGAGGTAATCGCTGCATCATCATGTTGTCATAAATAATTTAATTTATTTATTGTCTAAAAATTAAAATAAAACTATAATAATTCAGGAAATCTATTTATATTTCTAATTAATATTTATTGTCAAATATATGACTTGTATAACCCCATTTAAAAATTGTTTTAGTAAAACAACTCATGTTTGTGACATTTTTATTCTAACTTTAAATAAAAAGTTATTTATGTCATTTTCCTACCAAAGTGGATCCATGGGGTCCCCAAGTAGACCCATGGATTTTCATGGTCGTACATGACAGATCCAATGTTTGTAGGACATGTTTATAGGTCATTCCATATTATTAAAACATTGTTTTTACCTTAAATTACACTAATTACCTTTAAGCGCGATTAAAACATATAAGTTACTATTCAAAAAAATTATTTTAATCCCATTGAACAACATTTTACTTTCTAAGGAAAACGATCTATGTAATATTTTTGAAATTCAAACCACAGGGGTGGTAAAATTTCATTTAAACGAAAAATCAGTTTTTTTTAGTCCAACTTAGTGGTTTCACTATTCATCAAAAATTGATGTTTTTCAGAAAAAATACCAAAAATTCACCGTAAGCAATATTTGATATTAAAAATTCAAAAATTATGTCTGTTTGTAAAAAATTAAAAACATATATGTTTTATTAATTAATTTAATAATTTATTCCCGCTGTCAAAATAAATAGTGTGTTTTTATGAAACAAAATGTATCAAAAGATTGACACTAGTTTTAGTCCAATTTCAAGGTGAAATTAATTCCAATGACCACTATTGGATTAAATGGTAAAAATATATTCTAATTTAACTTTAAAACCAATTAAAAAGATAATCTAATCATATAAAAAAATTATATTAAAAAGAGGTTTTAAATTAAAATACAATATTTTTCACTATTCATTAAAAAAATGAACTTTATCAGAAAAATACCAAAATTTTACACATAGTAAATTTTTATTTCCAAATTCTAAAGAAGGATTTTATTTTGTCAAATAGAACATATAAAATTGTCAGAAGTATATTTAAAAAGGGTTCTCCATCAAAAGGTGGTTAATCGACCTTTTAATGAATATTAGAAGATTTATGCTTAAAATTGGATTCATTTGCATTTTACGCCTCTTACATTTATTGGATAAAAGTAAAAATATTTAACAAACATATATAATAATTTTTTAGTTAGTTCCGTTCTTTCCCCCCATTACAATGGCTAGGCGTTAACTACCATTTAAAATAATATTATTTTATTACTAGTGTGCAACGTAAGATTTCAAAGAAACTCTTTGTTGCGTATCGGGTACGCTATCGAACATAGCAACCCCTTTAAAGTAAAATTAAAATTTTATTCACAAATAGGGATAAATATAAGAATTTTCATATTCATTATTTACCTGGGGTGGTACAACCTTCCCCCTTTTGGGAATTGCATCCTCGCAATTTTAAAATTGGGCTCAGAAACTTCATTGAAATCCCCACATCAGAAAATGAGTAAATTAAACTATCACTTTAATAGAAAGAAAGGGAAGTACAAAGGTCACCATAGTTAACCCATACTAGTATTCCAAGTATGAAAATATGGATATGGAAGAAAACACAAAGGGTCATTTTCTGAGGGAGAGTGATAGAAAACATGTTTAGGAGAATGTTAACTACAAGAAAATCACAAACTTGTGATGGGTTAAATGGTATTCAATTCCCCAGTAAGAAAAGTCAATAGACAACATTTTTGTTTTATGTTACTATTAATTGAGGAATTTATTTTTGAGCTTAACTAAATCATAATGAAACCTACTTACTTGTCATGTAGACTTTCAACTTTTACTATATTCCTTAATCAAACTCATATTTTATCCAAAAGACTACTATTTAGGATGACTTGTTCGCATTAAGAGTACTATAATAAACTTCTTGAGAATAACATAATCTATAAAAGGGAACTATATATTTCTCATGTCATTATATATCAACCAAAACCAAACCAAAAAGTTTAGTACAAGATCAGATAATACCCAAAAAGGATATTTTTTTTACAAAAAGAAAAACTACTCCTAATCTCCAAAATTTGTCAAACAAAATACAAAGTTCAACAAAGACCACTCAATAAACATCTATCCATAAAATTCTTCAAAGTAAACCCAACTAAGATTGTAACCCAAATATTTTATGGATTTAATCACATAGTCTCCCAAGGTACAAATTAAAATTTATCTCCAAGTAACATAAGTTTCTCTTAAAGTCTCATACTAGAAATTAATTAACCTAATCACATATCCTCCATGATAGGTTAATAATTTCCATAGATAACCCAAAATCAACTTATTCTTGAATCATAAAATCATCTAACTAAAAAAAATTATGTCAAACTAACCAGGGACTTCATGTAGTCCAGTGGTAGGTGATAAATATCAGTCGTACTTTGGTTGTGGGTTCGATTTCCGAAGCTTTGTCTGATGCGACAGGTTGTCACACGGTCTGCGTGTTGTCCTTTTTCCAAAACTATATAATTCTAAAATAATTTCCAAAAAAAGAGATAAAATCATCAAAAATAAGAATATCCTAATTTAAACTCAATTTTATCACATGCCTTTCACTTTCCATCATAACATATAGTAACGCATAATTACCTCAAAAGTAAGGATAATATAAACCCAAATGGTTCTTTATAACTATGTCCACAAAAGAACAGATAACTATTCCTTGAATAAAATTTTCATATATCAAACATCAGGGTTAAACATACTATAAAAAGTCTTCTAAAGTAACCCCATCATCAAAAGAGACTTAATACTCTTAATAATTTCACCATAACTCTTGAAGCCCTTATATGTAGACTTCTGACTCATTCAACGTTCTACTTGATCCATTAGCTACGCATTTCCACCTTATTTCTTAATACCAAATTCTTGTAGATCAAATATCATTATTATTTATAAATAACAATCCAAAGATGCTACATTATTTAAGGATATGAAAAATAAATCATATCTTGAATCCAGATACTATGATCTTTAGGATGATCTCTTTCTCTATTGGCATGTTGTTGTACTTTCAAAAAGTAAACGTTCACTCCACTTCTGTAATTTCACTTTTTGATAGAATTGGAAAAGTTGAGATATTGAAATCATATAAAAAAGATAACATGACCCATAAAATTGTTTTAGAAAAGATTAGGTGTTGGATAGCTCAAACAATTTATTGCAGGTGATTTGAATACTCAAGACGCTATCAAAATCATTCGAACAGCTTTTTCCCATAATGGTGATGATCAAATCATCATGGAGGGATAAGAAGGTTGTGAAAGATATCTTTCCTTCCATCTTGACAATTGATACTTAATCTTCTGAAAAGAATCAATATGTAAACATGATATGAAAAAAAATTATAATAATAAAAAAAGAATCCTTTATAGAAAACAGAAACACTTTTTTATTACTCTAATCCATAAACCCCCTTATATCTCCATTGTTCAGGTTTTTTATCAAATAGACCAATTTTACCATAACCCTCCAGATTTTTCAACATATTAATATCCCTCTTTGTTATATGGGATCGTTTACCTCCACCCAGATAACACCCTAACCTCTAAAGTTATCTAAATCGACCTTTGATACCAACTATAAGAACATGGCCTTAAACCTTACTTATTAATGAATTAAATGAATATTTCACATAGAGGATCATTTCAGGTTTAGAGTTTTAGAGAATTAGGACATAACTATTACATCTCAAAAGATTACAAAGTATAAACTTCTACTAAGTTTCCATAAGAGAAAAAAACTCTTAAAAAGAAACTTGTCTTGTTCCATGTTTTAGGTTGCATGACGTTTCCTTGTTCCCATCCTTAACCCTATTCCATATTAAGTCCTGTGATAAACATTTCGAAAAAAACTTGGGGTGAGCATAAAAATCTCAGTAAGGGATACACAAAGAAGAAAAACAGTTAGTTTTTCAAAACAACAAGTAAACCATGAATACGCTACCAAAGTAATACTTTTCACCTTTATGAAGTAGTAAAAACTCGTCACTGAATAAAAGACCATTACATACCCTTTTGTAACCAAAAGATTACCATAAAACCCATATAAAGAACACATAACAAATAAAGGTAACTTGGGACATAAACATACTTAAATGGAATAACCATACGGTCGACTTCCACACATACTTAATGGAATAGTCATACGGCCGACTTCCATACCCAATGCAATGGAGGTTATAACGTAGCCACCTGTCCTGGTATTCACGACACCACCCGTCATATGTTTTATCATGTAACCACGTGTAAAATGTCCATGTACCGTCATTACACATAATATTTTGAAAATAAAAACATTTCAATAACAACATTTCATTTTCAATCACAATAAGTAATTCCATGATATCGAATTAATCAATCCATTTCCAAAAATCATTTAAAAGAGATTTTTGAATCAAAGTGTCCCATACCACATTAAAGATTTTAATGGAATTATAATTTTAAAACAATAATGTCCATATAAATAAATAATGAAAAATATTTTGAAAACATGGACAGTAAAGATAAATATATAGAATAATAAATCTTTAAAACATTTAAAACAATATTTTTTGTTAATGATTTTTTAACAAAATGAGAGACACTTGAATACAAATAAATGTGGAATAACATTTAATGCGATCTTTATAATATCATGAGAATAAAGGTATTAATGATATAATTTGTCAAAGGACAGTATACACACCATATAAGATTGAATTGGTGCATAACAACAATGAAGTCTCAATGGAAATGTAAATTTAGATGGAATCCATTATAAAGATGGTATCCTTAAATTAAGGATAAATCTAACACATAATTATGTGTGCGAAATATAAATAAACCCAATATATGTGGATATTATGTGTGAAACAATCAGAGGTCATTAACTCATATTCATAGGATGACATGTTCAAGAAGTACAAATTGAACCCAAAGAAATCGAAATTGGGTTAAGATGTTCCCTTGTAAAAATTTGACAGCCTAACGGTGTCACTTAAAAATTCAAAAAATTAGTCAATGAGAGAGTGAATGGTATATCATCACTTAGAAATATACTTTACATCAATAAGGATATAGAAGAAGATATCCCAACATAATAAGATGTACATTAAAAGACATAACAAAAGAAGTTTTTTAAAAAGAGGATGGTGAAAGGTCCCCTTACCGAGTTGGGTAACTTTCAAAACATACACCCCAGAGAAGAAGGATCATACAATGAAGATTGAAAAACCCATAAAGGAAATTTTACTAAACAAAGAGTATAATAATTGGAAGTACATACACCACTCAAATGAAATTGTGGAAAACGTAGCATAAATGTCACAAGAATAAAAGTGAGATGAAAAATCCCTTACGAAAACTCGGCAGCCTAACGATGCCACTTAAAACTTCCAAAAATGGATTTATGAGATCAAATAGGCTCTATAATAATATGAACATAAAAATTAAAGTATTATAAATATAAAATAACATCCCCAAACATAATAAAGATGAGCCTAAAAGAAATGACTTAAAAGAGAGAAGTTAAAAAGAAGGAGAGAGGATGGATCCCTTACCTCAAGTCTGACTTGTCCTATTCGTTTCATTATATTCCTGAATAATAAACTTTGGTAAATTTATAATTGATTAAGGACCTATTTAAAGTTTATTATTCAGTTCATATCACATATTATATTGTTTTAATAATTGGTTAATAATGTGAGTTCATATTAGACGTTTTTGTCGATGTTTGGTACATTAGTCAAAAATGAACTTGTTTGAAAATGATTGTCCATGTATTTATTAGTATATCATATCTAGAATATTATTAATGATTTTAATATCATATATATCTAGTAAATATTAATTTTATTCTACTCCATAACATTTGGAGCTAAAAAGAAATGAAATTCACTGTTCATGGAGATGGTAGTCCGTACATACGCATGAACACTACTTTCATTTATTTTTCATATTAATTGAATTAAAAATAATTGAGAGATATATATACTATAATTACAGTATAATATATATGTTATATAGGTCACATATGTTCATTAATTTCATTCTTTATACATTCCATGTATTGCATGAACGAGTCACATCACATGAGGGGGCGGTAGTCCACACGTCCTCGTATGAAATTATCACATTTTCACAACATGAAAAGCATAAAGGCATGTTTTAAATATAAAAACCATAAGAATATAGAAAAAATAAATACCATATATATCATATATAAAATATAGTGACATAAAAATGGCAACCATGAAAGGTTTTAAGAGAAGATTGAACAATCATCGCTTCGTGAGGCAGAAATTCGTCATCAACAGAAACAGTATGTTCTTTAACCATTAGACGAAGGTGTGTGTTAGTGAAGCTCAAATATTCATCATAAAAACATCCTATTATATTGAAGATAATGGTTTTGTTACAAAAGAATTAAATAAAAAGAGTTTAGATGGTTGGAGAAGCAAAATGAAACAAAAGAATACTAGGGAATACATTACCTTTAAAACGGGTAACTCTTTTTTATTTGAGCTCAAAGGCTTCCTTGGGAAGACTTATGCCCAATGTGAGGATTCTAAGAGTAATAGATGGATTTTGAGAGACAAAATGGGTAGGTTTTGTCTGATCCAAAACCTTGAGAGGTTTGGGTAAAGTGGTAGAGGTGGGGGCCTTTTATAAAACATTATTTTTACCTTAAATTTCACTAATTACCTCTAATCGTGATTAAAAACTTAAAATTTACTATTCACCAAAATATTATTTTAATCCCATTGAACCACATTTTACTTCCTAATGACAACCATTTTTTTTGGATTTTTTAAATTCAAAACACAGAGCTGGTAAAATTTCATTTAAATGAAAAATCAATTTTTTTAAGTACCACTTAGTGGTTTCACTATTCACCAAAAATTGATGTTTTTCAGAAAAATACCTAAAATTCACCCTAAGATATATTTGATATTTCGAATTAAAAAATGATGTCTATTTTAAAGAATTCAAAACATATAAGTTTCATTAATTAATTTAATAATTAATTCTTGCTGTCAAAACAAATAGCGTGTTTTTATGAAACAAAATGTATCAAAATATTGACAATAGTTTAAGTCTAATTTCAAAGTGAAATTAATTCTAATGACCACTATTGGATAAAATAGTAAAAAAATATTCTAATTTTACTTTAAAACCAATTAAAAAGATAATCTGATCATATAAAAAAATAGATTAAAAAGAGGTTTTAAATTAAAATACAACATTTTTCACTATTCATTAAAAAATGAACTTTATCAGAAAAATACCAAAAATTAACACAAAGTAAATTTTGAGGTCCAGATTCTAAATAAGGATTTTATATTGTCAAATAGAACATATAAAATTGTCAAAAGTATATTTAAAAAGGGTTCTCCATCAAAAGGCGGTTAATCGACCTTTTAAAGAATATTAGAAGATTTATGCTTAAAATTGGATTCATTTGAATTTTACGCCTCTAACATTTATTGGATAAAAGTAAAAATATTTGACAAACATATATAATCATTTTGCAGTTAGTTTCCTTTTTTCCCACCATTACAATGGCTAGGCGTTAACTACCATTTAAAATAATATAATTTTATTAATAGTATGCAACGTAATATTTCAAAAAACTATTTGTTGCGTATCAGGTATGCTATCGAACATAGAAACCCCTTTAATGTAAATTTAACATTTTATTCACAAAAAGGGATAACTATAAAAAATGACATATTCTTTATTTACCTGGGGTGTTACAACTAAAATATAATACAATAATAATGTTATTATTTTAAATGTTCGTTAACTTCAACATAATAAAATGGTGAGAATAAATAGTATAAATGGAATTTTGAAATATGGTTTCAATATTTTAAATAATGATTAATTATCTGTCATATTTATTATAAATAGTAATAAAAAGAATTGAATGTAAATGATGTGTTTCTATGAAAACCTAATTAAAAGAGAATAATTGTGTTTTTATATCACTATTAATGGATTTTTATTTATTAAAAAAATCATATATATTCAATGTAATGTTTTAAATTCATTTTATATGTTTTCTCTATATGATATAAAAACAAATTCGATTTTTTGGAAAGAATATGTATTTTTTTTAAAATGCAGTTTTATCGTGTTAGGATGGTGAACCATTTATAAATCTAGTTTTGGTCACTTTTATATGATCTATTTGTGAAAATAATATTATTCTTTATAATTGGGACATCAAATATTACATTGGATTATTTTTTTGGTATTTTTCAGTTAATGTTCGTTTTTTAATGAATCGTAAAAAAATAATTTATTTTAATTCATAACAACCTTTTAATATAATTTATTAATATAGTTATATTGTAATTTTAATTGGTTTTACAATTTTAATTAGATTATATTTTTATAATTTAATACAATTTTGTCCATTGTAATTAAATTCACATTTAAATATTACATAAACACAAGTCAATCTTTTGATAGTTGTTACTTTTTAAAAACAAGGTTTTTGGTTTTGACAATGAGAACTAATTTTAAATAATTTTTTTCCAATTATGGGTTTGGAATATAGAAAAATGGATTCCATATTTGGAATTTGGTATTCCAAAATATTTATATTGGTACCTTTTATTTTTATACATTATTAATAGTATTTCCGTAATTATTTTATTTCCTACGGTTAAAGGGTAAATATGGTAAATAAGGGTCAAAAAATAATATTATAATAATATTAAAATACCCTAAAACACGTACTATTCCTTTTGGATGAAATGTGTCCGACCATGGTCATCCATGGATTGATTTTGGGACCCCATGGATTCACATGGATGTCAAAATGACATTTAAAAAGAAATAAATTAATATAAATAAAAATTTAACATAAACGTGTATCTTTTTTTTAATGAAAAATTTATATTGGGTTTTGAAAGAGATATTTTAAATTATAAATATTAATTATAAATATAAAAATATTTTCTATTTCATGGTTTTTTACATTATTAATGAATGATTTAAGTAAATGAGATTATAAATAGGAAAATAAATATATTTTCATTTTTTTATGCCATAAAATAATATAATGGATGATTATGACTTATTATCATTTAATTAATTATATTTTTCTGAAATAATCAAGTTGTTTTAAAATTTTAAATATGTAATGATAGAAATAGTATAAAAATTAATATACTTCTGTTCTTAAAAAATACTATTTTATAAAATGATATAATAGTCCTAAAAATAAAATATTCCTCCAAAGAACATATATAATATTTAAAATTTTATTAATGAACCGATTGAGGATATTGATTCAACTTCTAGTTACCATATTATCCATATTTTTTGAATATAAAAGAAGACATTATAAGATTTAAATTAGTTAACTTTGGGTTAAATCTAATAGATAAGGTTAAATTTGTTAGCTAAATTATCTAAAACCAATTTGTTGAGACTTTTTCGACCGAAAATCATCTTATATTTGAAAAAAATACATTGTGACCATTTGAAACCAAAAAAATTATAATAAAATAATATTTTAACACCTTTTAAAAGTTCTCATCCCCCCTCTTATAAAAGGGAATCTCCTATAACCCTTACTAAAACCTCTCAATCCCCTATGTTTTGTCCAAAATATGACCAAATAAAATCCAAAAATCACTATATTCCTTCTATAAGTCTCACATTGAGCATAAGGAAATTCACTAATTCCATTTAGCTTAAATAAAAATGAGTTACCTGATTTGAGGTAATGTCTTCTTTCAAACATCATTCATTTATTTTCCTTCTCCAAACCCCTAAACTCTATTTTTTAGATTCATTTCTAATATTAAATGTATATTAACTATTCTTGGATGATGTTTTGACAATTATTCATTCTAAACTTACCAAAAACTACATCTAATGTATATGAACATAATGATTCTGTTTATGGTGAACTATAGCCTCACAAAAGGATGATTGTACGATTTTATCCTACTACATATCATGACGGAAATTATGATGTAACTGTTCATATATATGAAATATATTTTATTTATATCATATTTATTATAATTTAATTTTTTTACAAACATACGTTTATGTTTTTCATGATGTGTAAATATGAAATTTTCAATTAAGGAAGTGCAGATTGTTGCCCCCTCAAAGTGATATGGATCATTCATGCCATAAATGAAACTTATAAAGGATGGAGGTAATGAAATCATGTAACATATATATCATATAATATTTTACTTTAATTATAATATACATATGTATTATTTTGTTTTTATTCCTTTAAATATGAAAGACAAATGAAACTAGCATTCATGCGTATGTACGGCATACCATCACAATGAATGGTGCATTTCATTTCTTACATCAAAAAGATATGGACTGTTATAAATAAATATAGACTATATATATATGATATTTAAATAATTAATTATATTTTTGAGAAATTGTACTTTTGACCACATGGACAGTTTGTAATTATAACAAGATAATTTTTTGACTCAAGTATCGAATATTGAAAAACTGACCAATATTAACATAAATAATTACGTAATTTTCATAATGGGGTAATAAGTGATATAAAAGGAATAATAAAATTGATATAGTTTCTTCAGCAATTAGAAATTATGTTATGTTAATTATTAATGAAGAAAAAGGAACATACATGATGAATCAATCTGAAGGTAAGAGAACCTTTCACCCTCCTATTTTAGTCAAATACTTTTTTTATGTTATGTCATCTAATTTCCATTTTTTTGGGATATGTTTTTATATGTCACTATTGTTTTACATTTTTATGTCTATGTGATTATAAAATTTTTTCCCTCTCATTATCATATTTACTGAATTTTTATGTAATGTCATATGGCTGTCGATTTTACAAAAGGGAACTTGTTAACCCAATTTCCAATCATTGGGTTACTCTTATACTTTTGTAGTATGTCATTCTATGATTATGTAAGATACAAATTTTAACATCCTATATTGTATTTATACATTAATTATGTTTACTTATAGTGAACACACATAATCGATCTATTTTATTTAAAAATGATCATTATATTGGACTTCTCCTAAATATTTTTCATTGAGGCATATTTTTATGTTATAAAACACTTTATTTCATATTGTGTATACTTATAAATTTTTTTTTTAATCTCATTCAATGTTTTAAAAAAATAATATTATTATTTGAAGCATTTTACTAAATGACAAAAGGAATGTTTCTTTTTAACGTATGTGGTGACAATAACCTTTCTTCCACAATTAGAAATATATGATATTTGGCTTCCTTAACAAGATGTAATTTTTTTAAAGGAAAATAAATACAATATACCATTTTTATATATTTAGGTATTGAAATTTTTTTTGATACTTTATTTATTATGTCAATGTATTGAACAGATATCTTGTAAAAGAAATGTGGAAATATTATCTTTCCTTTATGCTTGATTTATTTGTTGTGAGTATGTTATGGTAGTTGGGAATTATTTACTTATATGCTTGGTTTTGTGATAATCCAAGGGTGGGTGATCACGAAATATCTCTCTAATACATTTGGTAATGTGATAGAGATAAACGTTAATGTTTCTCCTAAGAGTTTTAGGAAATATACATTGATGGGTATTAAAAATGTAACTCCCTATGTAGTTATGAAATATACAATGTAATTATGGTATAGATGGAAAAATTTACCTTTATTATTTATGATTTCTTATTTTTATTCATAAAAATTATGATTTCATGACATTTTTTAAAGAGAATATGGTATATAAGTGAAAATCACGATTCCATTGATTTTTATGAGTTTTGGGACAAATGTATTCATTCCTTATTTTATAACCCTTAATAGGATTTTTACGCTCATCCCATGTTTTTGAATTTTTTTCAGAGGTTATACAAAAGGGTAAAAAAATCATAATTCAAGAAGATTTATATCATGATAATAATTATGGGTTTATTTAAGGTTTTTTAATTTTGTGAAAAAATTGGTTACATTAGAACTGTCTACTTCATAATATTTGAGATGTAATGTTAATAATTTTGGCCTAATTATCTAAAACCCTAAACTTAAAAAGATCCTCATTGTGAATTCTTGAATTAACTCAGTATTAAGTAATGTTTTTAGGAAGGAGCCTTACAAATACAGTGTAAGTAATAATAAATATAAACATTATGTACGGTGAATAGATGAAATCACATGCCTCTAAAAAGAAACATAAGCATAATATGGCAGGAATAAATAATGAGTAAATAAAACCACACAACTAATCACATGAAAATTTACCATGGATATTATAATAGTCATATAATCACTTTATTTTTCAAATACATAGATCATAATGAGGAAATTTATTTTTTGGATATCATAAACCTATATTTAAGGCCTTGTCCAATACTTCTGAATATACTCGAGCAAGGCCCCGAAAAAACCCAATTCTGTCATTAGACATACCGATGCATTGAGGGGATACAGCGGGCCCCACACATTACATTATAATTAGAATGAATTTATAATATGTCTAATAAAAGATATAATTAAGTCAATGTGTCACAAGCTAGTATGAAAATTTTGATTCATTATCATAGATTAAAATACTCTATTAAATCATTGTAAATTCTTAAGTAAAATATTCATTTAACATTCCAAATTGTCTCAAAAAACATTGAATCAATAAATTATTAATACCATTTATTATCATAAAAATAATAAGATGAATTATTTTAAATATAAAAGGTAATTACATACATCACATAAAAGGAATTAGTGGTGAATAAGTCATAAATATCATTGAATTAAAAGATAGATGAGAAAACCCAATTTAAACTGGAAATAATAGTTCTTTTATAAAATCATTTATTTTTCTCATAAAATCTGATTATAGAAATTTATAACATATAAAATAACTTTTTAGGAAATTTAAATTATATTTTTGGAATAAACGATTTCCCACTGAAGTAAAATCATTTAAAAAGAGTTTTTACTTATCATTAGAAATAAAACATTTTAGTGTGGTTTAAGGTAGAGATTTTTAAATGGTAAGACATGCTTGTCTTCATTAATCCAGAAATTATCCAAGATATACTTTCATGATAAAATTTTTGATTTTATAAAAAAATATTATGTCTTAAAACAAATTACATAATGCACATTAAATGGGTTCAAATCCGACAAGTTATATTGAATCGAGCTTGTTTATCCTGAAGAATTGATGGGGAAAATTTTTTTAAACATGTATATCCAAACAAAATAAGGATGATATAATATGTATATATGAATTTGGAACATATAAATATAATGGAGATTAAATATACAAAAATAAACATGCATTAAATTTGCTTAAAGGCGGATAATGAGTAACCTAACAGAAAAACTGGGGCACTGATATAATCCCACACAACATTGTAATCAATTGAATCATATGCCCCAAACATAATAGCTATCAAATGGTAGATTTTATATAATTAAAATAATATATTCTTGATATGATAAATTAATGTAACTTATAAAGATATAATACACAATAAATAGTGTTGAATATGGAATATCTCACAAAAATGGAAGTGAGATGAGAAAACTGTTACCTTATATTCAAATGTGTTCTGCACTACACCATAATGTTTTGTAATATGACATTAAAATAATTAATAATTTTACAAATAACATTTTATACATTTATATATTTTATTATAATTTTATTAAGTTAATTTATGACCTTTTGATAAGTTATAAGATTATTTTTTTCTTTCCAGAGTGTTTGTGTCCTTGATTTTCATTATTGATTTGCTAGATTATCAGTGATGAAGTTCATTTAAAATGATTATAATTATTCAAAAAAATAAATTAAAGTTGTAAAAGTGTATCCTGAAGTGTTAATGTTTATACATATCTTTATTTTATGCAATTGGGATTAATCATTAGGTAACATGTTAATTGTAACCATTTAGCATGATTTTAACAGTTTTTCAAACATTACAAACAAGTTTTGTCATATGAATTAGTATTATACATATAATAGTTCCAAAACATTATATAATAAAAAATAGATATTTTTTAATCTCATTCATCCATAAAAATGTTATGATGAACATCCATTGAGGATAAATTGATGAATTAAGGTTCGTCATCCTTGAATGTTGTAAATCGACACCTCCCATATGATGATTTAGTTTTTTTAAATAAAATATAGAGTGGTAGTAGTATGAGGAATTATTTTACATTAACAAGATATCATAACAATATATAGATTATGATATATTTATCATCTTCATTTGGATATAGTATGTGAGGATAATATAAGAAAATAAAGTAAATTGAAAATTAAATTAAAAGAAAAGGAAGAGGGTTAACTTATTGAAATTTCATCCTTGAGAACCTCTTTAAGGTAAGGGGTTTTGCTATTTTTTAAAGACCAATAGCTCTTAGATGTGGGTATATAGTAGATAAAATTATTCGGGAAGCACATTGAGAATCTTCAATTCTTATATAAGTGAGGATAAGTGAGATTGAAAGGGTGGATTTTATAGTGGAAAAGTGCGGTGATTTTTGAAATATCTTATTCATTATTTTATTATTTTCCATAATACATGTAATAGTGTTGATTATAGTGAAAAAATAGTAATAAGTTCATGTGAGTTTAAAAGTTTTCTTATTACATCATACATTCATCTCCCATGACTAAATAAATCATGTCTTTTTCATTTATATTAAATTATCATATTTTAACTATTCACCCAAAATTCAGTATATTATAAAAATCAAGAAAAATTACCATAAAATTTTTTATACATGTAGAAATAAAAAATGTAATTCATTTAATTAAAAACAATAAAATATTTGTGAAATTTATTTTTTAAAAAAAATAATTATTTACATGAAAAATAATGATTTTAAATTTTAAATTAAATTTATAAAACTCTGAAAAATTACCAAAGGTCTCAGAAAATAAACCAATTATCATAATAAAAAAAATATATATTATTGTAATAACTTTTATGTAAATGAAATTTAATTTAGATAAATTTATTAATATAAAATTTCTAATTAAAATTTGATTTCTCACAAAAATTCCAACACTTAATTTTTTATTTTTAAAATATTCCCTTTAATTTATAAGATGCGTAAATTTTATTTATACTATCATGGGATATTTTACTATTTATAAGTGTCATATTAATATTGATAAGGGTAAAATTACTATTCACAAGGTTAAAATTTCTATTCAAAAGTGTAATTTACTATTCACATTTAATTAATTTCATTCTATCATAATCTAAATATAATACATATCTCAATTGTGTTTGTCTGTTTTTTTTAATTCAAATCACATAAGTGACAAAATTTTATTTAATGACTATGATATAACTATAAAAAAGTGTTTTTCATAGAGACTCAATGTTGTCACCATATAAGCAAACCAATGAATTGAATTTTTTTATGAAGAAACATACAATAAAATCTAGAGGTGTCATATTAATATAGAATTTATTCGTAACATAATTAAGTATTTATAAAAATAATTATAATAGCCAATATATAAATTATTAATAAACTATTTAAAGAAATAATATAATGGAAAATAACAATAAAATATATATAATCATATTAAAATATTGTTTTAATTATTATTATTATTTTTAATTAATACACTTATTTTTAAATTATTATTTTCCATAACATAATGTATTAAAAATTTCAAAATAAATTTCACTGGTGTTACATGTTATATGATTAATGTTATGAACAAAATCATTATAATGTGAGGAATAATTAGTATGAATATGACTATATGAATTCCAATGGTCAATCAAGTGAATGGTTCAGTATGATTAAAATGTTGTAGGACTCTATGAATGTAACATTTGATAGTGATGTGTAGGAATACAAAATGTGAAAAAAAAATTCATGAATCATATCAATCAATGGTTTCCACTCTAAGAAAATTATGTAGTAATTTTTGAAAATGTATTTGAATTAATAACGTATTACATTAAAAAATTAAAATTTATTTGAATATTGGATAATGAGACAAACTCTTATTGAATTAATAAGGGGAAATACAAATAACAGAATTGAGGAATATTATAATTTCAATAGGTTATCTTGGATGTATATGATTTTGTACATGAAATTATGGATATGATATGGAAAATAACCAGAGGTGACTTGGATGTTGGTCTTTTTTTAATTAAAAGTAAATGTGTTTAATTAAAATATCAAATATGATAATAATTTTTGATGTACCATCTTATATATATTACTAATTATAGAATTACCATCTTGTTCAAATTTATGATTATGGGATGATATCATTGGATTCTTAAGTAGAGATTAATCATTAATAGTTTTAGTGAACCTCTTTTAAATAGTTCAACAATTAGAACCAAACAACATATACTTAAATATGAATGTATGAACCCAAAATTCCTAGAATTTCGGTCTTGTGAATATAAATATATATTTCCCAATTATAATATATTGTCATTGTGGTTCACCTAGTTTTTTTTACCATAATCAATTTTCAAACATGAAATGTGATTGTATTCATTCTAAATTAAATTTTAGAATTTATTTGAACATTAATTATTTTTAAATCCAAAGGTTAAAAATGTGATTTCTTTGAAAGGTGAAATATTAAAAATCTTAATTGTATCATGATATAGTATTTTCCTTTTGGATAAAAAATTAATCATATGGAAGAATTATAAATACTTTAGTGGAGATTCAAATATTAATCGATATATTACAATTTCTGTGTTCACATATGTAATAATGATTCTATGTCATATGAATCTATTTGGACTTGTAGTTTCATTTTCAATAATAGGTTACATGTGTATGGTAGAGATAAATAATTATAAGAAGTTTATAATACTAAAAGGGTAGTCATAGGAAATAAAAATGAAATTTGGGAAAAAAATTATTTTATTTATATCAATGTTCGATAAATATTCCGGAATATTTGGGGTTTATATCATGTATGAACTGTATTTACCTGATGTGTCATTATATTTTGTGTCTCTGATAAGTTAGATTTATGGTCTTATAAAAGATGAGTTGGAATGAAAAAATTTAGTAAATAAAGACCAATTAGATGGTGCTATAATGTATATGATGGATCTATTACATAGTGGGACATATTATACAAGAAAACTATTGAGATAATAATGATAAAAAGATAGATGATATGGAAAAAATTCATAAGGTGGCTAAATGTAAGCCATTGTGGAAAAAAATATAATGGGAGATAGTAGAATTTTGAATCTAAATTACTGATTGAATGAGTATTTAGAGATTATAAATAGGTCAGTTCGATCACTAGTGGGTAAATCATCAAAAAAATCCATATTATATAACTAATAATATATAAAATATCTCTATATAGATAACATATTTACCTAAAATAAGAGGTAGATAATTTAAATAGACGATTCATAACCATATCATTTCATTGTATGTTTTCTCATTTTATATTATTAAATAATTTTTACTAGATCCAATAAAATATTACAATTATTAATAATTTAATTATATGGAAATTAATTCTTTGATTCATGTATATATAAATTAGTTATAAATACATATGATTATTTAATGGGATGAACATTGGACTTAGGAATAATAGATTGTTTCAAAATTATAAACATCCCTGAATTGATTTATACAAAAATATCATACATGAAATTTAAATTTTAGAATAATAATTTGAAAATATTAAGTTGAAGAAAAAAAATTAGTGATTATGATGATGTTATTGTACTTTGAGGAGACATAATATAATTCATAAAAATTGTTTTGATAAAATGAATGTTTTACAAGTATATGTCAGATAAGATGATAAATATTGATAGTAGTAAATTAAATTTCAAAGCTGATATATTATTCATTCTATGATATAAATTCATATATCATAAAATTCTTATATATATTAATATGACATAAGTTTTTATAGTTGATGATCATTTATAGTATTGAGATAAGAGAAGATATTCCTACAATATAAGTTTTTAATATAATCATAGGTGTTTTACATACTTATTTTAATAAATATTTTTCTATAATATTAATCAAAATCCCAAAAACAACTTCACTTGATGATATTAAATATATACTATTTTTTATAAAATAATGTTATAAGAGAATATTGAAAAGGAAATATAAGAACACAATGAATTATTTTTTCAAATATATAATTAAACTCTCTATGAAAAATAAATATGAATGATTATAAGATTATATAATTAAATATATATATTAATTAGAAATAAATTAGATAAGGATGTGTTCTAAATTCATATACATAAATAATTTTTTATATTTGGAAAGGTAAGAAATATTTATTATATGTTTACAGGCAAGTAAGATGATCAAGAATAACATAAAAACATTCTAATGTAGGGTGTATATGTGAATATCTAATATAATATAATCATAATATATATTTTGGAATCTATATCAAATTATAAAGAGTATTATTAGTTTTACTTAAAGGTAATTGATGATAAAATCCAAGAAAATTTGAAAAAATGATACAATTAAATATTTTTTTATCAATGACATGTTAAAAATGTTATAACTTAAGTTGAAAATTTTTTGGTTATGTTATTATTTTTTTATGTAAGGATTAATTACTCCATATATTACAATGAAAATAACATATCTAAAGATAAATAATATGTAATATCACTATAGAATATATGAAATTGTTATTAAACTATGAAAATTATAATAAGTCATACAGATTTTACTGAAAATTTTAAAATATTAAATAATATTTTAATGTATTTCGGTTGAAAAATAGAATGATAAATGTTGTTTATAAATAAATTAAAAACGCAGAACAGTATATTAATAGTGGATTAATAATTTAAAACATAGTAACTAATGATTTATGTATAAATGTAATTGAAGATTCTGAAATAAAAATAATTATTAAGTTAAAATAATATACATTTAATAGCTTAACAGATAAAAATTATCTGACCATGTGGTGAGAATCATCTATGATGTTTTTAAAATATTATTTCAATCAATGATATCACATGATAGTTTAATAAACATTGTGATATGATCAAAAAATTGTATGTTACATGGATGAGATAATTTAGATAAAACATAAAAATAGAGAGGGGTGATATTTGATTAAATAATACCACAATCATGTGAAAATATATCATGACACACAATGGTGCTTCTAAAAAGAATATATGGTCATGTTATGATGTTTCTTGATGCAAAAAAAATATGAAAATGTAAATATGGTTTTAAATATAACTATAAAAAATGATTTCCTTCATTGAGAAAATATTTTCTATATGTTTGGAGTTTGTTCATAAATATGTTAATTAAATAACAACCTATGAGATTGAAATTGGAAAATAATTTTATTATTTGAATTAATTTCAAAATTTTATATTTAAATAATTTATTTTTTATTACCATATCCATCAATAGATGCCCATCCAATGTTTGACATGATTGAATAAGAGAAAATGACCCCCCTGGAGTCCCACCTTCAATACTCCCAGATTTGGTGACATTATTGTTTATATGAATAGAATAAAATATATAATTTTCATTTCTATAAATCAAAAAGACAGATTGGGGTATATGTTTTCAAACAAAAAAACAATTCATCACATAATTTAAAATTTTATAACAAACCATACAAGATAAATAATCAATGTAAAGAAACGATAAAGTCTTTATATAATGCAACGAATGATAATCGTATGGTTGAAAATCAATACCATCTCCAACAAAAAATATATTTATATTTGACCATATTCCCAAAATTTATCTTGACACCTAAAAATTACATGAAATATAAATATGGTTATAATAATGTATATACATTATAGGATCATACCCAAAATCTCATGTGAATATGTGAAAATAAAATACTAACCACCCATGAATAAATAATAGAACCAACCAACACTAAAATAAGTAATATATCCTTCCCAACATCATCATGTCGCATTACCCAAATAAATCATCCACGTATAATGACATGACATCAAATAAATAATCAATGTTACATAAAACCCCATCACCACAAGTTTTATTCATTAACATCCAATCAAAAAAAATCAAACACCTTCTTCCCTTAAATATCATCAAATAATATATATATATATATATATATATATTGTGTGGGTTGCGGCACATTCCTACCTAACCTTGACACACAAGGTCTAGCATCCCATTATAGAATAATTTTATATCAACATATCACCACCTTATCAAATTACTAGGGTAGTAAGGTATTATAAACTGAAATAAAACATAAATTATACCCTCCTCCTTCCATGTTTGACCACCACCACACATCACATTATCATTATACCTATTTTTCTCCATATCCATCATTCAACACCATAAAACATTAAAAATATCCATATCCCCTATAATATACAAATACATCAATAAAAATAATAAATCTAATAAAAATCCACAATGATCACTATGATTTATGGAAGAATGAGGATTAAACTATCGTCAGTAATATATTTAAACAAAATAAAAGATGTTGGAAAAACACCTAGAACAACAAACTTTTTTCTATTGATACAAAAATCCAACTCAGGTGGGTTAAACATTAAAATAACATGATAATAAATAATAGATATATATCATGGAATATAAAAATTACACATTCTCATCTGACGCTTCCAGTGCATCCTACATCTCTACCAAAACTTATCTTGAACTCTTCCATCAACCCTTTACTTAAATAACTCAACACACAACATAATCATGTCATTCACAAGCAATATTTCATCATATAGTTTTTATGTTAATAAATTTTCATGTTTATATATTTCTAACCACAATCCATTTATAAACCATTCATTTCAAATTTAATGGAAAAAAAATTGACCATAACATCTCATTCAATTGGAAATTTTTATTAATTATAATATTTGTTAATCCAATTATAACACATAAATTCTAGCCTAAAAATGTTTAATTTACAACCAAATACATTTTGATTTTATTTTTAACACCATTCCTTCCAAATTATTCTACAAACAAATGTTCTTAAAAAACTCACATAGCTATCATAATGATAACTTCAACATTTTTCAAACATCATCAGGGAAAAAAATATCTTACCAAACAAACAACAAAACATAATCTTATTTCATCATAATAGTTAAACCATCACACATCCACTTCCATTAAAAAATCACACCAAATCATCCCAAAATATACATCATAATTGAACTGGTCACAACTATTTCAATAAAAGGCACATCATTTTTCATTGAAACATAATAGATTCATATAAAACAAATCATTACCTAGGAAAACATTTGACCTTCCACTTCAATAAAAAGTTCAGTTTAGGATGGGATTCTAATATATTTTACCTTGCCTCTTAATAAATGTGGTATCAAAAAAAATTTATAAAATAAATTGATACATTTTCAATATATATTTTTATAACCTTTATGGTTAGGTGAACCCAACAATGTAGTCACAATAATGTCACTAAATAGAAAAATCTACAATAAATGTATGGTTCTCAACATCCAATATTTCCAGCATGGATATTTAATAAATGTAATCTTATATGATATGATTCAAAGGACATAAAAAAATTTGATTATATTATCAACATTTGTATATAAATAAATATTGTTTTATAAATTACATAGAAACACATTTAGTCCACCAAAATTAATACCCGAAAATTAAATTTCAGTTGATGTACATAAAAGAAGTTGATAACATTAATCCTCTCACATAATAAAAATTTATTAGATTTTGATGAAATATAATGTTATCATGAATCAACAAACACTAAAGAAACCACTAAAAAATAATAATCTGAATAATATACTATGATGGCCTACTGAATTTTTTAAAAAATAGATGATATCATCTAAAATGTACTTAAGTAATGAATTATGGAATGAAGAATGAAATTGAGGCTATTATAATGAGTATCTCAGTTGTCAAGGATTTTATCTAGATGATCCAAGTTATTAATGATCCCATGAAATCTGGGATGAGGGTAATGGGAGGGAAAAGGATGAATAGGGATTAAAAAATGAGAAAATATAATCATGAGAATCCAATAATCCCCTATTTATTTAAGATCCTTTATAATCCTTAAACATAATATCAGGGTGCCAAATTCACTCACAGTGAGTCTCATCGTTGTGTAGATACATAATTTCTTATACGATCACCAGATTAATTTTCACTTTCATAACAGATGAAACCACACATAGAGCATTATTTTTAGTATAAACATACCATTTTCCACCAAATAATCCATTATTAATATGCACTACTATGTATTATTATGAAAAAAAATTCTTTTAGCTCACCATACAAACCACCCTGGTATGGTGAACAGCACACCTCTCATATATCATTGGTAAATTTTCCAACCTCTATTTCCATTAAAATAGAACTCCCTTGTGGTTTCATATGTCCCTATTGCCATCTAGTTGATACATTATCCAACAAACCCTACAATATTGATGTCCAAGAGGACTCGACCACCATGGTGTATCCCAACACCAAACGACCAAATCCATGAACACACACTAAGATCCTAAGAGAAATAAAAATCACCACACTGATTAATTAATATTGGTTTAGAAATAGACTATACTATTTGCATGACCAAGATTTAGTTACCCCTTAAATGTATATAACTCTCCCTAACCATCTAGGTCACCTATAAATTATATTATTAAACTAGAAATCATAGTAAACATCTAAATGGAGGGTTTTAAAAATCCATGATGACATAGTATATATCTCTTAAAAAATTGTTTCCCTTAAGAATGAAAACTATACACTAAAAGGGTTAGGGAAATGAAAAGGTATCATCAATAATCTAATGATATAAATATCATGAATATCATTAATTCCTAATTTGATCTACCAACCAAACAAGATTAGATGGTGGAAAAAATAATATTTTAAAATGAAAGTGAAAACAATAACACTATCACCAAAAGAAAAATACTAATAAAATAAAACTCAAAAAAACTTGTTTCTCACAATCCCAATTACTATCCTTTATTATAAAATTTCTTCATAGATATTAAACTAGATGAATAAGTCCCCCACAAAAAACCCTCTCCCAGTGATGTTGGATCTCACATGGTCACTCTACGAATATAAAATTATCCTCGATATAATAATCTTACCAATAAATGGAATGGGTGTCATCATATAGATGAGAAACATGGAAGGAGTGTTGTTTCATGTCTAACCATGGTGGGAGACAAATCTGATACACCACCAGACTAGTGCACACAAACACCTCTAAAGGCTAGATGCATTGTGATGAAAGTTTACACTTACACCCAATCATCTTTTAACCCGTTGTGGTAAAGACCTTAATAATACATGGCCTCAAACCTCAGAATTGAGATGATGCTTCCTAAAATCAACATAGGCCTTATTAATGTCCAATAATATAGTAATACACAATTAAACAATATGAAACTTCATTATTGGGATATTCCCTACATCAGTGAAGATGAATTATGTATCCGTAGAAAATTCCAACATATTGATGAATAAAGAACTATATATAAAATATCAAAATTTGTTCCATTCCATTGGAAGAGTGATTAAAATTATTATAGTAAAAACCAAACACTATTATGTTCATTATTCCTACCCATAAAGTTATAAATATAAATGGAAAAAAATTCCTTTATTTTCAATAGGGTTCATTTTGTCTATTGGTTTTTCTAAATATGGAATGTGGTGTGAAGGTGTAGTTCAGAAAAAATATATACTAGAATCCTCTATATATTTTTGATGTAAAATGTTCTTACTGGTCAAAAATATTGGTTATTAAGACATAATAATTATTCATCACATGTTATACATACCAAATTTCAAGAGAATACACAACACTCAAATCCATGGTATCAGAAAAAATGGATTGACATCATTATAAAAACCATTATCTCTAGGAAAAATAATTGTATCCTCCTGGATCCTTTGGAATCATGGTGACAATATCTATCATATTAATCTCACGCTAAGACTCTAGAATATCCAAATTTTGGAATAAACATCTTGGAACACAGTTCCTGAAGAACAATAATTAATAAACCAGAACAAGGCCACAATCTCCACCACTAATCACATTATATGAAGACATTAATGTTAACTCCTAATGCCATGTTTCATCATAGACATCCCCATATGTACTAAAATTGGTGTGGAAGGAATCTTCTATAATACTTCCTCATATCTCACCAAAGTAATTTATATCATCCCTGAAACAAAATTTCATTCTAAATATATTCCAACAACCCCTATAAAGCATAACCATATCCAATATAGTCTCATATCATCTCTATATCTGTGTCACCCCCAATGAGTCTACTCCAGCAGCAATATCATGATTTATTTCGTAGTTATAAGATAAATACATCATATCCCATTGAAATATTTTGAATGTATATGTGTTACTATAATATCTTCCATACCATTCCATGTATTCTTACTCCCCTTGAAAACATCACATCATGACCTACAACATAGCATATCATGAAAAAAAAATTCATTGCCAATTTTTTAGGAGATTTATGGATTATATTATATTAGAAACATCATCCTACACTATTTTACATATATCTATAATCCTATGACTTAAACATACTGTAAAAAATATATTCTTTGATGACTAAAATATTATCCTTGATGAAGTAATGTCTCATAAGAAATAGGGAAAGCACTACTATTTCAAATGATAGTTCATTTGTGGTATGATAATTCTTATGGGGGTGAAACTACCAAGACCCATAAATGATCACCATATATTATTACATCTCGAAACATACTAAATAATAATTTCAATATTTATAATTTTTCTCAAACAACACCCCAAATTCATGGAATTGAATAAATGGATCACAATTTAACATGTACATCATGTAGTCCAAATCATCCTAACACTGATCACTGTAGGTTATGGCCTTGTCCTTTTACATTAATGTTGTTATTATGGATGAAATTTAATTTAAATTAAATTAAATACTCTGATAATATCATCCAAGTACATTTATGTTTTAAACCTTATAATACATTCTTTGGAGTATCCAAAGAAAGAAATTGAACTCTCTTAGAATGGTTTAAAGACACACACTTACATAGCACCAAATGACCATGTAATTTAAAATTTTATGTCCAAAAACATGACTTGAATAGATTTTAGATGATGTAGTGGTGTTAGAAGAACATGGAAGATAACTCTGATATTCTAAAAAACATCTCGTATGGTCTCCAAAAGAAAAATACATTAATGATGAACAAATCTCTAAAATGGTACTAAAATTCATGTAACGTGGATTTAATGAGTCCCATGAACACAATTTGTTTGTGATTTCAATCAAAATGAATAAAAACTCAAAATTCCAACACTAGAATTAGAAATTAGTCTTCATAATATCTCTATCGATTACCCTCAATTGGCTATATCCAGATGCTAGGTCTATCTACGAACACAAACTATCTCCATTAATTTGTCAAATACAACTACAATCCTCTAAAGATGGAAATATTTCATGATCGTTACATAATTCAACATCTAGTTTCCTCCCCAAAAAAAAATTGTTTGTTGTATGACTTCTTTGAGAAAATTTGAAGAGATCCCAATGGGGAAATACAAGGTTGGATGAAATCCTTTCAGATATTATAATAAACATGGAACATAATAATCTATAACATCATTTCTTCCATCTTATAAGGTTCCATAAAAATAAAATATGGTTCTAGTTGGAAAACTATCCCAATCCTAATGTCATTCCAAGGGGGTTCTATCAAAACCTAATTAAATATGACATATTTCAACACACTGATACCAATTTTAACCTATTTTAGATGATATTACACTAAACATTATGCCACATAATGTAAATGGTGTTCCATTTAGCTATCACCAATTTGATAGAATCTTCCACTACCTATAATAAATCATTACCATTTGATGTAAGAAAATTCCGCAATCCAATAAAATAAATCATCAAAATCAAAAATAAAAATATCCATTACATTCTATGTATAATATTATATGGATATAATATCAATAAGACTATGTTCCTAACTTAATAATGATACCCCATAATAAATAATCCTTACATAAATGAATAAAATAAATCTGAACGACCTAGAAATGATGTAGATAGCCACATTGTAATTGGAATACACTACACCTCCAAGACAACTTCTCTAAAAATGAGGTATAATGAGAGGAGTAATGATCTCTAGAAAAATTCTTGGAAGAAACATGGGAATATGAAAAACATGTCATACCTTGGACATCCTCTTTCCGCTCTGGCACATGAACATCCATTTCATGCATCTCATAATGACGAAATCAACCACCTCACATCATACATAATTAATAAAAAATCTATTATATGGGTAACTAGTCATGTAAAACATTATGTGGATGATTTATATTAGGTCAATCAAAAATTTGATAAACATAAGTATAGATACCATGTTCTTGAAGAAAACTCGGAAACCACTTGTAGTGAAACAATCTTGGTAATAGTTGTCGTCGCTTCATAAATGGATCCAGACATCCCAAAATATAATTATCTATTTGATAAGTCAGTAATTGAGCCTATTGGTGACTAAGAACCACAAAAATTTCATTAGAATGTAATAATACCAAAAGATAATTTGTTTATTCTAGTCCCAAAAGGCTTGAGAAATATTTTTTTGATTGGATCCGCACAAATTATTAAATCAACTACCCTAAAATTATTGATTTTCTATGAAATTATATATTCCACAAAACAAAATATCGACTTCCTTTAAGTGATATCCTTCATGAGGGTGTATCCACTTGATCTCAAATTCATAGATATCCACCACAAAAATTATAGGTTTCATAATTGTTTTGACTGCATACCTAGTCAATGGGTGTAGCTTCAATCCATAGATACCACATGATTATGTTCCCTTGATGATGGGAGGGAAATTATTACCTCTTTGTAGATTTCAATATTTATGATAAAAACTCAAGAAAAAAATAAATTTTGAATTCATCCTTGTAATCATCTTCCTCCTATCGATAACCAAGATACAATCCACCATTGCTTATAGATGACAATATATATAACCCTAAACATTGGTTGAACAATAACTCGACTAAAAAATTTCTCACTACATTCAATCAAACTATATGTCCCTAGATTGATGTCACTCCCATTATAGTATTTTATACTCTATCAGAAAAAATCATGAAAATACATATTTGACGAATCCTCATCCTCCATCAAATATATCATTGATGATACAATAGTTTAGTTTTTTGAATCTCCACTTCCCAAAATACATCCATTTGGAGGCCAAAAGATATTACTAAATAAAGAAATCGACCCCCTATGATATATATCACGTAATTTTCATCATTAATTTAATGAAATAAATATTTACATTTGAAAACCACCTCATTCAATCATAAGTAAAACAAGAATGTTGTATGCACCAATCCTAGGTATCTACCTAGAAAGTGTAACCACATCACCAGAAAATTCAATAAATATACATTCCTTATATCATTCCATGGGCCCCCCTAAAATCAATATTCTATCCTATATCCCTTGCATATGTTAGACAGTAATATATAATAGTATGATTTCCCTTCCAAACCATACAATCTTCAAAAGGTACTTTCCCTATGATA
The DNA here is from genome assembly GCA_963277665.1 of Viscum album. Taxonomy (NCBI): domain Eukaryota; kingdom Viridiplantae; phylum Streptophyta; class Magnoliopsida; order Santalales; family Viscaceae; genus Viscum; species Viscum album. The sequence goes on along the minus strand of OY728159.1, from coordinate 2,096,281,345 downwards.
TCTCTTATCTCTCAACCAGTGATCTCATAGACCTATTTCAGGACCTCCTCCATCCTTACATACCCATATTAGGATGTAAATGAAAGAAGAGAGACAATGATCCCTGATCCATACCACCAGTACTCCTATGGATGGTGACTATCATTGAGGGTATAAGGAACATAACCTATATGAGAGGCCTAGTTTACAATTGAATGGAAATAAATGAAGATATGATATAAACCAGTAAAAATACAATCACATAATATAGTGGAGTATAACAAACTACCCCTAAAAGATACCAATTTCATTAAAACTCAAAAAAACTAGTAATTAGTGTATCAAAATATAATCCCATGGTAGTCACTCAACAATAGTTCCAATATTCATGATAGTAATGACTAGATTAGTTCGGGAAGACCTCCAAAAAACATGAAAAAAACGTATATATATCTGATTTGTGGATAACATGTATACTATGTACTATCATACCCATTACCTTTTATGTGAATGTGAAGGGAGATTAATAATGAACCCATAAAATATTGACTATCTAACTCATACCAAAACATGAAATTTATCCACCCCAAACACACTATGGATTACTCACAAAATAACACATTAGATAATAATAAAAATTCATTAAAATAATTAACAATGGTTCCCATAAAACACTTCCCCACTAATTATCTTCACTCAAGACTGAATCTCAAATATCATTTTCTTCAATCCTATATGTTTCATCATATCATGTATCTATCTATATCATATTTGTATTATGACATATATAAACCTATCCCACCCTATTAGGGTTTTGAATAACACACTAGAATTAGATAATTTCTACATATCCCCACCTCATTTTGTAACTAGATGTGTAGGGTATCCTTGATGTGGAGGACATCAACCACGTACCCTCCTCCTATCATGCATGGACCCCACCACATGTCACATCCTTATCATTACTAGGAATTTCAAAGAAAAGTTGTCAACAACAAGCATCTCTAACACTGATAATTTTTACAAGTAATATTTAACCCTAATGATCATCATTTGGAATCTAATGTATTAGCCTTAACACTCATTACTACTAATGGATTGGAAGAGAAAATGGGGTAGTCATCCATATTTTTTTCACTAACCTAGATGATATAGAAAGCACCCACACCCACAACATTAAAGAAATTGATGGGTTATTTAAAATAGTTTGGCTTTATATTTAGCTAACAAGAAAATAATATATAAATATATATATATCATAATATCAATCCTAATGAGTCAGAACTAATTATAATAGAATATCCCATTGTTAACTCACAATATCCCACCTTCTATACTATTAACTATTATTTCCATGAATGAAATACGTCACATAAAACTCCAACAAAATGAACAATTCTTCTTCTATGTTTCAAGTCAAATAATTTATAAAGTTAATAGTTTTCAAAATTGCATCCAGTTATTGTAAGATTAATTTATTATTTGATGAAAAACCCACATTAAACATGCCCTTCCATTTTATCCTACATGTTCTTTAAAAATGTAATTCATTAATCTAGTTATAAAACATTAATTTTATCCCAAACATATCTAATTTACAAAACATTCAATTTGAATTTCATCATTCACATTTAACTCCCTCTATATTGGTCTACTAAAAACAAAAAACATACAATTATTCACGTACATCCAAAAAATGACAACCTCAATACATGAAAACCATCACAATTCCCCAAACATCTCACTACAACAACACTGAAATATACTCTCGGCTTATCACCATAGATTAGCTATCACACACCTACTACAATCAACACTGTTACATCCCATGAATTATTTCATATATATGTTCTAAATAAATTTTATTAAAAATATTATTTTACTATTAAAGCAAACTATGATATATTTTATCATGAAAAAATATTTTAAAAATAAAATTATTATCTATGAATATCATTAATTATTGAATTATTTATTTTGAAGTATTCATGTTATAAAAATAATTTTTCGCTCTATTTGTATTAATTTTCATGAAATATCAATGGTATATTTTTATTAAAAATACATTCACACATTATATATTAACATTTCCAATGATATAATATCTTGTATATATATATATATCTGTGTGTGTGTGTTAAATGAAAAGGATGATTATAATAATATGGTTAATAAGTTAATTAATAATATAGAAATTATTTAATAATGAATTAATAAGTATAAATTTTAACGTAATTATAAATATTGAAAATATATTTGGTATAATTAAATAAAATATATTTAGTTTAAAAAATGGTTGGTAATTAATAAATTAATTGAATATAATTATGATAATATTTTATATAATTTAAATTATATTCTACAATAATATATTAACAAAATATAATAGTTAAAAATATATTTTTTCTAAGAAATTATTTTTCATAAATTCAATGTTGGAGTTTTGAATGTTACAAATGGGTAGGATATTTGTTCATGTAAGGGTAAGAATAATTACAAGAATCTTAAAGGTAGGCAAATATGTATGTAAGGGTAAAAAGAACTTCATGTAGTAATATAACCATTTTGTGTTATGTTCATTGAGCGATTTCATAGCTCAGGTAAGGGTTGGAAGATTCTCCCATAAAGGTCAAATAATGATCATGTAATGGTAGTTGTCTACTTTTGTCTGAGTAAGTTGTAAACTTTTTTATCATTTAAAGGATTTTTTACAATACATTGTGGTATGGTGGGTGTTATTAATGTTATATAAGTGTATATAATCATCTATGTAATGGTAGAAATCCCTCTATATAAGGAATGAAATCACCATAAATAATAGTAATCCACGAAAAAATTATCTACATTAGGGAAAAAATGATCCCACATATACATTCCAAACATCTTATTTAAGGTTATGCTATTTTATACAGATCCATCATTAGTGTCTTTAATCCCACAAACGAGGGTAAATTAAACACAAAATGGATTATATAATAAACCTATAGTGAGTTTCAAAACATATGTATAAGTAATAGCAACATCATGTAAAGTAAATTTATAGTTTAAAAATTTCTGTAAAGGACACATATTAGATTTAAATTATATTTAATGGTAGTTTATACATTCATAATTAATTCTATAAGGTTATTTCATGATGGACTAATGGTGAAGCTATGTTCTAAAACTCCATATTAGGTTAATATTCATCTCACATACACATTAACATTATATTTTAGATTTAACCACATTGATTCAACCAATATAACCTCATATAACACGTTTAGAAAAAATCAACAATATATATATATATATATATATTTAATATTTCATTACTTTTTTTGTTTACTTGTAGTTTTTTTCATAAAAAATAATATAAATTTTAGTATAGCTTGAAAATAATATAATCAAACTTAAATTTTAAATTTGTTTTCATCCATATGCTCTAAATTAGATTATAGTATGTTTAGTAAGAAATGGAATCTCTGACATCTATAAATATTTATATTTTAGAAGTTTATGGATTAATAAATGGATAGATTTATGAATTCAAAATGACATCATGACTCAAATTTTCGATTTCAATGATAATATACATAAATTCATTATTATCCATAAAAATTACACATAGTGGTATTTATTCATGTTTGGTTTAGTGAAATATTGTATGATTCATTTAGAGATAAGGATATTAACAAAAATATATTATAATAATTCATATAAATTAGATTATTTCAATACTATAAAATTAATCAAATATGGAGTTGAACTTTTATATATTTTATATTGATATATGAATACAAAAATAATTCTAGATGAAAGACCCGAAAATTTCAAGGAAATTTTTTTCTTAATTTTCTATGGAATTTTACAAGAACGCAGTTTCTGACGGCGCCTGATTCCGAGCCCCGGTGTGCCCGGAATCATTTTCTGAAGTTTGGCTCGGGTACGTTCAGTGAACAGACGAGCGGGTTTTTCTATCATTTGAACTGGTGCTCGGAATCGAATTCCGAGGGCACCGATGGAACCGTAGCTCCGGTAATTGCTTAGGAACGCCATTTTCAAAGTTGTGTTTCCATGAGAGAAGATGATAACAATTGTGTAAGTTTAATTTATAAATTAACTACAATTTTTTTTTTATTTTCTTATAGTGGTTTACGTCTTTGGGTGGAAGTTGGGTAACTACCCAACTTCCCTATAGAGGTTATGAGGGGGGTGGGGCCCACACGAACCCCACCCCTTCATATTCTTCAACCCCCCTCAACTCACCATTAACTCTTGATAACTTAAACATTAATAACTTATGTTATTAATTAAGTGAGTTAAGTGTGGCTTTTTCAATTTCAAACTCTTGAAATTCAAAAGTTATGTTATGTTAATAAAATAAGAGGTGAGCTTATTTTATTTTGGGTTATTTTCTTGTGGTGGAGTCTTGGGGAGAAAAAGGATAAGGATTGAAGAGTTTCTTCATCTCCTTCATCGAAGAACATGAAGAACGCGAAGAACGTGAAGAACGCCGGATTCGTCGGAGGTCGACGTCTCCTTCTGTGACGTCTCCTTCCACGACGCCTCTTACCACGACGCCGATGACATCTTCTTTCGCGACCTCTCTTTCCACGACGAGTCCTCGTTCGACGAACCTCCGTTCAAGAAATGTCGAGGTAGGAAATTGTTTTGTGAATATTAATGAACCCCATGTTACTTCCTTCTAAATCAAAGAACGCGGATCAACTAAACATCAAGTTGATCCGCGAAGAATATGTTCCAGGTTGGGAATTCTTGTTTGCGGGAAAATTTTAGGGGGTTTACGTGATATTTCCTTACATGATTCTATTCCGTCTGTTATCCGCGATATTTGGACCACATGATATCAGTTAACGGGAGGAGGCTAGACCGCACAAACACGGCTCTCCCCCTCCCTTATTGTTTTTATTGTTGTTGCGGATCGAATGAATTCATGCGGTGTCGTCGCACCGCACGAGATCGAGCCGCAAGAATGCGCGACGTCGTCACGCCGCACAATCAATTTTTAAACTCTCGTGCGTGGGTATTTGATTGCAAGGTGTTCGTATAATTTATTTTGGATAAATTATACCCTCATCAATGATTAAAATCATGTGTTTATTATTTTCCAATTGATAACACCTAATGCGGAGGGCGCGGGCCGAACAAACACGGCCCGACAACCCTTCGCAGCTTGTTTATCGATGTGCGGATCAACGGACGACGACGAAGCAGGCCACTATGGCGTTTGAGGGCCTTGCAGTGAAGATCGGGTCCTGGGAGGACCACTGGCGAAGACCACATGCAAAACGGACCACCGGAGCGCGTCAGGTGGTCCGCAGAAGCTCCCGCCAACGCGTCGCCGGCAAAACCCGCCGCGACTGAAGCCGCAGCAACGAGGTCGGTTCTGCGGCCTTGTAGAACCGAGGGGCGGGACGCGGCCGGCATGCCGCGTCCGGGTGCCGCAGAGCGGCCCCCGCGCGGGGGCCGCAGTTCCCTCGCTCGGCCGGTCAACCGAGCCGAGCCGACATGCCAGGCCGGGTCGCGCCCAGTTCGGGTCGTGCCCAGGACGTGTCGGGTCACGCCGGTCGGGCCGGACCAGCACCCAGGTCGGGTGGACCTGGTTTGGGCCGACCCTGGGGGGTCTCGGGTCGGGTCGGTCCGGGCCCGAAACCCCCGTTTTCGGACCCCTCGCGGTCTTTCGCCCATATCATGAGCTGTAGAGCTCCGATCGACGCACTGTCAGTGGCGATGCGATCCTTGGATCGAGACGGTCGTTTCGGAATATCACACTCAATGTTTCGGAACACTTTGGGTTCGACCGGGTTGCTTCGGATACGAAACCAACCGGGCCCTCGGAGCGGGAACACTTATATCTTGAGCTCCGGACGTACGATTGACTTGCCGTTGACTTTGATGGATTCCTCTAAGTGAGACGGATCTTTTGGCTTACTCCGATCTAGGTTTGGATGACGTCGGAGTGCGGTCGGGTTGGTTCTCTCACGAAACCAACCGGGCCCCTGGAAAGAAAAACCCAATAACTCACAGACCATGCGTCTGATTGACGCGCCGTCTGTCTCGTTGAATTCCTCTTGATGAGATGGAACTTTCGCCATACATATCCCGAGTTTTGGTTGTTGCTGGATAATGTTTGTGTTGGATTGTACCCGAAATCCAACCGGGCCCTTGGAACGGAAAAGCTGTTATCTTTCAGACCAGACGTCCGTTTGACGAACCGTTAGCGGCGTTGGTGATCTTGTTGAGAAAACGGTCCCTATGAGTATACCCTATGAGAGTTCGGGGTACAGTTGAGATACGGCCGGGTTGGTTCGCTCCCGAAACCAACCGGGCCCTTGGGACGAAAAGGCTAATAACTCACAGACCGGGCATCTGATTGACGCACCGTCTATTGCGTTGAGACCCCTATGACGAGGCGTTCCTTTGAGATACTTCTTCGTGGGACTTTGAGATACTTGGAGTATCGACCTGTAGCTCGTGGATCGGACCCTCCCAGAGACGAGCGTGCGGAGTACGGAGACCGTGTAGCCGACTGAGACCTGATGACTGCTTGACTGACTCGACTTGGAGTGAGTCGACTAGCCCAGTGGATGGAGAAATACTTTGTTTGGGTGCAGACCCATGGTGGACGGAGCACTACCTGTGTGACAGTGCAGACCCGCGGTACTCGTCCGGAGAGTACCTCAGCAGGCTCCTAGGGGGCGTGCACTACTGTGTTTGGGTGACATACCCCGGCGGGAAGCACTACTGTGTTTGGGTGGCTGACCCGCGGTACTCGACAGGAGGAGTACCTTAGCAGTCTTAGGTTAGTGAGCAGTACCTCGGAATCGTGACATGACCACTGTACACTCCAGAGACGGGGCTCTTCAGCAGTTACTGTTTCGATAATTAATATCCTGGTTTGAGCTGAGGCTTTTGACCTTTGTGTTTGCCTCATGATTGAGATGGGTCTCTTGATAACTTAGGTATATGTATGGGCATATACCTAGGTAGTGGTTATCCGTTGATTTCATGATCTTGGTGTTTTCCCCATGATTGAGATGGGTTACTTGATAACTTAGGTATATGCATGAGCATATACCTAAGTAGAGGTTATCTGTTGAGATCTTATTTTTGGTTATCCTTGTTGGTTTTTAGTGATACCTTGATCGTCTCAGGGTCCCTACTGAGTATTGTTATACTCACCCCTGCACGGGCTATGCCCGCACCTCGTTGTGTTGGTTGCAGACGACGGGCAGTGCTGACGGAGGCCGAGTGTTTGAGGATTGGATGGTACCCGGAGGTGGACTACACGACTAGTCAGTACCCGGAGGTGGAATACACGACGAGTCAGTATCCGGAGGTGGACATCGCGACGAGATGACACACGGAGGAGGTTGACAGACGAGAGTGTTGTGGAGGATATATATACCTACCCATCAGGTAGGATCCGTGGTGGATGATCCAGGAGCTGCGCAATATGTACCTACCCTTCCGGTAGGATCCAAGGAGGATGACCCCAGATCTGCTTCCGTTCTTCCAGTTGTTGTCTTTTTCTTTTGTACTTTGTTCTGTTGTAGTTGTACTTTAATTTGGGTTTGTATTCTGGCCCATTTACCTTTCATCACTTCTCTTTATACATAGTGTTTTACTTCCGCTAGTACTCTATGGTGTTTTGTTTACTTTTATAAAGTCTATGCCTTCCCAGTTATCGGGATTTAAGCCTTTGGTGCTAGTCGCCAGCCCCTGGCCTATGGTAGGCGGGCATGGGGTAGTCACGGCACGGGCCCCGAGGACGGGTCATGAAAAATTGGTATCAGATGAGACGGTTCTACTGCAGAACTTATTACTCTGATATTATATTTCTGTGAAGCAATAGTGTTAAGGGTGCCGAGTGTGGTCTTCAGTTCAGGGAGTCCAGTGTTGGTGCGGGCGGCCGACGTATCCATACACCAGGACCCTGACAACTGAATTTTGACTCTGTGCATGAAAACACTAACTGCTTGTGTGTTTCCAGAAGTTTTTATTTAAATATCAGTTCAAACCAGGTCATCTCACCAGGTATAATCATTTGACCGTGTCACGATGTTTCTTTCAGGATGCTTTTTCACGGACGACCAGCTAGATCCCATAGGGATGTGCGTACTGACAGCCTGCCGAGCAACGAGTCTTCGATACAGGGCCCTCTTGCAGTGGAGGCACCAGCAGAGTCACCAGCGGTACTACCATACGTTGGGCAACCGATGCCACCAGCCCCAGCAGTAGGCGATGCACGCCACTTGAGTGTGCTGCACGAGTTCCAATGCCAGAGGCCACCATGGTTCTGGGGAGAGACAGACCCGTAGGCGGCAGAGGTTTGGCTGGAGAATGTGGTGAGAGTCTTCCGTCTAGTGGGGACACCTGCAAACTTCATGGTGATCTTTGCTGCCAGCCTTCTTCAGGCAGCAACATGCAGGTGGTGGAGCCACTTGTTCTAGTTTTGCGATGGGATGACCTTCGCATGGTAATACTTCGAGACCTTCTTCAGGGTGGAGTTTGTGCCAGTAGCTCTACACCTGAGCATTTTCAAGAGCTGCTGCCTTTGCCACGTGTTATTCGATCAGTAGCCGAGTCATCTGTGGGCAGTAGACAGATGATGCAGAGGTCCAAGAGGACCAGACCAGCCGTTGGGCGATCTCGGGTTTTAGGATCGGTGGTGCGGGGCACCCGGGGTGGGAATAGAGCTAGGTGTGCCAGAAATAGGAAGTGTTACTCATGCGGCGGAAAGGGTCACCTGGAATGTGACTGTCCGACTCCTCGTACAGTTGATCCGCAGGCTTTGGAGGAGCCACCGAGGCAGAAGCAGCGGCGGGTTCTTGAGCTACAGCCGAGCAGTGGACAAGGCAGTAGAGCTCTGGGAGCAGGTAGACATGAGCGGAACTAGTGGATACGTCTCTTGTACTTCTAGTTCCATGTTGCTGTTGTATTCGTGTCTTTGTACTATGAGCTGCAATAATAAAAAAGAATCTTATCTTTGTTTTCTTTCCTGTCCTTTTGTTTGGTTGATACTAAGTGGTCCTGGTTAAAACTGTTGACTTGACCCTCACTTTCGAGATTTCTACTGGAGGACACCTAGTGACCTCACACTAATGCTGATAGTGTGACTCGACCCTTGGAGGCGAGAGTGACAGTTGGATCTCTTGGTAGTTACGTTGAGGCCTTACGACGTCATCCATGGCATGAATGCACCATTCATGTCGGGATTGACTGTATTAGGCAATGGGCATGGTTCATCCAGGGGATGAGACCGAGTTTCTCTTTTCGGAAAAGGAGAAATTTTTAGCAGCTCTTTCATATCATAGGCAAAGAAGGTGTAGGTCATCCAGGAGCGGATAAAGACTGCACGGTGCAGTAAGAAACAGGAAACTGGCACCAGTCTTAGAGACTCGGGCATGTTAAATGTTTTAAGAAGTGGAATCCTTAAGGAGTGATGAGTCTGTGAAGCAGCAGACGTGGAGGCAGAGCTAGGAGAACATCATGAGGTGGTGTACATCTTAACATGCTACAACCACCCGCCTTAGTTATCCCCGCCAGGCTCTGGGAGCTGGTGGGCGGAGGAAGAGTGCGGCTATATGCGGTCAAAGATTGTGAACCAATGTCTCTAAAAATGATTCAAGGGACCGTCTATGTCCACTACTAGTTGTCGTAGTAACATGCATTGATACGAATCATTCCTTCCTTCCACAAATCTTGTCCCACACCTAAAGTTTCTGGTAAGCCGTAGACATGACCCTCACGCCTGGAGATACCTTGGGAGGAGACTTGATAATCACACTTACGCCGACAGTGTGGTCAGACCCTCGAGGCGAGAGTTTCGGTTGGAATCTCTTGGTGGCAGCGTCGAGGCCTTACGACGTTGGTTTGAGTATGGACTGGGAAATCACAGTTCATACACAAATTGACGGTATTAGGAAAAAAGGTTGTTGTTTAACTATGACGTCGGAATGGGTTATCCTTGGTCGGAGAAAAAATAAGGAAACCCCAGGCAGCACAGATAACTCATGAACAGGATGGTGCGACCGATCACCCTTGAGTCGGTCAACCTTACCCTCGTGGCAGTAGTCATTTTGAGTTCCAGTTCTAAACAGGAGTTAGAGACCTCTGGAGTTCGAGGATGACGATCACGTCCTTATACGGGTCTCACCTCGACGAGGTTTATTGAGATGTGACCAAGAAGGCAAGTTATCTCTGAGGTTCAGTGGACCTTCTTAGGTCCTCAGCTGGGTAGGCGTGGTGGTTTACTGCTTGACCCATCCACCTCAGTTGCACCTGGTGCACGACGATTTCCACGTATCTCAACTAAGGAGATACGTGCTCGACCCTTCGCATATCATCGACCATGAGGAGAAGGACGATGGCGATGGGGTTACTTCCACGGAGGTTCCAGTGTGGATCGAGGATCGACAGGAGCGGATCCTATGAGGACAGTCGATTCCTCGGGTGCGCTTTCTTTGGCAGTACGGAATCTCCAGGTAAGCACATGGGAGCGGAAGGCTCAGGTGCGTGCTCAATACCGTTTTTGTGACCCTAGTTTGTGTTGAAGCTTTATGGGGACGTAAATCCCTGAGGTGAGAGTAATGAAAATACCCGGAAATTTCAAGGAAAATTATTTATTAATTTTCTAAGGAATTTTACAAGAATGCAGTTTCTGACGGCGCCTGATTCCGAGGCCCTGTGTGCCCGGAATCATTTTCTGAAGTTTGGCTCGGGTACATTCAGTGAACGGACGAGCGGGTTTTTCTAACTTTTGAACCGGTGCTCGGAATTGAATTCTGATGGAACCGACGGAACCGTAGCTCCGGTAATTGCTTAGGAATTCCATTTTCGGAGTTGTGTTTCCACGAGAGAAGATGATAAAAATTGTGGAAGTTTATTTTATAAATTAACTACAATTTTTTTTATTTTCTTATAGTGGTTTTAGGATTTGGGTGGATGTTGGGTAACTACCCAACGTCCCAAGAGAGGTTATGAGGGTCGTGGGGCCCACACGAACCCCACCCCTTCATATTCTTCAACCCCCCTCAACTCACCATTAACTCTTGATAACACAAACATTAATAACTTATGTTATTAATTAAGTGAGTTAAGTGTGGCTTTTTCAATTTCAAACTCTTGAAATTCAAAAGTTATGTTATGTTAATAAAATAAGAGGTGAGATTATTTTATTTTGGGTTAGTTTCTTGTGGTGGAGTCTTGGGAAGAAAAAGGATAAGGATTGAAGAGTTTCTTCATCTCCTTCGTCGAAGAACACGAAGAACGCGAAGAACGTGAAAAACGCTGGATTCCTCGGAGGTCGACGTCTCCTTTCGCGATGTCTCCTTCTGTGACGCCTCTTACCGCGACGCCGACGACGTCTTCTTTTGTGACGTCTCTTTCCACGACGAATCCTCATTCGACGAACCTCCGTTCAAGCAACTTCGAGGTAGGGAATTGTTTTGTGAATATTAATGAACCCCAAGTTACTTCCTTCTAAATCAAAGAATGCAGATCAACTAAACATCAAGTTGATCTGCGAAGAATATGTTTCAGGTTGGGAATTCTTGTTTGCGGGAAAATTGTAGGGGGTGTATGTGATTTTTCCTTAATTGATTTTCTTCCGTCTTTTATCCGCGATATTTGGACCACATGATATCAGTTAATGGGAGGAGGCCGGACCGCACAAACACGGCTGTCCCCCTCCCTTATTGTTTTTAATGTTGTTGCGGATCGAAGGAATTGATGTGGTGTCGTCGCACCGTGCAGGGTCGAGCGGCAAGAATGTGCGACGTCGTCACCCCGCGCATTCAATTTATAAACTCTCATGCGTGGGTATTTGATTGCAAGGTGTTAGTATAATTTATTTTGGATAAATTATACCCTCTTCAACGATTAAAATCATGTGTTTAGTATTTTCCAATTGATAACACATAACACGGAGGGCGCGGGCCGAACAAACACAGCCCGACAACCCTCCGCAGCTTATTTTTTGATGTGCGGATCGACGGACGACGACGAAGCAGGCCTCTATGGCGTTTGAGGGCCTTGCAGTGAAGATCGGTTCCCGAGAGGACCACTGGCGAAGACCGCACGCAAAACGGACCACCGGAGCGCGTCTGGTGGTCCGCAGAAGCTCCTGCCACCGCGTTGCCGGAAAAACCCACCGCGACTGAAGCCGCGGCGGTGAGGTCGGTTCCGCGGCCGCGTGGAACCGAGGGGCGGGACGTGGCCGGCATGCCGCGTCCGGGTGCCACGGAGCGGCCCCCGCACGGGGGCCGCGGTTCCCTCACTCGGCCGCTCGACCGAGCCGAGCCGACCCGCCAGGCCGGGTCGTGCCCAGGTTGGGTCATGCCCAGGCTGGGCTGGGCCGTGCCGGCCAGGCCGGACCAGCACCCGGGTCGGGTCGACCCGGTTCGGGCCAACCCAGGGGGGTCTCGGTCCGGGTCGGTCCGGGCCCGAAAACCCCGTTTTCGGACCCCTCACGGTCTTTCGCCCATATCATGAGTTGTAGACCTCCGATCGATGCACATTCAGCGGCGATGCGATCCTTGGATCGAGACGGTCGTTTAGGTATATCGCACTCAAAGTTTTGGAACACTTGGGTTCGGCCGGGTTGGTTCGGATACGAAACCAACCGGGCCCTCGGAGCGGAAACGCTTATATCCTGAGCTCCGGACGTCCGATTGATGTTCCGTTGACTATGATGGATTCCTCTAAATGAGAAGGATCTTTTGGCTTACTCCCCTCGAGGTTTGGATGTCGTCGGAGTGCGGTCGGGTTGGTTCGCTCACGAATCCAACTGGGCCCCTGGAAAGAAAAACCCAGTAACTCACAGACCGGGCGTCCGATTGATGCACCGTCTGTCTCGTTGAATTACTCTTGATGAGACGGAACTTTTGGAATACTTCTCTAGAGTTTTGGTTGCTGCTGGATAATGGTCGTGTTGGATTGTACCCGAAATCCAACCGGGACCTTGGAACGGAAAAGCTGTTATCTTTCAGACCAGACGTCCGTTTGACGAACCGTCAGCGACGTTGGGGATCTCGTTGAGAAATGGTCCCTATGAGTATACCCTATGAGAGTTCAGGGTACAGTTGAGATACGGCCGGGTTGGTTCGCTCATGAAACCAACCGGGCCCCTGGGACGAAAAGGCTAATAACTCACAGACCGGGCATCTGATTGACGCGTCGTCTGTTGCATTGAGACCCCTATGACGAGGCTGTCCTTTGAGATACTTCTACATGGGACTTCGAGATACTTGGAGTATCGACATGTAGCTTGTGGAGCGGACCCTCCCAGAGACGAGCGAGCGGAGTACGGAAACCGTGTAGCCGACTGAGACCTGACGACTGCTTGACCGACTCGACTTGGAATGAGTCGACTAGCCCAGTGGACGGAGCACTACTTTGTTTGGGTGCAGACCCAAGGCGGACAGAGCACTACCTGTGTTACAGTGAAGACCCGTGGTACTAGTCCGGAGAGTACCTCAGCAGGCTACTAGGGGGTGTGCACTACTGTGTCTTGGTGACATACCCCGGCGGGAAGCACTACTGTGTTTGGGTGGCTGACCCGCAGTACTAGACAGGAGGAGTACCTCAGCAATCTTAGGTTAGTGAGTAGTACCTCGGAATAGTGACATGACCACTGTACACTCCAGAGACGGGGCTCTTCAGCAGTTACTATTTTGATAATGAATATCCTTGTTTGAGCTGAGACTTTTGACCTTTGTGTTTACCTCATGATTGAGATGGGTCACTTGATAACATAGGTATATGTATGGGCATATACCTGGGTAGTGGTTATCTGTTGATTTCATGATCTTGGTGTTTTCCTCATGATTGAGATGGGTTACTTGATAAATTAGGTATATGCATGGGCATATACCTAAGTAGAGGTTATCTATTGAGATCTTCTTTGTTGTTATCTTTGTTGGTTTTTAGTGAGACCTTGAGGGTCTCGGGGTCCCTAATGAGTATTGTTATACTCACCCATGCACGGGCTATGCCCGCACCTCATTGTGTTAGTTGCAGACGACGGGCAGTGCTGATGGAGGCTGAGTGTTTGAGGATTGGACGGTACCTGGAGGTGGACTACATGACGAGTCAGTACCCTGAGGTGGACTACACGACGAGTCAGTATCCGGAGGTGGACTTCGCGATGAGACGACACATGGAGGAGGTTGACGGGTGAGAGTGTTGTGGAGGCTATCTGTACCTACCCTTCAGGTAGGATCCGTGGTGGACGATCCAGGAGCTGCACCATCTGTACCTACCCTTCAGGTAGGATCCGAGGAGGATGACCCAGGAGCCGCTTCCGTTCTTCCAGCTGTTGTCTTTTTCTGTTGTAATTTGTTCAGTTGTAGTTGTACTTTCATTTGGGTTTGTATTCTGGCCCATTTACGTTTCAGCACTTCTCTTTGTGCTTAGTTTTTTGCTTCTGCTTGTACTCTGTGGTGTTTTGTTTACTTTTATAAAGGCAATGTCTTCCCAGTTATTGGGATTTACGCCTTTGGTGCTAGTCGCCAGCCCCTGGCCTATTGAAGGCGGGCTTGGGGTAGTCACGTCACGGGCCCCGAGGACGGGTCGTGACACTAGATACTTAATGATTATTGTCCGTTTGGGTTACAAACTATCTTTTTGCCGCATATATTCTTGGTTACATCAGTATAGATTCATGTATGAGACGGAAAGTGAGAAAGAAGGAAAATATAATATTATCGGTATATAATGGCTAATTAAATTTCAAAATAGTGATACCTCATTTTCGTTGTGAGGATTTACATAAATGGATGTGATTTTAAAATTTTATTTTTTTGATTATAAGAAAAAACACTTATTTTAGGGGAAATTTCATTATAAATTTCACTTTATTCAAAACTGCATAATTTCGGAAGATTGATACATAGAAATTTAATTTAAATTCATAATTATTATTACCTCTTATATAATATATTTAATTTTAAAAATTACTATTTTTAATAATACATATCCATATAAGGGAATTTTTTTCCTGATTTCAATGATTATTGAGAATTGAAAAAACTATTGTTTTATATGAAAAATGCTCCATTAATTTCCTAGATGCCATTCATGATTACATTTATTATATGGAAATTTAATATATTATTCAATAACAGTAAATATATTTTATGGGAAATATATTAATTCATATTAATCTCATAGAGAATATTATTATGGGTTTCATATGAATTATGAGATTATTTATAAACATAATGAATTTTTGGATTTTTCATAAAGTAAAATTTTTTTATATTATTTAAAAATGAAATTATTTTCATCATTTAAAAGAAATTACACATATAATATGAATTTTTATGTCTGTTTTTATCTATTTTTAATTAGCATAAAATTATTTAGAAAAAGAATTATATGAAAAAAATTATTTTTAGAAATAAAATAGTATTAGTTTACATAAAGATTTGCAAAAAAATTATTATAATAAAATTCATTAATGAGTTATTATTTTCAAAAGTATTTTTCAGATTTACAATGAGAAATTGGGAATTATTTGAATTGATATTATGTTTTATAATAAAAAGGATTTCCAAAATAATAATCATTTTTATTTAATGATTGGAAATTAAGATTATTATTTAGATTTTAAACACCCAATCATCGTTTTAAGGGATTTTATGTGTTTTATATAATGATTTATATAGATGAAACTTATTTAATTTAATGTAAATGTCTTTTAAAGACTTTTTATATTATTTAAAAAGTGAAATAAATTCACTGCAAGTTTTAAAATCCTTTTCATAGAATTTTTTTTCTTATCCAAGTTTTTAAAATTGAATTTCATGCTTATATATTTAAAAACAAAATTAATTGTAAATAGTCTTGATAAAGAGCCTTTCTCAAGAGAAAATAAATAAGAGTTTATAGAATTTTTTAATTATCTGATATGTTTTATGATTTATTAATCATAAAACACTTTATCTAAAATTTCCTCCTGCTATATGTTTCCCAAGTTCTGATTAATATATTTATATAGTAAAAAATAAATTATTTCTTAACACCAGACCCAGGAGTGTCGGTCATTGGTTTTATAATTGGTATCAGTGAACATTATTAGAAAACATTGGTTATTATGATGATATCAGTTGAAGATTGTTTTTATTCTACATAAAATTACATAATTTATTTTATTATGAAGGAAGGATATCAAGACTTGAATCATGAGAAGTATGATTCAAAGTTTACTTATGTATAAAAAATATTTTTAATGGTGAAATTATTTTAATGGGTTATAATATAAAATCTTGAGAACTATATCATAAATTTAATATAAATAAAATGTTATAAAATGTATTTTTCCATAATTAAAATTCAGTATGATATATTTTAATATAAAAAATATTTTACAAAGTTAACTTCATTTCAAAAAAACTATAAATGATTTAATAAGTAAATTATATATGACCAAGTCATACAAATAATTCAATACCAATATTTATTTTATTTTTTATGAAATAAAATGTAATTATTTTTAATATAAAAAATCTATATTTAATATAAAAAATCCATATTTAATATATCTAATATAAAAATTGATACAAAACCATATTTTTTAAAAAATAAAAATGATAATGAATAACATATTAATAGTACGTTAATTAATGAATTATTACATGCCATATAATTATTTTAAAAATATTCTTTATAATTTATAATTAGATTTATATATTAAATTAATACAGTGTAAATGGGAAATATTAATTTTTAAAATATTAGTGGTAAATAATAAATTGATCATATATAAGAATAATCTTATTTTATACATTATGAATTATTGTGTATAATATTCAATTAATATAATATAATAGATTAAAAAATTCTCCATCTACAAAAATGAGTTTTTGTAAACTTAATTTAGATTATTTGATTGATATATGAATTTTTCAAGTATGTTCAAGTAAGGGTATATATAATTAATAATGATATACATGATATATTTTAAACACATAATGATAATAAAAACTCACATAAAGTAAAAATTATGTTGTTTAATTTTAATTGAGGGATTTCAAAACACGTATACGATTATGATTATAATCATGTAAGTGTCATATGAAAATAATGTAATGGTTGAAAAGTACAGATATATTAGAAAGTACTCAACTCAACTATTTTGTAATGGTTTAAATATCCCTATATTTAGGTAAGGTAGAAATTTTGAATTCTACCTAAGGGTTGAACCCATGATATGCAAGTGTAAAAAAAACACAATGTGTGGGAAATATATCAGTTAAATGTATGATAAAAAATAGGATATGAAAGGGTCTACCTGATCTCATATAATAGTGTTAGACTAGTTACTCATGGGTAATATGTTTCTTGTATATCTTATATAAGGTTCATCAATACTTCACATAATGATAAATGAATAATTAAAGTGATTACGTATGGTTTGTGTAGATAGTTTTACAACCTAGTAAATAGTAATCCTTAATCCATGTAATGGTAATTTCTAGTCACAAATATTTCATAAAGGTCATCACTTGTATTTATAGTCTATGTAATTATAGAATTTAATTGGATCCTGATTTAAGTAAGGGTATGTCATTTGTAAATAAGGGTTATTTTCTTATGTAAATATCAATGATAGGGTAATATTTATCTTTTGTAATGGAAACCAAACAATATCATATTTAAACACTATAAGTCCTCATCATATTTATCTTATGATATAATCAAATAGAATAATGGAATATAAATGAATATATATAAATTTCTATATATAAAATATTATATAATACTATAGATTTACATGATGTTTTTTGTTGAAAAATAATATTTATATTACTATAAAATTACATATGACTAAATGAACACATTTATAAAGCCTTTTTTTATTCGTCCACAAGCTCATTAATAGTTTTCAACAAACTCTGTTAGCCATAGGATTTTTACATCCTTAATGGATTTTCATTATGATGTTTATGGATTATTAAATTTATAGATTTTGGTAGTTGTGAGATTATCATTATCTTGTGTAAATATTTGGGTAATCATATATTCAAGGAAGTCATGTATTTTCTAATTATAGATATAGTTATTTTAAGGTAGTGTAGGATTTTTTAATACTGTACAATGCCTTGGGTGAGTAGGATAGTATATAAAATTATATTTTATATAAAAATATCTATAAAATATATTTCATCAAATCTACATAATTATGCAGTTGAGGAACATTCCATTTTTATATTTAATATTTAATTTTGAATATATATTTATAGGTGGATATTTAAATACAACCATTCTACTGAGATACAGACTATCTGAGTTCCACATAGATCCCATGTTAAATCTGTATAATTAAATGTGTGAGAGATAATGCATGAATGAAGAAAAATGCTATTTAATGTTCATAATTCTTTGAAAATATATTATATATAGAATGAATTCAGGTATGACAAAGTATTATGGTAAAGGGATTGGATTTTATTATTTTAATTAAATATTTCAAATACAAATCCTTTTTAAATGAATTTTTTCTATTTTTCCCAAATCCTCTTTTTAGAACTAATATTTTTTTTAAATTAATCATTAAAATGTTTTCGTATGTGGATATTTAATTCTCAAAATATAGTTTTAATTTTATCATATCCTGATAAAGGAATTTTTTTTTTCTACTTTTGTGGAGGTATTAGACTATTAAAACTATCAATTTATGTTTAAAATGATCATTTAATCTTAGTGATGCCATTCATAATAACATGTATTGAATTTTACTAAAAAATATTAGTCATAGAAATTAAATGTATGTTATTTGATTGATATTTCTTAATATTAATTTCTATTAACATATACCAATGTGTTATCATCTAGTTTTTTTAAACATTATTAAAATTATATAAGAGTCTTATATTACATAAAGAAAAATTTTACAAGTTTATTATATGAATAAATATATTCCCTTTCGAATATAAATTACATAGATGTGAATAATTTAGAACTATATTTTAATGATATTATAATAATAAAATAAATATTTTTAAAAAAATTATTTATAATTTTTCATGTGGGTATTAATTATGTCGATAAGGATTGGGGTGTGAACCCATGACCCCATGTTGAATTTTTCATAAACATGATTTTTATACCTTTGATATTTATTGTTTTCAGAAGTTTTTTAAAATGTTTTTCCAGTATCATTAAATTCAATAATGATATTTTTTCCCAAACTAATTTTTTGATGAATCAATGAAGAAATAGTGGTTTATTTTAAATTTTTTTATGTTTATAAATAAAATGGTTTCTGATAATAATATATAATTTTTATGAATATATTCTTAATATAGATTTTTAAAAACCTTAATTTTTGGTTTAACTAAATTAAGAGTTATATAACATCTATATTATTGCAAAAAATATTTTATTTCTATGGTATTTTTTTAAAAAGAAGTTTATAAAAGAAATATATTCAGAACCAATTTAAAACCAATTATTTTGAAATATACTTATTACTAATTGTCTAAAAATGATTTCTTAAGTTATAGTATTGAGTATAAGATCAATGTTAGATGTTCTTAATTATGAGTCCAGATTTAGTGAAGCTAGATAAGTGTTCATATTTCTTTTTCAAAAATATAAAATGTATAGAATTTCTCATTCAAAAAAAAACATTAATCCTTAAATATTAATTAAAAAAATATTTTATAATTTTTTTATAATTTTATTTTGAAATAAAAGAAAGTGTATTTTCGAACAAAACCGATGAGTATGGGTCAGTGTTTTTATAAACCATGAACTAAATCATATCCTAAATCAAACCACATACATGAAATCGTCCCCACCATCACCATATGAGCTCGAACATGGTTCATAGAACAACCACATCCTCAAAAAGGAATATTTTTTAATAATATAACATTTTCTATTCCACTTCTACCAAATTTTAATATTTACCGGGATGATAAATATATTTTATCATATCATAATATAGTTTTTTATAAAAATAATATTTTATAATTAAATATAATTCAGTAGCCATATATATGTTCTTGAACATTTTTTCATTTTATGTTAATGAAATGTGTAAAAATATGGTCCTTAAATAACAATATCTATAACATAAGAAAGTATCTCAACACACTGTAATGTTAATGTACTATAAAACATTGCATGATTTCGAACACCAACATATGGTTACAAAAAAATCCCCAATGTATGAGTAATTATAAAGTCGCGGATTTTCTTGGAATTTTTTTTAATTATATAGAATTATTACGAGTCTGCAAAAATCGACGGTGCTTGATTCCTAATCATGGTGTGCTCGGAATGAATTTCTGAACTTATTTAAGGTGCTTTCAGAAAACTCATGATCTTCGTTTTCTAACTTTTTTATTAGTGATTGGATTAAAAATCTGAGGGCACCGTTGAATCCGCAGTGTCGGGCTTCGATTAAGGGAAGTTTCACTTTGATTGAAGTATCTCTCAAGAAAAAGTTATGTTTTGGGACTATTTAAAAGAATTAAATAAAATGACATTGTTATTTTATTTTCATTCTTTTTCTCAAATAGACAAATGGCTAGGTGGGACCAGCGACGTGTCAAGACAATAAATTGATTGACCATTCAATCTTAAGTAATGATGTCATTAGGGATTATAAAGGTGCCTATTTAATGAGTCCCCATTAATTTCCAATGTCATTACTTAACTTCTCCCTCTCAAATTTATATGAGGTAGTAGAAGAGGTGTCAGGATGGCTTTACAAAGCATCAAATTACTGATGATGTGTTGGGACGCCAAACCCTTGGACTACAAAGCCAGTTCCGGTAGGCAGTGATGACTGACACTGAAACCCTGTACCAAAGACGAAAAGTCAAGTGGTGTTGTTGGAGGACAGTTATAGGGGACATCGAACACTGACCCGCTTCCAAAAATGTGTGTTAACCATCATTCTTGAGGTATGGGTTTGATTCTTGTTAAAATTGAAGTGAATTTCATAAAACCTTTTAATCCTCCCTCATGATTGGGAGTTAACGCGGAGGGTGTGGGCCTAATGAACCTATCCCAAAACCTCCATTACATTTAAACTGCTGCACCCAATGTGGTAGACCGCTGGCACAGTGGCACTGACCATATATGAAGTTGGCACTATGCCGATGCATTTTTCTAGAGGAGGCCACGACACTAAGCCTTGACAGTCATTAGAGCGGCCAAAACTGGCCAGCCATAGAGGAGATACTGTGCACAGTCCCACGATTTTAGTGAGAAAGGGACCACATCCCTTTTTTCATGGTGGTCGAAGAAGGAAACCGTCACATCAATCAGCTGTGGAAGAGATGGAGGCGCAACTATCTCGCCACTGTTTAGTGGGGATGCGGAGTGACCAGCGTGCCTCCGGCTAGCAGAGGTCATAGCCGAAGCTACGGTGGAGTCAGAACCCATACATACCCAGTGGGTTCCGTAGCGACAAGGTGGAGCCTACTAAGAGCCAATTTTTTCACAAAACCAAACGGCCTCTGTGATTTTTGGGATACCAAGGGGAAACTTCCCCCCTTGCCAGCTCAGGCGGACCTCAGTCAGGCCGCTGATCACATTGTGATTCACTATTCAAATCCACCTTTACACCGCTATTTTAAACTGGTTTTTTATTGAATATTCCAAATATGATAATAAATTTCACTTAATTTTGAAATCAATTAATTAATTTTTATCACTTTTTAATAGCGAAATATTACTTGTTTTGGTGTTTACATTGTAGGAGGAGGTGATTTGGAGAGCTCGTGATTGAATTCAAGCAAAGTGAACCAAACTGCGCAAGAGATCAAGCATGCAAGTGGACAAATATTTGTACTGTGGATAATGAGTGCCTTCAATTGGGCTAAAAATGGGTGTATGTGTGAAATAAAATGTGGGAATCATTTGTCTAGCTTATCATGAAGACCAATGCTTCCATTTAGATTCCCAAAATAGACCCAAAATGGGAATAAATTCTAGGCGGGCCAGATTGGACCACCCATCTGTATTTGGCCCATAACATAGGCCTCGAAGATCCAATTGGGTTGATTCTACCTCACATGGACATAGTACTCAACGACCCGATGCTCCACAGAATTTCAAGTCATTTTCACACGTTTAGGTCAGCCAACCTCCCTGATTAAAATGGAGTAAAAAATATACCTTGAATAGTCACCTAGCCGATTATATACATGACCACTTTATTATGAAATATTGATGTAATTGCCAATAAAATCACTCCTCCCCCTCATTATCTATGTGGAATGGAAAAGGGTGAAGGTTATTCAAATGGGAGAGAAATCTTCACCCATTTTATTTATCTTCTCCCTCATGTACTTCTAAACCTCTTAGTGATCAATTTGGGGAGTGTCCTTTGTTGTAATCCCAAGCTCTACACTTCTAATCATTACAAGGTTATTTATTTCTAGGTTTTTTGTGAATTATTATTCATTTCTACCTTTTAAATTGGTGTTTTTTATTTTATGATCAAATAAAAATTAAAGGAACAAGAATACACATGCTTCCATGCATAACCAGAATCTTGTGATATATTTGAGGGTGGTTGCCTCTTTTCCCACCCCTCCCTTTAATGAGTTTGAAAATGGATAGAATTGGTTGATAAGATCCAGAAGAATGAACCTATGAATACGAATATTCTTGTATTTTGGAATATTTTTTTTCAATGACACAAATCTGTTCATCTCATCACGTTGTTGATTTGATGACTTGATTGAGATCTATTTTTACATCGATTCATTTTGTTGATTTTGAAGGACTGTAGATAATCAATACCATTGACTGATAAAATACTAGGTGGTAACCTAGTAAGAACTCACATACCATTACTAATTTCAATATTTATAAAATAAAAGAATCAATGTTCCTTCCATTTCCCTTGAGTGTGATGATGGATTGAGCAGCAATGGACACATACTCAGGATGATCACGATTTCTCCAACCGGTTTCTATAAGTAGTAATATACATTAAATTTATGTAATTTTTTTTTTCAATCCCATGTATTATTAGACCTCATTTCCCTTCTATTACTTTCTTAAAAATAACAAAATTTAGGAATTTATTATCTAAGGCTTCGTCGATAGACGACCTTAGGGTTGCTGCTATACTGGAGAAATTATACATAAAAATAAACATTTAATTTGAAGCACTCTATTGTGAGATCAACTTTTTGTCCCGTTTATGAGGATCCAAGATAAATTTTTTCCTATATTTTGTTTTATTTGTGTGTTTTACTTCCTAATTATTACTCCTTTCAATACCCCACCCCCATTTGATTATTTTTGTTTTGGGTTTTGTTCATTATTTTTTATTGTTTTGTGTGTTATTTATCACTCTCTCTTATTATCCATTTATCTCTCCCTGATTCTATATTATAAAATTATATTCTTCATTCGCCCTTATTACCTGATTTTATTCAAATTCAATAACAAAAAAACAAACATCACAACATATTTCCTTGACCCAATCAGAAAAAGAAAAACTACATGAATTTGAACCAGAAATTGAAAATACACTTAAAACACAAATCAAGGAATCTAGAGATGGTATACCAAGTAATACTAAGGAACCCAATTTGGTACCTAAAGTGTTTATAAACCAATCAAAAATTTAACCCAAACAAATCCATGAAAACATGGCTATAAATAATCGAACCTTAAAAAAACTGACCACACCAGATGTGGAGTACTAACCTGTGTACATCCAATATCCCAAGGAAGAAGCCAACTTGAAGGTGAGATCATGCATCATCCCATTAAGTCAATAAGGGTTCCTTACAACTTTAACATTAATTCTTGTTTTTAAAATCACAAACACCTTTTCTCAAGATAAATTTCCTTTTACACTTTGTTTTACATCTACAAAGAAAATTTTCCTTTTCTAAGGAAATTTATCCTTACTATGTTTTTGTTTTTTCATAATCTTTTCTACGTGTAAAATTCGGTTTCATATTTTTGAACCACAGAATCATATAATAGATAGATAAAGAGAATTCTGTTTTCTAAATACGATTTCAGACTCCAAGTTCACTGAATTCCAACTCCGAACTCTTCTAAGTTCTAACTCCGAATTCCCAAAATATTTGGTTACAAACATTCATGATTTTAGACTTAGAATTATACTGAATTCAGACTCCGAACATTCATGTAGTTCAGAACTGAACTCTATTGAATTTATACACTGAAATTTTATGAGTTTTGACTCTGAATTCTTATGAATTCAGACTTTGAAATTTCATGAGTTCAGACTCAAAATTCAACTGAATTCAAACTCAGAACATTTATGTGTTCTAACTCCAAATTCTTATGAATTCAGAATCCGAACATTCTATGTGCAGGTTCCGAATTCTTGTGAATCCAGATTCTGAATTTCCTTGAAATTCAGACATTGGAATTCTATATAATTCAGATTCTGAATTCCTTGGAAAACAGAATCCGAATATCCTAGTATTACAGATACTAGATATTTTTTTTTACTTAGACTCCTTAATTTTATTTTGCTTAAACTCTGAAAATTTGGATTTGTTTAAGAAACCATGTTTTTATCATCATTGATATAGTTACGAAACAATGTTGTACATTCTATTTTAAACTAATAGTTGTTTGAGTGACACGTGTATAGGTCCCTCTGAAATTCAACGAAAAATATGGTCATTGGAGGAGGGAGTCAATCATTGGAGTTGTGCCTATAAATAGGAGCACATTTGAAAGAGCTCGGAACTATTGGAAATTTTTTGGAAAACTTATGATCTGAATTGATTTATAGAGGGAGAGACTCTCGGGCTTAGTGTGTACAGAACTTCTTGATCATATTTCTTCGTGCAACTCTGATTGTTGTCATCTACAATCGAGGGCATCTAGGGATTGGAAGACAGAGGCGTCGACTACCTTAAAGTACGATTCCTTCCTTACTGCGGAAGATTGAGGGGCCGAATACTTTGAAGTTGAGGGCTTGCATAGATAACAATACAAAATCTGATCTTCGTATCGAGGTATTACCCTGGTGTGGGTAAGATAGACTATCATGAAAGTATAAATCAAGGGACCTTTATCCAAGGTTTTTGGATACCCTAATCTTTGGGATAAAATATTTACTACTTTTTACTTGTTCGTTTCATGTTTTACGATGTATTTCGATTGTTGAGGAATGTATAACTATCTTATACTTCTATATTCTTCCACTCTGATTTAATGTGATTTTATACGCTTTATTGTAGAATATTTGTCTTTGTAAACTTTTTCTTAGTTTCATTTCCGAAATCACTTTTCTCAAATTACATTCTCAGAATCATATTTCTGGAATCAATATAGTGTGTAGAACTAGAGGTTTTGTGAATTACCTTGTACAACCTTGTTAAACTCTACCATCTTTAAAAGTTTCGAAGTAATTTTTTAATGTATACAATTCACCCCCCCCTTATTGTATTTTGATCATTATATCATTAGATACTACAATTAGTATCATCATTCATTTTTTTCAATCCTACAATTGGTATCAGAGGAGGTATCTAAAATAATTATACAAAAATATATGTTTTCTTTGCTCAATTTTTCATTGTTCTATTTTCTATTCTTATAAATATTTTCCTTGAATCTGAACTTTTTCTATTAATAAGTTTTTGTGGAAAGATATTTCATTAAGATGACATGAATCAATTTTGGATCCATAGAAAATCTCAATCCAACTTCACCACCTATTTTTTATGGAAATGATTATAAATATTGGAGAGATCGCGTGAATACTTTTATTATCAATACTGGAGTTGATAAGTTTTTTATGCTTACTGGAGGATATAAAATCCCTGACAAGGAAGTCAGTACCTTCATAAATCAAGAATATCATGAGTATCAACTGAATTATATGGTATGAAATACATTTCTTTGTTCCATGACTAGGAATATATATAGGTAAATTTCTTCTTTTGATGCAGCAAACTTTATTTTGAAGAAACTCGAAGTTACACACTTTGGAACTTCAAAAGTAATTGAATTTAGATGAGGCATGCTTAGAGCTGAATATCATGGTTTCTGCATTCCTTATGGATAACCCATATGTAAGTTCAATAATGATTCATGGCTATTTTGAATAGTTTACAATCCATGGGTGAGAAAGGATTAGATGATGAAACTCTTTTTACAAGATCATAGGCATCATGCCCAATGAATGGGAATCCAAGAGAACTGTTATTGAAGAGAATAGAAAGTTTACTCGAATTTCTCTTGATGAAATTTTTGGAACTCGTATTCTACATGAGACTTGAATGAAGAAAGATATTGATAACATAATGAAGAATAATGGTAATGATAGGGTTTCTTTTACAACTACTTCAAAACATATCAAAGGCAAGACTCCCAAGAGAGTTACAAGATATAAATCTAATAATATTGTTATTAAATCTGAATCTAGTGGAAGTGAATCTTCAGAAAATGATTTTGCAAATCTTACTTGAAGGATGAACAAGATTGTTGGACATAAGAACTTTCAATCCAAATACAAGAAGAAAAAAAAATATAAGAATGATTCAAAGGACACTTGTTTTGAATGCAAGAGAGCTCGAAATATAAGACCTGATTGTCCTATGATTAAGAGAAAAGAAATAAAGAAAAAGCATTCTAAGAGAAACATAAATAATTATTACAAATCTAAATCTACTAATGTATTGAAAGTGAATGACACCTAGAGTGCCAGTAGTGGAGACTCTTCAGATGAATCACCATATTACTAATCTTCTAGATAGAATAATCTTGGAATAATAGAAAGATTGCCTGTTAAAAATAATTATTTGATGGATAAGGTTCCCAATACTGAATCTATGACAAATGTATCCTTGAATTATAATTATAGTGATATTAAATACAATAACTCTTCTAATGAAGAATCTTCTTATGATGGAGAAAATACTTTACCAACATATGAAGAAGTTTCTAGGTTTCCCAACCTCCTTGAGATTGAGAATTCAAAACTCATGAAAAATATTGATAAGGAAAGATCATGATATATTATTCATACCAAGAAAATATTAGACCATTCTGAAGATCGTGATAAGAAATTTGTTGATTTTGAATGTATTTCCAAAAATCATGAGGAAGTAAATTCTGATAAGATTAAATTTTCTAAGGATCTTGAAAATTTAATTTTATGAAAAATGCATTTGATCCTAACTATAGTTTAAAATAAAATGTTTTTTAAGACTAGAACTTATTTTTTTAACTAAAATATGAAATTTTCTCCTTGAGGAAGTGTTTGTCAAACTTTACCTTAGGTAAGGAAAATTTTGATAAGTTTTATTCTCAAATATGACCTCTATGGAATACTTTTAGTTTTGGTTATACTAGTTCTATACCGGTTTTTAGTAACAATTATTTTGTTCCTCAAAGTGCTCCATTCTGTACAAAGTGTTAGTATGGGGGGAATTGGGAAAAAATTGTTCCTTAAACAAAACTCAGTCTTTAGGATTTCATAAAGCCTATTTTTGAAAGAAAATGTGGTTTCCTAAGATTTTTCTTTTTGAGATTTCTGTATCCAAACAAGTTTGGATTCTGAAAACCAAACTTTTTTTTTTTCATGAAAATAAAGATATTACCAATATCAATACATGGTATATGGATAGTGGATGTTCCCGGCATATGAATAGATACAAAACCTACTTTGAAAATATTAACAAGATATAATGAGGAAAAGTGACATTTATAGACAATGATTAGGGAGAAATTATTGGTATAGGTAACATCATTCTTCTTGGAAAAACTTTGATTTCAAATGTTTTATTTGTAAAGGGTCTTAAGAACAACCCCATTAGCATAATCTAATTATGTGATGAAGTTTACCTTGTGAATTTTAGGAATGATAAGTGCTTAGTACACAATTCCAATGAAGATTTTATTTGTTCTACCCATAGGCATGGGAATGTATACACACTAAACATAGAAGTCCATAGGATCCAAGACTTATTTGACCTCAGTGTAATGGAAGATCAATCTTGGTTGTGGAATATATGGTTAGGTCACTATAACCTTATGAACATATGCAAACTTTCTAATAAAGGATTAGTTAAGGATATACTGGAGTTTAGATTTGATTCATCTAAAGTTTGTGATCCTTTTCAATAAGGCATGAATCATAAATCTAGTTTTAAATAAATCGGTAAAGTCTCAACTACTAATGCATTACTATTAGTGCATATGGATCTTTTTGGATGAACACAAACTGGAAGCATGAGTGGAAAATATTGTGTATTTGTCTTAGTTGATGACAACACTAGATTTACATTGGTCTATTTTCTAGAAAAGAAGTCTGAAGATCTTTCTTATTTCAAAAGTTTTAGAGCCTAAGTTAAAAATGAGAAAAAACTACCTTTGAAAACTATTCATAGTGATCAAGGAGGAGAATTTCAAAATTCTGATATTTGAAAATTTTTGTAGTAGAAAATGCATTAATCAAAATTTCTCAGCACCCAGAACACCTCAAAAAATGGTTTTGTTAAAATAAGAAATAAAATTCTTCAAAGGATAACGAGAACCATGTTGAGTGAATATTCAGCAGCCAGTCATTTTTGGGTTGAAGCTGTATGTACTACTTGTTATACTATAAATCGAGTTTTTTTAGAACTTTTCTTAATAAAAATAATTATGAGTTATGGAATGGTAGAAAACCTAGACTTTCCTACATCAAAATTTTTGGATTCAAGGTATTCATCCTAAATACTAATGATAATCTAAAAAATTTGCACCAAAATCTGATGATGGAATTTTCTTAGGATACTCCACAACTTCTAAGGCTTATAGAGTTTTCAAAGAAAATAGTGTACTGTTGAAGAGACAGTACATGTGAGATTTGATAAAAGTAATCCCTTTGTTTTTTAAACAACCCCAACCTAAATCCTCAGATGTGTTTTAAAAAACTGTTTATCAACCCATGATAGATGATCCTTCTGATAAGGAAAATGTCCAACAAGATATTTCTGAAATAATTAACCCAGAAGACTTCCTACCATATATTGAAAAACAGGTTTTAGAAATCCCAAATCATGTGTTTCTTCAGAATCATCCCAGTGGTAGTATCATTGGTGATGTGAAACAACCATTAAGGACTAGATGTTCCTTAAGAAATGAAGTAGAACATCTAGATTTTCTTTCCCAATTAGAACCAAAAAGAACTAATGAAGCTTTAGGTGATGATGATTGGATTAAATCCATGCAAGATGAACTAAATAAATTTTAATGGAATAATGTATAGACCTTAGATGAATGATCTAAGGAAACATCTGTTATTGCAGTAAAGTGGGGCTTCAGAAATAAGTGTGACGAAAATGGAATCATTGTAAAAAATAAAGCCAGATTAGTTTTTAAAGGCTATAATCAACAAGAAGGAAAAGACTATGAAGATACCTATTCTCTAGTATCTAGACTTGAATCTATTAATATTTTACATTCTATTGTAGCATTATTCAATATAAAACATTGTCAAATGGATGTGAAATGTGCTTTCCTTAATGGTATTGTACAAGAGGATGTCTTTGTTGAACATCCTCCTTGTTTTGAAGATACAAAAAATCATAAACATGTTTTCAGACTTTCCAAAGCATTGTATCGACTTAAGAAAGCTCCCTGAGCCTGGTATGATAGACGTAAATGATTTTTGATTAAAAATAATTTCTTAAGGGATATGTTGATCCAACCCTTTTTATAAATAAAGACAAGAATAACGTTTTGATTGTTCAAATATAAGTTGATGAATTTATATTTTGTTCAAATCAGCATTCATTAACTGATTCCTTTGCAGATCTAAAGAA
Source organism: Viscum album (assembly GCA_963277665.1). Lineage (NCBI taxonomy): Eukaryota > Viridiplantae > Streptophyta > Magnoliopsida > Santalales > Viscaceae > Viscum > Viscum album. The sequence continues at coordinate 2,096,251,577 of OY728159.1, read as the reverse complement.
ATTTGAGTTTGGAATCATTATGATGGGTGAGTTAACTTTTTTCCTTGTTTTTAAAATTTCTCAAAAACCAGAAGGAACCTATATATCTCAACAAAAGTATATTAAAGATCTTCTTAAAAATTATGGATATGACGGCACTAAGAGTTTATGTACTCCCATTGGTACCTCAAATACAATTGATCTTGATGAATCTGGTAAACCAGTAGATCAAACAACTTTTAGAGGTGTGATAGGAAATCTACTTTACTTGAATGAAAGTCATCTAGACATAATGTTTTCAGCATGCCTATGTACAAAATATCAATCTAATCCAACAGAATCTCATTTAAAGGAACTGATGACTTTGGTGGATGTAGAATGGATAGAAGGAGTACATCTGGAACTTTTCATTTCTTAGTAGATTATTTAGTTTCTTGGTCTTTCAAGAAGAAACCCAGAGTAGCACTTTCCACTACAGAAGCTGAATATGTAACAGATGGAAGTTATTGGTCTCAAGTATTATGGATTCAACACACACTCACAGACTACAGTATGATTTTTAACAAAACACAAATTTTGTGTGATAATACAAGTTCCATTTCCATTAGTAAAAACTCTTCACATCACTCTTGTGAAATTCACATAGATATTATGCATCACATTCTTAGGGATCACACAAAAAAAGATATAATTCTGCAATTTATCAAAACGGAAGATCAACATGATGATATTTTCACAAAATCATTACCCTCCGATGGATTTGAATACATTAAACAGAAGTTAGGAATCATGACCATAATGTAATACTCCTCATTAACTTCATGTTTAAACCAATCTCCTTATAGTAATAAACTTATTTTCATAAGGGGAGTACATTTGTTTGTTAGTTTATGAAAACTTTTCATTGTTAGTTTTTATTCAAATTATTGTAATGAAAATTTTTCATTTTTGGTTTTTCAAATTTTTTTAATGAAAATTTTTCATTGTTGGTTTTGAATAAAAAATTAATAATAATTTTTAATTGTTGGTTTTTCAAATATTTGTAATGTAGATTTTCATACTTCAAATTTTCGTAATGAGGATTTTTGTACTTGAAATTTTCGTAATAAAGATATTTGTACTTGAGATTCTCATAATGGAGGTTTTTGTAGACGTTTTTCTTCTAATGTTGTTCAAGAAGAATATTTACTATTACGAATAATCTTGCTGGAAATCTGAAAGGTATGTTTCCATTCTTATGTTTTTGTAGTCATAGTTTACTTACTGGTATTTTCTTTTTTATTTTAAATTTTTCGGAATCTAGTTTCCTTAAATCCGAATGTTTTTCTTAAAAAACCTCAAAAGATCATATTCTATCAAGATTTCTTTACGGCTATCATATCAACCGTCAGATCTGATCTGAAGGATTTTCAGCCATTAGATCGAGTTTAGAAGATGAATCGTCACTTATAACGCCTATATAAAGGACCCCCTGATGGTGATCCCATTACGAATTTCATGCCTTTGTGTGCTGAAGCTCTGCCCCCTTTCAAAATCCCGTTTTGAACCTCTCAAACCTTGCTCAAATCCGAATGTCTATTGAAGTTATTTCTCAAGAGATGTCCACTATCAAGCTGATTTCGGAGTGGAAGATTTACAGAGAGAGGCTGGTGCATCTGAATTTCCCAAACATGTATGATTTGATTATCTCCAAAAACATCAAACTGAATGTATGGGAGAGTGTGTTCATATCAAAGCAAGGTTACCAAGACTTGAGTATCCGGATCTTCTTATTTAGTTTTATGATTCATCTAGTTTATTTATGTAAGAAGTCAACGATAAGTTTTCATTTAAAAAATATAGAAAGACCTATGCTCCTTCATATACAAAGGCAGCTAGTTTGGTTGGAGTTCCTTTTGAAGGGGAAGTTGAGTTATGTTCCTAGGAAGTCTCAAAAAGCTGAAGGATATGATGTTTCTTGGACTTTCAGATATTAAGACATTGAATATTTCTCATTTTTCTACAAATAACCAGATCCTTGAAATATGGGTTCAAGGATACATCATTCCGAGAAAAGTGATAAGGACACCATGAAGAAGAGTGATATGTACATCCTAGATTTTCTAGTGAATCTAAGGAAGATCAACTTGATGAAGAATATTATAATTACAATTGATAATATTAATAATGTGAACTTGAAATCTTAGATAATCATGTGTCCATCTATCCTCTCTATGCTGATTGTTTTGTGCCTTCACTCATTCAAAATTCATTACAATTCCATGCTAAGGAATTGTAAAGTCGTGTTAGTAAGTTATGACACATTGATGAGAATTAATATTTGTTTTTCAAAAGTCTCTGAAGAGTTTTATGACTTACTTGTGGAGGAAGATGAAGCTATTCTAAAAAAAAGAAGTGGCTGAACCATCAGAAAAGGCTGGAAAGATGAGAAAGTTGAAAGAAGTATAAGTGGAAGAGAAAACACCAAAAGCTAAGGAATCTCAATCCTCACCTCCATAACCTAAGAAAAAAAGCATCTCCGGATGATTTTTTAGACAATTTAAAGGACGACATGAAAAATCAGAAGGAATGAGAGCCATAGTTTGGCTTAGACCCTGCAGAAGCTAAGGCTTTAAAAGAAAAGACAGCTAATGAGAATGAGAAGCAAGCAAAAGAAAAGAAGGAAAAGGAGAAGATGTCTAAGGCTGAAATTGTTCAATCCCTTCTGATAGATACTGAAAAATCATCTGAGAATATCCATATACTGAAATCCTTCTTGGTAGATGCCTTACCTGAGACACCAAGGATGAAATTTCTCACTCTGGAAAAAGTCCAAGATAATATTGTTGAAGAAAACAAAGCTATGGAAGAAGTGGAAGAAGAAGAAAGATGTGGTGACATTGAGGCCCTCATAAAGAAAGTTGGAGACTCTCATGAAAAGGAAACCCCATCCGAGAAACTGTCAATCCAAATTTCTGAAGCTGAGTCTTCAAAGCCCGCAATTCCTAGGAAGAATTAGAAAGGTTAAGATGAGAATGGTGAAGAAGAAGTTAATAAACTACCCAAGGAAGATAGATAATACCATGATTTCATACAACCTAAGTATGTTGAGGATAGAGCTGAGAAAGAAAATCATGATGAAGATAAGATTGTTCAGCTGTTTGACAGTGATCCTAAATATCATGATGAGGAAGGCATTATGAGAATATATAAAGGAAAACTTGTTGTTGTTGATTCTCATAGCACAGCTTTAGTGAAGAATAAGGACGTTGGTGGATCATCAAAGAGGAAGATTGTTGATCTAGAGAAATATCCATCACCAAGAAAAGTCTCAGATTCAGAATCATCTTCACTTGGACATGATTTTTTTGTCCCATCCCTGAAAAAACTTGGTGGGACCATTCTGATTTTTCCAAGCATAGATTACTGATTCCATATTCTTCAACATACCTTGAACCAAAAGTCGGATTCAGTGTCCATGGTTATGGACATGTGTGTTATTTTAGAAACTGATTTAAAATCCTTTATTATTAACTATGAAGCCCGGAAAAGATCATGTATGAAAATGGTTGGCTGGTCAAAGAAGGAAGTTGAAGATTTGAGAGAACTTTATGAGTTTCATGATGGTTTCAAATAGGATTTTGACATAGAATATAGCAAGATAAATGATCTCACGAGTTTCATTGAAGGAAATCTAATTATGGAGTAGAATACTCAGATTCAAGAGGTAAAGGATCTGAATGGTAAGCAATATTCTGTTGCCCAATACTGGAAAAAGAAAGGGATCTTCATATTGATATTGAGGAAAATATAGTGAAGCAAGATGAGTTATTTAAGGCTCAGGCAGAGGCTCTGATGGATCTAGAAGAAAAGTTCAAAGCCTTAGAAAAGTGAGTAAAGAAAGAGCACAAGGAACTCAGAAATCTGAAAACCATTATAAAGAAATTGATACCCAAGGAGAGGGAAGGAAAATAGATCAAATTTGATAATTTTTGTTTATTTTCATCCTTTTACAAATTCTTCTTATCTTAATGAAATTTTGGATTCTCATATTTGTTTGGATACATTTTACTGTATATTTCAGGAAATATAATTTCTTTTCCATTCCCTGAAAGTCTTTTTGAAAATCAAAATGGGGGAGAAAGGAAAAAATAATACAGATTAAATAAGAAATATCCCTAAGTAAGGCGGAGTTTATCTAAGGGAGGGTTTTTATTATAGAGATTTTCGTACTCAAGATAATGAAAAATCTCATTCCAAAAATCTAGAATACGATCCTTACTATTACAAATCTTATGGTGGAGATAGTTTTATTAATCTTTTCCCATATGATAAGGGAGATAAGCCAAATTTTGAAAGTCTATAAAAATATTTTCTACGTCCTTTTACTCTTTTTTCGTAAGGATGTTTGTGCTTTCCAAAAAGGGGGAGATTTTTATGTTAATAAGGTTTCCTTATGAAATTACCATTCCTTCTTGTTTTGAGAATCAAAAACACCTTATCTCAAGAAATATTTCATTTTACCCTGTGTTTTACATCTATATAGAAAATTTTCCTTCCCCGAGGAAAGTAATCCTTACCATGTTTTTCGTTGTTCCTGATCTTTTCTTAGTGTAAAATTCAGTTTCACATATATAAACCTCGGAATAATATAATACTTAGATAAAGAGAATTCTGTTTTCAGGATATAAATTTAGACTCCATGTTCTTTAAATTCAGACTCCGAACTATTCTGAGTTCTGACTCCGAATTCTCGGAATTCTGGTTACGAACTATCATGAGTTATGACTCCGAATTATACAGAATTTATACTATAAACATTCATGAAGTTTAGAAATTAAATTATACTGAATTCAGACTCCAATCATTTATGAGTTATGACTCTGAATTCTTTTGAATTCAGACATCGAACTTTCTGGAGTTCAGACTCTGAATTCTACTGAATTTAGACTCTGGAATTTTATGAGTTCTGACTCAAAATTCTTATGAATTTAGACTCTAAACATTCTAAGTTCAGGTTCCAATTTTTTGTGAATCCAGATTCCGAATTTCCTTGAAATTACAAATCTGGAATTCTATAGAATCCAGATTCTGAATTCCTTGGAAAACAAAATCCGAATATTTTTGTATTATAGATACCGAATATTTTTTTTACTTAGACTCTGAACTTTTATTTTTCAAAGACTCTTGAAAATTGGTTTTTTTTAAGAAACCATATTTTTTTCATCTTTGATATAGTTATCAAATGTTTTCGTACATTATGTGTCTAAATAAACATTTATTGAGTGACACGTGTATAGGTCCCTCCAAAATTCATGGAAAAATAGGACCATTGGAGGAGGGAGATGACCGTTGTAGTTGTGCCTATAAATAGAAGCACATTTGAATAAGCTCATATATTTTGGAGAAATTTTGGACAACTTGTGATCTGAAGTGATTTCTAGATAGAGAGACTCTCATGCTTATTATGTATAGAACTTCTTGTTGATATTTCTTTGTGCAACATTGATTGTTGTTGTGTACAATCTAGTGCTTTCATGGAAAGGAAGATAGAGGTGACGACAACCTTAATGTTTGTGGATTGCCTTGATGAGGAAGATAGAGATGTTGACTAACGTGATGTTGAGGTCATGCGGGGATAGAAAGAGAAACTCTATTCTTCGTATCGAGGGCTTACCCTAGTGTGGGTAAGATAGACTTTCTTGAGATTATAAATCAAGGGACCTTTATCCCAGGTTGTTGGATACCCGACTCTTTGGGATAAAAGATTTACTACTTGTTACTTGTTTGATTCAAGTTTTCTGATGTTTTGCGATTGTTGAGGAAATTATAACTATCTTATACTTCATTTTGTTTTTACTATGATTTAGTGAGATTATATACACTTTAAGGTAGAATCATTGTCTTTGTAAAATTTTGTTATGTTTCATTTCTGAAATCACTTTTCCAGAATTACATTCTCGGAATCAAATTTTTGGAATCAAGAAAGTGTGTAGAACTAGAGTTTTTTTGAATTACCTTGTACAACCTTGTTAAACTCTACTATATTTAAAATTTTCAAAGGAATTTTTTAAAGTATACAATTCACCGCCCCCCCCCCCACCCTCTTGTATTTTTAGCATCTATATCATTAGATACTACAATCACTATCTTAATTCATTATTTATATCCTACAATTGGTATCAGAGTAGGTCCTTGAAATACTTATACTCACATATAAGTTTTCCTTTCTCATGTTTTCATTGTTCTATTTTCCTTGCTTAGGAATATATTCCTTGAATCCAAACTTTTTCTATTAACAATTTTCTTTAGAAATATATTTCTTTAATATGATAAGAATGAATGTTGGTTCCATAGACAATCTCAATCCAACTAGACCGCCTATTTTTAATGGGAATGATTATAAATATTAGAGATATCACATGAATATTTTTATTATCAATACTGGTGTTGATAATTGTATTATGCTTACTGGAGGATGTAAAATTCCAGACAAGGAAGTTAGTACCTTTACAAATCAAGAAAAGCATGAGTATAAACATAATTATAAGGTATACAATACTTTTCATTATTACATGACTAGAAATATATATAGCCAAATTTCTTCTCATGAAGTAGTAAATTGTATTTGGAAGAAACTTGATGTTACACACATTGTAAATTCCAAAGTAATTGAAACTAGAAGAGCCATGCTCAGAGCTGAATATCATGGTTTCTTCTTTCCTTATAGAGATCCCATATGTAAGGTGCAATAAAGATTCATGACTATTTTGAATAGTTTACAATCCATGGGTGAGAAAGGATTAGATGATGAAGATCTTGTTATAATATTATAGATAACATGCCTAATTAATGTGAATCCAAGAGAAATACTATTGATGATTATAGAAAGGTTACACTAATTTCACTGGATGAACTTTTTGGAACTCTTCTTCAATATGGGACTAGAATGAAGATTGATGCTGATAACATAAAAAAGAATAATTGTAACGGCAGTGTTTCTTTTACAACTAATTCAAATCATATGAAAGATAAGACTCCCGAGAGAGTTATAAGATCTAAATGTAAGAAGATTATTATTCAATCCGAATCTAGAGGAAGTGAATCTTTAGAAAATGAGTTAGAAAATCATGCTCAAATGATGAAAAAGATTTTTTGAGGGAATAAATTTCAATACAAATACAAGAACAAAGAAATGAATGGTGAGAAAGATTCATAAGTCACTTTTTATGAATGCAAGAGAGCTAGACATATAAGATCTGACTATCCTATACTTAAGAGAAATGAAAGGAAGGAAAAGAATTTTTAGAGAAACAGAAATATGTACTACAAATCAAATGATAAGAATGTCTTGAAAGATAATGACACCTAGAGTTCTAGTGGTGGAGACTCTTCAGATGAATCATCATATTACGAATCTTCTAGACTGAAGAATCATGGTCTAATAGCAAGATTACCTATTGAAAATCATTGTTTGATGGCTATGGTACACAATGATGAATATATGACCAATGTATCATTTAATGCTAATTAGAGTAATAATAAATACTATGACTCTTCTAATGAAGAATATTCTTTTGATGAAGATAATAATTTACCTACCTATGAAGAAGTTTTAAGGTTTTCCAAACACCTTGAGATTGAGAATTCAAAACTCATGAAATAGCATGATAAGGAAAATTCTAGAAATACTATTCTTACCCTGGAAATATCATATATTTATAAAGATCTTGATAATAAATTTGGTGATTTTGATTGTATTTCAAAAAATCTCGAGGAAGTAAATTCTAAGAAGAACAATCATTCTAAGGATCTAGAAAAATTAATTTCTATGAAAAATGTTTTCGAGCCTAACTCTAGTTTAAAATCTAATATTTTGGAAGACAAGAACTTAGTTATTAAACTAAAATCCTCAAAAAATTTCCTTGAGGAAGTGTTTGTCAAATTTACCTCAGGAAAGAAATTTTTTGATAAGATGTATTCTCAAATCTAACCTCTAAGGAATAGTTAGGGTTTTTGTTATACTAGTTCTAAACCGGTTTTTAGAAACAATTATTTTGATTCTCAAAGTTATCCATTCTGTACTAAGTGTCAGTGTTGGGGTCATTGGGAAAAAAATTGGTCTCTAAAAAAAACTCAGTCTTTAAGATTTTATAAAGCCTATTTTTCTAAGAAAATGTGGGTTTTTAAGATTTTTCTTTCATAGATTTCGAGATCCAAACAAGTTTGGCTTCAAAAAACCTAACTTTTTTCTTATTTTGAAGAAAATAAAGAGAGTAACAACTACAATACATGGTCCATGGATAGTGGATTTTCCCAGCATATGAATGGTAACAAATACTACTTTGAAAATATTATCAACACAAAAGGAGGAAAAGTAACATTTGGAGATATTGCTTAGGGAATAATTATTGGTATAGGTACCATCGTTCTTCTTGGAAAAATATATATTTAAAATTTTTTATCTGTTAAGGGTCTTAAGCAAAACCTCATTATCATAATCCTATTATGTGATGAAGGATACAAGGTGAATTTTAGGAATGATAAGTGCTTAGTAAACAATTCCAAGGAAGGGTTTATTATTTCTGCCCATAGGTAAGAGAATGTATACACACTAAACATAGAAGACATTAAGAACCAAGACATACCATTCCATGGTGAAATGGAAGATCATTCTTGGTTTTGGAATATAAGTTTAAGTCACTTTAACTTTATGATCCAATGAAAAATTTCTATGAAAATATTAGTTAAGGCTCTACCGGATGTTAGATTTTATTCTTCAAGAGTTTTTTTATCCTTTTCAATATGGAAAGAAACCTAAATCTAGTTTTAAATCAATCGGTGATGTCTCAACTATATATGCTTATAGTTATTGCATATTGATCTTTTTGTCCCAACACAAACTTGAATAATGAGTGGAAAATATTTTGTCTTTTTCTTAGTTGATGACTACACTAGATTTGCATGGGTCTATTTTCTAGCAAAGATTTTTTAGGCTATTTATTATTTAAAATTTTTAGAGACCATGTTAGAAATGAGAAAAACCATCCTTTGATAACTATTCATTGTGATCATGGAGAAGAATTTCAAAATTATTATTTTTAAAATTTTTGTAGTAGAAAAGAAATTACTCAAAATTTTTCATCTCCGAGAATACCTCAACAGAATGGCGTTTTTGAAAGAAGAAATATAATTTTTTTAAGAGATAACAAGAACCATGTTGAGTGAATATTTATTATCCAAACATTTTTGGGCAGAAGCTGTTTGTACTGCTTGTTATACTATAAATCGAGTTTTGATTAGACCTTTTCTTAATAAAACTCTTTATGAGTTATGGAATGGTAGAAAACCTAGACTTTCATACTAATGGTTTTTGGTGGCATGGTATTAATCCTGAATACTAAAGATAATCTACACAAATTCGCACAAAAATATGATGAAGGAATTTCTTACGATACTCCAAAACTTCTAAGTCTTATAGTGTTTTCCATAAAAACACTTTTACTTTTCAAGAGACGGTACATGTGAAATTTTAGGAAAATAATACCTTTGTTTATAAACAACCAAAACCTTTATACTCGAATGTGTTTTCAAAAAATTAATATCAACCCTTGATAGAAGATCATTCTGATAAGGAAAATTTCCAAGAAGATATTTCTGAAACATTTACCCCAGAAGACTTCATAACCTATGTTGATGAACGGATTTTACAAAACCCAAATCAAGAGTTTCTTAAGAATCATCCTAGTGGTAGTATCATTAGTGATGTGAATCAACCTGTAAGGACTATATGTTCCTTAATAATTGATGTAGAACATCCATCTTTCCTTCCCCAATTAGAACCAAAAAGCACTGACGAAACTTTAGGTGATGATGATTGGATTAAATCCATTCAAGATAAACTAAATCAATTCGAAAGGAATAATTTCTGGACCTTGGGTGAATGACCTATGGAAACTTCTGTTATTAGAGTAAAATGGGTCTTCTGAAATAATTTTGATGAAAATGGAATCATTGTAAGAAATAATTCCAAATTAATTTCTAAAGGCTATAATCAACAAGAATAAATAGACTATAAAGAAACCTATGTTCTAGTAGCTAGACTTGAATCTATTCGTATTTTAATTTCTCTTGCAGAATTCATCAATTTCAAACTTTTTCAAATGGAAGTGAAATGAGACTTCCATAATGGTTTTGTACAAGAGGATATTTTTGTTGAACAACCACCAATTTTTTAAGATACAAAACATCTTGAACTTGTTTTTAGATATATCAATGCTTTGTATAGACTTAAGAAAGTTCCCCGAGCCTGGTATGATAGAATTAAATGATTTTTTCTTTAAATTAATTATAATAAGGGAAATGCAGATCCAACCCTTTTTATAGATAAAGACAAAAAAAGGTTTTAATTGTTCAAATTTATGTTGATGGAATTATATTTCGTTTAACTCAGCAATCATAAATTTATTCCTTTACGGATCTGATGAAATATGTGTTTGAAATGAGTATGATGGGTGAGCTAACATTTTTACTTGGTTTTGAAATTTCTCAAAAACCAGAAGGAACCTATATATCTCAACATAAGTATATTAATGATATTCTTAAAAAGTATGTATATGACAACACTAAGAGTATAATTACTCCCATTGGTACCTAAAATACACTTGATCTTGATGAAGCTGGGAAACCAGTAAATCAATCATCTTTTAGAGATCTGGCAGGAAGTCTACATTACTTGACAGCTAGCCGTCCAGACTTAATGTTTTTAGTATGTATATGTTCAAGATATAAATCCAATCCTAAGGAATCTCATTTAAAGTTACTGAAAATAATTTATCCCTACTTAAAGAGAACCATGGATTTTTGACTCTTTTATACATCTGTAAATGATTTTGTTTTGAAATTTTTTTCAGATGCTGACTTTGGTGGATGTAGAATTTTTAGAAAGAGTACATCAAGAACTTGTAATTTATTAAAATAAATTTTAGTTTCTTGGTCTTGAAAGAAGAAACACTAAGTAGAAAATTCCACTACTGAAGCTGCATATGTTGCAGCTGGAAGTTGTTGTGCTCAAGTATTGTGGATGCAACACAAACTCACAGACTATGGTATGAGTTTTACCAAAACCCATATTTTGTGTGTCAATAAAAGTACCATTTCCCTTAGAAAAAACCTTCCACATAAGTCTCATGAAAATCACATAGTTATAAGGAATCAAATTTCTAGGGACCACACACAAAAAGGAGATATCGTTCTTCAATTTATTGGAACGCAAGAACAATTTCTGATATTTTCACAAAATAATTACCCTCTGATAGATTTGAATACATTAAATGGATGTTAGGAATCATAACCATATGTTAATACTCCTCATTAACTTAGTGTTTAATCCAATCTCTTTATAGTAATAAACTTTTTTCATAAGATGAGTACATTTGTTTGTTAGTTTATGAAAGCATTTCGTAGTTAGTTTTTTTTTTCAAATTTTCTTAATGAAAATTTTTCGTTGTTGGTTTTACAAATTTTCATAATGAAAATTTTTCATTGTTGGTTTTCCAATTGTTGTAATAAAAAAATTTCATTGTTGGTTTTTCTGATTTTTGTAATGAATATTTATTGTACTTGAAATTTTCATAAAAATATTTTCATACATGAAATTTTCATAATGATGATTTTTGTACATGATATTCTCATAATGCAGGTTTTTGTAGTCATTTTTTTCTAATGTTCTTCAAGAAGAATATGACCTATTAAAATTAATCTACGTGGAAATCAGATAGGTATATTTCCATTCATAAGTTTTTGTAGTCATAGTTTACTTGTTGTAATTTTCAATTGAATTTTTAATTTTTTAGAATCTAGTTTTCTTAAATCTGTATGTTTTTCATAAAAAACTTCAAAAGATCAGATTCGATCAGGATTTTATTATGGCTATAATATCAACTGTTTGATCTGATCAGAAGGTTTTTCAGCCATTGGATTGATTTTGGAAGATGAATCATCACTTCTAACACCTCTATCAATGACCCCCGATGGTGATACCACATCATATTTCTTGACATTGTGTGCTGAAGCTCTGCCCCCTTCAAAAAGCATGTTCTGAACCTCTCAATCCTTGCTCAAATCTGAATGTCTGTTGAAGTTCCTTCTTATGAGATTTCAATTGTCAAGCTGATTTCAGAGTGGTAGATTTACCGGTAGAGGTTGGTGCATCTCAATTTCTTCAACAAGTATAATTCGATTATCTCTGAAAACAACAAGCCGAATTGATGGGAGAGTGTGCATATCAAAGACAGGTGCTCAAGACTTGGTGAATCCAGATATACTTATTGAGTTTTATGAGCCAGCTAGTTTCTTTATGTAAGAAGGCAGAGAGAAGTTTTCATTCAAAAGCTATGTAAAGACCCATGCTCCTTCGTATACAAAGGCATCTAGTTTGGTTGGAGTTCCATTTGAAGGGGAAGCTGAGTTCTATTCCCATATGTTGCTGGATGTTCAAGGGAGTTTCAATAATCGGAATGCTATGGAGTTTCTGGGAATTTTAGATTTCAAGACTCCAAATATTTATCCTTTGTATACAAATAACCGGATCCTTGAATTATGGGTTCAAGGATTCATCATTCTGAGAAAAAGTGATAAGGACACCAAGAAGAAGAGTGATATGTACATCCTAGATTTTTTTCTGAATCTAAGGATGATCAACTTGATGAATCATATTCTTATTACGATTTAGAATATAAATAAAGGGAACTTTAAATCTTAGATAATCATGTATCCATCTATCCTCTCTATGCTGATTGTTCGGTGCCTTGACTCTTTCCAAATTCCTTATAGTTCTAAGCCATGGAATTGTACTGTCGTGTTATTAAGTGATGACACGTTGAAGAGAATAAATATTGGTTTTCCAAAAGACTCTAAAGAGTTATATGACCTACCAGAGGAGAAGCTGATGCTGTTCTGAAAAAACAATAAGTGGCAGAACCATTTAAAAAGGCAAGAAAGAAGAGAAATTTGAAAGAAGTAGAAGAGTAAGAGAATCCCCCAAAAGCTAAAGATGCTCAATCCGTACCTCCATACCTAAGAAACAAAAAATCTATCCAGGTGAGGTTGTAGACATGTGGAGGGAAGACAAGAAAAATTGTAAGGAAGGAGAGCCACAATTTGGCTTTTTATACATCTTATTGGTTGTTGACTATGTATCTAAATTAGTGGAGGAAAAGGCCACCATATCCAATTAATCTTGTGTGGTTGTTGATTATTTGAGGTATCATATTTTTAGTAGGTTTGGTTTACCGAGATTCATCATTAGTGATCAGTGTTCACATTTGTTCATTCACAACAGGAAAAATTTTCTTTATAAGTATGAGGTTGATCATAAATTCTCCACTTCATATCACCCCCAAACTAACAGACAAGAAAAAATCACAAATCAAGAACATAAATGAATCTTGGAAAAAAAAAGGTACAACCCGATAGGAATTATTGGACTTTGAGCTTGGATGATTCACTTTTGGCATACCATATAGCTTTGAATACCCCAATCAGAATGTCACAATAGAGAATTGTGTTTGGAAAGGCTTGTCACCTACCGGTGGAGGTAGAACACCGTTCATATTGGGATGTTAAACATTGTAATATTATCCTTTCAGATGCATGTGAGAATAGGAAGCTTCAGATTCTAGAGTTGGAAGAAAATAGATGTGATGAATATGAGAATTCCTGGATCATTAAAAAGAAGACAAAGGCTATCCATGATAGCATAATTCATCCTCGGAAGTTCCATATTGGTGATAAGGTCCTCATATACAATTCCATGTTAATGCTCCACCCAGGAAAGCTTCTTTCAAAATGGCTCAGTCCTTATACTGATACTAATGTTTACACTTTTGGTGCAATACAAATTTTTGATGAGCTTAGTGTATGAGAGTCTTACCATCAATGGGCAGTGAATTAATCACTTCAATGAGGATTTTCCAAACAATCTGGTGGAGGAAATCCACCTTCTAGACGCAATATTCCAATAAAACACACCATGTTTTATCCTTCTATCTCACATTCTCAATTATTTCAGTGAATAAACTACACATTCTAGGTGTGAGGGGGGGGGTGGATACATTCTTGGGTATATTAGGATTTCCATTGTCTTTCTTCTTTCTTCTCTTTTTCACCTTCTTTATGGGATTTTCATTTTTCCCCATCAAATATTTTCCATGATTTAGTGACCATAAGTGGGGGAAATTTAAAATACCATAAAGAAAGTGAAGAAGAATATTTTGATGAATTTAACATCAGGGGTGATTTTTAGTGAATTAATTTTCTTTCGGTGATATAAATGGTTGTATCTATGTGAAACCTTTGAGATGATTGATGCACCTTTTGTGAGTAGTTTTTTGGAAAAAATGTCTCACTATTATCTCCATAAATTTCTGCAACAAACCAAAAAGTGTGATTGTTAATCCTTAAAAGAAGTTAAATATAAATTATGTTAAAAATTGTCATCATAAAATGATATTTACATACATAGATTCATTATTCGATCGGTTTCATATTGTACATGATTGACCTATGAGTTTTTATCTGATATCCGACTGGTGCACACGCTCAAAAAAAATTACAGTTGTGTCTTGGGCAGGTCAAGAACCACTCCTCCTCATCCTTTGATCATGTTATAACTCTTACAATTAGTTTTTTGAGAAGATCAAACAATGGCTGAGTGATGAGTGTGATATTTTCTCCAAATGCTACTTCTGAAAAAAATTGAGGGGAGTGATAAAATGTGAAACATATGAGGATATCTAGGTCGGGAGCTTGTGGTTTGAATTCCGGGAATTTTTATTTGAGTGGGTCTTGAAATATGATTTCGAAGGATGTAGGGTAGGTTCGGTGGACAAAATCTTTTAAGCTGAAAAATGTTAAAATAGCCTATATTTTTTGGATAGATGGTGGAAAGAATAACATGGAATGGTTTTATCACACACACATGTAGATTTAGTGGCAAGGATTACTTTTGAATTCCTTTCATAATTTTCTATATTTATTCTCTTTGAATTTCATTATGATAAGATTTTTTGAGACATATTTTTTCAATTTTCACAAGGAAGAACTCTTTAAACTGGTTTGTGGATCGATCATAATACATTAATGAGTTTAAAAATACTGAAATATTAAATCTTCATTATTTTGGGAATATATAGATGCATCAATTGTTTTGGATATATAGATGCATCAATTGCCCAGGAGTAGGAATTTTTAGGTGTGGGGGTGTGATCGCATAGTGATTCACTTTTCAAATATACCCTTACACTGCTGTTTTAAAAATGTATTGTAATGAATATTCCAAATATATTAATAAAGTGGAAATTTTGTTTGATTCCATGAAATAATTTTTATCACTGTTTAATTGGGAAATTTTACTGGTTTTGTTGTTTACATTGTAGGAGGAGGTGATTTGGAGAGCTCGTGATGGAATTCAGGCAAAGTGGTTCAAACTACACGAGATCCCAAGAATTCATGTGGAAAATTATTTATATTGTGGATAATATGGGAAACCAATTGGAATACAAATTGTTGTGTGATTGCAAATCAATGTGGGATACATTTCTCTAGAAGATCATGAATCCCAATCCTTCCATTTGGAGACCCAAACTAGACCCAAAATGTGAAGAAATTCAGGGAGGGCTAGATTGGACCACCCTTCTATATTTGGGCCATTACTCAGGAATCAGATATCTAATTCGGCTGATTCCACCTACCTTGAACATATAACTCAATTCCATGACTATCCACAAAATTTCAAGCCATTTTCACGAGATTTATTAGTCAACCATTGGGATAAAATGGAGTAAAAAATATGCCTTGAATAGTCACCTAGACCTTTATATACTTAAAAACATCATGTGGAAAGATGGTTTTAATTTCCCATAAAATCACTCATTCCCCTCATTATATGTGGTTCATGACCAGGGGTGAAGGTTAGTCTAATTGAAGAGCTCTCTTAACCTATTTTTATTTTTCTTCTTCCTAATGTAATTATAAACCTCTTAGTGATCAATTTGGGGAGTGACCTTTGTTGTAATCATGAGATCCACACTTGTAATCTTCATAATTTAATTGATTTCTAGGTTTGTTTTCAATTTTTCGTCATTTCTACCTCTATATTTGGTGTTTATTCTGGTCTGATCAAATAAAAATCAAAGGAACAAGAATCAACGTGCTTCCTTACATAACCCGGATCTTGTGATGATTTGAGTGTGGTTGCCTCTTTTCTCACCCCTCCCATTCATGAGTGTGAAAATGGATTGTGTTAGTTGATAAAATCTAGGATAACGAACTTATTAATATTCATGTTCTTTTAATTGGATTATTTTTATCAATGACATAAATCTGGTCATCTCATCACATTGCTGATTTGATGCCTTGATTGAGTTCCGTATTTACATCGATTCATTTTGTTGATTTTAAGCGGTTGCTGATAATCAGTATCATTGATCTATCAAATCCTATGTGGTAACCTAGTAAGAACTTAAATACCATTACTAGTTTCAGTATGTATGAAATTGATGAATCAATGAGCCTTCCCATTCCCTTGAGAGCGATGACGTATTGGGCACCAAGGGACACTTACCCGGGTTGATCATGATTTCTCCGACCAGTTTTTCTAAGTTGTAATATACTTTTGATTTCACTTCTTGAAGCATAAAATCCAGGTATTATTAAACCCCATATCCATTTTTACATTTGTAATCATAAAGATACATTGGAAATAATTATCTAAGTCTCTTTCAATAGATGTCCTAGGGTTGCTTCTAGACTATAGAAATTGTAGTTAAAAATAAACATCTAATTTTACATGCTCGACAACTCGATCAGCTGCCTACCCAATGGGTTGGGATGCATGCCCAGTGGGTCGTGCTTCATGCGTCCAGGCCACCGGCCCAGCAGTCTGAAAACTCAGTGTGTTGTGGCCCCATGTGGGTAGGACTGACAGGTCGTGCTGAACACTGAGGGATGCCCCCTTGTAGGCTAGGCTGACCAACATGTGGTTCGGTCCAGACCACAACCCAGACGGACGAACTTGCCATGGCCTTGCTCAGTCAGGTCAGACCCTGAGCAGGTCGGGACCTAGGCCCAACCAGACCCAGAAACACATAAAAGGCCATATCATAATAACCAGATAACCATTTAACAAACCATCTCCGGTGTTGGGATCCATGGATCAATGAGATCCTTTTTGTATATTCCACATGATTTTTGGAGAGAGTTGGAGTACAGCTAGGTTGGATTGAAACCGAGTCTAACTGGGCCCCCGAAACTGAAATTCTTATTACTCCAAAACTGGGTGTCTGATTGATGCACCATCTACCACATTGTAACCCATAAGACACGGAGGTCATTTGGGTTACTACTTTTTGGAGATTAGTGGAGGTTGAGGTATGAAGGATATCTCATGGGTCAGATTCTATGGAAATCGAGCATATTAGGGGCGAGGAATCCTGTGGAAGGTTGTAACATGAAGAAATAACATTGATCATGTGTGGGTCAGCATCTATCGATCCTTTGTGGGTCATCATCTATCATATACAGTGTCGCTCAGTGCTCAGTGATCCTATTTGTGATAGAGGGGGTTAGTACCTATCGATCTTATGTGGGTGAGAAGAAATGTCTCTTAACAGAATAAGATAGTCTAGATTTTGACGATTCATATGTGATTCTGTACTTAAGTTATACTGATTGTGAGTTGAGTATCTTCTATCTTCATGGTTCTACCTATGTTGTACTTCTATCTACCTGGGTTTAGCTATGTGGGACTTCTATATTTGTTGTATTACTTGTGTGGAACTTCTATCTTCATAGTGTTACATATGTAGTACTTATATCTTCTATGTGTTACCTGTGTGGTACTTCTATCATTGTGGTGTTATTTGTGTGGTACTTCTACCTTCATGGTTTTGTCTTCGTGGTGTTACCTGTGTGGTACTTTTACATTCATGGTGTTACATTTGTGGTCTTCTTCTATCATGTATGAGATGAGTATGTATTGATAACATAGGTATATGTATGGGAATATATGTAAGTAGAGGTAGTGTCTATTGCTTCGTGAGTTGAGATTGAGGTCTTGCATTGTGGTATTTCCTTTATGGAACTCTAGGAGACCTATGAGGGTCTTGGGTTCCCTACTGAGTATCATTATTCTAACCCCTGCATGAGATATGCCCACACCATATTGTGTCTTGTACAGAAGATGTAAAACATTCATCAATTCTAAGGGAGCCAGGACTAGATAGTACTCAGAGGTGGACCATTTGGCGTGATGTGACATAGGGACTACTGATTGGGAGATGTACTTACCCTTTAGGTAGGATCCTCGATGGATGATCAAAGAGTTGTTTTACAATTTTTAGTTATATTTATTCTATTTAGTTGAACTTCTACTTTATGTTGGGATTATATTCCATCCCATTTACTTTTAACCATCATTTACTACATTAGTTTACTTCATGATTTCTTCTTGTTTTGTTCGTGGACTGTGTGTTTGTAAAGGTTAAAAAGGAAATTCCTTCACGTATTAGGGGTATAACTATCTGGTGCTAGTCTCTTACCCCTTCCCTATGGAAGGCATCTTGGGGCAGTCCTCGCATGGTCCCCAGGGGACGGGTCCTGAAAAATTTTTATGAGAGGAGTTGGTTCTACCGATGAAATAGGACTCTAATATTTTTTGTGTGGAAATTATGTAAAGTGTTATGAGTGCGGTTTTCTGTTTTGGGAATCCAGTGTTGGTGCAGTGGCCAATGTATCCATACACCAGGACCCCAAATTATGATTTTCGAATTAGTGCATGGAAACACTGATTGCATGTGTTTTTGAATTTTTTTTCTTGTGATCTCTATTTGTCAGCTCACCAAGGATAACATATTGACCGAGGCACACCTGTTTTCTTTCAGGATGTCACCACATTGACATCCATCCATGATTCACGAGATATTATGTGATGAAATCCCACTGAGAGATGAGGCCTCAGTGCAGAGCCCTCTTACGGTGTTAGCACCTTCAAGTGGTGTACGATCCGCACCACTTCCTGTTGGGCAGCTGTTTCCACTGGCCCTAGCAGTAGAGGATGAATGAAGACAGAGCACGTTTCATGAGTTTCAGTGATAGAGGCCTCTGAGGATCCTAGGCGAGACGGGCCCTAATGCGGCTGACGACTGGATAGAGGTTGTAGTCAGAGTTTTCCACCTGGTTGGGACACCAGGTGACCTTATAGTGATCCTTTTAGCCACTCTATTCCAAGAAAAAATAGGAAGATCATGGAGCTTGATTCTCCAGATAAAAGATGACGTGGTCCTCATATGGGAGAACTTATAGAGACTTTTCAAGAAGATTTCATCCTAGAGACTTTATGCTCAATACGTATACAAGAGCTACTCCACTTACAGCAGGGCAACCTGACTGTGAACCAGTACTCGACAACTTTCACTGATCACACTAGCGACTCCACTAACATGATAAAAGACTCTTTCTTCATGTCCTGAACCATTAAGCAGGGTATCCAATGGGAGATTAGAGAATCATGGATATTGCTCCACATTATAAGACTGCCTCAGGTTCTAGAGTGGGATCTTTTAGTGGAGAACTTCCTATCTGAGAAGGTACTGACAGTGATAGCCACCACCAGATGTCATGTAGCAGAGTCATATATAGCATTTAGTTTGCGGAGGATGTAGGGGAACATGTGGGCCCGACCTTCTGGTGTTTGAACTCAGGATACATGGTCGGTGATGAGGGTCTCATGGGACAGAGGAGGACAGCTGAGGAGTAGGCAGTTATACTCATGCATTGGGTAGGGTCTCATGGCTCACGACTACCCGACCTGTTATACGGATGACCAAAAAAAGTTCGAGGGACCACCAAGGCAGAGACCAAGATTTGATCGAGGAGGTCCGCAAGAAGCAGGAGGACATGACAGAGGAGAATGTCATGCAGCAGGCGGTGGGAGGTTATTTGAGGTTTTACCTCCACCACCTCCAGGTGGTCTACCTTGACCATAGGGAGCAGGTGGACATGGATGATCTCAGCTTGGGTGGAATGCGACTAGGCCGCCTACAGCACATGTCGTTCTTCACGTGGACGGCCCGCCTGCCTTGAAGGCTACGTGCCTAGTGGGTCGTACCCCCTTATAGGCTTGACCAAAGATTCGGGCCTCCCCCTTTTGGTCGGGTTTCCCTTTACGGGTTTCCCCACTTATGGGCCAGGCTAGACCACAGCCGAGCCTCTGATTTTCATACCGTATATTGTGTTGGAACCATTTAGACATGACTATCCTTTTGGTTTATTCTTTTGTGTGCTTAATGGTAGTTGAGGTATGACCGATAACTTGAGGGTTGGATTTTATGGATCTCGAGTGCACTAGGTATGGGGAATGTTTTGGCATATTGTAACATGAAGAAAGAACACTGATCCTATCTGGGTCTGTATTTATCGATCTTGTGTGGGTTAGCATCTATTTGATCCTGTGTGGTTCAGTGCTCAGCGATCTTGTGTGGCTCAATGCATGTCGATCCTGTGTCGGTCAGATCCTATGTGGGTCAATGGGGGTTAGTACCAATCGATCATGTGTGGGTCATCATCAACCAAATAAGATGATCTAGCTAACAACTAATCATCTATGCTTTTGTACATAGGTTATACAGATTGTGAGATGAGTCCCTTCTATCTTCATGGTGTCACATGTGTGGTACTTCTATCTTCGTGGTGTAACATCTATGGTACTTCTATCTATGTGGTGTTACATGTGTGGTAATTCTATCTTTGTGGTTTCACCTAGGTGGTACTTCTAGGTTCGTGGTGTTACATGTTTGGCACTTCTACCTTTGTGGTGTTGTCTTTGTGTTGTTACCTATGTGGTATATCTACTTTCATGTTGTTACCATTGTGGTATTTCTTCCCTCATGTTTGATATGAGTATGCCTTGTTAACATAAGTATATTTATAGGCATATACCTAAGGATAGTTGAGGTCTATTGCTTCATGCATTGATATTGAGGTGTTTTTTTGTGGTATTTCCATTTTTAAACTCTAGGAGACCTATAGGGGTCTCAGGGTCCCTATTGAGTATCGGTATACTAAAAACTACACGAGCAATGCCCGTACCTTGTTGTCTCTTGTGTAGAAGACATAAAACATTGATCGAAGCTGAGAGAGCTAGGACTGGATGGTTCTTGGAGGTGGACCATTTGGTGTGATGTGATGTAGGGACTACTGATTGTGAGCTATACCAACCCTTCGGGTAGGATACTCGGTGGGCGATTCAAGAGCTTTTTCCCCTTTTCAATTCTATTTGTACTTTTTCGTTGTACTTGTACTATAATTTTGGATTGTATCCTGTCTGCTTCACTTTCAACACTCTATTACTATAGAAGTTTACTTCATGCTTGCTTCTTGTCATGTTTTCGGACTTTTTTGTTTGTACAGGTTAAAAAGGAAATGCCTTCCCGTATTAGGGATACGACTTTCCGAGGCAACTTGAAACCCCTGGCCGATGGAAGGCAGCCTGGGGTAGTCTTACCACGGGCCCCAGGGGATGGGTCATGACTATACAAATAATAATTGATATGAGGATTAATAATTTTACCAAAATGATTATTTCATCCATATATGTGAACCAAGGTGTTTAAAATACGATGAGTTGCAGTTGGAAGGGGATTAGTGATCAAGGGATTAACATGGGAAAAAAATAAGATGAAAACCCAAAACCACGAAATAAGAACACCATTTTTATAGGTAATTATTGATAATCATTCCACACATTATGGGAGTCCCAAAAAACCCATAGTGAGTCTAGTCAAAGAGAATATATTAAATTCATCCTTTGAACCCATGATTATCCCATGTAATAAACCATTATTACTACCACCATAAACTCATTAATTATTTCATATTAGGTCTTTTCATCCCCAAAATATATTTAAATCTATCCAATATAGAATAATACATTGTACTTTGTCATTCATTACCTCACAACACCCACTAGTAGGGAATGATGATATCCACACAATTTTTTTTCATATATAGTTACTCTATGAATAATTCACATAAAATTAGGATTCTGAGATCATTTTCTCCTTAATTGTATCTAATAGGTGGAAGCTACAAGAACACAGTTATTCTTTTGATGTAATATTCTTTTCATTTTTTATTCATATAAGAGGAAAAATAGTTAAAGGGTGTTAAATGATAGCTTTTTGTCTTACACAATCAAACATGGAGATTACATTCCATGTAATTATTCGTACACTCCATGTAACTTACAAGTTTATGGATGAACAAGGCATATAAGGGGGGTTGGAAGAGGGGGTCATTTTTAGTAAATACACAACATGTTGCCAATTAGTACTCACTATGTAATTTTTTTGGATAAAATGGTTAGTAGCATTGTTTTTCTATCATTTGGATAGAGGGATCACTATGTCGCATCAAAATCACCCCTAGAAGTCGTTTTTCTTACCATTATTCTATCTGAACTCTATTTCAATAACAGTTAGATGAATTTGAACCTAATAGGCAAGCTCTCAATTCATTTTGAGATGTTAATTTTGATTTTTTATCCCAACTATGTTATTGTACCTTGATAGTTTTACCTAATCTTGTAAATATAATTTTATCTATATTGAATTATAGATTGATGTTTGAAGAGGAGGGTCACACAAGGACAAGGTAGGTGGTATTGTGCCAATCATTAATTTTCGAGTGATTTATATGTTTTAGAGTGTCGAGCACTCATTTTTAGTGTGTCTCTTTGTTGGGATTTTGACCTATTTTGATTCCTAAACAAGTTTTGATGATTAATAAAATGAACTAAATCATGTTGAGCTTGTTGGGTTGGACTAAGGGACACCTTTCCAGTGCATTTCCCTCAGATAACCAATGATATGCCATTTTGCGTTAGGATTCCAATTTCTATGCCTGATGTTCTATTTTAGGGTTGTTTAAAAAGAATTTTGGTCAATTAAATGTTTACCATGTGAGATTAAAAATTTTTAAATCCTTGTATTTTATAGATTACAAGCTATTCATATTTTTTGAATAACCCTACTAAATTGATCAATATTTTCCATGTAATAGTTTAGTGTATATGTTATCTTGTTATATGTTATGCATATGGGAGATGTTGGGCAATGTTTTTAGGTGAGGTGGTTCTATGTGTATGGGAAATGTTGTGTATATCCTTTAGGGGATCATTGGATATGCCTATGGGTGAGGATTGGTTATATCTTTGGGAGGGGTTGTGTTATGCCTATAGGAAGGTTTTTCCAATGCCTGCAGGCATGGTATTGAACAGAATATGTCATGGAAATCCTTATGATGTGTCTTCCATGCCAAAAAACAATCTTGTATTTGGGCTTCCCTTATATGTTTTTAGATGGGATTTTGAAACATATATTGTTCTTACATGAGACAGGGGACTGTCAGGCTGAGTCTTCAACTTCATATTTTTAAAATTCAATGTAATTGATTTTTTTAGTGAAAATAAACATAATATAAATGGAAAATACATTTTAGGATTGTTTACTTGTGAGTAATTTTTAGATTAATTATTTTCCTTTTTGTACCCTCCCTATTTCACATACTCACTAATAGAACGATTCCGATCATGGGTGGTTTTCTACTGGTATTTATTTATCTTCACATTTTTAGGTCATGATTTTATTCCCAAAAATATTATATTGTCGCATGTATCATTAAGGAAAAGAACCCTTGTACTAGTACTTGATTTTCTTTTTAAGACATGGTGAGAATGGGACCATACTGAGGCTTGTGATTCTTCTGAGTTTTCTTTTGTATTTCTATAAATTTCTATTGTATTTTGTATCTAACTAATGTTTTTCCTATTTTTTCTTCTTTATTAGAACATGCGACATGAATCGTCTTATTTTGTATTTTATGACTTCTAGTTACCTATATTATGAGTCTTCCATTGTTTGATTCATTTTTATGGTATTTAATGCGTTTTTTATTTAATATTTGTGTTCCTCTATGTTACACTAGGCCAATGAAGGGCATAGTTTCCCAATTATCACACCCTTTTCCATAGCTTCTAGTTGGAAGCCTCCGGATGTTTTGGAAATGCACTTCTGGCCATGTGAATAACTAGGTACAGAACACCAATTCAGTGGAATCCGGATTCCTTGATGTTAAAATGTGGTATAAAAAGGAGGTTTCGATCCTCTAGCATGTGGGATATGGCCCATATTGGATAAGAATTTAGTGGATATTATTTTGATGATGTGATTAAACTAAGTTGTTATGTGCTATATTTGGATTCCACGATTTTATTCGCAGGGAGTATGGTCCCCCACAGATCAGAATTTGGAACAATGTTGTTATACTTTTCAAAAACAGGGGTTCTAGGGATTTTTATGAGCTTTACAATCCGTAAATATAGATAACACGACATGTGGGTCCAAGAACACACACCATGTGTTCTTCCATTCGAAAAGAAAGAACTTGTTTTACATAGATATCATTTAACATATGTAAACGCCATGTTATAGAAGACCATGTAACCAGAAGTGTGAGAGAAAACACTATCTTTTTAGTTATGATAATAACACACCATGTACATTCAGCAGAAAATGAGTAGTATTACTCAGACAAAACCATGTGAATACAGCCATATACAAGTACATGGATCGGTGGGGCGAATTTTGTACAAAAAAATGTACCTGAGTAACTCATTGTGTACCCTAGGTTTTTACACACCCATGCCAGTAGAAGTACACGAATATGTATGAGATTATGTGTATATGCAGTGTAAGTTTCCTACATGCTTCGTACTCATCTTTTGATAACTTTTGAGGGTTTTTTCTCCTATTTAGGTCATTCACTCTAAAACTGTGAACCTTGATCAAAACTATAACTGTAGTGTGTGGTTGAACTTGTTGATCTATTCCACCATGAAGACCTACAGTTGTATTCCAGGAGAGTGGTGATCATCATACATTGAAGGTGGTAGTCCATGGGATTCCAGTGGATCCTCCAGCTGTGCTAGTTGCAGAACTAGCTGTTATTCTAGAAACATGTGTGGATTCACAATTCTGTAAAGGATTCATGAGGTTTATGTAGACCTTATAGGGAGTACCTCATCATGACACATATATGGAAGAACTGAAATGAGTATTATAGTGGAAACATCCGCCTATGTTTTTAGGAGATGGTGGACCACAAGATGTAGAGTCGTTGGTGGAATCCATTATTTCTATCTTCTATAATCTAGAGATGCCTCCTCAAAGGAGGTTCATTATTGAGGCTTATATACTACATGATTCGGCCAATAGGTTGTGGGATGTTATCACTTAGATAGAGCATTATCAATAGGTGAGGTGATACTAGTGTGGCAAAGCTAGGCATATGTGACAGTAGTGTCTGATGGACCTAGTTGAGTGTCGATCTTACGGCATGATGGGACATATACAATGCTTCTGAATAGAATTTCCACCAGCATCTAGTGATACAATGTATACAACGACTACAAATTTGTGAGTAGGGTTAGTGGATTCTCATTAGAATAGTAGCTGGGGTTCTTCATTGCTTTGAGGATAAGTTGGTGGTCTTGATTTTGGTAGCCTGTCCCCAAGGTTTCATCGATAGGAGGGTGGATCAGATCAGGGTGGCAAGGCAGTCTCAGAGGGCAATGGTATTGGCCAAACCTATATGGTGTAATAAGCCCAACAGTAGAAAAATCATGTACCCTCTACTATTATAGGTACTATTCTAGATGTATTTATTTTATCTTATGCACTCTTTGATAAATGGGATTTTCATAATTTTATATATTTTCCCATTGTAGTGACCCTTGGCCTATGTTTCTTCTCTTCTAATGATTATATATCTCTAAAAACACTGTTATGTATAGGAATGAAAGGTGTGCATCAATGTAAGAGGTTCCACCATGCGGTTAGTGGGTGTCACTTCTTATGGGGTCTATATGTCTTAGAGATGACCTGATATGATTTCATTCTCAAAATAGACTGGTTGGTTACTATTTATGTATTTGATGATGGCTATCGTCATAGGGTGAGTATAAAATCACCATAGGGCATTTTCTTTCTACACACAGGAGAATGGAATTTTAATTTTGGAAAATCTAGACCCCAAAAACGTGGGTTGGGTGGAGTGACAACCCAAATTTTGAGTCTAAATCTGGATGGCTAGGGGACATGTCAAATTGATTTTCCTCCAATGGTTGATTGATTTAGTGACATCTTCTTGGATGATGTTGTAGGTCTACGTTTGGTGTGAGTGGTAGAGTTCTTTATCGATCTAGTACCAAGAGCTACCCTGATATTCATTCCTCTTTATAGGATAGCTATAATGGAGCTGCATGATCTCAAGAGGCAGCTAGAGGATTTTGGGGGAAGGGGTATATCTGACCAAGTACTTCTCCTTGGTGTTCGCTGGTCCTTTTTGCAAAAAATGTCGATGGTTCCCTTGGGAAATGCATGAAATATCAGAAACTAAACCAGATGATGGTTAAAACTGTTATACCTTTCCATAGATATATGAATGATTTCATCAGTTTCGAGGAGTCTGGGTGTTCTCGAAAATCGACATGAGGTCCGGATGTCACCAGGTACATGTTCGACCGACATAAATACCTTGTACATCCTTTCAAAGAAGTTATCGGCTATATCAATATCTAGTAATTCCATTCGGCCTCCCGCACATTCCAAAAACAATCATGGCACATATGAATCGACTGTTCCATCCTTATGTGGATACTTTTGTGGTGGTATTCATAGAAGATATCATGGTGTATTCTCAAAATCCTCACAACTATGCCATCCATCTGGAGTTCATTTTGAATGCACTGCGAGAGCATTGTTTTTTGATAATCTCACAAATTTCCATTTTTTTATGTACAAGATTCACTTACTGGGTCACATTATTCTAGAGATAGGAGTGTATGTGGACCTAGAGAAGGTAAGGGCAGTAGTTTCCCAGGAGCATCACATGAATGTGTTTGAAATATGTTTTTTCTTTGGGATGGCTGGGTACCATAGACGTTTTATATAGGGATTCTCATGAATAGAAGAATTTTTTATTTTCTTGACTAAGAAGGGTGTGAATCTTGTGTGGTCGAATTCTTTTGTGATAGCCTTTCAATATTTGAAGGGGAGACCGAAATCAGCACCAGTCCCAATCCTTCTAGAGAAGGGAAAGAGTTACATATTATATTGTGACACTTCAGGTTTTAGTTTAGGGGAAATGCTGATGTAGGGGTATTGATTCATGGAGTAAGGGTCTCACATGTTGAGGCCAAATGAGAGTAATTTCCCTATTAAATTTTTTTTGCTGCTACTATACATGCATTGTGTTGTTTGATACACAATATAATTGGAGAGCACTTTGTGGTGTACAAAGACCACAAAAGCCTCAAATAAATATTTTCTCAACATGACCTAAATTTTAGACAGCAAAGGTGGGTTGAATAGCTTACATTATCCAATTTCGAGATTCCCTGCACACATGGGAAAGATAATGTCATGGCTGATTCATTGAGCAAGAGAAACTAGATTCAGGTGGTGCAGTAGGCCAGTGGTAAGTGGTATCTTATGTCCTTGTTCTCTAAGATTCATTTGGAGGTTCATGAAAGTCAAAGGCATACATTAATTTCTTTTTAATTTGTGAATTATACCATCTTATATAGTGTGATAACTAGGCATCTATCAGATTCGGGTGGACTTGTCCTATAAGATAGTGTAGTAGGTGAGGATCGACATCCTTGTTGGATGCTAGGTGATGATGATTTCTTTTGTTTCCATTGATGTGCTCATGTTATAGTGTAAATATATGAAGATTTGACATTGGAGTTTTATGGTTCATCTTGGGTAGTGCATCCCATGGATACCTAGATGTACAGTGACTTACACCGTAAGTACAGGTTGTTGGGTATTACAAGAGAGGTGGCTTGTTATCTTACGAGGTTTTCCCATGTCAGCAGGTGAAGGGGATCATCTGCGGCCAATTGGGATTTGATAATAGATACCTATTATATAGTTGAAATGGGATGAGGTTGTGATGGATTTCATAACTGGGTTACCTAAGTTACCCAGATGTAATGATACAATGTGGGTTGTGGTTGACATACTTACAAAGGTCACTCACTTTTTGTCTATCAAAGAAACTTATGATGTTGATGATTTTGGGGTTCTGTATATTCATGAGGTGGTTCGATATCATGGGGTCCCTCATTCTATCATTTTATACATGTATTCCCACTTTATATCTCATTTATGGAATTTATTTCAAAGGGATTTGGGTACACAGGTGATTCTAAGAACGTCAAACTACCCTCCAGCTGATGGCTAGTCAAAACGTATGATACAGGTCCTCTAGGATAGGTTGGGAGAATGCTCCCAAGACTTTAGGGGATATTAAGAGAAGCATCCCAGTTGAATTTTATTATAATAATTATATCATGCAAACTATATAGGTGTAACCTTATAAGTATTTTTATGGAAGGACATATCGATCACCCCTATGCTAGTTGGAAGCAGGTGAGGCATCATTATTGGGAATGCATCTCGTGTAGGAGACTTTTGAGTAGGTCATATTTATTCAAAATTAGTTGGATAATGCACAGTCTCATCATAAATCTTATGTCAAATTCTATATATGATGTCTAGAGTTTTAGGTTGAGGATCAGTTTTACTTGCATGTTTCACCTAAGTTGGGACACCAAAGGATCATAAGAAAAGGTATGGTTTCCCAATGATCTGTCAAGCTATTTTATATTATAGGAATGATCGGGGTGGTTTCCTTTCCAATGTAGTTTCATCATAGGTACCATGTCTTGAATTATTACTTCCATGTGTCTCAATTGTGCCACAATCACTCAGAATCATCACACATTTTTCATATCATGGAGATTGAACTTCAGGGGGATGAACCCTTTGAGAGGCATTCGATTAGTACTTTGGATCGTAGCACAAACGTTCTCCAAGGCTGCATAGTTCCTCTATTTTGGGTGCTATTATAGAATGGCCAAGTGCAGGACTAGACCTTGGAGTTAGATACTGATGTATGTACTTAGTGGCCAGAGTTATTCTCATATATTTCTTCAACACCTGTGTAAGGGAAATTTAGAGATGAATTTCATTAAAGGGTGATGTTTTTAAGAACCAAGTTCTTATATTGAGGTATTATTTGTTTCATTATTGTTCATATAAGTGGATAAATAGTTCAAAGGGGTTAAATGAAGGCTTCTGGCCATATGAAACAAAACATGGTGGTTACCCGCCATGTACTTATTCATTCATTCCGTGTAACTTACTTGAGTTTTGATGAACATGGCATGTGAGGGGAGTTAGTAAACGGTGGCAACTTTAGGACATACGCGACGTGTATCCCATTAGTACATGAAATTTATTTTTTTGGATAAAAATTTCAGTAGCATTGTTTTTCTATCATTTCGATAGATGGATCACTGGGTATCACAAACATCACTACCAGATCTCATTTTGGATCTCCTTTTTCCATCCCAACTCTGTTATGATCATCATCAAATGCATTTTAACCCAATTAGTAATCTCTCGATTCCACTTGATTCGTTATTCGTTATATTTTTCTCTCAATGATTTCATTTGACCTTCATTTTTTAAGCTCGTTTTGTAGATCTACCTTGATCTATCTTGAATAAGTGATTTACACAAGTTGTGGAGAGTTACTTGTGCACAACGTAGGTGGTTCTGTTCCCATCACTAATTTTCAGGATGTATATATGTTTTGGAGTGCATCACACCCATTTTAGGGTGTCTCTTTGTTGATATGTTTACTCATTTTTGTGAATAAATATGTTTAGGTGGTTAATTATATGAATTAAAGCATGTTAAGCTTATTAGGATTGATTAAGGGACACCCCATGGGTGCATTTCCAATAGATGACCAATTTTGAGCTATATTGGACTAGGATTCATATGGGAATGGCATTCTATCCCATTTAAGGGTTGTTTAAAATGAATTATATTCAGTTAAATGTTTACCCATGTGAGAGAAAAAATTCATAAACCTTGTAATTGTATGATTTCATGTTAGGATTGTATTATGAATTTCCCATTTGAGTTGATCAATGGTTTCCATGTAATAGTTTAATCCATATGTTCAATTGTTATATTCTATTCTTGTGGGTGATGTTGTGAAATTCATGTGGTTGAGTTGGTGCTATGCATGTGGGTGATGTTGTTTCATTCCAGTGAGTGAGGATTGGTTATGTTTTCGGGTGAGGATTGGTTACGCCTGTGGGTGGGGTTGTGTAATTCCTATGGGGTGGTTTTCGCTTTTCCTTCGGGATGGGTTTTGAACTGAATATCATGTCAAAAGCCTTATGATGCATCTTCCTAGCCACTAAACAAGTTTGGATTTGGTCTACCCGTATATATGATTAGATGGTTTTTCAAGAAATATTTTCTACATTCTTGATACGGGGATTTTTGTTCTATGGACGAATCATGAGATATTTACAATTCAATGTAATAAAATTGTTTAATGAAGATGAACTGGATATAATTAGAAATAGGACTTGTCATATTGTTTACATTTTATTACTTTCATGTTTACTGATTTTACATTTTTTAAAATACCAATTGCATATACTCACTCACAGATAGGCACAGATCATGGGTGGTTGCTTACTGGTATTTATTTCTCACAGACTATTTAGGTCATGGTTTTGGGTCCAAATAGTTTATATTATTGCAGGTCTTGAAAAGTCAAAGTTCCCATCTATTGGTACTTGATTTACTGTTTGGGAGAAGGATAACATGAGAAAAATTCAAATCTTATGATGCTTTAGAGTTTTGATTTGTATTTATATACCATGGAATTTTTTTTATATATTACTGCAATGTATCCTATTTTGGAAGCTTTCTTAGAACTTCTGACAGGAAGCATCATCTTTTGTATTTTATTACTTCTGGTATCTTTATTATTACTATTTTGTTGTTTGATTCATTTGTATGGTATTGAATAATTTTTCTATTGTATAACATTGTTCATCAATGTTACACTCTGAAAATGAGGGAATAGTTTTCCAACTATCTCACAATAGGCCCTCTCTACTAGTCAACAGTAGCTGCCATTTAGGGAAATGTGCTAGAGGCCATATGACCAACCTGTTATGGTGCAATAGTTCAGTGGAATCCAAATCCTAGACTTTACATAAATGTCATTATAAAATCCCTATAAAATGTTTGGCTATTTTATTTCCCTATCCATAGTGAATCCCAATCTAAAATGACCAACTACAATTACATCCTCTATGAAATATAAATAAATTATGTCCTACCCATGAAAAATCCTCTACAAAGGGTATAAAATGGCTTACACCATAGCCAAAACCATTGTATGGTTATTCTATAAATTTCCCTAACACTCCTATAACCATTAAAACACCTCCCATCACCCCCTGACATCACTAAGATGAGGAAAAATATAATGGGGTTGTTTTGATATCTTGATTCAGAACTAAATCTTATAAATTACTTTCATATTTTAAATACTGAGCAATATACTATTTTTTATACTGAAATAAAAAGGGCTATTCATGTACCATTGGATTTTTCATTATTTTTTCATAAATTAATTTTCTTTATATGAGAAATGATTCATATTTTTGATGTTTCATTAATATATTATGTAAATAAAATGATATATTATGGTTAATATTGATACATTATTATATATCAAGGTAATCTAATATATTTTAGGCATATAACTGTCTTTTTTGAAAGTTTCCCTAATTAAGGATTCAAATCATAGTATGATACATACCCGAATTTAAACATTGTAATCATTAACAATCAAAAAATAAATTATTTTGATGTAATTATCTGTAGGGAAACATTTATTTTGATGTTTTGGTAATTGAATAATTGTTATATAAATTATTATTTCCATGATCTCATTTGATAAATGATCAATTCCCCCATAAAGACCATTTTATTTCATGGTGAATTCAAATAAAGAATAAACATAATACATAATAATTTTAGACGTCTTCAGGTTGTTCTACACCCTGAAAAAAAGTATTACTATATAGAGGTAGAATTATATAATACTTCTTACAAAGAGGAAAGTGATGGTGATTCTCTAGTCTTTGTGAAACATAGAAATGAGACACTCAACATTGAATGATTTATTTATTCACCAATGCCTAGTGAACTCATGATGTATCATGAAAACATGGATGCATATAACATTCTTGAGAACATCTATGTTCTTTTCCATGAGATAGAAAGATAGGAATGGTTTGAGATATACAAGGAACTCTTTTAAAGTATGATTGGAGAAGGTTACCTAGCTGGGCCTTATGTAGTCAATATCATTGGATTCATTGAGCACCTGGATGTTTTAGGTTTTAAACTTCCCAATGAACTAGGTATTGATCTCATTCAAGCATCTATCCCTCAAATATTATCTAGTTTATTTTCATTTCAATAACAATAACATTAATATGTATCTATCTAATCTTTTTTATCTTCATTCAACATGTGGAAAATGATATGAAGAATGAAAATCCTTCTGTCATTTTGGTGAATAACATGAAAGGTAAGGAGAATATCATTAAGCCCAAAACATATTCACACACTTCTAGGAAAAATAATATTCGTGAGGGAGGCATGGGAGTAGGATGTTGTTTGTTTTTCATGTGGAATGAAGTACCCCTAGAAGAAAATTTTCACCATTGAGTGATATAAGGAAAAGATTCAAGTGTGTTTGTTATTGAGTTCAATATAACTATTTCTATGACATTTTTATTGGATATATCCTTCAGTGCTCACATATGTATTAAAATATAGTATCCATGTAGATTCATGAAAATTGACCGAGGGGAGGTAGATCCTTGAGTAGCCAATACATCTAGACTTACTGATGTAGCTATCGGGGTCTACCACCTAACATTTCTAACTATGATGATGTTGGTGTTAAAGGGTCGTTATTATTTTCCTTCTTTGACCAAAAAAATTATTTATATTTCCAAACTACATAGAGATGGATTTTTTCATGTTCGGAACTAATTGTGTCTTATTTTACAAATATAGCAGTTTTTTGTTATATAACTTTTATACAATAGTCTTTACATGCTAGAATATTGAAACCAATTAATAGAAACGGATAACAAAGATACTTCACATAACTCATTCTGTACCAACCTTTTGATTCACCAGATAGTTCATGAAAATGATAAATGCATGAAAAAGTAACCTCAAGATGGATATTTAGATTATTTCGAACTAAAACAACTTGGTGTATGTCATGTGTGTTTAGAAGAAAAAATAACCAAAGCCACATTTAGGGGGAAATGTAAAAGGGTCAAAATGATCCTTGAATAGGTTCATACAGATGAGTGTGGACATTATCTTTTTGATGTAAGGGTAGGGTACTTATACTTCATATATTTTTACGATTGGTTTAGTAGATATGGATATAACTACTTAATAAGGTATATGTCAGATTGTTTTGATAATTTAAAGGAATTCAATAATGATTTCAAGAACCATCTTTGAATGAAGATTTAAAAACTCCGCTCATATAGAGTTAGAGAATATATTAATCAAGACTTCATTGATTAATTATGAGATTTTGGGATCCTATTCTAGCTCACACCTCCTTACATACCTCAGTGGAATGATTTCTGCGAAAGGAGGAACCACACCTTGTTGGACTTGGTGATATCAGGGATGAGTCATGAAAGTCTTCCATTATCTTTTTGGGGATATGAATTACAGGAAGTGGAACACATACTCAACCAATTAACAACTAAATCAATAAATGGTTTCCATATGTTCTTTGTAGTGGATGAAAATCCATGTTATCTAATTTTCTTTTTTGGGGGTAGCGAAGCATGTGTTAAGTCCACTTTAGGTAACAAACTTTCACCTCAAGTCACATGGTGTACCATTATATGATACCATATAAAATCAAACGGATATTACATATATAAAACCTCAGGTAAATAGGTTGATGTGGAATACCCCACAATATCCCTTGAAAGGGAGAACATCTCCAAAAGAGATAGTGGGAGTCAGACAGACTTCGATGAAGTTGAGTCTCAAGGTGCACAAGAGTTGGTATATAATAAGATTCCACAAAGTCCCATGGAATAAATATCTAATCTAGTGACACAAGTAATGCATTGGATTGAAATAGTGTTTAGAGAACAAAAATGGTACGAATTTGTAGTTATTTAGGATGGTGATTAATTATTAGTTGATAATAATGATCCTCTAACCTTCAAAGAAGCTATAGGTGGAACATATGTTGCCAAGTGGAAAGAATCCATGAATTATGAAATGGATTACATGTACCAAAAATAATTCATGGTTTTAGAACATCCACTTGTTGATGTAAAGCTTGTGGTTTGAAAATGGGTATTTAAAAGAAACTGGACATGAATGGAAATATCAGTACCTATAAGGAATGACTGGTTGCAAAAGTGTTCGATCAACACCATGGAATTGACTATGATGAAACCCAGTCACCAATTATAATGCTAAAATCCATATGAATTCAATTTTCCATTTCTTCTTACCATGGATATGAGATTTGGAAAAATAATGTCAAATAGCCATCCTTAACGGGAACCACCAGGAAGATGTCTGCATGACATTACTTGAAGGGTTTGTGACACCAACAAATTCCAATAAGATAGGAAAGTTGTAGAAATCCATTTATGTATTAAATAAAACATTCATGTTTTATAACATTTGTTTTCTTGAAGCCATAACATAATTTGGTTTTATAAATAATCGATGTGAACCTTGTGTCTACAAACTGTTTCGTATGAGTGTAGTCATCTTCCGGATAGTTTATGATGATGATATATAACTTATTGCAAAAGAGATTCCAGTATTACAGAATATTAAGGAATGTTTGAATCAATTCTTCTACATGAAATAATTAGGTGAGGTAGTATGAATTCTTGGAATCAAGATCCATCGGGGTAGATCCATAAGATTGTTGGGCCTTTGTCAATGTACATACATTGACAACCTACTAAAGAGATTTAGTATAGAACAATACAAGAGGGGATTGTTTCCAGAATCACATGGAATCCATGCTTCCTAGAAAACGTGTACTTAGATACATGAGTAATTAATGAGAATGTCTATGAATTCATACACATCAGTGATTGGGTCATCCATGTTTTACATGCTATCTACTAAGCTACATGTCCCCTATGCATTATGTATGATAGGTAGATATCAAGATGACTCTGGTTACCACCATTGAATAGAATTCAAGAAAATACTTAAATATATAAGGCATACTAAAGATATTTTCCATAAATATGGAGGATATTAGGGACCAGTCATCAGAGGATATTCAGATGCTAGTTTCTATATGGACCAGGATGACATGAAGTCGTATACGAGATACATATTCACTTTGAATGGAGGTGTTGTGAGCTAGAAAATCACAAAGTAGAGTGTGGCCATGATTTATACATTATAGACTGAGTATATTAGAACTTATAATTCAACTAAAGAAGTATTTTGGATGTGAATCTTCATCCATTAGATGGATGTGGTACCTAGCAATAAATATCTTATCACACTCTATTGTGATAATACTACAATAGTGGATCTCACAAAAGAGACAAAGTCACATCAGCAGACAAATAAAATACCTTGGAAGTATCTTCTCTTGGGGGTTTTTCTAATATAGTTTAAGTTGTAGTGGGTAGAATCTTCATTGAATACAACATAAAATAACTATTGAATAATTCCTTGACTCAGCAGAAACATGATTGTCATGTGAGTTCTAGTGGACTGAAAGTCGTTGGAATTTGGCTCTAGTCTGAGTGGGATTTTGTTAAAGTTTGTGTACTAGAACCAACTGTTTTTAATTTTATTACATTAATATTTAATTTATTTAAATATTAAACAACTTATTATATATTTTTCATTTTTTAATATTAATATTATGTAATAATGTCCTAGAGTATTTTTCACATTTACAAGGTTATAGAAGTTCCCAACTATGATGAGAAAATTTATGTTATATAAAAATATTCATAAATATTTTTCTATGGTTCACCAAAATAATATGATGGGACACATAGTATATAGACTGTTAGGTGCAAGTATTCATATTCTTATGAGACTTCTTCTCATAATGTTGGAATTAGGTAATCTCCAAGATGAGATGTTATGAGAAAAACCCCACTTGTAGGAATTTAACTTTTTGGTGTAATCGGATATTCCTATCTATGAGCATTATATTAATCATTATACATTAATATTATAAATAACTCATGTCATAGCATGGGCACTATTATTTACTAATGAAAACGGTCATTCTATATATAGGTGGGATGTAGGCTAAGTTGTGTGAGTCATGAGTGACATGTTATTAATGGATAAGTTGAGGAAGGATTTGTCCCTTCCATTTATGGAAGTCGACATCTAGTCCCTCTAATTTAAATAGAACCATAACCAAAAAATTTTGGCCACGACGTAATGACATTTTAATATTAGGTATTCAAATAACAAAATATCAATAAACATGTTGATGACACTATCGTGAGACATTCTTGATGATACATTGAGACAAAGAGATTATATTACATTGTGAGGGTTCGTATGTGGATGTCATCATTATGACATTACCTTATTTCTCTTGAGTCCCTTGACCCATTGTTAGACGGTACTCATGGACATTTGGAAAGCCTACCTAATTCCAACAAGAAATAATTCTACATGGTGACACACTAAGTGTTTCTTATGGTATCGTTTAAATTATATTTGAATTTAATGGAATATATATTTTTCTCGAGATCGTGGAATAATTATATTCAAGATAAAATTATAACATAAATTAAATTATGTATATTTATTTATTTTAATAAAAGATTAAATATATATTTATTTAATATTTTGTAAAAAAATATTTATTTAAGAGAAAAAATTATTTATTTCTTTATTTTGGTGTTCAATATATGGAAGTGGAGTTCGAGCTAACCAATGACGGTCCATTAGTAAAATAATTATTTTCAAGATATTAAATAATTTCTTAACTAGTTGGCACAAGAAAAAATAATAATAATTCTATTATCATTATGTGTCATGGGATTTAATTTATGATTGTGTTTCCTGTAAGTTGGTGCACCATGAATAGTGGTTTTGTTTTGGTTTTTAAGAAGATTGTGTTTTCTCAAAGATTATGAAATTATTTTATCGATTTTATTCAATTAAATATTGTAATGGAAATCCCATGATTTTAATTAGATATATACATTTATTTCTCTATTATGACTAGTGAAGAAAATTTCTATTTGTGAGTGAAATGTAGAGCCAAAACAATTTTTCCCTTAAATCCTCTCTTATCTCTTCATAATAATGAGAGACGTTCATCAAGACTGATGAACAAGTGATCATGAATGACAGATGTAAGACACTCGCTTCACAGTGTCATCACCTGGAGAACAAGTGGTGTTGATCAGAGGTTATCAGAACATATGTGGATCATCACTAGAGGGATTCTAGATTGGATTGTCGCAAGTGAAACAAGAAATTAAGAAAGGGTCATTCCAGATGATCAACATCACCAACAAAGAATGTAATAAACATCCATGTATTTAATTTATACAGAAACTATTTAAATTAATTATTAACATGATGCAAAAGATACTCTCTCTAGGATCTGATGTCATTTTCTTCTTTTTTATAGATCATCGATCTTAATCCATGGATACGAGAATTTATGATCCTCTTGATATCGGATTGGACATATATTCTGAAAAAATATACTTTGGTCCCTACCAACTGCTAGAAATTAGCTACATTCAAATCTATCAATAATAACTTAAAAATATTAATAAATTCCTATGTAATAATAATTTTGTTAATAATTAAACAGAATAAATTAGGTTATTGTAATAAATATGAATAGAATTCAAGGATTTTTTGGTTTCACATAATTTTTTAATGAATATAGAATTTCAGATATCTTTAATCCTAAAATATAAAAATATTATCATTTTCATGATATTTTTAAATTCAAATTACAATAATAATGTCAAAATTGACATTTATTTTATTGTATAGTTGTTGATATTTTAGTAATTGATTTAATATTACAAAAATAATAATTTTCTATCGTGTTGTTTTTATATAAAATAAATATATAATATGTTCCATTAATTGACCAATATTGATATTATAATGACTAAATTGACTCGTAAATAGTAAACACTTTGATAGCATGGTAATACATAAAGTGGTGTTTTTACACGTTACATACAATTGTGTTTAAATTACATTCCAACACACAAATTAATTCTAATATTAACAAATATATGTTATTTAGAATAATATGGAATGAGTTATCTAATATGTAAAACATTAAATTATTATTAAAGGACAAGTTATCCCAGATATAAAATTAGTTCCCATAGTGAAAACCCATAATGGTAAAAATTTGGGAATTAATTAGTTAAGGAACAAAATGATATAAATGATTCAATTTTTGTGTCTTGGAGGTGTTTATTGACCAAATAAACCCTCCCCTCAGTTTTTAGTAAAAATTATAGTAACATGAGTTAAGGAATACCTCCCATTAGTGATTAATTTTGAGTATTTACATGAATTCCACTTGTCGTCAACTATAAATGGTCACTCACTCACTCCCCTTATTCTCACCAATCATGTGATTTGGATCAAATAATTAATTCCCGAATCAATACAAACCATACCATACCCTCATCCTATATTATTTATTTTGGGTGTAAATCCAAACATGATATGTTTTAGTACAAACATAAGGAAGATAGATGAAGAAGATGTAATGTGTTTTTTTAAAGTGATTTTATTTTATTTACTTCTACTCATCCTTCCCTTTCTATTATAAATTTTTTATATAATAAAATTATTATCTTAAATATAAAGATATGTTCTAATGTAAGGTTCATGACCTACAACATTACACACTTACACAAAATTGGTTACAAAATAATTGTTTATGTGTATGAAGGACTATCACCTCATGAAATGGTATTTTTTGTTCATCCATTACCAAGATTATAGGTAAGGAAAAATGATGTATTTATTAATTTTATATAATATTAATTATATTTAGGATTTTATTATGATTCTGTAATTATTATATCACACATAACATCAGTCTTTCAATTTTTGTGTGAATATGATAATTGTCCCCCCTGTGTGCGGCGAACTACTGCCTCGTGAAGCGATGTGATTCCTTAATACTATTCATAGAATTTATTATGGATGGGTTTATTAAAATTATATGATATATATGGAATAAAAAAGAAAAATAAATGAAATTATAAGATATATATATCACATACATTCCATTCATTCTATATGATATGAAAATGGGAACAACATTCATGCTTATGAAAGACCAACAGTCTCTATGAGCGATGTAATTTTTTAATCTCTTAATATTATTTATTACTAAAAATAAATATATACTGAATATATATGAAATTTATATCATGATTATTATTCATTATATTATTGAACTAAATCATATGTTAAAAAAATCGAACATTCATGACAATGAAAAAGGGGAATCATAGGGAATTTATACTCAAAACAATAAAAATAATGAATGATTATTAATGAATGGGTAATAAGATATCATAAAATTATTATATATGATATAATATATATTAATATGTATCATTTTTAGTTTAATAAAAAAATTAAAACCAATGTATATGAGGCTACATGATGTTTAGCCAAATAGAAGCATAAATTAAAGGATTTCAACTCATTTTCTTTTCATTAAGGAATAATGAAATGTTATGAAGATAATTTAATTTATATAGTGTATATTCTACCACATTGAAAAATATATAACAAATAAATCATTATACATGGTATTTTACATTTAGTTTTTTTAAATTTTTTCTAAGAGGATTTGAAAAAAATGGTTCCAAGTGGTAATGTATTTCATAACTCAATTACTTTTCATTCATAAACATTACATCCTCGTTATAGTTAATATTAAATTATTATGTGTATAATGACTGTTTAATATTTTTTGTATTTAATATTTTTTATGATTATTCAAAGATGATACACATAATCTATTCATTGATAAACTTTCACATAAACATTATGCACTTTTAATTTATTATCTCATAATAATATTATAATAGAGATTTCTTATGTTGTATATTAGTTGAATGAAATTATTTAACAGTTTCCTAATAAAACCATCCATTTAATTATACATTGGTTATTAAGGACATATTTCATTTAATTGTATCATTTTTCATCTTCATGCAATATATAATGTTTTATAAATTTTTTTAATAGAAATACAACATCACTTCACTCTTAGCTCGGATATATAATTTCTTCAAAAAACATGTTTTCAAAAACAATTTTTCCAATAATTTTATAACTATTTTCAAAATAAATAATTAATCTATATTTATTCATTTTTTTTCTCTATAATAAATAATATAAAATGGTAATTTATGTTATTTAAAAAAAATCACATTTGGATTTTACTAAAAACTGAAAGGAAATTTTTTAAGGGTATGACATTAATGGAATTTACAACTGATATAACCACTAATTTTTTTTCATTATTCAAATATATATTTAAATGGTTATTTTCATGGAAAATAATTATTAAATTTTTTTATGAAGTTTTAGTTTTTAAAATATATCTTCAAGTGACTGGATATTCAATTATTTTTCAAAATGAAATGCATAATTTTCCCTAGAATGTATTTTATTGGATATTTTTGTTATTTTCATCCACTAAAGAAACCATGTGATATTAATAAAATGTGTACATATTGTATTTATACAATAATTATTATTACTATCTATGATTTATGAACCTTATGATGGATAATGTTATTAACATTAACATCTTCGAATTATTTTTGTAGTCAATAACATTCCCATGAAAATTTTAATTTCCAATTATCATTGAACATTATATTTTCACAAAATATACATATTATTTTTCATGTATATGATTATTTATTAAACCATGTTTCATTTTTATATATGGTGTTTTCATTAACAGTGTCTTTATTAACTACAGGCATTTGGATAAATCTATATCATTTA
This sequence comes from Viscum album, assembly GCA_963277665.1. Taxonomy (NCBI): domain Eukaryota; kingdom Viridiplantae; phylum Streptophyta; class Magnoliopsida; order Santalales; family Viscaceae; genus Viscum; species Viscum album. The sequence continues at coordinate 2,096,210,505 of OY728159.1, read as the reverse complement.
CTCAATACAAATACGTGATGATAAAAGACATTGTTTATGAATTAAATAAATTCAATATATGATGGATTGTTTGTACATGTATGACATGGGTTAGAGAACATTAAATGAATTCCCATCAATGCGTCTATAGTCTCATGGGGTGAAATCAGTTTGAAATTGTGTCTTTTTGTTTGTAACCAATCATTTTCATTTGTCTTATGAATGGTCATGATAGTTGAATAATTTTAACCAAACTATAAATGGTACTGATGGTAAAGGATTAATATACCATGGAAACATGATGTTAAATAATTGAAAATTTTATTCAATTAGAATTTTAGGTTATAATATCTAGTGTATTTAAATGATGAAATAATATCTGGGTGTATTTAATTATTAGTTAATAATTAAATGGTTTAGGTTTTTTAGTTTTTTATATTTTCATATTTATTATGCCTGATCTATTCATGAATTCAAGTTATTTAAATGGAATTTTTTTGATTAATTAACATTTCAATATTGATTATGATGATTGATTCATGATTAATTCATCTATATATTACCCTTACTGGTCATTTTATTTCACCATTAATCTATTTATTTTTACCAAGATTTCATTAAGTTTAATATTCCCAATCTGGAGGGATATTCCAGATACAATAATGATAATCTCAAAAAAAAATGTTGTGTTTTTTTTAATTTTAATACATTAATCATGTATGTATCCAATTTACTAATAATATTAATGTAAAAATCCCATCCCCACAATGTGTACCCCTCATGGGACGGAAATGTGAGAAGGAAGATAATGACCCCTGAGTCCCGCCTCTACTAGGTCGTGGATGGCAATTAGCACTGACAGTATAGTAAACTCACAGATTAGAGGCATTACCCTATAAGAGAACACATGAGAAAGAGAGAGATAAAATAAATGTAGAGACCCGAAGCTTAACGTACATGGACATTAGATTACTTTTGCGGAATACTTAGTACATAACAAAAACACACACACAAGGACCGTAATAGTTCTGTGTCTTTGGAAACTCGGAATATAATCTTCTAATCGTGGTGAAAAAACTTCAACATCTCCCATAAAGATCGTCTTTTTTTTACCTAAAACATTTCTTTATATACTGGGGAAAATAAAACATAAAAGTGTGTGCTCAAATGCTCAGTAAGGTAAAAAAATAAATATCAATTACATCATATTTATAAGAACATAACATTTTGGAAATCTTAACCTGCAAAAGATATCATAATATCATAACATGGGATAAATCATAGTAGTGAAATGTAACCACAATAATGATAACATAAAACATAAAACATTGTGTCATACACACATAATCATAGAGAATAATTTCTTATTAGTCAAGACTCGTTTCCAAGACTATCTTAGTGTACAAAGTCCATTTCTAAACCGAGTTCACTCCTCGTTTCAGTCCTGTTTCACTGAACTGGTTTAATCTGCCGTTCCAGACATGTCTATATCATGAGATATAAAATAGTTACCCATTGCATTGGAGGGAGATTTAGGTCCCATCTATCTCATAATGATACCATTCTTATGTGTGCCACAAAATCATATACCATACATCATATCATAACCCATGTAATAAAAATGGGATTCTTAAACATCATAAAACCATAAAACAATTCATATAATATAAAGGAATTCATAAAAATATTTTCATCACAACATAATAAAATCCATGTAATAATAGGGATAAAAATATAACCCTATATTATCTTAGATGGAAAATAATTTTGATAAAACTCTTGAAACTCCATTCTTGAGAAAAATATCATTTCTACTTCAAAAACATTTTTACTTTCATAACATGTCATACAATTTTAAACTATTTTTTTTATTAAAAATAAATATGAAAACTTTTAATGGATTCTTCTTGGAAATAATGTTTTAAAAATCCATTCATGCCGTATAAGTTAAAAAAACTTTCTTCTCGTACTTTTGTAGGAAAAGTCAAAAAGTACATCGTACGAAAAACTAAAAAAGATTCCTTTAATATATATTACTAAATACTCACCGAAGGGTAAAATTGGATATAAACTACTATATAAGGATATAAATATTACATATTGAGGAAACATGGATGTGGATGATAAATATTCCCCAGTAAATTCTGAAGTATAAACAATCTCGGATAAAAATTGAGATTGCGAGATTTTCCCTTACCTTATGTACGATTTGCTTCGTAAGTGTCCGAAACTGCTGTATAATAATGTAAATAACGTTATTGACTTATTAAAAAATAATAATCATTTTTATGATATCATATTTGTTTCACTTATGACTTTATTTTACCAGTTCTTTTGTAAATTCCATGTTAAAAGGCGTTTTGGTTAAAATCGTTTCATTTGTTGTCCGTGTTTTGACCTGTAATTATTCATATGATTAATTAGATCATGATTACTTAATTCCATAATATAAAACATGATTTATATATGATATATATTCATAATATACATATATATAATAGATTAGTAAATGGAAATAAATACACCGTTCATGGAGATGGTGGGCCATACGTACGCATGAACGCTGTTTTCGTTTCCTTATTGATTTGAATGGAATTAAGTATATGACATAAATATATATACACATAAATACAGTATCATTATTATTTCATATATTTCATGATTAATTATTATATATACATTATAATCATTAATGAATGGTTAACGTGGAGAATGAATCTCATCGCGTCGTGGAGACGGTAGTCCGTACGGACGCACGAGCGATGATATCGTTCTCATGATCGTGGAATTGTATTGGAGTGTATTTATACTGTTTCAGAATCAATATCACTTTAGAATAATCATATATAGTTCTTATGTACACCATTATACCCATCCAAGTAAGGTGGTGGTGGAAAATAGATTACACCACGACATGGAGATGGTATTCCGTACGTACGCACGCGTGATGATTTCATTTTCCGTAGGATGGATAGTTGGTGAAATAGGGTTGTTTCATACTTATAATAACATATCAGTATATGAGTGATAATTATGTTATTACTTAATAATGAAACAACCTAAGAAGAATAAGTTGAAGAGGAAATAAAGTTGAAAAAATCGGTAACGGACATTACCTCTTCTTTGAAGCGCTTCTTTGAGACCTCCTTTTAGGGCACTAAAATTGGTCTTTGAAGAAGTCAAGGACCTCTAAGATGTTTATAGGGAAGTGGAGAAGAGAATTTTGCAGGGTTTGGCAGAGCATGAAAGCTCAATGTGGTGTGAGGAAGAGAGGGAGGAGGTGCCCTTTTATAAGGGAGGAGAGGGGCACCTTTGGAATAACTAAAAATATTTTATTATTATAAATCCAAATTCGGTTTTAAATAGATAGAAATTGATTTATTTAGAATCTAAGGTTGGTATGGGTCTATGTTCTCTCATCCAATAGAATTTGGACAAGTTTATTTTACTATTTTAACCTTATCATTTAGTTTTAACTTTAAGTTAGATAATTTTACATTTACCGTGTCTTTTTGTGTTCTTACACTATAAGGTTAATAAACTTAATATAACAAGCAAAAATAACCCCAAGTTGTTTATTATTAATATAAATGACTTTTTCTAAGTCATTTGGAAGAACCATAGATTTTTAGGAATAAAATAACAATTAATAATATAATATTTCTTTAAAAAACTATTTTATGTCAATTTTGACACTATTTAGTAATTGATTTTTGTGGAAATCATAACAGAATGATTAGTTAAAAAAAAGTTAATTAAACCAATAATAACATGTCTTATTAACCTATATAATTAGTTTAATTCATAAAAAGTCTAAAATTATATTTATTTGGGTAATTATAACATCAATTATGTCAATATTTCATTAATAAGATAATTACTTCATCATTTTTGTGTCATAAATAAAAAACTTATTTAAAGTCTAAAAATTACAAATAAAATATCATTATGTAGGAAATCTTTTTTATCATTCTAATTAATATTTATAGTCGAATTTATCTCATGTATAACCCTATATTAAAAATTATTTTCTTATTAAACATTGATTTTAACTATTTTAACCCTTCTTTAAATAAATTAATAATAAATGTCCTAATCTAATCCATGTGGGCCTAAATGGTCATATTTTATTCCTAAGGTTGTTTTTGGTCGAATTAAACTTATCCAATAGAATTATAACACGTGTTAGGGTAATAATAATATCATTTTTACCCTTAATTACCCTATTTACTTTTAACGGTGGTAAATAAAAGTAAAAAGTTACTATTCACCAAAAATTATTTTCATCTCATTGAACCACATTTTACTTACTGACATCAACTGTGTCTCTCGTATTTTTTAAATTCCACTCACAGAAGCGGTAAAATTATGTTCTATGAAAAATTCTGTTTTTTTAACTAATACTTAGTGGTTTCACTATTCATAAAAAATTGAATGTTTTCAAAAAAATACCAAAATGTCACCCTAGGCTAATTTAGATATTTCGAATCCAAAAATGAAGTCAATTTTGAAAAATAAAATTTAAAAAATTTCAAAAAGTGGTTATTACTATTCATAATGGCTAGTTTTAATAATATTTTAATAGCATGTCATTGTTTAGTGAAACTCGGTATTGTGTATTACACGCTCTATCAAGGAAGGTCGTGATTGTGTGGAATGCAAGGCAAGTCAAGGATGCGTGTTGTGAAAGCTCCTTTTGGTGTAGCGTACAACACAAGACATTAATGAAATTAAAAAGAATATTTTTCATAAAATATCGGGGTGTTACATTCTACCCCACTTAAAATTAATTTCGCCCTCGAAATTCGTTGGGGTTATAAATGGTTTACTACTCGAAAGTTTCTTTAATAGAAACCCACATCGTAAAAAGGAATACCAAAACCAATCTTTACAAACAAAAGTATGAAACGTAACAGGTACCCAAATAAACTAATCACTGGGTTTCCACATAGGTGAAAATATGGATATGGAAGAGAAATCTAACCATCATGTTCTGATGGAGAGTGGTAGAGAACATGGCTATGGAAAATCCAGCAATCACAAAGCCATAAATTTGTGACAATCTAAGGTACCATCTGATTGATCAGATATAATACCACTAGGACAACATTTTTGGTTTTCAAGATCATTTCCCTGAAGTTAATGAAATTGGAATTAGAAGAAATACATGATTGATTTTGGTACAATCTCACTATTGTTGGTGCTTTGAACAATTTCCACTTCATCTCATAAAGAAATGAAGTTGAATTTTTCATTTATGAAGTGTTAGCAGATCATGTGATAGAATGATGAGTCATTCCATCTATTTCAAACAAAATTTTAGTAAAAGTTATCAAATATACATAAGTCAATCTATGGTGAGGTTAATCGTATACGATTCCAAAAATGAACATAGACTTCATATATCATACTGCGTAATAAAATAATACTAGTTTCTACTAACCAAGGACTTCTTGTAGGCCAGTGGTAGGTGATAAATGCCAGTCACACTTTGGTTGTGGGTTCAATTCCCGTAGCTTTGTCCGACGTGATGGGTCGTCGCCCGTCCTGCAGGTTTTCCTTTTTTCTAAAACTACATTACTATAACATCCCATCAATAATATCGAAAAAAAATTCTATCCTAACTTATGTCCAACATAATCCATTCCAATCTTTAGGCTTATCTAAAATACGTCGGTCCAAGCTCATAGTATATATAAAAGGATTACTTGAAATGTCACATACCAATCATGTGAATTCCATCATTTATCCCCCATATATCATAAGATATATCTTGTTGGTCAAATTACAAACATGTGAATACGTTAATCATGTATTCTCTTGAAGAATGAATACCCATTGAACCTTAGTGAAGACATGAATGTAGTAAAAAGTTAACACTTTCCACAAACCAAAATCCTCAAAATTCTTTATACTCAAACCATGATATCACTTATTCTTTATATCGATCATGAGCTCATGAATACAATAAAACATCTCATTATCTTCTTATCCCTTCATTATGCGCATATCATCTGCTTACCAAAAATATCTCAATCACTTTCCTTGGTTACCGGTACCACTGAAAACCACAATAGACCAATACATAAATATTCCAATATTCCACGATACTATATACAACATTATTTTGGAATCCCATTACATAAAAACTTAATCATTCCACCACATCGTTTCCATATTCAACATCACCAATAGTGATCTCATGTGACTTCCCTTTGTCCTTTTCCTTATGTGGTTGCTCATGTAGATCGTCACTAACCCTTGGATTAGGGCATTTATTAGCATAATGCCCCCATTTCCTTGCACTTGAAGCATTGAAGTGTTGGTGGTGCATTCTCTGTAGTCTTTTCCTTATTCACATCATTAGAAACCCTTTTTCCATTACTTTGACACTCAGCTGCTCGATGACCTTCTTTTCCACACTTAAAACGTTTTCTAGTCCCTTTAAGACAATCTCCACCATGCTTCTTTCCACACTTTGAGCATAAGGAAATATTCATCTTCTTTTCACCATTATTATGAGATTTCTCCTTGAACTCCATCTTTTGTTTCTTGTCAAAGCTATTAGATGGATAAGTAACACCAACTTTCATTTCTACCTTGATATCACAATGCACAATTTCTTCCTAGCTACTGAAGTCTCTTGTAGCTAATTCCCTTCAATGATTTGGTTTTAAGCCACTGAAGAATCGATCAACTTTACTTTCAGGTTGGATGATAAATCCAGATGCATACCTTGCAAGCCTTGTAAAATTCGCTTCGTATATACCAACAGATTCATCATCCTTTTGCTTTAGTTCAAAAAACTTCTTCTCCATCTTTGTTTGAAGAATACGAGGGAAGTAATTATTGAAAAATAAGTTCTTGAACTCGTCCCATTCCATGGACTCAATTTCATCACTTGTACTTGTATTCTTGATAATATTCCACTATTGATCAACATCACCTTCCAAACGATACACTAATAAGATGACTTTATCTTGTTCAGAACATTGAAGAACTGAAAATATCTTTTCAGCAGTACTGAATCATTGTTCAGCAACAAGTGGATCAGAAGACCCACTGAAATAAGGTGGACGTTGCCTCATGAAGGACTCAATAGAATATTGTTACCTTATCTGCTCATTTGGAATTCCAGAATGATTCATAGCTTGTGTAAGTATTGCAATAATATTTTTCTCTCCATCTCCCATAATGTTTGTTTGTTCAAGAGTACAATCATTGCATTGTCCATTACATTGATCAATACGGTTCCTTTGGGTTCCATCCATCGTCTAAAACCCAAAAAGAATAGTGTGAGAGGAAAAAATCATGCTTGGGAAAACCATATAATAAAGGGGGAGTACCGTCAATATCTAACATATTGGGTTTCCTTAATTCTAGTACTATAACCTATACTTATACTTAACCTTAGAGACATCCCTAGATATACCTTATAAATATATCTAGGGATATTACTAAAGTTTTCGCATCCTAGTTTTCAATGGATGACTAAACCTTTCCTCTGATACCATCTGTAGAGACCAGAAGCTTAACGTACATGGACATTACATTACTTTTGCGGAATACTTAGTACATAACAAAAACACACACACAAGGACCTTAATAGATTAGTGTCTTTGGAAACTCGGAATATAATCTTCTAATCGTGGTGAAAGATCTTCAACATCTCCCATAATGATCTTCCTTTTTTTTACCTGAAACCTTTCTTTATATCCTGGGGAAAATAAAACATAAAAGGGTGAGCTCAAATGCTCAGTAAGGGTAAACAAAATAAATATCAATCACATCATATTCATAAGAACATAACATTTTGGAAATCTTAACCTACAAATGAGTTCATAATAACATAACATGGGATAAATCATATTAGTGAAATGTAATCCCTGTAACCATAACTTAAAACATAAAACTTTGTGTCATACACACATAATCATAGATAATCATTTCTTTTTTGTCAATACTCATTTCCAAGATTATCTTAGTGGACAAAGTCCATTTCTGAACCGAGTTAACTCCTCGTTTCAGTCTTGTTTCACTGAACCAGTTTAATCTGCCGTTCCATCCATGTCTATCTCATGAGATATAAAATATTTACCCAATGCATTGGAGGGAGATATAGGTCCCACCCATCTCATAATTATACCATTCTTATGTGTGCCACAATATCATATACCATACATCATAGCAAAACCCATGTAATAAAAATGGGATTCTTAAACATCATGAAATCATAAAACAATTCATATGAGATAAAGGAATTCATAAAAATATTTCCATCACAACATAATAAAATACATATAATAATAGGGATAAAAACAGAACACTATATTATCTTAGATGGAAAATAATTTTGATAAAACTCTTGAAAGTCCATTCTTGAAGAAAATATCCTTTCTTCTTCAAAAACATTTTTCCTTTCTTAACATGTCATACAATTTTAAACTAAAAGAAATTGATTAAAAATAGACTTGAAAACTTGTAAAGGAAGATTCTTGGAAATAATGTTTTAAAAATCCATTCATGCCGTATATGTTAAAAATAACATTCTCCTCGTACTTTTTTCGGAAAATCCAAAAATTACCTTATATGGTAACCAAAGAAAAGATTCCATTCATACAATGGGGTAAAAAGTCAATAAATTTTAAAAATGACTTTGAACATTCATGGAAGAATGGTAAATATTTTATGAAAACATTTTTATAAAACATGGTCATGGATGATATATGTATCCCCAGTAAATACTTACGTATAAGCAATCTCGGATAAAAATGAGATTGAAAATTTATCCCTTACCTTAGGTCCGATTTGCTTCATAAGTGTTCGAACCTCCTGTATAATGATTTAAATAATGTCATTGAATTATTCCAGAATCATACTCATTGTTATGATCTCATATATGGTTCACTTATGACTTTATATTACTCGTTCTTTTGTAAATTCCATGTTAAAGAGCGTTCTGGGTAAAATCGTTTCATTTGTCATCCGTGTTTTGACTTGTAATTATTCATATGATTACTTAGATCATGATTACATAATTGCAGAATATAAAACATAATTTTTTTATAATATATATTCAGAATATAAATATATATAATAGATCATTACATGGAAAGAAATACACCGTTCATGGAGACGGTAGGCCGTACGTACGCATGAACGCTGTTTTCGTTTCCTTATTGAGTTGAATGGAATTAAGTATATGACATACATATATATACACAAAAATAAATTATCATTATTATGTCATATATTTCATGATTACTTATTATATATACTTTATAATCATTCATGAATGGTTAACGTGGAGAATGAATCTCATCGCGTCGTGGAGACGGTAGTCCGTACATACGCACAAGCGATGATATCGTTCTCATTATCGTGGAATTGTATTGGAGTGTATGTATAATATTTCAGAATCAATATCACTTTACAATAATAATATATATTTATTATGTACACCATTATACCCATCCAAGTATGGTGTTGGTGGAAAATAGATTACAGCACGGTGTGGAGACGGTATTCCGTACGTACGCACGGGCAGTGATTTCTTTTTCTGTAGGATGGATATATGATGAAATAGGGTTGTTTCATACATATAATAATATATCAGTATATTAGTGATACTTATTTTATTACTTCATAATGAAACAACCTAAGAAGAATAAGTGGAAGAAGAAATAAAGTTGAAAGAATTGGTAACGGACATTACCTCTTCTTTGAAGCGATTATTTGAGACCTCCTTTTAGGGCACTAAAATTGGTATTTGAAGATGACTAGGACCTCTAGGATGTTTCTAGGGATGTTTAGAAGAGAATTTTTCAGGGTTAGGCCGAGTATGAAGGCTCAAAGTGGTGTGAGGAAGAGCGGGAGGAGGTTCCCTTTTATAAGGGAGGAGAGGGGCACCTTTGGAATAACTAAAAATATTATTTTATTATAAAGCCAAATTCAGTTTTAAATAGCTCCAAATTGATTTATTTCGAAGCTAAGGAGGGGATGGGTCAAAATAATTTAATCCAATATAATTTGGACAAGTTTATTTTACTATTTTATCCTTATCATTTAGTTTTAACTTTAAGTTAGATAATATTACTTTTACCATGTCTTTTTATGTTCTTACACTATAAGGTTAATAAACTTACTATAAAAATCCAAACGAACCCCATGTTGTTTATTATTAATATATATAACCTTATCTAATTCATTTGTCCGAACCTTATATTTTTAGGAATAAAATAACAATTAATAATATAATATTTGTTTTAAAAACTATTTTATGTCAATTTTGACACTATTTAGTAATTGATTTTATGAAAATTATAACAGAATGATTAGTTCGAAAAAAGTTAATTAAATCAATAATAACATGTCATAGTAACCTATAATATTAGTTTAATTCATAAAAAGTCTCAAATTATATTTATTTTGGTATTTATAACATCAATTATGTCAATATTTAATTAATAAGATAATTACTGCATCATCTTTGTGTCATAAATAAATTAACTTATTTAAAGTCTAAAATTTACAAATAAAATATCAGTACGTAGGAAATCCTGTTATCTTTCTAATGAATTTTTATTGTCGAATTTATATTATGTATAACCCTATATTAAAAATGTTTTTTTATTAAACATTGATTTTAACTATTTTAACCCTTCTTTAAATAAATTAATATTAAATCTCCTAATATAATCCAAGTGGGCCTAAATGGTCATAATTTATTCCTAAGGTTGTTTTTGATCGAATTACACTTATCCAATAGAATTAGGACATGTGTAATGATAATAATAATAACATTTTACCCTTAATTACCCTATTTACTTTTAACCGTGGTAAATAAAAGTAAAAAGTTTCCATTGACCAAAAATTATTTTCATCTCATTGAACCACATTTTACTTACTAACATCAACCGTTTCTATCGTATTTTTTAAATTACACTCACAGAATCGGCAAAATTATGTTTTATGAAAAATTCAGTTTTTTTAACTACAACTTAGTGGTTTCACTATTCATCAAAAATTGAAAGTTTTCAGAAAAATACCAAAAATTCACCTTAGGATAATTTCGATATTCCGAATCCAAAAATGAAATCAATTTTGAAAAATAAAATTTAAAAAATGTCAAAAAGTGGTTATTACTATTCATAACGGCTAGTTTTATTAATATTTTAATAGCATATCGTTGTTTAGTGAAAGTCGGTATTGCGTACTACACGCACTATCGAGGAAGGTCGCGATTGCGTGTAATGCAAGGCAAGTCAAGGATGCGTGTTGTGAAAGCTCCTTTTGGTGTAGCGTACAACACAAGACATTAATGAAATTAAAAAGAATATTTTTCATAAAATCTCGGGGTGTTACAATAAACACCAACAAACTCCAACTCATACAACAATATTAATGAAATCTCATTTACAAAAATATAATATCATGCTAAACTAGTACAAATGAAAGGGGAAACTACAATTACCCAAAAGAATGTAAAAAACATTAACAACCACGATTCCTAAACATCTCTTGCAACACCATGCCAGTAGAAACTATCCTGACCTCTAAACAACTCCAAGTTACCGGAAAAATAGTATATATATACATAGGGTGCGTATATCAGTATACTCAGAAGGATCCTCTCCAGAGCCTCTCGTGAAAAAGTAACGAAATAATGCTAAAGCACGATGAACAAAAAGTGAAACTAACTCATCACCTAAATAGGTATACTATATTCGAAACTTACCCATGGATACTCTCAGTAAGTAATTCATACTAGAGTATATAATATAATATATAATATCAAGGGAACCTCACTTCTACTTCCCCACTGGTTTGCCTCTTTTCCCCAATGTCACACATCCTTAGGTTCTCTCTCCAAAAAATCGTGTTGGCAGATACCTGGGAAAAGCATCACAATATGCACCTCATGAAAAGAAACCACCATGTATATGTATGAAAAGTAACCAGGTAGCTTCTTGGAGGAACCACTGCTCGCATAACGTGTATCATACTTCAGGTATTAAATCTGAATCCATTATAGCCCATACACCGAGTAAGGATCCTCAAGCCACTATAGTCTATACATGTTACACCTATAGTAGTCTATAGGATACTATATCTAGAATACATGTGGGTTATTAACCACAAGGCATTACAACCCTCTACACACATATATGGGGAAAACTAACAACTCTTTCTACAAGAACAAGTAACTACCATGAGAAGAGTGCAGGGCCAATGGGTGTAGTCATCAATCCATCCTCCCACTAGAGTGTTGGGGAAAACACCCCCCATGGCATAGAAACCACAAGGTTTCAGTGTCTCTCACTTACGGGGTGGAGTATAATATAGAAACAAAAAAATTTAATGAATATAATAAAACTCACAACCACTCTATGGACATAATATATTCTTATAATCAAGTAAAGCTAATGTCTCTCAAACTCCCAACATCCACCTCTAAGACTAGGTAACCATAAGCATACAAATTTTTAAACAGAATTATTACATTACTTCATTCCATTTTTATCTGTTCCACTTTACAAGAATTAATTATTAAAATCATTAATTAACCATAAAAAATTTCAAATTAAATTTTATTAGAATCACTCCCAGAGTACAATTGACCTTCAAAATAACCTCATCATTATTCCCCAGCAACCTCCAACCACATGGTTTAAAATCATTTATTCAAATTTTTATTTACATCATTACTTTTTCATATTCCTAGGCATTATAGAAAGACATTCTATGCAACTAAACACAAGGGGGGTCAACAATGTGAGTAGATGAACTACCCAATGAGCCTTTGCCGACTATAGCGAAAGTGTAGACCCATCCTCCATTGAGAAGCTAAACACAGAAAGCATGTGGAAAACCCCACGCGTCATCACCCCTTTTGGATGGAGGGTAAGTAATACCATCTGTATTGATAAGTGTGGAAAGTAATGACGATAAACAACCAATAAGAATCCGAAAGAATCCAAACATTCACAGCCAACCTGTTTCATTATCTCTGTTGCCCTCCCTGACAACCACATTCACAAACTGATGTAACTCTTCACTCTAGAAATAAACTTCTACCACAACCAGTAGGCCTCCCTGCCCCCACATATTACAATAGCCATCTAGGATCACATCGTAACACATGTAGCAGGAAAACAATAAACATATCAAATGGGCTCTTGGCCCTTAAACATGCAAGCGGGTAACTTAGAACCCTATAAGGAATTATATTTTATCAAACTAATGGTTATTTAATACATCTTGAATTAACCAATTTATTATTCATATTTTCCCAATTTGGTAAACCTAAACAGTAAGATATCACAAATAATTAAACATACATACTGAAATAATTAGATTGACATCAAATTACAACATGAAGAACCATAATCTTTTATATGCCTCTTTTTCTTTATCCAATTCATTATCGATTAATTTAGGATTTAAATTCTTTACCAATTTCAATCAAGAAATAAAATATAATCAAAGAAACCATATATATATCACATTATCTAGAAAAACAATAAGAAATAACATATGGTTAATATCAATTTATTTAACCAGTTCACATATTTATTATATTAATTACATTGTGATCTAGTGGGACAAAAAAAGTAACTATACAGTTCCATGTATATGATATTAAAATCAATGAATCCACTACCTCAAATAGTTCTTGATGTTCTTTATATGAGAACGAGCCACACAACGGGTTACGATCTCCTCCCTTGTGACAACTGTTTCCACCCGATGATGCAGATACACCACCACATCAGTCAACACCCAAGAAAATCCCATTAAGAACATGGGGAGTATAATTCCATAAAAGGGAAAGGGGAAACATAAGGAGATAAACCCAAAATAATGATGATTCAACATACCTTATATTAGAGGTCGATTGATACTGCTTGGTTGCAAAAAAATAGAGGGGAACCAATCCAAAGAGGAATGATTGATTGCACCAGTACTATGGGAATGAATGGAATGTTTGAGAATATTAAACCCAAGAACAAGGAGAAATAATTAGGGAGGAAGTTATCTCGTCCCTTTATAATATTTAACAGAGTAGTGGATTAAGATACACTTGATTTTCCATTAAAAGAGGATCGCATTAAACCTTTCAGTTTGACCATGTAAAAGCATCCTGATCCTTAGGAAAAATTAATATAAGACATATTGCCTTTGAATCGGCCTTAATGTTCATAAAAAATTCCTTAAATGAATTTTACGTCAAAGGAAATGTCAAAGGGGTGATTCTTTAGAAGATGGAAACACTGTTCAGAACTCAAATTTTGGCAATGGAAAAACATTGTTCATGAACCTCACTACTAAAACCTCACCATTGTAACCTCACTGTTCTAGAAACATTGTTCATGAACCTCGCCTTTATGGAAACACAATTCCTGAACTTGAAATTTGGAAAAGGAAAGAGAGGTTATCATTGGACCTCACCGTTGGCACTGTTCACATAAGCTTACCGAAGACATTGTTCACATAAGGTTACTGTTTCACTATTCACATAAGCCAACCGACGACATTGTTCACCTAAGGCTACCGATTACACTGTTCACATAAGGTCACCATTACACAATTCACATAAGGTTACCGATGACACTATTCACATAAGGACGTCGTTGAACTATTCACATAAGGTTACCGATGAATCTATTCCCATAAGGTCATTGTTGCAGTATTCACATAGTGTTACCGATGAAACTAACCACATAAGGTCACCATTGCACAGTTCACATAAGGTTACCGATGAGACTGTTCGCATAAGTTTACCATTGCACTATTCACCTAAGGCTACTGCTGCACTGTTCACAGAACTGGAAATTTGGCAAAAGTGTCGGGATAAGTCACCTTGACCTCCCAGAACACCTCAGACACCAAATTTTCACAATGTAATGGACTAGAGAGGTCCGGTACATTACATCAGATGCCTCTACAATCATTCTTGTCCTCGAGAAATCAAAACCAACCTAAAAGGGAACTAAAAATTTGTCTAAACAACCACCCATCATGATTCCTCTAAAATGATAGCAACACACAAGAAGCATCCAAAGAAAGCCATATTATAAACCTAAATGGTCTATAACCACAAAGGGGAAATCATTACATAAAAAGAGTTAATCATCAAACAACTCTAGCTTTTGAAAACGTATTGGTGGCTCACGTTCCTAGGAACACTCATCCATTCCACCGTGTCGCTAAGAGACATGATCAAAGGGGGTAGAATTCTCGAGAAACACCTTTTCTTTGTGGTCTAGGATATCCACTGGTCACTCCCCAAAAGTCTCTCCTCAAAGGTTGCATCATCATCAATATCGTTCTCACCCCAATCGATGATGTGAGATTCATCATGTTGATGACGACGGAGCTGTGATACATAAAAAACATCATGTATCCTACTCATCTGTGGGGTATGTGCTACTCGATATTCCATAACTCCAACATGTGCTAACAGCTCGAAATGCACAATAAAACAAGGGAGAAATATTACTCCCATGACCAAACCTTCGCTTCCCATGATGGGAAGTCACCTTTATAAAAACATGATCTCAAACATTAAACTCGACGTGTCTCCTCCTTTGATTGGCATATGATTTCTGACAATCCTACATTTTCTTCATCCTATCATGAATAACCTGAACCATATCTATTGTATTCTGCACTAGTTCTTGTCTGATAATTACTATGTCTCTGACCCCAGTCCAACACAGTGGAGAACGGCATGGCTAGCCATACAAATCTTCAAATGGTGCCATACAGATGGGGAAGTGAAAACTATTGTTTTAAGATAACTCCACCAAGTGTAAGTGCCTCATCCACGAACCTCCAAAATCTAGGATACAAGAGCGTAACATGTCTTCAAGACTCTAGATGGTCTTCTCTGTTTGATCATCCATCTGAGGATGAAAAGTAGTGATAAGGTATAGCTAAGAACCAAAATCATGATGGAGACCTCTCCACACCCTATAGGTAAAACAAGGATCATGATCTGAAATGATCGTCCTTTGGACTCCATGTAGTCTCACCATCTCCTCTGTATATGGCCTCTACAAATATTCCACTGAGAATGACTCCTTGATTGTTATGAAGTGGGATGATTTTGTTAAATGATCCACTATAACCCAAATAACGTCATGTCAACCCTACGCTTGAGGTAAACCAGTAACAATGTGCATTAAGATGTCCTCCCACTTCCATTGTGGAACATCTAACGATTGGAGCAGACCACCAGGAACACGGTGTTCGGCCTTCACCTTTTGGCAAACCAAACATCGAAAAACAAACTCTGCAACCACATGCTTCATCCCAGGCCACCGAAACTAGCACCTTAAGGCATGGTACATCATTTTCACACAAATATGCACTGCTAAAGGAGAACTATAAAACTCTCTTGGAACTATCTTATTCATTGTCAAAGGAAAAAATAGCCTTCCATGATAAAACACTTTGTGTTGTTTATCCTCTGACCAACCATCAAGGGCCTCTCCACAAACAACTCAGTCCTTCCAGACCTACACCTCTAGATCCCCTAACTGGGAATCTTCAACCATATTCACTAGATATGGAAATATTGTCTCTTGAAAAAGACAAACTTTACCCCCAACTTATCCTATATCATTATGTAATGCTAACAGTTCATCAATTACTCTACTGGAGTCACCAGATTTATGCACTGCATCACTATGTGACTTCTGACTCAATAAATCAGCTATAAAATTCCTCTTTCCATGTTTATATGATATATTAAAGTTGTATTACTATAATAACTCCATCCATATATGTTGTTTTATGTTCATGTAACGATGGGAGAAAACATACCTTAGGCTCTTATGATCAGTGAAAATCACAAAGTGCTCACAAATGATGTAATGCCTCCACATCTTTAGAGAAAACACCATAGATTCCAACTCAAGATCATGGGTGGCATTGTAAAGTTCAGGGGGATGCAACTTCCGAGACCCATAAGAAATAATTGATTTCTACTGCATCAGAATACAAACTAACTCCTAATAACAAGCATCATAGATAACATCAAACTGAACTCCCTCTGCGAGAAGACAATTAACCGGAGCACTTACTAACTTCTCCTTTAGATTATCAAAATAATAATTAATGTGATCAGTCCATAGGAACGCGTGATCCTTCCTGGTCATAGCTGTCAAAGGATTCGCAACTCGAGAGAAATCGGCTACAAACCACCTATAGTAGCCTATGAGAAAAAAGAATACTCACACCACTGGCACTAACTTGAGGAATTTCTAAGACAGAACTGCTTCTAGCATCAATGGATCCATAACTACACCCTACTGGGACACAACATGCCCCATTAAATGGAAATCTCGAGCCCAATAATAACACATCGACAACTTCCCAAATATTTGATGTTGATCAAGAACTCCCAAAACGAAGTGTAGATGTTCTAAATGATCCTCCTCTAACATGAACTACACAAGGATTTCATAGATGAAAACTAGCATGAACATATCCAGGAACACACAGAACACATTGTTCATAAATACCATGAACAAAACTGGATAATTTTTCACACCAAACGATGTTAAAATGAACACATAATTCTCATGAAGACTATAGAAATAACTCTTCGGGATATTCTCATCCTTCACATGCATCTGATGATATCCTGACCGCAATTTGATCTTTGAGAACCAAAATAAACCCTCCATTTGATCATATAAATCATCAATCAGTGGAAGAGGATAGTGATTCTTTACAATCACTTTGTATATGCGATGATAATTGACACACAACTGCAAGCTGCTATCAGCCATCTTCACGAACAATACTGGTGCACCCCACGGTGACATACTCATCCGAACAAAACCCCACTGTAACAGACCATCAAGTTGTATAGGTAGATATCGTAACTCAGAATGGGACATCCTATATGGATACATATAGATAGGATCCGCTCCTGGTTGTAGTTCGATCCCACACTCAATCTCTCATCGAGGGGGTAATGCGAAAACCTCTTATAGAAAACATTAGGGTAGTTTTCTATGACCTTATGTAATTACAACTATTGAACCTCTGATGAACATAGAATCATCTCAACTATCATGGATGATAAGTATGGAAGATGCATATGACCCGCCCCAAGGTCTCGCTCACCAGCAAACACCACTAGCTCTCCATCCGCATCAAAGAAAACTAACTGCTTCCTGAAGCAATCCAAGATATCCTGCATCGAATACAACCAATCCATTCCATGGATGACATCATATTTTTTTATTCATAATCATTATAAATCTCTATATGAACGATGCTTCCCCAACACTAGTTCACAATCACTACACAATTCAAACAAGTCATCTTGACCTCCAACTGGCATAGTAAATGCTAAGGTCACTGGAAGCCTCTATACATGAAGTCCCAAAGCATGGACAAGGGTAGGTGATATGATAGAGAGTGTTTCTCCTCAATTTAACAAGGCATACACCAAGGTATAAATCAAGATAACAGTACTCCAAATGATGTCTGGCTCCCCGGCAACTGGAAATGCTAAAGCATTAAGTAGACCACATCCTCATCCATGACCTCAATGACTATAATGACGACCACTACCATGACCACGCTCTGATTTCTCATGATGGGGAGCGTTGTGAGGCTGTCCTCTACCTACCCCATATTCCCTCAGCTAATCTAATTTTTGGTGAAACCTACTACTGCTACTTCGGCTGGATCTACCTAAATGGAGTAACCTGGAGCGGAACACCTAGTTCACAATGAAAACTCTAAAAGGTCAGGCATTATTATTGCTGATGACCTCGACCACCACAAGTTAAATAATCTCATGATCCCTTGACATAGGCCGGAAATCTATTGCCCCTAGAGAAATGATATACCAAGGGCTTGGACATACCCTCAGCCAAATGAAAACACTTCTTCTCTGAAAACTAGGAACCCTAGACCACAACTCTACTTCATGAGGAATCATGAAGACTCCCCTCTTGTGATGATTAGGTTCTGTCAAATCTCCTCTTGACAACCTCTACCCTTGACAACACCTCAATATAGGTCTTATGCATAAATGGGGTGACCTAAAGCTAGATCTCTAGATGCAAGGACTCCTCAAAATGTTGTCATCGTTAACCTCAACCCTGCGGCGATATTCTAGCACAACTTTTTATACATATCTTTTGCAATCCAGATGAGGATTTCAACCTGGATCCATACATTTATTAGCCATCGTAAACATATATATAATTACATCATTTCATAGGGGGACCTAAACACATATGCCTCTACTGGTTTCTAGTTTTTACATCACTTGCTAAACAAAATGACATTGTTTCCCTACCAACCCATGCAACCTCACCTGTTCCTAACTCCAAACTCAATAATATCCCTCAACTATACCTTTGATACCACTCTTCCATGACCCTATCCCCAAAGAGTGTACCCCTCCTAGGCCAGCAATGTGAGAAGGGAGATAATGATCCCCGAGTCCCGTCTCAAATATTCCCCGAGATGGTGACTAGCCCTGAGGGTATAGTAAACACATAGATGGGAGGCATTACCCCCCTAAGAGAACACATGAAAAAGAGAGAGAAAATATAGACACCAACCAAGTCCAAATAAGACAATAATATAAATGAAATCCCAATTAGAAATATATAATTTCATGAAAAACTACTACAACTGAAAGGGGAATATTGAAATTACCCAAAAGAAAGTAAAATACAACAGTAACCACAAATCCCAAATAGCTCCTGCAACTACATGCTATTAGAAACCAGCCTGATCTCCAACCCACTCCATGTGACCAGGAAAATAATATATATATATAAATAGGGTGAGGATAACAGTATACTCAGTAGGACCCTCCCTAGATCCTCTCATGAAAAAGTAATGAATTCTTGCTAAAGCATAGTGAACAAAAAGTGAAACTAAATCATCACCTAAATAGGTATAATATGTTTGTAGCCTCACTATGGATACTCTCACCATGTAATGAATACAAGAGTTTATAATATAATAATTTATATCAGTGGTACCCCTCTACTACATCCCCACTGGTTTTCCACATTTCCCCAACATCGCACATCATAAACATCTCTCTCCAAAAATGCTTTCCCCATAGACACCTAGGCGAGGCAGAAAAACATGCACCTCATGCAACAAAAACACCTTGTCCATGAATGTAAAGTAACCGGTAGTTTTTGGGAGCCACCACAACTCGCATAACATGTATCATACATCAGATATTAATCCCCAAGATATTATAGCCCAAAAATCAATTAAGGATCCTCAAGCCATCATAGCCTATACACATTACACATATAGTATTCTATAGGAATCTATATCCAGAATATATGTGTGTGAATAACCCCAAGCCATTACATCCCTCTAGACGTGTATACGGGGAAAATTATCCATCGTGTCTACCATAATAAGTAACTACCAAGAGAAATATAGGGGGAAAATGGGATATTCATCCATCCATCCTCCCATCGGAATGTTTGGGAAAACACCCCCTGGGCCCATTATTCCCAGGGTGTCAGTTCCCCTAACTGACAGGGTGGAGTATGGTATAGAAACAAAAATGGTACAAAATATACTATAACTCACAACCACACTATGGTCATATCCTATTCTTATAATCAACTGCATCTAACATCTCTTGGACTCCAGGGTGCCACCTCTAAGACTAGGTAACCTACAAGCACACAACCATTTAGATAGATTTATTACATTCCATCATTCCCTTTTTTATGAGTTCAAATTTACGTTAATTAATTCAATAAATTTTAATTAACTATAAACAATTCCACATTAAATTTCATTAGCATCATATACAGTGTATATGTTTCTTTAAATCACAACATCATCATTATGCCCCAGCATGCTCAAACCCCAAGGGTTAACACCACTTATTTAATTATTATTTTAAAACATTACTTTTCAATATTCCTGGGAATTCTAGAAAAACATTCTATGCTACTAAACACACGGGGTTCAACACTGTGACTAGATGAACTACCCGTCGAGCCTTTGCCGCCTATAGCAAGAGCATAGACCCATCCTACCTTGAGAAGCTAAACACAGAAAGCATGTGGCATACCCCACACATCTACGCCTATTTTAGAAGAAGGGAAATAAATACCAGTTACCTTGAGTAGTGGGGAAATTTGAGAAGATAATAAACAATAAAAATCAGTAATCATCTAAAAAATCACATCCAGTCAGTTTCACCATTCCTAGTGTCCTCCCTGACACCCACATGCACAAACTGATGCATCTCACCACTCTAGGCATCAACAATTTCAACAAAAAGTAGGACTCCTTGCCTTCACATATCACCACAACCATCAAGGCTCGCATCAAAACACAAGCAGCATTAAAACAACCAACATATCAATTGGTCTCTAGGCCCTTAAACAGGATAGTTGGTACCTCATAACCCTATAAGGAATTATCTTTTATTGAACAACAAGTTCTTTAATTCATCATGAATTAACTGATATATAATTCGTAGGTTCCATCTTTAGGAAACCTAAACAATAATCTATCACAAATAATTAAACATGCTTACTACACCTATTTGATTAACATCAAATTACAACAATTAGAACCAAATTAATTTACATGAATCTTCATCTTTATCCAAAACATTATCTATTAATTTATGCTTTACGTTCTTTACCAATTTCCATCAAGAACTAAAAGGCAAAAACAGAAATCATAGATATCACATCATCTAGAAAAACAAGAGGCAATAACATATGATCGATATCAATTTATTTATCCTGTTGAAATATTTATTATGTAAATTCCATTGAGATCTAGTGGGATAAAACAAGCTAACTATATAGTTTGATGTAAAATATATGTGAAGCAACGAATACCCTACCTCAAATAGTTCTTAACGTTCTTTATACGAGAACGATCTAGACAATGAGTTACGATCTTCTCCCCTGTGAAAACTATTTTCACCTGAGGATGCAGAGACACCACCACATCGACCAACACCCAAGAAAATTTCATTAAGAACATGGGGGTAAAAATATATAAAAGGAAGAGGATAAATATAAGGAGATGAACCCAAACTAATGATGATATAACATACCTTATATCAGAGATTGATCGATACTGCTTGGTTGCACCAAAAAATAGTGGAGAACCAATATAAGGAGGAATGATTGATCGCACCACTCCTATGGGAAGGAATATAATGTTCTAGGGTCTCACACCAGAGAACAGGGAGGAAAAACTAGGGAGGAATATATCTCATACCATTAGAATATTTAATGGAGCAGTGGTTTAGGATACGATGGATTTTCCATTAAAAGAGGATCGCATTAACCGCGTAGTCTTACCAAGTAAAAGAATCCTGATCCTTATGAAAAATTAATATAGGAGTTATGGTCATTTTATTGGCCTTAGAGTCCTTAAAAAAGGCATTAAATGCATTTTATGTCAAATGAAATGTCAAAGGGGAGATACTCTTGGAAGCTTCAAACACTGTTCAATAACTCAAAATATGGAAAAGGAATAACACTGTTCATGATCCTCACCATTGGAGCCTCACCATTCTAGAAACACTGATCATGAACCTCACTATTCTGGAAACACTATTCATGAAATCGAAAATTGGAAAAGGAAAGAGGGGTTACCATTGGACCTCACCATTGGCACTGTTCACATTAGCCTACCAATGACACTGTTCACATTAGGTTACCATTGAACTGTTCACAGAAGGATACCATTGCACTATTCCCATAACCATACCGATGACACTGTTCACCTAAGGATACTGATTACACTATTCACATAAGGTCACCATTGCACTGTTCACATAAGGTTGCCGATGACACTGTTCACATAAGGTCACAGTTGCACTATACACAAAATGTTACCGATGAGACTGTTTAATATAGATATTGTTTCACTATTCAACTAAGGCTACTGATTCACTGTTCGCAGAACATGAAATTTGTAAAAATATTGGGATAAGTAACCTTAACCTCCTAGAACACCTTAAACACCGGATTTTCCCAATGGAATAGACTAGATAGGTTTGAGCCATTATAACTAAACTATTTGATCCTTCGTGATTCAATTACCTGTATCTTATGCCAATGTAACAGTAGCATCCACAGACTCTTGACATCTGGGGTCTAGGTCACTCTCATTTGTATAAAAATATGTTTATTATAAACCATGGGAACTATATTTAGAAACACATAGATTAGGAAACATAACCCATTGATTTAATTTGAAAATATTTATAGAATAACATCCTAATTTTTTGGTAAGGTGGTGACTATGTGGTTATTCCTTACAATATATCCATATTTGGAAACTAAAAATTTACATTGATCTACAAACAATTCACTATAGGGTAATAACTCAAAATAGGGTGCACCAAGATTGACTTTAGTGTAACCTGGAACATGAAAATAAGACAAACTAATCACATGGTTTGACAATCCCTATAAATATTCCTAGGATAATACCAGTTTTCTTAAAAAACCATTATTAAGGATTTTAATAACAATAATTAATGACCATGGTTAATCCCATGTCCATGGAAGGACACAGTTTAAATTAAATTGATGATGTATCTGATTATTAGGATTCAATAATTAAATTGTAGTAGTGTTTTTACCAATGATATTTTGTATAAATATATCAAAAAGAATCTATATGTTGTGTTAAATTTAAATGAACAAAAATATTCATTAACATATGTGTTATGAATACCATTATGTTTTTGTCTTTACATTTGATAATAAGTTAAATGCATTAAAAACTCTTTTTAGGATTTATGTGATGGGGGTCCACCCTAATTAATGATATTTTTGGAGAAATTTATTGAATACAACCTACTGGGTTGTATATGATATAGTGTAAATGTTATTTGAGGAATAATATATTTAAAATCCCATAATCATTTTATTTTATTTAGATTTAATAAATAGATAAAGAAGGTATTGAATGAACACCAGGGAATGGGTAATTATGGGGGTCCGATGTCGTGGAGTATGAGAGAATCCCTTTCAAAAAAGTTGTCCCCTTTAGAAAGAAGGGAAGTAGCAATACACATATGGGGTGTTTCTCCTCTAAACCACCATGGAATACAGATAGACACGGACCTTTTTACCCTCTCACAAATTCTGTAGAACCTACTTGTAATCATTAATGGGACCCATGCCTCTTCTGATTATATTTTATATATATAAATGGATGAATGTTCCGTTGTGAATTTAATTGTAAATATTGCGGGAGTATGTTTCCAATTCTGTGAGGTAAATACCCATTTGGATGCAATGGACAATCCCTGTTAGCATGGACATAGTCTTAGATAGATGATAATGACCATAACCATAACATACAATGAAAGATATAATGAAGGATCCTTTTTTTAATGAACAACTCCACCTCCCTATATAGCTCCAATGATGCACGTGCCATTGAGGTTGAATTTGAGACCCTGTGGATGGGTATTCTTGTGAATCCAATGGGTAGTGGGGATATTTATTATTAGCAGAACAAAAGATTTTTCCTTTCTGAGTGGTTGGAGAGATGTGGATTCATCATATTTTCTGAAAAAATGAACAATATTAACTAAGAGTTCCCTAGTCCGAATGACCAATGAACACCTCAAGAGGATAACCCTATCGAAGTGGGTAGTGTTTCTCACTTTCCAAATTCCCCAACTTTCCACAAGAATAACAATGGAACATTCCTTCTTCTCCATCATGTTTTCCCCCATGCATCAGAACCATCACTCGAAGAAGGGATTGTCTTTCGAATCAAGGGAGGATATGTCCATAATGTCACCAAAATAAATTCTCATGATTCAAGCCTGCTCACTATGACATAAGAGATGGTTCAAAGTGTTCTCATGCTAACCATGTAGAATAGAGATCTTGAACCCATATTTTCAAGAAAACATTTAATATTCTCATTGGTGTCTAGTAGCATGTTTTGAATTCCCCAGAAAAGAGAGCAATCATTATCAGGTACATCCATAGACCGTAGAACCTTTCCCAATATATCCATGACATTTGGTGTTCTCATCACTTTAATATAGTCATTAGAATTGAATACACCCAAATAGGATGTTGTGAAAATTAATTTTTTGGATTAAATTTTAGGTCAATGAGGTTGAAATGAGTCCTCTGATCCCAATCCATAATGGTATCAATGAATGTCAGGTGCACACTGGTTAGCCTAAAGTTTATATTAGTGGTTGGACACATGTGGAACCCATAATTGGAACGAACCCTATTGTGATTCCAATACAATATATCACCCCTCATTAAAACCCATCTAGTTTTGTTTTTTATAAACTGATAATATGATAAAATCATGCTGCAAAAGGACGAAATAATCACTCCAATCAAATCCATATTGACCCTACCTATTCAATCCATGAATTCATCATTGTGTGACTATTAATCAGTGATCTCCCATGATGGTATGGTATGCATGTATTCCAGAATATCCAATAGGTTCCTCATATTAATACCTCCGTCATCTGTAGGCCTAGTCAACCTATTCTACGAAACCCAATGGTGCTGAACATCAATGTGTTCATTCCAAATAAAGGATTCTAGAATATTATCATTGTTGGTGATGAAATTTTTGGGAAATTTTACGAATAAAAGTTTTTGAATCATAAAGGATGACAATACATTGTTAACAAGATTAATTCCTACACTAGAATATTTATAATAGTTTTCCAAGTTCTAAACACATCACTTGATCCATCCAACAACTTGATCAAAATGATGGATGCAGGGCCTCCTAATGGATATGTGAGAATCCAAGTACTCCATGGGATGTCTCATTATATTTATTCCAATGCAATTACTCCGAGATAAAACACTTATTTCTAAACATTTAATTCTAATATATATTTTAATCTTATACATATTTATAATTTTTCTTATATATTTTCAAGAGTCCTCATGAACCATGTTGATACCTCAAATTGATCACCTTCATGAACTGATAAAGATGATGGAATCATCTGTATACTTGAGATGATGTATATAATAATAGTTATTCCTTATGTGGTAATTAATAATATTCCCCCTAATATACTCCTCTTGGTGAGATGGATGAGGATGTGTTGAGAGTGATTAAAAAATTGGGAGATAATGGGTCACCTTTACATAGCCCTATAGATTCATTAAAGATTCCTTGAGTTTTCCTAATGAAGGATAATGAAATCCATGTAGAGGTGAATCACCATATGATTAATTTAGTTACCCAAGATGATATGTGAATCCTATAAATTATATTGATGATGTATTTCATCTAGACTCTTTTTAAGTCTTTATTAGATCCATGAACTATGAGGCCGATATCACTGATCACTTTTTGGGCCATAGCGATTACCCCATGAATCGTACATCCTTTCACAAACATGTGATGTACGTTCGAGAACTCGTGAGAATGATATATAGTTATCATTATTTTTGTAACACTTTCTATCATCATCTATAGATAGTTTTATATACTAGTAGACCATTAATGGAAGAGGAAATATGGGTCCTTAATTTTTAGTATGATCACTAAAGTAGTGTCACAAGTATTATGGGGAAGGATTCCTCCCTAAAAGAAGTCCAAAACTAATCCAAACATGTCATATATAAAAAGATTCTAGTACATATTTTAGAATGATCTTGGGAAGCCATCTGGTAATGAAGTTCTCTATGGATATAAATATTTCATGGACTCATGATTTTCCTTCTAATATGGCTCATTTTCGATGATATCATTGTCACTAGCGATAACTAAATGAGGGACTACATAAAATATTTCAATATCCTACCTTGTATAATCATATTTCATTCGAGGGAAGGTATCTAAATGTGGTTCTTTAAAGTATGAATATTCCATATCAAAAATCACATTACGATCATCAATGTATGATCCTTCCTTATAATGCATTTTTTCATAGATAATTTTCTTATTATCTTTTTTTCATGCATAAAAGTTAGAAGTGTTCTGATCACTGTCATGAAACTATTTAATACATGACTGATCACAAACATCTTTTACTTCTTAATAATCATGTATCCCATATATTCATTCTTATAAAAGAGTTTTCCATAAATATGGTCATCTTAGTCCTCTTCCAAGCATGGTTTATAGTGTTCAATATCATTCCCATCCTCATCCATATCCTAAGAGGGGGAAGGTTGGCTACTGATCCATCACCAAATGTATTATTTTAGGTGGCCTAGCTTATTATGGATCCAAACTAATTAACTCCATTACATGAGTCTATTAGATGTGAAAGGCACAACCATATGGGATCCCTATTTTTTGAGACAAATGCGATAAAAGGAAAATCGTCATCATACCTCATGCATGTTGGAACGTGATACTAAAAAAGGTTTGTGATTAGAGACACTAAAAATGAGTTAAGAGACATTAATATCATGATAGGATGAGATTTCATAAATTTTATCTTGGAAATGAACTATACAAGACCAGCTGTGGTGATCACATTATTTAATATTGACCCATGTAAATTAGTCCCAATTTAAGCCAAGGTCCATAATTTCGCTACAAGACATGGAATCCATGATTTCCTAACTGCCATTCGTGGGGAAAAAACCTCTCCAATTATTTTTTCTTTGTTCCACATCAATGATAAATTATACTCTCATATGCCATGTTATCTCTCTCAAATCAAAGGATCCAAGAGATTTCTATAATTAGTCCCTAACCCAAGCATCACAACTATTGAAGACGAACTATTTGATAGGGGTAGGAGTTCCTAAGGTAACCTTAATGATCACAAAATGATCAAAGGCATCAATAAGTTATTTTGAGACACTAGAGTGAAATAAGTCCCGTATGTTTATATTATGGGCATTATCATGCATGGAATTGTACATTTTGTCTTACAAGAAAAATCATAAATTTTTTAAATATATTTATATGGTATAAGAACTACTACAGGGGAGGCCTTTAACTTTTGGAGGTCAGTACCCAAAAAATATAATTTAATAGAGGCACCAATTCCATTTTCATTTTAGATTATGAATAAAATAATTTAACAATGTGGCATTTGATTTCTTCCCTAGACTTCATGGATCCATTATATTGATAATGGGAGGGAAGCATTCTCATTTCATTTTTGATTGGTCTCTTGTGAAAAATCATTTATAAAAAGGACAGGATCCCATAGGAAAATAAGTAGAGGTATCCTATCCTTAGAGAGTTTCCACATTGGCTCCCTCGAAAAATCAATTGGAGATAGATCTGATAAGACACGTCTGGAATTAGTTCAAAGGAACATACCTTCTAGATGATGAGAAAGAGTAGTCTTCAATTACGGGGTTTCTAATTGCATTGATTGCACTGGAAGGGTGTCCAAGAAGACTTAGGTCTTGAGAATACAATATGATGCATTGATGACGACTTGAAAAGGAGGATACATCTAGTTGGAGGTGCATGGGTCACATAGATATATTAATTGAATTAGTAAAACATCAATTCCTTTAACACAGACAATCTATGATTAGTTCTCAGGATCCAAAAGAGAAGATTCATCGATACACAAGGTATAGGATGACATCCTGTATTTATATAAATAATTTTAGGGGGAAAACTATGTTAGGGGAGAATCCTGAACTCAAGATAAAAATCTCAGGAGAATTAATTTGTGAGAAACCCAAAAAAATATATATAAGAAATGTTTGGTATAATAATGAAATCAGCATGCTTGTTTTTTGATGTGGAAAAACCTTCTGATGTGGATGATTAATAAAATTGGAAAATTGCAACATATCAACTATGAATCATAGAATACAAAGTATACAATTGATGTAAAAACCTAAATTACAAATGAGAGAGTGTAAAAAAACTTTTTGACAACCACACCCCATAACACCACTTTATTTTCTCTGATAAACATCCAACCAATTCCATGTATCAAAAGATCCATATGTGACCAAAATTTACCCTTATATCGACAAAACGTCACTACATTGGGGATAATAACTTAATAATGTGTCAACCTCTCACCTTCTTGAAACACCTAAATTATTTAACTCTCTCCTGATCCATCCATCATGAGCTACTGCTGATCATTAATCATGACATACTGCTTGATCACCAAAATCAAGTGGAATCTTGATACAAGGCTCTGATCATTGATCATGTCACTATTGCATCAATAATTTTTAACACGGACATTCCACACATGCTACTTCTAGTATGGTAGCCCCCTTCATGGCCTTGGTGGACTACGTATTGGGAAACTCGCCTCTATTTTTTCAGCAAACTAGTTCCCCTTCAAATCCTTCCATAGTTTCCTTTTTCAAATAATGATAAGATTTGAAATATTATAAATTAAATATCCACTTCAACATGATTAATACATATTTAGATTTGAAATATTATAACTTAAATTTTAACCTCCCTATCAAACAAGACTCAAACCAGAAATATATGGCTCCCTTGTAATCGTTATCACCACATAATCTAGAAAATATTTCTCAAAATTCTTTAAAATAATAATTTTTCTCATGAACACTCTATCTATCCTGTAAAAAATATCCACAATTCACACAAAAAAGATCATGATTTAACCATCACCTCTGATACCACGTTTTGGGGGAGAATTCTAACCACATGACAAAAATAACTTATGAAACAATTTGTGATAAACCTAGTATAATATGGAAGTGGTAATACAAAGAATAAAGAAATCACCACACAAAATTATTAATGTGGAAAAACACTCTGATTCATAGAATTAAAATACCACTGGGGAAATAAAAAATAGCCACAATGAATCAGAGAATACAAAAAATCCAAGTAATGGATAAACATGAATTTCAAATGAGAGAGATTGGAAAACCTAGGGGAAAACCATGCCCTAATATGCCTATTCTTCTCTCTGATAAACATACCGCCATATACATGTTTCAAAATATCTAACTGTGACAAAACATCACCCTTATATTGGGATAACATCACTACCTTAGAGATCTTCATCTGATCAAGCATCCACCTCATAACATCTTTTTAAACTAAAAATATTTCCCTCTCTTATGATCTCCACATTAGTATGTACCATCATTATTCATTTGAGATATTCCTATTGATCACCATAATCAAGAAGACTATTAATACATGTATCTAATCATTGATCACATCAATAGTCCTTTGCACTTATTGGACATCGATGACCCACACATAATATTGGTGGTGTGGTATCACCCTTCTTACTCTCAGACTACATGTTTAGAAACTCCATCTCTATGATCACAACCAATTTCATCCCCTTTTAAATCATTCAAATTTCCCTTTTTCAAAAACAGAAAGGATATGAACTATTAAATGTAAAATCTCCAAATCACCATGTATTTACCATTTTATGATTAAAACTCTGATTTCATCTAAATAAATTTAAATGATATATCTCACAATGAGGTAAACATGAACCCATATCTGTGTGATATGATAAAATATATATCATATTAAAAAACATATCTTATCTAAAATCTAGAAACACACACATGTGGGATGAACCCCATAAAACTAATGAGGTAGTGAACTAGGATTAAAGATCAAATATTAGGGACCTTCTAGATTACCATGAAAGGAACATGGCCCATATAACTGGATAAGACTCCATGATTTTACGGTAAATCTTTTATAAGGTTCCCAAGAATGGATTTAGAAATACTAATGAGGTATCCATTCTTTCATGAAACACGGTCTCCCTAACATTTATTCCTAAATATAGGTAAGGAATGAGCTTGGAGAAGTAAATTGAAACAAATATAGGGAGGTGAATGATAATGAATATCTTGATTCCAAACAAAAGAGTCATCCTCAATGTGACGGAAGAGATCCAATGTAGGTGTATAAATATCCATTTTTGGACGAACCTGAGAAACCAAGGATTTTTCAAGATGGAGAGTGTGATCATCCATTAAAATAAAATCACCTATGGAATCGTTGACGAAACTCAATATAATGGTATTCAACAATTAGGTTGGGAAACATGGTTGTTAAATCTACAACACTATATGAGGGGACTTTCTTCGTTGGTGAACTTCCATATCCCAATGCGATAGGTTAAAGTGCCATAAACGCATGGATCTGGGTTCATTGGATTGACTCTCAGTGAAATCATCCTTTGAAACTAGAAAAACACAAAATTATTTGTATTTTATGGATTGAACACATCTCAGGGATGTCAAACCCCAAATATCCACAATGATCCATAGAAGAGGAAGCATCAGTTTGTCAGTCACGAGAAATCCGTCAGAGTCCATATAAGCCAATATGATGCATTTTTAAAGGCTGATGCAGGAACATATAGAACTGGTGAGTGTCTTCTAATGCGGTGATCGAAATATGTGAGGAATGTTCTGAAAATAAAGGTTATTATACCTGAATATTGTGGTAATGATCTTTTTTGAATTTTTCAAAGGGGCATGAAGACTGACAATGGAGGTAATAGTCACTAGACAATGATGGTGGTGATGAATAAAGAGTTCTGTTTGGAAGAAAATCTTGGCTGGATATCATTGTAAGAATGAGATCCTCCTAGGTAGAGCCGACAAACATTGAGGTAATGGTTGAAATTGTTTGAAACTGTTGTGGTGTGTAGGGTAATTTCTATAATGTATTGGATGAAACATCATTTTCCCTCAGGATTAATATTTTTTAATTTTATAGACATGATTTTAAATGTATTGTTGACTATTTTTAATGACAGGATCATTAATGAAATTTCAACAAGAATCAAATTAAATTATTAGTATTTTAAACAAAATGAAATTAATAAATTATGTTGAAAACAACTGTAAAAATTTAATTTATTTATTATATTTATTTCTTGGATGTGAATCATATTTTTGGGAACATTATAAGAATTTCATTATTATAAAATCCACATTCAACATAGAGGGTGAAAACCAATCACATATGATAAGCTAGTGAGGCTTTAACACCATTCCTAATGAAAATTTGGGGTTTTTACCTACCACTAGACCACAATAATTCCTAGTTATTATGACATTTTTTTTATTTAAAAAATTAGACTAGTAAATGTCATTGATAAACCAATATTGTCACATTTTATGTTTTGAATTTAGTTTATTAAAAAAGATTAATAGACGTATTTTTTTTGAAAATAGTTAGATAAGTATATAAATGATTGTTTAATGGATCTTAGTATCCACTAGAAGTGAATTTTAGTTTTAGAGGAATAAAAAATGCATTTTTTGATATTTATTTATCGAAGTAAGTGATGAACATGATGTTGATCATAGAAAAAAAGGATGAAATTGAGCTTATAAATTATGTATACATCATGTAAGTATATTTCCTTATTTTTATAGATAGTAAAATAATTTAAAAACATTATAAAAAAGGATCTTCAAAAAAAATATTGTATCATTACCTTAATTTATGATGATATAAATTTTAACAAATTTAAAATTTACGATTTAATGGCCCTTATCTATCAATTAATTATTCACTTTCTTAACTTCAATGACCTTAAACACTTGTTACAAATTTGTTCATTTTCTCTCTATTTCTATAGCATCACTTCTCTGAAACATTATCCATCTTAGAAACCTAGTTATATGTTATTCCATGGGACATTTGTAACAATGGTCGGATGGATAGTTGACTACCCCCTTGCTTCCAATTCCCTTCTCTAGGTATATACATGTTGTGGTATGCGCACTGGTTATTTGTCCCCATATATGTGTGTAGAGGTATGTAATTGATTTTGTTTATTTTACACACATATATTTTGGATATAGTTTCTTAATGGAAACTATAAGTACAATGTGTTTTGGCTATGTGGTCTTGAGGATCCTTACTCAGTGTAAAGTCAGGATTGTCTTGATTTAAAATACCAAATGTATGATACACATTATTCATTTTATTTTTTCTCCCAAAAATTACTTTGTTACATTGGTTAAATGGATGTTGTGGTGTGATCCCGGAGGTGCATGTTGACACCCAAGGTGTGTTTTGTGGTGCTTCACCTAGGTGTCTGTGGGCTATCTGTTTTGGAGAGAGATTCTCAGTATATGGGAAATCTGAAAAAATGGGAAATGTGAGAGTAGCCATGGTGAGGCTGGGAATGTAGTATAACTTTTTAGTAGACGATTTAGTTTCACTTGTTTTCCATTGGACTTTAGAATTCTTTCTTTACTATTACATGAGAGGCTCTGAGGAGGATCATTCTGAGTTTACTATTATACTCACCATATGTTATATAAACTATTTTTTAGTTCATTTAGAGAAGAATAGAGATTATACTAGTCACTAATACCTTGGGTTTTGAAGGAGAAATTTGGGATTCATGGTCATTGTATTCTATACATTCTTTTCTGATACTTGTTATAATGTCCCAGTTCTAGGTGCCTCCCAAAGGTGCCTCAAACCTGGTTGGTCACATGACCTAAAGTGAATTTCCCATAATGCAAGAGGATACCAACCAACATTGAGGGCCAAGGTATGATAATGGGTAAACTATGACCTCATTGGACAAATTTACATAGTGGAATAAAGTAAGAAACAGTAGCGGAAGAATTAATACAATACAACAGAAGTAAACAGTGGAAGACTGATAGAATAAAACAACTGTAACATATATATAAATAAATTATGCATATCACATGTATATAGGAAAGCATCCAAAAATGTCACAATGCTGGAAATACAATACTAAAACCAATTTACATAAAATAGTAAACTCCAATAGCATCACAATCCTTGATTTGGTCCCCTTCTCTCCAACTCCAATGACTATCAATTACCTGATAAAGAAGGTCACTTTCCCTTATCTATACCTGCAACCAAATAATCTATTTGGGTACAAAAGCATGACCATAAAGGGTCTGAGCTAAATCCCCAAAGGCAACCACCAACAGATTGGTGCCTAATAGTCAGTGAATATATAAATAGCATGCAATATTAAAAATGAATCAATAAACTAGGAAGTACCCAAATATAAAATATCTTATAGTTTCTAATTACATTCATCTACATTTATTAATTATTCAATACATTGAATAATGTAACATCTTATTCTATCATTATCTATATATCCCATTGTATAATAATAAAAACAAGACATCTCAAATCACCATCAAAACAATCATGTATGACCGAGTCCAAGCTTCTGATTTGGCTTGGCAGACTCATCACAATCATTCATTTATTCAAAAGAAACACTCTGGGAATGTTCACATAGTCTAACCCCTATGGTTTAACATATCATCAATTTAGTCTATATTGATCCTTTAATAAATATATCACAGTCTATCTACATTGGTTCCCCTTTACATGAAACATTTATAAATGAACTCCTTGGAAGTTCTCATAGTCAATACCCCCTTGGTCTTCATAGGAAAAATATAATATAATGACCACCTGGAAGCTCTCACTGTGAATTCCCTAGGATCTAACAATCATTTAATAATGACCCTTTGGGCAGCTCTCACGGTCTAACCCATATGGTGTATGACCACATGAAAGCTCACCCATGTCAATACCTATGGATCAACATAACAAAAAATATACATAAATGACCCTACCTTGGGAAACTCTCACAGTCAATTCCTATTAGTTGTACATTCACAATTAAAAACACATGCATCCAATATAATCAATCAACTCCACCCTAAAAAATTCAAGTAATTGAAATAAGTTAATCCTCGTAGGAATCCTTAAACAAATGGGGAAAATAAAACAATCATGGTAACATAGCCATGGGGTTCCCAATAACAATTTTACTATCCTTTTGCATAAGCAACAACCCATTATTAATCAAACAAACCATAACAGGTATTAAAAAAGGATAAATTCCAAAACATGAAATTCCCCAATCATGGGTATTCTACACATTAAGTATATATAATCCAAGGAAAACCAAATTATGCTCCAACCCACCTACCTTGATGTTGTACAATGTAAACTCTCGAACATCACCCAATGAATCATCACAGAATGACATAGATCTACAAAAAGTGTAAAAATGATCAACACTCGATAACTCATGAGAGATAATGAATTAAGAAGGGAGGATCATGATGAAAGGAGAACTCCACAGTGAGATTCCAATGCACCCATGGGAGTTTGGATCAGACCTTAGACAAAGAATCTATGGCTCGAACATTTATCAGTGCTCCCAACCACTCTTGGACGAATCCAGGTTTGATGAATAATGATCTGTAAATGAGACGCGACCTCACATTGATATATCAATTAAAATAAAAAGTAAATATCATGTTAATTTAATGTACGTGATGTGTACTCGTCTCAACCGACCCCCGCTTTAGGCGGTCTTCCAGATCACCTACACTACCATGTGATCGGGGGTTACACGGCCAGTACACAGATATACCCGGCAACCAGGTACACGACATGTACTCAAAATTACACAACTAGTACTTAGAAAATTTTCCATTTCATCCTTTTTCCTAAAAAAACATGAAATAAAGATCCATACCTTAAATGACCATCCTAGTTCTTATAAACATCCCCCCTTTATAAATTTTTTCCCTTAATTTCCCTTAAAAGGGTGGAAAAGAATAAACATCAAACAACTCTGGCCACTATGATCGTATGTCAGCCTCCCTCTCCCATGTCTCATCATTTAATCACCAGTGCTACCATAACACTCATACTAGAGGAGCTAACTGGTCATGTAGAACATTCATGATGTAATCCAAAATACGAATAGGGTGCTCCTAGAAGGATGCATCCCCCTCTAGCTCAACCACCTAGGGTTGGAAAATAGGATACAAGTCTGAAAAGAAACGTCGTAGCTAAGAAACATGAATGACATTGTTCAAATCATAGTACTTTTGAGGTAAATGCAACCAATAGGTTACCACCCTGACTATCTCCAAATCCATAAATGTCCCAACAAATCTCAAGAAATTCTTCCCCTCACTCATAATCAACTTGTGTTCCTTCTTTGGTGTGACACACAAGAAAACCCGATCTCTGACATCGAACTCAAGAGGAAAAATCTATAGATTTGAATATGATTTTTAGTGAGTGGTGTAGTACTCATCCTCTTCCAAATAAACTCCACCTGCTTTTTGGTTTCCTGGATAAAACAATGTCCCAACATAGCTGCCTCTCCTACATCTAGCCAATATAGGGGTGAACGGCATGTCCAACCGGAAAAGCCTCATATGGGTCTATTTGAATCGTCACCTGAAAACTTTATTATTGGAAAACACCACTAGGCGTATATCTAATGGTCTAACATGCAACTGATAGTAACCAGATCTCATGTAAATATTTATGAACACTTGGGCTACTCAAAGATGATTAAAAAGATCATTAATCCTCAGTAAGGGATATCAGTTCTTGGTCGTCAACTATTTTGGCTTCCGATAATCCACACCATGTCTGAGGTTACGCCTGCCTTCTTCCCAAAAATGAATGGAGAACACCACAGAGAAGCACTAGTTCAAATGAAATCCTTTTTCTTTCAACTCCCCTAACTTCTTGTTGCGCTCATGTAACCTTGTTATAGCCATCCTATAAGGAGGAATATACATCGGTGCCACCCCTAGAACATGATCAATAGAGAGATCTACTTATCCCCCTAGAAGAAAACATAAAAATTGGTCTGGAATGATATCTATAAAAAGATCAACCACCGGACGAAAGTCGATCAATGATGTCCCCTAGTCATACAGATATAAACTATAAATCTGAGCTGTAATTCCTCCCAAACCATGATTCTTAGGTACAGCTCTGCTCACTTGCACATCCCATTCACATTTATGTAGAATATACCC
This sequence comes from Viscum album, assembly GCA_963277665.1. NCBI lineage: Eukaryota > Viridiplantae > Streptophyta > Magnoliopsida > Santalales > Viscaceae > Viscum > Viscum album. The sequence continues at coordinate 2,096,173,726 of OY728159.1, read as the reverse complement.
ACCATATAGTGATGTAAAACTGGCCCTGTGGTGATAGAAGTCAACAATGACCTAGAAATGACCGAACAATACATTTTGAGATTGACATTGAATAATTTCATCTCTAAGACATTGAGGTCCCAGGAGATGTGACACTCACCAACGTCAAAAGGGAACTATATTCACTGACGCACACTAGTCACCCTAATCCCCAACAGAGTTCCTAGAATCATAAAATCCTCTAAATTAAATATACATATCATGAGGCTCTCAACCACGACAACATATATAAAACTATGGGAAACCACTATATCAAAAAGAGAAAAGCTAAAACCATGGAAACTAGAATCAGACCTCGAACTGTATAGGATCTAGGATTATTTTCATGCTGAGTCTACTCCAGTACTATAGTCGGACCTATACAGCATCCCTATGACCCTACCTGAATACACTGAGCTGATCCAACCTGATGTCCCTAAAAAGCTGTCGTTTGGCTACTACAACCATGACTGCCTCCTCGGCTTGAATGGCCAATCAAACTCCACCTCCCTGAATGAGGATAAACTAATTTCCTTCTCCTAAATGTGAATTCATAACAGAACCACTAACACTCACTGTTGGTTAGGACATCTAGAAAAACTATGAAGATGACCCATCTTTCCCCAAGACCGACACTCAACTCGGTCTTCTGGCAATGTGGTCTCATGTGACCACTTCTCCCGTACTGGTAACATACCGCATGGATATATAAAAAAAATCATGTATAATATTTTTATGGATCTTCATATTATATTTTGAAGGTGTACCAACCTAGGATGGTGAACCACCCTTGCTCGCATCTCCTAACTCCGTCATATTGTGCTCGGTAATCAATGCCTGGTTCAATATATCTGTTTGAACACATTGTAATGAAAAATTCAATTGATTTTAATTTTATGGTTGATATAAAGTATAGGGAAGACCCTAGGTCGTCTCTCAAGGAGCGTTAATAGGATTAGAGTTTGCGTTTTTAATAAAAATTACTAAAAAGGTGGGTGATTTTGTAAACAATATTAAGAAGGTAACTTAACATAAAGAGTTGTAGTGTTGAAAGCCAATGTGGTTTTTGAAAAATATGAGATAAATAAGTAACCATTAATAAGTTACTACATTAATTGAATATTTATTTGTTTTCAATTGTTTATTAGGTTTTTTTGTAATCCTTTGGATGAGGGATGACCAAGATCTTGGTTCACATCTTTCCTCTTTAAATGATGCACAATGAACCACCCCTTGATAAAATAATCATGTTGTAATGGTTTGGAACTCAAGAATAGAGGCAAGTCTACCAAAGAATACTGAATTATCATGTATGTGTGAGATAAAGAGGATTATTTTGTGGTCCATTCAGAACAACACAAGATTCCACACATGAATCTCAAACCAGTCTGTATTGAAAAAAGAAATGTTTCACTTAATTAAACCAAGTAATTGCATTCCGAAAAGAATCATATAAATAATAAACATAATTGAAATAATTAACAAACTAATTACACAAAACCAATATAATATATTGTTTTAAAACACCATCTTTATGTGTTTATCTCCCTCACAATGATCACCCACCAATTAAATCGACATCGGGAGGAGGAGGAACTTCGGGTGGAACTCCTTCTTCATTATTGATCACCCTATGAGGATAGGGGCCTCCACATCTTCATGGATGAGGATGAGACTCCTCTAGGACTCCATAATGGAAGAGCTTCACTTATGGTTCAAACATAAAAATTTGGTGCCCATGGTGCATTATTATAGCAAAAATGAGACATGACTTTCATAACCCATAATTTGATAATCCACTTGGAGGATGATTATCGGCTAATTTACTGTCGAATCATCCATTTGACAAAACTGGATAGTTGTATCCCCACTTACAGAATATCACCACGGAATGTTTGGAATTGTTTTGAAAATCACAACTCGCAATATGGAAATATTACATAATTCCACTTTTGACTTTGTGCAGATTTGATGGTTTGAAAAGATCAATTCAGTTTGGCCCTTTAGAAGCCGAAACTAGATTCGATTTTTTATGATGAAATGTAGAAAATTAAATTTTAGACTCGTAAACAACATTTAATTCCATTTGGATTCACAGTCTAGTATCAGTGTTCAGATTAACCAACTATTGTGCTTGGATCCTGCGTAGTTTGGCCCATTTTTCTTGTAATTCCACAAAGGTCCTCCAAATCACCTCCAGCTTCAATGAAATTATCAAAACAAGTAAAATTACCTTTTTAATAGTGATAAAAACAGAATAATTGAATCAATAATGAAGTGAATTTTGTTATTATATTTTTAAATTAATATAAAAAATTTGTTTCATACAATGGTGTAATGGTGAAAATGAAACATTGAATCATGGTACGATCACACCCCCACAATTAAACATTTTAACTCCTAATAAATGTCATATTTCCAAAAAATTATGAATGTATATATTTCCAACATCATAATTATTTAACATTTAATAAAAAGATAATTCCTAATATAAATGTGATTGAAGAAAAAATCACACTGAGGTGTTATTCTCCATGATCTTTGAAAAAGACGTCTCAAAATAAATTTCCAAATGAAATTTCAAGAGATGCATGATTCCAATCAATGAAAATAATTCAAAAGATAATAATGTCACTAATTCTCCACATTTGTGTGTATGAAAAACATTTCAGGCTATTCTTTTTAATTTAATTTGAGTAAATCTAAATTATTTTAATAATTGACTACTTATAAGATCATTTTTACAAAACATGCCCCACATCCCTTGTATTCAAATTTTAAGACCCACTTACTTAAGAACTCCTAGAAGACAAACTATAAGCTCCTGACCTAGATATCCCCATATGTTTCATATTTCATCACTCCCCTCATTTATTTATTTTTTTCAAAAGTTTCACTTGGAAAAAATATCACATTCTTATATGAACCCATATTTGTTCTCCTCACGACACTAATTGTAAGTGTTATAACAATATCAATGGTCAAGGAAGGGTGGTTTTTTACCAGCCCAATATATAAGCCATTTTTTTTATTTTTTAGGGAATACAATAATTGGATAACAGATATACATGTATTGGTCAATCTGGTACAATAATGAAATATATCAGATATGGAACGAACTTATTGAAAAAATTAGTTTGGAAAATAGAGAAAATTAAACATAAATTATATTTACCTTCCATTAAGAAATAAATTTTCAAAATTCCTGGCTGGGTTAAAAAATAATTGGAGAGATTATGTGACATGATTTTCCATTAACAATTCACAAAAGAGGGAAACATTCATCTCAATGTTTTCAAGATGATAAAATAATTTATATCATCGATAAGGAAACAATTTCAAAATAAAGTCACTCTACAGTATTTAATTCTTTCTAATATTGACATTTAATCTGAATTTTTATAATGTTAAATCAACATGAAATATAGAAATTCCACATTCATTTTAAATAACTTCTATGATTAAACATGAAACATTTTCAATGATAAACTGTGGATAAAAAAGTAATATTACGGTAAAAATGTAAGGGGGAAGGGGAGAAAGTTAAAATAGAATTCAACAAGTTAAAAAGAGAAAAAGAATAAACATGATGAAAATTCCTAACTGACCTAGGAATATACACATCCCTAACATAGCTAATGTGTGTAGTGTCATCACTGTTATAAAAGATAATGTGGGAAGGAAGGATAAAACATAGTATGTTTTGTTCAAAGATTTATTCTTGGACACGAATTTCCTCCATCAAGGACTCCAGAATGGATTCAGGGAAGTCCTTCTGGCACTTCCCTTTGATAGTGAAGGTTTTCATGGTTTATTGAATATGAACATGGAAAACCCTAATCTTACTTGGATGAAACATCATAACTCCATTGTATAGGAGGAACTTATGCACAATGTAAAACTTATAATAAAGGATAATACGTTCATAAGAATCCTTTGATTTCTCCTTATAAATCCATGAGTTTTCATATGAATCTCTTATCATTTCCTCCAGCTCATGAATATATTACCTACTTTGAGAAAATACACCAAATTAGATTGAATTTCATTGTTTGATGGCCTAGTTGGCCCAATGCTCAATCTCAACAGGGAGGTGTCAACAAGTTCCAAACACTGGTCGATATGGTGACAAGCAGATGGGAGTTTTGAAAGAATTACATTATTCCTATAATTATTCATCAAGTTGAAGACTCCAATTTTACTATTGTGTTGAACTATTTTTTCAAGAATCAATTTTAACTCTCTATTTAACACCTCGGTTTGAAAATTGGTCTGTGGGTGATATGTAGTATACACTCTAATACTGACCCCATACTAACACAAGAGTGACTGCATTGTTCATGTAACACCCCGAGATATTATGAGATATATTGTTTCTTAATTTCATTGATGTATTATATTATAAACTACACCAAGATTAGATTGTACTATATTCAACACTATACTAACTTTCAGTATACACAACACTATTCTTGGCTAGTGTTACACATAATTTCAAGTTCGTTTTGTTGAAATTATTATACACAACATTAAGTATAGATTTGGTTTAATGTATAAATGAAATATGTTTTGATTATGTTATACGCAACACCAAACGGAGTGTTCACTACATGTATCCCTAACTTGTAATGCATTACACGCAATCAAGACCTTCTTCGATAGCATGTGTAGTACGCAATACCAAGTTCCACTAAAAGAGATATTATTATAATATTTTTATGAACTAGCTGTTATGAATAGTAATACTCACTTTTTGAAATTTTATAAATTTTATCTTCCAAAATGGACTTCATTTTTGGATTCAGAATATCGAAATTATCCTAGGATTATTTTTTGGTATTTTTCTGAAAACATTCAATTTTTGATGAATAGTGAAAACGCTGGGTTACTATTTAAGAATCGAATTTTTTTTAAATAATTATTTATTTTATTTAAATTTATTTTAGGTCAAAATTGATACATAATACCTATATAAGTTCAATGAAATTCATTTTAGTCATTTTAGAATAATTTTAGATATATATAAATTTTATTGATCTTTTCACCGTCTTTTACCCACCTCCTAGAAGAATTTGAAAATCTACATAAAACATAATTTTACCGCATCTGTGGGTGGAATTTCTAAAATCCAAGAGACAAGGTAAATATCAAGGAGTAAAATTTTGTTCAATAAGATAAATATATTTTTTGGTGAATCGTAACTTTTTACTTTTATTTCCCATAGTTAAAAGTAAATAGTGTAATTAAAGGTAAAAATGATATTATTATTACCCTAACACATGTCCTAATTCTATTGGATAAGTGTAAATAGATCAAAAACAAACTTATGAATAAAATATTACCCTTTATATCCACTTGGATTAGATTAATACAATTATTATTATTTTATTTAAAGAAGAGTTAAAATGGTTAAAATCAATGTTTAATAACTAAAACATTTTTAAAATAGGGTTGTACATAAGAAAAATTATACTATAAATATGAATTTTAAAGATAAAAATGATTTCCTACAAAATGGTATTTTATTTTCAATTTTTAGACATTAAATGATTTTATTTATTTATGACACAATGATGATGCAGTAATTACTTTATTAATGAAATATTAACATAATTGATGTTATAAATTCCCAAATAAATGTAATTCGATACTTTTTATGAATTACACTAATTTTATTGGTTAATATGACATTTCTTTATTGATTCAAGTAACGTTTTTAGAACTAACCATGTTGTTATGATTTTCACAAAAATCAATTACCGTATAGTGTCAAAATTGACATAAAATAGTTTTTAAAATAAATATTATATTATTAATTGTAATTATATTCCTAAAAATCTATGGTTCGGAAGACATACTTAGATAAAGTTATATATATTAAAAATTAACCACTTGGGGTTCGTTTTTCTTGTTATAGTAAGTTTATTAACCATATAGTGTAAGAAAACAAGAAGACACAAAAACAGTTAAATTATTTAACTTAGAGTTAAATCTAAATTTTAAGGTTACAATAGTAACCTAAACTTGTCTAAAACCTATTGGTTGAGAGTATTTGGACAAAAACCCACTTTATCTTCGAAAGAAATCAATTTGGACCTATTATAAATAGAATATAACTTTATTATAAAATAATAATTTATGTTTTTCCAAAGGTGCCCCTCTCTTCCTTTATAAAAAGGGAACCCCTTCCCTCTTCTCATCACACCCTTTTGAGCCTTGAAACTCGGCCAACCCCAGATCATTTCCCTTATAATCTTCCCTAGAAACATTATAGTGGTTCTGGTCACCTCGAGAGACCAACACATGTGCCTTAAGTGGAGGTTAAGAAGAGGCGCGTCAAAGAAGAGGTAATATCCTTTACCGATTCTTTCCAATTTATTTCTTCTTCTACATATTCGTCTATATTAGTTTCATAATAAATTAATAACATCAGTATCACACACATACTTATATGTTATTATAAATATGAAACAACCCAATTTCATCTTCTATACATCCTACGGAAAATGAAATCATCGTGCATGCGTACGTACGGAATATCGTCTCCACGCCGTGGTGTAATCTGTTTTCAACCACCACCTTACATGGATGGTTATATTGGAGTAAAGAATAAATAAATATTATTATTTTAAAGTAATATTTATTATGAAATATTATACATACACTTCAATAAAATTGCATGATCATGGTAATAATATCATCGCTCGTGCGTACAATCGGACTACCGTCTCCACGATGTGATGAGATTCATTCTCCATGTTAACCATTCATGAATGATTATAAAGTATATATAACTAATAATAATGAAATATATTAAATAATAACGATACTAGATTTATATATATATATATATATATTCATATGTATGTCATTTACTTAATTCCATTCAATTCAATATGGAAACGAAAACAACGTTCATGCGTACGTACGGCCTACCGTCTCCATGAACGGTGTATTTCATTCCATTTATCGATCTATCATATATATATGTATATGCTGAATATATATTATATATAAATCTTGTTTTAAATTCTGTAATTATGTAAATCATCATATAAGTAATAATATCAATAACAACATGTCGAAACACGAATGATAAATGAAACGATTTTACCCAAAACGCTGCTTTAACATGGAATTTACAAAAGCACGGGTAATATAATGTCACAAGTGAACCATATATGATATCATAACAATGAATATGATTCTATAATTAATGAATGGAATTATTTAAATCATTATACATGTGGTTCGGATATGTACAAAGGATATCGGTCCTAAGGTAAGGGATAATTTTGCAATCTCATTTTTATCGGAGATTGCTTATACGTAAGTATTTACTAGGGTATATTTCTCATCCTTGTCCATAAAATGTTTTTCATAATTATTTTAATATTCTTCCATGTATTTTTAAAGTCATTTTTACCCCTAGTTGACTTTTCTTTGGTTTATTGAAGGAATCTTTCTTTTGTTTACTATACGTGGTAATTTTTGACTTTTTTATTAAAAGTAAGAGGATAATGTTTTTTTAAACTTATACGGAATCAACAGATTTTTACAATTTCATAACACATTTTCTTCATGAAACTTACTCTACAATATTTTATGGTTATTTTCAATAAAATCCTTTTCTTTTAAAATTAGGTGGCATTTTGTGAAAAGAAAATGATTTTGAAGAAGAAAGGATATTTTCCTCAACAATTCCTTTCAAGTGTTTTATCAAAACCATTTTCCATCTAAGATGACATTATTTCATATGTGTATGTTTCATGTATAATGTCTCTATTATTTAAATGGTTTTACCTTTCTTATGATTAAATGATATCCATTTGTTTTATCTAGAATTTGTGATGATGAGATGATATTTATGAAACCCATTTAATTCTTTGGGTTATGAAGAATGATTTATGTATATTTTGTGGCACAAGTAAGAATGATTTAATTATGATATGGGTGGGACCTATATCTCCCTCCAATGCATTGGGTAAAGACTTATATCTCATGAGATAGACATGGCTCGAACGGTAAGTTAATCTGGTTCAGTGATACGGGACTGAAACGAGGAGTGAACTCGATTTAGAAAAGGACTTTGTCCACTAAGATGGACTTGGAAGCAATGCCTTGGCTACTATGGAAATCATAGCATTTTCATAATGGTTTCCATAATTACATGTTTTATTCTCATACTATTTTATCAGGAATAATGTTTCTTTATGATCTATGCCTTACGTACTGCCATGTTTAATGACATTTCTAATGATCTTGATGTTTAAACATTATGTTCATGTATTTAAGTTCAAATTTATATGATTTGTTTTATTTTCTCCATGCTTACCCTTACTGAGCATTTTATCTCATCCTTTTTTTATGTTTTCTTTTCCCCAGGAATTTAAGAATGGTTTTAGATAAGAAAACAAAAAGGGGAAGATCTTTATAGGATATGTTAGAAATCTTTCACCATGATTAGAATATTATTTTCCATGTTTCCAAATACACTAACTGTTATGGTCCTTGATTGTTGGTTCTTGTTATGTATTAAGTATTTCGCAAAAGTAATTTAATGTCTATATACGTCAATCTTTGGGTCTCTAAAGTTGGTATCCGAGGAAAGGTTTAGTTAACCATTGAAAACTAGGAAGTGAAAACATAAGTGAGATTCCTCGAGATATTTATAAGGTATGTATAGGGATGTCCTTAAGGACAAGTATAAATATAAGTTATAGTCCTAGAATTGAGTTAATGATCAAAGAATTAAAAATATGATGTTATATATAGAAGTTACTCCCTCTTTATTATGTTGTTTTCCCTAGCATGATTTTTGCCTCTCACACTATTCTTTTCTGGTTTTAGATGATGGCTGGAACCTGAAGGAACCATGTTGATCAATGTAATGGACAATTCAATGATTGTCCACCTGAACAAACCAATGTCATTGGAGATGGAGTGTAAAATCTTTTTGTTATACTTACACAAGCTATGAATCATTCTGGACTTCCAAATGAGCAGAAAAGGGAACAATATTCTGTTTAGTCCTTAATGAGGAATCATCCACCTTCTTTCAGTGGGTCTTCTAATCCACTTGTTGCAAAAAAATGGATTAGTACCATTGAAAATATATTTTCCATAATTCGCTATTTGGATCATGAAAAGTCATTCTGGCTATTTACCATTTATAAGCTGAAGCAGATCAATGGTGTACTCTAATTAAGAATACAAGGCCCCAATATGAAATTTAATCCATTGAATGTGATGAGTTCAAGAACATGTTTTTTAGTAAGTACTTACCTCGTATTCTTCGAAAAAAGATGGAAAAGGGTTTTCTTGAGCTTAAGCAGAAGGATGATGAATCTGTTGGTATATACGAAGTGAATTTTACAAGACTTGCAAGGTATGCATCTGGATTTATCATCCAACCTAAAAGTAAAGTTGATCAATTCTTCAGTGGCTTAAAACCAAGTCTCCGAAGGGCATTAGCTATAAGAGACTTTAGTAGCTATGAAGGAACTGTGCGTTGTTCTATCAAGGTATAAATGGAAGTTGTTGTTACATATCCATATCATGGTTTTGAAAAGAAATAAAAGATGGATTTCAAGGAGAAATCTCAGAATAATGGTGAAAAGAAGATGCATGTTTCTTTATGCTCAATGTGTGGAAAGAAGCATGGTGGAGACTGTTTTAAAGGGATTAGAAAATGTTTTAAGTGAGGAAAAGAAGGTCATTGAGCAGATGAGTGTCGAAGTAATGGAAAAAGGGTTTCTAATGATGTGAATAATGAAAATACTGTAGAGAACACACAACCAACACTTCAATGCTTCATGTGCATGGAAATGGGGCATTATTCTAATCAATGCCCTAATCTAAGGGTTAATGATGATCAACTTGAGAAACCACTTAAGGTGAAGGATAAAGGGAAGTCACATGCGATCACTATTTGTGATGTTGAGTATGACAATGATGTTTTGTAATGATTAAGTGCTTATGTAATGGGATTTCATAACAGTATCATGGAATATCATTTATGGTATTGTGTAATTTTGTAATATCTATGTATTGGTTTTCAATAATTATATGGTACCGGTAACCATGAAATGTGATTGAAATATTTTTGGAAAGAATATGATATGTGAATAATGAATGGATAAGGATAAAATGAAATGCGCTCATGACTGATATCATGGTTTGAGTATATAGAAATTTTGGGATTTTGGTATGTGGAAAGAGTTAACTTTTGACAGCATTCAGGTTTTCACTAAGGTTCATTGGGTATTCATTTTTTGAGAGAATACATGATTAAGATATTCACATGTTTGGAATGTGACCAATGAGATATATCATATGATATATGGGGGACAAATGATGGTTTTCACATTCTTGTTTGACGACATTTCTAGTAATTGTTCTCTTTATAGTATAAGATTGGATATAAGTATTTTAGATAAGCCTATAGATTCGAATGGATTCTGTTGGACATAAGTTATTATTGTTTAAGGATATAACTTCTTTTTGATATTATTGATGGGATGTTATAATAATGTAGTTTTAGAAAAAGGACAACCTGCAGGGTGGGTGACAACCCATCGCATCAGACAAGGCTGTGGAAATCAAACCCACAACCGAAGTGCTACATGCCTTTATCTCCTACCACTGGCCTACAGGAAGTCCCTGGTTAGTAGGAACTAGTTTTATTTTATTAAGCGGTATGATATACAAAGTACACGTCCATTGTTGGAATCATATATGATTAATATCACCATAGATGGAATTATATATATTTAATAACTTATGCTATCATTTTTGTGATAGAAACTGATGGGATGACTTATCATTCTATAGCATGATCTGCTAACACTTCATGAATGAAAAATTCAGCTTCATTTCTTTAAATAGAGATGATGTGGAACTATTCACGGAATGACCAATGAGGATATTACACTGAAATCAAGTAAGTATTCCTCCTTATGTAAAAGTTCATCAATGTTAGGGAAATGATCTTGGAAACCAAAAATGTTGTCCTGGTACTCTCATATTCGATGAATCAGATGGTACCTTAGATCATCGCAAATTTACGGCTTTGCGATTTTTGGCTTTTTTATAACCATGTTCTCTACCACTCTCCGTCAGAACATGACGGTTAGATTTCTCTTCCATATCCATATTTTCACCTATATACTCCTATGTGGGAACCCAAGTAATGAGTTACATTGGTTATATGTTTTGTTTCTAAATTTCCTTTTTAAAATGATGATTTAGTATTACTTTTTATGATGTGGGTTTCTATGAATGAAACATTCAAGTAGTAAATGATATATAACCCCGACAAATTTCGAGGGAGAAATTCATTTTAAGGATGGGTAGAATGTAACACCAAGAGATTTCATGAGATATATTATTTTTTAATTTCTTTGATGTCTTCTATTATACAGTACACCAAGATTAGCTTGTACTATATGCAACACCATATTAGCTTTCAGTATACACAACACTATTCTTGGCTCATGTTACACACAATTTCAACTTCGTTTTGTGGAAATTATTCTACGCAACATTAAGTATAGATTTTGTTTAATGTATAAATAAAATTAGTTTTGATTATGTTATACGCAACACAAAACAGAGCTTTCACTACACACAGCCCTGACTTGGCTTGCATTACACGCAATCAAGACCTTTTTCGATAGCTTGTGTAGTACGCAATACCAAATTTCACTAAATGAGATATTATTATAATATTATTATGAACTAGCCATTATGAATAGTAATACCCACTTTTTGAAATTTTATAAATTTTATCTTTCAAAATTGACTTCATTTTTGGATTCGGAATATCGAAATTATCCTAGGGTGAATTTTTGGTATTTTTATGAAAATTTTCAATTTTTGATGAATAGTAAAAACACTAGGTTACTCTTTAAAACCTGACTTTTTATTTAAATAATTATTTATTTCATTTAAATATATTTTAGTTCAAAATTGATACATAATACCTATATAAGTTCAATTTAATTCATTTGAGTCATTTTAGAATAATTATATATATATAAAAACTTTATTGAACTTTTCACTGTCTTTTAGCCACATCCTAGAAGAATTCGAAAATCTACATAAAACATAATTTTACCGCTTCTGTGAGTGAAATTTTGAAAATCAGAGAGACATGGTAAATATCAAGGAGTAAAATTTGGTTCAATAAGATAAAAATAATTTTTTTAATAGTAACATTTTACTTTTATTTACCACGGTTAAAAGTAAATAGGGTAATTAAGGGTAACACTGATATTATTATTTCCCTAAAACAAGTCCTAATTATAATGGATAAGTGTAATTTGACCAAAAGAAACCTTAGGAATAAAATATTACCCTTTAGGTCCACAAGGATTAGATTAGGACACTTATTATTATTTTATTTAAAGAATAGTTAAAATGGTTAAAATCAAAGTTTAATAACTAAAATATTTTTAATATTGGGTTATTCATAAGATAAATTGGACTATAAATTTTAATTGTAAATATAAAAAGATTTAATGCATAATGGTATTTTATTTGTAATTTTTAGACATTAAATGATTTAATTTATTTATGACACAATGATGATGCATGTATTACTTTATTAATGAAATATTAACATAATTGATGTTATAAATACCCAAATAAATTTAATTTGAGACTTTTTATGAATTAAACTAATTTTATAGGTTAATATGACATGTTAGTATTGATTTAATTATCTTTTTTAGAACTAATCATGTTTTTTATTATTTTCACAAAAATAAATTACCAAATAGTGTCAAAATTGACATAAAATAGTTTTTAATACAAATATTATATTATTAATTGTTATTATATTACTAAAAATCTACGGTTCGGCGAAATTACATAGATAAGGTTTTATAGATTACTAATTAACCACATGGGGTTCTTTTGTCTTTTTATAGTATGTTTATTAATCATATAGTGTAAGAATACAAGAAGACACTGTAAAAGTTAAATTATTTTACTTAATGTTAAACCTAAATGATAACATTAAAATAGTAACCTAAACTTATCTGAAACCTATTTGTTGAGAGTATTTATACCCATCCCCACTTTATCTTCTAAATAAATTAAATTTTAGCTATTATAAACCGAATATGACTTTATTATAAAATATTATTTTATGTTTTTCCAAAGGTGCCCCTCTCCTCCCTTATAAAAAGGACACCCCTTCCCTCTTCTATTCACACCCTTTTGATCCATGAAGCTCGTCCAAACCCTTACCATTTCCCTTATAATATTCCCTAGAAACATTTTGAGGTTTTGGTCTCCTCAAAAGACCAACCATAGTTCCTTAAGAGGAGTTTAAGAAGAGGCGCGTCAAAGAAGATGTAATATCCTTTACCGATTCTTCCCAATTTATTTTTTCTCTACTTCATCTTCTCTATTTGTTTCATAATAAATTAATAACATCAGTGTCAATCATATACTTATATGTTATTATAAATATTAAACAACCCAATTTCATCTTCAATCCATCATATGGAAAATGAAATCACCGTGCGTGCGTACGTACGGAATACCGTCTCCACGCCGTGGTGTAATCTTTTTTCCACCACCACTTTAATTGGATGGTTATAATGGTGTAAAGAATAACTATATATGATTATTGTTAAGTGATATTGATTCTGAAATATTATAAATACACTTAAATACAATTCTATGATCATGGGAATGATATCATCGCTCGTGCGTACGTACGGACTACCGTCTCCACGACGTGATGAGATTCATTCTCCATGTTAACCATTCATGAATGATTATAAATTATATATAATGAATAATAATGAAATATATGACATAATAATGATACTATATTTATGTATATATATATGTATGTCATCTATTTAATTCCATTCAATTCAATAAGGAAATGAAAACAGCGTTCATGCATACGTACGGCCTACCATCTCCATGAACGGTGTATTTCATTCCATTTATTGATATATCCTATAAATATATATATGATGAATATATATTATATATAAATCTGGTTATAAATTCATTAATTAATTAAATCATGACATAAGTAATAATATCAATAACAACATGTCAAAACACGTACGATAAATGAAACGATTTTACCCAAAACGCTTCTTTAACATGGAATTTACAAAATAATGGGTAATATTAATTCATAAGTGAACCATATATAATATCATAACAATAAATATGATTCGTTAATATGTGAATGACATAATTTAAATCACTATACAGGAGGTTTGGATATGTACAAAGGATATCAGACCTAAGGTAAGGGATAATTTTTTAATCTCATTTTTATCCGTGATTTCTTATACATAAGTATTTACTGGGATATATTTTTCATCCATGTCCACAAAATGTTTTTCATAAAGATTTCAATATTCTTCCAAGTATTTTTAAATTCAGTTTTACCCCTCGTTGACTTTTACTTTTTGTTATGGAAGGAATCTTTCTTTTTTTACCATACGTGGCACTTTTTTACTTTTCCGTTAAAAGTATGAGGATAATGTTTTTTTAACTTCTACAACATGAACGGATTGTTATCGTTTCATAATGACTTTTCTTCATGAAAATTACACTACAAGATTTCATGTTTATTTTCAATAAAATCCTTTTCTTTTAAAATTGTGTTGCATTTTGTGAAAAGAAAATTATTTTGAAGAAGAAAGGATATTTTCCTTTAGAATTCTTTTCAAGTGTTTTATCAAAACCATTTTACATATAAGATGAAATTATTTAATATGTGTATGATTCAAGTATAATGTATCTATAATTTAAATTGTTTCACTTTTCTTATGATGAAATGATATCAATTTGTTTTATCTGGATTATGTGATGATGGGATGATGTTTAAGAAAACCGTTTTATTCTTTGGGTTATGATGAATGATTTATGTATATATTGTGGCACAAGTAAGAATGATTTCATTATGAGATGGGTGGGACCTATATCTCCCTCCAATTCCTTTGGTAAAGATTTATAGCTCATGAGATAGACATGGATGGAACAATAAGTTAATCTGGTTCAGTGTTACAGGACTGAAACGAAGAGGGAACTCGATTAAGAATGTGACTTTGTCCAATAAGATGGTCTTGGAAGCAATGCATTGGCTACTATGGAAATCATAACATGCGCTTAATGGTATCCAAAATAACATGTTTTATTCTCATGCTATTTTATCAGGATTAATGTTTCTTTATGTTCTATGCCTTACGTACTTCCATGTTTTATGTCATTGCTCGAGATCTTGATGTTTAAACATTATGTTCATGTATTTAAGTTCAAATGTATATGATTTGTTTTATTTTCCCCATTCTTACAGTTACTAAGCATTTGAACTCGCCCTTTTTTTATGTTTTCATTTCCCTAGGATTCAAAGAAATGTTTTAGGTAAGAAAACAAAAAGGGGAAAATCTTTATGGGATATGTTGAATATCATTCACCATGATTAGAAGATTATGTTCCGAGTTTCCAATGACACTAAACTATTACGGTCCTTGAGTGTTGGTTATTGTTATGTATTAAGTATTCTGCAAAAGTAATGTAATGTCTATGTACGTCAAGCTTTTGGTCTCTACTGTTCATTTGCCGAAATGAGAACCTTAGTCACTGATATTAAACCAAGGTAATCCAAACCTACAAAAGATTTGGGTTCTAAAAAATTCTAAAACTACTTTATAATAATCAGTCATTGTAGCTCGTGCCTCTACCCATTTTTACATATAATTAGCTGACAGAAGAATTCCCAAGTTTCCAAAGGAATTATGAAAAGTAACCATAATGAAAATACCCCATACATATAAAATATAATTAAAGATCAATTGTTGTTGTGGAATTTCATTTCTTTTAGAGGAATTATCCATTATTTTACAATGAGGCCATGATTTACAAAAATCACGGGCATCTTGAAAAAGTTTTGGCCAATAGATACTCGAATCAAGGAATTTGTGTGTAGTCTGTTGGGGACCAATGTGGCCCCAACAAGCAAGAGTGTGGCATGATCCAAAGAGAGACTAAAACTCTCTATCAGGAACCCAAGACCTAAGGACATTATCACAACACGCACGCCAGTGATAGGGGTCATCCCAAATGTACCAATGATACTCATGTTTTAGATGATCATCTTGTTTTTTGTTGAAATAATTATGAATTAACAATGCTGTCAAATAATTTACATTTTCATAATACCATGGAATACCATCTTGCACTCATTACAATTTCTCATCAAGAAACAAATCATTTAAGGGAACATAGTGGGATGAGTCAATGTCCGGGGATGGGGGAATCCAACTTATATGGTGATCTACCATATTTTTTCTCCATTTTATCTCTATTTTGAAGATTTAATTCTCAAAGGAGGAGCATCCAGTGAATGAGACATGGTTTGGATTTTGGTTTCATAAAGAGATACCAGAGGGCTGAATGGTATGAGAACATAATGACTTTGGACCCTAAAATATGTGACCTAAATTTATCCAAGGAAAGCACAATGGAATGGAATTCATTTTTAGTTGTGGTGTATTTTTCTTGGGTAGTGTCTAGTGTACATTAATCATAGTCAATGACATGTGAATCTTGATCGACCCTCTGTGATAAGACTGACACAACATCATAGTTATAGGCGTCACACATGATCTCAAATGTTAAATCCCACCGAGGATGATGGATTACCGGGGGTGACAAGAGACTCCATTTTAACTTATTAAAATCTTCCTCACATTATTTATCAAAAACAAATACTTTTTCTTTTTGGAGTAATTAGGTGAGGTGGAGTGAAACTTTACTAAATTCATGAATTAAATGTCGGTAAAATCAAGCATTACCTAGGAAAGAACGTACAGACCGCAATTTTTTTGGGAATGGTAGGGATGAAATGACATCAAATTTTAATTTATCTACTTTTATACCATCCCCAGTGATTACATTCCCCAAAACAATCCATTGTCACACAATGAAATGGAATTTCACATAATTTTAATATGAGATTTTTTTCTATACAGAGATGTAGAGATGAACCTAAATGACATAAACAATAATCAAAAGAGGAGCCATACACAGTTAAATCATCCATGATAACATCCATGAAGTTATCAAAGTAATCTGAAAAAATACTAATAATGCATGGCTGGAAATTACATAGAGCATTGAACAAACTAAATGGAATCCTCCTATATTGAAACTTACCAATGGGGAATGTAATGTTTGTCTTTTCCTAATCCTCAGACGAAATATGGATCTGAATGTATCCAGAATACCCATCATGAAAAGGGTAATGAAACTTTCCCACTAGCCTCTCGATAATTTGGTCAATTAATTGAAACGGGAAATGGTCCTTTATAGTGTGTTGGTTTAGTCAGTGATAGACTATGGAGATACACAACCTATTCTACATAGGAGTTAAAACTAATTAATTGTTTTAATTTATGATTATTTTAAGGACAATTTTTTTGGAACAACATGAATGGGTCCGACCCATTGGCTATCAAAGATGGGTTAAATGATTCCTCCTTCCAAAAAATTTGATACCTCCTTTTTAACAGCATCTAGGAGGTTTTGGTTCAGTCAATGTTGTGCCAACCTCACTAGTTTAGCCTCAACATTTAATAAAATATGAAGTGTGAAAATTGATGGGATAATACATGGAATGTAGAAATTTTCCATCCCAAAGCTTGTTTATACTCCATCAGATGTTCAAGAAGTTGAAATTCATGATCCGGAGGGAGTGAACTAGCAATGATGATGAGAAACATGCTTCCATTCTCAAGATATGAATATTTTAAATCTTCGTGTAGTGGTTTTAGTTCCAATTCATGTGGATCTTGGATTGATGGAAGTGTTTGTTAATGTGATAGGTCACTAATATCTTATAATTGCGTAATGGTATCATCCTCAGATTATGAATGCAATTTTACAAGAATATTAGTATCATTAATGGTCATGTGATCCTCAGTGTTCAAGAAATCGTCAATTAATAAACATTCCAAGAATTTAACCAGATTGGTACAACATTTAATTCATGATTTATTACCTAACAGTATAATCAAATAAGAAAGATCATAATGGCGATCATTGTAATGAAAATAAGTTATTTTTAGGGGATGAGTGAACATCAATTGAATTAATATATGGAAAGGAATGATCATATGAGGGGTCCTTCATGGAATCAGGGATGTGAAGGTGTACAATGTCACCACGAAAAACCATAGATAATGTTCTACTATAGACATTAATTATGGTTTTGGATATTTTCAAGAAAGGTATCCCCAATATAATTGGTGAATGACCATTCATCTGATCATCATCCATTTTACGCACGTAAAAATCAGTAGGAAAGATTAAATTTTGAACCTTCACAAGAACATCCAGTAACACAACAGAAAGGTGTAATGTACTTTGATTTTCATACTGAACAACTATCTCAGTTTCCTTCAATTCTATAACCTGAAATAAAGATTAAATTGAGTGGGGGGTCACATATATATAATAACAAAAATCAATCGTAACATTGAAAAATTAATACTCCCCTATAGTGCATGGAATTTTTAATGTTTCAGGATCATTTCATATTGTAGGAAGTGATGGTTCTATAAATTCTTAGACATTCCTCCCCAATCTCACCTTCTCATCACCACTAAGTCTCTTTAAATGTGTACATATCTCCTATATAAACTTTTCATATCATTGAAATTTTTTTTCACAAAATCACTCAAGGTGATGTTTACCAGCATTTTCTTGAAGGTATCCAAAATTTAATTATTGAGTTCATTTTCCTTTTGTTTTCTAGTTTGGGTGGCCCATTCATTAAATAGAAGACGAATGGGTTGGATAGGATACTCATAGACATAAAAAATATTTCATTTTGAAGTACTTCTCTCAAGATAAGGTTCTACCTAATTTATATAATTTCTAGTGGTTGAGATGTTGGTTTCCCCAAAATTTTATGACTCTAATGGAGGATTAATTTGGATTTTGTGTTTTTCTTCACTCCTAAGGGTGATAGAACTAAAATTTACATTATCTATAGGGTTAAATAATGGTTGATATGGTAGTTTACTGGACCCCTGACTTTGGATTTCCGCCCCACCGAGTAGCCTAGTTGGCCTAATTGGGTTTTTTAGGTATTGTATGGTTGTCTTTGTTGTTTTTCGGCATTAGATATTGTTGGCAGCAATTTGTTTCATCATATCTTCTAGGATGGCCTTGGGTTTTGGAGTGGTTTTTTTGGAGAGGCATTTATTTTGGTTGGAGATTTATAGGTAGTGGTGGATGACTACTCTAACATTGTTGTATCCATTATTGTAGAGGTCTGATTGAGTACCCTCATTGCTTATATGCATAGATTTCTTTACACCCAGGGATGGATGGATAGTATGATTATTTCAGAAAGTGTTGGTTATAGTGGAATTCAAGAAATATTTCCACACAAGTATCAGAAGTTTCCCTCAATTGAGGACATTGGTTAGAGTAGTTTGTATCAGAAAAACATATACAACAATGTATGGGAGGATAATATTTGAATTTCACTTTGGAAAGAGTATATTTTCTTATAAGGATACTTACCTCTTCAATCGTTGTGTCCACTTTCTTCTCGAAATCAGTACATTACACCTCATGTACACCTCAAATGGGTACATTGGACCTTGAACCAAATTGTTGACTATTTGTTTTCATGTTCATAATTAAGGTCCATGTATGGATTTGGATTTTATCCATTAGTGCACAACATGCAGAAGCATCAATCATGTTTCTATCTATATGGATTAATCCTTTATAATAGTATTGTATTAAAAGTCTATCACTTATTTGGTGGTGTGGGAAACATGAACAAAATCTTAGTAATATTACCTAATATTCATGAAGAGTTTCTCGTTTATATTGTCTTATCCCAAAAATTTCATTCCATATTGTTGCAGTTTGAGAGGAAGGGAAATATTTTTCATGAAAAAGGAGTTTCATGTCTGCCTAGACTCTAATCGATGAATTAAAATAGTAATGTCAATACTTTTTAGTGTCTTATAATTAAAATGACAATCCTCTAAGAATTAATTTTTATTATTCCACAATAGCAGATATTAAATTGGAATACATAGTATGAAATTCATTTAATTGTTTTTTCAGATATTCTCCAGAAAGTCTATGAAATCATAGTAATAAGTGAATTAGACCGGATTTCAGTTCAAAATTGGGTGGCTCAGATTGTATATCAGTATATGTGGGTTGGATATCAACATCAAGTGATGTCTTTTAATTTCATGTTATATTGTTTTCAGCCAATTTATATTCTTTAATTTCAGGTTCTAATTTGGTTTTGGAGGAAGAGAGGTTCATAAAATTCTCAAGTTGTGGTGTGTCCTCCTTCAATGAGTTGTCTTGTGCGAATCTGTATTATTGATGTTGGATCTTCTATGGTTCAGGTTATAAAGGTGGTAATTCTTTCATAGTAGAATTGGTAATTCAAAAAACCTACATAGGAAATAAAAAAAACAAAAAATAATATTCAAAGGTAAAAGATGAAACTAATAAATATTCTGAAAAATTATAGAAATATTATCAGAAACACACACTAAAACTAAAACGATCCCTGTCAATAGAACCACAATTTGAATGCATTATCATGACAGCTCCAAATGATTATGATATTTAGGTTGATTTTATATATAGCTAAGACCCTAGGTTGTCTCTCAATGATCATTAATAGTTTTACAGTACTTATTTTTAATAAAAAGTACTAAAAATGGGGGTTGATTTTGTAAACAATTTTAAGAATGTAAATTAATGTAAATACTCATAATGTTAAAAGACAAAGTGGATGTCTAAAAATATGATATAATTAAGTGATAATTGTTATGTTACTAAAAAAATGAATAGTTCCATGTTCACTATTGGTTATTAGGTTTTGTTGTAATCCTTGGGTTGAGGGACGACCAAGATATTGATTCCCCTCTTTTCTCTTAAAATGATGTACAACAAACCACCCCTAGACAAAAAAATAATTTTTTTCATGGTTTGTAACTCAATCATTGATTTATGTGTAGAAATTATTCTTGAAATTCCATGTGTGTGTGAAATAAATATGATTCTTGTGTTGTCCAATCGGACCAACGGAAGATTACAACTTCAATCTCAACCGAATCTGTATTGAACTGAGAAATGGTTCACTAAAATAAACAAAATAAATGAATTCAGAGATACAGATTATAAATATTAAACAAAAGTGAAATAATTCACAAAAAATTACACAAAATCAGTTAAATATAAGTTCTGAAACTCCATCTTCAAGTGTGTAACTCCCTCGCAATGATCACCTGCCGTTTAGCTCAACATCGAGAGGAGGATGCAGCTTGGGTGGATCTCATTCCTTAATTATTAACCACCTTAAGAGGATATGGACCTACATAACTTCCAAGATGAAGAGGATAATACTCTAGGACTCCAAAATGGTAGAAATTCACTTTTGGTTTGAACATAAAAACGAGGTTCTCTTGGATCCTTTTTATAGAAAAAATGGGACATGGTTTTGAACACCTAGATTTTGATAAACAACTTGGAAGATGGTTTTGGATACTAGACAGTGTAATATCCATTTTTTCAAAACAATAATATTGTATCCCCAGTTCCTGTATATCACCATCTAATTTTTTAATCCTTTGGACAATCACAGCTCCGGATATGAACATATTATAGGATGAAACTTTTGACATTGTACTGATTTGGTGGATTTGACAGATCAGTTGGTATAGTCCCCATAGAAAAAGAATCTGGATTGTGTTCATTGAGATTAAATGTGTCCTATTAAATTTTGAAATGGACTAAAATTATTTCAACCCATTTGGATGCACGGTCTAGTATAATTATATGGATTAATCAACTAGGGTGCTTGGATCCTGTGCAATTTGGACAATTTTTCATGGACTTCATCATGGGTCCTAAAAATCACCTCCACCTTCCATGAGATTATAAAAAAAGTAACATTTTCATTTTTAAAAGTGAAAAACACAAAATAATTAAATCAAACGTGAATTTCATTTTGATATTATATTTTGAATTTAAAATATAAATTTAGTTTAATACAATGGTGTAGGGTGACAATGAAACATCGAATTGTGGTACGATCACTGTCATTGAAGTTAGGATGAAAAAACATACCTATGATATGATTTCATACCTAATAATATCCGCAAATGTCCTAGCCAAAGATAACTTGTCACCTCCCAGAACATGTGTGAATCACTAATTCTCTATGAAACAAGGAGAGTAATCCATCAATGAAAAAGTGACCTTCTCTAAATTAATGAACTCTTGATCTCGGTCGTCCCTAAACATCTCAGGGAAGATGTAATCATAGAAGGTCTTCTGGAACTCTTCCAAAGTCATATCTTGATGATGTCCCACCTGTAAGATAAAATCCCTCCATCTCTCGGGGGTATCACATAGCATGTATGTCACGAGCTTCACCCTGTGCTCCGGTGGTGTCTCCAGATTCTCAAAGATAGCAAGAATGGATTCCAACCGTGACTCTTCAGGTTGTGGTCCTCCATCCATAGAAAAATTGAGAGGATGTTTCTAATGGAACACCCACATCAACTCTTCCATAGTCTGGTCATGATGCGGCGTTTCCTGGAAATTCGGTAACATCCTTAAAAATCTTTCACAAAACTATGAACCAACACCTATGTTCGGTATAACAACTACTACCAAAACAGGCATGACATGAGGATCTTCTTGTTGTCCCCGAACTACCATTTCTAGTATCTAATTGATTTCTAATATCTAGCATACAACCGGAGTACGTCTCAGCAGCATGACTCTTCAAGATCATAGACACACCTCAGTATAAGATTATCCTAGAAAACATCTTAGAAATGATAGACTAGAACATGAGAAGAAATAATTATTTTTTTTCAAAATAGGGTCATATGGGGTGTACAGATAAAACACATTGTGTTCCTTTTAATCCATAACATTGCATGTACCTCTTCCAAACTAATTCATTTAACACCTTTACACGTGCAGTGTTCTTCTTGAGACACGATATGTACTTGAATTTTTTCCTCCATCCCAAGTACAACTACACAGCTAGAACTATATGGTTCTCTCCCAGGTAACACTGTGCGGCATGTTCACCCAACACACGACATGTAACACTTATGTCCCATCCACCTGGTTGGTTAGTCACATGTTTGGATGCACAGACGACTCTGCATAGTGTGCCGAAACAAGATACGACATGTACAACCTCATTTTCATCTACCAGTGTTTTGGTCACACGACCAAATACCCTGTTTTTTTACAACACGAAATGTACAATCAAGAAACTGTGTGTTCTACCGAAGGCTTCCCAACCTCGTTTCTCTTCTAACATAGTCAGTCAAGTGGTCAAGTACGACAAGACATGTACATACATTACAGGTCATGTAATTAAGAAAATTCATTTCGTCCAGAATAGAAGAACTCATTGGATGTGTTCATAACACCACACAATGTGTCGTTTGGGTTTCTGGACAGTAATCCTCTGAAACATCTCTTGAACCCTTAAAAACATAATTTTTTTCCAAGGAATGAGACATTCATACCCATGTGAACCCATACTACAACAAATCAATTTTTTGTATCCTTATTCATCTGATAACATGAAAAATTTCAATCAAAGATCAATCATGATCCACTCAATCATGATCTAGGATATCCCATAACACCTCTGGGACCAAATTTTGACATCAATCCAAATGAAAAATTAAAATTTCCAATAACCTCTGAAAATAGCT
This sequence comes from Viscum album, assembly GCA_963277665.1. Classification (NCBI taxonomy): domain Eukaryota; kingdom Viridiplantae; phylum Streptophyta; class Magnoliopsida; order Santalales; family Viscaceae; genus Viscum; species Viscum album. The sequence goes on along the minus strand of OY728159.1, from coordinate 2,096,149,928 downwards.
GGTATTCTATTAAGGCATCTATCACAACATCACACCTATCTAGCACAACTTCCATCACAACAGCAAGCAATCAGTAAGGCACCATAAATTGAATGAAAAAAATGCATGAAATGTGATTTCTATTATGTGCCTATATGATGAATGAGATGGAATAATCTCATCTCATCAGGTTGCAACTAAAATAGAATCAAAATGATATAAATCACAATAACACAATACAACTTCATTACCACATGGTTAAATCAAATAAACTGTAACAATTTCAAAACCAGAAAAATTTAAATCTTTAAGGTAACTTGGCTTGTCCTTGTACACAGGTTAGCTACTCCCGAGCACAACTTATTTAAAATTACACATTACATTCTATCCCTATCTGTAGGATCCAAAAATTTAGACAAATAATAAAATAAACTCCATTGATACTAGTTTGTAATGTACCTGTTGCAGGCGCCACTCAATGGTTCCCCAAACCTGGTTGCACACATGGCCTCAATCATGTTTTCCCAAATGCCAGAGGTTATCAACTAGGTGCGAAGGACATGGTTTGATAATGTAGAAACTATTACCTCATTGATAAAGTATAAAAAATAAAATATAAGTGTTAAACTATCATGGAGGATGTAATACCAGACAACAGAAGTAAATCGGGGGGACTGATACCATAAAAAAACTCAAACATATAAATAAATAAATAAATAATATAAGAATTATCTAGGAAAGAATCCAAACATGACACAATGTGGGAAATAAAATATGGAAACCAATGTATAGAAAAACACTTTATGTCCTAAAGAATCACAATCCACATCTTTCTCCCATGCTCTCTTGCTCCAACAGAAATCATGTAACTCAAGAGGAAGGATGATTGACCTTATCTATACCTACAACGATATAATCTATTTGGATCATAATCATCACCCAAAAAAGGTGTGAGAGGATTCCCAGTAGACTACCACCAAATTATGTTATCCTATCTATCATTGAATATATATATATATATAGTAGGAAAATAAAAAAAATGAAGCAATTAAACTAGGAAGTACTCCAAATTAAAAATCCTACAGTTTCTAATTAAATTCATTTTTCTTTATTAATTATTCAATCCATTGAAAAATTTAACCTCGAGATCTAGAAAAATATATATATCCCATTGTATAATAATGACAATAAGATATCTCAAATGACCATCTAAACAATCATGTAAGACTGAGTCCAAGCTTGTGCTTTGGAAAAGTCGACATTTCACAATCATTTAATTATTCAAAATAAACCCTTGAAGAATGTTCTCATAGTCTAACCCCTTTGGATTAAAATGCCATCAACTTAATATTTAATGACCCTAAAGGAAATCTCTCACATTCTAACCCATTTGGTTCCACATTACACCAAAGATTTATAAAAAACCTCCTGGGAAGTTCATAATGTCAATAACCCCTTGGTCTTCATGGAAACAATAAAATATAAAGTTCACATAGAAGCTCTCAAAATTAATTCCCTAGGGTCTGACATTCATTTAATAAAGATGCTCTGGGTAGCTCTCACGTTCTAACCCCTTGGTTATATGACCACCCCAAAACTCTCATATTCAATACCTCCTGGACAACAAGAGAACAAATTATAATAAATTGACCCTACCTCGGAAATCTTTCATAGTCAATTCCCCTTGATCATACTTTCACAATGAAATACACTTGCATCCCATATAATCAATCAACTCTATCCTAAAATATTAAATGCATGGAAACAAGGTATTTCTCATAGGAAACCTATACCAAGCATCCAAAATCAAACAATCAAGGGAACACACCCATGGGGTGACCCATTACAAGGTAGCTATCCACCCACATAATCCATATCCCTTTCTCAAAAAAACAAACCATAACATGTAATAAATAGGATAACATTCCAAAACACGCAATATCCCAAACATGGGTATTTAGGACATTAAGAATATATAATCCAATGACAACCAAATAATGTCACAAACCACCTACCATGATGTTGTACGACAAATAGACTTGAACGTCGACCCATGATTCGACCTAGAATGACAATGTTCTATGAAAAGGATAAAAAAGATCAACCATTGATAAATCATGATAGAGTAATAACTAGGAATGAATGATAAAGAAGAAGAGAGAACTCTCCGGTGGGATTCCAACACACCCTCCAGAGTTCATATCATCCCATTAAAGGAGAATCGGTGGCTCTGAAATTGATTATCACTCTTGGTCTCTCCTAAAAAAAACGAGGATAGATGAAGAATGATCCATATTTGAGACATGTCTTTGATTAGATATATCAATTAAAAATAGAAGTTCACAACATGTTCATTAAATGTACTCAATGTATACTACACTTAACTGGCCCCCGCTTTAGGCAATCTTCTAGGTCACCTACATTACCTTGTGCTCGGCCGTTACACGGCAGGTACATGAATACATGTGGCAACTGGGTGCATGGAATATACTCAATAGAACATGTTGTGTACATATAAAATTTCAAATTTCTTACTTTTTTGTAAAAAAAACTTGAAATAATGATTCATACATCAAATGAAGAACTATGTTCTTACACTTTCAGTCTTCCCTATTAGTAGTAGTAGTTCTTACATGAAATTACATATATTCACATAGTCTTTTTTTTGTATTCAGATAATGATTTGGTTGATGTTTATCTTATCCCTCTCTTTTTCATGTGTTCTCATAGAGGGTAATGCATCACATATTTTTGTTTACTATACTCGTGATGCTAGTAACCATCTCGGGCCCAACTATAGGCAGAACATAGGTGTCACTATCTTTATTCACCCATTTTTGGACCAGGAGGGGTACACATTGAGGGTAGGGGTTTATGATAGAGTTTTATCAGAGGACTAGTTGAGGGATATCAAAGAGTTTTAATTTAGGAACATGTAATGTTAGAGGGGCGGGTATGGAAAATGTGTCAACAATGTTTATAAGACACTTTAAACATGGGATAATAGATGAGACATTGGTATTTAGATACCCCTGTTATCTATTTCGTAGACCATTAATCTTATAGTGACTACTAAATGAGGTGATACAGGTTGCATGGTAGAGGCCTTAGAAATGATTATGCATCATTATTCATTGCACATTTGGTTTAATGCCTAGAAAATGGGAAAAGGTAATCCTAAAATGAATAAAATAAAAAATTAACTAATGATATAGTCTTACATATTATAGATTTAGGAGCAATAACTTATTAATTTTTAAGGTATTGATCTAGGATGACATCCTCATCACATTCATGATGAAAATGTTTAGAAGGTTGTGCCAAAATATTTTCACAATGTATAGGTTAATGACAACAACAACAATGGAGGAAACTATAATACTTTCAACATCAAATTTTATAGGTGTATGAGGGCTTTATTTCAGATGTTCTCAGGGAAGACTGGTTGAAAAAGGTTGAGATAAAATTCAATTTGATTCATGATCTTAAGAAGCACTGTTAGTCATTTGTGGTGATGATGTTGTATGAGGTATTAAGGAAATTTTGGTTCTTGTTCCCTAGATATCACGTGGAGTTGTCAGTCCTGTGGGAGGTGTTAAAATACTAGTTTAGAGTTTATTTTCTTTCTTCAATCATAAAGGTAGCTATTATCTAAAATTTTCTTACCCTTAATTATGGGAGCTTTAGTGTGAGATAGAATAGAGTATATTTCATGAACCTTTTTCAAAATGATTCATACTCATTTATAGATCAGGAGGCTAGGGAGTGGAATTTCTAGGAGGCTTTGCTTCCATATATCTTGTGTTGGGTCACCCTATTTCTAATAATGATGTATCTGGAGGTTCTGCAATGATAATAGGCCCTCGAGAGGATGTTTTACAGAACCAAATCATCATGGGAGGGGAGTCGATAGGATTCCTCACAACACATAGTTGTGTTCTGAGTTTCTAAGTAGTTAGGCTAGAAGATCTTCAAATTAGAGAGGGATAGGTCCAAACCCTCAAAGTATTGTTTCTCTGGGGGTAGTGGCTCCTAGTCCAATTCAATGGGATCATATTCATTTTTTTCATGTTGAGGACATGTTCTTCAATGGATAGAGTTACCATAATTTCTGAGAAGTTATACGGCATCAGGTGATCCACACTTGGTTCCTCTATTGAGGAAATTCTAGATGAGGAAAAAATATATGGTTTCTGCAGTTTGGGATCAGTAGATAAAATATGAGCCAGGTAGAGGAAAGCCTCAGAATGTTCCTCATCCTCATAGAGAATATCACAATGATGGAGGTGGATTTCAAGAGGGTTAGAAATATTTTGGAGTATGTTGTGTTTAGATTCATTCCATATTACTACCTCTTCCAAGGGATCCAAAAGACATTCGAGGTACACTTTAATTTTTTTCTACTTGGACGCATGACCTGATTTATTTAAGACTATAACAATCATTCATATCACCCACCCTGGTCCATCAAATGGGATATGAGGTAGATAGTATTCTAGTGACTTTGGGATAGACTACAATAGTTGGATGTCGAGTTTAATTGATTGTAGTATGTAGAGACTGGGAGCTAGTGCTGAGGGAACCCCACTCTTGAGGGGATTACCTATATTTACGTATATGAACATATGATTTCATCCATGATATGGATAGGTTCTATTCATTATAGGCTATCATAGATTTCATTAAGTGACATGTTGTTTTATTTAATGTAGTCGGGGAGCTAACAATGTTCATTGGCTAGAGAGACCCTTAGTTGGGTTGGAGTATTTGTCCTTCGTTGTTATCCATGATAAATCAGTGGATGCTGATTTAATCAGAGGTTCAATAGTGGGAATTTACTAGGGTCTTAGAAGTGTACCCTGATGTTTTTCAAGAAGCGATATTAGCATCACCCCGCAACAAGAGATCGAGTTTGATATCAAGTTATATATGGGAAGGTCTCCTATATTGATGTATCATTATATGATGGTGCATTCTAAGTTGTGAGAGCTATTTATACAACAAGATTTTCTATTGAAGTGTAGTTTTTTTAGACATGTTTGACACCATGGGGTGCACCAATTTTATTCATAAATAAGGATTACATTAATTTGTGTTTGTGTATCAATTATCATTTCTTTAACAAATTGACAGTGAAGAGATTCTACCCTATTTCATGAAATGATGATTTATTCAATCGACTCAAGGGTACAAGTTGGTTCTTGGATATTGATTATTCATCATGATATCATTAGAAGACATTGAAGGATGAGGATATCTTGACCACTTATTTTAGTTGATATCATGAGAATTGTGAGTTTGTTTTGATGTTGTTAGGTGTGATGAATACACTATTTTTCTTCATGTGGTTATTGAATTCTGTGATTCATGAGTCCCTCAATATGTTCATGGTTATTTTCATCGAAAAAATCATTGTGTAATCTTTATTGGAGGAAGAGAATGCATAGCATCTATGATCCATTTTCCGAGTTCTTCTCTATGATAAGTTTTTTGGGGTGTTGACGACGTGTGAGTTTTGGGCAAGAGAATTCTTTTTCATGGGCCATGTTAAATCCCAATACGGAGTAGGAATGGATCCATCAAATATAAAATTATTTTTGTCTTGGAAAAACCCCAAGATAGTGGAAGATGTGAGAAGTTTCCCCGATCTTGCAGGATATTATTAGAGGTTCATAGTAGATTTATCTAGGGTTACAACCCCTCTAACAATGTTGACTAAAGAAGATCAGTTGTTCTAGTGGGATTAATAGTTTTAGGTATATTGTGAGTATTAAAAGGGGAAGTTTTTCTGTCCATCAGTTCTCTGTCTTCCAATAGAGTGAGTTTGGATTGAGGTTTTCTATGATTCTTCTCGTCTTATTTTGGGATGTGGTCTTATACATTAGAGGTCAATCATTTATTATGGGTCTCACCAGTTATGTGACCATGAACATAACTATTCCACCCACAATCATGAGTTAGAAGTAGTGGTGTTTTTCAAAATGTTGGGGAGAAATTACCTCATCAGTCAGTGCGTTATGGTCTTCCGTAATTATAATTCCTAAGGTATGTTTTCTACTTGCGCATCTTGAACTTGCGCTAGTGTCGGAGGATGGAGTTTTTACAAGATTATGACTTCTATACTTTTTCATTAAGAAAAGTGAATGTTGTGGCCAATTTTTTGAGCCAGAAGGAGCACAATGATGCATTTCATGATTCTAGTGATTTTTGGAGAGTATTTAATGAACGTTCGATAATACATCAAGATATGGGAGAATCTTGGGTTTGAAAATTAATTTTTTATCAAAATCAAAAAAACAGAAAGCATAAAACCAAATTCATTAAAGAGGTGGAATGTAATGGAAACCAAGAGTGTCATTTCTGATAATGAGATTGCTATCATTTGGTTGAGATCCCAAGCTAGTGTAGGCAATCAATCTCTCTCATGATGTTCCCTTACTATATAACAAGTTGGACGAAAGGATCCCTTCATGACAAGTATTCCTTATAGATATTTTATGGTTTAAAAGAGTTTTACAAAACCAGAACATATAAACCAGCTCCCAGGGGATGAACCCATTACTACGAAGAAACATGACCTTCAAAGAAGAATATGTCTATACATCAGTGATGTGGATACCCAACTGCCTACATAGGAAGATACATGTGACCAAGGGTTTAACCTCCGCACCAATAGAATTACCATCACTATTGTAAGAACTAAATCCCAAAAGCATGGGCCCCTACTATCATGAACCAGCCCTCCCCTCTCATTTCCCTACTCAAGCATGATCCATCCACATTCAATATCAGTCCCATAAATGGAGGGACCCATCAAACCCATCGAACCTGGTTGAGTTGGATGGAAACCATACCCATGCAAATACCAGGAAAAAATCTTCTCAATGTCGCATAATGCCCTGAATTATTAAATAGAGCCCCAAAATCCATCAGAAGAGGTCACAACCACACCTTTGAAGATTATCCCAAAATCATGGTTCAATACCTGGATTTGTTCCTAGATTCCCACAAAAAATAGCATACAGTTGAAAAAAACCAACCTGTAGATCATAACCTATGTCCCCAATTTCCCCAACCCGTGGAACAATAACGAAATTTCCCATTACAAGGGACCAAATAAGGTCGAGAGATTTAAATCCTATTTCAGAATGGTTCAGATTCCTTTATCCCAATCACCGTGTAAGAACATATGCTCCGAAATTCCTTGGTGTGGCCTTCTACAACATTGGCACCGGGAAGTCAAATTGGATCCTCTTTTTTTCATATTCTCATCAGTTGGTATGGCGTGGTAACATAGACACCAAACTAGGAATTTCATCTTCCATGGGATATCCTTGCACCAAAACATTGAAGCACACTTGTCCATGCCCCTACTAGTGTGGATTAGTTTCCTGAAATCATGATTGAAAAATTTACCAAAAGGGGATCTCATAAAATTACACTAGTTTGGCTTGTCCACCAAGATGATGTTGTCTAAAACCTCCCTTGGATCCATGTTCAGTATCACATCCATGATGTTTGAGTGTTGATAGGCCTCTTTAAACAAAATTGTCAGAGTTGGGTAGCCCAGACAGTGACGAGTTGTACTGAATCAATTTGAGTTCCAAAATTTGATATCACCACTACCAACTTTCTAGCATACACTTCCTTCCATTGCCTCCAAGTGACTAAGCATGCATCACAGAAGGCCTGATATTTTTTTGTGATTCAAATAAATGCTCCTTCAATTATCCCAATATCTATCAGTGATGAATTTTGACCGATGTAAGTTCCCTTCCAAAATATCCCAATCCAACCTTGCCTGCATAGCTTGCATGGACTTCCCCATAGCACGAAGACCAATTCGCCCTTCATAGATAGGTCTAGCCAATCATTTACATGAGGCCCAATGATAACACCCCACATGGTTTTCATCCCATATGAAGGCATTCATAACATTTTCTAGGATTCTTAATGTTCTATTAGTGGCCTAATAATAGACAACACCTGCATCAGAATAGAGTTGTGAACACAATTGATCAAGCTGATCCTACCTCCAAAAGAAAAGAATCAATTTTTTCAATTTCAAATTCTCCCTATAATCCTGTTAATAATTTCATCAAAGAAAACCTTTTTGACTCTTACATTGGAAATGGGGGAGCCAAGATAGACAATGGGAATTTGGTGGCATTAAATACCTGACTTGGCTTGGATAGTAGATATGCGTCTTCCATGGAACTTATTGGAGGTGAAAACAGCAATCTTTTGTGAATTAATTCTTTGGCCACTCATATTTTCGAAGGTAAAAATAACATTGGAGAACCCATATATTGATTTTTTTTCTATCATTAATGATGAATAACAAATCTTCAACAAACATGAGATGTGATACCATGGATTCTCCAAACCTGTTACGATAAAGAAAGATTATCCCATCCACAAGGATTTGTCGAATATTCCTTGTGTGTGCCTATTGATCCATGTTGAACAAATTAGGAGGCATGGGTTCACATTTGCTAACACTATGATATGATTTAAAGTAACCAAAGGCCTTTCCCATAATAGAAATAGTCATCAATGGACAAGCATAACATCTAAAACATGAGTCACACACCCAGTATTGGAAGACAAAGGTCCTCATAACCCTGATAATAAATTGCCAATCGAATTTATCATAGGCCTTTTCATAATCCACCTTAATCATAATTTTGTAAACAACTATCTTTTTTATTAAAGTCATCAACCATTTCTTGGGAAATGACAATTGACTGCAAAATACTTTTTCCTTACACAAAACCATGTTTCTCCTCATATATGATTCTTGGAATAACACTACAAATACTATTATTGATAACAGTGGATAAGATCTTATAAGCGAAGTTACACATGTATATAGGTTTGAACTGATTCAGAGAAGAGTGGTCTTTCACTTTAGGGATGAGGACCAGTTTAGCTGCACATGTATCTCTAATCAGTGGGCCACCTCTTAAGAAATATTGCACTTCCTCCACCACTTTTCTATAACAATATCCCAAGACACAAAAAATAAGGAACCTAGAAAACCTTTTGGCCCAGAATCACATTCCTTATTTATACCAAACATTATCCTTTTAACATCTTCCTCCTCAGGAATCACCTTAAAAATATCATTATCCCTGTATTCCACCATCCGTCAAATACAGTTCAAAAAAGCATCATCTCTAACCTGAACACTTAACATGTCTTCATTGAATCCATTTGGTCAAGACAAGAGACCATCAAAATAATCCAATTCTTTTTCCCAACCACTTGAGCATCCAAAATGAAGGATTTTTCTTAATACATGAGGTTAATTCTTCCACTCAGAAATTATTCCTTCATAAATGACTTGAAATAGGATGTGTTTTTATCGCCCTCTTTGATCCACAAAGCTTTAGATCGTTTTTTACACTCCCTTACAACCACCAGAAGTTTCACAGAAAGCACATTCTGCTTCTCCAACAACAATGTAAAGAGATTATCATCCCAAGAGTCAAGAAGAACATTTTTAAAGATCCTCAATATATCGCTTTATACCTTCCATACTATTATCATCATTTCTATTATAGGGAAGCCAAGACTTGTTATCCTTTCTCATTTTCTGCAGCTGGTTCATGAGAAGAGTAGAGGTCGTGCCTCGCTGAGGTCTTTCCCAGGAGTTCTTAACTAGCCGAAGGAACCCATTCCACTAGGGCGGACTAGAATTGTAGAAAACGTTTCTATAACCTGTATCCCCTTCATTTAGGGTCACCAGCAGAGGGGAATGATCGGACACTTATCTAAAAATATGTGTGACTAAAGACTGAGCAAAATAATCCATCAATTTAATGTTATCAATGAATTGATTGAGTCAACTGAAAATACTCCTAATTTTTTCGTGGATGTTACAGTATGTATATTTGCTTTCGAAAAATCCCATACCAACAAGGCCAGTCAAGGACTGAATGTTCTTGGTGTCCCAAGTCGAATTATTTGAGGTCTTAGTTCCTCCTATTTTTTCAGACCCTTGACAAATACTTGTGATGTCGCCTCTAACAATCCAAGTGTGACAACCAGGCTGAAACTCATGGATTTTATCCCAAAGGATACTTTTCTTGGAAGCCACACAACTAGAATAAACAATGAAGAAAAGGAAAAAATTTCCCATTGTATCAATCTTGATAGTCATATACTGCAAGGAAGACAACACAATATCCAACACAAACCCTACTTTGAAGAAGAGATATATATTCCTATTACATGTACCGGCATGCATGTTGATGGAAAAGACCATGTTTCTAGTGAAGGAAAAAATATGATAAACATCTGGTTTTTGTTATAGAAAAACAACAACAAAGGCCTGATGATGGAGAGGTTCCAAAGACATGAGTGCACACTTAACTTGATCCCCCAGGCCCCACACATTTGGAATTATATATGAGATCAATTAATGTATTGACCTTGATTTCCATGTAATTTTTTTAAAATTAAATGGAAATTTTATGAGTCCAAGAAAATTGACGGCCTGTGAATCTGAGGACCGGTGTTCGCAAAATTAATTTATGAACTTTTCTTCAGGTTCGTTCAGTAAATGTATTAGCGGGGTTTTTTATCTTTTGAACTGGTGCGTGGAATTGAAATCAGAGGACACCGTTGAACTTGCAGCACTAGTATTCACTTAAGGAGACCTTCACCTCAACCGCAGTAAGTCGAGGGTGAAAGATTGTTTTTGGGGTTTTTTGTGGGAATGAAAAGAATAAAATAAAATAATCATTTATTTTCTTTCTAATAAAACTCCCATGTAAAGGATATAGAGGTGGGTACCACAAGGGGTTAAAACCTCCCAACTTGAATGCTCGATGGTGGGGACCACCCGAGGTAGTAAAACCCCAAATTCAATGCTTGGTGGTGTGGACTACCCGAACCCCTCATTATGGGAGGAAAACCTTCAAAATCCCTACATTATTTATGCCAAATCTTCTTTGATTAATTATGCTAACTTAATTTGTGCCAAAAATATAAATTTGGACAAACATATTTTATTACATATCCACTTTTTTTCTTGGGTTGGGATTTTTGGTTTGTGAAAGAGATGGTGGAGATTCTGGTAAAAAGCTCTCCAATGAATAACACACTTCGGAATTGAAGAATGTCGATGTCGTTCGAACCGACATTAGAAGAGTGACCACGGATGTAAAAATCGTTGTTACTCTCTTTACCTTCACTATTTCTATTTCATGATCTCCATCAACAATTCTCTAAGGTAGGGGTTGTTATTGAATTCCTAAAATTTCCCGATTTAATTCTTCATTCATGGAAAGCATTGAAAATGTGGATCAACCTAAACTAGTTGATCCCTGATTCATATGAATTATAAATTTTGACATTCTTGACTCGTGATTTTGTAGAGACATCTGCTACCTCCATAACGTGGATGGTGTGGTCCAAACAAACATAGCTCGTCCCCTCTACCATTCTTCTTTATTGTTGTGATCTTCGTGATGGTGATGGCGACCAGTGCCGATGGTTTGCAATGGTGTAGCTCGAGAACTACGATGAAGGTGATGAATGATGGGAAGTTGGTCAAGTCAGCCATTGTCGAAGGCCCGACACTCCACCACCTTGCGGCCTCACCGCGCCGCCTCCTCATAGCCTCACCATGCTACCCCGCAACACCCGCGACCTCTCACCACCCTACATCCCCCCTAGCCTCGCGCCGCCCCGCGACACGCATGGCACCCGCCGTCCCGCAGCCCCTACGGCCTCGCACCGCCTCGTGGTTCCCAATTCCTTCACCATCCCACAGAAACCCTGTCACTCACGCCTCCCCATGGCTCCTGCACCCTCGCAACACCCCGCGGCACATGCGGCCTACGCCGCCCCACGTCACCGGCAGCCTCACGCCTCCCCACGACTCTTGTGGCCACCTGCGGCCTCCACGGCCGCCCTGCCGCTCTGTGGGCTACTACCTAGGCCAGGCCGAGCCACCCGACTGGGCTACCTAGTGCGGTCCAGGTCGAACCAAACTGGGTCGGGCCGGGTCGGGTAGGTCGGACCGGACCCAGACCATATACCAACTTTAGGCTCTTTTGGCCATAACATTGGCATTGGGAGACTATTTAATAAACCGTTAGTGGCTTTGTAACCCTTCGAGTGAGATGGTATATTATGTTTATCTCACATGATATTTGGATAATATTTGGATAATTTTGGGTTGGATCGAGAACAGATCCAATCGGGCCCTCAGGACTAAAAGGCTAATTACTTATATATCGGGCGTTTGATTGACGTGTCGTCTGTTGCGTTGAGACCCCTATGACGAGGTGGTCCTTTGAGATAAATTTTCATGGTACTTCATAGCAGTTGGATTATCAAACATGTGATTGAGGAGAGGACCCTCTCATAGAATACCAAGCCTAGTGTGAGAACCCTGTAGCTGGCTACGACTTGAGGAAGAGATCCTTTTTGGGTCTGGGATTGAGGGTCCCAGATTGAACCGCTCAAGAATTCCATGTGGAAATACTCTAGAGATAGTTTTTGGGTCATCACCAAGCGATCTTATGTGGGTTAGCACCTAGCAATCTTGTGTTGGTCAGTACTAAGCGATCATGTGTGGGTCAGCACTATGTGATTCTGTGTGTGTCAGGATCAATAAATCCTGTGTGAGTCAACATCTAGAGATTGTTAGTGGGTCTACCTCTTAACAGAGTAATATGATTCAGTAGTTACATCTAATCATCTCTACTATTGTACCTAAGAAATAAATTATTTGAGATGAGTCTATACCTATGTGAAACTTTCCTTCGTGGTAATACCTTGGTGGTATTCTTCTTGTGTGGCATACCTGTGTGGTACTTGCCTTCATGGTATTTCTTCCTTTGTGGAATAGTTAAGCCTGATGCATTGGATAAGTGACGTTTCTAAATTATATATGTATTCCATTATTGTTCAACTTTTCAGTTGACTAGTTATTTATTCACCTCCAATATTGTATGTATTTTACATCTACTGTGATATACACTGGTAATGAGGGAATACTCTCCCAACTAAATCACCTTATCCCCCACTTCTAGTCAGTATCCTATGACATTTTGGGAAATGCACTTGAGGCCTTGTGGCCAATTGGGCTTAGGGAACTGTTGAGTCGCATCTGAGTCAAGGAAATTACACCAAATTTTCTGTATTTTCCTTGGTGTTATTATTTAACTCATGACCTAAATTAAAAAAAATCTTCCATTAGATATCATTTTATCAATTTTTTCAAAAAATTTGTTAGATAAAAATTTTATCTTCCAAAATACATTTAATAAATTATTTATTACTAAAATAATTATTACATTGAAAACATACATTTTTTGGGAAACATCATTTTGATTGAAAGAAATTTTATTCATTTTAACATTCCAAATTATCATCTCTTCATTCCCAGAATCACATTTCTATATTTTATATTTTGAATTATTACTCAATCAACATAAATTATGTTGAACTTTTTTACCAAAAAATGAAACATCATTCTCAGAAGAATTGAATTTTCAATAAATCAATAACAGTTTATCTATTTATTATATGTAAAATTATAATATGATCTATATTGTTGATATAATTATCATTTTTTTATTTATTTAAATAATATCCATACATCCTTTTCAATAGATGGTAAATCCATTATTTAAATTATTTATCAACATAATTATGATTAATATATTACAATACATTATAAAAAAGAAAAAAATGTGACCATGCATTATATAAGAAAAGCTCATTTCTATGTTCCTTTTCTAAAAATTACATTTTTTTCTATTTATGTTCGGTAACTTATCATACATGTAATCATCAGCTCACATGTATTCCATTTCTTTTTAATTCCAATTCTTTTCTTCATCTAAAACATTAGAGGGGTTCTATCATGTCCAATACTAGTTTTTCCAATCAAATATTTCCCTTTTTAAATCATTAATTTTAAAGATTATTTAATTATTTATAATATTTAATATAGTTCTCACTATAAACTTATAAGTATTTTCAAATAATATATGTATAAAATATTTTAGAGTTTAGTTACATTTTTCATTCTAATTTTATTTTCATCCTAGAATAATCCTCATTCAATTTTTTTGGATATTCATGTTTAATGATTTAATGAGGTAATTATTAACTTCATTGAGTATCATATATTTAGGAATTATATTTTCAAATTCATTGTAAATAACTTCTATTAAGATTCTTTGTTTACAAATCATGTTTTTTATATAATAAATTCAATCCTTAAGTCAAATTGTTGATCAACCTCTAATTCTCCTAGAACAATTCGTCAATATTAGTAGGATTCTTGTCCTTATTGGAATTAAAATTTTGGTTATATATTGAAACAATTATCTTCTATTTTGATCCATATTTATTCTTATCCACTTATATAATCATAGTCTTCAATTTCATTTCATAAGTGACATTTTTTAGATCAAAATAAAAATAAAATACTCTTTTTTTCAATGTTATCAGATTTTTTCTATCTAAATATATAGTAAATCAGCATTGTACATATGAACATCATTATTCATGTTTACATTGAAGAATTTTTTATAAACCTATGTATATCTCCCTCAATATGTAGACAACATTCATAATTGGATTTCTTCATGTATAAATATCATTTATACATTTAACATCATGTCATAAACTTTTTTTATCAAAAAACTATTGCAACACTCAATATATTAATAGATTTAAAAATTAAATTATTCATCCCATCCATTTGAAATATTTTTTCATCATTTTATGAATATCGAAATTTAGAACAGTTTTTAACATTATATAGATTTCCCATGGAGTTTGTACTTTAGGAGATTCATCTACATTTCTATGTCACCAACAAATTATAATGAAAAAACAAATATAATTATAAGAAAAAATTATAGGAATTTACAATAATATTAATTCAATATGATAGTCATATGATTTGATAATAGTCATGATACCTTCCATAAATCATGAATGGGAGAGTTCATTCAATGTAACTACTTTATGATCTTTTTTCTCTCAGGGATTATAACACCTCACTAGAAAAGGACTCTATAAGAGAAATGACTTCATAAAAATTAATATAATTCACATTAAATTATATAATGAATCATGTGGAACTACTGAAATTGGTTCACGATGTATCCATTTTATCCAATTATTTAATCCCATGAAGAGTACGATGGGGGTTTTAGTTAATTTCGATGAATCACGATGAGTGTTGTATTTGGGATCCAATAGTAATAATCATGGGGGAACGAAAATTTAAACAACAAATGTTTTTTATGTGGAAGATCAAATTATCATTCCATTGAGTGATTGGTAGCAATTTAATTTACTACACTCCATAAATATTATTATACAGGGTTAAATGATCAAAGGCGACCATCAATATGATTATATGTATGGAGGGAGCAACTCGTTGAATGTAATGTTCTAATGGAAAATATGGGGAAATTCTCTATTATTAAATAGAATGAAATTAAAAGAAATGAAGATGTGAATGGGGTCAACCAAGAACACATACCATCATTCAAAATGAAAAACGGTCCAAAGAAGTATCAAAAATTATAATCCAAACAATTATGATTATCAAATTCCCAATCAAAACCATATTCCCAAGGATCGATATAGTTAAAATTATATTTTATCTTTTTGTAAAGAGATATAGTGTTCATGGTGGAATTTAAATTTAAATTATAAATTATTGGACTTGAATTTTTAAATTTAACTGAAATAAATCCTTTATTCTCCAATGCGATGCCTTTTTCAGTATCATCCTAGTAATATTTTTCCCCAAGGACTCATCATCTGTATGGTATGGAAATTTTCTCCCAATTCAATTTAAAATACATTATTATATTAGTAAAATTGGTATAATGAAATATATATTTAGTACAAGTAATATAAATATATATTTTTTCACAAATTAATGGAAAATTTTCATGAAAATAATTTAATTATTAAAGAAAAATTTATTTCATTACAACTAGTCATAAGGATGAAATAGAGTAGTTAATGATTTATTTCTAATGATATTGAATTTTTTTAGATTATATAATGTTTTTGGAAAAAATATTTGATATATCTAGGAGTATTATATATTTATTAAATATAAATATAAATATATATATAATTATGGGGGTAATTTTAAATTTATTACTTAATTTGATTAATTTGTGACCTTTCATGAGTCATTTGTAAACGTCATATGTAACTCCAAGGATTTAATTTTTGTATGATTTGTTTTCTAGAGAAACATTATGAAAACGTGAATAGTTTTATTAAATAATGTTATTATAAAGTAAACCTTTTATTTGTATATATTTAGTTTGATGAAATTAATTTCATTTAAAAACTAATCAAAGAAAAATTTATTATTTTCTAATTTTACATATTTTTCTAATATTGTTTATTTTTAGGTGATTTGACAAAAAAATGATTTTACACGTGTCAATTTTCTAATATTATAACAATATATGAATAACATGATGGTTAATAAATTATATATATATATATTATATTATATTTATTGTTTAATAAAATAAATCTAAATATATAATGTTCAATATTAATATATACTCTTCAAATTTGGAAAATGGATGTAATTTTTGTGTTAAAATAAAAATGATTTTTAGTTCTTTTATCTTAATTAATAATTTATAATCCTCCATTTCTTTATGGATTTTTTAAGTAATACTTAGTCTCATTTTGTATACAATAGTCTAGTAAATTAATTTTTTTCAATATTGAAATAAATATTTTCAGTAAATTCATTTTATTATTAGATGACATTTTTCTGGAAAATCGTTATTCATCACATTTTGTGACTTTTTTTAAAAAAAATTATTTATTGCATTGATATTAATTACTTAATTAAAAATTAATTATATATTATTAGTTATTATTTAAAAATAAGTTAATGGGTACACTTTCATCGGTGTTTATTATGAACATTATTGTTGGAAAGAGGAGAGTTATCATTGATAGATTGAAAAAGGAACAGAAGGAAATAAATAAACATAATATGGGTATAAATGAAATTAATTTTTGTAATCTAATTCATTGTTAATAATATGTCCCTTTATAATATTATAGTTTAATATGACTCTTTTGGGGCCATATTTTTCAGGAAGACATTAATATGTTTTAAAATGTTGGAAAATTCCAAGCGTATCTTCTCCCTCACTTATATAAGGACAATAAATCTCATCACTTCTCCACACTTAATGATACTTTTAGAATATTCAAATCCAATGAAAATAATTTTTTAAAATAATAATAAATATAGCAGTTGTCCGGTAATGATCATAATATTATATAATAGATATTCTTGGTATAATCCTATGGATATTTTTTGAAGAGGATGTATAATTCATAACAAAGTGTTTTCTTTTTTAATTATTATTTTACCTATTTAAAATAAACACTAACCATTTTAATATAATAACCATAGTATCAACCATATAATGAAATTATAATATGGTTATGTTATGACCTATTTTTATCTATTTTTATAAATAATAGAAAATGATAACATCTTTCATTCATATTTGCGGACTACTTCCCTATATAGATGATCAATTTAAATTTTCATCATTGCCTCTTATGGTTAGTCATAATTATGGAACAAAATGAAGTAATATTATATATATGATATTTAATAGGTAATTATAATTATATGAATCTAAAATATTATTAATCTGCTTACACTTCAACCAACTAAAAATGATAACATCACTCATGCGTACATGTGGTCTACATCCTCCAAGAAATGATGTGATTATTTTTTCATGGAATCCTTTCATGGATGATTATAAATTTTAACATAGGTAGTATATATATTATTTATAAAATGACTAAAATTGTTATTTTATTGAACCAGAACCATTATTCAATAGAGATAACATTCGAATCAAAATTTACATGAAAATTAAGTATTTAAGACATGAAATAATGATGATAGTGACTAATTATTTACTATTTAGATTGAAAATGTTATAATTAGAGAATATTTTTTATTCAATATTATATATGGTTTTATTATATAATAATAAAAATTTATATTTATTATATAATAAATTAAAATAATTTATTCAGAAAGTTGAACATGATATTTTGGATTTCTATTATAATATCATTTTATTTTAAGATTGTTTATGTTCAGATTTAATTTTGGAAAATTTAAATTATAATATTATCTTAATTACTGAATATATTAATTTTCTTTGTTTTTATATTTATTTCAATGTTTATATTAAAAATTTTTATATTTTTTTACAATGAAACATTATGTATCATACATGTATTGTACATTTATTGAAATATATTTAATTTATATTTTATTACCCTATATTCTTCTTATTTTCCCATTTTTCCTATAAAATTATTTCAATAATATTATTAATATTTTAAATTTATTTATATAATTCATATTTAAACATATTTTATTTTCCATAGCACTATTTTAATTGAATATTCTCTTCATTTTTTGAACGTGTTAATTATTACAAGATCTGTGAACAGAATCGTTATTTTAACATGAATAAAAAAGAATAATGTCCCCTATTCTATAAAACTAACTTTTTTAATTATTAATTATCTATATAGAATGGTTATTTTGAAATAAATTAATTTTATCATATTTTTAGGAAATTTAATATAAAATATTTTTAGTATAAAATTGTATTATTCATATTAAGGAATGAAAATAATAATGAAAATTTCTTTATTTCTTATTTATTACAAATAGATTTAATGATTTTAATTTTTAATTTTTAATTCAATTTTATATTATAATGTCTTGGTTTTACTAAAAAAATTCATATGAATTTATTTTATTATATCGTTCTGTGCTCACTCAATGATTTTACCTTGTTTTTATATCCTTTACATTCTTATGATCATGTTATCTATCTCACCCTATTATTCATGAGAAATTATTTTTCTCATTCAAGTCTATGTTTTCAATGTCATTTATAAATTTAGTATCACTTATATTAAATTAATGATGTTTCCATCTTACAAAATTTCTATATACAGTTTCAGTCAATGTAGGTTTATTATGATATTTAAATTAATTGTGAACTATTGATGTTCCACCCTCCTTATGAATAAATATAATTATTGAAAAATAATACATTTGGATAATTAATAATACTGGTAATTAAATATATGATTAATCATTTGGAAGAAAATATGATAGGTGAATCCTATTTATAGATATCCCCTATTCATCGACATGTGTAGTGAGACAAAATAACGAGAAATCCATATTAGATAGGTATCTAGTTTACAACTACCTAATTATTATTATTTTTATTTGTGATTCATGATAGAAAGAGTAATTATATATTGGTAGTGAGGCCTTGATTGTGAATGTCTTGAAATATGAATTTTCCTTTATTATGAATTATTATTCCACTAAAATATGATTTTTATGGTGCTATTATATGTGGATATTCATTTAACTGAACTTATTTATATAGTGGGATGTGTTTTGATTATATGGTCTTCCATATTGGTTATTCCATATTTAATCATGATAGATTATATTGAATATAACCCGCATTGATTATATATGTTCAATAATTATTTTTTTCTATTACACATGATATAAAGAATGATATTGTGAATTATTTTAATGATACTTGATTTATTATTATTCTATGTTATTATATTTTCAATGAAACATGTGAATCATATATGTATCTATTTTTCAAGGAATATAAAATAGATCAGTTTTTCATGGTGAGACCCTTTATATTCTGTACTAATGTAATAAAGTAAACATTGGATTTGGGTTACAAGAGTTGGGGTGTAACAGAGTGAGTTAGATAAATTTTAATTGGATAATTGAGAAGTAGATTTTAAATGAACATATAAAACCATAGAATTGAGAAAAGCACTTAGTATATTTTATAATTCACACCATTACAAGAAATTTATTTCAAATATCATTATTAATGATGTTTATGATATAACTCGGTGTTTCACATTTTTTAGATATGTTACCTAGTATAATAAAGGGAATAAACACCCAATTTTAATTTATGTTTGTCTCTTGTATGAAATATAATACACATGGTGTGGTAATTGATTATATCATTTCCATATTATTATATTTGATTCTAGTTACGGGCAACATGAATTACAAATTGGAGTAACCTATCGTTTATATTTGTTATTTACATATGTTTGATTTTATTATGTGATATAGTTATACAAATTATAATAGAACTAATAATTTATTTGTATTATAATAGTGAATTATGTTCCTTGAAATACATATACAGCTTTTTTATGAAATGAAATAGATAATATTAATCTAGTAGTATATATCTTTAGTGGAGATGCTAATCAGTGGATTCTTTTTATCTAGAATACTAAATATGAAAAGGGAAAATAATGTATTAAAGGTATAACATTTAATATGGTATTTTGTTGAGAAATTAATTCCTCAACACAAATGATTTAAAATAGATTGGATATATGATGAATTAGTTAGGGCAGAAGGAATTTTTTTTTGTTTGAGTCTTCATTTATAAGATTTAAAGGTAAAATAGAAAAACCAATATTATCCAGTTCTTCATGTATAAATTGATTGGGAAATATTAAAAAAATTGTTTCATATTTCAATGAAATATTTTGTTTGACAGTCCAAGGGTAGAATTAAATGTTTATAAAATTACATCAGTTGAGTATGAAGTTATTAAAAATGTTGTTATTAGAACAGTGATCATTTTCATAAATTTAAATAATTATTTATTTCAGTATTTATCTCCAAAGTATTTCTTCCCTTCCATGTTTTCATTGAAAACAATATAATTCTATATAAATTAGAAGAGGAATGATTCCAATCAAGTATCATATTTGAGATATTAATGTAATAGATTTAAGGTATTCGTTTCCCAAAATAAATCATAGACACTCCCGATTTTCCAGTTTTATTATGACTAAATTTTATAAATTAAATAATATACATGGTATTGATTGGGTTTCAAATTGAAAGAATAAAAATTTATTTCTAATAGAATGATATTATTTTTCATGATAATGATATAAAATCCATTTCTAATAGAGGGGATACGACATCAGTTGTATTTGGGTTGGACCCATATTTAGTAGCTTTTTTTAATTAAATTATTTGAGATGAAGAGAAAATAAATCCTATGAATGAGAAATGAATCTTTATAAAATATCTTATTCCAATTTAACTATAATTCATTTGTGTGTTTCTTGTATTACTACATGGAAATCCACCAGAGTTTGATATTGAGTTTTCTATTACTCTCATCCTTGATGAAAACCCTATATATAAGTAAGAACATGTGATGGATATAATCAAATTAGTAGTTATAAATAAAAAAATTAAATGAGTTGGGTATTGTTAGATTTAAACAATGTAGTTAATTACTAAGGTGATCCCTAGTTATTTTTTATTAATTATTGGTCTATAAGGTTGATCAACGATGATAAAGAAATCAATCGAATTTGTAAAAATAAAAATTATAATTTAATTTGTATGTGATCAACTTAATATAAATAAATAATCATCAAAGATAGGTATTAATTTTGGTAATCCACCACAATTTTTATGGAAGGTTTTTTTACATGTAGAGAATTTAGAATGTGATATGTAAATTAAGACTTTATTATAATTCCATTTGGATTGATTAATACACCATTAATTCTTATTGAATATATTAACATAGTGTTAGTGGATAAAAATCAAAATATTATTTTTTTATTTATAGATGATATATTGATATAATATAAATTTATGTTTTTATAATATTAATTTTTTAATAATTCTTATGACTGTATGAGAAAATGTGTTTTGTGTAAAATTTGACTAATTTGATTTAATCTTCATGAAGTTTCCTTTCATAATATATTTTCTTGAAGAATGGAATATGTGTTGATCCTTCAATGATAAGGCGATTAATTGAATGGTTTACAGTAATAATTGTAACCAAGTTATTATCAGTATAAGGGTTATCATTATACTATTAATAATTTTTTCAAATTTATATTCAGTTATAATAATTATCTTCCAAATTGGCCGAAAAAGTAGAAAATTTCATATTATAGTAAAATATAATTATTATTTCAAATAATTAAAGATGTTATTGGAAAATGAATAATTATTAACGTTAACACTATGTAAGGATTCAATTTTCATATATAGTGATGCATTGAATAATGGAATTCTATGTGCCTTTATGTAGAATGAGAGAGTTGTTTCCTATGCATCCTAGTAGTCAGTGATCCATGAATAAAATAATCAAACCCAAGATCATGAATGTGAAGATGTAATAATTTCATTGAAGATATGTAGGCATTAACATTATTTTGAATGATATGAATTATATAGAGATCTATAATGTTTGAAATACATCTCTTCATTGAAATTTCTAAAAATGTGGAAATGGGGATTTATATTACTACTCAAGAACTATGTATCTTATATAAAAAATTACCTTATGAATGACAATAAGGTGGATAATGTGTTAGTTTTTATAGATCATAGTGTATAGTCTAATATGTACCTTGATAAGGATTTTATAATATAGAACATAATAATATATAGTATGTGAATTAATATGGATGGGGAAATATCTCTATTTTAGAAATGATTACCAGAAAAGTATTATTAGTATAGATAACATTAATTTTTTTATAATAAGACTTTATAAAAGATAATTTAGTGATTTTAATGATATAAAAATAGAACATTTTTTTATGAATATTGAGTGAGGATATTTTAAAAGATTATAAATCTTTCTTCTACTCGGAGATAAAGAGGTAATTATTTGGGAAGATCATATCTCAAAATTTTCTATTTTAAATGATTATCTAAAATGTAACTAGATATGAAAGATTATTTTTATGATATTGTTCAAAATATTTAATTATATTATATAAATATAAATAATTGGGATTTTAATTCGTAAAGGATGAGAGACAACATCCAAATGGTATCATATATCCACTATCTATTCATTTCGAGATATGGGTTGATATTACTCAAGAATGTATCACTAGATTTAAAAATACACTGATCATAAATGATTCAATAGTGTAATTGTTGATCCTCATGAATTGCTTACATAATGTATCACTATTATGTAATATATACCTCTTGATTTCACCACATGAACATATATTAATAATATTATTATACCACATGGAACACAAATTTTCATTAAATACGTTCCTAAGACATGTTTTATAATGATGATAATGATATTTTTTTATATTTATCTTGACACCAAATAACATTTAATCATTTATTATAAACCTCAAACACATGAATATTCCAAAATTTCTATTCTATCATTATAATTCTTGATAGTGTCATTCTTCCTTAACATTAAATAAACATGGGGTCATCACTTAAATTTTGTGGAATTTATGTATAATAATAGCATCAATTGGTGCATTCAAATAGAAATATATGGATCATTTTAAAACAATATGATTATGAAAAACACATTCAAATGATGTTAATGAAATTATTATTTTAGTATTAGAACATATTAACGAGACAATAATGAATGTGAGAACTATTTAGAGTCATATAAATGTAATTGAAACAAGTTAAAATTATATAGAGTAATGTAGTTAGTTATTTTGAATGTCATGTGTGAGATTATGTTTTTAGATTAATATTAATATAAGTTTTTTATATGTTATAAATAGAAAAGGAAACTAGGACATTGGTACACCCGATTGTTCAAAATCATATAATTAATTGGAGTTACAGGTTATCATTTGGAAATGCCACCTTTCCCTAATATAGTTTATAATGTATTTCAAAACTCTATATTATGTAATTACATGATAGAATAATTTTTTTTAATATAATGAAATATTGTTGGATCATGATTTTTATTATTATGAAGTGTTTATTATGAATTTTTAAACTAGGTAATAAGTGTGGATAAATCAAATGACTATTGTGGTAAAAATACTGTTAAGAAATCATAATATAGATGAAGTGATATGGGAGATAATAAATTGACAATGAAAAAATTCCCAAAATCTATTTATTAAATTACATTCTATATAATTTGAGGACTATATTTTTTTGGTAGGGAATAATATAGCACATGATGTTCAATTATTTTAATAATTTCATTAAATAGAAAAATTATTAGACTGTATAAATAATTTTCCACGAATGTGATCCAATAAAATATTATATACTGTTATAAATATTATTTTATTTAATTAATTTTTTATTTTAATTAATTATGTAAAATTTATCCTATATATACATTTTTATATTTTTCAGATATAATTTTGTTTTTGTGTGAAAAGTGAATAATCAGATTTCATTTTAACTCTCACATTTTTGAGACTGTAATGATATAAGAATATAATTATGGTTTATGAAACCTACATCCTAAACCTAATTATTTTTTATTATGTTATAATATTCATAAAAATATATAATTTTGAACTTATAAATATATTCCTCACATTTTAGAAATCATTGTAAAATTTTTAAATGAACAAAAAATTTTACTCCTTCACTTTTAATCAAGTATTTATAAGTCTAAAATAAATTTTGGTTTGAATTTATTTACAAATAAGAAAACTTTTATTTAACATAATCTAATTAAATCCATTGTAATATTAATTATACTTTATTTTCAATAAATTTATTATAATACTTAAAATGATTGTTTAACATCATTTTAATTATATTTTATGGTAAAAATTTTCAATAAATTTATACCATCTATTAGTATTAAATTTTAAAATAATAGAATACATATTTATAATAATAATTTATAAATTTTGTAATGATTCATCTTTCAATGGTTCATTAAATTAAAATTACCATTTGTAAAACAATTAATTGACCCGATAATAGTTAAATATAGTGAACGGTTTAAAACAAATATGATAAGGGTTAAAATAACCAAAAATATAGTTTAAATCCTTGTTTATTGTTCTGTTTAGATCCATCCTCATCTCATATAATTTTATGATCCATTATGAATAGATATTCCTTTATAAATACATTTATATATTTCAATCATTCAATAAAATCCAATTGTCTCCTTTCCATTAGTTTTAAAAGGAAGAAAACTCAACTCTAATCTCTACACTTAATGAGCCCATTTTGTTGGAATATAAATTCCCAAATACATTACAAAAATACATCCTATTGTCATAGAGTTGTTTTTTAACTAAATACTATTCTAAAAAGGATTATGGTATAATCTAAAGTATTTAGTTTGAAGAATTGGTTTGGTTCATAACCAAGTGATTTTCCTTTTTTACATTTTTATTTTACCTCTAAAAACCATTTTGAAATATTATCATCATAATAAAAAATATAAAAAATTATTTTATTTTCATAACCCCATTTACTCTACTTATGCATCTATTGGAAAATGGAAACATATTTTTTTGAGTATGTCTAGACAACCACCTCATGAAGACAATGTAATTAAATTTTCATCATTACCCATGATGGTTTTACCTAATGATGGATCAAAATGATATAATATTATAATTATATTTATTAAATAATAATTATGGTATAAATATATTATATCATTAATTATTATAATCTTATTCTAATTAAAAATTGATAACATCGCTCATGCGTACATGTGGACAACCACATCCAAAAAGTGATATGATTAATTTTTATTATATTTCATCTATAGTTGATTCAAAATATGTGTATAATTAATTTATATGATACTTATAACATTAATAAATTTTTTTATGATGTAACCATGATCAAGATATAGAAACATAACATTGGAATAAAAAATATAATTAAAACATAGTCAACATGAATAATAATGATAATAATGAATTTCGATTAAAGAATTGGTGTTGAAATGTTATAAATGGATTAGAAAAGATATTTAATATACATATATTATTATGTAGTAGAACAATATAAAATTTTAATTTATTATATTCTATGTCAAAATCCCTTATGAGGAAATACAATCTTGAGGTAAGGGAATTATATTACAATCTGGCTTTGTTTCAAGATTGTTTTTGTTCAAATTTCATATAAGAAAATTTTATATCTTTATATTTTAAAATGATTCTATTTTAATATCCTATATTTATTTTTTTAAAAAAATTTAATAGTCTAAATTTTCTATTTTTGTTTCATGAATCAATAATAATTTTAAATGGAAGTGACAATATTTTAAAAATATTGTGCTGTTGATTTCCATAAAATTATTTTTTCTTCCATGTCAGTATTTTCATGAAAATAACATTGATAATGTTTTCAATATTATCTAATTATTTATTTTTTTCATTTTTTCATTTTTTTCCTTTCTATTATTATTTGATATTAATATTCTCTTTGTTTTCTGAATGATTCACTTTTGGTCAAAGTTGTAATGGAAATCTTTGTTTCAATGTGCACCACATGAACAAATTCTTCCCCTATCATACCCACCCAACTACATAAAGAATAATTTATATGTTTACATGGTTATTTTCAAATAAATTTTTTATCAGTATTATTTGAATTAGTGTTCAAAATTATATCATCAATAATGTGTATTTAAGTTTTAATGGAATGAAAATAATTATAAAAATTTATATAAAACTCTTTTTTTACACATTGTCACAAGAAATTTATTAATTTCCTAATAATTATATTATATTTTATTACTTATTTTTTTATTGAAAAACATTATTTATAATTAATATATGGAATTTTATCATCCTTTATAGACTAGTGGGTTATCCCCTATTTTTATACCATTCAAGTTCCTATAATCATGTTCACTATCAATATTTATTAATCATTGTACATTATTTTTCTTATTTATGCCCTTATATTCAATATCATAGAATAATTATGTATTATTTATATTTTTTATGATTTTTTAAATGTATTAAAATTATATATATGGTCTTAGATGAATGAAGCATATTATGTAAGATATTTCATTTATTAGGTAAATATTATTATTCTGCCTTTTGGATTTAGCATAGATTAGTTTTATCATATAATGAACTTTTTAAATGAATTTTGTTTTTCATTCAAAATATAAGGATAACATAAGACATGTTAGTGATGGGCGGGGACTGATTATTGATATTCCTTTAATTTATTGACATATATCCTTAAATATAATTACATGCAAGAAATATTAAATGAGTATTGATTTTACACCATCACATTTATTAAGAATGATTTCTTGGTTGAGAGGACATGGTGGTCATTTTAATTATATAATGCTCGATAAGAATCGATGATGAATTTCAAGATATAAAAACATCCTTTATTGTGAATATTATATTCACGATCCATATTAAAAGGTTGATATTATCCGTTAATGTATTTTGAAATCATGTTGTTGATTGGAAGAATTTTCTATTATTACCCACATTTCCATATTTATTATTCCTTATTTAATCATTATTTCTCCCTCGATATATAACCCTTATTTATCATCTGATTTCAACATTATGTTTCTTCTTTTATTGAGAATAGGATGAAGGATTATATAAATGATTTTACGTATTATATAATGATTCTTAGTCTATTTTTTTACTCCTGAAGACATATGGGAATCATTCATGTATCGGGTTTCCATGGATACTACTATGATCTTCATTGAATGTTGAGATCCCTTGTTTCCAGTACCAATATAATAAATAAAATACAAACATTATTTTACCTTTGTAGTGTTGTTACATTTAAAAAGTTACCAATTTTCATCTAAAGGGTAATTACTGGAGATCATAAGAGGCATATCGAATATATAATTAAAAATTAAAAGGCACCTAGATTTGTTTTAAGATTTGTGTAGAACAACATGACAATGATTCTTTCAATTATAATGTTGATTTCTAGAACTCATAATTATTACTCTAAAGTTAATATATATAAATTTATTCATCTTAATGTTTACTACGAAGTTCATAATGACCATTTATCCTTATGAAATTAAAATTTTTTGAAATGTGAAATGGAATGGATCCTACCTATAATTTGTAATTATTTGGTAGAATTCATGATGATCATGAAGATTTCATATAGATGGGATCCATTATCAAATTTATGATAAAAAAATTACTATTCTAATGATGGTTGTGGAATATAAATTATAATATTATTTATTTTTTATTCATGGTTTATACATTATATTAATTTTTAATAGATTTGATTTTGTATGATAATGATGAATTGGGAATAGGGTCATTTTATAATGAACGAATGTTTCTCCCTGAAAAATGGTTCCACATCATCATTCTATCTGATATAGTAAATTCATTATAATATATAATTCTATTAAAACATTTTATATTTTATTTAATTTTTCAAAAATAAACATCAAGATCTTATAAACAAAAAATGATATATTGATAGGGAATGAAAGAGAAACAAAAATTGAAACATTGATCAGATGTTATATAAGAGAACATATCACGCTAACTAGAATCTTGAGAGATATTGATACTTTTATATTGAAATATTATTTAAAATTTCAACTATGAATATTAATGAAGAAAATTTATAAGGGATGGATATGATAATTTTTTTACAATTCAAGTATTGATGATTTTCGCTATTGAAGAATAATTAAATAAATGTATATATGAAGATCGAAAACCATATTTTTATTTTTTTAAATAAATTTTTTTAATTTTTGAAGGTAATAATAATTTAGTTTATGAATTTTAGAAAGGTCATTGGGTAGGTGGATGAAGACTGAGTGGTGTATGGATTCTCTCATACACAATTACATTATTTTGAAATAATGATAAGAAAATATGACATATAAGATACTATATTAAAATTAATATTGTATGTGAAATATATTAAAAAAGAAGGTTTTTTATAGATGTTATAAAATAATTATGATCACAAATGAAATTTATTTTTCTAGCAGTAGAATGAATTATAGAAGACTGGTCATTATATTATAAATAAAAACCATAATAATTCTATTTCCCAAATAATATTAATGAATGTATTGTAGAATTATTACATATCATCATGGATACTATTATAATAGTTATTAAATAACATAACCCCTATATTAAAATCCCTTCATTCCCATTAGTGATAATCTTAATATCAGAACACAAACTGTACTAAACAGGGTGTAGGTTTCCCCATTGTAGCTAACATTTTGAAATATCTGTGTGTTATGTTTATAATTAAATTTTTTAAAACAAATGGTGAGGTATTGTTTATATGGAATGGATTTAGAACATAAAAATTAATATGGGAATATTTCAAAAATTAATTTGACAATAACACCATGATTTATCTCTTAAATATTAGTTGTATATTAATTGATCATGGAATATAGAATTAAATCAATGAAATCAAATTCCCCTCTCATTTAATAATATATTTAATTTTTTTGGTCTATAGAATATTAATTTAGTTAATAATCATGGTGTATTAATATTTTAATGGAAGAAATTTTATGTTCATAATTATATAAAATTGTGATGTCTCGAAAAACCAATGTAAGAACCTTGTATTAGATAGAATGTATGACACACGACAACAAGCACATAAGGTAATACAATATTAAGATAAATTATAATATGATTTCTATTATAAATAGATTCCATTCATGAAACACCAAGTAATCATGTGTTACATAAAAGAGAGACAATTCACTATAGCTTGTGTTACACGCAAGAGAGACCTTCCTCGATAGATTTCATTCCACGCATGACTGAATTTTACTAAATAATTATATATTATTAAAATATTAATATTTGACATAAGATGACATAATATAGACATTATGTTTGCGGTTTTGATTATTATTAAATAAATTATGAAAATATATTTTTATAATAATGTATGATTAATTTATAAGAAACAGTTAAATAGAAATCTATATCGGAACTAATCGAATATAAATGAAATATTTTTATATAAACCAATTTTTATGCTCTCGGTGATGTTTTATCCTAATAAATTAAATTAATTACAATTATTTAATTATTATAATTAAATATATATTTTATATATACAATCAAATATTTTTTTAACATTCATTCATTAGGTTTGATATGAAAAAGATATGAACAAACCCTACTTTACACATCAAAACATACTTGTTTATAAAGGTAATTTTATTGAATTTTAATTGAGAACACATTTTATATTTGAATTCTATTATGTAGATAAATTTAATATGTAAAAATAATCTCCTTCTATAATAGATAAAAATAAAAATTAGGTTAGTGTGAATTTTTTATATTTTTATGAGACGATTATTTTTGTACGAATAGTTAAAAATACTGAATTTTAGTTCAAAACTACTTTTTAATACAATTTATTCATAAAGATTATTTATAATTTTAATTTGTTTTAATGTTTAATTATAAAATATTTTTGACCATTCATATATTTTATATAATTATAATCAATTTCACATTTAAATTATTTATTAAAATGTAGTAACCTTTTAGATGTTTTAACCTTAAAAACCCACATTGGCATCCTATAAACATGATTAAATTGAACTAAATTACTACCAATTATTACATTTTAATTGGAAAAAATTGATTACATAATTAGAATCCGAATAATTTATGATTTATGATAATAAAAAAGTATTTTTTTACCAAAAATATTAGTGAAAGTAATTAAAATTACTTAAAATTATTAAGGTGAAATTAAGCATAATAAAGGTATAAACTTTTATCTTAAGGACCCAAATGACCTAGAAACACTCCAACACCCATTGGCTGGACATAATTCATTCATTAAAATTAAATTAGTTAGTATGGTTGGTTTAGTTTGTCTTTTTTTGGGTAATAACATGTCCACATGTGTCATCTTTTCAAAAATACAATGTGAGTCCTTTTCCTTTCTTATAAAAGGACACCACATCAACCCATTCCTCACACCTATTATGTTTGGTGGAGCCTTGAAAAAATATTCTCCTATAATTACTTTCATTGAACTATAATAATCCATTTAGTAATAATCCCTTCAAAAAATATTTTTGGTTTTATCCAAAAGATGTTACCCGATTAAGAGGTAACACCTTCTCTAATGTTTTTTTTGTTTCATTTCCATTATCCAATCCCTGTATTGTTTTTATTATAATATTACATAACAAAAACAGTATACTAAATATACTTGTATTTTTTTATGCAATTTTTCCGACCTACACTTACACGCACCTCAATTTAATGGGTAATGAACAAGCTGTTTATATGAATGCCAAATGTCTGCCTCACAAAATGACAATTATACAATTCTCCATTACCTCCACTTATGGTGTTCATTATCATGGAAACATATTTTATACGTTCTATATATTTTATTTATACTATTTTATTATTATTTAATTTTTTTTAATAACAATCCTTTTTCTTTCTCGATTTTGTGAAAACTATATTTTCGTTATAGGAAGTGCAGACTACTGCCCCCACAACGCGATGTGATTCATTCAAACGATACAAGGAATGTATAAATGAATGGTCATAATTAAACATAAGTTACATAAAAATCATAAATAATATATCAATGACCTAATTATATTTCTATAAATATAATATATTTATATATAATCTCATTTATTACCCCTTCACACTTTAAAATAGATAATTTTGTTCGTGGATGTGGGGAGTAGCACCTCCTCAACATGATGTTATTCCTTCTACCCCCAAAAATTATATATAAAAATATATAAATAAAATATATGATATATATTATATAATGACCAATATGTAAATATTTTAGTTACTTACCTTCTTTCCACAATGATCATTTAAATTGGTAATTTTACCCATTCGTATGTATGACATATCATCTCCATGATTGTAACGTAGATTAAATTTTCATAACCATATTTATTTAGTAATTTTAAAAGTATAATTGATGTATAAATATTATAACATTTATATTTTTATTTTTCTCCAGATGTTATATAATTAACCCTTGTAGCATTGTTGAACAAATTATTTGTTTTGGCATAAATCGAATTTGGACAAATGCACCCGACATAAACATAATTATTTATGTAGTTGTACACAAAATGGCAATAAATGAATCAAATATAATTATAAAAATTTAAAAAGGTTATGAATAAGTTATAGAATTAACATATTATTATACCATAATTTTAATGACATTCTCTTAAAAGGAAACCAATGGTAAGGGTATTTCATCTATCTTTTAATTTCCATGAGATACATGTTATTTTACCCACTCATTTCTTTTGTGTGCTGTATGTAATTCCATTATTGTATTCGATGAATCTAATACATAAATTTAAGGTTATTTATATATCTATTTTATGATCCATCTTTCATGGGTTTTATGATGAAAAAGATAAAAAATCTTTAAACTGTTTTGTCTCAATATTCATTCTATGAACTCATGTTTTATTGTGAACGTTAGCTTTTTTTCAATCAATGTGTGTAAGTTTTAATTTAACATGATATATCATGAATCAAAATATTTTAAAGATATTATATGTTTCATTTAATTTATTTTTCTTAAATAAAGAGTATGATCCATGTTACCGAACTACAAGAGTTTATTGAGACAATCTCAATGCTCTTTCAAGATTAGTTATTCTTATGCTTCCATCGATGGGAATTCATGATCCATCTTTCAAGAACACTAATGATATTTCTTACCCAATGTTATTTCATGATATAATCATGTATTGGTTCCAATATCTACTATTTGGTATATAATATTTTAAAGATATTTTTTTTCAAAAAGCCCTACTTTTCCATCTATTCGTTGGGAAATATAGCCAAAAGGTTCAAAAGACAGGCAGAAACCTTCTCCCAACAAACTATTATAAAAAAGGATAAATAGTACAATACAACTCAGAAATAGGAATCCTTGCAAACCCATATATACTAAACACCATCCCTATTATTTCTAACCAAACTGTCCCAATAGAAGGGAAGAATAAACGTCCAATTGGAACAAACCACCATAATTTCCCTTTTGGAGAGAGCATCAACAACCCAGTTATCTTCTCGATAGACATGAGAAAAATTAAGGTATTTTCAATTATAAATATTTTTATAATGTTTTTTTAATGTAATTGATATTTTCCTCAAAAATATATTTAAAATTTATTCTTTTATTTCATCAACGACATAAACCCTTTATCTTAACCAACATGGGATTTTTTTTCTATCATCCTTATTCTTCCTCTTTATGGATTATTATTTATTTTTTCATGGATAGTAATCACATTTAGTGCCTTTATTTCATTTTTAGTCACATTGATTTTTTCAATATCCTATTATCATTGAACAATGAATTTCCCCTTATTATCCATTTCATTTTTCATGGATATTACTATTACCTAAACCATATAGCATTTTAAATATAGTGCCTGCTTTGGAAATAATTTGATTAATTAGGGAATTATTTATAAATTGATATTTCTCATCTAATATGATTATTTGATAGGGCATATTATTTACTTGACTATTAAATATCAATAATGATATGGATAGGTAGACATGGGTAGTGGACCATTGAATGAAATCCCCTCGATGCATCGATAGTCTCATGAGATGAAATAGTTATGTAGGTGCCTTAAATGGCTTTTACCTAATAGATAAATCGTATTGTGAAAGGTCTTGATAGTATAGGTTTCATTCATAATGGAAACATGGTGTCCAACAATTGATCATTTCTTTCCTATCATTTTTATTTATTATTCATCGCTGGAATTTTGCGAAAAAAATATATGGATACATTTCATTTTAGTTCATGGAATAATTTAATGTGTTTTAGTTTCATACATTTTCATATTTTTTTTGACTTTATATTTTTCTAAATTGAATGTATTTTCGGTTATTACATTTATGTATTACATATGCAATTCCATTCAGTTTATTGATTACATGGCATGTTTTTTTAGTTTTTTACTCTCCCATACTGACTATTCTCATTGATTCATTATGGATTCCACTATAATATTCCCTTAATGTGAATTCTAGGTCACCATTATTATTTTTCATTCCACACAAATCCAAGAAAAAAATATGAATGATATGAAGAAATATACTAGATAGATTAGATTTCTCCTTGATGATGTTTATTTGGTTAGAAAAAAATGTTTTACTGGATATCTCTAATTATAATAAAATTCTCATTTATGTATCTAGTTTTCCATGAGTACTAAACTGATCGGTCATTTGGGGTTTGATTTTTTTAAAAAATTCCAATATAATTTATATCACACACTATATCCAAGATTTTGTGATATGGGTTGCTACCATTGGAATCAGGGGATATTTAGTTGCAACTCTGGGAACTAGATTTAGGAAAACCTATATTAGATAATATAACCCTTAGGTATAATTTACGAAGTATAGTTGGAAACCCTAGAATTTTTTTAATGTATTGATTATGTGGGTGTTCCTATAAATACATCCCAGTATAGATACTACAAGTGGACATGGTTCTTGAAAAGATGTATCTATGAGTAGAAACTCTGATAATGTGTTCTCGGCCAGACTCATGTTAAACTGGTAAATGAAAATGAGCCTTACTATGCACCTGGTTGAATCTCCCACGAGATATGTTTAGGATAACCCAATTTTTCGTTATAATAAATTAAGATGGATTTGAATAGGTAATGAAAACGATATGTCCAGGTTAAAACTAAGGTGTTTTAGATTTATAAATAAGGTTTCATGATTTAGAGATCTTATAGATAATTATATACATTTCTCACTATGAATGTTGTTTCTCACATTATTATTTCTAGTTTTAGTCAATGGATTGAACCTTATGAATTCATGATAAAATCAAACATGATGGAAAATATGGTGAAAATGAGAAACTAAATGACATGGTGATTGGGCTGAAGGATGTCTTGTTTATACCAAATCAGTTTTCCCAAAATATGGTTAAGAATATATACCTCTACCCACTCTTGAGCGCAAAAAATAAGAGAAGGATGAAGGATTTTAAGAGCTCGAGTGGTGTAGACAGTAAAGAAAATAATGATCAATTTTGTACATGAATGAAGGGTGCAAAGAGATACCTATGAATGTGTCTCAATGGAATAAGTAAATGAATTATGTATGGAAAGAATTAAATTAAACAAATTATTGTTGAGGAAAAAGGGATAGTACAATTGAGGGAAATGAATGTCATCCTAGAAATATAATTTTTAGTTCCTTTTCATAAGTGTGGGTAACCTAGACATTACCCATTTTAATACCCTCTCATAGAGAATAAAATATATACCATGGAATGATCTTGTCGAAATAAGATGATTAAGTAATTATGTATTGAGGTTGTATGGAAAACCTTTGATAAAATGATATTTATTGATTAAACTAATCTAAAGGATGTAAATCGTATATATTTTTAAAATTATATTAATATTATTCTAGAAATGGGAAATATGTATGTCATGTGACAACCAAACAAATCTGGTAAGGTCGCGGGTCATGAATCCATAACCGAAGGACGATAAGGGATTCATTCAAACCACTAACCTATGAAATGTTCTTGCTAATTCACATTGTTTTTAGTTAAAAAATTATGTAATTAATATTAATGATTATCTACAAGTGAAAAATGTGAGGATTAGAAATTAATATATTAACCGTATTTATGTTCAGACATATTTAATTACTAATATTAAGACATTTCACTTTTTTAGGGGCCTTACGATCCTTTATGCATTTAATTTAGTTATTCAAGAGTAAAATAAATTTGTTGTTGGTAAATAATAATTCGGATTAAAGTGATGATTTATACATTGGATGAAGCATAATCAAAAGTTAGTATTGTTTATATGAGATTGAAACATATCATGTTAGAATATTTCATTATATTTTGGGTCAGTAAAATGATTTCCCATCATTTGTAAAATGAAATAGAGGTAAAATGATTCCCCATTACCCAAATTTATATAGACCTGATGAACATCTAAATCATCAATGATTTATGGATTTAAGCCCCTCAACATTACATCAATCATTTAGTTTTTTTTAATTTATGACCTCATTAAATCCAGGGTTAATATTTATGCTTTTCCTCAAAATAGCTATCTCTATATGCCATTGATGTTCTCCTATATAGATACCTAGTTACATGGTATTCCATGTGAACATAGTACATTAAATTATCTCTTTTATAGTGTATTACTTATGAACCCTTCTCATGATGTAGGATTTCAATCATATGAAGTATCAAACAATATATCACCATGATCAAGATTGAATTGTGAGGATGATATTTAAATACATTCAGAAGAATGTGACATGCTGAAAAAATAATTTAAGAAACATCTCTTTGGTAGCATGTATGAAACATGAAAATAGTTTCATATGGTAATATAATATATAGATAATTTATAATTTGTTTATTATATACAATAATTTTTTGGGAAAATTTCCTCAACCTCATATTACATCATTTTTGGGTTGGTTGTCTTTGTTGAAAAAGAAGGTTTCAATAGTGAATTGTCAACTTCTAAATATGTTTTTGACAATACATGTTGAAACAAAACATGGAAAAAGAATTTATAGAATAATTCACAAATATAATGAGCTTTATAATGCAAAAATTGTTGGGGTGAATCATGATATAGATAGAGATTCAGTGGAAATTTCAGAGAATTTTTATTCGAGATGATGTTGCGATAAATTTGTATAGAACGTTCTCGATTTGGTGGAATGTTCTCTAAATAAGATTTTACCCCCTTGAGAATTGTAGCCAGTTTTTCAAGAAAAAATTTAAACTCTCAAATAACAAAAGAGGTTCACAGAGGCAGTTTGCTTCATAATAGGAAAAGGCTTCATGGGGGCTAATCTAGATCCAAGAAAGAGGTGTTTTTTGTGATGGATTTGTGAGATTTACGAAGGAAGTCAATTTTCAATGGATTGAGAACTACAATGATATAATCTATGTGAAGGATTGATCTATGCAAAGGATTGAGATTTGTGAAGCAGTGTGCTCTACAGAGTAGTTATTTCTACAAAGGAGTGTGTTTTGTGAAGATGCATGAACTTCGTGGAATCTTGTTTGAGATTTTCAAAATTGGGTGCTTCGTAAATAAGTGATATTTACAAATGTATTTTCAAAATTTATTTCCCAATGTGTAGGGGAAAAGGGGTATTCATTAGTATATGGAAGATGGAATTCAACAATTCATCTAAACATAATAGAGGATGTATTCATTATTGATAATGAATGGTCCCACAAGTTATTAAACTATCAGTGAATCTTTTGATGGAGAAGTTATCAAAATTCATTTCAGAGAGTAGTGAGCATTAAAATTGTGACTAGTTGTAAACTAGGAGGGATTGTGAGTCCACATTGAAAACGTAAACAATAGAGTACTTATAGTATATTTGGTACATTGACACAACACTTGTCAATGCTCCTTGGACATATCCTAGTGAGGGTGAACCAAGTAAAATTGTTGCGTGTTTTTCATGCTATAAGATTTTTTCATACTTTGTAACAGTAAGGAGAGAGAAAATAGTTTTTTTATTAACAAAATAAGAGAAAAAGGTTCAGTTTTTTTAATCATTCATACCCTAATTCACCCCCTCTTAGGGTATCTTGCCTAGTGGACCTAACAAGATACCATGCATGAAACACCGTGTTATCATGTGTTAACTGAAAAACAGACCTTTATTAATAGATTTTGATACACACAAGAGTGACCTTCCACTTTATATTGAGTTACATGCAACACTGAGTTTCACCAAATAACAATATATTATTTAATTATTATTATTTAATATAATATGACATATCCTGAGAGTAATGTTAGAGGTTATGAATAGTATTAACTACCCAATTAATTATATATTTTAAAATAATATAATATTCATTCATAGGGTAAAAGTAAATTATAAATTAATATATGAACCAATTTAATATATATTGAATGTTTTTATATAAAACCATTTTTATTCTCACAAACATATTTTATCCTAAAAAATTTAATTATTTAATGTTAGTTAATTATTATGATGAAATATATATTGTATATATTCAATCATGTATTCTTGATATTAATCCATTAGATTAGATATGCATAAGATAGGAAAAACCCCTAACTTAAACATAAAACATATATTTTTTGAAAGGAAATTTTAAAAAAATTTAATGGAGAACCCATTTAAATAATAAATTTTAATAATTTAAAATTTTTTACCATTCTAAATAAAATA
The DNA here is from genome assembly GCA_963277665.1 of Viscum album. Lineage (NCBI taxonomy): Eukaryota > Viridiplantae > Streptophyta > Magnoliopsida > Santalales > Viscaceae > Viscum > Viscum album. The sequence continues at coordinate 2,096,111,783 of OY728159.1, read as the reverse complement.
ATTATCTAAAGTAGAAATATTATAATTATGATATTTGAAATTTTTTTTTATTTTTTAAGAAATTTATTTTTTAGCGAATAGTTAAAATTAATGAATTTTTGTTCAAAACTACTTTTTAATCCACGTTTTTTAAAAGGATGAATTATAATTTTATATAATTTTAAAGATTAAGAAAATAATATTCCTATCAATTAATAAAAATTAATCCATTACAATCAAATATACCATTAAATTATATATTAAAATATAAGATTCTGTTAGACATTTTTATCTTAAAACCCTGCATTATCGCCCCGACAGTGGGATTAAATTTAAATTAATTACTACAACTTTTGTGATTATAAATCAAAAAATTTGATTCATTATTTGGAATAAAAATAATTTATAATTTCTAACAAAACCAAAATTGTTTTCTTACAAAAATATTAGTGAATGTAATTAAAATTAATTACTATTATTAAGTTGAAATGAAGCTTAATAAAGGACTAAAAATTTAACTTAAGGGACAAATAACTTTATCCACCTTTAAAAAAACCATTTTATGGAAGGAATTATTCCATGAATTTTCCATTATAGAGATTTGTATTTTTTTTATGACTTATTTTATCATAGAATATGTGCACACCTTACCTCTTTTCAAAAACACCATGTGAGTCCTTTTCACTTCCTATAAAATGCCACCAACTCTACCCATTACTCACACATATAAAAATAATTATTATTGTCTATGAACTATTAAAATAGTCTCCCATCATTATTATACTAGATAAATAATCATCCATTTGGGAAAAATCTCTTCCATCAAATCTTTTTTGGTATAAACAAAAAGAAGTTACCCAATTAAGAGGTAACACCTTGTCTCAAGACTTTTAGATTAATTTCCATTCTCTACTCCCTATACTATTCTTATTATATGATTACATAAAAAATGGTATCCCGAATATACTAGAAATTTTTTATGGTATGTTTTAAAATTACACTTACACACACATCCATGTAATGGGTAACTAATATAATGTTTCTGTGAACGGTGAATTACTGCCTCATGAAACGATGATTGTTTAATTCTCCATTAACGCCTCCTATAGTGTCCATTATGATGGAAAATATATTTATATTATATATATATATATTATTTATAATTTTAAATTATTATTTAATTTTTATTTATAACATCCCATTACAATTTCCATGTTTTTTAAATACAATAATCTCATTTGACAAAGTGTGGACTACCGACTTCACAAAGCGATGTGATTTCTTCACATGGTAAAGGGAATTTACAAATGAATGATCATAATTAATCATAAGTGAAATACACAACATCAATAATATATTCCTGAAATAATTATATTTCTGGATCTAATATATATATATATATAGCATTACCTTTATAATTGTTTCACACACTTTAAAAGAGATAGCGTCGTTCGTGGACGTCTAGACTAACGCATCCTCAACATTATGGGATTACTATTACACCAAAAAATTATATATATATATGTATATATGATAAAATAATATGATATTTATTATATAATCATTCTCCTATAAGGTTATGAGTTAATTACCTTCTTTCCACAATGATCATTCAAAAACGGGAATGTTACTCATGCGTACGTACGCCAAACCGTCTCTATGATTGTAACATTGATTTATTTTTCATATCCCTGATTAATTATTTATTATAAATGTATAATTGATTTATAAATATGATAATTATATCATGGTTATTATTCTGAAGAAGTTATATAATGACCCCTTTGATCATAGTTGACCAAAAATAGTTTTTTTGACACATAAACCACATTTGGTCAAAAACAACTGGAATAAACATAAATTTTCATGAAATTGTACAGAACATGATAATATGTTGAAAAAAGTAATTATAATACAGAAAATGGTTATGATTAATGCATAAAATTAACATAATTTAATTATACATGCAGTTAAAGTACATTAACCTGAATGGAAATGTAAGGTAAAGAGATTTCATCTCACTTTTAATATCCTTGAGATACATGTTATGTTCACCACTCATTCCTTTTATGTGGTTTAGGTACTACCATGATTGTATTATATATATTTTATTCATAAAATTATGTGTATTCACATATAAATTTTATTATCCTTATTTCTTGGGGTTTATGATTAATATGTTACCAAATAGGTAAAATGTTTTTTCTCTATTCTCCTTCATTAAACTCATGTTTTATTATTCACCTAATAACTTTTCCAAGGTGCATATATATAAATTCGACATAATATATCATGAATCAAAATATTTTTATGATATTCTATGCTTTGTGTAATTTGTCTTTCTTATGTGTAGAGTATGATCCATGTTACCATGTTATCAGGGTTTATGGAGACATTCTCATCGCGTTTTCAAGATTGTTTATGTTAATGCTTCCATTGATGAAATATTATGATATATCTCTAAATAACACTAACGAGTTTCCTTATCCGACTATATTTCATGATATAATCATTTATTGGTACCATTATTTAATATTTTTAATATAATATTGTTAAGAATTTTTTTTTCAGAAAGCTCATCTTTACCCTCTCTTTATTTTGAAATTTATTCAAAACCATGTTTTACAGAAACGGTTTAAAGAATATTATTCCATTACCATATAATAATTAAAATAAATTATTACCCTTTTGTATTTTACAAATATCTTCAAATAAATATTCTTTTCTCTTTCCAAAAATGGAATTTTCTACCATTTTGCCATACAAAAGGAATATTTTTTTACCTTGTAGAACAAATACACATTCATCCACCATCATTTCATTGAAGTATCCATCTCATGTTTAAAAGGGTTTTTTAAAAACATCATTAAAAGGTCTTTTCTCTGAAATTTATATCAGTTGATTTCTTAAAATAAAATGAAATTTTTCCCATTAATAATTTTAAAATTTGTTATTTTATTTTGTTAATGACATCAAACCTCTATTTTAACCCTATTTGGGATTTGTTTAGTTGATAAAATCCTTACTCTTACCCTAGATGGTTTATTATTGATTTGACCAAGGATAATATTCACATTCACATCTATGATTTCAAATTTAGTAACCATGATGTATTCAAATACTATCATCAATGAACTTTGAATGTCACCTTATTATCCATTTCATTTTTCATGGATATTACTGTTTCTTAAATCGTATACAATTTTACATATGGTGCGTACTTTGGAATTAATTTTATTCATTAGGTGATTATTGATAAATTTATATTTCAGATTCAATATGGTTATTTGAACAGGAATATTATTTATTAGATTATTAAATAAAAATAATCATTGGACTGGTAGACATAGGTTGGGGACTGGTTAATGAAATCCCCTTTATGTATCAATTGTATCATGAGACAAAATTGTTTTCTAGCTACCCTAAATGGGTTTTTAACTAATAGCTAAGTCGTCTTGTGAATGGTCTTGATGGTACTAGTTCTATATACCTATAAAACAAAGAATCTAATACTTGAGAATTTCATTCATATTAGTTTTAGTTAATATTCATACATGTGATTTTCCATTGACATATCTATAGATTCATTTCATTTTTGTTCATCAATTAATGGAATGTGTTTTATTTTAATACCATTTATTATTTATTTTTTCCATATCTTGTTATTTTAATGGCATGTATTTCGAGTTTTTTCCATTCCATATTTCTTATGTACTTTTTTTAGTTTATTTATTATATTTCATGTGTGATTAATTATTTAAATTTCCATATTGAATATTATCATCAATTCATTTTGTCTTTAACTATAAATTTCCTTTTCTTAGCATTTGATCTCACCCTTATTATGTTTATATCCCTAGTAATCCAAGAAGGATATTATTATTGGTATGCATGAATATAATAGATAGATTAGAGTTATCCTCAAAGTTGATTATTTGTTTTGAAGAAAAAATATGTTGTAATTAGTGTATCCATTTGTCATACAATTCTCATTTTTGTATGTGGGTTTCAAGGACCAATAAACTAATCTTTCCTTCGGGGATTGATTACTTGCAATCACTCCAAGATAATTGATAGAAGACACTGACTCCGGGTTTCTAGGGTCTCGGTCTCTATAAAATCCTCAAACCTAATTTCCTAGATCTTGTGTTAAAAATATAATATTTATATTTATCTTTTTGATGCTAGAAAATATTATCAATTTATTGTGATCCAAAACAAATTGCATTGTTTAAAATTTCTGTATCACTAACATAACCAATAGACTTTTTGCGTTAGAATGTTATAGAATTATTTAAACTATCAGATTATTATACACATGTATTTAGTTTATCCTTTTCCTACTATCCAAATAATTTCTTATTCTACATTAATTCAATATAATCAACCACACGATACCCTTATAAACATATCATAATTAACATTATTCTTAATAACATATGTGAAAAAACCGAAGAAGAGTGAGCTCAAATGCGCAGTGAGGGTAAACATGAGAGATATCCTTAAATGATAAATTTTAAGCAGAACAAGAGAATAAGGGTAAGATGAAAAGAGAATAACAATAGAAATTCATACTAAACATTTCATCGATCATGGTACCCACTCCAAGAATAATTTTTAAAATTTTATAAGGCCTGAATCATAATAGAATAAAATGTTTCACGTTATGATGACATAACATTTGTATAAGATCATGTTAATAAATTGTAGAACAATCACAATAATAGAAATTTTATGTCAACAAAACCAACTAAGATATTCAACACATGATAGGATTGGGATGTCTATGCAAGTAGATTATTTAGGAAAGGGATAACCTCTCATGTAACTATATTTTGGCATTTGATAACCTCTTAGGTATTACCATTATACCGTCCTGCTTTTTGGACCATATAGAATTTTTGAAGGAATTTAATTTTTTTAGTCGATTTGTCATTTTATATATTGAAAACTAGGATTTGAATTAAAATATTTGAAAACTAAAGGTATTTATTTAGTTAATAATTACACTCCTGGATATTTCTAAAGAGTTTGGTTGAGCTTTGAAAGCATTAGGCTCAAAAATCACATGTTTTTTGGAAGAACAACTTGATGTGAATAGTTAGAACATAATCAATTTAACCAAGATGGTCAATTGTGAATCCCAAATTCTTGAGAATAATGGCTGTTTTAAAATATTATAGTGGTATTATGGAATTTTATAGGATTTAATGTGGTGACTTGTGTAATGACCTGAAAATTCCGTGGAAGTTATTTTTTCCAAAATTCATCGGATTTTTAGGAGTCTGCGAAAATTTTAAAGGTTGTATTTCGTGGCTCAGTGTGCTTGGAATCAATTTATGATATTTTTTCAGGTATGTTCAGTAAACTAATGAGTGGGATTTTATAACTTTTGAACCGGTTCTCAAAAATGAAATTTGATGGCACCGTTGAACTCGCAACGTAGGTATTCTCTTAAGAAGACTTTCACCTCGATGGCAAATGGTCAAAAATAAAAGTTAGTTTTTTGCTTTTTATAAAAATAATAATAAAATAAAGTGTACAACAATTTATTTTATTATAAGATAACATGCGAGTGGTTGTTGGTTCAATCCTCCACATGGGAGTTGGAGGTGGTACCTTCACACCTGTTATCTCATCAGAGGTTATGGTGGTGGGACCCACCCGAACATAACCTCCTGCGAGAGTTTACGACATGGGGACCACTCGAGACCACATAACCACTCTTTTAAATAATAGGGATGGGGACCACCCGACCCCTATTGATGGAGGAGGATAAAAATCTCCCAACTCTCCCTCATTAATGAGGGGGAGACACATGATTCCTCAACTCCGCAATTAAGTGGGAAGAAACCCCCTTAACCTCCACTAATTAATCCATGACAACTCTCATGCATTAATTAGGTGGAGCCCCTTAATTTATCTTCCCTTTTTGAATTCGACACCAATGGAATAATAGATAACAAATAGTTTTTTGTTGGCATGATTCATTTTGGCAGAAAGGAGGAAGTGGAGAGATAGGGAGAAAACGCTCCCAACAAAGAACGAGGAACCTCATCTTCCAATAGAGAATGAAGAATGACAACATCCTTCTTTGACTTCCAGCCTCATATCCTACCGACGTGGAGCGTCTTCCACGGCCGACGCAGCTCGGGATTGGGAGTGCATGGAGAATGCAGTGAATGATGAACTTCAACATATTCTTTCCACAACACCATCAACGAATGATGAGTGTTGATCGACGAATCAATGGTAGGGGTTTTACTTTGAGTAATATTCTTATTCTTTTTCACACCTTCAGTTGGAATGGAAACATTGCAGAAATTGAAAATAATAATTGAAAATCATCTTCTTACTTCATAATGAGCCGATTGTTACCATATTAAATGCGGAGGGTGCGGGACAAACCAACAAGCCCCGACACGTCCCCCGATCTTGTTTTTGATGAACCACGACATGGCGATGAGGTGACGATGATGAAGGCCGCAACGATGTAGGTCGTGCTACCTGCGGCCTCTTCGAATCCCGCCTCCCCTACGACGCACCGAAGCTTCTGGCCGACCCCCACCAGCCTGAGTGGCACCCATCCCACCTACTTGAGGCCTCCCAACATCATGCTTGGCACATGGCCCGCCTGGCCACGGCCTCCAGGCACCCTGCCCGGTGCGCAGTCCGCCTACCTGTGTCCTTCCGGCACCCTGTCGTGCCCTGCCCGGCGTGCGGCCCGCCTACCCACGGACCTCAGGAACCCATGTGGCCTACTTGAGCCATTCTTTTGGCATTCTCGGCACCCCCGCGGCCTACCTGGTGCCCTGTCGGTGCCCCCGCAGCCTGCCTGGCCCCTGCCACACCCTCCCCGACGCACCCGCAGCCTACCCGTGCTCTGCACGGCCTGCCCGCTGTTCTTCCAACCGACCCGAAAATCCCTGGCTGAGTCACCCGAGTGGCATCCCTCGTGGCACTGGCTAAACAAGCCTTGGCCATCAGGATTAGTCACCTACATGGTGACCTCCATGTCGAACTTCCCTCGCAGTCCACTGGGCCCGGCCCAGCGGACCGGGCCAAAACATAGCGGGATGACCCATTCAATGGGCAGGGTCAGACAAAACAAGTCTGATCGGGTCATCCCAGACCGATTGTCCCAGAATGGGTTGGGCTGAGGTGGTCCGACCGATTCGGACCGGACCCGAGCCCATTACTAAACCCTTACCTTCTTGGGTCATATCTTTGGTACCGGACGTCCGTTTGAAAAACTGTTAGTTGCGCCAGTATTCTTGGAGTGAAGTCATCCCTTTGAGAATATCCCACTAGAGTTTAGTGTATTGTTGGTAAATGGTCAGGTTGTATTGTACACGACTCCATCTTGGCCCCCATGGAAAAAAGGCTAATAACTAACAGACCGGACATCCAACTGATGTTTTGTCTATTGCGTTGAGACCCAAATGACATGGCAGACCTTTGAGATACTTCTACGTGGGACTTTGTGACAGTTGGAGTATCAACCAGTATCTTGTGGAGAATATATTTTAAAGATGAGAAGGATTTTTTGTGGGAACCTAGTAGTTGGATGAGACTTGACGACTGCTGACCGATTCGACTCAGAGTGATTCAACTAGCCTAGTGGGGAGCATCTCTGTGTGAGTGCAGAAGAGCCAAAAAGTGTGATAATAGTAGATCGACGGTACTCAATGGGAGTGGTACCTCGGTAGCAAAGTTACTTTGAAGTACCTCTGTGTGACGTGGAATGCCCATTGTACTCGATAGAGGAGGAGTTCTCCAGCAGCTGAGGGTTCAAATTAATAAAAATCCTTGTTTGAGTTGAGTAAATGACCTTTGTGTTTTCATCATTATTATTATGGGTTACTAGATAACTTAGGTATCTGTATGGACATATACCTATGTAATGGTTATCTGTTGATTTCATACATTGTGGTTTATCTATTTTTGGATTTTGTGAGACCTTGAGGGTCTCGGGGTCCATACTGAGTGTCGTTATACTCACCCATGCACGGGATATGCCCGAACCACGTTGTGTTGGTTGCAGATGACGGACAACGCTGACTGAGGCAGAGAGTAGCAGGACTGGTCGGTACCCAGAGGTGGACCACTCGGTGTGATGGTACACAGAGGAGACAGATGGATGTGGAGTGTTGGGGAGGCCATTTGTACCTACCCTTCAGGTAGCAACCCATAGGACGAACAAGTAGGTGCTTTACTTTCCTTTAGTTGTACATTCTTTTATGTTGTACTTGTACTTTCTTGTTGGGCTTTTATTTTTGGCCCCTTTTACTTTTCAGCACTTCTTTTGTATATAGTTTTACTTAGTGCTTTCCTTGGAGTTGTGTACATTGATGTGTTTGTTTACAGTTATAAAGGCAATGCCTTCCCAGTTTAGGTATTTAAACCATTGGTTCTAGTCACCTGCCCCTGGACTATGGAAGGTGGGCTTGGGGTAGTAACGATACGAGCCCTGGGGGACGGGTCGTGACAAATTGGTATCAGAGGAGTCAGTTCTACCGCAGAACATAGAACTCTTATATTTATTTTCTATGAATCAATAGTGTTATGGATACAATGTGTGGTTTTCAAATGAAGGAGTCCAGTGTTGGTGTGGGCAGCTGACTTATCCATACACCAGGACCCAGACTTCTGATTTTTGAATTAGTTCATGAATACACTAATTGCATGCATGTTTCCAAAAGTTTTCTTTATGTTATCTCGACTAGGTCAGCTCACCTGGTATAACATTTTGACCGTGTGGCATCTGTTTCTTTCAAGATGCCTCCCTACGAATGACCAGTTAGAGACTCGAGAGTCATACACACTAACAACCCACCGATTGATGAGGCCACGGTGTAGGGCCCTTTACCAGTGGAGGCACCAACAGTACTACATCCTGTTGGGCCACTGGTGCCTCTAGCCCCAGCAGGAGACGATCCACGCCGCTTTAGCGTGTTTCATGAGTTCTAGTGCTAGAGGCCACCAAGTTTCAGGGGAGATACGGAACCACAAGTGGCTGAGGATGGGCTAGAGGCTGTGGTGAGAGTCTTTAGGTTAATAGGGACACCAGCAGACTTCATGGTGATCCTTGCCGAGAGTCTCTTTCAGGCAGCAGCAGGTAGCTGGTGGATCATAATGCTCCAGGTGCATGATGAGGTGACCCTACTCTGGGAAGAATTCGAGAGCCCATCCCAGGTAGAGTTTTTACCAGCCACCATTCGTGATGTGAGGATTCAAGAGCTAATTCATCTACAGCAGGGTAACATGATGATGGTGCAGTACTCAGCAAGGTTCATCGACCTCTCATGCTACTCCACAGATATGGTATGTGACCCGTTCTTCTGGGCTCGGACCTTCGATCAGGGGCTCAGATGGGAGATCAAAGCATTGATGATCTCACTCAGCATTCCGACACAGGTGGGGTGTTAGAGAGATCCCTCCTAGTGGAGAGTTTCCTTACTGATTAGTCACCATCAGTGAGACCCACTACTAGGGGACATGTAGTGGAGTCTTCTGTAGCTGGTAGTAGATAGATGTCGCAGAGGTCCATGAGGACCAAACCTATAGGTGGATGACCGCACCACTCAGAATCTATTGTGCTGGGCACCCAGAGTGGAGACAAATCCATACATACCAGGAGCGGACAATGTTACTCATGCGATGGGCAGGGTCACATGGCTCGTGACTGTCCGACCTGCAATTCAAATGATCACCAGATAGTTGAAGGACCTCCCAGGAAGAGGAATAGGTTCGATCGAGGTGGTCTGTAGGGAGAAGGAGGGCGTTGAAGAGGAGATGGATGTGCAACTGGAAGTGGAAGACATTATGAGGTGTTACCACCACCACCACCAAGAGGCCCACCCCGACCACAATGAGTGGGTGGATAGGGGAGATCTCATCTTTAGGTAGTTGAGCCCTACAATCGCGGTTCTTAAGAGATGATTTGTGGTATGATCTGTGTTTACTCCAACTTCGTTGTAGTTCTTATATACACATGTCCCAGTCACATTCATTTCCACTTCCCTCATTCAGAGCTCAGAGATTCTGACAGAGGCGTTGGCTCAATCTTTACGGCTAGAGACTCTAACGAGAGAAGACATGACAATTACACACTGGTACAGGAAGTGTGAGCATACTCTAGGAGGCGCTATTTTCTTCTGGGACTCCTAGTAGTGGCATCGAAGCCTTACGACGTCATCTTGGGTATGGACGGGTTATCTACAATCCATGCTTGGAATAACTGTATTAGGTGTAAAATGTGGTGTGTTTGCAAGGATGGGACCAGGTTTACCTTCACCGGTGAGAAGGGATCCCCTGTAGCATAGGAAGGACTTACTCGGAGGAGGGTTCTACAGATCACTCACCAGTTGGCTTGTCATATCCTTGGAATAGTTGATGTGGAGAGTCCGACTTATCCTGTACTGGTGGACCAGTACACAGATGTTTTCACTGATGATGTTCCAGGACTACCTCCTCACAGATAGGTGGACTTCTACATTGACCTGCACCCCGAGACTGCACCGATATATACTCTAGCATATCAGATGGCTCTCGCTGAGATTCATGAGCTGCGAGTACAACTACAAGACTTTTCGGGGAAGGGATTCATTCGGCCTAGTGTTTCTCCCTGGGCAGCCTCAATTCTGTTCTCCCTGAAGTCGGATGGGAGCTTGATGATCTGTGTCGACTACCGTCACCTGAACCTGGTGACCGTAAAGAACAAGTACCCACTCTTGAGGATTGATGACCTCTTCGACCAGTTGAAGGGAGCCCGGTGGTTCTCGAAGATATACCTCAGATCAGGCTATCAATTTCTCAAAGTTTTAGATGAGGATGTGTAGAAGAAGGCCTTCAGGTGTCGTTATAGCCACTATGAGTTCTCGCTTATGCCCTTCGGCGTAACCAATGCTCCATCAGTGTTCCCGAGTCTCATGAATTGGATCTTCCAGCCTTACCTCGATCGTTTTTCTGTAGTATTAATCAACAAAATTATGATCTACTCGACTACTGAGGAGGAGCATGCCTAACTTTTGCAGGTAGTATTGGACACACTCCGAGAGCACTATATTTATAGTAATCTCTCGAAGTGACAGTTTTGGATTTGAGAGGTACACATCTTGGGACACATCATCTAGGAGGATGGAGTTGCAGTGGATCCATCAATTATTGAGGAAGTAAATTCTTGGCAGCCACCCAGGAGTGTTATGGAGTTAAGGAGTTTCCTGTGTTTGGCTGAATAATATCGGAGGATCATTCCAAACATCACCAGAGTCGAAGCACCACTATCATCCTTGAAAAAGAAGGGGTAACCCTTCGTGTGGTCAGAGAGATTCCTGTAGAGCATTCCGAAGCTGAGGAAGAGGCTGACTAGTGCACCAATCTTGGGTGTATCCTGATGAATGAGCGAGCAATGATTTCATATGGTTCTCGGAAGTAGAGACAACATGAGAAGAACTACGCTACCCATTGCCTAGAGTTAGCAGCAGTGGTATTTCTCTTGAGGATGTGGCAGAACTATCTGATGGGCGAACATTTTACCATGTACGCTGATCACAAGAGTCTCAAGTATATCTTTTCTCAAAAAGACATGAACTGGAGACAATGGCGATGGATTGAGTTTCTACAGTACATTGACTTTGATATAGTCTATACTCCTAGAAAGGGGAATGTTGTTTTATATGCACTCTGTATGAGATCTGGTAAATAGCTTCTAGGAGAGGCGACAGAGCGGCTGACTGCTTTACAGATATTCTTTATGGATAGAGATGTGGAAGCCTTCCTACAATCTCTTATAGTCACTCCCCCTCTTCTTTTGCGAGTCAGGGAGGCACTGCATGGGGACGCTGACTACAAGACATGACATGCTCAGATATCCACAGGGCATGCGCCTGATAGATTTTTTAAAGGTGGGGAGAACTTCATCCTCTTCATTGGAAGTACCTTGGAACTAGTGGCACTTCAGAAGGAAGTTTTAAGGGAATTCCACACGTCCCCTCTAGCAGTACATCTAGGTGTGGCGAAGATGTAACATGACCTCAGACGACAGCACTGGTGTCCTGGTAGGAAGAAGGTAGTAGCAGAGTTTGTCTCAAATTGCCTCAATTTTCAGCTAGTGAAGGCATAAAACCATGTACCAACAGGCTAGGATCAACCTTTAGAGGTCCCAAAGTGGAAGTGGGATGAGATATACATGGACTTTGTAACGGTTATTCCATGTACATTCAGGGGTTAAGACTTGATTTGGGTGATTGTCGACCGACTCACCAAGTTGGCCGACATGCTACCAATCAGAGAGAACGGTTCAGTAGAGAGCATGAGACACCTCTATGTGTAGGTGATTCTGCAACTATATGGAGAAACAACCTCGATTGTTTCCAATAATGATGAAATATTTACTTCTCGACTATGGAAGGGGTTGTAGGAAGCATTCGGGATAGAACGTCGCTTGAGCACCACCTTCCATCATCAGACGGATGGTCAGACCGAGCGGACAATTCAGAACCATGAGTAAATGCTACGTGCAAGTGTCCTCGATTCCGATCACAGCTGGGAGGATCACTTTTCTTTGGTGGAGTTTGCTTATAACAATAACTATCACTCCACCATAGGGATGGAACCATTTGAGGCCTTGTAAGGGCGACCATGCAGCTCACCCTTGTGCTGGACTGACCCTAGGGAATCAACACTCGTGGAACCAGAGATTGTACGAGATACTACTGAGAAGGTGCTGATCATCCAGGAGCAGATGAAAACTACACAGAGCAGGAAGAAGTCATATGCTAATAGAAGAGGGAGACCTCTGGAGTTCGAGGATGGTGACCACTTCTTTCTACAGGTCTCACCTCGACGAGATCTACAGAGATTCGACCGAGGTGGCAAGTTATCTCTAAGTTTCATCGGACCTTTCTAGGTCCTCAACATAGTAGGAGAGGTGGATTACCACTTAGCACTACCCCCTCAGTTACACTGGGTGCACAATGTCTTCTAAGTATCTCATCTGAGTGGATACATGCACGACCCTTCCCACATCATCGACCATGGAGAGATGGATGTCGACGATGGGGAGAATTTTATGGAGGATCCAATGGACATTGAGGATTGACAGGAGTGTGTCCTATGTGGATGGTCGATACCATTGGTGGGTGTTCGCTGGATGCACGGGAACCTCTAGGAGAGCACATGGGAGTGGGAGGCTCAGATACATGCTCAGTACCCCCATGTGTTCCCATAGTTTGAGTTGTAGATTATGGCAACGTAAAGCCCTGAGGTGGAGAGAATTTAAAGACCCTAAAATTCTGTGGAATTTTTTTTCTTAAATACATGGAATTTTTACGAGATTGAAGAAATTTACGGTGCTTGATTCCGAGGCCCGGTGTGCCCGGAACCAATTTCAAATGTTTTGTTCGGGTACGTTTAGTAAACGTATGAGTGGGATTTTATAACTTTTTAAACGGTGCTTGAAAATAAAATTTGAGGGCACCGTTGAACTCGCAACACCGGTATTAGCTTAAGATTACTTTAACCCTGACGACAGAAGGTCAAAAATAAAAGTTAGTTTTTGGGTTTTTATAATAAAATAATAAAATAAAGTGCACAACACTTTATTTTATTTTAAGCTGTCATGCGAGTGGTTTTTGGTTAAAACATCCACTTGGGAGTTGGAGGTGGGACCACAACACCCTAACCTCCCATGAGTGGTTATGGTGGTGGGGTCCACCCGAACATAACCTCCTGCGAGAGGTTACGACATGGGTACCACCTAAGACCGTATAACCTCTATTTTAAATAATTGGGATGGGGACCACCCGCCCTCTATTGATGTAGGAGGATAAAAAACTCCCAACACTCCCTCATTAATGAGGGAGTGCCTCTTGATTCCTCAACTCCCCAATTAAGTGCGTAGAAACCCCCTTGACCTCCCCTAATTAATCCCTGACAACTCTCATGTATTAATTAGGTGGATTCACTTTATTTATTCTCCCTTTTTGAATACTACGCCAACAAAATAATAGAAAACCAATCTTTTTTTTGTGATGATTCATTTTGGAAGAATGGTGGAAGAGGAGATCTAGGGAGAAAACGCTCCCAACGAAGAACGAGGAACCTCATCTTCCAAATGAGAATTAATAACGCCAAAAACCTTCTTCGACTTCCTCCCTCAGATCCTACCGACGTGGAGTGTATTCCACGGCCAATGTAGCTTGGGAGTGGGAGTGCATGACAAACACGGAGAATGACGAACTTCATCATCTTCTTTCCGCAACACTATCAATGAATGAAGAAGGTCGATTGTCGAATCAAAGGTAGGGATTTTCTTTGAGTAATATCATTTTTCTTTTTCTCACCTTCGGTTGGAATGGAAACATTTCATATATTGAAAATAACAATTGAAAATCATCTTCTTACTTCTTAATGAGCCGATTGTTACCAAACTAAAATCTGAGGTTGCTGGCCAAACCAACATGGCATGACCCTTCCACCAATCTTTTTTATGATTAACCTCGGCATAGCGATGAAGCGACGATGAAGATGGAAGCAATGACGAAGGTCACGCTACCCACAGCCTCTGCGAATCATGTATCCCACGCGGCGAACCAAAGCTTCCAACTGACCACTGCCGGCCCGAGCGGCACCCGGCCCGCCTACCCGCAGGATCCTGGCGTTGTACCGGGCACGTGGCCCGCCTACTCGAGTCCTCCCAGTGCCATGCCTAGTGCGTGGCCCGCCTACCCGTGGCCCTCCGTTGCCCTACCGCACCATGTTAGGCACGCAGCCCGCTTAGTCGCGGCCTCTCGGCGACATGCCTGACACCCGAAGCATGGACCACCTACCCACGGACCTTCTGCGCCCGGTCGCGCCCTGCCTCGCACCCCCCTGCAGCCTGCATGTCCCATGATGCGGCCTACCAAGCACCCTATCGGCGTCCCCGCGGTCTGCCCGACCCCTCCCGTGCCCTACCTGGCGCACCCGCGGCCAGCCCACGCCCCGTGTGACCTGCCTGTAGGTCATCCGACTGGCCCGACATCCCTTGTCGAGTTGCCCGAGTCACCCGAGTCGCCCGAGCCACGCCCCTTGCGGCGCTGTCTGAAAAGTCCTATGCCTTCAGGCAGAGCCGCCTTTGTGGTGAACTTTGGGCGGAAATGCCCTCATAGTCCGCTCGGACGGGCCCAGCGGACCGGGCCATAACATCGCGGGCGTACCCTCCCAACGGGTCGGGTGAGACCCAACAAGTCTGACCGGGTCAAACCAGACTGGGTCAGCCCAGACTGGGTGGGGCCGAGTCGGTCCGACCGAGTTGGACCGGACCCCGGCCCATTACTAACCCATTACCTTCTTGGGACATATCTTTGGTACCGGATGTCCGTTGGACGAACCGTGAGTGGCGCTGGTATTTGTGGAGAAAAGCCATCCATTTGAGAATATCCCACTGGAGTTTCTTGGTATTATTGAGATATGGTTAGGTTGGATCGTACATGAATCCAACCAGGCCCCAAGGACTAAAAGGATAATAACTAACAGACTGGGTGTCCGATTGATGTAGTGTCTGTTGCGTTGAGACCCCTATGACGTGGAGCACCGTTGAGATAATTCTATGTGAAAATTCGTGAAATTTTTAGTATCAACTAATAGAATATATAGTATATCTTCCAGAGACAATCAGTCATTTGTGTGGGAACCTAGTAGCTGGCTGTGATATAACGACTGCTGACCGATTCGACTTAAAGTTATTCGACTAGCCCAGTGGGGAGATCCTTTGTGTGAGCATGGAAGAACCACGGTCGGGAGTGCCTCTGTGTGAGTGCAGTAGACACATGGTACACGACACATAGAGTACATCAATAGGCTACCAGGGGAGCGCCTCTGTGTGTGTGCATTTGACCCACGGTGGGGAGCACATATGTGTGAGTGCAGCAGATCTACAGTACTCAATAGGAGGGGAACCTAAACAGTCCATGATAGTGGGAAGCGCCTTTGTGTGATGTGGTAGGCCCACTGTACTCGATAGAGGAGGAGTTATTTTGCATCCGAGGGTTCAGATTAATAAAAATCCTGGTTTGAGTTGTGTAAATGGCTTTTGTTTTTTCCCCATGATTGAGATGGGTTACTATATAACTTATGTATACGTATGGTCATATACCAAAGTAATGGTTATCCATTGATTTCAAAAATTTTGATTTGTCCTTGTTTGATTTTCAGAGACCTTGAGGGTCTTAGGGTCACTATTTAGTATCATTATACTCACCCCTACATGGGCTATGCCCGAACCTCATTGTGTTGGTTATAGATGACAGACAACGCTGACCGAGGCAGAGATTAGCAGGACTTGATGGTACTTGGATGTAGACCACTCGGTGTGATGGTAGACAGAGGAGACAGACAGATGTGGAGTGCTGAGAAGTCCATTTGTACTTACCCTTTAGTTTGGAACCCCGTAGGACGACCCAGTAGCTTCATTACTTTCCTTCAGTTGTACTTTCTTTTCAATTGTACTTTTACTTTCCAATTGGGCTTGTATTTATGGCCCCTTATACTTTCTAGCACATCTTTTGTATACAGGTTTACATAGTGTTTTGATTCCAGTTGTGTACTCTGATGTGTTCTTTTACAATTATAAAGGAAATGCCTTCCCAGTTTAGGGATTTACGCCTTTGGGGAAAATCGTCAGCCCCTGGCCTATGGAATATGGTCATGGATTATTCACGATACAGGCCCCGGGGGACGGGTCGTGACAACTCGCACGGGTTGCACACAACTTCACAAACTACGGACCTAGCATATACACATAGTGCCACCTAAACATTATCACCTCATATTTGGTGAATGGATAAATAAAACTATGTGACCTAACCATATGAGGTATGGATCCTAGTAATAGGAGACATCAAGAATAACACATGGCTTTCCCAACCATGTGAGACAACCGTGAGGGTGATAGTTAGAAGAAATCATATGATTTTTCCCTTACAAAACTAATGGTTTTACCTAATTTTCTTATCCTCCCATTCATGTGAAACTACCCCTTCATGGGATATCCTCTACTCATCTACTAGATATGGAGTTATCTACATACTATGATGCGTGAATCACAGCATTGGTAACATTGGATGTATACATTTATGCTATTAATTCCTATTTCTCATTTCATTATTTTCCATACAATCTGTTGCAATATCTTCACATGATATAATTCTCACTATTTTTTCATTGTTTTTCTATTTTATCAATTTATATGAAACCATATTGAACCATATATCCATGTTGGTTGACTGAACTATCCATTGAATGTGGGAGGTGGTTCATACCTTTTACCATTATGTGTCACCATTTTATAAAATACACATTTTTGTTACACAACTGACCTTCCATGAATAACTATTGAAATGTGAAATTATTTATATATATTTAATCCATTTTGATCAAAATTGATCATTTGGAGTTTATCTACCTCAATAAAATCCACCACTTTGGGAGAATCATCTACACTCATGTGGAAAATGATTTAGTTAGGAAATTAATTCACCATAATGGATGTTTCCTTAAATGTTTAATTTATAACTCATTATCTTGAGCACCATTTTTATATTTTTATATTTGATGTTTTAATCCTTTTATAATGATAAATAAAATGGAATTATATGAAATTAATATGATATCTTCCCCTATTTTTCTAATAAAAAATCGTTTTGGTGTGGAGTATTATCTAATAAAATGGGGCTGTCAAATGATGTAATTTGAAATGGTAAATGGAAAATTTATTTTTATGGAATTATTAATTATTAAATTGTTTATTATGACATGGAATAAATATGTAAATGGGCTTATACTTATTTATAAATGAATTTTATTAATTTCTTGGATGACAAATTGAATGTTTCAAGATGTTGAACATATTATTTAAAAAGGATCCAATACTCATCAAGTGATTACTGATTCCTATTTATGAATCATTGGACATAGGGAACATAGTTCAAGAATTACTGCCTTAATATATATATTTTATGGAGGGAAATTGAGTAGATTTGTTTGATATGACATTTCACACCCCCTAGATCGAGGATGTATGAATGACTTTCACATCAATTGGGTTTCTAGGCATGATATTCCATTATCCTATGATTATGTGGATTGGTATCACCGTCCTCATTATTATTCATTGTATATGGCATGGTGTCTTATATTTATTATAATACAAAAGATGGAATATTAACTATTTATTATCCTCGAGCCTGAGGACTAATATTTATTTCTATGAGACTCTTATTATTATTACGAGTAATATTCTTCATGGATACCTATATTACAACTCGGGTCCAAGATAATACAGCCTATATATATATGTGGATATATACATCACAATTTACATAGTGAATATATATATACATACATATATTTATTTATATATTTATACTGTGAGTTATCCTGGTTTTGGCCAAAGTAGGTAGCATCATCCAAGTGTCCCTTGGGATCCATATCTGACATGTTTATATATTTCAATATTTCTCAATAATTTATATATAAAAAAACATAACATTTTCCATTCATAGACTCGATATCATTAGACACCATTTGTGGTTATCAACTGAGTATATCACACACCATGTATGAGATCTATTTAACGAGGAAATCTCAACATACTTGATTTTTGTAGTCTTAGGATTATTGGATTATGATTGTGTTGTACCTCTTGTAAATGGGAGCATAGAAACACAATATTGTTATAAAGATCATGATTCACGTTGGGATAACCATTGGGCTTTTGTTTTCATTATGTATAGTTTCTTTATTACTAGTTTTATGTCATATGATTTTTATATTTTAGTCACATTGACAAACTTTGTTATATATTTGGTGTTGGAAACTTCATATTTATTTTATTATTATTATTATTCTACTTCTATATTAATCATTTACATTACTGCCTCTTTTTTATTCATTTTATATAAAAATATTCTACTCTATTCATGACGGTAAAATTATCACACAACCTTCATAACACCATATATTATAGTTATCAACTTCTGGATTACGAGGAGTCATGATTTACACTATGTTACCAACTGGATCCAGGCACCATTTCTATGGATCCCAGATAAGGACATTCCAAAGTTGTATCATATTTGTTTTGTTACCTTTTTTCATACTATTTTGGGGTGGTAGATAGGATACTAGTAATGTGTTAAAAAAAATTAAATACCTTTATCATGGATTGATCAACTCACACATGGGTAAAATACCAAGTGTCTAGGGATGGGAATATTTTTTGTTCTATTCATAATTATGGGATAGTAGGATTTCCCCATTAGTGATTGGTGTATGTTTCCCAACATAATTATTTATGAGATTTAATGTATTTCACCATTGTCTTAATTTTTCATGTAAGTATCGTTACATTCAATATAATAGGAACATATAGATTCACATTTCTTTTATATTCCATGCTTGGTAGTTTCATTGACTGTTGTTCTTTGTAAGATTTATTCCACATGCTTTATTTTTTAGCATAAGTCACTGTTTCATACGAAGATTTCATATACAACATGATTTATAAATTATTGTTCTATGATTAACATGATTTTCTTCTATAACATGATTATTTGATTTCTTATTTAGGAATTGTATTATAATGAATAATAGAATAATTTCCATGTTTTCTTGAATTTACTAATTCTAATATAATTCTTATTTATTTTCATCAAATTTTTGGTTAAATAAAATGTTTTCAATAATATTTTTGTTGGTTTTCTGCGTATGATGATGGTGGAATTCTATTTAATCAACGAATTTGGACATGATTGTGTAAAGGACCATATTTAACATGGGTTTAAACCAATATTTTTGATTAAATAAGGGGAAAATAACAATTTTTATGTTGTATGGACGCTTATAATATTTGAAGAATAACCCATATATTCAATACATTACATATATAATTATTGTATTCTCAAATCAAATCCAAATCCAGGTTTTAGTTATATGAATCAGTACTTTAATTTATAGTCTATTGTACATTTGTAACATTGTAATAGAAATTCATCCAACTAAACCATAATTCTTATGTGTGTATGAAAAAAATAAAATTCATTTTTAAAATGGTTGATTATATATTTTATTTTAACTCTATCACATAGGGAATGAAATACCATATCACTAAATTTATAAATTCACAACTATACCCAAGTAGATCAGATTGGTAATTATTATAATTTTTTATTCCTAAATCAATCCATGTTATATGATAATATTACATCCCAACACAAATGAAAATGAACGATGCCTAAAGAAAGTTAGTCACAAGGCCTCAAGAGCCCCTCCCAATATTCTAAAGGATTATAATGAGAAATGAGAGTACATCATGGTATATTGGTGAGATTATAACAAAAGTTTTAGAGGATAATAGTGAGAGAACACATATATAAATTTAGGATGTGTGATAAATAACTTACTGTGGAAGTTAAATCATCTAATAATAACTAACTAACTAAAATACACTATCGTATATAAAAGGATGATAAGTCATATATCCATCAATGTCACTAAGAAGACATGGAAGCATTCATGAAATACAATACAAGTATCAAAAGGGAGAAAATAATAAAAATACAATTTTTGATAGCATCCTGGGCCATAGATTATTCATATGATTCCCTACTTCCATGATAATTTTAAATCAAGAATCAATGACTACACACTTTCTTATTTCCTCATATGCATCGACATAATCATCACAGGTATTGATGATGACATCAATAGGATGTGAGATGAATTCAATTTCCCCCCACTAATGGTGCCTATAAATACCCTATATGTTCATATAATATGGAAGTGTACATGTATAATGGTAAGAAGTAATAAAGAATTAAATGGAAAACATTGGTTCCAAAAGGACTGTAGGATTCACTAACTACTGTATCCCAAGAGAAATTATATCATTATAATTAATAATTTGTATACATATATATGGATAGAATACATAGTTAACTATACAACCATATATGTGGAATCAACTCTTATCCCGTACATTAGGTATAACTTAAGAATCCTTGAGCTATAGCATATGTCCCATGATTATCAAGGTACACAATTCTTGGTATCACAAGAATAATGACTCAAATCAAACTATCAAAGAATTAGGTTCAATATTCCCAAATTTTAATAGTGGTGTGTCCATTATTATTATAATATCAATATAGCCCATCATTACCATATACAACTATATGGGTCTTCATGAAAATATCTAATAATAGGGTCTTTGTTCTGGAATCATATCAACATGGGTCACCATGCCCTTGTAATAATTGTAGGGTCACAATTTCCATGAATGGAAATCAATAAGTTTTGCCACACTCATATATCAAACCTATGTATTTATTCCTATTCATTATTATTAATATGGTTTTCCTTGAACCTGTTTCATTTTATATTGGGATACCATCACTGTATCATAGTATAGGGATGCATGGAAAATATCAAAACTATAGAAAATGTAACCCCAAGACCACAACATAATACTCAAGTGTATTAATTCAAAATTGATAATATAAGTTTATCTAGGCCTGATTGTATCAATTATAAATATATATGAATGTAATTAAATCCAATGATTAATTAATAACTCACTAACATTCAAAAATAAAAAATTTGTTGACATTATTCATTATAAATTGATGGTGTGGTCGTACCACTCACCTCTATTCAATTTTTTTTAACGGAAAAGAGTATTATCAAGTATATTCCACAAAAATTATCATTTTACTTTATGAAAAAAAAAATTAAAAACCAATATATTCAAACAAATATCATTTTTTGGTATATAACCTTGAATTTCAATTAATATTTTAAACGGTCATCCAAATGGGGTAACTAATGTTTGGGATGGATTCATATACCATATTGTATGATATATATGTTTCACTAGGGTCCACAAATATTGAATCCAATTTAATAATGATTATTTATAGGGGAAAAACGTGGTGAAACATTATTGTGGCCCAAAGATGAATATTATAAAGCATCTCAAGATTGGTGGATGAATATTATTCCACCTACCTTATTCCATTAGAGTATCAATAATCCATCTTTTTTCTTAAGATTGGTCTATATTGTGATAACATGTCAAAATATAAGAACACCATTAAAATAGGTAATATGATCGCACGCCTACCTAACTCATTCATTAGAAATAAAAATGAAGAAAGGAATAATATGAAAAAATTGCCTACTAATGAAAATCAAAAAATAAAAATGGAAGTTGAGTTTGAGTAAAGATGGAAGATTTTTCATCAAACCTAGATTGTATGGATTAAGGAGATGAAATGGGAGGGAAACGACATTGTCTATTGGAATGAAGAAATTAGTAAAGATGTTAATGTTTTAAATAAATCAAGATAAAATATTATTTTCACTAATAAATAATGTGTCACAAGGTTTTGACACAATGTTGACCAAAACATGTGCCAACTATGTGAATATCACAATACAATAATGGTATTTTTATGGTTGGCCACAATATCATAGGTAACTATTTTCCAGTTGACCATAGTGCTATTGTGAACCAAGCTCTTATCATAGACTAAAACTATAGGGAGGAAGATGCTGTGATCTAGGAGTGTTTAGAAGCAAGCCAGATTAGTGGCTCAATTAGATGTTTGATGTGACACATTGAGAATGGGAAGATGAACAGTGAATTCCTTGTATAAAATACTAATACTCGTGTATATTTTCACTATTGTGGGAAACCATGTCATATTAAGCTCTATTTTTTTAGATACATCATTGAATAATGTTGCAGCATATCGGGTCATCTTCACTATTTTTTCAAGTCCATCCCATTAGTTCCATGTGGACATGGACCCATATAGTCTTAATCATAATGATAATGATTAGTATATCCTCTCTAGGAAGTTAGTTGTTATACTAATGTCCATATTGGAATCGGAGTTGGTCGTGGCCATTGTATCATGGCTTCAAATATATAGCTCATGTATGGAGGACCTAATCTGGGGAGTCAATTTGAAAAATAAGAACATGGATCTGGATAGATTTTTCCAATGCATCTTATACTAGAGGATTAGGGTGTTGTTCCACATACTATTCAAGGTACTAGTCTAGAATACTATTCGAAAGTGTCATACTTATTTTATATAGGTTAATCTTGATCCTTAATAACTTTATTGATTATGGAAATCATGGGGATTGGTATTATTTATTATAGTTGAATTATGACACTTGGACCACCTATAGGAATACATTAGAGAGTGTATTCAACTGTAAGGAATGACCCATGAGGTTGGAACCCAACATTTTTTATGGAACCTCTTCATCATTGGGTAGATGTGCTTCGATTCCAATATTTGGAAGTATTGGTTGGTTCCCTATTACACCTATGTATATTGTTATCTCAGAAGGGTGTAATTTAGTTTACCAAAGGGAAATACATAAATTCATAACAGAATCTAGGATGTCCCAGAAGTCATATCTAGACCATATCATGTTGCGTTAGGTGGATTTGTCATCCAGATTGATAGAAGTTATATAAAGGATCAAGTATTCTATCCAAATTATTTCTCTAGTGTAGTTGATATTTTTTGATATTTTATCCCTGATGAATATTATGGACCACCTCCTTAGAGGAAGGTCGTATTTACCATAATGGCAGATCCAAGAGTTTCACTGGTATCCATTACTCAATATAGGATGGATAATACTATTTTTCATGATCTCAAGAGGCTGGTAAAGGTCTTGGAATCCAAGAGTTTTATATGGCCTAGTGCTTCTCCAAAAGGTTCACCTATCCATTTCACCGTGAAGGATGATGAAATCCAGCATCATTTCATCGATTACCAGAAACTGAACTGGTTAGTAATGAATACATGATACAATTTTTTTTGTATAGATGGTCTCTATGACCATCTCAGAGAAGAAACTTTTTTTTGAAGATATATTTGAGGTCATGTTATCAGAAGGTGTGTGTTATAACTCCATCTCCACCATGTATGGATTTTTGAAGTTGGTACAGTTTTTATGAGTATGCAGTTATGTTTTACGATCTTACGATTGTGCTATCATTCACTACTAGAAAACTGTCGTTTAGCGGCGGTTTTAAAAACCGCCACGAAATGCGTTTTCGGGCCCCCATTTCGCCGCAGTTTTAAGAACCGCCGTGAAAAAACCGCCGCTAAATGGCAAAAAAAAAATATTTATTTTTAATTTTTTTAATTTTTTTTAATTTTATTCGAGGATTAGCGGCGGTTTTTTAAAAAATCGTTGCGAAATAGCGGAGGATTCAGTAAAACCGCCTCTAAATGAAATGAAAAAAATAAAAAAACATGAGAAACCCTGAAATCACTAAAACGACCATAACTTTTGATCCGGGCGTCCGTTAAAGCGCCACGACTAGTCAAATCGAAGCTCATGAAGAGATCTAGAGACAAATATAATCAAAACCGTGAGACGGTCTCAGGTGTGGAAGATATTAGAGTTATAAAAAAGTTGAAAAAAGTTCTCCAACTTCAAATGGCCATAACATTCGCTCCGGGTGTCAGTTTGGGCTCTACCACATATCAAATCGAAGCCAGCGAAGAGTGCTACGCAATACTTCAACACAAGCTAGCTCTTGTCGTGTTTATCAACCCCAAAAACCCCTCTGAAAGCCTCAAAAACCCCGTTTCTGTCACCGGTGTCCCGTCGAACTTGTCTTCAAATAGACTTAACTATCGATCTGTGTGTCAGTTTGGCCTCCTCCACCTACCAGATCATAGCTCGTTTCAGGAGATTCAGTTTTACTAGTCTCGGCGCCCACATGCACTCCTAGATCATATGTTATAGCCTTTTTAGTGGGTATCGGGTTTGTTATGTTTTTCAATGTCTCGTTTCTAGCACCCGTTCTCCGTCAGCTTTTTTTAAATGGTCATAACTTCTGATCCGTCTTTCCATTCAGACTCTTTCACCTTTCAGGTTGAAGAGGGTTTCAGGATCTTTGATTTGATAGGTCGCGGATCTAAAACGGACTCTCGGATCATAAGTTATCTTCGTTAATGTGAGTCCAAGGTTTTTGTCTCTTTATGACTGTTTTGACGGGTTTTAACGGTAGCTCCATTTATTACTGTTTATTTGGGTTTCCATGACTTTTTATCTTTATAAATGGTTTTTTATGGGTTATTATGATGATGATGTTGAATTATTAAGGAGTTTTCCAGAGTTGTCATGAGTTTTCATGCGTTCTCATTTTTTCTAATGCCTCATTCTTCATATGCGTCTCCATCCTTTTTCATGCGTTTTCATGATTTTTCATCCCTTATCACGTCTTTTCATACATTTTCATGTGTTTCCTTTATTATTTATTATTCATTATTTATAATAAACATTAATTTATTTATTATCTATTATTTGTAACTGGTTATTTATTATTTATTATTTATTATTTATTATTTATTATTTATTATTTATATTTATTTATTAGTTATTAGTTATTATTTATTAGTGATTATTTATTATTTATATTTATTTATTATTTATTATTTATTATTTATATTTAATTATATTTAATTATATTTGTTATTTATATTTATCTATTATTTATTATTTATTATTTACATTTATTTAAATTTATTTATTATTTATTATTTATATTTATTTATTATTTATATTTATTTATTATTTATTATTTATATTTATTTATTATTTATTATTTATTTATTATTTATATTTATTTATTATTTATAATTTATTATTCATATTTATTTATTATTTATTATTTATATTTATTTATTATTTATATTTATTATTTATTATTTATATTTTTTTATTATTTATTATT